>CM074598.1:4477500-5677500 GCA_037305975.1 Chrysolophus pictus | reverse complement strand
CCACAATCTGCTGCTGACGTCGGCTCCCAAGCAAGCAGAAAAACAGAGATATTGAGTCTGCTGCCTGCTCACTTACCCATCCGGAGCACTGGAACTGGTGCAGAGTGCCAGAGTTAAGTGAAAGGTATGTGTTTATAGCAGGGATTTCATTTGTCTTCGTGCCTGTAAACGTACACCTTGTACAAACTTGGAAAACGCACCAGAGGTTATTTCAGGAGGGCTCTGCAGTTTTAAAAATGACTGAAAATGGGATTGTCAGCACAGCACATGGATGCAGCAGAGGGCAAAGCAGGACGCTGGCACCCCCGGTACCAGGAGGGCAGTTCAGCCAAGTACTTGATGATCAAAGAGGCAAAGGCTCAAGCCTCAGAAGCCCAGCTGGAATCCAGCCACAAGAGACAAATATTCTCTTCCCTGCCAGAGATGTGGGCATGGTGAAGAACCGTATAACCATTATCTCAGGGGAGAGGAGTGTGCAGTGTTGTTGATCTGAGCTCATCCCACCCGTGCCAGCTTTCCCATGATGGGGTGCCAGCCCATCAGCCAGAAGGGCAGAACAGGTGGCTGAGATGTAACAGCAGTGCTGGAAGTTCAGTGTAAGTTTCTGGAAAAGGATGAGCTGAGAAGCAGCCAATTGGATTTGGCTTAAGTTTCCTTTACTAAATGTGTAAAGGTGACCAACCGGGAAAGCATTGCCATAACTCTCCAGGTCCCTTAGCACGAACAACAGACCGGGGTGCTTGCTGTGAGGAGCAGGACAAGCTCCAGACAATCCATGCAGCAAAGGCTCCCAAGCCAAAGCAAACATGTGGCATCGCTCCCCATAGCTACAGCATGTGTGCATCAGAAAAGGAAATTCTGAAGGGCTTGTGCTTTTGAGGCACTGAAACGGCCTGAAATACTCCAGCGATTCTCACCTGAGCCCTCTGCTCTGGCTGCTGTCTGACTCCAGCGTGCTGCTCCACGGCAGTGCTTTGGGATGGCCCAGGTAAGCTTGGATAACCAAAGGGATGGGGAAAAAGAGGGTCTGCCTGATCTCTTCCCCCACTCCGGCCCCCCATGCTCCAGCACGCACTCATCCAGATTACAAAGCAGCAGCTTACAGGATTTAAAAATAGCCGTCCTCAGCCCATTCACCCGCCAGCACACACTGCATGCAGCTCAGAGTGATGGTGAAGGACTCGGCCCCGCTGCAGCTTTACCTTGCACGGAGGGTTCCCGCCTTCCTCTGGAGCAGCCTGCCCGTTCTGCAAAGGAAGAGAACCCACTGTTAGCACACACCAGGCACTGGCACTGCCTCTGAGAGCATTTCAAATGGGACAAACTGGGAATGCTACTTTCAGATGGGTACGAAGCACTCTCCACGCATCCATAGGATGCAGCAAAGGATGAGGCAGGGATAGCAAAGCAGCGCCAGAGAGCGGTTTGTAGCCTCACGGCCATTTTGCTCTACACTGGTTTTAATGGGAGATTTTACTGGTTATTTATTACTATATCACAGCTGATAATACTCCTTTCCTGGAGAAGCAATGGGACACCAACCTGACATCTGCCCTAGGAGCACGACTGCTTGCGGCTGACAACCAGAGTGAAGGAACAGTGCTGCCGTGAAGGCTCAGCGGAGCACAGCCCCAGTGTTTACATGGAGCTATTGGTGCCATCAGCACAGAGAATATCTAAGGAGTGAAGTAAGATTTTGTGTTTATGTATATCCTCCACGAAGAGCTGAAGATAGCCAGACTTGGAAACACACTTGTGTTTACTGGCTCAGCTGTCACCCATCAACAATTATTAAGTCACTGCTAATCAAAACCATAGCGCTGGGAGGGCTTTTATGTCCAAAGCAGCTCGAGTCCCACGAGGAGCAGAACCTCCGTGCCAGACAGAGCAGTGCGTGGCACACAGCTGGGAGCAGATCCACATGTCAGCAGAGTGATGGTCTTAGAGATGAAGCCCTAATGTTACCGCCATGTTCTCCAGCTGATGTTGGGCAGTTCGGTGAGAATTGCAGTGCTTGGAGCCAAGTACTTTCCTTCTGCCCCGAAGAAAAAGCAGAGCCTTTATATCCTCATATGGGATTCGAGAGCCATTTGGGAGCACCCAGGATGGACGAGCAGCCTGGCAGCAGGGCACAGTGCTCAAGGAACAGCTCCACATGTGAGGAGGGGACACAAAGTGCTGCTGCACACACTGCTCTCAGAACTTTTTTCAGTGGCAGCAGAGAAGTGCACTGAAAAGGAAGTGCACTCAGTTGCGTAACTGCCAGCCTGGCTGAACTTGGAGATATTTCTCTTAGGACATCTTGCATTTTAAATCCCTTTAATTCCACATAATCTGAAGCACGGGGAGGAGCAACTTACAGAACAGGGCACCGCTGCTCTGATACATAATGAGGACAAGTGTCAGGGTGGGCAGCACCACGCGGGCTGTGTGCTGCTATCAGCGCTGCCAGCAAACATCGCCCCGCAGCACCGGGGAAAGGACGTAACTCTGCAAAAACAAACATCTCCAGCCCTTCCCTCCAGAATTCCTCACGCACAAGGAGTCAGAGCTCAAAGTGTATCACGGACAGAAATCTCTGTGCTTCCTCCCCTATCTTTGATCATCGCTGTCTTCATTTTTCAGCTAAGATGCACACAGAAGATCGTTACTCGTGAATAGCTTCTGCTCAAAAAGGGATGAGCAGATGCATATATACAGGCAAAAATAATTAGCTTGAAGTGGTTGGGTTTGTCGTAATCCCACGTCAGCTGTGTTGCTCTGTGTTTGTAACACGACAAGAGTTCAAAGGCAAGCACAGCCGTGATGGCAGCTCCCATCGCTATGGTGATGCAGTCATTCAGCTCTGCTCCACCACTGGTGCTCTGCCCCACACGGGTTTTTCATAAGCACATAAGCAATATTTTGAATAGGCAGAAGAAAGAGCAGGGAAAAAAAATAAAAAAAAAATGAATGAAATCATAGACTAGCCTGGGTTGAAAAGGACCACAATGATCATCTGATTCCAACCCCCTGCTATATGCTAGGTCGTCAACCAGCAGACCAGGCTGCCCAGAGCCACATCCAGCCTGGCCTTGAATACCTCCAGGGATGGGGCATCCACAGCCTCCTTGGGCAACCTGTTCCAGTGCATCACCACCCTCTGTGTGAAAACTTCCTCCTAATATCTAACCTAAACCTCCCCTGTCTCAATTTAAAACCATTCCCCTTGTCCTATCACTATCCACCCTCGTAAACGGAAGAAGGAAGCACGATGAGGTGAGCTCAATCCCTAGGACAGCTCACTCTCCCACTGCTTTCCCAGCACAGCTCTGGGACAGTGGCTGCTGGCTGTGACCGGCGCTCAGCAGCTGCTCTTGGAGAGCGGTGGAAGAACCCCCAGTCTGACACACCAGGTCGGGTTCCTCCGCAGCACAGTGCCGGCACCTCTGCTCCGTGACTCAGAAAGCAAAGGTTGGAGGAAGCCGGCTTTACACCTCAATGGCAACGATCCCAGGCGATTTACATAACGCATTCCAGAAAAGTCTCTTTGGTCTCTCTTGGTGCCACCCTGCCCCACAGAAGGTAAACCTTCCTGCCCCTAGCAAACAGAACCTTGCAGGTGCAAAACTCCCACCAAGTCCCTCTCTGCCATTCACAGGCTGTGTCGGCTCCGGGTGCTGGCAGCCGGGCCCAGAGGTGCAGAACTTCTGCCCGTGCTGCCGAGAGCACCGCTCACCTGAAGCTCGAGGGAGCGGAGCTGCTGACGTCCCACCTGGCACAGCTCTGAGATGTATGTGAAGTGCCTTCCAGCACTGGCACGCTGCTCCCGACCCCGCTGCTGACCTCCAGCCCCGCCAAGGTGAGCTGGGGGAAAGTCAGCCTGCAGCTGCAGTTTACAGATTACACGTCCATGACTAATCCAACGGAAAGAGCACCCCTCGCTGCTGCCACAATCCTTTGGAGGGACTCCGGCTGATGAATGCGGTGCTCCCATGGCTGCTTCCAGCCAGGGGAGATGTTGTGGTACTGGCACAGCCGCCACCCAGCACCCAGAGCCCCAGGATTAAGTGACACACTGATCCTGCCCTTGGCATCTATCGCCCCAGGCACCAGTATTAGTTTCCTCCCACTCCGAGTTTGTTTTCCAGACAAATCACAACTAAACTCCAGCTCTCACCCCCCCAGCACACCCAACTTTCCCTGAGCACATTACGGCCTCGGGACCACAACCCGGTCCCTGCAGGGCCCAGGCACATCCCCACACACCAAGTGGGGGTGAGCGCACAGCACAAGGCACAGCCGCCCACCCCCCCACACCTGGCTGCGACAGCTGGGCAACCCGGCCTCTGTTCCCAGCAGAGCTTCCTCAAGAGATAATTTTAAATAGGAACAAGCGAATCTGACTGATTAACCGCTGTAACGTCCCTAGGCGTGACAGGACGGGTAAGGGGCACAGGACGGTTTAAAACGGGAGAGCAGCGAGAAGTGAACAAAGCAGGACGAAACCCACACGAACCTGTCCGGAAAGCCGCGAGCTGCAGTCGGGCTGAAGAGACGTTTGTGCGCACACCTCGGCTGCCCTACAGCGGGGGAAAGGCTGTGAGAGGTGCCGACGTTCTGCGGCGGCTGCGATGCAACGCGCGGTACGGGCAGCGCACACCTGGGCTGGGGGGGCCTCGGTAAGAGGGAAGCGCACGATCCGGCGGAGAGACGCAGGACGGCGGCTGGGGGAAGGGGGAAGCCCCCAGCGCAGAGAAGTGCTCGCATTCACCGCTCGTACCGAGGAACCGAAGGGAAGCAGCGCAGCCGTCAGCCCGGCAGCTCCGAGCGATTCGCCGTGCCGTAGCGCTTCCCAACCCCGCGGGGTCAGCCGGAGCAGCGGGGCAGGAGCGGAGGGAGGGAAGGAAGGGAGGAAGGAGGGAGGAAAGGAAGGAAAGGGAGGAAGGAGCAGGCCGGCCGGGCGCTCCTTTGTTCCGCGAGACCCCCGGGGGTCGCCGCCCGCCACCCCGCTCACCTCCGTGTCCAGCTGCACCAGCTCCATGTTGGGCCAGGGCTCGGCCAGCTGGGCGAGCGGCATGCTGGCGGCGGGCAGCCCCCGCGGGGCGCGGCACGGCTCGGCTCGGAGCCCCGCGCTGGGCACCGGCTGCCCGGGCCGGGCCGGGAGCGGCGGGGCGGGGCGGGGGGCGGGGCGGCTCCGCCCGGCTCCGGGGCGGCTCCGAGCTGCTCTCCGAGAGCCGCCGTTCCGCTGCGGGCCCCCCCGCTCTCCGGTGCAGAGCCTTTCCCCGAGCACCGCCTGACCCCCCCGCCCCGCGTTCTTTCGGGCAGCGATGTTGGTTGAAGGACAGATCGTTTGTGTACATCCATGCGTACCTTCGGATTCTTCGGTTGAAGATGAGGCGCTGCTCGCGGTTCCCTCCTCGAATACGGGTAACAAATCCCTACCTGCCTTGCTTCGGTTCTCGGGGATGCTCGGAGGAAAGGTGTTGTTAGCACAGCTGCTCAAAACACCCAGTGCTGTTTGGATTTGCCAGGTTTCTCATGCAGGAGTTGTTATCTTCTTGCTTTTACTGAAATCCAAAGCACCATGTTTTCAGATTTCTGTTTAATATGGTTTGTTATTAGAAAAAAAAAAATGTAAAGGGTGCATTGCTAAGGGCTGACTTTCACCAACGTGTGGCTGAAAGATCTTTTAACGAGCCCCAGGGAAAGCACAGCACACAGCTCTGCTGTTGCATTCTGAGGGCTGTGTCCCATGAAGCTGTCCCTATGTGGCCCGAATGCCATGAGCTGATCAGAGGTGGTGAAGGTGAAGAAAGCTGAAGTAGGACAGAGCACAGCACGCTGAGAAATTCCAGTTAATCTTCACAACACTCAGAGCTAATCTGTAAGCCAGCATCTGGGCCATCTTGCTCACATGTGGGGGATTCCTATGTAAGAAATTCCCACAATGACAGAAAGTGTGTGAGCCCAACACTGCTGTCTGTGCTCGGAGCACCCCTCTGTGCCGTAAGCACTGAGTTGCAGATGAAGGCATTAAATAACACAGATCCACCAGGCTGGTGCTAAGTGAGGCCAATTAAACTGATGTCACTTACTGTTGGAGCAAGCTGAAGCAGATCTTGCGGAGAGTTATTCATTCAGCTCCAAAGCTGTCCATAATTTTCCCCTTATTGCTTGGTACATGGCGTGCCGTCTGCTCGCATCCCTCCTCCAGCTGCTGCAGATTGCAACCTGTTTTAAATGGCATCGATAACATGATGATGTCAGTGCTGGCATCCCACTTACCTTCTACATTTGTTTGCAAAACGCAGCTCCTGTTCCAGGTTTCCAGCTGCTTTGCATGCATTCTGACCAGGTCTGAGCTGGGAATGCATAGAGGAGTGTGTGTAGGAAGGAGAATAAAATGAGACACTGCTCTCAGTGACCTGCTGTGCTTTCATGCCAAGTCCCACGAAGGTGACCTTTCTGTGCCACATCCTGCTGCACTCCCAGCTCTGCTGCCCAGGGGGGGTGGAGTTGCCTCTCCCAGAGATGTGGCATGGAGGGGCACAGTAGGGGTGGGCTGGGGCTGAGTGCTGGGAGCTCAGTGAGGGAAGGAAGGAAGGAAGGCACTGCTGCATCCCTGCAGCCCCCCGGGAGGTCTACAGAAATGCAGAAAGTCCTTGGTGTGTTGCAGCAGGATGTCAGGCAGGCTGCCCAGGAGCTTGGCTAATGCAGGAACTGTGAGGCTTTATGGAGCAGTGACATCTTTTAGGCTTGGAGAAATGGATAGCTCTACACCCATGGGTGCTATTGCACCAAAACAAAGAATTTTTTTTCATACAGCAACAAACTAAAGATACTGAGGAGACTACAAATAATTTGTGCATGACTACTCCCTGCATCTGTGCAGCTACTGGTTAAAGGCCAGCAGAGAATTTTGCCAAGGAAGCTCTAGGGTACCCACTAAGTTACACAAGCATCCCCCAAAAAGCCAGGCAACAGCTCAGCAACTCAGCAGGGCTGGATGGGCAAGCTCAGGGCCACTCAGTCCCCACCTGTGGTGCTCAGAGTAGCAATGCTATCGATTTGCAGACTGACCCTCCTTCAATAACTGCGACTTGAGTGCAGAAGATGAACAGGACATGACACGTGTCACTGCTGGGAGGTCTGAGGGAGGAGGATGTCTGGGTGAGCAAAACGAGGTGGTGGACCCTGGTGTTTATTTTCTAGCCAAGGAGCAGCTATAAAAGCAACCTCCACCCTGAAAGCGGGGTACAAGAAGTGCTCTGCCTGCTCTTTGGGTAAGTGTCACAGCTAAACACAGTGATTAAAACCTATGTGCTGACACTGTTTGGAGAAGGCTGCAGAGCAGGATTTCTGCACTGCCATGTAGACTGCTGCCATGAGAAACAGACCTCCAGCTAACCAGAGCCCCGCTAATCAGTATCACATTCAATGACAATCCAAAATGCTGAAATGTTGGGTTGGTTTGGTTTAAAAAGAATTAAATCCTCTTCAAATACAATAGTAGTTGCTTTTTGCCTCTGCAAGCTGGCTGGCTTTTGGTTTGTAGCATTCTCCTCTTCAGGGAGGCTGGCAATGTTCATTAAGCCCATTGTCCCCAAAGAAGCCCTTCCAAAGCAGAAGTAGTGAGGCTGGTCCTTACCCACACAACCAGAGGCTGATTTTAACTGCTTACACTGAAAGCTGTGGCAGTGATTCTCCACCCGGCTGTGCGGTGCTCCCACAGCTCACGGTATCCATTTGTTCCTCCTGGAGCCAGAGAGCATCTTTCTTTAACTGTGGGCTTCATGCTACGCTGCTTTTACACATATAAGGAGATGCAAAGAGATTGCAAGCATGAGAACACACAAGCCAAATCCCAAGTGCCTGCTGCAATTTACAAAGACAGACTCTTGTAATCTGCTCTGTGTATACACTCAGAGGACCGGTTAATTAGAGTTTACAGCAGCCTTCTCTGCATTTTTAAGATTCACTCATCAGTTCATTGTTAACCCTATCACCAATAGGGAAACTGAGTCATGTTTTCAATAGCTCATCAGGACAGAACTTGAACTCCACGTCCTGTCTTCTAACGCCCAGCTCTCTGTTCAGGCTCTCATTTCCTCACCTCTTCTGCTTTGTTTTTCCAGTGTGGAGGAAGAGATGACAAATCACCTTGTTTTGATCCCAGGGAGACATTTTTCCTAACCACGGTTCAAACATCACACTGAAGATATAAAGCAGGAGCCCTGCAAACGAGGAGCTCTGGCTGGATTCAGCAGCAGAATTGCTTTTCCCTTTTGTGACTGATTTCTTCCCGTTGCTCACTGCTGTGCACTGCCTCCCACGGCAGCATTCTCCAGGGCAGGTCTGGAATATGGGAGGGACACTCCAGCAGGTGTGGGGCAAGGAACTCCTCAAGGACTGCAGTGCAGGCAGCTCTCCTGGAAGGACATGTGCAGATTGAAGCTCTGCTCAGAGAACAACACGTTTAACTTCTGCCAATGCTTCCAGCAGAGGTGAGCATCGTGCTGCCTCACTCAACCCACTGAGCCCTGCATTTATTAAGGTAGCTGGCATATCTGAAATGCTTTTGGGCTGCATGCTGCATTTTGCCTACGTCTGTGTAGTGCTCCTGTAAACCACACCTCTCCTCCATAGACCAGATTTCCTGAAGCCTCCTTTAGGGCTGCCAGAGAGTCCTTGGCAGAAGCAGATACGACTCATGTTGGGGAAGAGTTCTGCTGATGGACACAAGAATTGATTAAGTTGTTGCCACATTTCATTTGGAAATTTGGCAGCTATCTCTCAGGAACACTGGGCTGCACCAAAAGGTGCCTCGAGGAGGGGGACCCATTGGGGCTGGAAAGGCAGAGGAGGTGACCAGAGAAGAGCTGGCAGGCAGGAAGGCCGTATCTGCTGGTTGTCATGGATACAATCACCCCGTCGGTCTCCCTGATATCAGTTACCTTCCGTTTCCTGGATGCAAATCAATGATTGTGGGGTCTGATCCTGCTTCTGTGCAGAACGGAACCCTTCACATTCAAACAAAAGGAGCAGGCGGTCTGTTGCAAACCTGGACATGTCCTCTTAACGCTGGCTAAGAGGAGAGTGGAAGGTGACTCGTTGCTTTGGTATTCAAACTATGCGAGTCTGATCACGCTCTGACCAATTGCATTCGGTGCTGCCGTTCACCAGGAGCTCGGAGGAGCTGCTCCAGGCCATCCAGCCGTTCAGCTCAGCCTTTCCCATGCATCGCAAGCTGCTGTGCAGTGGTGTGTCATCAGCTCTGCTGCTCTGAGCTGAAGGCAGGCACGCACCCGGGCAGAACTCTTCGGGTGCCAGCGGCTCCAGGTCTGGAAGGAGAACAACTGAAAAAGACGTTCACAAAAAGCCGCGTAAAACCCAAGCAGTTGCTTTATTTTTCCTTTGAGGGGAGATTTTTAAAGCAGGTGTACAGCACATGCAGTAAGTTACTCAGTGTGAGCAATGCTCCGGTACCTTTTGTTTTTAATTAGCATCTGGATGTGTTTGTAGTTAATTTCATTGCTATCCGAGGAACTGACAACATGAAAGAGAAAACTCTGAGAAACTGTAAACAGAAGGGAAACAGTCTGGCCTGTTCTTGTTGTCCCCCAGCCAGGGAGAAAGCTGAGTGAGCAGAGCTGCTGTGTGCAGCCCATTCCTACCGGTCTTTTGGGCTTAAGAACTTGTAAAGCGGTGAGGGGTCTTCTAAGTGCATACAAATAGATTCCCCCTGCTTCGTGCTGCCCACAGAACAAACGGAGCTGTGCAGATCCCAGTTTCTCCAGACAGGCAAGGGGAATCTGGCAGCTGAAAGCAAAACCACATTTCAACAGAAACCCAGTTTTGGTGAGAGGAAAATGTCACTCCTCTGTTCTGAGCCTTCACCACGCAGCTCAGTGAGTCTCATCCTGCTTACCCCAGGGCACACACAGATACCTGCTCCTCATAACTCCATCACACAGTTTGGGACACCGTGATGCAAAGTTAGAAAACAAAACTATTTCAAAACTGGGAGTGCATCTCAGAAGTACTGATGACAAACCTGAAGCTGAGGAAACCATAAAGCAACTTTATATCGGATTTATTCAGAATCGTGTTTGTCACCATTTAAGCACTCCCATTCAGCCCCAAAGCACGCCAGCACACCAACAACCTGCCTGCTTGTTGGCTGCGTGTGTCCCTTCATTGCCACTCCAGAACTGCTCGGAAAAGATCATTTCAGGTTTTCTAAGATGAAAAGCAAGAGGAGTACTTTTATCTTCTTTCCTTCAAACTCTGAGGGTTGCCATGTGGTAAGAAGCAGCCCCTGTTATGCTGTGTTACACTGGGGCTGCATCTCTGCAGCTGCAAAGAGAGGAGGGTGGTGCTGCTCAGCTGTAAATTTTGTCAGCCGGTGGGTAAATAAAAGCTTCGGTGCACACTGCTTCCTACCAATGAAGGTGTTCTATACCAATAAAAGTTTTGCTAGAGGCAGTGAGCACTTCAATGTGTTCCAGCTCTGGAAGGCAGTTTCTGTTTTGCTGCTGACTTCAATGACAGCAAAAATGAGACTTAGGCAGTGCTTTCAAGGTAGGTAGAGGCTTCTTTCAGCCTTTTCCTGCAGGAAATCAGGTTTATGCTCCCAACACTGCTCCCCAGAGTCCTGGCCAGACCTTATTTGCCTGCTCAAAATCTGCACAGAATCACTTTCTCCCCCAGTGTGAAAAGCTGCTAATACACTGTTAGAGATGAATGACCTGTGGCAGCATCCCAGCGTAAGGCATGGTGGAAACAAGGCCAGTGTGCTGGACATAGATAATAAATAACATTCTGTATAATGCTATTTAACTTAGAAGTCTTCTATCAAATGTGAGGACGCCGGAGCACCAAGAACACAGTGCTATTAGCACTGAGTAACACCACATGCTTGTTGAAAGGCAATATTGATCAACAGAGACGGAACAGTTTTTTGGCAGCTGTTGCCCACTCCTTGGAAATTAATACAGGAGTCAGTTACTGATGGATAAATGTCCCTCCTTGCAGGGCACTGGGGCATTCTTGGCACGAGCTCTTCGCTGCTGGGAGCATTTCAGGAGAGGCAGATACAGACCTTGTGAGATGGGGGTGTCAAAAACACAAAAAAGCAGCAGAAACAATGCTGGTGAGGTGGCAAAAATGAGAATAATCCCTCTTGTGAGTAAAGCAGGATATTGCATGGAGACTTATGTAACTGCTGTGCACAGGAGCTGCTGCTGCGCTAACTACGCAAAATCAAAGAAGCCACCGTTCAGTCTTTGTGTGTCTGGTTCTGTAACTGGCGCCCTGCTCTGTATTCAGGCACCATTTCTTCCCTCCAGGCATGAACTGCACACCTTGGATGTCAGAAAAGAGATCACTGCATTTCTCACTGCACAAAGGCAGCGTGCCATGCACACAGTGCTGAGCACACACCGTGTGTGTGAAGGACCTTGGGGTCACACTGGGGCAATCTATCTTTGCAGTCTGGTTACTCATCCCTGCAAACCAAGGCACTGTATATAAGCTAAGTATATAAGCTAGACTTGCAGAGGCCAGTGCACTATAGCCCACCTAGTATGCCCGCTGAGGCAGCCGTGAGGCTCACCACCTCAGTGAATGATAAGAAGAAAAGGTCTATCTGGTCTGAGTTTGCATTTTTTTTCCCTTCCTCCTTCAAACACAAGCACGACGCACAACTTATGGCTGGCACATCCTTGCTTTGTTGGTAGAAATAGTTCCTTTCATGAGTTAATCAATAAACCCAACTTCTTAAGCATGCCCCACGAGTGGTAAGGGTTCTGGTCTGGTCATTTTGTCGTCATTAAATAATCACTGTAGGTTTATTATCTAGGAATTAGCAGGGAACTGTGACAACGCCAATTTAATGGAGACACATGAATAAAATCTTGTCTTCTCCAGCATGGTGCTCACTCAGATGTCTCTGAAACAACTGGTCTCAGTGTTGCTGTATCTTCATTTGTCAGCAACTGGAATCATAGAACATAGAATCACAAGGTTGGAAAGGACCTGCAAGATCATCTAGTCCAACTGTCCTCCCATCACCATTGCTACCACAAGCACTACACCAGATCTCGTAGCTCCTCATCCAGACGCCTCTTGAACACTGCAGGGACGGCGACTCCACCACCTCCCTGGGCAGCCATTCCAGCGCCCTGACCACTGAGAGAAAAAGTTCTTCCCTATGTCCAACCTAAACCTGCTCTGGTATCTTGCCTTCATGTAATTCTGGGTGGTACTTTGCCCACTACATCCAATAAATCCACACAGCACAGTAATCTCTGTCTAGATCAGCTACAGAGAATGGAAGAAAACGAATTACAAGTTTGAGTTACCAGGGGCTGATCTTCAAGGAAGTACCATGAGCGTGTTGAGTGCTGCACATGCCATCTCTCCAGCTCTTGTAAGCAGCTGCTTCCTATCCAGCTTCATGCACCACTCCTTGTTAGAAGTAAACATGGAAAGCATGTGTTAGAAGTAGATAACCCAGTAACCGAGGTATTTCACAACGTACAAGGTTAAGGACAAAGAGCTCTCTGCAAGTGGCAGCATTGCTTCAGCCCAATACATATGGGAGGATGTCATTCTGTTAGAGCAGACGAGGGCATTAGTGCAGTGCTACTAGAAGTTGCTAGATTCCAAAGTGAGCTCTGAATTTTACAATCTCTATCCTAAATTTAGTGGAGAAAAAGCAAATGTGCTCTGATGCTGGCATACAAAAGTGAAGGGAGACATGACAAAAAGTACAGGAAGCTTTGTGATGAAGTATTATTTCTTAGTACGGTACAATCATCTTAGGTTGAAGATTCAGCACATCTGACATAAAACAGTTCGTGCCAATGAGCCTAGAACTGACCAGGCTTACACAATAGCTATTTCAATCCGGGTTTAAGATATAAAGCACCCCTTCTCCAGCCGAGGATAGGTGAGATGGATAACCAGCTTAGGCTGACGCGTTCAGGACGTGTGTCATAGCAGCTGCACTAACTGCTTGAGGAATAAAGGAATGGCCCAGTGTCTGTCCAAATGAAACCTGGGAGGCCTGTGTTCATAGCCCTGTCACACCACGCCTGCGAGATGCCAGCAAACCTGCACCCCAGCATCAAACTGCACTGTGTGGGCGCTGAGCAAAGGCGTAACAAAAACTGGAATGTGTGGTTGGATGAAAACATTTGAAAGGATGCAAAAGGAGACTCGCTGCTCAGGTGACTCCCGCTGGCCTAACGTGGACCTTCTGAAGCTGGCACCGTGGAGGGCGGTGGAGGGCGGTGGAGGAGCGCTTCTCCCGCTCGGAATTAGCACGCAGAGGGCCTGCCATTTGTTGGCTTCCAGCTCTGATTCTGTGTTTCCTGGTACCACCTTGTGGCGAAGGGAAGGAATGAGTCGTCCACCAAAACGATAAGAGCGCTGCGTGAATCCCTCTGAGATGTGGCAAGGAGGAGAGGCTGTCAAACGCCGCGTTCCTCTGCCAGGTTGGCTTACCTGGAAACCACGGCTATTTTCGCAAGAGAAATGAACTCAGTATCAATGGAATTTTCCTTCCTGGATTTCCGGATGGATTGCCAACACGGAGCTAATTGGGTCACACCACAACTGGGAATCCAGGCTTATCCAGCCCAGGTGGTCCAACAAAACCCATTCGGCAAATCCCCAAATCACAGTGCCAATCTCACGCGTTATCTCTAGAAAGAAAAAACAAACAAATGGACTCAAAAACGCAATTTAGTGGGATAGCTGAGCAGCATCAATTGAAGTCCAGTGTGAAATTCGACAGGTAGAAGAGGAAATCCAGAACATTCAGATTTTGAGCATTTGGTAGAAGAACACCAAGCCTGGTACCTGCGGTGGGTCGGAAGGAGGAGAGCAGGAGATGCCATCCCTGAGACACCCGGGCTATCAGCAGCCACTGGAGGACCTCTCCTTCTAACACATTTTCTTCGCATGTTCTCAGGCTGTTTTTAACACCGAAGGCATAGATCTCACATTCAGGAAGTTTCCCTGATGTACTCCTGTTTCCTTCATCACATCCCACATTTCTAGTAACTTCAAAATTCCATTTGTAAGGAGATGGTTAAAAAAAAAAACAAAACAAAACCCATGAAAGATTTCCTTCTTATATGTATGCATACATACTATATACATAAAGACCATTCCACAACCGTAGGGTTCACTTTGTTCCTGAGAGTTCAGACTCATTGGGAAATCCCAGACTCCAAACTCTCCATCAGCCCTCACTCAGCTGAGCTGCTCTGCCCACAGCAATCAGACCCTCTTTGGGAGGACAAGGCAGAGCAGATCAGATCCATGTCACTGTAGTCTGAGCGCCTTCCTCACAAATCTGTAAATCCTCAAGCTCCTTTCCACTTGGCCCCAACACCTCAGCTCCACACTTGTGTCCCAGGTCCTCAAGCAGCACCTCTTGGAAAAAATATATACACAAATATACAATATATACAAATATATATACATATATTTAAGGACTGCATGTCAAAAATGTTCCTAACCTCAGCTTACCAAAGCTCTATTGGTTGGTATTTCCTCCTCATCCTCAGTCAGACTCTGTTCAGAACCAGCTTCCACTGTCACAAATCCTTCCCACCCACTGCTAAAGAGGACAGATGCATTGTAAATTGCCTGCTTAACTTCATCTCCATTTCATCTTTATGAACTGCAGGATAAGGAGCCATTTCTCAAAAATTATAGTTAGTGGTATTAGTCCCTGGATATGGTGTCACCATACCTGGGATGATTTAGGGACAATGAAATCCCTGTGCTATCAAGCTCAGTGATTCTTCTGACACAAACGATCCTGCAACTCAATATTCACTATGAGCTCCTGCTGAAATGCGCTCTCTTTCCCATCCTTGTTCCCTTTCATACCACCCGTGGCAGGGCTTGGCTGCAGTGCTCCTGTCTCTGAATATAATTAAGCTCTGTTAACACAATATGAGAACTTCTGCAGGACTGTGTTATTCTGAAACTGAAGGCTGTTAACCCAGGGCCACTGCACTGGGAGGAGCAGGGCACGGGTCTGTGGTTCCTGGGGAGTCCTCCACTCAGCACAACCTGGTTCACTTCTCATGCTTGCTTTAGCCCACAGCCTACTTAAAAACAAATAAATGACAAAAAATGGACCTTGGTTCTGCTTCCCAGACACTTTGCACTGAAAAAATAAGCTGAGAAACTACTTAGCAGCACAGTTACTGATTTTATAGGACTTTACACCACACAGATGCACAGATACTACTGCAAAGCCTGAGCAGAAGCACTGAACCTTACTTTGCCTTCCTGTTGTCCATGGTGAGCTTCGGGATCCTGGATGCAGCTGTTCCCCTTTGCAGGACAACAAATCCAAGCAACAGGTTCAGCCCTGAACCAGAAGATCAAACCAAGCTCTTCTGAGGATGAATAAAACAAAGGTGGGAAAGGTACCAAAGCAGAACAAGAAGACTCATGCAAAGTGACAGTGGATGCTCAGAACTCGGGTAATTAGCAGGAAGACAAAAAGCTTTTGTGCCGTGTTCAAAGCATGGGGCACATCCAACGTACCCAGCACTACAACACGGCACAGATTTCAAGACTGAACTATCTGAAGTGAAGCGATGCAGGTATTTGGATGTTACCAGGGCTCCAGCCTTCCAAAATTCCATTGCTGGCCCTCAGCCACCCAAGAGAGCAGCACCCAGCTGCAGCAGTCACAGTTCCACATCACACGCACTTTTCCATGTAAAAGGTTATGATATGACAGAAAAACTTATTTTTAGCTTGAGGCATTCTGGCAGCTGGAGATGCAGATTTGTGGCTATTCTAACCACTAAACATGCATGGCTTGCAGTGCAGTGTTGTCTGCTTTTTAACTTTTAATTTATAGAACTAATTAGTTGGATTTACCATCTTCGGCGTCTGCTACCCTCTGTTTGCTTAAGGATGAGCTCTGCGTGTTAAGTCAAGCTCCAAAAGAAAAAAAAAAACCATTTTCAGCATGAGGGCATGCCCAGTGGGAAACACCTCAGATGTAGCAAGAGATTCCAACCCTGCAGTACCAAATGTGTCGCTGTGCAGAGGGGCACCTCCCCCTGGTATTGAGGTGCAGATCACCCACCAGAGGCTCCTTCCAAGCACAGAGGTGTTCGTTCTCAGCACAGTGGAATGTTCCACCTGGGATCCCAGCCAGCAGCAACCCCCTTCACAACTCATTTGGAACTGCTCATTCCCTGTGCTCGGAGGACAATAAGGCATGGGGTAGGATAGCTGAAGATTTCTTCAGTCTTACATTATTATGAAAGCATTTAATTATTAATTTAATTACACTGTTATTGGGTAAAACCTCAATTTTGCTGTCCAGAGAGCGCTTACAGCATCATCCAGGTTGTGATTAAGACCGTTTCACAACCTCAGGGTTCACTTTGTACCTGAGATTCAGTGGGAAATCCAACTTCAAACTCTCCATCAGCCCTCACTCAGCTGAGCTGCTCTGCCCACAGCAATCAGATCTCTTTGGGAGGACAAGGCAGAGCAGATCAGATCCATGTCATGGTAATCCGAGTGCCTTCCTCAGGCATGAACCTGTAAATCCTCGAGCTCCTTTCCACTTGGCCTCAGCACCTCAGCCCCGCACTCGTGCTCAGTACTGAAGCAGAGAACTCCCTGCTACATTACCCACTTCTTTGCAGTGGGTAACATTCTGTTCAGTTGCTCAAATGAGTTGTCAGGAGTTCTGTCACTCCTTTCTGCACTGCTGCTACTGGGTGAGTTACATACAAGATCATTAAACCTCATTGGTTTTCTTATTTCTGCTAAGGCAAATATAAGATGTTCCAGTCATGGTAATGCAAGATGGAAAAATAGCTCTTATCAGCTCATTTTTGTTTTCTGTGCTCTAGAATACTTCTGGTACCGTAGACACAGAATACTTCTTGGTTTGAAGCTCCTCCCTGCTTTTGTTGGATTCCCCTCCTATAACAGCACAGGTTGGAACAGGCACTGCTTCATCAGAACCTGCCACTCAGGTCCCAAGGAAAACCACGTCAAGATAGAATGTTTTTTCCATCTCATAAAGTTGCTGAAGGAGGCATCTACACATCAGGGTTTTTGGTTTGGCTCTGCTCTTAAGTAGTGACTATAAAAATGCCACATTTTTACTCAACAAATCTTATTTCCTGTTTAGCCACTGCCACAGCAATCTGCACTTGATTAGCAGAAGCAACAATGTCTAAGTTTGAGCATGGAAATCCAACACAATCAGTTCTACGGAACTACATCTGGTTTCAGCAGGAAGGACACCTTACCAAAATCAGTTTTCTCTGCAGCAACTGAAAGACTGCAGTGTTTTTCCCCTTTCTGTGTAGTTATTACACGGTAGATGCTATTTTTTAAACAACAACAAAGATGAATTGTCTCAGGAGCCCCACATACACGCTTCAATCTGGGCCTCCTATTAAGTCGAGGCTTCCAAAACACCCAGCAACAAAGGTACCTTATTTAGCTCCTGGGTATAAAAATCCTGCTTCTCACTGCTGAATTAAAACAGAGTTAATTATCTGAACTAAGACACTTAAATTCTTTTAACCACATTAAAGATCAAATAATGGCAAGAGAAATTAGGGAGGCATTAAGAACAGTCCAAGCCAAACCGTATCCAGCTTTATTAAAGGTACTTTTCATAAACAATCATGGTAATTTAGGCAGGACATGGGCTACAATCTGCAACATTTTACAACAACTGTCAAACTCCCCTCCCTTCAAGGACTACCCAAACATAAAGGCTGCTATAAAACCGACAAATCTTCATTTTTGTATACTTGTAGAGGGAAATGTTTAGAGTGAGGGCGGACACTTTCACATTTAGCATGTTGTTTAACAACTCTTCACAAATCTACCCTGACTTTGTGAGGAAAAATTAAAAACTGCAGATTCCTTAATCTGTAGATCCACAATATGAAAGAGGAAATGCAGCTCCTTCTAGAGCTATTATATCCCAAATTAAACACCAGAAGTCCAGATCACCTGACAATGCGTTTAGAGCAGTGAGTCCCAACATGCCATTTCTGCTGTGATAGGCTCTAGGCAAAAGGGAGGGCATGAAAGGAAACGCAGAGGGCACTGCAAACTGCAGCTCTGAGGTTGGCAACAGGCATCTCGGGAGCTTCCGTTCACTCTGATGCGGTCCAGAAACGGAAGAGGTGTGCAGCACAAAGGAATCCCTTCCTGCTCCATTTAGGAAGAGTCCTTCTAAAAACTGGGAAGGGGTAAACTTTTAAAATTTAGGTTCCAAGAAACAGATTAAGTGACATTTGTCCCACTGTCCCCCCCCCCCAAAAAAACACAACAACAAAGCGGTCCGTGTGCTAACAACATAGCTTAAAAAAAAGTAAAACAAAATTCTGCATTGTTATAAAACTTGATAAAAAATAGTATTTCAAACTGTACAGTCACCAGAAGTACACAGTTATCAAAAATTCACACATTTTACTTGGCATCACCAGCACCTTCGGCTTTCTGTGCCTAAAAGAAAAAGGGGAACCAGTCAATACACACCACACATGTGCACCAAAAAATAGTAATTTCTTTTCCTGAGTAACAATTCTCTAAATAGCTGAAATTTTGTCACTGTAACTTTTAACCAAACCAAATTTAAGGTTGCAAAAAGTAACCTGCAGCTGCTTTACAACCTGCTAAGTTTACACCACCTTAGTAAGGACAGAACAGTAACTTTTCACATAAGTACTTCAACCAGTAACTTGTTACCAACTGAGCAACACAGCACCCCTGGCTGTGCTGTGCAAATCATAAACAACAGGTCTAAATAATTGAGTGGTAATTCATCTTCATTATTGCAAGCCTGGGCTTGCCTATGTTTGATACAGAGAATAGTAACTAGCTGATGTACCACACTCTGCTAGAGCTGCTGTTGTACCTGGTCTGTTTTGGCATCTCCGTTTTCTGCAGGGTTGTTTCCCTCCTTGCCAGCATCAGCTTTCCCCTTCTTTCCCTTGGGCACTTTCTCACTCTTCTGTCGAACGCAAACGACACACAGCATTACAATTATCAACAGTCATTAAGCCACAGGAATCCAAAACCGAGCATGGTAAAACCAACATGGGATGTTAGCCTGAAAATGAACACAACACGCCAACATTCACATGTCTAAGACTGACAACTGCCAAGTGCCTTCCTGTATTTTATCAGGTCTTGGATTCTTTCAATGCAAGTTTAAAGCTGCAGCAAAAACTTTGTAGAAGTGATAACACGTCCTGATGCCACCATTCTGATTCTAAGTTCTACAATACCAAGATCAATTAGTGGATAAGTCTAAAGCTTGCTTCCCACTTACATCTCAGGAGCAGCACAGAGCAACTCACCTTTGGAGCTGATTTTTTAGGTTTAGGCTCTGGCTTCGGAGGGGCAGGTTTCTGTAAGAAAGTGTAAGAAAACCCAATCTATTAACGTTACTTTATGAGGAACACGTTAAAATAGGATACGTTAAAATATTCACCCCAACTGGTCTACTTTTAGGAAAGGAAATCTGAACACTTGAAATCGAAGCACTTCCTGGATTTGCCAGTGACCTGCCACTCCCCCAGCACACAATGGGGCAGTTTGTTACACCAGCCTCTTTCTTCCAGCCCAGCAAAGCGTCTCCAAAAGCCCACAGCTCTCACAGTCACAGTATGTAACGCACAAAGCTGTGAAATGCTGCGCCATCCCAGAATACTCACAGCAGATAACCTCGCCGATCTCCGTTGTGGCTGTTGAAAAAGCAAAAAGATTGCATTTAATGTGAGGAAACGTAAACCATCGAGTCCGAGTTCAAAGCGACGGAACCCCAAAAGTCAGTGTAAAGTTTGCGATTCTGGAGGCGCGCGGGAACCTGCTGACATCTCTGCCACTAACTGGCAGGAGCTAAGCAGTTTTTTGCGGCTAAAAGCAACAGGTAATGCTTTGCAGGGCAGCATCCAGCAAAAGGAACCCCTCCCGCCCCTGCTTCCCGGTGAAAATGTCATCAAGCACCACCTCCCACCCGCAAACGTATTCAACTTTTCTCAAGACGCCCAACTTCTTACCTCATCCTTAACTTTGGCCTTATCGCCCTTGGTATCTCCTTCAGCCTGCGGGGTGAGACAAGAGCCGTGCCAACCGCTCCGCGGGGCGGGGAGCGCCGCGCCGGTCCGCCCCGCCGCAGGGGGGCGCTGGCCCCGGGGGTGACTCTCGGCCCCGCGCGGGGCAGGGGGCAGCGCGAGGCCCGGCGGAAGCGCGGCCGCGCCCCCCTCCCCGCCCGCACGAGGGCCCCTTCGGGGAGGCTCCGCGCCCGCCCACGGGCGGCGGTTTTGGCGGCAAAGCGGCGGCGGCGCGCGGGCTGAGGGAGCGCGGCCGCTTCCCGCCCTTCCCGCGCGTCCGAGGGCAGGGGCGAGCCGCCCCCTCCCCCCCCATCCCGCCCTCCCGCCAAAAGCAGCCGGCTGCGACCGGTCCGCGCCGCGCCCCGCCCCTCCCGGCCGTTACCCCAGCGCGCGGCCGGTAACGGTCCCGCCGCCCGCCCCACCCCCCGCGGCCGCCGAGGCCGCGCGGCCGTTACCTCCCCGGAGGAAGGCGGGGGCGGGGGGAGCGCGGAAGGGAGAAGGGAGGGGTGAGGCGCGTAGTCCTGCCCACCCCCCCACACAACGGCGCGGGGGGAGCGGGCCTCGGCGCGGGCCCCGCGGTGCCACGTACCTTTCTCTTCGGCATAGCTCCGGGCGGCGCGTGCGTGTGCGACGCGAGCAGAGAGCGAGCGCAGGGGGCGGGCGGGGGCGGGCGGCCGGGCTCGCTCGGCGGCGGCGAGAAGCGGGGGAGGGCCGAGGGGGAGAGCGGGGCGGCGCGGCGGGGCTGGCGGCCGGCTCGCTGCGCTGGCTGCCGACCCCACTAATTTGAATCGGGTGTTTATAAAGTTTTATATAGAGCCGGACGCGGCCCAACCGGTTTCAGCCGGATCCCCGCCGCCCCGCCGGCCCATTGGCCCGCGCGGGTCACGTGGGGTGGGGCCAGGCGGGGAGGGGACGGTGGGGAGCGCCGAGGAGGTGGCGCGCGCGCAACTGGGCCTCACCGCCCCCCCACCGCGCTCTGCCGCCGCCTTCCCGCGCGCCGCCTCGCGCTGCGCGCGCTGCCCCACGGGCGGGAAAGGCGGTGGGGAGGGGGCGGCGGCGGCGCGGGGCCGGGAGAGGCGCGCGCCGCGGGATGCCCCGCGCCCTCGGGGCTCTGCGGGCGGCCCCGCTCCGCGGCGCGCAGCGGAGCTGTTCTTTCAGCACCAGGCGCGGGGCCGCTGCTCCGCAGGTTCGGGGCCCCGACGCCGCCGGCATCGTACGGAACGCTCCGGGGAAAAGAAGGGGGAACTTCGCGCTCCCCCTCTCCCATCTTCTTCGAGGAAGAGCTGAAAGAGAAGGGAGAGGATGAGGCAGCGCACCTTTAAAAAAAAAAAAAAACAGATCACAATTCAATAAATTTTGCTCTAGAGCGATTCACACAGGTGGTGTTAGTGTAGCACCGGCATGGCTGCACGGCCGCTCTCCGTAAAGGATGGACACACGGGCACACACCACCACAGCCCTACAGCTTTCCTTTCATGACTGTCAGTGCAAGGCTGATCTGAAAGATGCGCTCCTGAAAACTCAGGTTTTGCTTTTATAGCTCACACTAACCTTACACTGATGCAAAGCTTACATGAAAATTTGCATTCACTCCAATAACTGGTACAGGTGGAATAAAGCGCAGAGGCAACAAGCCCTCCTACTGCTTGCAAAAACTCTCATGCCCTGTCTCACCCCCATCACAGCAACGGCTTTTACAAAGTGGATTAGAACTTCCCCTGCAATCCTTCTGGATCTCACACCCTGCAGTCACTACTGCAGCCATTTACACTCCTTTGTGAGGAGCAAACACTGGAGCTTTGGTCACCTGCAACATAGCCAAAAAAATTCAAGGCAAAAAATACATTCTTGGATAGAAACAATCTCCCTGTATCTGCTTTGCAAAGCAGACTAGAGAGCGCTCCATCTCATGGAGAATGAGAGTTATTTCTCCAGAGAACTTCCCAAAACGTGCAGAGAAACACAATAAAATACAGCAGAAGTTTGACACCTCCAATCATCCTCCATCCAAAGGGCTGCTTGCTACTTACACGAGAGGATGTACGTGCACAAAGCCTCGCTCAGCCAGGTCCTGGGATAGCAGCTTGTTGCTCACACAACTGGAGGAAGAATGCAGCCTTCAAATCTTTCCCAGCCTAACAGAAACCAGATGAACAGTCTGCCATAGGTTTAAACAACATGGTAATCTGGATGCCAACTTCATTGCACTTTAGAATATAAAACTATGTGGTTTTAAACGTTAAGCTTGTTTTTAAAATAATTTGATATGAATATACTTTATTCACTGTTTGACAATGTAGTTATCCTCTTCACAATCACATTCAAAATGCTGAGTTTGCAGTACGTAAAAGTCCTTTAAATTTGCATTTTCTCATTTTCACCTGGAGGTAAAAAAAAAAACACTTTGAAAAGAGCAATAGCTGATACTGCTGAACCTGTATGTGCATCAGAAACACTTCCTGTTATGTTTTCCACTGTAGGGACGGAAACCAGAAAAAAATTAGAGACAGAATCAATCTTGGAAACTAGCTAGTCCACCTCCCTGCTAAAAGAGATTGGAGAAATAGCACCCTACAGCTGTTCTGGCCACTCCCATCGAAGTCAGCCATACAGCACTTAAACCATTTTGGCTGAGGTCAGAGGTTTTGGCTACTGCATTTCTGTAGTCCCAGCCTCATTCCCTGGAAATGGATGTCTGAAGTCATAGCTCAAGAGAGGTCTCAGATGATTTCAGCATAATGTTCCTATCACCTGGTTTTAGCTAACTTTTCCTTTGTAAGCCATGACATTAATTCTTATGTAATTGTTTTTCCTCACCTCTTTGGATCATTCCCCCTTTTTCCTGAACACACTCTGTTTCAATATCACCTTCTACATTTGGGTATTCCCCCCCCCCCAAAAAAAAACCCAACACATTCACTCTGCAGGGAAAGGATCGCAGAACCTGATCAAGTTCTTTTTTTCCTTCATGGCAAAGCTGACAACATCTCACTTTATCTCTTTGGAAACCAAGAGCAAACATATCAAAACCTGCATAGTAAGGTGGGGAAAAGGCAAGATGCTATCCCAAAGCAGTTAGTGGGGAATATCTCTGCCAGTGCTTGGCACAGGGTTCTCTTACATACCTTTCTCTCTGCTGAGGAAATAAGTTGAATGGGAACACAGAGGAAATCTCACTAGATTTACTACTACAAAATCACAAGGAATTCAAGTCCAGGCTGACTTTATATGACTGAAACGGTTTGCCTGGGTTAACCCATGAGGAGCCCAACAGAATGGGAGACTTGTTTTAGTTAATTCCTTGTCATCAATACATCAAGCAGTGAAGCTATAGTGAGGTGCATGTATTCTCCCTCTATCATCAGGGACAGGGAGGCAAGATAGAAGGACGGCATTACCTCCCTCAGCAGCATTCACAGAACTAGAAAGGTTCACAGTACTCTGTCCCTGCCCTTAGATAGTGCCAGTGGGGATTCAACATCCTATGACAGCCCTGCATCCCCACAGCAGAACCACACCAAGTGAATTCTTCTGGGCAGCAGCTATTCTAACATGATTAAATATTGCCTTCCCAAGGGCCACCCCACATGTGTGTCATGCAGACACTGTACATAATCTTTCAAAGAAGTCCGCTCTCTTGTGCTCTAGTGCCTGTAGAAAGCCCTGGATTCTCTCCTCCCGCATGGCAGTGCATTTTTGCAACAGTGTCCGTCGGCGCCGAGAGTCTCCATGGGATGCAAAACCCTCCTGCTGCAGCTTCTTTGTCACATAAGCCTGATCCCTTTCCATCTGCTGTTGCTTCCTTTCCTCCATGTAGGAGTCTCTGGCCTTCTAGAGTGAAAAGCAGTAGAACATTAGCACTTTACCAGGCCTTTTAGCTCATCTGTATTACCGATACAGGGCAGCACAGGCTTTGGAAGAAAGAGCCTCTGCTTGGCCATTGAGCTGCAGGGTAAATGAAGAGTGGCTTTGTGTGCGCTTCTAGGCAGTGTGCTCAACTGGTTAGTGAAAATACAGGGATATCCTTCAGGACCTTCTACCCCAGATAAATGTCTGCTCAAAGCATTAACTGCTTGTTAAAATACGTAGAGGTCATGACTAATTGTGGAAAAGTCCTCAGATATCCAAATCCAGAGGAACAGTGTACAAGATTACTTCAAACCACAGATGTACACACAAGCCTGCCAGTGTCATCACAGAATCTTTGATATTACTCATGCAGCAGCTGAAAGGTTTTAGGGGATTGAGAACAATGATTTATAGGGCAATTCTTTTAGCTCGTGATCAAGTGTAGATCTACCCAGCTTTAGCAAAAGAGCAAGAGTGGGCTCCACATTCCTAAATGTCTGCGTTCTAATAATTTACGAGCTCAACACAGAGCAGTATGGGCAGCAAAAGGTAAAGGCAGTAGCTATCCTTGCCTACCCTACAAGTTCTTGAAGTATTTCAGCAGAACATCATTTTCGGATTTCTTACGTACATCCTAGCCTGTAGGCTCTAACACACAAACCGAAAAGCCCTCTACAGTTGCATGAAGGGATAGTAAGGGGAAAAACTGGGCTTGCAGATGAGGAAGGAGTAGTAATTGTCTGGAGCTAAACCAGTTAATTTTGCTCCATAGCAATGAAGACTATTTACTTTTTCTGTCCTGCCAGATGAAAGAAGGAGACACATTTCCAGCTGGTACAGTGAAAATAACCAGTAGAGACAGCAATGATCTCAGATAATTTAGTTATTCCTGAAAGCAGAGGAATCTGTCCACATGCTAACACATTGTAACAAGACACAGGAGATGTAACACATCTCACATTGGCTGCTGGTACTGCAACAAGGTCTTAACTAAACTCACTAAATGAACAATTCCTTTATTTCCACTTTGCACACTCTCACCTGATCTCCAGCTCCCTTACCTGTAATGCGTTATAGTTCATCTGGAACCGAAGGATAGCCTCACACAAGTTCCAAAAGGAATATTCTGGCCACAACACTGACTGAAACACCAGGCATGAATGGGATGTCTGCAGAAAGCAAGATCACCAACAATATAATCAACTAGCAAAGGAAAAAAAAGTCATCAAGATGCAGCTCTGATGCTCAAACTATGCCAGCTTCCCCATAAAGATTTTACCTAGACTGTGTTAACAGAACCTACTTAAAATTAAATAAGTACCAGCCAGGAGAGTTTGAAACTGCACAATGTAACGTCTATCTAATAACTATTAATGCTAGAACACAAGTTACTCATTCATGTAAAAATACCTGCAGAATTCTCTCTAACGTGACACTGGTCTTTATAGAGGCACTTTTAATAGCTTAAGCACCACAGATGTACAACAAAACTAAAATAGCAACACTAGACTATCAAAGGTTGAGTTAGGGGAATAACATATGAACCAAAGATCAGGACATGACATTTAAGCCATTTATCAAATGACATCTCATAATATTCCTTGCTGTCCACTCACGGCATTTCAATTGCTTAATGAATCTAGCAGTTGTGGTGTGCTGCAGATATTCTAGAGCTGAAAAACCCAAGCTTTCAGCTCTGAACATATTTTTGCCTCTCAGTATTTCAGGTAATTGTATTCATAGAACTGCAAGAAACAGAGACTCCTTAGAGGTGCCCCTGCACTCAGTCCATCCAACAAGTTACCTAAACTCCGGCAGAGAGAATTTAAGAGCCATCATCATCATCACACCCAGATTCATAACACTCTCTGACTCAAAGATGGAATACTTAACGAAGAAAACAGAAACTTTACCTGCCAGAGCAGGAAATCACTCAACCGGACCTCTCCAGAGGTTCGAATCAGGAGGTCTGGGTCAGGGGAGTTGCTGGTATACAGACACTTATCAAGCAACGATTCAGACACATCACTAAAAGACAGATGCATCTTGTTAAGGCCGTTTTCCTGATCCAACAGAGATCGCAACAAATCAGAATTACTAAGCATTTTTATTAAGACAGAACTGCAGATTAAAATCAAGTGGATGGAATTGTACTGCTGCCCATAATCAAGTTGTTTCTGACAGACTGGGCCTATTTCAAATACTCTTTCAGCCCCCTGAAGCATCTCCCGATGCTCCTGGAAACATAAAACAGTGGTAGAAAGACTGTGAAGACTTCCATCTGGAACAGAGCTAACTACTCCTTCTCCTCCAGGGTAGAGGAACAGTTCAGTATTCATGATTCATCTGTTGTTTGACCTCACGGCTGAAACTGCCAACTGAGCAGCCCAACACTGCAGTATGAAATCTGTCTTCACATTTAAAGTAACTTAAGATACAGACCTAACTTCTCTTCTGTCTTAGTTGTGTACTGCAGTTACCATGGTAACTGCAGGAATAAAAAACCAAACACTGCATAGTAACTTGAAGTCATTTGTTCCAGTTGGACTGATTCAACTGAATCTATTTAAAAGCCACTTGGTTTCTGAGAGGTTAGTATTAAAGCGTAGGAGGTAAGACAGGCAGCCTTTATCTATGAAGCCTCACACAGAAAAACAAGAGTTACCTGGGTTCAAGCAGTCCTTGCTCTACCCCCCAGGCCATCTCCCTGACAGCATTGCTGATTTCATGTCTTGATGTGTATGCAAAGCAGACATTTAGAAAGCACCTGAAAAGAGGAAAAAGATGTAGAAAACCTGGAAGTAAAGAAGGACCATCAGGTAACAAAGAGTCTATCTAAACTGTTCTGGGTGATTCTCGGACAAAGAAAAGCTACATCATGTCTGGTACCTGACAAGCAGAAGGCAGCATGAGGTACCTTGAACTCTATGTTACTTACTTGTTGTAGTTCCTGGTTGCCATTACAGCCTGGGCAATCAGCTCCTGAATATCCAAGGGTAGAAGTGGCAAGTCCCCGAGCACACGGATACACACACCATGCTTCTTCAGGTTTTCCCTACACCCAACAACAAGAGTGAGGACTGCAGAAAACAGATCAGCCCTTATTGCATGACTGCCACATTTTCTTTGGATAACATCCATCCAAATGAAAAAAAAGCAGGCATGTAGCAGGCATAAATTTAGCAAATCTCAGTATCAGACAAAGGCATAACAACTAGATGTTTTTTGAGTATTAAGAATTTGCTTAGGTTTGATCATCCCACACCCTTCCCTAAAGGAAAGATGATCATTCCCCATACAGGTTTCTCAAGTACAGACATAATCAAAGGACTAGATAATGATCACAAAATTAGATATGCCTATCTGAAGTTATGAAAATCCACATACAGAAAACTTAAGATAAAACCATAGACTCTAGGCAACTAACTAATAAAAAAGACAAGAGGAAAATAGCAGAATTACTGATTATTGAAACACAGAACAGTACAAATACTTTCGGGTCTATCGCTCATGAAGAGCTTCATTAGGTAGAAACTGGGCAACTGGCTTCTTTAAATCATGGGGCACTGAAGTGCTCAGACAGAACTTGAGACAACAAAGAGCAGTGCACATGTGCTGTCTTCTCCCATTCATGTTCCCAGCTGCATACCCTCACAATTTACTTCAACCATATAAACAACTATTTCACACAGCACTTATCTGTCAGGCACGGGGAAACAATTACAACCAAGGTACTGTGCAACGCTGCACTGTAACGTCCCTCCCTGCTCACTCAGATCTGTACTAGTTCCATCCACACGCACTACATGAACTAGTTCTCCAGCTCTAAAGTGAGTAAATACTTGATGTGCTCGTATGTGGAAGTCTCAAGTTGAGAGGTCTCTCTTCAATATGTCGTTCTGCTTTTGTTCCGCCTTGTAGGAAACAGCCATCAGAGGATTCTTACTGTTCTTCCAATAGGCGGCTAAATTTCTGCCTTGCCAGATCCATTAGTCCATCCACCTCCTCCTTGGATCGTTTAAAGTTCTCGATACTAAAGGCATAAACAGTGACCTCCCGAATCCCCAGATTTAAACACCACCGCAGTGTCTGCAAGAAAACAAAAACAAAAGTCAGATAAGTAGACTTGTAATCAGATAGGTCCAGAAGACCCATATCTGCAACTGCTAGAACTGTCATTTCCCACTACGCTAACACTGTTTTAAAAAGAAAATAATAATAAACAACAAACACACACAACCATCAAAATCTGACAATGATTCCCATTTAAGAGAATTTGATTCATCTTAAAGGAACAGATGGAAAATGTCACCACCTAGGATGTGACTCCGTAATAGAGATGTGACTAATCCAGCCAGCAGAAGCAATTCCTGCAGACAACGTGATAGATTATGTAACACCACGATTTTCAAAGCCTTCTCAAAGCAATTCAACTTGCTTCACAGAATTAAGCTTCAAGATCTCCAAGGCAGACATTCTAATCAAATGTAAAGCAGAGGAAAAACCAAGCAATCAAGACAACTCAGCAAGGTAACAGAATGAGAGAGCTGAAGTCAGGCCCTTGATGACTAATACCAGCTGCAAGCACAAGGCCTGGCTCCAGTCAGAGAAGAGAAGGAACATAACGCATCAGTAAAGCCGTAAACAAAGACAGTTGCCAAACACATCACAAATTCAATACACAACTCAGAGGCAACAAAAATTCTTCCCACCTGTGCCAGCTTATCAAAGCCCTGCGAGTGTCCTTGCTGCCTCTCCACGTGACACTTCTGGGCATAACGGCGATTGCCATCCATGATGAAGGCAACATGCTTTGGCATTGGACCCGCCTAGAACATAAGGAGAAACAAAAAGGGAGCTGACAGGCAAGGTGACATCTTGCATCACAGAGCGTAGTCCCATCACTGTGGAAGCACCCTGCACTTGTAAGAGTGCAGAGAGTTTCTGCCAGCGTAAAGCCTGGAGCTGGAAAGATTAAGATGCTGAACACCTGTCTGGTAACTCCAGCTTAGGCTCCTATTAAAGATGTCAGCACTGACAACAGCCCACACTGAAAAGCAACTTTGCCCTCCTCGTTTCTGTTTCATGACAGAGAACTGCAGTACTTAGGAAGGAGAACAGCACTGCCACTGCACACCTTCCTTCTGCAGCCACAGGGGAAGGTGCACGGAGTTGTGCGTTACAAATATTTTTCTTTCAGAGTTCAGGGGCATTTTCACAGACGATTCATGTCTGTGAAGAAAAGCGAAGTCATGAAACCTTCATCCCTTTAAAGGTAAGCAACTCTTTTTCACTGACCTCATTAGGCCTGCACAGATCCTTCTGAGAAAAGGACAGCATTACCACTTCCAAGACTCTGCTGAGCCAGGACAGAATTTCCTTGGAAGTAATGGGTTTTTATTCCAGTCAGCAGAAACTCAGTTTGATTTTTTAGATCCATAATCCAACTACCTCACACTCTCCCTCCTCCCACGTCCTGCCTTCATCAGCAAAGGCTCAGAACCTGGAAGCCTGGATGTGTAAGCTCATTATTGGCAAGCGCTGCCTACAGCATTGCTCATTTGCAAGACTAAGCTTAAGTAATTTTCCATCCCTGAATACTACTTAGGGATGTAACTGCAGTGCCAGCATTAAAACCTACCCTTGCTAGCAACACTATCTCTCTTGAGCAGATCAGTCAGAGATATTTGCCAGGGTTCGAAGTGGCACTCTATTAGCTACTGTTTACCATAGGCAACCAAAGTTCACTCCTTACCTTAATTATGTTGGCACAAAACCTCTCAATGATGGTCAGCTCGCCTTCTCTGATCCACGACATGTCTTACCAAGAATTCTTTTTCAGCAGGAAGATGAAAATAAAGGGTTAGAGGTACAGAAGATTCTAATCTGAGTTCAAAGCAACACTATATGGGATGACCTTGGAAAAATAAGCTTTGACTGGCTAACCTAGAGCACTTTTTATCACGTGGATCAGCAGACAATAAGAGAGGTGAACGGATCAGAAATCAGCTCTGGAATTTTCTAGTTGTATGTCAAGATCTGACACTCTACTAACTGACATAAAACAAAAATTCTTACTGCTTCTACCTGCAGAAACAGCTGCTGAGCTCGCACAGATGCACAGCAAACTCTTGCATTACGCTGGACTACCAATGAGCTGGTCATGGAGCAATGATTGTGAAATGACCTTCAGAGCTTTTGTGCTGAAGTTGTTGGAAACCCTGCAAAGCAACCATCTGGATCACCAACCAGCCTGCTTTACAAACATCACTGTAATTTCGTCTCTTTTACAAGCAGAACAAAATCAGCCTTTAGAGTTTAAAAAGATTGCTTTTCACCACATCAAACATAAACGTCTGCTTTAAGCTAACAGAACACAAGAGTCTCCTGACATTCCACATTCACCTCCATCGCGCTCAGCCCTGACAGATGCGTGCAAAGCAGTGCTGAGGGACAGCAGGGCTGATTCGACCGCCCTGTAAGGAAAGCAGAGCCAAACCGCAAAGTCAGCACGCCTTTTCGACACGTGCATTCTCCGTGGTGCCCTCAGAAAGGGACACAGACACGGCCGCAAAGCACGAAGGACCCGCCGGAACACGAGCTGCATTCATAACGCTCTCGAATAACTCGTCCTTAAAAGCGCCTCTTCTCCCAACGCCGTTAACAGCGATCTACCTTTCACCCGAGATTTCGCACAGTCACCTCTAAAAACGCTCCCCGCAGAGCAGCCGCTGCCGTCCACGCCGAGGAAAGCGGCCCCAGGAGGCCGAGCCCGGCCGCAGCCGCGCGGCTCCGCCCGCCAAGGACAGCGGGGCGGCCCCGGCCACCAGCGAGCAGCTCCGCGAGGCGCCCCTCAACCCGCCGCCGCCGGCTTCCCGAGGGGAGAGAAAAGGAAAGAGGCGGCAGAAACCCGGCCGGCTGTAGAGAGCAGCCTGCCCCCGTCCTTGTGGCACCGCTATCGCCATGGCTGCCACTGTTGCCCCTGCCCGACCCCGGCCCCCCTCGGCCCGCTGCCCGCTACCTGCCGCAACGGCGCCGCCTCACCCCTCAGCACGCTGACGCGCCCTTCCGCTTACGTCACCCACCCGCGCATGCGCAGACACGGCGGGGAGTGTCTGGCGCGCATGCGCACGGGGAGCGTTGGGAGGGGGGGTGGGGAGGTTGTGGGGTGGTGAGCGATGAGCGCTGAGCGCTGACAGCCGTTGGGCCGGAGGAGCTCCGAGGGCGTAGAGCTGAGGCTCTGGAAAGGGGCCGGCTGGTAGCAGAATCACAGAATCACAGAATGGCCAGGGTTGGAAGGGACGTCAAGGATCATGAATCTCCAACCCCCTGCTACAGGCAGGGCCACCAACCTCCTCATGTAATGCTAGACCAGGCTGCCCAGGGCCCCATCCAATCTGGTCTTGAACACTTCCAGGGACGGGGCACCCACAGCCTCTCTGGGCAGCTGTTCCAGCACCTCATCACTCTCATAGCAAAGAACTTCACCCTGATATCCAACCTCAATCTCCCCTTCCTCAACTTCAAACCATTTCCCCTCATCCTGCAGTTATCTACCCTTTCAAAGAGTTGATTCCCCTCCTGTTTCTAGGCTCCCTTTAGGCACTGAAATGCTGCAATGAGCTCACCCTGCAGCCTTCTTTTCTCCAGGAAAGCCCAGCTCCCTCATGCTGTCTTCACAGGGGAGGTGCTCCAGCCCTCTGATCATATGGGAGCTGCAGGCCTGCAGCAGGTGGAAGAATCTGTGGTTTAGACCTGGGTGGGGATCTGTGGACCACCGTTATGTCTGCTGTTAGCACTGCTTTGGGGGTGAGCTGCTCAACCCATTGTCCACGGGTAAAAGAAAAGAGCCAGCACACAGAACATTACCAGCAGCCATTGCCCATGCTTTTTGTTTATTTATTTTTTCCAGAAAAGAAAAAAAAAACAACACAACCCCACATTTTACATAGTTGGTACGAAAAAAAAAATCACAAATGAGGAAAGGAGGGGGTAATCTGCAGCAACAGGAACTGCAGCCCTGGCTGCGGGGATTCCAGCAGGAAACGTCATTGGGAAGCGCAGCCGAGCAGAGCCACACACACCCCTACATCCCCCCCACTTCATACAATTGAGTTTGTCACAAACAAGCTTTGGTTGCTAGCAGTAAACGTGGAGTTACATTCTTCTGTCTCCTTGTAGACGATCGTGTGACTTGAGGCATTCACACCAGTGGAGACACCATCTGGGAAGGGCCATTTCTCCTCATACATTCAAATGCCTGGTTACAGCAGGACCCTGAGTGCAGCCTCGTCCGCCTGCGGTTTGCTGTCCCGCAATGCATAGTGCCCAGCATGAGCCGAGTGTGGGCATGGGTGATGCAGCAAGTTAATTATTGTCAAGACACAGGAATAACCACGGCAGCAAACACGAGAAGATTCAAATCAATTCCATCTTCTCCAGCATTGCTTCCCTCTACAGATAAAATCCCTGTTTTCTTGGATCTCGTTGCCACATTGGCCTTGGGGAAAACCTGAGTGATTCTCTAAGTTGTTTGCTCTTTGCTTTAGGGACAGGGATGGCTACAGAACTCATATCCCCACACAGAGTTCCAAGGCAGAGTACACAGAGAAGATCCTGTCTCCCTGGTTCAAAACCTATTAGATGCTTTGGCTATTTTTTTTTCCTTTTTTTTTTTTTTTTTCCCTCTTACTTTTGTAAACAATAATCAAAGAGAATACTGAGAGAAAGAGGAAAGATTTACAGAGATATTTACAGATACTAGGCAGCTAGCAGAAAATCACCAAACTATTAAATGGGGCGGGGGGGAAAGGTCCTACACGACTCTTCAAACAGATACAAGAACCAGGGACTGGCAACCGAGGTGGGCCAGCAGTCCCCACATTGGGACCGAAGCCCAAGGTTAGACACGCAGCCTGGTGTGTTCTATTGCATTTACCCCGTTCAGACAAAAGCAGTTTTCCTGAAGTGGGTTAGTCTAAATCTCATCACTAGTCGAGAACTTGAGGTCCTTCCCCTACCCTCCCAAGAAGAGACCACCACCTCACCATAGGAACTAATGGAGCAGGGCAGATTCAGCTGGGAGCTGCTCTCCAACCCCACAAGCCTCAGGACAGGGGTAGATCTGGGGCAGAAACAAACCCCGGAGGGGTCACTGGGTGCAGTGGTTGCTGCCGGTGAGGTTGGAGTAGATGCTCTCCATCTGGTTCAGCCTGCTCCACATCTAAAGCTATATTCTAGTAAAGAACATCAGAAACCGTGCACATGTCCTGAGACACCAGCACGGTCAAACCCCCTCATTGGAAAGGCTCCAGGCAGCCCTGGGGTGTGGAGTGTTGATGGCCCAAAAGAAGGGATGCAGAGCCATCCCCCAGCCATCCTGAGCCCATGTCTGGGACAAGCCAGGAAGGGAGCAGAGAGATAGAGCAGTTGCCCTCCTTGACTATGAGTTGGGTCCACCTTGGCACCAGGCCCTTTGTACCAGCAGGTCCCAGCCTGGGGATGAGTGAGGGCTCAGGACAATGCTCAGTCTCTCAGCACCCTCCTTGGCTGCTGTCAGCTCACACTGCATGCCCTGGGATCTCCATTCTGGCTTTTAGGTCACCATCTCCATGGCCTGCTGGGAGTCTGTGTGGCATCCCAGCCCACAGGTGATGGAGAATCCAGCACAGGGTGGACAAAAGCGTTCCCATGGGGCAGCAGGGAGGGGGCATGTAAACAGGAGAGAGAAAGGGAGGAGAGTCCTCAAAAACCACTGGGCTGAGAGAAAATCTGGAGTTGGGGAGCCAACATGGGCTCTAGCAGCTGTTCCCTGCCCTGCAGCACTGCCTGGCTTCTCCATCCCTGTGCATGGACCCGCAGACCCAAATTCCTCCTTAGTCCAGTAGAGAAGGGAAAGAGATTCTATTAATACAGTTAAAAACCCAAACATACCAAAAAACACAACCAAAAAGCTCAACAACATGTCAGTCCACCTAGCAAACATCCAGTGAGGTAGATCTACACTTCCAATACAAACTTTGTCACATCTTTGTGCTGTTAGAAAAAACCCTCCTCTCCGTCCAGCACTGGGCTACAGAGGTATTTTATCCCTGAGATTGCTCGAATACCTGAGAATAAGTTGCAGGAATTAGGTCCTTTCTCTTTCTCTCTTTTTTTTTTTTTCTTCTTTTCTTAAAGATTAAAATATACAAAAATACAAAAACTGAATATTTATATAAAAAAGTAAAAAAAAAAGCAAAAAAAAAAAAAGGCAAAAACAAAAATAAAAACCAAACCAAAGACAACAAACAAACCCAAAGATACGTCATTCACGCACATCCTAGTGCAGCTTTCACTTGATATTGGCTTTGGCATGGTTAGGGCGTCCCGCCCCAGGAGAAGGGCTGTCACTGGGGCCAATAAATAAAGGCAAGGCTGGGGAGGGATGAGGGCAGCTGCTGCCACCCCGGGTCCCCATTTTCATGTACCTGTGGGAAGTTCAGCCCAGGGTGCTGGTGCAGCATGGGCAGGAGGAGCAGCAGTGTTTGTCCCACATGCATTTGATCCACGCAGAAGGTTGAGCTCTACTGAGCCATGTGCTGCTCTGTGGGAGTAAATATCAGCATTTCCAGCCCAATTTCAGAGGTGAGGAGCTGTGGGGGCCATGAGGCCGGCCTGCGGGCATCCCCCCCCCAGCCCTGCCACTCTCGTCCCTCCCTGCTCCAGCCATGGGATGGGGAGCAAGGAGCCACCAGAGCCTCCCTGAGCTGTGCCTCCCTGCTCCTCCTCCTTGCTTCCTGGAGAATGAAGATCAACCTATTTATTTATTTATTTGTTTTACCTGAGAGAGGTGCTTTGGATGCTCCCCCTCCTATTTTTGGAGCCATCCCAATTAAAGCCGGGCTTTAAGGAGAATAAGGTTCTGCCCTCATCCTTCCCCGTTTGCCTTGCCAAAGCCTCTCCGTCCTGGCGTTAGCCCTCCCCGCCGCCCGCCATCATTCCCGGGTTTCGGGGAGCAGGGCCGAGCTGTGCATGTCCTCCTCCTCGTGGAAGGAGGCAGGCTTTCCCTGAGAGCTGGGGGATTGCTGAGCTTTGGCGGGGCAGTTGGCGACCATGTGGCTGATGCTCTGGCAGAAGTGGCATTTCTTGGGCTGCGGAGGCAGCTTGCACTCTTTGGCATGGTGGTCCAGCCCGCCGCAGTTGTAGCATCTGCGGGGGGAGGAGAGAGATTCGAGGAGGGGAAACAAAAGGAGAGGACTCACTGGGGCCCTGGGTTTGCTGCCCGGTGGTTTTAGATCTGTCCCCGTGGTGCTGCTGGTACCCAGGAGATGGCAGCAAACCCACGTGCTGGAAACAAGCACAAAGGGATGAAAAGGGGGACTCACAACCCTCTGGCACCACTGTGGTAACAGACTCTGGGTCTGTGGATCCCGCATCGCAGGTTACCCCATGGTACGAGCTGCCGGTGCGTGGTGAAACAGGAACAGGCAGAATCCAATTTATCTCACTGGGAAACCCAAAGTTGTGAACATCCTCTTTCCTTTCCTTCCCCAATTCCTTTCCAACAGATTGGAAGCCCCAAACTCAGGGGTGCAGCCGCAGCCTTGCCGGGATGCACAGTCTCGCTAGGGACACTGAGATCCATTACCCTGGGCAGCAGGGCTGAGGGGTGGCTGAGAATTGGCTCCAGGGCCCAGAGCCTCCCTGTGGGAGCCGCTGCCAGGACGTCCGGTCATTTCCTCCCCACAAGCAAGGGTTTCTCTCAGAGAAAATTACCCCTGCCCAGTTCAGCCCAGTGCAGCTCCCACACACAAGGGGAGCGTCAGCCCGGGGTGTCCCCGACCTCTGCCCTCTTGCTTCTGCCTCTCTGCCCTTTCCCCACCAAGCTGCATCTGCCACTCATTAAGTGCTGGAGGAAGTGGCTTTCTCAGAGGAAGGGTCGCTGCCCACACCGTGCCCTGCAGCCCTTGGCCAAAAGTGGGCAGGACAGGGCAACAAGAGGGGTCCCTGACCACATAGCCCCCACAAAGCCCAACCCCAGACAGTTCCTGGCACCCGCAGGGCTCAGAGCCAGCCCTAGATCAGGCCCCATTTGCCCCTTACCGGTCTCCTTTCGATCTGCGTTTCTGCAGGCTCTTGCCCTTGGGTCTCCTTTCGCTGCCAATGCAGAAGACGCCCCCTGGGCCAGTCACCCGGATGGACTCCAAACCTTTGGAGGATTTCTTGAAGGTGAATTCAACGGCTTCGCCCTCCTTCAGGCTGCGGAAGCCCTCCATGTGCAGCTTGCTCTGAGGAGGAGAGGGTGGCAGTCAGTGCTCTCACACCACGAGTCCCATCCCATGGTGCCAGGGTGCTGATGTTCCTCCCCCATACCCAAGGGAGTGGGCATCAGGACTGAGCCTGACTGCAGTTTTCGTCTGTTTGATAACGCAGAGATGAGATGGGCTCACTAACCCAACAAACAAGGAGCTCTGACCCTAATATCTGCAGGGTTTGCTGCAAAATGCTGCCTCTCCACACTGCAAACCAGCAGCCGCCTTCTCCCCTTCCAAATCTGCACTTCTTCCTGCAAGCTCCTGAAGCTGCAGGCTGAGAACTCACAGGGAAATTCAAAACTTCATTTTGAAGAGACAAAGGGTCTTGAGGCTTTGCACATGCACATGCAGCCCTCCTCTCCTCCCCATTGAAAGGCAGAACAGGAGGGACATGGATGCACGACCAGAAGATTTCGCTCCAAACCACAGCTGAGCTGCAGAGGATGCAGCATGCTGGGGTAGGAATTGGGGCCCTCCGGGCAGCGTCCTCAGATCCCTCCCCATGCATTCGGCAGAACAATGAGGAGCTTTTCTCTGGGGCACAAAGGTTGCTATTGCCTGTTGTGACATAACACGGCTGTTCCCAAAAACGAATCTCCTCTGTCCTTAGCTCACCCCAACTCTGTGCTGCTTTTGCTTGAGCATCCTTAAAAAGTTGCTGAGCGGATGCTGGAGCAGGGTAACCCTAAAGCTCCAGCCCTTTAAGTGCCCCAGCAATGAAGCTGCCATTTGGCTGTGGCTGCTGGGGGCATCCCCTGTCCCACTGGAATCTCTGCACAGAGCAACACTGAAAGCAAATCTGGGAGTTCAGAAGAACCCACGGTGGGAGGGGGTGGGAAAATCCACTCTGCTTTTATGAGACCCATCAATTTCAGCAGAAGAACATCACAGGGAGTGGAGATGCACCCGACATCTCCTGCCATCCACACCATGAGCATCGCTGCTGGACCAGCACTGCCACACTACAAGCATACATGTGAGCAGAGGTTTTGCTCTGCTTTGTTAGTGAAAGTCTGATGAGCGTAAGCAAAGAGTTAAGAGGGATTTGCTGTTAGAGGGAGGAGCAGTTCTGTGTCGCTGGGCTGGGATTCCTGGCAGAGCTCGGCACTGACGCGCAACCGTAGGACCCTGCTTTTATGAATGGAGCATCTCCCATTCATGGGCTGCAAGTTCTGTCACGTGGCCACCCATGCTTCCCGCAGGGATGCAACACGGGCATGCTGCCCAGCAAGGGCAGCCACACCACTTCTCTCTTCCTTTTCCGCTTCACTCCCAAATCTGCCCAGGATCCACATGGGGACACCCCACAGGAAAGCAGAGAGGGAGGAAATTGAGTTGTTGGTGTTTAGGAGTGATTTTTCTCAGTGCAATCTTGCAGGATGTGCATGTATCTGTGAGCGCACGGAGGAAGTGGAAATGCAACAGAGTTTGAGGAACTGCCCCTTTTCCTGCTGCTTTTTCCCTGCTTCCTCTCCCAAACCTCCCAAGGGGCTTTCTCCACACCAGTCCCTACCACCACATCCTGAGTCTGGTTCAGGGTGGGACAAACCCTGCAGGCAGTGCCACATTACCCACATCTGCTCACCCATGGGGATTGGAGGACCCTCCAGACGGAACCACCTTTTCTGTCTGAGGGCCTCTGCTGCCAAAAATAGTGCCAAAACCTGCACCACAGGGCCTGCCACCAGTCAGCCCCCTGGTAAGCTCAGTGTAACCATAAACATCGCTACCCAGTCCCAGCTCAGCTTCCCCCAGGCTGTGCATCATGGTGAGGATGCTGAGCATCACCAGGAGGGTGACATGGTTTAGCAGGCATGGTGGTGATGAGCTGATGGTTGGGCTAGATGGTCTTAGTGGTCTTTGCCAACCTAATGATTCTATGATTCTGGGGTGCTGGGCATCATCACCCAGAAGTCGCTGAGCACCACCTAAGCAGGAGCTTTGTTCAGGGCATGGAAGAGCCGAGCTCTGCTTGGTGGCACTGCTGGAAGCTGGGGGATGTGAGGCAGCTGCCTGTGCAGACCTCCATCTCCCGCAGAGATCTCCATTGGGGTGTTTACAACCCAGCTGTGTTTACACTGCCAGCAACCAAATCTCACAAAGCACTCTGCTCCATGCAATGGGTCAAAGCTGCACCGTGGCAGGGGGGACCCTGGCACCATTCTCTGGGTCCCACTCTTCACCCGTGATCATGATCTCCTTATTCCCCATCTCTCTCCCCAGCATTGCTGCATTTTGTCTGACGAGGAAGAGGAGACTGGAGCCAAAGCTGCAGCAACATGATGGGGAAGCTATTTATTTTCCAGCAGTGGGTGAGGATGACAACAGCCTCCTCAGCCCCCGGCCCCCTCTGCCAAAAGGCCAAAGGAAACGCCCTCTCCCCGGGGAAGGAGGGGGGCAGTGGCCAGGGCACCCCAGCTCTCCCCCCGCTGCAGCCTTTTGAAGTGAGCTGCGAGTGGCTGGTGGTCCCTGCGCATCCCCCTGCCCCCTTCCCAAAACACACACATTGCTGGCATTCCTCTGTTATCAGATAGGTAATCAAACTGCAGCCCATTGAATTAGCTGCATACCTCCTGCATCTGAAAGGAAGGGGCCCAGAGCCCCTGTCCCACACCACACACAAAGCGGGAGCCTTCCCAGGCCTCCACACCCCACACCCCCCCCTCCCCAAAAAATAAAGAGAGGAAGGGGGGCCCAGAGTGAGCTGGGGATGCTGGCGAGGAGGAGCGTAGGGGAGGGCCTGGGCTGGGAGCCACCGGGGCTGGCCAGCAAGAACAAAGGGCTGGCTGCGCTCACGCCGGCCAAATTCCAGGAGTTCCAGGCCACGGCGGGGGGAGGAAGGGTGGCCGGCACGGACACAGCCCCACTGACCCTCTTCGCTGGCTATGGGGGCTGGCAGCTCCTCTGCTGTACTGTGGTTGCCCTCCTGAGCTCCACTGTGCCCCATGCACTGGCATGGTGCTGAGAGGCCAGGGTTTGGGGTCTGGGGTTGGTCTTGGGGAGATGGTTTTGGTGGGGAGGGTGTGGAGTGACCCCTGATTCTCAAACACAAAGCGTTTGTAATAAAACTGTGTTTTGAAGTATAAGTACCAGAAGGGTTCTGCTTGTCGTCAGTAGGGTTCAGAGTTAACCAGTAGGACAAGGAGCAGCAGCAGCACCAGCAATACTGCCTGTCCCCACTCCCTGAAGTGCCAGGCAGCCCCACTGCAGGCCCTCCACCCATCCCAAACCCCACCACCGTTATTTAACACAGACAAAGCCACCGCACATGAGCAGCTGAGCACTGCCCACTGCCCCAGTGCACCCCACACCCCAATTCTGCCCATTTCCCCTTCCCCACCTGCACCTCCCACTTCCTCTTCTCATCCCACACCCAGTTGTGTCCCTTTGCGGTAGGAGCATCCCAAACCCAACACTGCTCCCCAGGCAGTGGCAGAGGCTCTGTGGCAGCCCCGGTTTTGCCCCCACTCTGCTGGGCGCTGGAGGGGCTCAGCCGGCCCCAGGGTCACCATTGTCCCCGCGGCCTCCCCAGCGTGACACAAGGGGACGTTTATTCCAGCCAGCCCCGGCCACTCAATCAAACCATCTTTGTGTCCAGAGGGGCCTCGGGCGGAGCAGCCGCTGCACCTCGCCCTTATCTGTGCGGGAATTGCTTTGCTTTAAACTGAAATCTCTTGGCAAACAAGCCTGGTGGGATGCTGAGTTAGGAGCAGCTCTGGTGCTGAGCTGGCCTGGGCAATTGGGGCAGCCTGTGTTTCCCTGCTTTGGATTTGGCAGAGAGCAGATTCTTCCTCATTCCTGTGCCAGGGGAAGCAGAGGGCTTGCACTCACCCACTTTGGGCTAGTGCTTGCCCAGTTCAGGCTGGCACACCAGTGATTCCTGTCTGGAATTCCCTCTTCTCAAATTCCACAGCAAATCTTTTCCTGGTGCTGCAGCTTTGGGGCAGAGCAGGGAGCGTCTGCATGCAGCCCAGCACTGGTGCCAACACTGGGTAGATGCCGAGCCTGGAAAGAAAGGGTGCTACAGGGATGGGGGAACCCAGCACGGTGAGCACCAAAACATCACTGGGCTTTCCAGGCTCTGTATTCCTGCCCAACTTCCTCAAAGTGAATCCAAAATAAATCAATTTTCTTGACAAAGTAATCAGGCATTCTTTTCATTTTCCACCATAAGCAAGTGAAATTAAACACTAGGTTAATTTGGGGTAAAATAACCCATTCACTAAGGTTCTTTAACAGTCACCTGCCCTAAATCCACGTTTCCACTCACTTTTACCAGCCCCAGGTTGCCAAACCTATGTGCTTCCCATGTGCAGGGAGCGGGCAGCAGCAGTGGCCATGCAGAGGCTAATTAGGATCAGCTGCTGCATATGAATTTCATACTCCCATATTGGAGCACGTCCGGGAGTGCAGTACCTTCCCTTGGTTCCATCCAGGTTATTTTTAGGAGTAAATAAATTTGGGGGGGGTTCAGAAATGGTGGAGCTGGGGGGTGGCCAGGGATGGAGCTCAGAGAACGGGAGAAATCCCATTCATTTGGACCATTTTCTCTCACAGACCATGTAAGGGTTTTTTTTCTCTCCCAGCCGTCACCCTGGGGGCTCGAGAGCAGCGGATGGGGGAAGGGAGGTGCCTGCAGCCATCAGTTAATCTTTAGACAGAGACAGGAGGCTTTTTTTTGTGTGTGCATCTTGAGGGAGGTTTCAGGGCTGGGATAAAGCCACTCTCTTTCACGATTTGCCGTCAGACAGACACGGCATTCCCAGCAATTCCCATTCCCAGGACGCGGCAGTGCGTTTTGCGATGTAATTTTATCCCTGCACTTATTTAAAAATAAAAATAAAAAAATAATAAAAACAAAAACAAAGGGATTGCTCACTCCTCCCCTCCCCTCGAAAGCAGAGAGGCCAAAGTGCATCTCTGCCCCATGGAGCCCTTCTGAGGGGACGCGCCCCTTCCCACAGCTCCTTCCTGCACCCGCGGAAGCATCGCACACCAGACTGGAAAACAGATTTTTATGCCCCCCTGCCCTCATAGGCATCGCTGCTCCAATGTTCTGCCTCTTCCCTTTCCCATGGGGCTGCATCCTGCCCCATAGCTCAGCCCTGCAAAGGCAGAACCCCTCACTCCAGGAAGAAGCCTCCTGTGTGTGCCTTTGAGTAACTCTGGGATGGGGCTGCCCTCCAACACGTGCTTTTCTTAAAACCTCCCATCATGCTTGCTTCCCGTCAGCATCAGTCCTGGCTGTGCTCGGGGGCACGGCACGAGCCTACATGCTCTTGGAACCTACAGCAGAGGGGTGGCCCATGTGCCCTCTCTCCTGTTCCCCACAGCCCTTGGTGGGGATGGAGCCCTATGCCCACTGTGGGGCCCCTGGGGTTGATGACAGCTGGGAAACCACAGCCCCCTGCCTGGGCAGGACATGATGGCCACGTCCTGGCCACATCTCTGGTATGGCCACTTGGAACCACGCCACCAAGATGTCAAAAAACGAACCCTTGCAGCACCCTTGAGTCCCAACTGTGCCCAGCAGCTCTCCATGCCAAAAATCATGAAAAGGAGCAAAACTACCAAACGATCTCACTTTTATCTAGGATTTCAGCTTACTAGGTTGGATAAATACTCTGAGACACAGAGATGAGACATAGAAAGGCTGGGAGCAGCCCCGTCCCCTTTGCTCTCAGCCAGGTCTTTGGGGCAGTGCTTGCTCTACTGCAGGCATTGAGCTCTGGGGATGCTGGAATGGGGCACGCAGATTTCCCCTCTCTCATGCCCACACCATTGCGAGCCCAGGACCACAGCCCCCAAATGAATCCATCTCCAGTGTTCAGGGGAGGCATTTTAACCCAAATGCCTCATTTTGAGCTCACAATGAGAGGGAAAGGCAGCCCTGGAGGAGCCCTGTTAGTCTCCTGTCCTGCCGAGATTTTAATCTCTTTGTGATCAGATAAAGGGGGAGAGAGATGGAGACGCGCTCCCTGCAGAGCGGGGCCATTCAGACCTGGTTCCTGTAATAAAGTGATTTAATAGATCTAAAGAGGCCAATTCCCTTCTTTCTCCCACAATTACTTCCTGTGGGTCATCATTCACATATGTAAATGAAGAGGGGAGGGCTCTGGGGGGGCTCTGGTTGTTGCACCCCAATGGTTGGGTAGGTGCCGGCTGCAGCACCCTGACCCCATACTGGCTTTTGCCTTTTAGGGTCTGACCTGCTCTCCCTGGGTGCTCAGCAGGGTCGAGGCGATGCTGGCAATGCCCTGCAGTGGGACAGTCCCAGTTCACCACGGGAAAGCAGTGACTTTACACCAAAAGCAAATGGAGTGGTGGTGGAAACACTGCATCAACCCCAAATAGCCTGGTGGATGCGTGTGCCAGGAGCATCCAGGCTCTGCTGCGTACATCTGGGCAGTGGGAATCACGCACCCACTCTGGGCTCCCCAGTGCCACCCTGTACCCTAAATTGCCAAGTTCTTGCTACCTTCTAAGCACACCAAACCCTGCTCTGGTCTCTGTGGCCCCAACAAATGGGGAGTGCCAGGAGGACACCCCACTCATCCTCTTTTCCTGCAGGAATGTGAGCAAGAGCAATCAGGAAACCAGACTGTCTGGGGGCAATAAAGCCTGGGGAGAGGGGCAGGAGGGAGGCTCCCCCCCACTGACACAGCGCTGAAATGCAAAGACCCATTTGCTGCCTCTGGGAAGAACCTGGAGCTCGGCTTTCTCTGGCAGGTTTGGAGACCTCAGCCCGAAATCCAACAGCACTTCTGCACAGGGGCTCCTACAAAGAAGGGGTTCAGTTCTCCCCTTTCCCTTTTATTGCCAAGGCAGGGTTGGGAGCTCCTCAGGACCCATCACCAGCACCATCACTCTGTCCCGATCCTGCACCCAATCAAATGCACAAAATCACCCAAGCTTGCTCCAAAGACATCCTTATCCCCTGCACTCCCATACTGCTGCCAACCCCTGACAGCTGCTGCTCTCTTTGAAGGAGCAGGAGCCCAGGTTCAGTGCACAGCCCCGTTGCCAAGCACCCAGCACGGAACCCATATCTCCATTCCAGCACTGCCCACGTGGCCCAAGTTCAGGCTCCATCCCCAGTCCCATTTCCCCAACCCCTGCACATGGTCCCCACTGGGGCTGGATCCATTCCCCACCACTGAAGTGCCTTTAAGCAGCCACAGTCCCAAAGCTGCAGATTCTCTGTGCGCAGGACACCAGCGTGATGCACGCGGGTCAAACCCGGACACGAAACCACAGTTATGGTATGGAATCCATAGGGGCACGTGCATGACCCTGTGTGCTTTGTGCCATGCAGGATGAAGCACAGCCCTGGCTCACTGACAGGGAGTGGGGCACATTGCAGCAGGACTTTGCCCCCCAAAATGCAGCAGAGGGACCGAGCGCATGTCATCATGTTATGGGTGGTTTTGTTTCCCCAATTCCCAGGGTTGAGCATCCCCGGGCTCACGTGGACTGAACCCCCACCCACTGAGGATGAGTTGGGGAAAGCCCCATCCTGCATCCCTGCCGGGGCAGCGAGCACCCTGTACCTGGCAGTGGGGGAAACGCAGCTCTTTCCCCTTTCCCTCCACTGTGCAGCAGCATCCCTGCTCCACTGTATGTATGGCATACATGCCCTATGTACCCCTTTTTTCCACTGAACGGGCACCTGCTTCTCTGCATCCAGCCCTCCAAAGAGCTCCCCAGTGAACCGCGATGAGAAAACTAAACGATCCCAAGGATCAGTTTACAGGGTCGCTCCCTGGAGAGCAATCCAAGGGCTGCACTGCCCTTCTCTGCCCTCCTCTCCCGAACATGGGGGGTCCCATCACCCCCGGGACACCAACTTGGGATGGCAGTAGCAATGGTCCCACTGTGCCGGCGGCACGGAGATCCGCAGGGCAGCATGCTGGGGCTGCACCCCACCACCTCCAGCCCCAAACCCGCCGCAGCATACCTGGTGCACGAAGACATCGACGGGTGAGTCCAGCGTCGCGCCGCCCTTGGCGGTCATGGAGAGGAAGCCGAAGCCCATGCGGACGTTGAACCACTTACAGATGCCGGAGCCATGCAGGGGTTGGGACTCATTCTCGGCTTTGGGTGAATCTCCGGCCGGCTCCTCGCCCGGCTTCTCGCCTGGCTTTGCACCTGGGGAGAGAGCCAGCGAGCACCTGAGTGGGGCTGGGGGGGTCCCATACCCCGCCGCCCCCCAGGGAAGGAACAGAAAGAGCCCGAGCTTGGATCCTGCTGGATGGGAAAGGCAAAATAATGACCGCCGTGACCCAAACGCGGCGATCCGCTGAGCTCGCACGTGTGTGCGTGTGGGATCGCTGTGCGACCGGGAGTGGGAGCGCTGGGGCCGTTCTCCAGCCTGAAGTGTTTAAGCAAAATAATAATAATAATTAAAAAAAAAGAGTAAAAAACAATCAAAATAAAGCAGCCCAAAATGCATCGCTAAAAACAAGCAAACAAAACAAAAAACAAAGACGGAGGATTAAAAAAAAAAAGAAAGAAAGAAAAGGAGAAACGAAAAGAAAAGATATTGGGGGAAAAAAAATCCAAAAAGAACAAAAACGGAAAAATTCCCCTAAAACACCGACCCGACCCTCCTACCCCAGCACACCGCGCTGCGATGAGGATTCCCTGCAGCACCGGGAGCTCTGCTCCCCACTGACCCCAACCCGACAGCCCTGAGCTCCTGCGCTCAGCCCGGGGCTGGACTGGAAAAAAAATCCCCCCACGCCGGGCCCGGGGCACAGCGGGGCACAGCGGGGCTGAGGGGGTCCCGGACCCCTGTCGGATTCTGCCGCCGTTATTAATAATCGCGGAGCCGAGGAGGGCTGCGACAATAATATAACTTAACCTGCAAACTGCTGGTTGGAAACAGACCCCATCCCGACACTCGCTTGCAAATTCCGAGTTGTGGCTGTTACCGCCTCCTCCTCCCTCCTCCTCCTCGGTCAGCTTTGAGGGTATCAGCCCAAAAAAAAAAAAAAGCCAAAAAAAAAAAAAACAAAAAACAAAAAAGCCCGGCTTAGACCCCGACAGGAGGGAGCCGGGAGAGGTTTGACTCCATCTTCACTCCAACAATAGGGGTGGGAGGGAGCGGGAGGGTTTTTTCAAAGGCTCCCAAATTCTCGCAGACAATAGCGGCCCCCGCTGCCCCCCCCCCTCACCCCCAACCCAGGCCGGGACCCACCCGCGGGGCTGGGGGGCGCCGGGCCCCGCTCCGCCATCCCGCCCCCACGTGATCCTAATTAACCCCCCCTTCCCCCCCCGCTAATAGCGACACATTCCGGGAGGGATTTGGGTGGGGGGCGGTGTGACCCCCCCACTTAGGGGCGAGGCCACCTGTCAAGGGGAAGGCACGGGGAGGAGGTGGGACCCCCCCACACCCATACCCGGACTCGGGGGGTTCCCCACGCCGTTTCGCCACCTGCGAGCCGCCCGGGTCGCGCGTGGGGCCGGACTTTGGGGGGGTGGCACTGAGGGAAAACGAGCGCTTTTTGGGGACACCGCGACCTTCGCGCAGCCTCATCCCAATTGCTGCACGCGGGATCACCCCGAGACCCCGACTTCATCCCAGCTCCCCCCCATCCACGCGTGGCTGTGGAGAGAGCGGGCCCGGGGCCGGGCGGGACAAAGAGCCGAGTGACCGCAGCTCCATTTCCGGCGGGAGGACACTGCCCGCGGCCTCCCCGCCCCGCGGGGGCACAGCGCCTCCCGCAGCCTCCGCGGCCCCGCGCGGTCCGGGCAGTGCGTGGGCTGCCCCAGCTGTCCGTGGCCATCTTCTCCCACGCCTCCCACCCCCGGACGCTTTCACGGGAGGTCGATGTGGCATCGTCCACGCTGAGAGCCGCCTCCCCACGCGGGACTCTGTCCTGCGTGGCCCCACTGCGTGGGGAAGGGGCCATGTGCGGGGGTCGGGCACACGGAAGGTCGCGAGGGTGTCCATTGAGGGGAAGAAAGGCGTTGGGGTCCCCAGGGAGAATCCCGCGTGGGATCCCGCGTGGGGGGGCGCCGCCGGGCCGGGCGCTATGGAGCTGTCCATGGTGCTGAAGCGCGCACTGTCCAGGGTTCTGCGCGGCGGTTGCCTTCTTCCTCCTTCTCCTCTTCTCGCTCCTCCTCCCCCTCTTTCTCCTTCTCTTCCTCTCACTCTTTTCTCGCCCCGCTCACCGCCGGACCCCTCCATTCCCGGGAGTTCCACGTAGCCCCATCCCTGCTGAGCCAAGTAGCTCTTTTGGGTTTAGGAGATGGTGGAAAAGGAGGAGGAGATTGGTTTTCCTCTTTGCAAACGAGGGCAGGGAGGTGGGTGAACTGGGCCTTGGTGGTTGTGAGGACATGGCCCTGGTGCCCGCAGCCATTTGAGTCTCGACGACCTCATGCAGCGGGGATGGGCAGAACAGGAGGTACTGCTACCAGCACGCAGCGGTGTTAATAATGCAGTGATGCTCCTAGGTTGTCCACCATTTTACATCAATGACAACGGGGACAGACGTGGTGGGGGGAATCCACACTAACAAGTCTCTTATCCCAACATCACTCTTGAGTCAGAGACAACGAGCAATCTACATACTAGGAGATAAGAGTCTGGCTGGACACTCTTCCTCCCTCCAACAGAGAGGACAGACGGAGAGTCCTTCTACTCCTTCGCCATGTGCCATCATAAGAGACCAAGGTCCCTGTCCCCTCCTGCTCTTTGGGAACCTCTCTGTGCCACTTCCATCCCCACTCCCCACAACACGCAGCGGTCCGGGTGTTTGCTCTGCTCCCCATTCCCTGCTCCTGGGATCGCTGCTCCGGGACCGTCCAAGGGAGCGGCAGCGTTTGGCACCCTCTCCTGGCCAACCTGAGGCAGCTCTCTTTGATTCTCGTTTTCGTTTGCAGAATATTTTGGATAGGGATGTGGAGTAAGAAAATAAAAATAAAAAATTGGGATGCTCTTTCTTGTCACTCCTTTCCTCCCCTGATTTCTGGCGACACTATTTCTTAACAGTCCCCACTTTCTGCCCATCTTCGGTGACTGCCCAATTACACGACCCCGAGCACAGCACCTCCAGGCAGTGTCCCACTGGGATCTGTCCCATCCACCCCCTGTCCTGGCGTCCACTTTCTGTGTGTGGTGTATTTGTTTTTGGGGCTTGTTGAATGGCACATGTGAACGGGAAGGGGACTCCTTCCTGTTCTTTCAGAGCCAGTCACTGCGCCCGGCTCCGCTTCAAGGGAATAGCCAGCAAAGTGTCCGCTTTCACAAATAATGGCTTCATTAGATTGAAAGAAGTGGACAGTGACCTCTCTGAAATGGACTTTCTGACCCCTGCTGACCTCTGGCCCCGGCTCTGACAGACGGTAAATCTTCCCCTATGCACACGGCTGGGGTGAGGGACAGCAGTGCCCGACCCAGTGCCAGGCACCACTGTGCCACCCAGCCCACTGGGTCCCAGCCCCACAGGATGAGACCCGGGGGCTGTATGAAACCAGTTGTATGGGGTACAGATGTGGCAAACATGGGGACTGATGTCCTTTTGGTGCTGTGGGTCAGGTTGATGGCTGGCACAGTGGCTGTCTCTGTGGTGTCACCTCCCAGCATTGGCAGCACCAATGTGTGATGATCAGAAAGGTACAGAGCCCGCTTTGGGGTGAATCAAGCTGTCCCCTTGCCCATCCCATTGGGCCTACCCCTAGTGGCTGCACATATAGAGCAGACTGCCACCTCTCTCCCCATCAGCACAGCCCCAGCTGGGTGCTGACAACCACTGTGTGGCCAACTCACCTCAATTCTTCCAGCTTTCCGTTGGGGAAAGCTAGGACATCAGGGATCCCAAAGCTGGTGCTTGCCACCATGGCATGGTCCCCAGCCACCCTGGTGCCACCCACCTCCCTCCTCCCGGCATTGTGCACATGATGCCGCTGACCTTTGGCTACGAAGCAATCAATAACAGAGGTTGTGGTGCTGCTCCTCCCCCTTGGCCGGTGCCCCTAATGAGCTCCGCTGTGATTGAGGGACTGTCAGGTACCTCCCATTGATGGGGACACAGGGATGTATCAACCGGTTCAGTGCACAGGTGTGCTCCCAGGGATGCCCTACATGGGCATGCAACAGCACTCCAAAAGAACTCCCAGCACTCCAAAAGCACTCCCTTGGCATCAGTATAGTTTGATGGAAGGGTGAGCAGTGCTTGCTCAGGGCATGCCATGGAGCTATGCTTCCCTACTTTTTGTGTAGGGTGGGAGGGGCACAGAGTTATGCTACCGGAGTGAGGGGTCCTGCCCAGGTCCATGGGCACCCCAGCTCCCTTTGATAAAAGCTCCAGGGCAGCTCTGATCGATTGGCTGCAGAGCAGGGATTGATCAGGATTTCAGCCCCATACATATTCCTGCTCTCTGATAAAGGGAAATCAATAGTTGAAAGAGATCGTCCTCTGATGTGGCCCCTCCAGAGGCAGCAGCCTCCAACAGGCCAGAGCAAGCCCTGTCCTTGCCTCCTAAATAGCAAAGGGGGTTCTCCTTCTTCTTCTTCTTTTTCTTCTCCTCCTCCTCCTCCTCCAGGTGCTACCCCACAGCCCATTCACAGCCCATCAACTCTAAGCCCCATGGCTGCTGCAGACACAGCCCTATGCTCAGCTCCTTCATTACTGCTGAGAGCTGGAAACTCACTGCAGATGTGGCTGGGCTTTAGGTCAGCCCAGATGGCAGCTCTTTCTTCCCCTTCTCGTATCCCTTCTCCAGCTGTGCCTCAGCTTCCTTACCTGTTAAATGTGACTCACGCCCGGGCTTTTCTCCTGCCTGCTTTCATTTCTCACACCCTGAGCTCATGCTGTGCCACCACCATGGCGCCATGGGGACACGGCTCCTCCCGACCCCCCCTGCTGCAGAGCTGGGGAAGGCAGCTGGCATTATTCCTGTGGTTTTATTCAATAAAAATTCCTTCCTTTGTAACAATGCTGCCCCTATCCCAGGGCCCTGTTTGCTCTCCAAATACTGGCGCTGATCTCCAGAAGCTCCAGTGCAGCACCAACCTTTGCTCCCAGAATCTCCTGTGCTGGGGACCCCAGACCCCACGGTGTGGCTTTCCCAGGGGTTTCACAATCCTGCAATGGGGACAAGAGGGGCAGAGTCCAACTCGAACCAGCAAAGTGTCAGCAGGTGGAGGACAGCAGAACTGTGAGCTCCTCAGATCCCATTCTGAAACTACTGGCCGAGGTGCAGGGTGCCCCAACGTCCCCAGGATGGTGGCTGTGTGCACTGAGCCAGCGGTGACTCGTGGGGTGGCGGCCCGGGACGAGGCTGGGAGCCGAGGGCAGCGCGAGGAGCCAGGGCGGGTGCCGTTGCCCCGAGCTTTTCTAGAACAGTGCAGCCCACACCCCGGGCCATGTCTCCTGTGGTGGCCCAGGGCCACCGCGATCACTGCTCTGTCCCCCTGGGGGGCAGCGGAGTGTTTATGGCACAGGGATGATGGATGACCATCCTGATCATCCTGTCTCTTTGTGTGCCATGTGCTTTGAGTCCTGGCAATGAATTCAGCTGTGACCATAGCCCCGGGACACCCGGTATCAGTGGGGACTGACCCAGCGGTGGGAGGAGGCGGTGGATGGGACAAAGGTCCCACCAAGGTGTTCCGGCAGGGCTCCGGGGGCCTCATCAATCCAGGCGGGCCGGTCCCCCAACCGGCGCTGCTGAGTCTCAGGAAATGGAGGAGCTGGGTTGCTGGGGAACCAGCCCGACCGGCTCCCCGGCTGTCAGCACCTGAGGAATGCCAAACCTCCGCTCGCTAGGGCTGGGTGCTCACCGAGGGCTGGGTGTTCGCTGGGTGACTCTGCCGGTCCGCCCAGCCACGGCGTGCCGGTGCAGGGAGCAGCACCCCGAGCCCTGCGCAGTGCCTTCGGTGCGGTCGGTCAGTGCGGTGCCCACCCGGCGCGGCGGGACCCTCGGGCGGCAGGTACGTGGGGTGTGGGTTGGGGCTCGTGGATGCTGCGGGGGCCAGGAGCTGTAGGGCACCTGCTGCCACTCGCGGCCGTGCTCAGATTCGTATCTGCCGGTGCTGCCGTTTGGTCCCCACTGAGCTGATGTCGGCACGGGTTGGGTTGCAGAGCCCGTTTCTGCCACTCGGCTTCAACTCCTTCAGGCTTTTAACCCTATTCCCAATCCAAAGCACATCCTCACTGAGGACAAAGAAGTGCTCACCCAACCCCAGTGGCCTTGTGGCTAGCAGATAGCGGGGTCCCTGCCCACCCACATCCTCTCCTCACTGCAGGGCACGTGGCTGTGGGAGCACCGGGTAACAAAAGGGGAAATGGAAATTGCCCTGCCCTAATTATTAGTCCTGATCTGTGCAGCAGCCGCTCAAACCAAATTCTTGATTTTCCTGGAGGCAGCAGGTCTGCTCTCACCCACAGACACTGGGAACATCCCAGTGTGTCTGCAGGGCCAGATTTCCCCATGGCCATCAGCTCAAAGCTGGCCACAGGTTGCTACCACCCAGCTCTTCATTACATTGCAGGCTTCTTAATCGGGTTCTAGGAGTCCTGATCAGGCTACTTAGAGACCCTTATGAATAGCAGGAGCCAACAATTAGCTGAGTGGGTTTGCTTGGGTGGGACAGGTGATTAATTGCTGTGCCAGGTGCCCATTGCAACAATACAGCTGGGTTTCATTGCAGCGTGTCCTGGCGTGTAGGGAAAGCCACATCCTCACCTGCCTCCATCTGGGGTGCCAGTGCCAGGCTGAGCATGGGGGTGATGTGCCCTCTGTACCCCCAGCACCCATTGGGTGCCAGAGCCGGCTGTGGCCCTATGGATCCAGCTGTGGCTCTGTGGATCCAGATGTAGCTTTGCTGATGCAGATGTGTGGCCCTGCCTGAGCTCTTCCTACATCCAGCCCTGCTCGCTATCCCAGACATGGTCTCATAGCCTACTGCAAAATGACACCAACCCTTCCTATATAGACCAGAAAGACCTGCCAGGCTGGGGTGCGTGGCAGGCGGGCAGGACCCAATGTTCCTGTGCCATCACTGAAACATTCTGGTGGAGGGCAGAGCAGATGTGATGGGGTTTGGAGGGGTCCAGCCTTCCACAATGGGAAGCATCCAGTGCTGATCCCAGGGATGGGGGAAGTGGCCACATGGGAGAAATCCATTTCTCATCCACAAGGAATCAACCCATGGAAGGCCTTCCCCATCCCCAGCCAAGAAAGTGCTAAATTTTACCACTCTTCGGGCCATACCCAAGTCCCAACCCCTCCTGCTGCCCCTGCAGCCTATATGCAGCTGGTGTTTGTGTTGGTGACACCAAACAGCCCCTAACTGGGAGATGCTGAGATGCTGCCACGCTTCCGGCTCATTCACCCCCAGCTGCTTTGTCAGCTGCTTTCCATATCCCAAACACAGCAATAAAACCATTCTGGGGCAGTCACACAGCCCTGCATGGCGTCACTCTGCCAGCCGCGGCCTCGGGGTGCCCATGTCCTCCCCGGCAGCATCCGGCACCGCCCAGCATGGGGACACGGGCACAGGGTGCTGGTGCTTGCTCTGATCAGGGTGCAAGCAGCGGGTAATTAGTGCAGCTCATTTTCTTGTGCCAATGGGGCCTCAGAAGTTGATGGAGCAATCCCATCTTTGCTGAGCAATAATTGTCATGATCAAGGGAAGATGCTGCTGGCCCCAACCTCCTGCAAAACCCCTGGGTGTTGTGGCACGGCCCCACTGAGGCCCTTTCACCTCATGGAGTTGCTTCCCTGTTATTTTTTGGGCTTGTTTGTTTGCTGTCTTTGCTGACTCGGTGCAGTCCTGCGCCCTCCTGACTCATCCTGCAGCTCGGGGCAGAGCACAGCACAGCCAGATCCTGCCCAGATGGTGTGGCAGAGTGCTGGGACGTGCAGACATGGCATTGCGTTGCATTTTGTTGCATTGCATTTTGTTGCATTGCATTTTGTTGCACTGCATTTCCTTTCAATGCATTGCATTGCACGTCATTGCATTTTTTACATTTCATGTAGTTGTATTGCATTTCGTTGCATTTTGTTGCATTGTGCTGCATGTTGTGTCATGTCATTGCATTGCATTTCATGTTGTGTTGTTGCATTGCACTGAATCTCATTGCATTGAATTTTATTTCATTGCAATGAAGGGATGGTGGTACCCTGGGTCATGCATGGGTGAGCATCCCAAAAGGTGCTCTAAGGAAACACAAAGTTACCATCTCTGTGCTTGAGACTCCCGAGAATGTTGTAAGGGACCGTGGAGGGGAGGACCAAAGTCCAAAGGGATGGGCTTAAGGTTTGGGGTCTCAGCTCAGCTGGATTCCCGCTGCCTCTCCCTGCAGCTCCACCAGCCCTGCTGCATGGTGGCAGGGCCCGCATGGATCTGCCGTTCCAGCACAGTGAGGCAAAGGGCTTCATCTCCAGTACCGAGCTGAGCATGAAGCAAACAGCAGCACCCGGACCCGAGAACCGGTCCCGATTCCAGAAAGTCTCACTGGTGTCACGACGGCTGGAGCACACGGCAGGAGGGGGGGGCCGGGATGGCAGCCCCTCCCGCGTCTCCCTGCTGCTACAGGCCTGGGAGAGGGAGATCGTGGAGAAGACGGCGTCGGGGCCGAGCGCGGTGACACAGCGCAGCTGTTCGTCCTCCGTCAGCGTCCTGAAGGACTTCGCAGCGCACGGCCCCATTTTCTCACAGGTCTTCTCGCCACGGCGGCGGGAGGAGAAGCGGGAGGATGACACAGTACCTGCGCCCAGAGATGTCCCCGTGCACCGCGAGAGCTACATGCATGGCGTGCTGCTCCCCACTGTGCCCCGCTGCCAGCGCTCGACCCGTGACCCCAAGCCCAAGGCCAGGCACGTCACTGTGCTGCGGGAGGGCAGGGATGCAGAGGTGGGCAGGAAAACCCAAAATGGAATGTGCAAAGCCACCACTGTGCCCTCATTGCATCAGAGAGGCTGTAAGCCGGATGGTGGTGGCATCACCAAGATCACAGCACGTGGCAAAAGCTCATTGAGCGCTGTGGATACCAGGGAATCCTCCAGGGAGAAATGTTCAAAGCCAGATGAATCCATGCCCAATGCAACGCCAAGAGGCAGCAAACCAGTACTGCAAACCAGTACAACCAGTGCCCAGTGTCCTCTGACAGATTGGTCTGGAGCAGGAGAAGGAGGTGCAGTGCATAGGGATGGCTCTATTTCAGCCATACAGCCCAGGACAGAGAGCTCTGATGAAGCTGGCAGCACCTCCAAAAACATCTCCAAGAAAGCAAGCAATGGACCTGAGCTGTTACGTGGAGCACGAGCGTCTCCAAAAGACACAGAAGTTGAGATGAAGAAGGGTGAGATGATGAAGAATCACAAGGGTGTGGCCCAGGATACCAAGAGCATCCCTGAGCCTCCTATGGAGAGCACTGCAAAACCCCAACCTGAAAGCACTGCAAAGCCCCAGCCTGAGGGTATCCCAAAACCCCAACCTGAGGGTGTCCCAAAACCCCAACCTGAGAGTGTCCCAAAACCTCAATCTGAGGGTGTCCCAAAACTTCAATCTGAGGGTGTCCCAAAACTTCAATCTGAGGGTGTCCCAAAACCTCAACCTGAGAGTGCTCCAAAACTTCAATCTGAGGGTGTCCCAAAACCTCAACCTGAGAGTGCTCCAAAACTTCAATCTGAGGGTGTCCCAAAACCTCAACATGAGAGCATCCCAAAGCCTCAACCTGAGAGCATCCCAAAATGCCAAGCTGATAGTGTCCTCAAATGCCAACTTGATAGTGTCCTAAAACCCCAACCCGAGGGTGTCCCAAAACCCCAACCTGAGGGTGTCTCAAAACCCCAAACTGAGGGTGTCCCAAAACTTCAACCTGAGGGTGTCCCAAAACCTCAACCTGAGGGTGTCCCAAAACCTCAACCTGAGAGTGTCCCAAAACTTCAATCCGAGGGTGTCCCAAAACCCCAAGGTGAGAGCATCCCAAAACCCCAACCTGAGGGTGTCCCCAAGCCCCTACCTGAGAGCACCCCAAAACCTCAACCTGAGAGCGTCCCCAAACCTCAATCTGAGAGTATCTCAAAGCCCCAAATTGAGAGCATCCCAGAGCCCCCCCATGAGTCCCCAGCTCCACCCCAGAGTCTCCCAGATGCATCCGAGGAGGATCCTGAGCTGGTGGTGGACATGGAGATCTTCGTGGACACGCTGCGCAACATGGAGCCCTCAGAGATACGGAAAGCACCCAAGGTTCCACGCCAGCCCCGGCCTTCAGCACTGGGCCGCTGCACAGCACTGCCACCCATCCACGAGGACCACGTGGCCCCACGCACCCACATCTCACTGCCTGTTGCCCTGCAGGAGCTGCTGGCATGGGGAGGGGGGGGACAACGAGCTGAGACCCCTCCAGAGGACACTGAGAACCACGATGAGGAGGAGGAGATCGAGAACCCCTACCTGAGCCCTGGGGAGAAGGCGCTGAGGAAGGCTCAGAATGGCAATGGGGAGCTGGGTTCACTCCTGGGGGGGCCGATGCAGGGCAGGGCCATGGGTGAGCGCAGTATTCTGTTTCGAGGGAACGTCCTCAAAGGCATGGCACTGCTCTCTGACTTCCTGGAGCACCGTGCAGCTTCAGCAGATGAGGTCAAGCCCTACTCACGCCTGGATAACAGCATGCTTTACAGCCGCTTTGTGTCCTCTGCCAACACCCACAATGGGGTCTCCAATGGTACGGGTGCTGGTGACCACCCCAGCACTGAGCTGGAAGCACTGAGTCCTGACCACAACCCTCCTGTTCCTGAAGAGCCAGAGAGTGCCAGAGTCCCGTATCCCACTGACATCCCGGTGAGTGCAGCCCTGGAGCAGTGCCTGAAGGTGCTGGGGCACATAGGGGTGTCAGATCTGAACCCCCTGAGCATCTTCCCCTGCTTCCAGCCTACAGATGGTGCGTTGTATTGGGGGAAGCTGTGCTGCGTAATCCCCAGTGCGATGGGAGGGTACTGGGATGGGTGATGGGAGGGTACCAGCATAGGCAGTGAGAGAGGGTACTGGGCTGGGAAGGTGTTGAGCTGGAGATGGGAGGGTTCTGGGATGGGTGATGGGATGGTATCAGAATGAGCACTACGAGGTACCAGTGTAGGTAATGAGAGGGTACTGGGATGGGCAGGTGTAGGGCTGGGGATAGGAGGGTGCGGGGATGGGTGACAGAGGGCAGGGGCTGGGCAGAGGCTGTTCCAGGAATGCTTGAGGTGTGGCTGCTCGGGGCAGTGGGAGGGATTTGCTGGCTGTAGATGCGAGGCTTTGGCTGCTGCTCTGTTGGGCTGAGGCAATGGCTGGTGCGGCTGATGTCTTTCTGCGCTCTTCATGTGCCCTCGGGTGCGCAAAGCAGGATGACAAGGAGGGCTCTGTGAAGATAAACGCCAGACCTGGAAAGGTATGGGGTATGGGGCCGGGGCTGGGCAGGGCTGGCCCTGCAGCCGCGGTGCTGAGCACTCTGCTGTCACCCCAACCAGATCATCCTCTTCTCTGAGGCCGGCTTCGCAGGGCAAAGACGGGAGATTTGGGGTGATGTCCCTGACGCTACATCTTGGGAGCTGTCACACAAAATCTCCATCAGGGTCATCCGTGGCGGGTAGGGACCATGCAGGGACAAGGCTGGGGGCACTTGGGGAGGAGGCTGTGTCACAATCCATGTTCAGTGGGCACCATTCTGCTATGGGCTATGGCAATGGCCATGAGCCTGTACTGTGGTGACAGGATGTCCCCACCCAACCCATGCTGCTGGAGCCTCCGTATGGCCATGTCCTGCACCCTGCCATTAGGCAGAGACTGGTAAGCACAGCAATGGGAATTTCCCTGATGGCAGGTGGGTGATGTATGAGAAACCACGGTTCCATGGGCGCAAGTGTGTGCTGGCAGAGGGGGATGTGGAGATTGACAACCCCTGGATAGTGTACGGGCAGAGAGATGAGCCACGTGGCAGTCGGCCCTTCCGCATCGGCTCTTTCAAGAGGGTGGTGAAGGTGAGCAGCTGGAAAATGGGGTGCAGAGCCCTCCCAGATTCAGCCATCATTCATTCTGTGCTCTCTCCACACCAGGATTACCGCACACCTGAGATCAGCCTGTTTGCTGAGGAAAACGGAGAAGGTGCCAGGCTGCAGTTCAGTGACTCGGCTGAGGATACCCGCGTGCAGGGGCAGTCACTCACTGCTTCCTCCATCATTGTGCACTCGGGACTGTGAGCAGGACAGGGTGTGGGTTGCTGCTGGCACAGGATGCTCCCAGTCACCAATGAGCCTTTGGGTATTTCCTCCGTAGGTGGCTGGTTTACTCCAAGCCCTTCTTCGATGATGACCCCTATGTCCTGGAGCCAGGCGGGTACCCCAACCTGAAGGCCTGGGGAGCAAAGGATCCATCCATCTGCTCCATGCATCCCATCAGGCTGGTAAGCACTATCTGTTGGAGCACTGGGGTTGTATTCTGTGTGAGCACATCACTCTGCCCCTCATTCCATTTCCCAGGGCTGCCCGGTGGTGGAGCGTCCTGGCGAGCCACAGGTGCTGATCTATGAGGACACGGGCTTCCAAGGACACAGCTTCATCATCAGCCGGGATATCTATGACCTGAAGCGCCTGTCCGAACTGCCGCTGCCCACTGTGGGCTCAATGCGTGTCCTGGGTGGCTGGTGAGCATTGGGGTCACCCCCAGAAGAGGGTTTGGGGGCTGTGGGATGGCAGTGAGGTGGCACATCTCAGAGATGCTCAGCTGTGGGGATCTCAGTGCTCGTCTGATCTCAGTGTCTTGCACACAGCTGGGTCGGCTATGAGAAGGAGGGCTTCCGTGGCCACCAGTACCTGTTGGAAGAAGGGGAATACCAGGACTGGCAGCAGTGGGGTGGCTACGGCAAGGAGCTGATGTCCTTACGGCTCATACGGACGGTGAGGGTGCCACCACCTCATGTGCCATAAGGTCATGTAGCATAGAGAGCAGCCATTCTCCAATCCTTTCCTCATAACAAACTGAGGGCTCGGGGTTTGTCCCTGCAGGATTTCTCTGAGCCGGCGCTGGTGCTCTTCGAGGCCATGGACTTTGAGGAGGGTCCCAGTGTGGAGCTGAGTGAGGCACTGCCCGACACGCAGCTGGCTGGCTATGGCACCGTCACACAGTCCATCCATGTGCTGAGTGGTGTGTGAGTATGGAACATGGGACACGGGGGCAGAAGGGACATAGGGATGGCCAAGCTTGAGCCTGAGCTTGCATCCCCCTGGCAGCTGGGTGGCCTACGAGGGCCCCAACTTTTCGGGTGAGCAATACATTCTGGAGAAGGGAGTGTATCGCAACTTTGAGGACTGGGGGGCCACCAACTGCCGCATTGCTTCGGCACAGCCCATCCTGCAGGTGGGTGTATATGGACCCTCAGAGCCTGGATCCCCCCTGCACACCCATGGGTGCCCCATGGTTGGGTGAGCTGGCAACCAGTCCCATTCTGTTTGCTTGCAGGTTAGGGAACACAACCTGCACTTCGTCTCCAAGGTATGGAGTGGTGTGTGGGGAGGGGGACACACTGATCTTGGTGTCACCACTCTTTGTGGGATGGTGACAGTGCTGCTTTGCCCACCTCACTGAGCCCCTGCATGCCCCTCCCCCAGATCCTGCTCTTCTCGGAGCCTGACTTCCTGGGGGAACACCTTGCCTTTGAGGACGAGCAGAGTGCCCTGCCCGACAGCTTTGTGCCCCGCTCCTGCAGAGTTCGTGGGGGCAGGTAGGGCACTGGGGTCTCAATGGTGGGGGACAGGACGGGGAGTCCTGGGAGACACTCATCCCCCACGATGGCTGCATCAGCTCAAACATGCTCCTCTGCTCCCTGCCAGCTGGATCCTGTTTGACAGCCAGGCCTTCACTGGGGAGCAGCATGTGCTGTCCGAGGGTGAGTACCCCACGCTGGGTGCCATGGGCTGCCTCTCCTCCACCACCATCCGCTCCTTGAAGAAGGTCCCAGTGGTGAGTGTCCATCCAACATCGCTGGGGCAGAAGCCCTCAGGAGCCTCCTTGTTTCCTGCAGCATTTGTTCTCCAGAGCCCATCCATACACATGGATGCTGGCTTTCCCCAGCTTTCCCCCTTTACACCTTCATCTTTGCCCCCTCCTGCAGTTCTTCTCAGAGCCCTCCATCTTCCTGCATGGCCTGGAGTGTTTCGAGGGGAAGGAGATCGAGCTGAACAATGAAGTGCGGAGTCTCCAGGCAGAGGGTTTCAACAACCATGTGCTGTCAGTGCGTGTCAAAGGCGGCATGTAAGTGAGCCCAGCCCTGCTGTTCCCATCCCAGCTGGGGTCTGTCTGCCCACTGGGGCTGACTGCACTCTGCCCGTCTCTGCAGCTGGGTGCTGTGTGAGCACGGTGACTTCCGAGGCCGCCAGTGGCTGCTGGAGTGCACTGAGATCACCAACTGGCTGACCTACAGCGGGCTGCAGCATGTGGGGTCCCTCTACCCCATCCGTCAGGTGAGCACTCAGGGAGCCCCAAAACCAGCCCTGGTGCAATGGGACTGGGGAAAGTGGCACGCTGCTGACAGTGCTCACCCATGAAAAGTGCTGCCAACCTACCTCAGCTCCCTGCTCCTCCCTGCAATTTGTCGTGGCGAAATGCACCCCACGGGCAAGCACCTTGCAAAATGTCTTGGCAGCACGACATGGCGAGCCATGCTGTGCCAGCTGTGAGATGAACCAGGGCCACAGCCATCAATCACCCTGGCGCTGTGGAGACATGCATAACGTGATTCTTGGGTGCTGCAGAGATCCTGAGCAAAAAGAGTTTCTCTCCTTCCAGAGACGGATCTATTTCCGCATCAGGAGCAAGGAGCTGGAGCTCTACCTGTCTGTCCCTGACGACGTGGAGGACATGAAAGCAGGGCGCGTGGTGGTCTCCAGTCTGAGCGAGCAGAGCAGCTCTGTCTGGTACTACGAGGATGGGCTGCTCAAAAACCAGGTCAGAGCTGCAGACTGGGGATGGAGGGGACCTGGGAATGCCCCAGACAGACCTTTTAGGGCTTCCACCTGTTTTTTCCCAGGATAACTTCAGCCTCGTCACCAAAGCCCATTGATTTTCCCTTCTTCCGGTCTCTCCTGGAGACACGAATGCATTTCTGCCACACCGGAGGATTTTATCACCTTGATCATGCCTGCCCCTCATTGTTTTCATCCCTTCCCCATGTCCTACCCCAGAACCAGATGCTTATGACATGAAACCTTCAAGCCCAAAGCCCCTGAGCCTCACCAGGTGGAGGAAATTGAGGGGATGGTGCTGATGTGTCCACCACCTCCCACTGCAGGTTGCCCCCGCCATGAGCCTGCAGGTCATTGGGCCAGCTGGGAAGGGGGCAAAGGCCGTGCTGTGGTCTGAAACCCGGATGCCACGTCAGACCTGGAGCATCAATTCTCAGGGACGGATCCACAGCCAGATGTTTGAGGATATGATTCTCGATGTAAAAGGTAAAGCTGTGGGGCCAGCACAGGGGCTGCTGTCCCAGGGACCCCATGGAAATGGGGTGTCAGATGGGGCCACTCTCCTCTTTGCAGGTGGCCGATCATACGACCGGGACCATGCCATCATTTGGGAGGTGGCTGAGGAACGCCCCACACAGATCTGGGAGATACAAGTGCTATGAGCAGGGAGCATGTGGCCCTGGTGCCAGCAAGTGTCACAGGGAAAGACAGGAACACCCTGCAGTGGTGGGAGCTGCCTCCTGCCCTGCTGCCTGGCAGCTGCTGCCATGAAGGATGCCATGACCACCTCCATTGCCCACCTCCCTCCTGTATCACCACGGGCACACGTGCTGCTGACTGCTGTGGGATGCTCTGAGTGCAACGTGGCAGAGCCTCTTCCCCACCCCATTCCCCTCTCTGAACTGTATTTATGTACGTGTGTAAGATACGGCCCCACTCGAGGGGGCCAGCCCTGCCTGGGTTTGCTCTCCTTGTCCTTCTCGCTGAGCTGTGTGATGCTCCTCACAGCACAGGGCTGAATCCTGCTCCCCAGGTGGGAGCTCAGTGCCTTCTAGTGTCTAAGCGCTGTGAGCAACATCCGAGCCCTTGGTTCTGAAAAGCAAGGTGCACAGGCTGCACTTCTGAGATGGCAGTGTGTCTGGCTCTGGATGCTGCTGTAAGGGCGGGGAGCTCTGGGTCCCTCGTTCCTGAGTGCAGCAGGATGAGATGCTGTGGGGATGCATCCTGACACTGCCAGACTGGGCTGGGCTGTACCAAAGGGATGGAGAACAACACAGCAGAGCACTCAGGCCCTTCAGATGGAAGGTGTTTAGCCAGGGAAGGCCCTGCCATGGAGAAACATGAAAGCACGTGGGAATCAGAGAGCACTTAGGTGCTACAGGACATAATGGTTTCAGTCCCACGTAGGGATAGCGATGGTCCTGGGCTGACATCAGCACCCCGCTCTGCTGCAGGCTTGGGATTGCCAAAATCCATCATCGCCAACGTGAGCTCAGCTGCACGTCCCCACTGCAGCTCAGCTCCTTCTCCAGTCTCCAGGATAGAGCTGTCCTCCATCCAAGCAGGGCTCATTGCAGGGCAGGAGCTGCCCAGAAACGCAATGCAGAGCTGGAGGAGATGCGGTGGGGGATGTCTGCACACCCAGACACTTCTGTCCTCGTGGCTGGGCAGAGCAGTGCTCCTGGTTTGCTCAGCAGGTTGGGCTCAGCTTGGGGACATCGCGTCATGCAGGAAGCAATCAGTTACCAACCCTGCAGCAAAACCGGGCTGTTCTGGTGGCGACAGGCAGCACAGCGCCTTCCCTGCAGGTCTCTCCTACAGACTTAAGTCCTGACATCAGGCAGCTCCAGCCTGCCAGTGATTGCTCTGGCTGTCGGCAGCAGCCGTGCCCAAACAGCCGTGGTTATGGCGAAACATCCCGAGCTGCTGTGAGACTCACTGGGGCAGGAGGTCAGGGAACCACACAGATCGCAGCACAGGGGCTGGAGCCCAACAGCCGCCTGCAGGCAGCAGCAGCGGGCGGGGCGGGGGGGCGCACACAGCGCTGCGCCGGGCAGAGCAGAGCTGCGGCCTGGAGGCGATCACCCGGGAGAGGGGCCTGGCCGAGGCCCGAGGCCGCCCGGCCGCTGTGCGGCCGCCACGCGGGGTCCGTGCCTCTGGCAGGGACGCTGCCGGTGCGGCTCAGCCCCCTCGTGTGAGGCGAACACCAGTGCACCCACAGCCGAAACGCACCGCACAGCCAGCCCGCCGCAGCGCAACACCACCGCCCTCATCCCGCCCTTATATAGACCCCGTCGGACCGGGATAGGCCAGGACCGGCGATTGGCAGCTCCGGATTGGCGAAGAGCTGGGGGATTTGAACTCGGTGATTGGTCCGCTCGGCGAAGACCGCCTGTGATTGGTTAGCGCTGGGCCGAGGGCCGCGCCTCGGGTCCGCCCGTCCTGCTGGGGGCGCTGTGCCCCTGTGCTGCTCCAGCCCGGCAATCAGGGCGCGGCTGCGGCCGCCCCGGAGGCGTGGGCGGGCCTCGTGTTCTCCTCGGCGGGCCCGTCGGACTGCCGGCCCGCAACAGCACGAGAAATAAACGTGTCGGAGCCTCCATGCTTTATTTCTCAGAGCTTCGCAGCACGACCGTGCTCGGAGCTGATCCTCCCGGAGGCTGCGGCCATAGGGAAGCGCTGTGGGGACACGGGGACGGGAGCTGGCCGGGCCGGGCGGCGGAGCGGGGGAACGCCGGACTGCGGGGATCTTCGGGCCCAGCTCAGCACAGCCGCAGGAGGAAGGCCGCAGCCAGCCCCAGGGCCAGGGACAGGAGGGCCGGGCTGCCGCAGGGCGGGCTCTGGGCGTGTATCCCCTCCGTCATGGTGCTGTTGTCCTCCGCCCGGCCTAAGGGCTGGAAAAGCAAAGAGGGCAGTTGGCGATGGCTGCAAAGTCAGGCAGAGGTGGGATCTCCCTGGCTCGTAGCGTCTCGGTGCCACGCGCTCTCCTCAGGCCCCACACACTGAGGACTTGTGGGTTTTCCCACTGCAGGAAGCAAAGCAGGTGCTCCCGCACGCTGCTGCCCTTTCTCAAGGCAGGGCCTTTCGGAAACAGCGAGTGGGAAAGCAGAAGGGAGGGGCTGGCCTCTGAGGAAGTGGCTGGGGATGTGGGGCCTGCGAGCCCAGTGCTGGAGGATGTGGGGTGCAGAGACGGAGCTGGGAAGGTCCCTAGTGGAGCCAAGGGGGAGGGGAGCCAACACCTTCCTGTTGCAAGGGGCACTGCAATCATTACATGAACTGGCAATGCAGCTGGGGTGGAAATTTCAGGGCAGCTTCCTTCCCTCTCTAAAGAGCCCCTTCTGAACTAAGGCACTTGTTGAACACCTCCCGCCATGGCTGTGCAGAACCACTTTGTTTATGTTTCACTGCTCCTTGACCCCACAAGTCTCCTCTGGAGCTGTAGTGGACGATTAGGATGGGCCTTGTTTTGCAGGCACTCTTTCTAGCTGTGAAGGCTTGTTGTCACAGGGTGAGATGCTGAAACATAAATGCATCCCATGGAGCCTGCAATGTGTCACATCTGTGTGGCATTTGAGAGTGATGCCAGCTAATCTGGCCTCATTACCAACATAGAGCAGAAAAGAATAAAATCAACCCAAGAGCTTCTCAGAGGAACATCACCCTCCCCAGAAGTCTTTACCCACTTCTGAGCAGAGGTCCCCACCCAAGAGATAGCTGCTATCTGCCCACATGGTGCTGGGGCCCTTGAAGGGGCCTCCCAGCAGTAAAAAGGGAAAAGGGAAGGAGGGACCCTGTTGCTGTGCCCAGTGTCCCTACAGCCATGCTCAGCCTGAACCAGGCAGCAGCTGGGGAATAGGGAAGGGGCCAGCATGCAAAGGAAAAGCTGCACAATGGGGGGGAGAGCTAAGAGATGACAAGGTTATGGATATGCATAAAGCTCTTCAGCAAAAAATAAACCCTCAAACAAAAAGCAACATACAGAAGTATTTAAACTTTGCAGCCTGCAGTGCAAAGCTCCTTTTACAACAAGCAGGGTTAAAGTAAAATAAATTGCTCTGGCTCCCGGCTGAAGGCAGAAATTCTCCCATCAGTTGGATCCCACACCCCTAAGCACCGTCACACCCCAGGGATGGGTCTGGCTGCTCCCCAACTTTTGGGGTGCCCGAGCAGTGGGTTTTCTCTTACCAAGCAGAGGGCGAGCAGGGCAAGCAGGAGGAGCAGGTGGGCACACTGGAGAGGCTGCATGGTCCAAGCTCAGCGCGCAGCTTGCTGCAATGCTTCCTCATCTGCTCACGGTGATTGCTATCAGAGCCTTTAAAGTGCAGCCGTGGCCCCATCTCACCAATCACACTTTCCTTCCTCATGCTGCTTCTGCAGAGCACAACCCATCACCCAGAAGGGACACCATAATTGGATCCATGGAAAAGTGCCAGAAAGGCATTACTGGCGCTGCTGCTGATGCAGGTGGGGGTGATGCTCTGAACAGGACATCCCAGCCACCATCTCCAGCAAAGGCAGTGAGCCTCTCGCCCTCCAGTTTCCAACACCATATAGCACTCCCTACATTGTGCCCCACACCTGTGTAGGGCCAGCACCAGTTACAGGCTCAAACCCTTTGCCTCAGCAGGAGGGTCTGCAAACACTGCACCATGTAATGAACGTCCTGCCCTGCAGTGAAGGACGGGAACTGGACCCAAGACACAAGCATGGCAGCATGGTCTGATCCTCATCACTGATGGTGACAGGGCTCCTTTCAGCCCTAACGGTGCTTGCAGCACATTGCTGAGCTGCACCGCCCAACTGCCAGCAAACAACAGAAAACAGAACGGGCTATTTTAGGACAGGTTGAAACGAGCAAAGCTACACCTGTTGCTGCGGCTTTCATTTCTGTGAGTGCATCACGGTGAGCCCTGCGCGGAGGCTGGCGGCTCAGAGTGCAGCACACTGAATGCTCTTGGCATTGCACCTCCTATTTCACCCCCCAAAAATCTGGAATGCAGAAAGACCAATAGCCTTCTTGCCTGAGTACACAACTGAAAGACTGCTGATTTCTCAACCAGCCAGGTTCCGGTCTTGCAGCTTTCTCTGGCAGTCAATGAATGCCTAATAGATAAATTTCAACTTTCCTTCTTGTTTTCTTCATGCTTCCTTATGGTATACATAAGATAAGAAAATATTTGTTCCCATTTGTGATATTTCTGTCCTGGGCACCGCTGGAATTATTTGTTAAGGTAGCACGGTGGCCCGTGGTTATTTCTGCTCCACTCTCTCTTATTTCCCATTTTGTGGAGGTCCCTGAGCTCATTTCCACTTCATTACGGTCAACTTTTAATAGGTACGAAGTGATGCGCGCTCTTTGCCGCGGTGCACGCCGGGACTTGTAGTCCTCGCTTGTCCGCCTCGCTCCACGTGACCGCGGCTCAGCCAATCACAGCGTCCAGGCGTCGCCGTGGCAACCGCCGGTAAACAAGATGGCGGTGAGGGCGCTGAGAGCGGGGTGAGTGCTGCGGGATGGCAGGCCTGCCTCGGGCCTCCCCGCGGAGCCAACGCCGAGAGGCTGGGATCGGTTCTGGCCTTTATTTCACGTCCCATTGTGGTGGGAGGCCCTCAGGACGCCGTCATTGGCCTGCGGGAGCATTCGTGGCCATTTCTGCACTGTGCTGACTGAGGGGTGCAGGAATGCCCTGCCCAAAGGCACGCAGCGTGGGCTGGTGAGGAAGAATGCAGGGTTTGGGCCCTTCGGGACAGCCTTTTCCTTTATATTTTAGGAAACTTGCTCATCAAGCAATCCCTCTCCCCACAAAGCTAAGAAACCTATCCTCTTTTTTTATATATTCCCTCCTCGCCATTTGTCATAGCAGGGCCCAGCTGAGCTGTTTGCTGGCAAGGCACTGCTCACCATCTGACACCTCTTGTGGTGAGCGCAGCTCTTCTTTCTACACGTCCACGATCAGATAAGTGGCGGAGGGTTTCATCATCCTCGGCAACCCCCAGAGCACATTCTAGCTTCATTTCATTTCACAGTTCCACTTTAGGTCATGTTTAGTCCTCTGCAGGCCTGTTAGATTAGCAGCACAAAAGCCGTTCCTCTGCTGTCAGTGAAGTTTCCTGTTTCTGCTACTCCCAGATGTTGTACTTTTCGTTAAGGCAGCTCTGTGGTACTTTACTTTCTGTCTCTCTGTGTGGCACAGGATGTTCTGTACCAGCTCACAGTCTCTTTCTGCCAGCCCCATTTTGTGTTCGCTCCGAGCGAACTGAGATTTTACATTCCTTTTGGTTCTGTGCAGTAACAAATGCCCTCACCCACTCATTATTTGGAGAGTGCTTCTGGGAGTGAATAGCCTGGGGCCACTCTGCTTTCTCCTTCCCTCAGTGTAACACCTATATTTCTTTACCTGTTTTTGGAGAAGTCATATGCAAAAGACTGACCTATTTTCTTTCATACACTTTGTGCCTCTTCACAGGTGACACAGCCTGTCCCCTAGGGCAAAGAACTCAGTGCAAGGCAGCCTTCCCTTGCAAGGACAACACTAAAAAAGAATATATGATATCACCAAATGGCTTGGGTTGAAAGAGACCTTAAAGATCATCTAGTTCACCACTTTACAGGGTGAAGTCCCTCAAAGATAAGGGGGTTCTTGACCATCATAGTCTCTCAGTGACAATCTGGTGTACTCAGTACTCCAGGCTAGGGCTATTTTGTGTTGTCTCCCCCTCACGTACACAGCATGCTGCCAGTGACGTAACCACCTCCATACCAAGAGCTCTCAAAGATAAGAGCTGAGGGATTTCCACCCCACACCCGCCAAAACTACCCTTTTTTTACCTGCTTTGGTAGAACAAGAGCTCATGTGTGGGTTTCCTTATGGCGCAGATAAGCCTTCAGTATGAATTACCTTTCTAGAGGTAACGTTGTATTTGTGCTTTCAGGTACAGTTCCCACTGACATGGAGCTCATGTCATCCATGATGCAAAAAATCAGTTTGTTGGAACAAAAAATAGATAAACAAGCACAAGAAATCCAACTGAAGGTAAAAGTTCTGGCCCTTACCAGGCCTGTTCTGTGTCCTGCTCTAACTTTTCAAGCCAGGATAATGATATACTACTTAGACACAATCTGGGCTAGAACAAGTTAATCCATAGCCTGCTCTGTTAATTAGACAGGTTAGCCTTTGTAAAACAGCAGAGCAGTCATATCTGCCCTTGACATGGAAGACTGAACAGCCCTTACTGCTCTGATCCTACTGTGACTTTACAAAGTAATGACTCTCAGCATCCTTTCACTAAAATCTATTTGGTTTCAGACTCTTTTCTTTCATTTGCATTCTGAAAACAAAACAAAGCAACCAATGGTTTAGACAAGAAAAGTATTCTTAGAACAGGTCTTTTTGTAATACTGTTGAGAATAAATACTGTTTAGTTTAGAATAAATAGCAATGGGTTGGGGTTTTTTGTGTGGTTTTGTCTTGTTTTCTAACAGATGGTGACAGAGATCTTGGTCTGCTTTCTAGATCAGCCACTAACAGGCCTAAGTATGAACTGCATTCTTGTGCAGATGGAAGGGGGAGATAGGTTAGCAATGTCCCCAGTCTAATATTGGAGCAGTGTATTATATCCCACCCCTCTGCTGAGTCACAAATTAAGACATTTGTGAGGCCATTCTGACCCTTATTTTGCCTATCAGAGAGAGAGCATGTGCAGCACTGCCTCACCCAGCCAGCACTAATTATGCAAACTGCATCAAGGTCCTGAAAGCAGAGGATCTTAACAACATCATTATTCATTCTGATCTTGAAGGACAGGAAGATTGCGGAGCTTGAGGAGAAGATGAAGACTCTTCAGAAAGGAGAAGGTAAAAATTGTTTGACCCTTGGCACCTTGCTCTTACCCATGGGAGAGTTACAGGTCTCCTGGCACTGCTGCAGATCAGGCTTGGAGACCTTCCCTCTCAGCCATCCCTGCCTCAAAAGCTTATGAGCCTCTTCCATGGGTGGTGTCAGTTACACACACGGTGCTGTTTGCCAAGGTAGATCCTCACTTCATCAGTTGTTCTGCTTTTCTGGTGCAGCACTAGACATTATTTCCTGACCTATTTTCTGTGCCTTAATAAGTTTCCATGAGCACAGAACAACCACAAACCTGAAGATGGCCAGAAAAAAAAAGAACAATATACACCATACAGTTCAAATAGGTTGAGAAAAACAAAAACAAAAACAAAACAAAACAAAACAAAAAAACAAAAAACCCAACAAACAGAGCAACTCATAGCTAAGCAAAACCAAAAATTGACTTCCAGTCTCAAACAGCACTTACAGGTCCAGGCTCACTCGTTTGCAAGGCAACTTAATGCTAAAATAAGCTCAGCTTTAAGTGAGTCACTGAAGCTCTTCTGCTCCTCAATTCCTTGGAATCCAGTAACTCTCCTGCTGATCCCACACATGTTTCCTGTCATGGCTGAACTACCTTGTTAGTGTAAAGCTGTGATGCATCTCTATTTCCTGAGCAGAGAACACAAAGAAGCCTGTCGAACCACAACTGTGTTTTGTACCTCGTCATACACTGTGCCAGCTACGAAGCCTAGGGTTCTGGATCCAGCTTTGATGGACATCTGCTGATTTTTGAATAGGTCTCTTAGGACCAAGCCAAGCAGCATTCAGTGTACAACAGTGAGCAGCACCACTCACCATCAGTTTCCAATAGCATAAAACTTCAGTAGTGTTTTACAGTTTACCGATGGTGCAGGAAGACTGCTGGGGCTTCCACATTCTGTAACATGGGTTACTGGTAGCTATTCTTTAAGGCTATGCATAATAAAAGCAGACCTTCCCTCTCAGATGCTCCTGACTCATCCACAGCAGAGGAACTGGAAAGGAGGTGCCTTCAGCTGCAGACTCAGGTCTGGGAGATGGAGGTGAGATGCCTGCTTTACTTGCTCCAAGCCATTTGCACCTTTGGTTTGAGATTGTTGCAGTCCCAGACTGCCTGGTTCTTTTCAAGCTGCCACTGTGATAACCACAAATTCTCTCTTCACTCCTCTGAAAGAAAATAACAAGCTGAGTGTGAACTACAGGGTGGTATATTATTATTATATTATACACAGATTTTATACACTTGCCTGCTGCAAGCCTCATCATTTTGATTTCCAGGGCTGTGGAAATAACCTACACAGCTACTAGACTCTTGGTAGACTACTGTATCACTACGGATAGTTTAATCCTTCCTCCCTTTTGCCTGCTTCTAGTAGAGCTGCTACTTCTGCTGCCAGTGAGTTGGCAGCCTGCCAACCCTGATATAAACCTTCTTGTTCACCTCCACTTCTGCTTCTCACTATTGCAGCCAAGCACTGTGAGGCTACTCTGTCTAGTTTCTAGCTCTGGTCTACAACACTGACTTGTCCTTTCCTCTTACAGAGGTTTCTAAATGACTATGGTCTGATCTGGGTTGGAGACAGACACGAAGAACTGGAAGACTTGGAGTCACTCAGAGATGACAAACTGCTGGCAAAGAAATTCTGGAAGCCAGGTAAGGCATCAGTGCTCTTTGCTAAAGCAGCCATCCTAGCTCCTGCTGCATGCTTTGGGAAGGTATGATACTCCTTAGAGTAGATAAGCAGGTCATAAGAATCTGTGATCCTGTTCTGAGGTCTTCACTGATGCCCATCTCAGGGTTAGAGACATGGAACAATTTAACAGGAGCTGGGACAGGCAGAGCACTGTATTCTATATAAATCTATATTTGATAAACTTCATCTGGGGAGAAAAGAAAGATCTTGATGGCCCAGCCATTTAGAAGAATACCTTCACAGCAGCTGCTTCCTGAACAGTTCACATACCCTGAATGTTTGAAGCTTGATTGCTCTAAAAACACTGACGTAAAATGGGTGGAAAACAGAACCAGATGCTTTGTGTATTTAGTAGCCGTAGCAACTTACCCGTATTGTCTGGCTCCATCAGAGTATTGTTTGCCTTTCCTCCCAGCCACCATGTGAGTGGTTTAACTGGGACCTGATTGTGCTGTATGGGGTCCAAGCAAAGTGGTAACAGAGGAAAAAAAAAGAACACTACTTGGGCTATATAACTGTTGCTACTAACTAACAACTGTGCAAATATTAGCTTGTTAATCTAATCCCTTAGATGAAGGAAGAAAGAAGACATGAAAAACAGTAGAAATATTTTCATACTTTTCATACTGCTTACCCTTTTTAAGGGAGATTCCCCCCCCTCTTATTTAAAGCTTTTTTTCCCCACCCTTAATCAAATCTCAGAAAATCAGAACAGAAATGGCAAAGGTCTTACCCTCTGTTTCATTTTCTCTTTTCATTTCATTCTTCTGTCCCACTGTAATGCTTTCACTGCTTCGCCCTATCACCCTCCTCAAACACCCTTTGCAGCGTCCCAGCAAGAGAGAAATAAATCTGCTATAGTGAGAAGTGCTGGTGGCTCAGAGCATGCAGCCACACTGACATTTCTTCAGCAAATCTGCCCTGGTCCATTTAGCCAATTTAGATTACTCATTCCTCTCTGTGCATTTTGCAGCACCACATTAAGGGTCAACACTTAAGAAATTACAACCGAAACCAAGTTGCCAAACAGTTGGCTGCACCTTAGCTAGTGGCTGCTATGCTCTCTTGTAGGTGAAGGCTGTTTTTCTGCTAACATGCCCCTGCAGTTTTGCACACACCCACGTAGATCTGGCAGCCCTGAACCACGGCAAGATTGTTGCACCATGCTTTTCAAAGGAAAGGTGACACATGAAAGGCAGCAATGACAGCTCCAAAATGTTGGGATGCAGAGGCTCCTCAGACACATCCACACAGAGGTGAAAGCTGCTCCTTCCCCATAACTGGGGAAAAAAATCTCCTTCTCCCCATAACTCTGCTCTTTCTGCCACAGGTGAGGCAGTTGTTTCCAAACACCAGGTTGATTTTGATTTAATCTTGGAAAACGTGAAGGGTTTGAACATGCTGGCTGGAGATGGCGTCTCTCACGTTGAGCACACACCAGGAGGAGCTCGGCTGAGGCAGCCAGAACCCCTCCCTCTGACACTGTATCAGAATGGGATCGTCATGTTGGATGGACCCTTTCGCTCCTACGAGGAACAGTCTGCTCAGGTACAAAAAGGTTTATGCAGGAGTCAGACATGGAGCCACCCTGCTGTGATTAACTGTGCATCAGCAAAAGGAAGTTGGAAGAACAAGGCTGGTGTTCTTGGGGACTGAGATGAGTGAGATCATTTCAGTCCCCAAAACGAGCAGCTAACGAGACCTCCAGTCTTCACATCCCACTGCCCTGCTGGGATGCCTGTGCTGTTCTGCAGCACAGTTGGAGAAATCACAGTGCAAACTGCTGCCATTCACAATAAGTCTCCTCCAACCCTGATGGAGTAGATGGAGTAGCAGTCTTAAACACTGGCAGCAAACTCTTGTGGCTTTTTTTTGTTGTTGTTGTTTTTCCCAATTGGCTGGAAACAGAAATGCTGAGGTGCTAACAGGATGAGTCCTGTTCTTAGCCCTGCCATCAGAATGGTCCCAAAGAATGGTTATCAATCAGGTGATAGGTGCTTTATACATAAAAGTATAAATATATATATATATAAACAAACCTTAAACCTGTTCCCAGCACACCTTTAAAAATCAACTGAGCAGCATTTTTTTTTTAAATTTTTTTTTTTAAATTTTTCTTTTCTTTTTTTTTTTTTTATGAGAGGGAGAGTCTGGGTGCAGACTTCTTTTTTTTTTGCACAGCAGAAATATTACAAACAGGAGCAGCCCAGGATGTAAATATTAGTCATCAGATAAATAAAAAATCAGAGGTATGACCATGAATGAGCTGTCAATTTTTGTTTCAGCAATGCCTGCAGGATATTATGGATGGTTATTTCCCTTCAGAGTTGCAGGCACGCTACCCAGATGGTGTCCTTCTGCAGGTAAGCAGTGCAAAGCTCTGCTCTCATGGGGTTTTTGGAAGAAATGGCTCTCTTTTTTTCCCAATAAAGTTGTCCAGATTTCTTTCAACAAACTACATGTTCCCTGTAGCAATCTCTGGTTGAGGTTTCTGAATGCAGCATACAAGAAGCTAAGTTCTCTGCATGTGTGTATGGAAGTGGTGAGGAACACACCTGCCTGAGCCGTTACAGGATGTAGGTGAGCAGTTGTGCATCAGGGCTGAACATTTTCTCTGCCTGGCTGCATCTTGGCTTGGATCAAGACTTGTGAGAGCACAGATAGGCTTTGCAGAAGAGGAGTGGTATATGCAGCACCTGAATAGCTGTGCAACAGCAACATCTCAACTAGTTCTCCTGGAAGAGATTCTAAAAACAGATTGTAGAAGTATATCTAGCAGAGTTTGCAGAGAGTTTAATTTGCAGCAGTTTAAATGGGTTTGGCCACCTGCAGTCCTTTTGGGCCCAATTTCTTTCTAATTTTCCAAGAATGGCAAAAAGCCAAGGCCACATTTTCAGACTGAGGGCCTCAGAGGACTCTGATTTAGGTCTCTAAGTGACTCTGAAATGTAAGCAGGCATAGGCAGAGGGGTGCACCTGCCATCACCAAGAAGAAAGCAGGGCACATCTGTACAAATAGGTCAGAGCAGTGTGAGCTGGTGGGGGTGGTGGTTGGAAAACCAGATGGAAGGGGAGGGACTGTGCAGGTCACTTGCATGTGTGGTTGCCTGTAGCCAGCTTATTGCCAACCACACCTACAGGCCACAGGACAGTACTAAAGCCCAGGCAGAAAGACTAACCCTCTTTATACAGTTTTTCCCACTGCTGGGGGCCTCAGTCTGGCACTGCCCCTTTGTTGGAGCCATCCATCAGATTCCACTGCAACTTCTGCAGTGCAGTATGAGTGACAGTAAATCCCCCTCCACTTCCAAATAGCTGCTTTCACATCATAGAGAGCATTTTCAAGCATGGAAACAGACAGAAGAAAGGTCAGGCCTGCACACACATTTTTTACAACTTAGGGAAAGGGGATGGCTGTCCAGTTCCTGTCGAGACACTGAACTACACTGAGGCCCGGATAGTCCAGGATCTAGCAGGATTTGCTTTGTTAGAAAGCCTAGAGGAACTGGAGATGTGTTTCATTGGGTTTGGACAGCTGGAGCAGCTCCCAAGGAAATATCTCAGTTCCATTTGGGATTTACTGCTCAAGGTTGATGTAGTTTATTATTTTCTAATACAGTGAGCCTTCCTTATAGCAATCGGCCTTAATCCAACAGGTCACTGACAAAAGAGATGTGGTATTTCAGGAGAGAGACCTTCCTGGGAGTTTTCCTGGCCACAGCCAAGTTGTTGGCCATTCAAAACTAAGCAAGGTGGAGGAACCCACCGAGATCCCAGGTAAGTTCCTACACCTATCTTAAAAATGCATCTCCCAAAGAGAAGAACTGAAACCTCACTGGGGCAGTCCAGCTAGCAAGAAGTGAATGGGTAGGGTCTCAAAGAGGAAGGCAACACTTCTGAGTCAAAGCTTCACCTTTCTCAGCATCAGAGGATGCCAAGGGAACCATGCATTCTTTGAATGAGGTCAGGCCTCATATTTCCTCATTTTGCTTCTGGGTTCTAGCAGTCTGCATAAGCAAAGCCGAGATACTGTGACTGGCTGGAGAGCCAAACGTGGTCAGCCAGATAGGCAGAAAACAGTAGAGCTATGCATGCATAACTAAACAACCTATATACATGCACTGCCCTCAGCAGCATCTTCATATTTATATATATATTAACTCTCTTGCTTATCTCAGAGACATTCACAAGCAGAGAAGTTCCCTTTATTAGTGGGAAAAAAATAGCTGCCCACTGACACCACGCCAAAAGGAACCAACACAACTGCAAGATGAGCAATTTTCCAAGCATGTAAGAACTGCCACAGTATCAGACCTTCCTGTTTGCAGCAGAGATAACAGGGTTTCTGCCTGTCACACATTGCAGGTGTGAGCTGCACAGTTGCTCACTGGTTACCGGGCAATCACAACGTTAGTGGGCCAGAAAGTGGGACAAGCTGCAGCTGGGGACCAGGAGCCAGCATCCACATGGCCAGGAGAGGTAGAGCTCTCTCTGCCAGATGTTCTGCTCCCTTTTCACTAAATCAGTTTATTCTGAAGGAAAATTCTGTAGGTGTATGATCTTTTTGACATATTCCCTCTTCTCTGGCAGGTCCCAAACCCTCTCTGAAGCAGTTTTGGAACAAATATTCTAAGTCATCAATGCAAAGCGAAGCAATAGCCACCCAAGACACAGTCGGAGCAATGCAGCAGGTATGGATGTGCCCAAAAAACACCCCAAGGAGCAGGCTGGCATGTTTCCTCAGGCTCAGTGCCATGCATGCAACCACACCTCCTCCTTCTAACCTCCTCTTCCCAAATGCTCCATCAGAGCACACACGCAGCACTTTGGCACCTGCTCCTGATCGGTTCTGGCTCTGGTTTATCTCTGTGTAGAACAGGTGGTGATACTCACCTGGGTTTGGTTGCAGAACTCTGATGGGGTGCGGAGCAGCAAAGAGATCATGGTGGGGACACCCAGGCTACCTGCCCTGCAGAGGTACGGGTACACACATCCCTGCCCATCAGCAATCCCTCCTATTTCAGTTTTTTTTTTTTTTTTTTTTTTTTTTCCCCAGGGGTTTCTGCTCATTGATTTTAAACCTTGGGAATAACTAGGGAAAAAAAAGCCATATTTGGTTTTTTGGAAAAAACCTGCCAACTTTTACATCTCTAACAAAATTTCTGTTGTTCAGTGTAATTTATGGCAGTGAAATACTTTTTCTGACAGCAAGACAGGGTTTAAGAATTTAAAGCCAACTGAAGCTGTTAACTAAATGGGAGAATCCCTCCAGGAAACTGATGTGCAAGTGGGAGGTGACATAAACAGTGCATTTTCACTCAGTCTTCTGGGCAAGATAAGACCCAAATAGCTAATGAAAAAATCCCAAGCAGATTATTTTTAATCAAAAAAGTAGGGCAGAGATCTTACCAGACAACTCTGATCTAAAATAATAAAGCAAAAAAAGGTCAGCAATCCTCTTCTCAAGGCAGCTTTTAAGCAGTGAAAGCAAAGTGGCAGCTGGGTCTGTGGGCCAGGCTAAGCCTTGCTCATCTCAAGCACATTCCCAGATGGAAAGCTCTTCTCCCTGTTCAGATGACCCAAGCACACCAGAGCCCTCACTCCTTAACTGAGACAGCTTTCTGACCTCCAGCTTAGAGAGAGCTGAAGAGGCTGGAGCTTCTGCCCCTGAAGTCTGCACTCTCCGCATCAAATCTGAGAGTGGGGAGCAGATGTATGTCATAAAGATGCTGTTCTCAGAGACAATAGGGGACCTGCGCCAACATCTTGCCCATGCCAGGTAGGACTCTTGCCCTCCTTGCTCCCCACCCTGCTCCATCCATCTCCAGGGAAGGTTCTGCTGCTGCTCACAGCCCTGGAGCCATGTTTGGAGCAGAGCAGCCTGCTCTGAGCAGGGCTGGGTCCTGAGCACTCTCTGCTGCTTTGGCTCCTCTTGACACCAGAGCTGCTCTCTAGCTGGCAGGGATTTGCTCAGAGCATCTAATACACATCTTTGACAAAAAGCTGATGCATCACAAGAGATGTCTTTTATCTTCTCAAAACTAACAGTTCTGGATGGCTGGGGGGACCTTTCTGGTCTTCACTCATCATTCGTTGTAGCCCATGCCTCTATCCAAGCCCATGCTGAGCTCACTTCTGCTGGGATGGAACAGCCTCCTTCCCACTGCAGCTGTGAAGCCTGGAATGGCTGCTCCGTGCCTGGCTACGTGCAGTTTGGGCAGGAAGCCTTTTTTTCTGCTTGGCCTGCACTTGCAAAGCGGCCTCTCCCTCTGCTCTTAAGTAACTGCAATTGGATGAGCCACAGCATCTCTTCAAAATCTTAGGGGATGCTGTGCATAGGAAAAGATTGCGCTGTTCTTTCCTAGGGGTGGAGATTCCGACTCATACGAGATCATCAGTACCTTTCCCCAGAGGGTGTATGCGGACAACTCCAGGAGCCTGCAGGAATGTGGGCTGATCCCCAGTGCCTCCTTGCTGCTGCGGAGAAGAGACCCCTTCCCACCAGAGAGGACAGGGCTGCAAACAGCCTAGCAGCTCCTCTGCAGGAGGAAGGAGCTATCTTGCGCTGTTAGCTGAATTACAACATCCCCCTGGCTGGGAAGAGAGCAGAGTTGTCTTTCTAGATCTAGTTTCATTATGCCGTTACCTGGGATGGAGAGCAAGGTTCTTTCTTCGATCTCTCCCTTTGAGCAGAGTGCTGCATGCCAGCCTGTGTTCTTCTGCCCCCCAGGTGGATGGTTGCTCTTCCCCAGATCAGGTGGGCTGCTATCACAGGGATTTCTGTTAGCTCAAGGTAGAGGCCTGGTTTCTCACCTCTGCTGGAGGTTATACTAGCTGATCTCTGCTCAGGGAAGGCTGCCAGCTTTGCACTGGTACCAGGGCAGTTGCTTAGCTGGACTCAGGGATACTATACAGCAGCAGATATCTGGGCAGGACAGACAAACAGCAAGGGTCAATCTACTTTCCACAGAGTTGCTGCCCAGAGATTTCAACTGCATTTATACCAGAAGTAATACAGGCTCAGTTATATGGTCTTCAGCAATGGCTTTGGGCCGTTCCAATACTGGGACTGAGCCAGCCTCCTTCCAGCCAGGAGATCCTGCTGCTGGGTTTCCTGGACATGAGCAACTCCTTTCCTTGGACAACCCCCAGCTGCAGAGGGGCTGAGGCTCACAGCCACATGGAGCCAAGCCTGCTGCGGCTTCAAGCTGCTGCCTTCCTCCCTCCCAGCCTGCTGCTCTGCTGCAACAGGACACCGTGTCATTGGAGAAGAGCATAATCCCTTTGCTTCTTCTCTGCTAAACCCTGAGAGTAAAGCATCTTCCTCTCCTGTAGGCTGGGGCCAAGCTCTGCAGGCCCCTTTCTGTGCACATTCTTCCCATTTCAGCTCTGACAAGTTCCCACTTGACTCCCAGCTGATAACACTCCCACGCGTGCAAGGCAGCGCCTTCTGGCAGCTTCCCTTTTAGCAGAAGCCCAACATGTGCCATCACCCAGCCCTCTTTAAAGGCTCCTGTTAAAAACATCTCTTTGGTTGCAATTTCCACTTCCATTAAGTTTCAAAGGAGCAGCTAGAAATAGGGCAGAGCGATCTGATCACTTCCTGGGGCAGCTCTGCTTTCCCAGTCCCCTCTGACCAGAGCCGAGCCACACACATCTCACAGGAAGCACGAGCACGGGCCAGCTGCCTCCTCAGCCTCCCTGCAATCAGTGACTCAATGCCTGCAGCTGTCCGCTAGTTTCCTCCCTTTTCCACACTTTTTTATTTGCTTTAACAGACCCCTCCTACAGGGCACTGCCCTTTTGCAGAGAGCTGGTCTATAACCAACCAGGTAATTCCAGTTCTGTATTTTGCCCCTGGGTCTGGCTGCAGCTGTCCCTTCCTCAGGCTGTTTTTACCACGCATAGCAGTAGGCTGCTTAAGAGAGGAACCTGCCACTGCTGCTCTGTTGGATACTGAGACAAGTCCCAGGAGCCCTTCATTAGCAGCAGCGGTCTGAGGCATTAACATCTTTGTCAAGCTGCGGTAGTACAATCACCTCAGCTCCTCCAAGATGGAACTGACTTAGAATCATTATGTAGGCTATTTAATCCGTCAAAATAAAAGCAATTTAAAAGGAACCCACGAGTACCAGCACAAAAGATACAGTAACATTTAATAGCATCTTGGAAGACAACGCTGGTTATAAACTCGCTTTTTGGCAGGAAAACAAAATGCACTTGGTCCAGGTTGCAAAAAGCCAACAGAAAACAGGAAGGATAAGATAGCTGGAGCATGAGCTGTTGTGAAGCAGCCCTGAGCCATCAGCGCTCACCAGGGAGCCCTCACACCACACCACAGCAGAGAGCACTGATGGAGCAGTGCAGGTCCCAGCTCCAGGCCCGCCCGCTCCCAGCCTGTCAAGGGACACCTCAGCCCCAGCCTGGTCCCCGGTGGGTGGTCAAACCCAGCTTTGTGCAGTATTTCTGCATTAAATTATTAAAAAACAAAACAAAAAACTTAGTTGCCATGATCTGTGCAGTTGAGATGAAAGTTTTGTTGTTTTTTTTTTTTTAAAAAAAAAAGGAAGTGAGGCAGCAAGGTTTACAATTTTAACAGCAACTGGGAGGAGTGGGAAGTAACATGCAACCCTAAGCCCTTCCCTCCTAAAGCAGAAGCTCTCCCTGTAGAGGAGAAGGCTGACGGACAGCTGCACTTCGCACAGCCCGAGAGGCTTTGCTGTTTACAGAGGCACTGGAAGCTGCGGTGTGAGCCAGGCCCAGCTCTGTTCTAAGGCCATGCGCAGCGAGCGTCAGGCTTTCTTTGGATCCCTCTGAGATGACATCGGGGTTAGGCAGGAAGGAATCATAGGCAGCTGCAGTGAGTGGTTTTGGTCACGGGTTTCCTGGTGCTGGAATACAAGTCGCGGTGCCAGGACAGCGCTGACAACCTAGAAGTGAAGATGGTCGGAGATGGGGGTGCTCAGGAACGCAGGTAGAGTCCAGGACGGGTGGAGAGCCTGTGGGTCAGGCCAGCTTCAGGAACTCCTGCAGGGTGTTTTGTTCCACCGCTTCCACAAAGAGCTCATAATCCTGCAGGGAAGAAAGCACCCGGTTGCTCGCAAGCAAGAGGCACGCAGCCCCAACGCCTGTGTGCTGCACGCTCCCTCCAGGAGGGCAGTGCAGTCCTCCCAGCACCCAACACAAACGTGCACAGCGCTGCTGCCAGGAGGTCACATGGAAGATGACGGGCAAAGCCACCGCAGCCCCACACAGCACAGCCCCACTGCCCGTGGGCACACACAGCCACCCCAGCACTGCATTGTGCTCCATATGCAGATTAATACTGACTGCCTTTTGTCCGTGCACCTCAAGGGGAAACACCTTTCGAAAAGCATCCCGGGGGCATCTGTAGCAAAACCAAGGGGATAATGTCATTGCCCTCTAATTCAGCTCTCACAGTACCAACCCCCAGCACAGCCTTACCCCACAGTACTGGTCTCCATTGACAATCTGGGGTGGGATGGCTTTGGGGTTGCCCGCCTTTGCCCTCATCTCCTCCCGGAGAGCGTTGTCCTGGGAGATGTCCACCAGCTCGTACTTGATGTTCTTCCCATCGAGGATTCTGGTCACTTCGCTCTGCTGGGATTTGATCTGGAAGCCGGGCGGCAAAAGCAACGTTATCGGGATGTGGGGAGGAGCTCCGAAGGATGAACGCACACTCAGCGCATCAGACTACACCTGGCCGGGGGGGCCTCTGTCGGGCAGGGGGCACGCAGCACAGAGCTGCGAGCAGAGCAGAGCAGAGCAGGTGGGGACGGGGACCGGGAGAAACACGGCGGGAGAGCAGAGAGGGAACGCCAGGATGGGGCGGGGTGGGGAGGGTCGTATCTCCATCGGAAGGGACGCCCGCCCGGGGAAGGGAACCCCGTGGCGCCCAGCCCTGCCCCAGCCGCACCGCGCAGCCCCTCACCTCCCGGGAGCCGGTCACCGACGTGCTGTACACCTTCAGAGCGCTCATGCTGCGGCCGCTCCCTGCGCACAGCCCGGCGGGGGAGGCTCGGAGGGCGGGCGCGGGCCGGCACCGCCCTGCACGTGACTGCAGCGACCAATGGAGCCGGCGGGCGCGGGCATGCGGGGCTGCCGCCAGCACGGGCCCGGCCCGGAGCGCTCGGAGTCCTGGGGGCCCGAAGCGTCCCAACCGCCGCACGCCGCCACACGGGACTGCTGTGCACGAGTGGAGCAGAGCAGCTTTATTTTATACTCAAAACATTCGGTACAAACAAGTGGGTAAGACAAACGCTGATATAAATACACCCGTGCTCGACTCGATGAAGGAAAACAACGCGAGGCGGAACGCCAACCGTCGGAATACGAACTGCACAACGAGCAGAGCGGTGAGGCACGTAGTCCTGCACCCTGCGCAGGGTGCTCTCAAAGAAGGGGCCGACGTTCCCCGCCCAGTCGGGATCTGCGTTAAGCCCAGAGGTCGTTTTGCAGGAGAAAAGCAGGGTAACACGCAAAGCAGTGGCACAGAAGCCGGGGCTCACTAGGGGGGCAGGGCTGGGGCAGCCAACCCAGCCTTAGGGCTGCGATGTTCTGCGTGATCCCATTCGTGCAGCCGGTTTTGGACAGGCAGGAGGCACACGTGTCCCTGCACCCGAGAGTCACATCTTCCACTGCACCCTGAGCAGAACGCGGCTGCTGCTGAACAGCGCATCCAACCTGCAGCGGCTGTGCGGCTCTGCCTTCCGTGCCAGAGCTCCCGGCAGCCAGGACCTCAATAAGCTTTGGCCCACAGTGAGCTCAGGACGTAGCACCAGCAGCGTGAGGACAGAGCCTGAGATGTAACACAGCAGATGCTGGAAGCTCTACGTGCTGTGCCGGGGCCAGCTGGCATGGCACACTAACCAACTTGTTGCCAGTGGCCCCTGAGGTGGCCAAACTTCAAGAACAAAACAAATTTGGTCTTAAATCTTAACACAGAAAAGTAACAACAGCATTTCTCTCAAAATTAGGGCTCATGGCCCCAGTGCGAATCAAGAGCAATTGAAGGGGCAGAAGTTTCAGCAGTACGTTCCCTGTTTTACCACTGACTTCATAGTTTGTGAGTCAAGATGGAAACCAACACAAGTTTCACCCTTGGCACCACAACACTGTCACAAGCCAACGCTCAGGACTCTGAAGTTGCCATTAAGATTAAGGAAGTTGTGACAAAATGAACTGTATCCCACACCAATTTAGATTCCAACTATTTGGCACATGAGTGGGGAGCAACCAGAGAACCAGAGGCAGAACTAGAACAAAACCTGAGTAGTTGCAGCCTTGCTGGCATCAGGAAGAGCTTTCAGATCCAGCTGTACAACCCTGCTGCCATTTTTGGACCAGAACAGCTTTCTCCTCGACAAGGAGCAGGCAGAGCCATGCAGGTGTCTCCTAACAGGCCTGCAGCACGGTCCCCCTGTGCAGAGGGTCCCTACAGCTCAGGCAGGAGTTATGTACATTCAAAGCCCTGCAGGATTGTTTGCAATGGCTCTAAAGGCTGCTACAATAAATAGTAATTGCTCACCCTGCCAGCAGATGCATTAGGCACAAAGCAGTGTGTGGACAGGAAGCTTCCGTAGCACATTAAGGCACTTCAGCATCAATCCATTTCTTCTGTAGCCTGGATCATACACACACTCAGGGTGCTTTTTCAGGGGGATAAAGATTTAAGGCTTTTAGGATACATGATCCAGGGACAGTGTTTTGAATCTTCTGTTAGTGTTGTTTTACTTCCCAACTCCTGTTGGCTACCAAAAGACTCTGGTTGCATTTACCTGAGCAAAGCAGGTCCTGGTGCATGAATGGCTACACAAGCATCCAAGCCAGAACTGCACACGTAGCACCTGACAAGCCTGTAGCACGGTGATGTAATTATTGGTAGCATAATCAGCACACCTGCTTGCCTACAAAATCCACAGATATCCCCTGAATGCTCTGATAGTACTCCACACTCTTATAAGTTGCACTGGACCTGCGCAGAGAATTTATCAGAAAGACCAGGGCATACATTTTCTTTTAGTGTTGGTTTTAACTGTCACATTTGCACGTTCAGTGTCTGACATGCCTGGGAGGCTATTCAGAATTCATCTCCCAGAGTGAGAGAGCGCATCAGCTCCAAAGACAACAAAAAACACATTCCATAAGATTAAAGCTACTGCAAAGCCTGACACTGAAGCGCTGAATGATTCCAGTTAGCCAGTCAGCAGATAAACACTTCTGGCAACAACCCCCAATTTCTCCTGGATAAGCCACACGTTTGTACCCAAGCATTGGGATGGTAAAGTGCTGAATAGGTTTTTAGTTGTAGGAGTTCTAGTCTCCTGAGAGTTTCAAGTCTTCATTTCCTGTCTTACTTTGGGGAGAGAGCTCTCCTCACTGAGTGATGCAGTTGTCTCCCATGTCCTGGGCATATCTGTCAGATATTGCCGTTCTTAAGTCCTCCACTTCTTTGTGAAGCTGTTTTACCTCCACCAGTTTTTTTGCAAGCACATCAGGGCTCAGCAAGTCATCCTTCTCCTTAACTGAGTACTGCACAGCTGTGGAATCAGAGAAAAGAGTTACCTCAGGTATGAACTTCTGACCAACAGTCCCATGCATTTGCAAGTAAGACAGAAAAATCAATGCACATTTGCAATAGACATATTACTAACATGTAGCTGTTACTGTGTGCACTCTTAAAGCTTGCTAACTGCAGTAAGAAGGTTCAGGAAGGTAAGAATCTTCTAAACTATATGTGAGGTATTTAATTCTACTGCAGTACATGAAACAAAGGGTTTGCTATGCCCTATATCACTCTGCATACTTACAGCGAATGCCCAGAAGCAGGGAGAGATTAGGATCCTTGCCCTGAGCCCTTTGAGTGACAATGCTGTAGACAGACTGCAAATCCTGCAGGCAGCTGGCCAGCTCACAGTGCAACTCCTGAGCAAGGCGGGCAGTCTCAGCAGGCAGGGGCTGAGCTGTCAGCTCTGCCTGACGAAGCCGTTCCTGAAGGGTCAGGTTCTTCTCAATGAGATCCTGGTTCTGCACTGAAAGCTGAACAAGAGGCAGCAGATGAGTGGTCACTTGGTACAGAACAAGAACACTTCAAAGCAGCTTAACACAATTGCTCAATGATGATGGGAGCACCAACGACAGGAGGAGCAGGTCTATATATAAAGCCCTCCATACTCTCTACAAGTGAGTGAGAAAGTGAGCAAGTGTCAGCCCTGCAGGGTATGAGCAGCCTGCTTTCCTGGCTCACAGGAAGCACTCAGTGATGCTGTGCTATCCCTGACAAGATGTGACAAACAAAGAAGTTTTCAGGAAATATACACCAGCATCTCATCCCCATGCTAGCCATCTCTTCCCTCAAGGGCTGTCACTGTGTTTAGGTTCCTTAGGCTTGAGACTGAGGCACCTTAGAATCATCCATACCACAAACGGATGAAAAACTGAGTGAGAGAAGAATGAATCTGTGGTAGGACTGGGATTTGGCTCCCCTTCCCTTTATACCACTCTTCCACTTGAGCCTTTACAATAATTTCCAGAATCCTTTTTTTTCCAAGGACCTAAATACACAATTAGAACTATTTTTGTTTCTGGGGTAGTTTCTCAGTCCTGCCCTTCAGCCAGGATTGCAGTTGAGTTTGGACTCATGTTCACTGCCTTGCTGCCCCCAACTGGCCAGCTTGGTGTTGTCCAACACAATCCACAGCCTCATTTGAAGTTCCTGAACCAGAAACTGCCTCTCCCCTCCTGTTTTCGAACAGATCTCCTTTCGGAGCACTGAGAGGGCAAGTGACGGGCAGCAAGCAGGACAGATTCTGCTGCTGACTGCAAATTAGAAGCCCTGCAGAAAACCACAACCCACCGTTCATTCATTCAACTGTTATGCTCAGGTACTCTATGCTGCTCTGACCTCTTTCACTGCAGTCCGGAGCTGCTGCAGCGCATTTTCTCTTCTCATTGCCTCCTCTTTCAGAGCTTGGCTTGTTCCTTCTTCCTGGGCCACCTGTTCTTCCAGGTTCTGCAAAAGACCATGAGAAAATGGTAAGTCTAGCTTGCTTTATACAAAATTGAATTTCTAGGTACCTCCACAGCCACCTTCTCACCTTCACTTGCAAAGACATCTGCTCCATCTTCTTCTGCTGTTTTTCCACAATCTGGAATCAAAAGCACAGGTGTAACTATGAGCCACAGGGAATTTCAGCAATACCACCAGGACTCCTCCTTCACTAGGACAGCACTCCTTCTCTTCCTTGTTCCTGTCCACTTACTACTTTAATTATTGCCTACATTAGTAGGAGATGAAGATGCCCTGATAAAAGGCACATTAGAAATATCAGCTACAAACAGACCAGCAAAGTTACATTCCTGTGGTTTTCTTCTCTCCTCTACATTCTGGAGCTTTTCTCCAGCAGTACTCTAGGAGTGAATGGTTATCACACCAAGAACAGTTCTTAAAACCTTTTGGTTTAGAATTACAGGAACTGCTGTTTCAGTGCAGTTGTAACTACCTATAAATGCAAAAGTCCTTGATTTCATTATGGTTCCCAGTTGGGAGAGCCTGTTACCTTCCTGAGGCAGTCGCATTCTTTCTTCAGAGAGTCATTTTCTATTTTCTGTTTCTCCCCATCCTGTACAGGAGGCCCTCTCTCTGCATTCTTTACACACTGCTGCACCTTGTCCTGCAAGCTGAAAATAGCACAACACCATGGGAAAAACAGGTTTATTTGGGGCGTTTCCCTCTAGACAATGTGAGGAGGCAAATGATTTCCATAGCAGATGTCAGTGCTCTCAGTTTGCATCCCAACTTGCAAACTCCAAAGGCTGTGAGAGAAGGAATCCCATTCCCTGGGCACAGCCCTGAGCATAATATTGGTGGAAGGCCACAAGGATCTATTTTGCAAGGAGTTATGGTTAAGGCAAATAACCAGAAGAAACAAAAAACTAAGGGGGACAAGAGAAGCTGTTTTTCTTCCTGCTACTTTGATCTTTTTCCACCCTCTACTCTTGGCATACAGAATTTGAGCAGTGCTTTGGTGAGTGGTCGCATAGTCTTCACAAATTCATGGCAACCCATTTCAGAGGTGGGACAACAGATGTGCTAAATCATCACTGTTCTCATGCAATTATTACTTCAGTCCTAAGGTGAAGATTAGATCTAATCCTCTGTATTTTTACCTGCGCACAGTAGAAAGAAGTTCCAGTTCTTTATGTTTCTGGGTTTCTAGCTGCATCTCTTGCTCTCTGAATGAAGCTCGTACATCTCCAAGCTCTGTTTCCAGTGCCAGCACTGTTTCTTGCAGAGCAGTACTCTTCAGTTCAGATTCCTTTAGCTGTAACAAAGACAATCACAACACTAGAGATCTCCCAGGAATTTCAATCACACACACAACATGTTCCAACTAACTAACTTTGCAATGCAGATTTTTATTACCTATGTGTCCCCCTTCAGCTATAGCTCAGAACAGCCCTTCCCAAAAAAGGGAGGGCTGTAACTTTACTTGGGCAGCTGCACAAGGTTTTATTTGCAGCTGCAGAAAAGCCACCTGAGCAACTATTTGAATCGCTATCATCATGACTCAGAGAAATTTTACCTTCTGACTCTGCTTCTGGTGGTCCTCAAGAGTTGGAAGATCAGCCAGGTATCGTTCCAGGGTCTCGATTCTCTGCTGCCTCTCCCTGTTTTGTTCAGATTCCTTCTGGCATTTCTTTTTAAGATTATTAATGTGTTTGTCTCTTCCCTTTATCTGCAGGAATAGTTATATATGAGATTAGTTTATATTATTTCTTGTCCATTCTTCTGTCATCTGTATACCCAGTCATTAATCTGTTTGTTCAACACTCAACACCAAAATGCCACCTCACCTCGGCAGTATTTCTGCTCATTTAGCTAAAGACAGGCTTCTTCTTTGCTTAAATGTACTCAAATACTTGTAACTGCAGGAGGATGGATTTTTCCTTATAAAGCCAAAGTACTCTTTAAGGAGATCAGAATATACATATAACGCATAGCTGCGAAAAACTTTCATTCACCTCTCTACACTGACTTTTAACTTTTCAAAGATAAGACATCTTCCCATCTCTAGATCATTGGGATCATACCCTTTCTTCCTGCTTCTTTAAATCCTCTGCGTATTTCTGCATATTTTCCTTCAGCGTCTCCTGGATCAGCTTTGCATCCACCTCTGCAGCAGCCAGTTTTCTTTCCAATTCAACCTTCTCCTTACTGAGAGATTCAGTCTTCTCTGTGAATTGTGCTCGGAGAAACGTGTTCTCCCGTTGCAGCTCCTACAAACACAGACAGCCTGTGAGTTCCGTCCACCAGAGCTAACAGTTATTTACTGGCAGTAAGCAGACGAGTTGTCTTAGAGTTGTGTTCTTTTAATTCCCAACCATTGTTCAGCCCATCTTATACACTGTAGTCTCTGACGTTGCACTCGTCAGAGCTGGCAGGCTCTTGAATCAAAAGCACAGCTTCTGAGCAAACCCTGCACTTCAGGACTCTCAAGAGTCAGAAGCTCTCAGAGATGACATAATAAGGACCACACACATGGGATCATTTTACTCTGCACAGCCCTCCTCCTTGGGAAACAACTAATGAGGAGTGGTAGGGCCAGTGGTTTCAATAAATATTTCCCACTGGCAGCCTGCAGCACCTGCATTCTCAGCATGTAGACATCTCCATAGGGTGCTGGACAGCCAAGCAGGGCGCTGTGAACCTGCAGTTCACTTTCCCGGACCTTCTGCTCTAACTGGGATATGTGTTGCCTTTGCCTGTAAACAAACAAAAACAAAAACAGGTAAAGCACTGTTCTCCAATATATCCCCTTTTTTTAATGGCAGTGGAGAGCAATACCACAAACAGTGCCACAGCAACTCTAACGCTTGATATAGCAACAAGCACAGTGGAAAGACAACTCTACAACTCAGAACTGGCCTGCACAGAGGTAATGTGAAAGCTGCTCATTTTGACCTTTCCACAATTTGCATAAACTTTTCTTCTCTCTCCTCCCCTCAGAATTTCCCTGCCCCACCCCCATAGCAATGGTTATACAAAGATTGTGTGTATAAACACACAAGCCTGGCATGTTCTGGAGAATCCAGCTCGACTGCAGAGTTTATGAGTAAAACAGACATCAGAGGACTCAAGATGAGCAAGCAGAAAGGATATTTACAGCTCAAATGCTGAAGGTGGCTTTCTTTAGAACTTTTTCAAAAAGCTTACTAGCATTATCATTATCATGATAGCTCACTAGCATTATCTGTTAGAAGTGCTCTTTGTTGGTCTAAACTCACAGAAACAACCAATAAATTTAACAGGAAGATCCCCCAGAGCTTCCAGAAAGTCCTCAAGCACACAGGGGGTAGTTCTGACATTTTAGATAACTGTGATGTAAACAAAAATATTTTCCATTACAAAACACAGAAAACTGTAATTGAAGTTGGTTTATTTGAACTCTTTAGGATCATTCTTTCATTTTCACGATGAAGGGGAGGAGAGCATGTTGGAAAAAGCCAACAAAACAAAACAAGGTCAGTATGTTCTTCCTTACAGGAACATAAAGTCCATTCTGGTAAAAATGGACTCAGATATGAGCTCTCCTTTGTATTTTCAAAACTGTCCCTTCTCAAAAGGAAATACACTGAAGCCCTTAAACCCAGTGTCAGTACGAAGCTCTCACCTGTCAATGAGGAGCTCTTTCTCCTTGAGTAGGTTTTCATGGGAGTTCAGGATATTGATCCACTGGGCTGGATCGGGTGTAGATAGTGAAGGAGAATACATAGAGGGATGGTGACAGGCACCTCCATTTTGTAACTGAAAGAGGAGACAAAATAAGGAAGGAGAGGTTTATGCTCCACAGAGATAATTGCAACATTGCTAGAGCTATTTTGCACACAGTGTGCTCATCTGCATGCCAGGACACAGCTATTTCAGTCCCTGTTGATGTCCAAGAACAAGCAACTTCACCCAAGAGCAACTGGAGATTAACAAATAATTTTAGATCACAGTGAGTGCTTGCTCACTGGAAACAATCTGTCTCCACATCAGGGTAGAGCTAGCAAAAGCCAATAAGCAGTTCCCCTCCTAAAAATGAATTGCAGTTTACCACATCTTCTGAGAAGATCTGTTTTCTAACAGATACAGAATAGAATTGTTCTATAAACTGCTAAGAACTTCTGACAACTGACATGTTTTGTCTGATTGGACATTTCACCTCTGCATCTGAACTGAACTATCGTGCAGTATTTTAACACAATGCAGTGCTGCTCAGAATAAGCAGCAAATGATATCTGTGACACCACACTGTAAAAACAAGTCATTAAGAAAATTACTTTTTGTGAAAGATAGGGAAAAGCAGAAGATATTCCTTCCCTCACTTCACAAGTCCAAAACAACCAAAACAATAATTCGTGAGTAAAAAGAAAGGATGGGTTTTAAACTCACACACACAATGCCTTACCTGCATCTGCTCTATTTGCAGTCGCACATTGTCCAGCTGTTGTTTCCAAGCACTGAGCTCACAGACTCTCTCGTGTGGATGCAGCGTGCAAGTCTCTTGCATCCATGCCAGAGATGGGGGTGTTACAGGTTTTGGAAAGAAATTGTTGGTCTGGAGTCCTGTTGGCATCAGCCTGCTGCCACTTGGCCACGTTCCGTCCTGGGATTCACAGGCTCCATTAGCCCCTGCAGATTGCTTTATCTCCGGCAGCACCTTATAATGGTCTCCTCCTGCCTCAGCTGCCCCAGAGTTTGGATTGAATTTCTGGAACCTTTGGAGAGGGTCAGCACACAAACTATCCAGAAAGAGAGACTGGTTAAGGGTGCGTTCAATGGCAGGGGTGTCAAACTTCCAAGTATCTTCTGTTCTCACATGATCAGAAACAGGACGCCAGGATTGCTCAAATCCATTTTCCCCTGAAGTCCCATAGAGACGTAACAGATCCCTGTGTGGCAGCTGAGATGACTTCCCAGCATTAAAGTCTCCGTTTCGCAGGAGTCCTGCGTGTTCCGAAGCAGATCCCGGCACAGCGGTTTTGGCAGTACTCTGCAAACAGCTCTGCTCTCCTGCCGAGCACAGCTTGGAGGGTGAGGCACCCAATGTGGATGGCATAACATGGGCTGTTGGGATGGTCACTTGGGTTTTAATGGGCTGGAATGAGGAACCGTTACTGGAACTGCAGAAGTCTGGGGAAAAGATAAGCCGTACTTTAATTACAATCTTGGAAATATTCTGACACGAACAGCCATTCCTCTGCTGAACATTTTTCCTCAAGAATCTAAAAAAGCAATTCTTTGCCCCCACCCCAAACAGTAGCATGATGAAGGCATACCGGTGCTCCCCCTCACTACAAGTTTACCACAGTAAACTATAGGGAGAATCCAAGTTTAGTTCAGTACACATTTTTAACTGACTCTAGCTAGCTAGTATACTAGCTATTCCAGTATAAGCTTAAATAAACAAGGTTATCTTCCAATAATTTTTGAAATCAAACCCTTTAAATCAAATAAAAAGGCTGAAACTTACTCAGCTGAACACTGAGACTTTGATCCTGCTCTGCCCATCCCACAGCTCAGTGACTTTGAACCATACCCAAACCTAACCGGAGCCTTCACTAAGCCCATCACGAGCTTCACACACAGCAGAGCACTACATCACCAAGCAGTGGATCTTCGAACTCCTCCAGGACACAGCAGCAAAGGAACTTTTTCCAGAGGCTACAGTAATGGCTGTTGCCTTACTGCTACAGGAAATGATACAGCACAAGCACCCCAATGTGAGCCTGTCCTGTCAGATGGGCACCAAACCTGGCTACATGGAAATACAGGGTTATTCTTAGCAACTCTCAGATTTCAATGCAGCAACAGCATGAGCTGAGAAGGGCAAACACCAAAATGCCTGTTCCCTCTCCTCACAACACATCGCATATCACATTAATGCCAGGTTGCTTACAGATACACAAACTTGTTTGGCTAAAGGCCCATCTCCATAGGATGTTCCTTTAATCCAAGGTCAGAACGGCAAGGTCACATTCTCACATGCTTGTAACCTCAAAGCATCGCAACAAGCAGTTATAAAAGGTAACACTTTGAATACGACTGAAACCAGGTTCTGAAAAGACCATCATAAAAACACTGGAAAACTATCACATGAAAGGACAAGATCGTGTTTAAGGGAAGAAATCTCTTCAGACATTCCTTGGCTGTGTCCAGGAATCCCGGAGAACAGTGTGCTACCAAGCAGTCACAAGAACACTTTGGCAAACAGAGAAAGGACAGTGCAATTTCCTTTTACAGCCTCTGAATTTATACCCCAGCATCATTGTCAGAAACTTGAGTCCTCTGACCAGCATGCCACGCATGGACGTTGAAATCAGTTCCTTGAATGCACTGAGGATCATCACAACAACATTTCTACGTAATTGATGAGCTGATTTGAAAGTCAGTATGGCTCAGCCAGTTGGCAGTGCGGCAATTCAGCCTCAGCTCTTAGAAAGACTACGGCACTACAAACATTCAGAAGGGCAATTTCCTAAAGAAACATCGTTGTTATCTCTCCTGCCCTCAGCAAACAATTGGATGTTTTATTATCCTGAGAGAGGCTTAATGAGACAGTTAAACATATGCTCTAGTAATATCTCCAGTAATCATAGAATCACCAGGTTGGAAAAGACCTTCAAAATCATCCAGTCCAACCATCCACTTATCACCAATACTTCCCAACTAAACCATGTCCCTTAGTAGCACATCTAAATGTTTCTGGAACACCTCCAGGGATGTTGACTCCACCACCTCTCTGGGCAGTCCTTTCCAGCAGCTGACCACTCTTTCAGAAAAGTATTTCCTAATGTCCAACTTGAACCTCCTCTGTACAACTTGAGGCCATTCCCTCTAGTTCTATTGCTAATTAAGTGGGAGAAGTTGATCCCCATCTCACCACAACCTCCCTTGAGGCAGTTGTAGAGAGCAATGAGGTCTCTGCTGAGCCTCCTCTTCTCCAGACTGAACAATCCCAGTTTCCTCAACTGCTCCTCAATGTCTTTCTTGTAATGAGGGGCCCAATGCTGAACAAATACTCGAGGTGCAGCCTCAGCAGTGCTGAGTACAGAGGGATGATTGCTTCCCTGCTCCTGCTGGCTGCATTATTGCTGATACAAGCCAGGATGCCACTGGCCTTCTTGGCCACCTGGGCACACTGCTGGCTCATGTTCAGCCGAGTGTAAATGAAGACCCCCAGGTCCATTTCTGCCACAAAGTATTCCAGCCACTCTGCCCCAAGCCTGTAGCATTGCCTGGGGTTGTTGTGGCCGAAGTGCAGGACCTGGAACTCTGCTGAACTTCATCCCAGCAGCCTCAGCCCAGTGATCAGCCTGCCAGATCCCTCTGTAGGGCCTTCCTATCCTCAGGCAGATCAACACTTCCTACCAACTTTGGTGCCATCCCAAATATTTCTACAGCCATTTAAAAAAGCCTTAATTTCAACTCACACATTAGGACCTATAGCTCGCTCAAAAGGGACAGACATACAAGGCTTGAGAGATGTACAAATGCATGGAATGTACTGTTTTAAAGAACAACACAAACTTCCTCTCTGCTGGAACAGGCATCAGTGAAACAATAATGTTTTATGTCACTTTCGTGAATGAAAACACAAGTAGAAAAGACCTACGGGACAAGAAATTTCACCTTCAGGGCTTTAGCTGAGTGCAAGCCACTGTCGTTGTCCAGTGAGAAGTACGCAACTTTCACACTGATAAGATTTATACACAAAGGTACACTGATTTTAAATCTCTAGAATCATAGAATGGCCTGGGTTGAAAAGAACCACAATGATCATCTCGTTTCAACCCCCCTGCTGTGTACAGGGTCACCAACCACCAAACCAGACTGTCCAGAGCCGCATCCAGCCTGGCCTTGAATGCCTCCAGGGATGGGGCATCCACAACTTCCTTGGGCAGCAAAGCACATGAATTTGCTGGTAGATCACTTGTATATATAGACATCAAACATCAAATCACCAAGATAGTTCTCTCAATCTGCTAAAACGCTTATTAGTCAAAAGTCAACAATTCATTAGAGAAACAGCAATTTCCCTAATTACTAGTCTATGTTTTAGGCAGTATACCTGTGTCATGAGGCACTGGTTTTGAAATAGTTACTAAATTTCATTATAGATTCTGCTCCCCCCAGCATTCTAGGATTCAATTATATCGGGCTATTTAATGCCTGTGGGTCTTTTAACAACACCTTAGATAGTTACTGTGTGATCCCATGCTGACAATCACCTTCTGTGCTGTCGGAGCAGGAGGTCCCTATGCCCACGTCACCGCTGTCGGCCACACTGGAGCAGCGACTGGTGCGGCTCTGGAACTTCACAGACAGCATTGGTGTTTTCCAGTCAGTCTCTGAGAAATGAGTCTTCTGAGCAGCACTGGGATCTAGAGAGAAAGCCAGTGATGTTTGTGTTTAGCCAGCAGACTGAAAAGCCTTTTATATATCTCACTGGTGACAGGACGAGGGGAAATGGCCTTAAGTTGCACCAGAGTAAGCTTATGTTGGATATCAGGAAAAACTTCTTTACAGAAAGGGTTGTTAAGCACTGGAATGGGCTGCCCAGGAAGGTGATTGAGTCACCATCCCTGGATGTGTTTAAAAACCTTTTGGATGTGGTGCCCAGGGACACGATTTAGTGGAGGGGTAGAGTTAGGGCAGTAGGTTGTGGTTGGACTTAATGATCTTTAATGTCTTTTCCAACCTGAGCAATTCTATGACTCTGATTCCGTATGTATCTTACTGGGCCATACCTACTTGTCCTTTGTAGCAGAAAATAAACTGGTGCTTGCTCAACTTCCCACACTGCTTCTAAAGAAATTCCTTTTGTAATTACAAGGAATTGAAATACATTTATGTGATTGAAAATCAATCCTTTATAGAAGTCAGAATGCAGAAGCAACGAATACTTCCAGCAATACAGCTGGCGGTGCTGCGATACTGATTAAAAAGGAGCAGCAGCGATGGCACAGCAATACGTTTTTATATTAATTGTTAAGAAGCGATTATCCAAGAGACGGGCCCGCCACCAAACCATGGCTGAGCCACAGATCCGCGCTATAGGAAGCAGCGCGGTGTTTCAGTGAGGCTCGGCGCCAGCAACTCCTCTCAGGGTCGCGTTTCCCCCAGAGAAACGAAACGAGACCCCGCCGCAGCGGGGCAGCCCTTACCCAACGGATCGCCGCGCTGCAGCCTCAGGTCCGGCTGTCTGTGCAGAGCAGCCATCTTACCGCCGCACGGCTGCGGGGCGACGAGAGCGACGGCGCTTCAATCAGCGCGAAGCAAACCGCGGTCCCACCGGCCGGGCCCTGAGGCGAGGAGGGGGGACAACAGCCCAGGATGGAGGAAGAGAAGGCGGAGGGAACCGTAAGGAAGGGAGCAGTAAGGAAAGGAGCCGAGCGCACCGCGCGGAGCGATGCGGAGCACGGCACTGCGCCAACCGCCCGCCCCACTCACCTGCCCGCCGCGCCGCCCGCGCGCCCCGACCGTTACGGCCCCTGGCGGGGGGCGGAGCCAGCAGGACGCACCTCCCCGCCGCTCTCCCGCAGCCTATCACAAGAGGGGACTTCACTTCCGACTCGCGCCGATTGGCTAATCGAAAAGCTGGCCCCGCCCCGCGGCGTTTGGTGGAGGAAAAGTGTCAGCAGCCGCCAGCGCGGGGCGGGGTTTGCTGCTTTGTTGCGCGTGCGCAGTGCGCTCAGGTGTGCCGAGGTGGGGGCAGCTCCGGCCTGAAGCGTGGGGCTCCGCGCCGCTCCCTCGGGCCGTGCGGCCGTCAGCAGAGAGCAGAGCCCCGCGCTGCCCCTTCGTTCCGGGTCCAGCAGCCGATCCTGCCGTGCTGGCTGTGTGGGTGCTCAGCGCTGCTGGAGGGCTCTGTCAGCTCCTCCCCTCCCCGGGAGCATGGCAGCACGTGGTGTGGGGGGCCGCATGTCACTGCAGGGACACTTCAGCGCGTGGCACAGCTGTCAGCGATTTATTAGCGGCAGAAGAGAGCCCGGCTGGAGGCAGTGCACTGGGGACGCATTCCTCCAGGAGAAAATCCCCGTCCTCAATGTGAAGTGTCCTCAGAAAAAAAGCAGGACTGGTCCTGCGGTGTCCCACCCCTGTGGGCGATGCAGCAAAAGCCACTGAGGGGGGCTGAACCTTCTGAAATGTCACCAAACCCCCATGCACCGATCCAGGACGGGCAGAGCACCTGCAGTGCTGTGAGTTCAATGGAGAATGATTCCTGCTGGGCTCCGGGGGGTGTCAGGGTTCAGCTGCCCCTGCTGGAGGTCTCTGCTCAGCCTCGTGACCCCCGCCGCTGTCCTGGCCCTGCTGCCGTGCCCACCACTCCTGCAGCTCCTGGTACAGGTCCTGGTGCTCTTCTTTCCAGCGCTGGAACTTCTCGGAGGTCAGCGCGGCATCGTCCAGCAGCTGTTCAAGGGCCTGCAGCTCTGCCAGCTTTGCCTGCAGAGGGGCAGGACACATTTTGGGGGTGTTTTGGGGCAGGAGCAGGGGCTGGGGGAGGGCTGTGGGATCCCACCTTGAGCGTGCTCTGCAGGGCCCGCACCGCGTGCACCTTCTCGTTGATGCGGGGGTTCTTGTTGCGCCGGATGAAGGACTTGCGGCACTGCTCCTGTGTCAGGAAGCGCTGCCGCCCGATGAGGGACACCCCGCCCTGCCTCAGGCACCACATCAGGCTCTCAAGGTCCTCCTCGCAGGGCTCTGAGCATGGAGATGGACGCCATGACATAGGGCAACCCCAAAACCCCACTGGGCCTCCCACATTCTAAGGGGAGTTTGGGTGAAAGATCAGCGTGGGCAAAGACACTAAAACACAACCCCTTAGAGCTGCAAAGACAAAGATTAGCCTCTGCGCTTCAAAACAGGGCAGCTGTGAATTTGGTTAAAGGACGCACCCAGTATGACAGGGGACGTGCCCCTTGTAGCACAGGGCACAGAGTCCCTCGTGCTGACCAGTACCTACCTACAGGTGAATGGGGCTGAGGGCTGTTCTGTGGGTTGCTGGATTCACCACTGGTCTGGAAGAGCTGGGCTTTCTCTGGGGTGTTCTGCAGCCTTTTCTTTGGCTGGAGAAGAGATGAGATGGGGATGAGATAAGGAACTGCTGTCCCACCCTGGGATCTCCCTTAGGACTGCTCACCGAGTCAAAGCCAGGTCGGGGAGATTCATCATCAGGGTCCTCAGCTTCTGTCTCGCTGTAGCAGTCTGGAGGCCATGGGGGAGGATGGAAGCAGAGATCCTGGGCCAGTCCCAGCAGCAGCACCAAGCATCACCCCCATGCACCTCCTCTCCATTTCTCACACTTTCCCCAAATCATGGGCAAAATTCCCAACATGCCCACCCACTCCCCATCTCCTTCCTCCATGTTACCTTCTTCCCTGTGTGGGACGGGCTGGTGGGCCAGTGCATGCTTTGTCTTAGCTGTGATCAGGTGGCTGACCCACCTAGGGAAAAAAGGCCAGACGAACAGAGGGTCACGGACAGCCCACTGCAGCAGGACCACTGCAAGCTGCCATGTCACTCACATGCTCAAATCTGCCAGCGTTTCCGCAGCGAAGACAAAGGGCTTGTACTTCTCGTGGGAGAGCTGGAAGACGCTGTGAGGAACACAAGCTGCCCTGAGCCCATGTCCTGCCTTTCCCATGTCACAGCACCTGCTGCACTCCAGGGACCCCACTGGCATAGCAGTGCCCACTCACTATTTCTTCTTCTGTTCCCTTGTGCTCTCCAGGTTGTAAGTGGCTACATTGATGAGACCTGCAGCCTTGTCATCCTGTGGGGGACACACAGCCGTGTCCGCTGCCTGCCTTGGCACAGAGCCTGGTGGCAGGGTGTGAGGGCAGCCCCACTCACGTTGGGATGGTTGTACCAGTAGAGCGTGTGGCCCTTCAGCACAAACCAGCAGCGCTTCCACTTCTGGGCCATGAAGCCCACGTGGTCCTTCTTCTTCAGGAGCCAGCCATCACAGTCCACCCGGCCCAGGTCCCGGCATGAGACCCGCCGGCGGCTCAGCCTGGTCGCCACTCCTGCAGCATTTTGGGGTGCTTCAGGTTTGGGGCGGCAGGACGAGCCCCCAGCCCGCCTCACCACAGCCTGGTGTCACTGGTGTCCCACTCACCTTTGGGTCTGCGTCCCGTCTCAGGGCTGCCCTGGAAGGAAACAGATTAAGGGTGAAGCAGCACAGCACCCACAGCCCCGTGGGACCCTCACCTCACCTCACCCATCCTTCAGCAGCAGGCAGCCCCCCAACACAATCCTCGTGCCCCCCATGGATGCCCCCCAAAGCTCCATGCTCCCACCAGCTCTCACCTCCCTGGGGGTCTGGCTGGGCTCTACACTTTGTGCCCTGGGGGCTGCTGTGGAACTGAACTCTGCAGTGCAGGGTTGGAGGGCACACGGTGAGCTTGGGGTGCCTGGTGGGGTGCCGGCCTCCCACACCACGTCCTCCCCAGCACCTGTAAACAGTGAGCGAGGCTGCACTTCTGTCCCAAGGGGAGGAATGAATCCTTCCCCTCGGCTTCCTCCATACCGAGACTGAGTGCTGCCGGCCGGAGCTCACCCGTGTCCTCCCTGCGCAGGCTTGTGCTGTGTTCGTCCTCGTCAGTGGTGGGGTCCAGCCCTGAGTCCACGTCGGCAGCGGTGCTGGGGGGAGAAGGGCCCCCTGAGCCACACAGGGCCCCCTGCCCAGCTGTGGGGCTCCCAGTATTGCTCCCACCCAGAAAAGCTCCCAGCGGCAGTGAGCTCAGCCCGTGGAGCCAACGGCTCGACGCGCTTCTTTCCATTCCGGGAGAGGAGAAGGGTCATTTCTAAATATAGTTTCCTCCCCATTAAAACGTTACCAAGTGAATTAATTACAAACAGAGGCACTTCTCTTTGTGTATATGTGTTGCTTAAGACTCCTGGCAGCTGCCCGGGCTGCTCGCATGAAGGCTCTGCTCTGTGGGGATGGGAGGGAGGTTGGGGCTCACCTGGATGCCGGGGACGAGGGGCTGCTGGGGCACTCGCTGCTTTTGGGGAGATCCACAGCATCCAGAAGGGCACCTGGCACCTGTAGATGGAGCCTCAGTGCTTCACCTTGCATCGCCACATTTTGGGATGACCTCCCATGGGGCTGTAGACCCATGGGCATGTAGACCTGGCTGTCTCCCAGCACAGCCCTGTCTGGCACTGGGAGCACTGGGAATGCTCACCTGCTGCCTGATGCTCAGGGGGGAACCAGGCAGGCTGAGGGGCACCTTCTTCAGCACAAGTGACACTCTGCTCGCCTTCTCCAGCAGCTTCTTCACGAGGTTGACGCGTGTCCAACCCACCTGCCATGAGCACCTGGTGAGTAAGGGCAAAGCCCGGCCCCCTGCGCCCTCCTGGGCTGAGTTCCTGCATTCCCCAGATCCTTCCCAGCCAGACACAAGCACCCCTCAGCTCCAGCTGTACTGGGGTCCCTCCCAGCCAAACCAATATCCCTGTGTGTCCCCGTCCCCAACTCACCACCACTTGCTCATTGACCTGCACGATCTCGTCCCCGGGCAGGATGCGACCCCCGTGCACAGCCAGGGCCTGGAGCAAATACACGCAGCAAGGAGCTTTATGGAGCTTTCCTGGCTGGGAGGACTTGGGGGCGGGGTGGCTCAGAGAGAGTGGGGTTAACCATTAATCCAGGGACTGATCCCGGTGTCGGGCAGCTGCAAGGGTCCAGGTGGGGGGGATGGTGGGATGAGCCGCAGCCACTCATGGCATGAGTTGCCCAGACTCAGCTGCATGCAGCCATCCAACAGTCTGGGGACGGGAGAGTGGCACAAGGCCCTAAGAAGCTCCCAGGACCCAGCCTGACAGGCTGCAGTGTCCCACATGGCCAAGGGTAAAAGGGGGGACAAGGTGGCACCAGGGTACAGAGACAGACAAGAAGGGGACAGGCCTCAGCTCACCTCCGAGTTGGTCATGGACACAAAGTGCAGGCAGGTGCTGGTGGAGGTGATCTCCAGACCCTGCAGGGCAGTGGGGGAGGTGTGAGTGAGGGGGGATGAGGGAGGGTGAGGGGCACTGGGGCAGTGGATATCTCACCAGTGGATTGTAGGGCAGCATCAGGGTGCTGGGGGACGCTGGAGGGCTCCCTGGTGGCTCAGGAGGCGGCATTGAGGTGCTGGGGGATGCTGGGGGGCTGGCCCACAGTACAGGGGGCAGCGTGGGGGTGCTGGGGGAATCTGGAGGGCCATCACATGATGTGAGGGGCAGTGCCAGCTCCACGTGCTGCAGCATGGCCCTGCGGTCCAGCAGTGCTGGGGGACTGCAGCCCACGATGCTCTCACAGATGCCCATGATGTGCTGGCACTGTAGGTAAAAACATGGAGATGGAGTGTGTCCAGCACTGCTGGGACCCCAGTGCTGACAGCCCCCTCCTTGTCTAGCACTCACTATAAACAGAATCTGGCTGTTCTTCTCTGCAGTAGAGCAGTCCTGGGAGGAAAAATAGCAGGGACGAGTGAGACAGATCAGCATCCTTCTTCCAGTCCTCCCCACCACCTCCTCCCTCACCCCATCTTTCCCCCCTCTCCAGCACAGAAGGGGCTTTAGGGGTGGGAGATCGCTTGGCTGCCTTCCCCACACCATGGCCCATCACCATGGCCATGTGGCTGTGTGTCCACCCACCGTCTGCAGCACCTCCACCAGGCGGGCACAGAGCAGGACGATGTCCCGAGTGGATGAAAAGTCATTCAGGGTGGAGAAGAGATACCTGGAGGGGAGGTTTGAGAGCTCAGCACCAGAGCAATGTGTGCACAGCACGTATGGGTGCCTCTTGCCCGCCCCAGACCTGCTGAGCCAGGAGAAGAGCCTCTTGGCAGCTCCAATCAGGTCGATGACGCAGGCCAGCAGGGCGATGGGGGGTGGCTGTGGGGTGGCTCCTCCGGGTGACCCCTCAAGTACCATGGTCTCAGTGCACTGTGCCAGCTCCCGCAGCCTCTCTGTCAGTGTCCGCAGGCTGGTGCTCGCCAGCTCTGTGTCCTGCAGTGAGGACAGTGGCCAGGGGTGGCCAGGATTCCTCCACAACCTTTCCTGTTCAGCTCAGGGCAATCTCAGTGTTCCTCCCCTCTATCCAGCCCAGAGTGTCTCCTTGCTCTTTACTCCATCCAGCCCTAGGTAACCCCCCATGTCCTATCCAGTCCAGGTATCGCTATATCCCTCCTCCAACCAGCCCACTGTGTCCCCATGTCACCTCCTCGACATCCATGCAGTGCAGGGTGTCCCAGTATCCCCCTCTTCATGCAGCCAGGGTACCCCAATATCCTATTCCATCCAGCCCATGCTATCTCCATGTCCCCCTTCAACCTCCGTCCATCCCAGAGTGTACCCACGTCGTTCCAACTCTATTGAGATCCAGGTGTCCCCTTTTCCCCTCCTCCAACTCCAACAAGCCCAGGATGTCCCCATGTCCCCCTGCTCTATCCAGCCCTGGATAACCCTTCATGTCCCACCCACTCCAGTTGTCTCCATGTCCCCCTTCCATCCATCAATCCCAGAGTGTCTCCATGTCCCCTCTCCCTGCAGCCCACGGTAACCTGATGTCCCAATTCCATCCAGCCCACGCTGTCTCTGTGTGCCCCTCCATCCATCCCAGACCCCACCACCCACTGCACCGTTGCTCACCAGGGCTCGGAGCTGCTCCACGGCCTCCAGCAACAGCTCCTGGTGTCCCACACGCCATACTCCCAGCGCCTCCAGAGCTCCCTCTGACAGCCTCAGCAGCTCAGTGCCTGCCAGACCCCACTCCTCAAAGGGATACCCCTGCACGGCTGCGTCCAGCCCTGCTGAGAGCCAGGCACATGGTGAGGGGGAAACCCTGCCACCCACCCACTGTCCCTGGCTCGGATGGCCCCATGGTGGAGGGTGACACCTGGTTCCATCCATGCACTGTGCACACCAGACCTCAGCCAGCACCGTGCTCACAGCCCCCACCTCTTTCCCTTTGAAATCCCTCAGGGTTTTGGGAAAAGGAAGAGTAAAGTTTGGGGAACGGGCTCCCACCGCCACCACAGCGTTACTCCCAAAGCAGGGGCACAACCCTCCCACCTGAGGGCTGAGGTCCTCCCTCGGTGGGGGTCTCGGGGCGGGGGGCTCTCACCTCGCAGCCAGGCCGCAGTCTGCGCAGGGCCCCAAGCGCCCACAGGCTCCATGGCGGCGGGGCTGGAACCGCCCTCGTCGCTGCTCACCTGCGCCAGGTGAGGGCACCCCATTGGCGCACCTGAGTGCTGCTCAGCACAGCTTCCTGCCTGCTCTCCTCCCTCCCTCCTGGTGCGGCTCTGTGGGGTGAGGCACTGCGACGCACCCCAGTGACTCACACTGCAGACAGTGACATGCAGCCATCAAAACTCCTCACGGGGACAGCGCTCACTGCGGGGAACTTCATCCTCCGCTCCCCTCTGCTGAGCTGTGACTCCCCCTGCACCAGAGCTGAGGCCTGGCACAACTCACAACACCGATGCAGCCACACTGACGGGGATTTTGGAGTCCCCCTTTGAACACAGTTCCATTGCAATGGTGAAATTGAGGCCAGATGCTGGCCTCACCTCCAGCCATGTCTTTTCCAAGCCACAAACCCGCCCCGGTTCCCCCCCGAAACGCCTCCGTGCCGCCCCGCCGCGCTGTGTGCGCTTGGGGGAGCAGCGGGCGCTGATTGCTGCTGACAGCCGCGCCGCACCGGCCGTGTGCGGAGGGGCCGTGGGTCCGACCCTGCCGCTTCCCTCCGCACCATGATCATCCGCCCCCGCCGCCTGACCCCAGGCTACTTCCGCCTGCTCCAGGTAAGGGGCTCGCGGGGCTGGGAGGGGGCTCAAGGGGACCCCAAGGTCCTGCCCACACGGCTCGAAAGCCACAGAGCTGTGCTCGGCCCTATCCTGGCTCACAGGAGCACAGAGCCCTGCCTGCGAGGCCTGCAGGCTGTGGAGCTCAGGAGGACCCCGCAATCCCGTCCACGCGGCCGGCAGGCCTTGGGGCTGCACTCGGCCCTATCAAGTAGGCCGTGAGGGTGCTGGGGGGCACCCCAATAGCACATTGGGTGCCAGCTGGGTGCAATGGCGGTGCTCAGGCCACGCAACCCCCCTGCTGGGGTTTTGGGGCTGGGGTCTGCCATTGCCGCCTTCTTTATCTCCTCCAGATGCAGCTGGCGGCAGGGCGGGGGGCTGAGCCCAGGGAGCGGGCGCTGCCCCCCATGGCCCTGCTGCTGGCGGCCGCTGGGCTCTGCCTCTCCCTCTACAGCGCCCGGAGGATGGCTGGGACCCCCAAGGTCCCCCCACAGCCCTGATGGGCCATGGGGATGGTCCCCAGGTCCCCATCTAGGCCTTGGGATGGTGCCATGGCTCCCCCCTGCCAACCTACGCCACTGCCCCCTCCTGCCCGTCCATGCCTTGGAGCTGGGGAACATACACCTATCCCTCTCTTGGGAACCAAGATGCCACAGGATAGGTCACAAAGTTGACTCAAGCCCCCAACAACATGAAGGGATGCAGCGAACAGGGCCCAGGGCTACCAGCACAGCCCCAGGCCTCACTGAAGCCCCAGGATTGGGCACGAGACCAGAAGATGGAAGAGCGGATGGAGGAGCCGAGCACCACGTCCACCCCCCCGTTAGAGGCAGAAAGGAGGTCAGCTCTGAGAGGCATTAGGTAATAAAGCACTGGGACCAGGAACAGCCTCTGAAGTGTGTGGACATGGGGCTGCCTCCTGCCCAAGGGTAAAGAGCACAGTCAGTGCTTCTCCCAGTGCAACCTTCCCCTTCCCCATGCTCACTGACCCTGAGCGGAAAGTGGGGCTACTCCCCCCCAGCAGAGGGTTGGATGCTGACAGCTGGATTTGATTGCTTTGATCTCTGAAGGCAGGGGGGAACAAATCCAGGCAGTGTGCATGGAAATAAATCCTTTCCTTCTGAACAAAGCTGTGTTGTTGTCATGCTGCTAAGCAGCAGGGAGGAAAAACCCCTGATGAGTGGCTCAGTGAAGTATTGGTACTGCCACCAGCAGCAGCACAGGGACACAATGCCATGTGATCAGCAGAACCAGGTGGGGGGGATGCAATGAGGGGACCACATCACGCTCTATGCACGGCCTCAGCCCCTCACTTGCAGAGTTCCACCAGACCAAAATGCAATGACATTGATTTTCTACAAGCTTAGAAGTGTACCTGCTGGGGGGGGGGGGGAGGGGAAACACTAGCATGTCCTCTTCAAGGCCCAGAAGAGCAAGGCCAGCCCCACAGTGAGCTGCTTACAATAAACCCAAGTGCTTGATGAAGACTTCATTCAGGAGCGTAACCCCAGTGGGTGGGGATCCTTCCCCCCTAGAAGGGCTGAACAAAGGGGCTTGGCCATCCTGTCCCAGAGAACTCCAACATCAGCATTTGGTTGACATATTTTAATGGTAACTCAACCTCTGACTCCAGCAGAGGCACCTAATACCTCTCTGAAAGCAAAGAGGCGAGCACAACAATGCACAGCATGGAGCTACCCACTCCTGCCCCCAGGAATGGGGACGCGGCCAGGGCACCCAGGAGCATGCTGGCTGCTTCTCCTCATTAGCGCCTGGCAAAGAACTGAACAAAGAGTCCTTTCAGCAGCACGGTAGCAAAGGGGCCATCAGCTGGATGCCTCCATCTCAACGACTTCATCCACGGGCTGGGTTTGCACGTGGACCTTCTTTGGAGGGATGTAGGAGCCCATCCCAGCAGCACGCTCGGCCTCCTCTTGTGTATAGGGCTCCTCGCTCAACTGCTTCAGCCTGTGGGGAAAGAGATGGGTTGGAAAGGAATGGAAGTGCATCACCACTGCCCTTCTTATACTGGTTATGGGGCTGGGCACAGCTTTTCTAAGCAGCCCCCTATTACCTCTTCTTGTGCACCTTGGATCTGAAGTGCTCCTTCATGCTTGTCAGGTCCACAAAGTAGCGCCTGGGGGAGAGAAGGGCAAGAGGCCATGGTCAGGGGAAGTATGGATTTGGAGCCTGTGTGGATTTGGGAATCTCTCACCTGCAGAACCAGCATGCCCAGGGTTGGGGTCGCACTAGAGCCCAGGATCACTGCTCAGAATGCAGAGCTTCCCCAGACCCATACCCCTCTCCAGCCATAACCCACACCAGGAATCCCTCCTTCCCCATCAGTCTCCACCACGACCCCTCCCCCGCAGACCAGGACCCTCCCCCTAAGAACTCCTCCCCAGGACCCGCAGCCACCAGGGCGCACCCTCCAAAAACCTCTCCCAAGACAAGCGTTTCCCCTCCCCGCCAGCCCCCTCCACTGACCACCACTCTCCTCCCAAAAGAACCTTACAGACCAGGACCCCCCCCAACAGGACCCCCCGCCCACGCACGCGCAGTGCAGGCAGTAGAACTGGGCACAGCCCGGCAGGTCGGGGTCGGGTTCCTGGCGCAGCAGCCGGGCAGCCCGGCCGGGCTCCAGATCCGCGTGGATCTCATCCAAGTCCCGGCGCCGCCGCTTTGTTTTCGCCTGCCGGGCCAGCGAGTGCGCCCGGTGCGCGCCCGTGCGGCGACTGCCGCGCGGCGCCATGGCGGCCGACTGAAAGAAGCACTGCGCAGGCGCGGGAGGAAAGAGCTCCGCCCCGCGCCTCTAGGCCACGCCTCCAGTGCCCTCGTGTACAGCTGATTGGTGCTACGCCGAAGTAGATTTACATGTCCCCGCCCCATCACCGCGCCCTCTCTTCCTGGTCGCGCGGAAGTCGCCTTCCTCGTGCCTTGGCCGCTGTGTGCTGCCAGACTCTATGGTCAGAGGTCCTCCGCTCCGTACCACGCATGCGCACGGGCAAGCGGAAGTCGGAGGGCGCTGAAAGCTGCAGTAGCGCGTTATGCTCAGCGAGATGGCGCATCTTAGCGCTCCTGGCTGTACCGGACTCTTACCGGTGTGCCTTAGAGGAATTCAGGAATCACCCATTGTAACCTATGGGCCACCCTGTGGTGCTCGCACAGCCCCTCTTCGTGCTCCGGGGTTCGCAGTGTGCCCTAGTGGGCTCCCGTTGCCCCCAGTGTGCTCTAGGCTGTGCTGGAGTCCTCTCAGTTCTCCTCGCTGTCATCTGGGGAGCTTCAGTGTCTGCCCAGTACGCCCTTGAGGCTTCCAGGTGCCACCCGTGTGTTCTGGAGGCACCCTAGAATCCTCCCAGAGCTGCTCAGTTTGCTCTAGGATGTCTGAGAGTCTTTCCAGTGTATCTCAGCAGATTCCCTAGACCCCCTGGTGTGCTGCAGTGTACCCAGTGTATTCCCAGAGCTCCTCGGAGTGCTCTGCAATGCCCTCGAGTGCAGGGTCCCAGTGACCCTTAGAGGACTCCCAGGACTCCCCACTTTAACTTAGGGCACCCAGTGTGCTCCCAGAGCTCCTCAGCTCTAGGGTACGTTCCATATACACTCATGAATAATTTATGTTGCACTCCTACTTTGTGTTCTTTGAGGAAGGTTTTACTGTGTGAGGTGGGTCTGCTGTTACCAAAAGGTTAGCTTGGATTGAGTTTTTCCGTGAATGAGAACCGTAGGAGAAAGAAATATGAAGACTACTTGGTTGGTTGTCTGCTTGGATGCATGGATGGACAGTAAAATTTTGGAAAGGTATACAGTGATACACTTTTCACAATACTGAAAACAAGAACTGCCATGCCTGCATATAGGGGCAGTCCTTTGCAGCATCCAGGACTGCTGCTCCTCACAAGGAACTTGGAGACTTTGGAAGACATTATGTCTCCTGGGGCCTTCCACAGTGTGGCTTGCATAGGTTGGAAGGAGCAATGCTTGGTATCTTTGCCCTTCATGTTCCACTCTGAGGTGGTGGTTCCTGGGCATGGTCCTACCTAGAAAAGACTTCGGGTTCAACCTCCAAATACACGTGCAATACTGAGTTTTACGATGCAAGTTGTTGGGTTAAACTGGCAGTGAGAAATGTAGACTGACTGGATGCAGTTTCTGTGAAGGTGAGGATCCATCCCTCACATTATATACCTTTATCACATTACCAAGTCAGCCAAATGGATTAAACAGTAGCAGAATGACAACAACAGTACTTTTTTTTCACATAGACGTTTCCGTGGATGCCAAGACAGGGATTAAAATCAAATCCATCTTTTAGTTCCTGGTTTACACACCTCTTATCCCTGGACATACAGTGCTGGGATTTTTGAGCCCATGCAATTTCCCATTGAAGCCAGTAGGGGTCATGGTAAGAACTGTTAAATCTTGTTCTTATTTTCTGGTCTATATTCGACCCCTAGTTTCAAACAGAAGAGAAAGTAAATAAGCAGTGGAGTTGCTAGAAGTTATTCTGAGATCTAGGCTATACGAGGTTGGATTGAGACTGCTAGGTTTTGCTGTCAAATCCCGACTGTAGTCCTTGGTATAATGCTTGGAAATGTGTGGAATTATTCTTTCAAGTTGTTAAAGAAGATTTTTGTTTAGAGAGAAAGGTCTCAGTATCTCTACAGACCTGTTTCTTCTCTAGTGCTGAAATAAAAGGTCATGACTTGAAATGGAGGCTTTCCTATCTGCTGCCAAGATTATGGAGAGGTATTGGTGTCAGGAATGGAATCAAACCTTATGCAAATAAATAAATTTAAAATCATTTTAAAAGTTTTTAGCAAACTTTTAATATTTACCCAGAAAACATCTGCAATGGCATCATTTCTGAACAGGCCAGGTCATCCTGAAAAGCTTTTCACATAGTCTCAAGTATAAATATTTTGATACAACCCCCCCATCCCCCCCCCCCCCTAAAAAAAAAAACCGAAAACAAAACCCTCCAAACTCAACCCCTTGTGCTCACATTCAGTGGCGCAGCATCGTGTCGTGTAATCATGGCCTCCTCACTCTGCTCCCAGCCATGCTACCTCTCTAGCAGACAGGCAGCAGGATGCTTCTGGCCCACACTGTGCTTTTATTTTTTATTTTTTTTCTTGCCAGCGCTGGGAATCCAGCATCCAGGAAAGGATGTCTGAAGGATGTTGAAATAGGCTGACTGGCTGTTGAGGTGTGAAGAGGGCTGAGGAAGGAGCTGGTGGTCACCGCAGTGATGAAGGCACCGCTTCCATCGGCAGCAACTTCAGCAGCAGTTCCCTGGGGTCTCCATAGGAGCTCGAGTTGTGGGTGTGGAGGGCAGAGAGCTGAGGAGCACATCGGGCTGGTGCTAACAGTGCTGCCTTGTCCTGCAGAGCCACGACTGCAGGCTCATTGTACATCATCTCAGGACGTCACCAGAACGGGTCTAGCTCAGACAGGAGCTACTTCACTCAAACATCATGAGAACAGCTGCTAGCTAGGAAGGCTGAGCTTTTTGTCTTTCTGTATTTTACAGTAGCTATGAATAAACCCAATGAGCAGCAGCATCCTAATCTATCTTATCTGTGATGCTGATCATTACTATATTTCACCTGCTAACTGACAAACGGTTCATGTTTACAATAATAAGCCTATCAGCCGTTCCGGTTCACTTTTTACACAGCATCTGAATTGATTTTAAGTCACTTTGACTTTTAAATTAAATTACCTCATGCGTACAAACAGAAGATGCAGAAGAACTCAGCAAGGATTCACAGTAATCAAGTACTTTTTAACACACACATATATATTAAGCTTTAAATCAAATACAAATCTTCCCAATTTTTTTATATATGCACTCTATACGATGCAGTGAACATGAGCATGGTCTAGCTGTCAGCCACGCGGTGCTCTGCCTGTTATACAATGTCTGCTCTACTGCTCTACTTTTTCCTTTTTAAACAAATGCAGGTAGACTAGACTCTTTAAAAGAAATACAAGCTGGCCATAGCGCTGTGGCTGAGCTGCCCTCCGTACAAAGGAAGGAATTCTAGTTTTGTTATATCAGGAAAGAAGGAAATAGAACTTTTTGGGGGTCTTAGATGATCTTATTCTCCAGGGCTTCAATCCTTTTAGCCACAGCTTCCAGTGAGCGAGAGTTAAGGGGAAAAATGACAGTGCACATCAGTGATTCATTGCTCAAATCTTCCCTGCACAGACAGTGAATGGAGCTGCCTTGCTGGGAGCAGGTAGCAGAGGAGTGCTGCCATCATCTACCCTGGCAATTCTACAGATGTTCAGGTTGATGAACTTTTACTGAAGGTAGAAAATGTTTATACATGCACACACACTCACACGTACCTATAAATTTACTTTAAATATAAGAATGGTTGGTGTGTGTTTTGACCGATTGAGAGAATTCCTGACCTTGAGCAGTATGGGTTGCATGAAGAGCAGAGCGCATTGCTTTTCTTAGAGTTACACTGTCTTGCAATTTTCTGCTCTTTTCACTAATTGCTTTTCATGATGTGCCTGCGAGCGGCAACCCACTGGGTGAGAACTACTGATTTACTTTGACCTTTTGCTTAATATAAGTCATGGATTTCACTCAATTTGATGTAAAGAGGAGAAAACATACTGTGGAACTGAAAGACCAAGCCACAGAAATGCGTGTGTAAATTAAAACGTTTCTAAAATGATATTCTCTCCTAATTTTCAGTAATGAAGTCTCTCCCTAACCATTTTGTGAGCTGCTCCAATGTTTCACTAATTCCTCTCTGCATGAGACATTTGAAGCTTATTCACATTTCTTTTTCTTATTTCTCTTCCAAGAATTCCCAGAAAAAACCTCTAAAATCATTTAGTTCAACTGTCCACCAATACTGCCTGCTAAAGCACATCCCTAAGTACTGCACCTACCCTTTCCTTCAGCACCTTCACCACTTTGCTGGGCAGCATGTTCCAATACCTCACCACACTTTCTGAGGAGAAATTCTTCCTATACCTCACGTCCTATTGCTGTTACCTGGGAGAAGAGTAACCCCTCCCTCGCCACAGCAATGAGGTCTCCCCTGAGCCTCCTCTTCCCCAGATGGAACCACCCCATATCCCTCAGCCACTCCCCATGGCACCAGAACCCTCACAGCTCCGTTCCTTTCTCTGAACACACTCCACGGCCTCAATGTCTTTCTTGTAGTGAATGGCCCAGCACTGAGCACAGCACTGAGGTGCAGCCAGTGCCATACAGAGGATGGGCACCTCCTGTTCCTGCTGGCTGCACTGCTGCTGACACAACCAGGATGTCGTTGGGCTCCTCATCCTCCTGGGCACCCTGCTGGCTCACGTTCAGCAGTGTTACCAGGATCCTGCTTCTCCACACAGCTCTCAGCTGCTCTGCCCCACACCTGCAGCACTGTATGAGGCTGTTGTGGCCAAAGTGCAGGACCTGACACTTGGTCTCACTGAACCTTATCCCACTGGCCTCAGCCTAGCAACTGGCCTGTCTAGGTCCTTCTGTAGGGCCTTCCTACTCTCAGGCAGATCAACACTTCCCCCCAAGTTGGTGTCATCTGCAAACTGACTGAGAATGCACTCAATTCCTTCATTCAAGTCATCAATAAAGATATCAAACAGGGCCAGCCCCAGCACAGACCCCTGTGGAACACCACCTGTGACCAGTTGCCAGTCGGACGTAATACCATTCTCTGGGCCTGAAACCCAGCAAAGAATGTACCTGCCCAAGCCAAGGGCTGCCAGCTTCCCCAGGTTCTGGCTGGACCTGATCCTTTGGTTGTCCCTCACATGGCATGTGATCACACTCAAAGACGATCTGATCCATAACCTTCCCTGGCACTGAGGTCTGGCTGACAGGCCTGCAGTTCCCTGGATTCTCCTTGCAACCCTTCTTACAGATAGGTGTCACACTGGCAAGTCTCCAATCATCTGAGACCTCTCCAGTTGACCAGGAATGCTGATAGATGGTGGAAAGTAGACTAGCAATCACCTCTGCCAGCTCCCTCACACCTCAGGTGGATGCAACAGAATATGACAGAATCCAGAAGGAAACAGGTGGTCCTAGCCCAGCAAATTCCCTATAGACACATCCTTTATGGTTTAGTGAGCATGATGGGGTGGGTTAATGATTGCACTTGATGATCTTAGAGGTCTTTTCTGACCTTATTGATTCTATGATTCTGTGACAAAAAACAATCCCACAGACACATGGGATCAAACTCAGCTCACTGAAGATATTTGCAGTGAGCAGTTATGTGAGACAGTGAGCAGTTTCTCAGTACTGGAATTTGACCACTGGAGAGAAATTGGACCTCAGCAGTGCAATTCCCCTGACTTTACCAAGATCACCAACTATATGGTCAGAAGTGCTGTGCTGTAGAAGACCCTCTTTTTCAACAGTTCTGTGGGGAGTTTAGGCAGCCAGATTGGGTATTTGTATTGTAGATATTTACTGTTATATAAAAAGCATTTCATCTACAGATCTTTAATGACTTATCAGTTGCACGCAGGCACCAATGTTTTGTTTCTTTCTGCTCACAGGTCAGTGACAGCCACTGCTGCTCTCAGCCCTCACATTCTGGCTGCATCACAGGACCTGCAGCACACAGAGGCAGCAGCAATATTCGATACAGGAACCTTGCGTCCACACTTCTGGCATTGGCATCATTTAAGCATCTTCCTAAAAACTGACTTAGGACCTGATGTCTGCATCTTGCTACTGCCTCCAACGATTTAGCATATTCTACTTTGGTTCTATTGCTTTCAGTCTATTTCTTATTTTGTGTCCAGCCAGTATCTTGAGCTCTAGTACAGGAATTCTTCCTCTTGGACACATTCAGAATCTAACTGTCTAGTTTCCCAGCTTTCTGACTGTTATCTAAACTGTTTTCTCCATGGATAGACTTTCTCAGGTGGTCCCTCCCGAAACCCCAAGCCAGCCCACTGGGTGCTGAACACAGAGCTTCCAAAGGATATATTTCCGTTGCAATGCATTGATGAGTTCTTCTACTTTTGTCTGGAACTTCACAATAGATTTACATTCACATGGATCTTCCTCTGTGGAACAGAGTATCAAGAAGATGTGTTAAGTGACACAAAAAAGAATTAAAATCACTGAGATGTGAAGTAAAGCAAGTCATATTCTTTGTCATAAACAGGAAGGAAATAAAAGTACCATTCATCCTAATTACTGACTGATCACTTCTGCCTTTAACCTCAAATGACTAGGGACTTTTACACTTCATTGCATTCAGGACAGGCTCAAATCTTTCCTGGGCTCAGTTCCCTGAATACCCACTGAGATCTATTACTAATGCTTACAGCCCTAAAAATTTGAATCTGATCAAATACAGTGCTTGAAACAATCTTTGTTTGTCAGTTCATTTCCCAATAACATCACCATGGTAGGTCATACTCTTTGCTGCTCATAAGTTTATGCAAAATAAAAATTTGGAGGTACTCTTTGCAATCTGAGAGTCAAGAAGTGTTGGAGCTTTGCTTCGGGGCTCCATTTCTTGAATAGACAGAGCAATGTGCATTCATCAGTTCTGCAAATGCTGTGAGTAAACCTTCCCCTCCACCCAGTCCCCCACTCTCACCAATGCAGATTTTCATTTGCAGCTTCTTCCCAATGTTGCTGATGGTTCTGAAGTCGGCTGTGTAGAAGTAGTGCTCAGCTACTGGTTCGGAAGCAATTTCCCTCAGCTCATCCTCCACTGCGTTACCAACTCCCACAGCAAACATCCTAAAGCCTGTAAGCAATAAGAACCTGTCAGTTGGCACCAATCCCCCATCAACTTCTAAATTCCTGTCTGCCTTCTGCACCTCCATGCAGTTCTACAGTTGTTAAGCTGAAAACTCCCCTACTCTCTACTATTATTGACTTATTTCAGGCCATCTGGGGTTCCAACATATTTTGCAGGCAAAGTTTTACTAGACTTATCTAGGTAATGACCACTGTCACCACAAGAACAATGGTTTGGAGATACAAGAAACAAAAGATCATTACAACACCTTGACAGGATAATGCATCCAACTAATAGGAAAGCAATGATACAGCAAAAGGAAACAGTGGAATTTTTCAAAATAGCCTGCAGCCACCATTCATCAGCCTCTCTCGTAGCAAAGTCCCCTCTGCAATGGAGACCTGCATGTTCAGTAAAACTGTGCTTGGATTGCTTTCCAATACTGCAACTCATATTGTCTATCAAGACTAATCCATTCTATGACTTAAGAACATGGGCCCAGTTACTATGCTTCACTACCAGAGATTGATTGCTGCTTTTGTCTTAAATCCTGCTTCTCTTGAACCCAACTGCAGTTTTTCCCTTGACTTGAATGATGATACTAGGTCAAGACTTTAGTAATGCTTTCCCTCCCTCCCCTTTTTGCTTTGTCTTTCTTCTTCTGGATCTTTTCAGCTTCTTTTTTTTTTTCTTTTTTTCTTTTTTCTTTTTTCCCACCGTTCAACTCAAGGAACATGTTTGGAATCTAGTTATAAGTATTTTGTTATTTATCTCTGTGAAATCACTTACCAACTGATGTTGGGGATATCTGTGTAGGGAGAAGAGAGGAGGAGAAAATAAAGCCTGAAGTCTTGTTTCTATGCATACAATTTGTAAGGACCTTTTGTCTTCTAAGGGCTGAACATCCACACATCCTGTCAACTTGTTTAGTAAGCATCAGCATTTCATGACCTTGTACTTGACCTGCTATTATGTGCTAGCCCTTAGTCCCATCTAGTTGTTGAGACTGAATCTAAAAGGAAATGAAGGATTTAGCAATTCATGAACTTATTCACATGGGCTGCATCCATTTAACGCAGTGGTGGCAGAAGACTGGGAAATGACCCTCAGCAGGAGGTCAGCAAAGGGGCAGATCTCCATATATTTGCACTTTGTACAACTGATAGTAGATGCAGTGCCTGGTCCAAAGGAGAAACGGGCCACTGAAAATTCAGTAGACTTACCTAAATCTTTGGCTTTCTTAGCAGCATCAGTGATGTAATCTTGTGACCGTCCATCTGTGAAGACTATGCCCACCTTGGGAACCCCAGGCCTAGCTCCATTAGCAATGGAAAAGGAACTGTCCACGAGGTACTTCAGAGCCTGGCCTGTCATGGTGCCTTTCTCCATGTAGGCCATTTTCTTGACTGCTGCTTTGATGTCCTTCTTGTTCTTGAACTGTCCCAGAGGAAACTCCTGCCTGACAGAGCTGGAGTACTGAACCAGGCCAACCTGGGCCTGTTTCTCTGACACCTCCAAGGATTCCACAATTTGGTTGATGAATTTCTTCACCAGCTCGAAGTTCTCTGGCCGAACGCTCTTGGAGCCATCGATCAGGAAAACGAGATCCAGGGCAGATCCTGACCCACCACTGCAAGCTGAAGCGAAATAACAGAAGGAAGAGACTAAGCAAAATAAGAGAAGGGGAAGACAGCAACTAAGATTCTGCTTAATTGTGTGAGGAGGTGTAATCCTAATATCATTTCATTGCTAATGAAATATGCTAAACCAATCAAAAATCAACAACACCTCACACTCATGTTTTCAGAATAATCCTTCGTTATATGTTCATGCTTTCTTTTTCTTCCTTTTCTGAACAGAACGTGCAATTCTCTGTCTCAACCTTACCCTTATCATACCATGGCAGATCACAGCACAGCTCAGTGCAAATGGAAATCATTACGTACCACTGCAGGTCTTCCCATCGTTGTTCAGTGTGAAGCCCTCTTTACAAGCACACTTGTATGATCCCGGAGTGCTGATACAGATCTGCTCGCAGTCGTGGTCGCCAGTGGCACATAGGTCGGACACCACTGCAAGAAAAAGTGCAGACTGAAACCAAACACCATGCCAAGGCTTCTCAACCTGAGCACACACTGCCCACAAAGAAAGCATCATATTTGTTCTATACACTTAGTGATAACTAAACCCACCCTGCAGCAATACAAAGCAGCAGGAAGTCATTACTCTGTGATAGTAATCGAGGTAGAAAAAGCAAAGAGAAGTAGTGACAAGTCTCCAGACTGCAAGGCACAGCTAGGGCTAGATGTAGTTTCTAAAGTGAGGGCAAAAACCATCTGTCTGTCAAGCATATCACAATGTACTTCCCTCTCCAAATATACGAGGTGAGATTTGGTTTCCAAACTACCATCTGGTCTGGCCAATACCCATTTTTTTTCCAGCTATGTGGTGCAATTATGATTCGTGAGTGCCATGTGCAGCTGCCATTCCTGGATGGGATTCATGCCCAAACACACTTGGACTTCACTTCAGAGCTATCCTTGCACGTGCAACTCTCAGAATTGCTCTCTACAAATATTTCTGCAGCCATGCAGTTGGCTCTAACACTGGGCTCTCAGGCTGAGTTCTTTGAAGGCTGCAGAGATTTGATGAGCCTGACTAGTAGCTGATCAGTTTTCCTGGGCCCATTGAACACTATGGGAAGTAGCTGGACAGTGCTGCACAGTTCTTCCTGCTACTGGTGGCCACAAACTGCTTTTCAATAGCAGGTGGTGTTTGGGTACATCTCCAAGGACAGCTCTGTGCAGCTGCTTGCATAGCATGATAACAACTCACTTGGCAGTTCATGCGGTGCTGCTCTCCCTTAGCCATAATAATCCCTAGCACAGTGCTTCCCTCGGATGCATCTCTGAAGGTTTTTACCATGGGGAGAACTTTGTCATTTGCATTTACACATTTGAAAAGCAAGGCACAGAAAGGACTTTTTTTTTCCCCTCTGTCTTTTTGAATGACACCAATGCCAGAGCTTCAGAACATACTGTCAGGCCTCTCTGTCTCCAGCTGACTCCTGACTCCAGGGCAGCCAACACAAACTCCCACGAATATTCATGCCCTGCCTTCCGCCTTCTTGAATTTTGTCTCTCCTCCTCTTAGTATGAAGTGTTTGTTACTTTCTTTCATGAGCTTCTGCTGCAGTGGCACCTGATTATAATATATGACTCACTTTGTATTCAAATTTTTCCTCCTTCCTACAAGAGAACGAAGTTTTCCTTGACAGAAAGCCACTCCCCCCATTATTTTCAAGCTGAAAGTTGATCACGAACCTTTACAACTCTTGAAGAAATTGTTCTCAGATAGTTTTACACGTCCATCTGCGTGCATTGGTTTGCAATACCTTGCTGCAAGCACTGTGGTGCATCACAGCCTTAAGAAGTGTTGCCACACTGTGCTGTGGCAGGATGGGTGTGCGAAGCCCTCAGGCCCCTTCCCAACACATGGTGCTTATTTATAGACCACTTCCTACACATTTGAAAGCAATAAAGCTCTCTCATTGCATTCACTGGTTTGTGTAGGAGAGTATTCAACGTGTAGATCTGGTACTTAGGGACGTGGTTTAGTGAGCAATATTGGTGGTGGGTGGACAGTTGGATTAGATGATCTTAGAGGGCTTTTCCAACCTTGGTGATTCTATAAGTGACTGTAGAATAGTCAGGCTCTTTTTACATATTATGCAGAAATTATCCGACTAGGAGAGTTTCCCACCCCACAGGGCTTCCAAAAATAACAGCAGTCGGGGAGAGGTGGCAGGGGAGTGAAACCAGCCCTTGTTTAAGTAGGAACTCAGAAGATGATACCGGCAGGGGAAGCTGCAAGGCAGATTGTCAGCAGTGCCCTGCTACGTTAAACCTGAGGGCAGTGATTTCAGCTATTTAAAGATTGTGTTTTCAAGGTTCTTTTTCTCTAGAAGTACACGGATCATGTTTATAACAAAGCCTTCTTTAAAGAGGCTTCTTTAACCAAAACCTGAAATTCCCTAAACAAAACCTCAAATTCCTGAAAGGCCACTTTAAAGAGCATTCATCTTCCATATTTTGTTCTTCTGCACACCCAAATCCTTGGCAGAAGGAAGCAGATGGATGAAGGATGATCACATGTGAAACTTCCACGTGAAAAGCTTGCTGGCAGCCACTTGTACTTCTTGGCTAGGAACCCGAGGGCTGCATGGCAAGGACTTACCACAGAACGCTTCTTGAAACTTGTGGGTCAGCTTCTCTATGACACTGTAGCTCTCCACGTAGTCCACGTGGTCGTCCAGGGGCTCGCTTGCGATTTGCCGCAGCGTGTGCATGTCCACCCGGCCAACCCCGATGGCAAAGATCTCAATGCCAGCCTGCCTGGCCCTCGCTGACACATCCTGCACTCCGTCCTGGGGACGTCCGTCGGTCACAACAATCGCCACCTACACAGAGGAGGGCACAGACCAGGCCTGGATGAGCACCCGTACTGCTATGACTTGTGGGTTACTTCTTCACTAAAGGAGGTTTCATATTTCTCAAGTTAAAGAAGAAGGAAACGCCACCTCCTCCCCCTCTTCCTGTTCTTCCTGAGATCACAGAAACTGTTCTCTTAATGTGTGGCTTGTGTCTTTCTGAGCTGCAAAGGTTAAACTGCCATGCTTTCATTATGGGACATCTGGTGCATCTTGGCCCTAAGAAAAAGGTTACACTCTCCATAAGCAAACTAACACCCAACCCAAACTTCAGCTCTCTTTGTGAAACCTCAGACAACACTAAGGACAACGCTGGGTCTCTTGTAGTGCCTTTGTCCATCTAAAAGTCTCAAGAGATGGTATGGAAATGTGAGGAGATTAAGGCTGCCCAGAGAGGTGGTGGTGTCCATCCCTGCAGACACACAATGTCAGCTGAGCACTGATGGAGCTGTGGGTGTCCCTGCTCAGTGCTGGGAGTTGGACCAGATGGCCTTTAAGGGTCCCTTCCAATGACTATTCGTCTAAGGCTTCTTTTTAAAGATAGAGAAACTGAAGCTGAGAGAGGGGAAGTGGTCTGCCTGAGGTCAGGACGTGTCGGTGCCAGCCGTGATCTCTGATTCCTTATTCCACCACACATAGCAGTGTGAGATCCTGCACTGACTGACATCATCATTAAGATACCAGCTGGTACAGGTGGGAACTGGATTCTGCCCTGGGTGGTGGAACCCTAAACTGCAGGAAAGCCTATAGGAGCCCTGCTGCTGCTGCTAGGCTTTCTATTTTCCTCTTTCTTCTTCTTTTGCTAAGTGACATTGTCACAAAATCTTCATGCTCTTTTTTTTAGCAATTCAGCTGCTCCTGCCACTTTTCCTTGCAATTGTTTCATTGTGACACCACTGTCAATACAATCAGCAGGAGCAGCTAGCTGCAAGCAGAGAACAAAAATCCACAGTGCAAGCAAATAGCAGGATGTAGAAAACATCATCTGCAGATGCAACTGGGGAGACTCTCCAGCTGCTCAGTGAGGACAGTATGACAGCTGTTTTGCACCTTTAGCAGGGAGAAGTCATCTTTTAAGGTCAGAAGTGGAGTTCTCTGCCTCATGTCTCCAAGGGGCCCAGTTGGACTAGATGATCTTAGTGATCTTTTCCAAACCTTATTGATTCTGTGATTCCGTGAAGCATCTCCTTCCCCTCTCTGCCCGCCCTTCTGCAGTGGGGTGGCTGAACACTGAAGCCTGGGCATTTCCAGTACTCAAGTAACCTGCTGCCCTGTCCAGAGCTTTTCTTCTGAATGAGAGATGGGTGAAACTGGAAAAATGTGGAGCTTTCAGTCGGGTAAAGCAGCAGCCAGTGGTGCAACCATACCTTCTGCCAGGAGAGAGAGCCCTCGGCACAGCAGCAGCGCTGGGATGCGCTGCCAATTAGAGCTTATCAGGAGCCAGAAGCCTGTCAGGAAACAAGATGTTCTATCAAGTGGCTTCTGCGAGGAGCACTACCCATGAGCAGGTTTCTGCCAGCACTGCGTGTCTTTCTTGCAGCATTTGTCATAGGACAGAGGTGTTCTGCGTCCTCCTGGCATTTCTCTGTCTAAAGAAAGTGATTCTCCAAGTTTGATCAATTCCTTAGGTTCATATTGGAGTGACTGAGCCCCAGATACAGCCCAGGAGACATCTGGCGGCAGCATCCACATCTGAATCTGATGGGAAAGGTCTTCATAATAAAACACAGCGTGCTCAGAAGTTGTACTGCTTTCTGAGCTGCTGCTGGAACTGGGGGAGAAGAACATTTGGAGGCACAAAGAATCTGGATCAGGCACTGGGAATTTATCAGCGAGCCCACGGCTAAAATGAACGTAACATCCTCGTTTGCTAAGACACACAAGTATTCATGGGCATCCCTGGGAGGTCATAATTCATGTGCCATGCGCAGGCAATCCAGCAGCTAATGAGGCAGCAGCATCTCCTGATGCAGTGTATTACATGAATGTTGTAACAGCACTGGCAGGGGATTGGGAAGAAAGCTGAATAGCCCCCTGATTTGCTCAGCAATTTGACAATCTATTTGTTGTTCTTCCTGAAGAAAGATAAAAGTAATTGGGCACCCCTGTAGTTTTGATAGAGGTATAAAGAGACGTTACTTGGAGCTCCTGCAGAAACAAATAGTTTTTTTCCCTGTCCTGTGGTGATATTTGCTGCATAGAGCACAGCAAGACTGAATGAATGATCTGGTTGTGCTTTGACCAGTCCCACGTGGTTGGAAATCCTAGTGCTGATTTCCATGAGGTCATGCTGGATTTCTGCTGTGTAAAGGAGCAAGAAGTGTATGCAGCTGAAATTACTGTGTCCTATTCATCATCCAAGGCAAATTAGGGGCTCATCCTGAGGAGGGAGAGTTTACTGGGTTTATTTTGTTTTACACTGGAATACCTTGGGCTGGAGGTACTGGCCAAGAATTAGTGCAGTGAGAAAGGAAATGAGCTTTTTTGCAAGGGTGTATTGGAAGAATAGAGAAGTAAATGGCCTTTTTTGCCTTTCGATATTCAACAACAGTGGTCTGGCACTCAAACTGCTGGGATTTTTTTTTGTGTGGAAGGCAAAACGTCTATTTTGTTCATATTAGGGTTTTTTTCCTTTTCATTTCAAGCAGGGTAAGAATTTCTGAGAAGCAGAAACAGATAATATCATTCACATACTTGTTGTTTCAGTTAAGTTGCCTGTTCTTGGGCTAAGCAATGCCCAACAAGACAAACATTTCCTAGAACTTTTTTCTTCCAGATGGAAAGTCACTGAATATGGCCATGGGTGATTCTCCTCGGGGGTCACCTGCATCTTCTGCTCTGCCTATGCATTCCCAGCACTGGGTGCTTTGGCCAAGCTATCCCTGTCCCACTGGCTGCCTGAAATGGTTTCAGTGGAAGAAATGTCTCTTGCTGTTGGATTTTCAGCTGGTGGCTCCTGTGCTTGAGGAGTGATGTGATGGTGATGGCTGATCAGAGGAGCAAACTGCCAACAAAACTGCATGAAAGTTTCTTGGAGTGTGATTTTCCCAACTTAACACTCTTGGCTTTCTTCTTATTGCATCAAGCCAGACTTAGGCTTAAAATATAGACAATTAGGTTAAAATACAGAGAATCTCATGATAAAAGACAATATGAAGTCAGATTCATTAACATTTGCAAGTTCCTTGTAGCTCAGCAGGGTGAAGGAGCACAAAAGACAATCAGTGGGATCGTATTTTTAGGAGATGGACTCATTTTTCATACTTTTTTTGTGAATTCCAGTCCAGCCCAGCCTTCAGGTTGCTGATTTTTTGAATTGGAGGATTTTTTTTTTTTGGTTTTTCTTTTTTTGTTAATATTTTTGACTTGCCATCCCCAAGCATCTTTTCCATGTACTGTTCTGCCTTCCTTAGAGCTTTACTATCAGCGAGGAAAACTGAAAGTGTCTGATGTTCCAAAAATGTTGTAGTCAGGAGAAAAATCCCAGGCTTCCTCGCTCCATCAACTGGGCTCTTGTCCAGCTGCTGGAAAGCCTTCATTGCTTGCTAAAGCCTTTGCTTATTTTTCTGGTCTGATCTCATAGCAGACAGCCAGTGGAGCTGGCACAGGACAAAAAGTCCTGAGAAGCTCAGGATGTTTAGCTAAAACACATATTGTCAATAATAAACATTTTCCACATGCTCAGATTAGAGTTTTCCTGATGACCATCACTGGGCTGAGGTCTGGTTGCCTTCAGGGACAAATCCAGAGGGTTGGATGAGGTATCTGGGGAATATTTCTTTAAAGGCTGAGTTTCCTGGATGGGGAATCTGGGTCAGGAGTGGTGATGCCTGTTGCAGCCAAGTGTGGAATTAATCTGATTTTATACCACAGTCTGAAATGTTAAATAGTCATTAAAGTCTGTGTACATGAAGAAAATACTCAGAATGGAAGACACAGCTGTTAGCCAGCCTATGAAAAACTAGTAGAGCACTGGAGGATACAGAAACAGCACTTTGCTTTGTACATAGAACTGAAAGGGCCCATTTCAAAGGAAACTTTCAGAAGATTGTCTCACATTTCACTACGGTGGATTTGGAAGCATTTTTGTTACCACTTGTTGGGGAAGATGGCTGTGAGTATGCTCATGCCTAGCAAACCTGGCTGAATCAATGTCTCAGGGCAGTGCGTTGCTCTCAGTGAGCATAAGCCAATACTGCCCTACACAAAGAAAATCACTTTTTCTCCTTTTCTGATTGTCCTAACCATTCCACAGTGTGTCATGTGAAATAGGGCTTCCAATAAAGGGATAACACGCTTGATCTACCGATTGGCAACCCTGCCCACGGCAGGGGATTGGAACTAGATGGTCTTTGAGGTCCCATCCAACCAAGCTGTTCCATGATTCCATGATTCTTACCTTATTGATATTGGGAGATCTGAGCCTGGCCCCTTCTGAGTCACTGAAGGCCCGGCTGATGGCAAACTGGATGGCCAAGCCGGTCATGGTCCCCGTGGAGAGTGGCTCTATCCTCCGGACCGCCTGCAGGAGCCCGGCCTTGGTTTGGTGAGTCTTGAGGGAGAACTCGTTCTTGACTGCACTGGCATAATTGATGACCCCGACCCGCGTGGAGTTGGGACCCACATCCAGCCCCTCGATCACCCGCGACAGGAAGACTTTCACTTTCTCGAACTCTTGCGGGCGCACGCTCCGAGAGCTGTCAATGATGAACACCAGGTCTGTGGGTTTGGTTCTGCACAGGGTGCCTGGGGAAGATTAGGAGGGAGAGGAAAAAGAAGAGAAAAATATGCAAGGAGGGACAAAATAATTCCTCTTACAGCAGGCAGCTAAGGCTAGATGACCTGCGAGCTGCAATCCTTTCTCTCCCTGTCTCAGAGAGGCCCAGTGAGCCCAGTTTAACCTAATACTTCCAAATGTTCTTTTCCCTTTCATAAGAATTTCTGTAAGAAAAACACATTTAGCTGTTGACAATATGTACTCCTACAGCAGCTCTGCACTTGTGGGAGCGGGTTACCCACTTGTCACACCGGGCTATTGCTAATGGCTATAGGAAACTTAATGGAAGGAGGAATTTAGCTGAACTAAAGCCTGTTATATACGCTCCCGTATCAAAGAAGGTCTCAAAAGAACTCACTGTGGTGTATAAGCAAGCTACATGGGTATTAATTAATGAGCTTGTGTCTTCGTCATGCATGACCAGAAGCAGGAATGAAACTCAGCAGTTCAGATTCAGTCGCGAATCATGACTCCCAGACTAACCAACATAACACAATCCAGTCTTGTGTTTTTCAGCTAGTGGCACTAATAATGAAATAGAGCAAAGACCAGCACGGCTTTATGTCTGTGAGCTGGTGAGGGAGAACACAATAGAGAGATGTAGAACCATGCAATTGATAGTTAATCTCTACAAGCCAGTAGTAAGGCATGAATATCCACTCTAAAAGATAAATAGTATAAATGGGAAACATTAGCAATGCAAACAGCTGACTAATATTTTTCTTTCCAATTTCTCATTTTCATGCTGTTTTCCATCCTAATGTTCAGCTGTGACAAAACATAAAAAGGACTGACATTTTTTATGAATTTCGGAATGAATTGACCCATTTTCCCCACCAGATCTATAGCATTCTGGTCTTTATTTTTTTCTATCATTTAACCTGCCTCTGTAGGGTCATCAAGTGCTCTGTTAAGATTTGATTTCCGCAGAGAAAGATGATATAGGTTATATCATAAAAGAGATTTCTGTGGACAGATTTTTAAATGTGAGCTTTTGGGCCAACAAATCTGTTCTAAATTATGACATAAACATTACAGCTAGTCCTCAGTGTGAAATCTAATGTGGCTTTCAGTCTTTCAGACACATGAAAATAAATACCCTGTGATATATCCATAAAGAATATAATCAGGTTAGTTTCCTGGGAGACATGAATGCTGAATCTGCTCCTGGCTCCCAGAAATGTCTGGGCGATGCGGTGTGCAGAAGAGAAGAGGGCAGTTGTTACTCTATCAGGTGCTCTAGTTTCCACTAAAACATAATATTACCTTTTCCCATAGGGGTGGCTTTCACTTTGCCACTGTAATTCATTTCAGAGGAAGGAAAAACTCACGTGGCAGTCCACATTGCAAATCCCTTCAGCAGGGGTTGGTTTGTGCCCATTTTACAGGAGATGCAAAGAAAAATGCAAGGTCTTGCAATCGGCTCCTCTACAAATAAAGCATGGATTCCCCTTTGCCGCTGTGGCTAATTTGTCACATCTGCTTTGAGTGACAAACCAACCAACCAAACAAAAAGCTTATTTTTTTCCTTTAGGAACAGTTAGATCGAATAGGAGTTTTGCAGCGTGTTTTCTTTTTGTGTAGAAGCTCTGTGATAACATTTTGAATCTCTTTTTTTTTCTTTTTCTATGAAAGTGCAGTATATTCCAGGGAAATAGAACGTATCAGATGGAAGCTCTGGGCTTTAGCACACGTAAGGCTCTGCAGGACAGACAGACCCCCAGGAGGTGACAGCTCTGGGTGACATCCTGACTCAGCATAGTTTATTTCAAAGTGGACTGAAACCAGAATTGAAATGCTCTGGTTTTAAAAGCATCCACACCTGAAGTTATTCAGGAGCAGCTGAACTTCATGCATCAATTTAGCAGAAAATCTCTCTCAGGGCATCCTTGCCACATTAATTAAAAGAACAGGAAACCTACCTAGTAATTCAGAATGAAATGCTGTTTATTTTAGAAATAGCGATTGCTCACGGTAGGGCTGGGTTGAATGAGCACTCTGTTTAGTCTCCTGGCTTCATGGAATCATCGAATCACTAAGGTTGAAAAGATCACTAAGATCATCAAGTCCAGCCGTCAACCCATGCCAACTGCAGCAGTGCTCAGCGGCTCTGCAGCGAATATAGCTCTCCCTTTGTTCATCAGAAGAGATGGTCAGTGCATCAGGGAAGTGCCCTTCATACACAGCAGCTAATGCCATGGTCACTGGCACATCTATTTTACTTATTGTGGGCCCAGAGCTGCTGCCGTGGGGCTGGCGCCAACCCAGTGCTCCCTTTGCTGTGCTCTGCTCAACCTCCCAGCTTTGCTTTAAAGCAATAAAACAGGCAGAAGGAGTCCATCTCTATGTCTGTCTGCCTGGTGGAAAACAGTGGAGGAAGCTCTCTGCTTTTTGGTCAGAAGTTGGGTGTTGCTTCCTCCCTCAGCGCCCTGCAGTTCCCAGCAGGTTGGTGACCAGAATTTGGGGACAGAGCCCACGGCATTTAGCTCCCACTTACCTCTGGGCTGAGGAGGTGCCCCCCAGACTCCACAGCTCTGGAGGAGAAGCAGCAGAGAGAGTGGCAAGGCGGAGAAAATCCCGTCCATGGCTGCGGAGGAGCTGCCGGAGGTTGGATGCGGAATGGCACACGGGAGCCTTGCCCTGAGGTATTAACCTGCCCTTCCTTGGAGAGGCAAGGGGCCAGCCCCTGACACGTGTGAGGGGCCGGGGGGGCACTGAGGGGCAAGTGAGAAGGGCTGGGAGAAAATATTGCACGAAGGTGGGGAGGAGGTGGACGTCCAGCCCTGCCGGCCCCTCCACAATGGCTCCATTGCTCGGAGAAGGGGATGGGAAGCTATAAAGGGACCCGCAGCCACGCGGTATGTGGGGAATCTGGGATGGGAACAGTGGGAGCAGTGAGGGCAGCCCTGGGGAGCTGGGGTTAGCCTGTCGACCTCCAGCTCCCATCTGCATATCTTTGCTTCCTTTGCTTAATTTGTGGGCTGGAGCTCTGTCACAGGAGGAAGGGAGAGGAAGAGGAGAGCAGGCGCAGGGGCAATGCGTGGGATACAGAGCAAATTCCTTCCTGCGGGGAACAGTCGCTGCTCTATGAGGCTGTGAGCAGAGGCAGAGGGAGAAAGAACGCAACAGTCTGAGTTAGATAAATAGACAAGCAGCGCGGGACGGACGGGTAGATTATAAGTTTGATTTATTTTTAACAGAGGAGCAATCAGGTCCATACAGCTCCAGCCACAAGAAGCCAATAATCTGAGTCCACAAATAAGACCGATGATGCTGCAAGAGAGCAGAAATCCAGTGTCTCCTTTCTGGAAGAGCAGCAGGGAGATTTCCTACTAGAGTAAGATGAATTTAATGATGGGTCCATTGCAAAGCAGTGCATCTATTTTCTTTTAATTAATTGCTGTACTACACAGATTAAAGCCCTGGATGTTGATGGATTGGTCTTTGCCCACTTTTCAACTGCACCCTCAGAGTGCTCATGCACTGCATTTGCGTTGTGTTGGTGCAGCACTGTGGCAAACCACCTGTGATCCAAAGGGCTGTTCTTCCCTCATTCAAATCCGTATTACTCCAGAAGTGCTTTGACAGACTGAGAGCTCCTGGAGAGAAGGGCTGTTTGATTATGCAGAAGGGGACCTGCCCTTACTGGTGCTGCCAGGCTGTTCTTTGCTCATTCAACATTAAAAGCATTGATCAAAATATTTAAAGATATTGCAGAATGTGAGGAGGGATTAGGATAGAAAACACAAGCAGATCTTTGTGTGCATGCACAAGGACATTTGTATAAAAACTTTATAAAAGCTTAAGGCTGTGAGTAGGTGCATGAATATGTATGTGTAAATGAAAATACATGCTTGCAAATATGGTTGCACATACGTGCTTACATATCCATTTGTACGTGTGCACATATATGCAGACATAACTCTCCTTCTTGCATGATGTGTTCATGGATGCATGGATTTCTGTGAGTTCAAACATGTATAAATCCAGTGTGTGCTTATAGGATATAATTTGTCCCACAGATATGTAGAAAAGATACAGACACACTGACCATTAATGGGGAACAAAGTGAAATGCAAGCATAGAATCCTGCAGATTTAGCCTCCAGCCCTGTCTGTGATGGGGTTTCTCCTCTTGCTCTGCCATACATACAAGGGCCCATTGGTGCAGACAGTGCTTGCCATGAATAGGATCATTCAGAGCCCTCTGTAAATGAAGTCTCTATGGCTGTTCTTGCTGAAGAAAATATAAAGTTTCTCTGTGTCATTTTGCTACTAATTAGTAAAGAAGGATAAATACATTTCAGGTGAATATTTTCACTAGCAGAGGTTGGGGCACATGGGCAACATTAAAGCTTTGAAAATAAGGCGAGAAGCAAAGGTGTGCTGGATACTGTAGGTCTGCATTTATACCTCTGTAAAAGCCGTGTTTATTTTTAAAATATGAAACATAACTTTCCCCCAGGCCTCCAAAAATGAAAACACTGGACTCAATATTCCAAGAGGAAAATATGCATTTAAAGCTCTTCCCAAGCCCACTTGCAACGTAAACACACAAACCATTAATGGGCTCTTGTGCTCTCTGGTACCCATCATCAGATGAGATGGTTTGGATACAGAGAGCTTGGCTGCGGTGTGTGGATGTCAGGGCCTGGAGGGGACAATCCTCAAATACCCCACTGTCTTTGTTCTTTGGGTTGCCACATCTGCCAGGGAGTGATGGGGCTGGAAAGTGTATGACCCAGTTTAAGAGTAAGAAATACAGTGAAGCAAACACATACAAGGGATGTGGTCAGCTAGGAAAGTTACTGGCTTCTCATTTGCCATAAAACAAGCATGTCTGATAGCGTGGGCTGTGTAAATGTAGATTCTTTATCAGTATACACATAATATTTCACAGGAAAGTAGATTGGATGGAAAAGGACATGAAAAATGACATTTTAGTTCTGATAATGTAGAAATGCCTTGATTTGATGTGGCATTTGACTTTTTCCAATTTCTTTTGCTCACATTTTCTCTTTAAAAAAACTTTTTAGTTTTATATCTATGTTTCCAATAAACACATTTGTTATGTTAGTATAAATGTTACACTGCAATGAGCTGAAATGACCAAGTCAAAATGAATCAGACCCTGAGTCATATCCATGTCAGTGAGCCAGAAGAAGGCAGTGGATTCCTGTGAGAAAAAGGAAATCAGACCATGATGTCAGGACGCTTCCAAATTTCTGCTAGAGCTCAGTCAGATGGCATTTTAAATATTGGGTTTTCCATAGGAAGAAAGCACAGTGTTTGTGGTCCTGGACCGTCAATGGTTCCTAGAGAGAGTCTGGCGATGCGGTTGAGTTGCGCCAGTTGGCCATGGAGGCAGCGAGCAAGGAGAGGGCCTGGGGAGGGACGAGCAGCCAAATCCTGAGTAGTTTACTGTTGAGTTGTGTTTCATTCTAAACAAACCTGGTGGCTATAGTAAACACAGCTTTCTTGCCCTCGAGCAACCAGGAAACTCCTATGTTTAGAAAAATACTCAGTTTTGTCTTTTAATTTTTTTTTTTTTTTCTTTGTCAGGCTTGCTCTGATGTTCCCATGTGTTTCCAGGCCTCCATTTTTCAAATATTCAGAGAAATACTGACCAAAGCAGCCATTTAGTCAAAACTCCAATTCTCATGTTTCATCCCTATGATGTTTCTATATCAGTTATGGGGAGCGGAGGAGCTCCTGGCCTGCTTCATTATCAGAAAGGATATTTACTGCACCACTATTGTATTGCAGAAGTGATGTTTGCAGTGAAGGAATTGGTGCAAAGCACAAAACAGATTATGGAAATGGTGAAAGACTGTGGAGAGACGAATGGCTTTAAATACAACCCTTTTGACAACTCAAGATCAAAAGAAGTACTGTTTATCCTTTAAGCTGCAAATGGCTGGCAAACATCCTTCTGCTCTGATGCTGTAAATAGTAAATGCTGTTTATGACTAGTCAGTGTTTATGTATTTTATGGGTCACATTTATTTCAGGGGGATCATTTTTTATTTGCTGTGTTAACCTTGCCCACATCCCCCTGGGGCCAAGTTGCCTCCTGGGCGCTATTCCCAGCTCTGATGTTGGCCACCTGGAAGGGTTGGGCAGCTCGTGCCCTGCCTCCATGCCTCAAATTCTGCACCAGTGGTGTTGGCCTGGCCCAGAGGGTCATAGCTGTTCTGCTAAATTGCCTGATGAAACGGCAATGTAAGACTTGTAAAAGTTGAAGGTCACTGTGAATGCAGCCCATTTTCTCCAGCGAATGAGCGAACATACCAAGGCAAACTATACAAAAGGACCATGGCACAAAGGCACAGTGGTAAAGACTGTGGGCTGGTCTAAGAAGAGCTATGTGACATTGTCCTCTGTAGCAGTGGTGTTACAAACACTGGCAGACAGAGGGATGAGGGAGATTCTTGGCTGCAGTCCATGAGGTGTCTGGCCTGATGGATGGGCACCTAGACAGAAAGCCAAAGGCAATGAAAGGCTTTGGGCTGATGCATGACCACACTTGTCATCTTCCCTCATTCGGGGCCAACCGCTGGGGACAGCAGTTGCAGTGACTTCGTTCGACTGATGCAAATAATTACTTTAATGAACTGTCTGCAGGAAAGCTAAAGAAAAACACGTCTTGTAATGATGTTTGATTAATGCAATTATCATGGCAGCTGTCCCAGGCTCTAAGTCTGAACCTGGATGGTTTGTAGGTGCCACTCAAAGCAGCGGGAATGAAGGCAGCAAGACAGCCAGGCAGGGCAGTGCGGTCCCTGCGCTGTGCAAGGCGGTCTGTGGTGACAGAGTCCTGGAGAGCTGCCACACGTCCATCACCCAGGGTTCCCTCAGCTGCTCCGGAGCAGCTCAGCACATGTGCTTGAATCAGCTTGAGGATGTGCCAGGGAATTCTGCCAAGTTGCTGTCTTTGCCCTCTTCAAGGTCTATTTATGCTTTCTTATGGACATCAGAAGACAGAGGAGACCTTTCTGTCATGGTGGATGCTACAACTGGATCTGCCTGATTTTGAGTGCTGTCGTTCCTGTTGCATTATGCATGGTTTTTGCCAAGTTTACCCCCTATGACTATTTGTAGAACCAGAGTTTCTTTGTCAAAGTCTCTGACAAAATTTCTGGATTTCTGGGGCAATCCATACTGCCAGAAAACATTCCTGATCACTGGACAGGTTTGTCACACGTGTGCCTACAAGGCTGTGAGTAGTGCATGGGAGGGCTTCCAGCACCTCTCTTGGGTTTACAGCATTGATTCAGCAAGACCAGCTCAAGGCTGAGGGAAAGAGCCTCAAGAAAAAACAAAGAGAAGCCAATAAAACAAATACTTCCACAATGAAGGAGGCTCAAAAATAACTACATTTCATCAGTGACAGTGAGCACAGACTTGTCTCTTCCAGCCATGAGGACTACCTGCAGGCAGTCTTTATAGACATAGGTATGGGCTGATGGCTGGACTAGATGACCTAGAGGTCTTTCCAGCCTTAGTGATTCTATGATTTGCTTGGACCTTTAGAGGCATTTCTTGCAGCCTTGAGTACTGAGCCTGGTTTTGAAGCAGACCATGATTGCACTCAACCATTTTGCAGTTTCTCTCCCTTCTCTATGTCCATGGTCATTGCAGAAGTTGTTTCCTTTTTATTTACACCTCAGTTTCCCTTTTTGTGGCATAGGGAGAGCAGTGACGTATGTTTGGTTTAGTTTCTTCTTATAGAGCAGACTGAGACACATCACCAACTGAAGACAATGGCATGAGGATGCCTACAAAAGAACAATAAATTGAACCAAGAGAAGTGTCCAAAGCGATGTGAAAGACAATACAGACATATTTCTACTCATGTGAAACACTTTTCCAGCAAGTTTCTTAATTTCCTCTCTGCAAAAGGGGAAGTGGGAGTGCTGTAAACAAAACCAAACCAAAAAAAGTCCTGTTTTAGGTCAAATGAGGGAAATCACAATCAGATGGGGAATCTGATGGACATCTTAACTCCTAAAGCACATCTGCCTCCACGAGATGCTGCTTCTAGAGGAGGTCCTGTCCTCTCACACCTAACCTGTCAGCACTGACATCGTCTGCCCAATCTTCTTCTGTATCAAAGAACTGCTGCTCATTTTTCCTCTGCACTGAAAAAAAAATTAAAGAAAAAAAGGAAGTGTGGAGCAGCATTAAGCATATGAATGTGAATCAGTTCTCAACCTATTTTGGAGACTCACATCAGTAAATCAATTTAAAGGAGAGAAAACTGCATAAGAGTAACATATTAAAAAGAGTCTTTTATCAGACTCAGAACCAGCATTGATAGTGCCATCGGCTGACTTCTTAGAAAGCTTGTGACAGCTCACGTTTGGTTTGTGTTGGCAGAATCTTCTAACATTTCAGAAAACCCAAATGATTTCCCGTCTAGAACTCAGATCCCAACCTGGCTGGAAACTCACAATAAATCTATACATTTTATCAGATTTCAGGGTTTTCTGAGTCAGGCTTTCACAGAGAACTATTCTGAGCCCCATAGAGGAAATAGTGAATGAAGCAGAGAGATCGTGTAGCTTGCTAAGAGCCATGAAACATCAGGTTCATTTCAAAGATCAGGTGTGTACATAAAGGCTCAACTCCTCCACATTCTCTTTGTAACCAACCCCATCTCTGCAGGTGGTGTGTTGAGCCTGTTGGACTTGATGATCTTAGTGGCCTTTTCCAATCTTGATTATTCTATGATTCTCTTTTAGCTACTTTGGTTAAAATACAGAACAGAATTTGAACCACTTAAAGAGATTAAGAAAAGGATTTTTAACACTGTTCAGTTAGATATGAGGGATGGGATGCCATCCACTGGGATCTAGGCTGACTTGAGCAGTGGGTGCAGGAGAACCTCATAAGGTTCAACAAATCCAAGTGCAAGGTCTGCACCTGAGTTGAGGAAACCCCCACTACCAATACAGACTGGGGAATGAAGGGATTGAGTGCAACCCTGCTGAAAAAGACCTGGGAGTACTGGTGGATGAGAAGTTGGACATGAACCAGCAATGAGTCCTCGCAGCGCAGAAAGCCAACCATACCCTGGGCTGCATCCAAAGCAGCGTGGCCAGCAGGTCAGGGAGGTGATGCTGCCCTTCTACTCTGTGCTGGTGAGGTCTCACCTGGAGCACTGCATCCAGATGTGGAGTCTCAAGTACAGGAGAGACAGGAGCTGTTGGAGTGCGACCAGAGGAGGGCAACAAAAAGGATGCAAGAGGTGGAACACCTCTCCTGTGAGGACAGGCTGAGAGAGCTGGGGCTGTGCAGGTGGAGAAGAGAAGGCTCTGAGGAGACCTGAGAGCAACCTTCAGTATCTAAAGGGGAGCGACAGGAAAGAAGGGCAGAGCAGAGCTGTGGTGATAGAAGAAGGGGAAACGGTTTCCAGCTCAAAGATTTAAATTAGATATGAGGAAAAAGCCCTTTTACAGTGAGGGTGGTGAGGCAGTGGCATAGGTTGCCCAGAGATGTGGTGGGTGCCCCATCCATGGAGACTTTCAAGGCAAGGTTGCATCAGGCCCTGGGCAACCTGATGGAGCTGTGCCTGTCCCTGCTCGTTGTGGGTCAGTTGGAGTAGATGGCCTGTAAAGGTCCCTTCCAACTCTAAGCTTCTATCCAACTTCTATGATTCTGTGATCACACTGATCACATCAATGTTCAGCCTGGTTTTCAGGAGTACAACAGGGAAATCACTGCTTTTCAACAATGAAAAGCAGCTCAAATATATGGTCAACATCATTATCATTACCATCTCTTTTAGTCATCAAATGAAAAGAACATTGGCAAATCATTCATTGAAGTTTCAGAGCAGAACAAGAATCCTAGGCTTTTTCTTACAATGTAGATGATGTTAGAATAGTTATTTCTGAGCAGATTACACTTTTAAAAAGCAGGGGTCCATCCAAAAAAGTAAGCAGATGCTGAATTCCAGCTACCAGTCATCAGCAACATCACTCACCATCATTTACACAGACTAACCTGTGCAGTCACCACGGGTCATGAATGTGCCAACCCTTCAGAAATCAGACAGTAAAAGATTAAAGCGGTTAACAGGTTTTTTATTATTGAAACTCATTTGTCAAGTCACAGTCAAAGCCAAAAAAGAAAAAATAATTAAAAAAAGCAAACTCTTGGGTATAACATGGAAGAGCAACACTGTCATAATTCCAGCATGCTGGAGTACAAACTCAATCACAATCATAAGCAGATAGAATGAGAGTGTGCTGTTGAGAACTTCATTCTTTTGCTAACTCCTTTCCCTTAGGTCCTCATTAAAAGATGCTAGTAAGCATAGTATATTTCAGGGTTGGGCTACCTCAGAAAGCAGAAAAAAGATTATTGCTTGTTCTCCCCCTCATTCTACTTCTTAAATGCCTCAGCTGCTGGGTTAGAGATGTAAGACAGATAAGAAACAGTATCCTGCTGGGGTAAATAAGCCTACCAAGGGATCCAGGCCAAATGACTGGCAGATGTCAGAGCCCAGTGATGGGAACCTCTAAGATGCCTGGTGCCAAGTTTATTAAAATCAGCACTGTAACTCAGTAGTACCAGCTCAAAACTGCCAGTGTGGAATGAGACACCAGCTCCAGTGGTTCGTCACTGCTCTTCATAGGCTCATAAAGCAACAAGCTTGATGCTGCTGTAAAGTAAGGGCTTCTCAGTGAGGCGGAGTATCTGACAGAAGGGGTAGGAGCTCCAACAGCAGAACTCTGTCTTCTCTCCATGAGTAGAGCTTAGACTGCTACATAGGGCGGTGGGCATTCCTTGGAAGGCAACTCCAAGGCTTCCTCATAAGATGGCAGCACAGCCTGAAAGAGAAGACCATTAGTCATGCTTTGGATAAATGAAAGGGTTCCAAATGGCCTTGATCTTGGATATGTTTCTCTTCCTCAAGTATCTCACATTTTTGGAAGGTCTTAAATATCCCTTCATTGTATCAGAGCAGTTGGATGCTACTACTGGAGATCATCAATAATCTACATGAGAACATTCATTAAAATGAAGAGTGATGCACCAAATCTCTCAGACATTGATCCAGCAAAGGGTGAAGACGAACTTAATTTGAAACATGGATGACACTATCAGGCACAGAAACAAAAGTTGATCTGAAATTAAAAACAAACCTTCAAGCCAGAGATTAAAAGTGATATATTCCCATTTATTTACTTTGCCCTAACTCTGAGTATCAGCTTCCTTGCAAATACAATTGTCTTTGTAAGGTTTTACAAAAGAGTAAATTTAAAGGAATTTTATGTAATTGGGAACTGACTATTAATACCTGTTAATGCACACTTGAAGTGTTGTACCACCAAAGGAGCAAACACAAGGATCATCAAGCATCTCACCATCTAAACCACAACCTTTCATGACATAAACCTAAAGCAACCTTTACTCACCTTCTCAACTGCCTTTGGGTCAACTTTCACCTCCTCTCTCTTGCTGGCTTTAATATACTTAAAGCAGCTCAGGACGCATTTGAACATATAGGCCTGAAAAGGAAAGGGAAAGGGAAAGGAAAGTCTGCCTTGGCACTGCAAGTCAACAAGAGCATTTCTGTGTTTGCCATCATCCTACCACCACCCTTGTCTTCAGATGAAAGCCTGAGGGAAGCCTGACACCACACATTCCAAGGCCTTAAAAAACCCTTATTGGAAGGGTGGCAACTCCATCTGCTCGGAGCAGCACAGCGGAGTGAAGTCAGTAGGACTACAGGCACACGCTGGAGGCTGCTGAGTGCCCAACGTCATCATGCAGGAAAGGAAAACGTCAATTTTCATTGATTTTTCTGAGCAGGCTGCGAAGTCTGGGTGTCTCAGAAACACGTGGATGGGTACAATATCCATCTCCCAGAGATCCAAGGCCTCCTTGTCAACTAGGACTGACCTCAAAGGATGGCTCATTCAAGAAAACCTCGTGTTTCCATTCATTTCACTTTTCTGACAGGCCTGCCTTGCGCCTCCTTACACAGTGTGGTAAACAGAGAGATTTTCTGAGAAAAATGGATCGATTGACAGATTGTGGTGCAAGAAAATAAGCAAGGCCTGTGAAACATACCATATGAAATAAATATTTTCCCTGTGCTGTGCACTGAGGCGAAGTCATGTGCCTCTTGTTTTTATTGGCGTAGGGCTGTACTTTAAAAACAGTTGGCATTTTCTAGGGAACACAGGGAGTTGTATGTCCCAAGAACAAGCCTTGTAGCTTAGGATTTCCCAGAACAATGAGGACTGTTTGCCTTGACACAAAGCCAAGACAGAGAATGAGAACAAGGAATGGAGTATCTGAGTTGAGGGAATCCGTCTCTCAAATAGGCTTATGAAGATGAGGAGGTAAAGCCACTCTTTGACCACCTTCAGGAACACTGCAAAGGCCTTCCCATTCCAAATGCCTCTTCATATAGAAGAGCAAACATGCAATACACTGAAGCTATCATACTAACTGTACAAAAAAACCCCACTCAACTCCTAAATAACCCCCGAATAAATTTTTAAAAATTACAATAATTATATATATATATTTATGTATATTTTCTTTGATTTTGTTATAGCTAGCCCTGTAGAAAATTCAAACTAACTGATCTGCCAGGTCACACTGCCAGCTGGGTTGCAGAGTTACCTCCACTCTTATTGCTCAGTTTATGCAAACATTAAGATATGCTGGAGTCACATCTGCAGTGCATCATACAGGACTCTCCATTCCACACTGTTTGTTCAGACCACCTGGGAAGAGTCTAGATTAAAAAAAATGCTTTCCAGCTAACAAGTAGCAATTGTCACTGTGCAGAATCTGCTCTCTACCTGAAGAGATGCAGTTTTCCTTTTGAAACCCCTTGGTGAAAAATCTGTTCTCTGATCCATTGAAGCAAGAAGAAGAGAAACCATCTCACTGTGCAGAAAGTCTCATATGATGCAGTTTTCTAAGACGTAAGCAGAACCCAGTAGCTCATTGCTTTTAATTAAGTTTCAGGACATCTGACTGCATAACTCTGTTTGCATCAGTGCAGACACAGCAATTTACCCAAGTGGAAGATCCAACCTGCTGCTTAACAATCTCATTGATTTTGTTGTACAGTAACAGAAGAGTTTCCTATAATTCGTTTTCAAACATCTTATCCTTTTAGAGATGAATGACCAGTCATAGTTCTTGAACACAGGGAGAGCTTTCTTTATAACTCACACCCCCAGAATCATAAGAGTGATCTGATTATCAGACCCTCACTGAGGCATAGCTCCTATTGCACCCAAGGGGAGAGCCAAACAGCTTTCTATGGTTCTGGCAGATTTGAGAGAGAAGTAAAAACCACTTCCTCCTATCCCTCGGGCAGCAAAGCTTTCTTTCTTCCCTCACGTCTCACCACACCCTGCAGCCATTTACCTTCAAGAAGAGGACAGCAATGAATGCAACAGTGAAGGTGACCATCACTTTGGCATATTCCTCTGTTGGTAACTTCTCCAGGGCTGGCATAAAGCCCTGTGAAAACAGGGAGAGGGTCTCAGTCAAACATTTGTCCCCTCTGCCAGGGTCACGCAATGTGCTCATCACCTACCCTGTTGTCTGCAGACTTGAGGCTGAGGTACGTGGGCACCTCCATGTAGGAGCTACAGAGGGTCAGGATGCTCAGGCAGAAGTCCAGCAGCTGCAGAGCCAGGAAAGGGGTCTTCAAATGTTCCTGCTGTGCAGACAAATAGCAGGGGACAGGGTTTTGGTTATGACTACAAGACCTTATAGATTTTCCCTATTTACATGGGCCTGTGCTTCATCATCATTTACAGCCTAAGTTATCTGGGGGTTGGGTCTCGATGTTATTTAAGGTTCCTTCCAACCTCAGTCATTCTATGATTTAATTCATTTATACAAACCATAGCATTGGGCAAACCATCTTGCTGGGTTGGTTTCTACCAGCTCCTCTGGAAAAGTCTCTAGCTGTTGCATTGATGTTCCTGACTTATCTCACAAATATTTCCCCAAAGCCCTGAGACAGAAAATAAAACCAACAGGAAAAGTCCCAGATGTGGGAAACCTGGTTTTGTCCCAGCTATCCCCAGTAGCCATTGTGGACCTTCTAACTCCCGAGGATTGCAGCCACTGTAGGAACAGCTTCATCATGAAAAGCCATCCATAAAGAGCATTCTGACATGAGCTGTTACCTACTGTGTGTCTGAAGGATGACACTGAAACCATGGCTGGGACTTGGATGTAGGAACTGAACATTGTTAGGAGGCTGAGGAGAAAGTCCATGACTTGTAGAGCAAGGAATGGGATCAGGAGGCGTTCCCTCTTCTGTGAGAAAAATCAATGTGAGTTATTTCTGTTCTGAATGGGAGGATGAGCCCAGCCATCAATACCTAAAATTACATGTGTTAAGGTACTACAAGAACAAAACCTCTCCTGGAATTTCTGCATCTGATTCTAGATATTGTGATGACCATGGTAGCTTCAGAAACACTGAAGGGCATCAACATTGATTTTAATTCTTTTTCCCACTCCACACTTAAAGTTTCTGTGAACTTTCACTACATGACCTTGATGTTTGATCCCATCAAATCAGTTTCCATTAGTTGTTCAGCATTTCCAAGCTTTCTGCTTCAAAGAAAGTTGGGTTCCCAGATCAGCGCATGGTCATTTCTCCCCCAGAAATAGGAACCATAACTCCCCCCATATAATAGGGGAGTTATGGTTCCCCTCCAAGGTCTGACCTGTACAAGAGTATGGAAATGAGGCAGTAGAGCAACATTTCCAAATAAGAGTATTTCCATCCGACAGCACAACAAATAACCTTGTTTTAGATGTCACTCAGTCTTGGTGAGGCTGGCATCACTGTGGTTATACGTCAGCACTCAGTGAGCATCCTCTAGTCCCCAGTACCAGAGAGCCCCCAGCAAGCAGCTTAATGACATCTGTGGAGAACGTACCTTCACCACCCCAAAGAGGAGGTTGAAGCTGATGACAAACAGCATGATGATCAACAGGAAACTGGTGGTGACATCAGCTAAAAGCGACAACATTAATTTCACATTACTAAAAGCTGGAGCCTAATGTCCACCTCCCACATTCAGGCACATGGGATTGAAGTTTTAAATATCCCGGGCTACAGTATTAAAGTAAAACAAAATGAAAAGAAGCAGTGAAGTTCTAAGCAGTGATCAACAACTCTGGTCAGGAAATTATTTTGAGACTTAGATAAGCTAATCAACAGCAAAAGCAGTGGAGAGATCTACGAGATCCTCAAGCAAGGAAGAAGATTCAACCACCCACCAGTGGCATGGACCACAGAGCTGCAGGGTGAAATACCTTGCCTCCATCCACTCTCTGTAGTTGCAGAATGCAACACACTCCTTATAAAAAGTAGATGCATGAGGAGAAACAAGGAACTTTGCTTTTACTTATATCTTGTTAAATAAATACTGAATTGATTTCCTTTTTTAGCCACAACATAATGAGAACTGAAACATGGAAGGAGACTTAGGAAACAGCAAAGAAAGGCACCCAACCCAAAAAAAAGAGAACAGAGGAGAATGTATGGAGGGCTGCACTAAAGGAGGTGCTGCTCATAGTTTTCATGAAGGAGAACTCAAAAAAACCAAACCCACCTCAGGAACAGGAGGACAAGGCTGAGATCTGATGTACAGAAAACTGAAGGCCATAATAAACTCCAGATAAAGAGGAGCTTGATGAAGATCTCAACCTTTGCAGACAGTCCTAGTCCCACTAAGCCCCAGTTGCCTGAAGCCACTTTCCCTGATTCTCCTTCCAAAACCTCCCATCAGAGAGAGTTTATCCCTTTAGCAGGATGTTTCCTCAGATTCAGTCAAGGCAGCTGCATTTTTCTGCCTCTTTCAGTCTGGCTTCATGCTTCGGGCTTGCTAATTAATTGGACTACTGGCCATTTCCACTGCAGGCTAATTGCCCAGATGAACTTTCAAATTAATCTACAAAGTGCCTATGGGAGCACAGGGCCTGTTGGAGAGGTAAAGTGTCACCTGAAATATCCCACCAGGGCTGGCAGAGGGCTGAGGTGCCTTTCAGGACCAGAATTAATGGAGTTCATGAGGCTGGAGCCTCTCAAAACCATGGTAGACCTGCAGCTGGGATCGATGTGACTTACAGGCCCTTTCCATGCCCAGTGTCCATGGCTGAAAAATGCAAGAAAGTATTTCTTAAGTCCCTTTAGTACTTATCTCCATGCCTAGTTGGCTTTTGTAGGATGAATGTTTGACTGTTGTACATAAGGGGCCTCAGAAAATGGCTCAATATAGGACTAAACTGTAATTTAGAACAAAGTTGTAAGTTAATCTTTCTTAGAGAAAGGATCCAATACTTCTGTGAGAACAAAATTTAGTTTTTGCTCAAGTTGGTAATACCTGAGTTTGGGGGAAGGAGAGCTCAGATACCTTAGTAGGCTTTGCATTGTGTGTCCATTGGCAGTTTTTATACGTTAGCTTTTCCAGTTTTCTGCTCTAGGGGGAATAGACCCAAGACTGAGCTCTGGCACAGGTTGCCCACATTAGTGGTGGAGTCTCCTTCTCTGGGGATATTCAAACCCCCTTGGATGTGATTGTGGGTAATGTGCTTTAGGTGACCCTGCTTGAAGCAAGGCAGTTGTACTGAGAGATCCTAAGTCATCCTTTCTAGTCTCAACCCTTCTGTGATTTTTTAATTCTTGTACCAAGCCTGAGATGAGCTGTGTCCCAGAGATCCCAGGGAATTTCGTGAGAAGGAGCTCATATGTGCTGTGAAGTAAATGCCATTTCCCTTGGTGATATGACCAGAATGGAGCCATATGGTAGAGCCTCTGTAGAGCTGTGCTGGACATCTGCACTGACAGCAAGAAATGCCAAATAATTAATGTCAACCAAATAAGCCCTCCCAACAAACAGAGGATTTATTTACCAAATGTCTATATCTGGTTAACTTCACATCAGGATTTATGTCCTATATGTAGCCAGGAGGGACTTTGAGTGACTTGTAATATTTTGATGAACGCCAAGAAACTCCTTTCTGTTTTATGGCCCAATAAACTGGTATGGGAAATGCAAGCAGGGCCAGTAATGCTCTGGTTTAACAGAGCATGGAGATGCGAATCTGGTTCTTCCAAATTGCAACTGAATGTCCCAAAATGCCACACGGCCATTTGTCTCCTGTTCCTTCTGCCTGGCCAGATTAATCTTGTTCTATTCTTAAACATCAGGTGGTAAAGTTAAGCTTGCTTTAGACTAGTTAACATCCTGAATCCTGACACTGACCCCACTATGAGTCATCTTCAAAGGTTCAGAATGAATAGAGAAGATACTGGATATTCTTTCTGTTTTAATGTTATATTTTTAGTAGATCTACTAATCTCTTGATCAACTTCTACTGAAAAGCAGCTTTCAGAGGGGTGCTCTTGGTGCTACCCTGCCTGCAGCATCTTATAAACCAAGGCAGCAAGGAGAGGCTGCTAGGAACAGAGCATTTCTCCTAAAGACTGCTGATCCTGTCACTCTTGCCATTGTCCCAGCAATGACAAAAACAATCCCAGTTCTCCTTCCTGGGTAGCTACAGGTCGGTGAGCCTCACCTCTGTGCTTGGGAAGATTATGGAACAGATTCTCCTAGAAGACACGTTAAGGCACACGAGGGATGAGCGGGTGATCTGAGACAGCCAGCATGGCTTCACCAGGGGAAGGTCGTGTCTGACAATCTGGTGGTCTTCTATGGTGGAGTGACGACATTGGTGGACAAAGGAAGGGCAACTGATGCCATCTACCTGGACTTCTACAAGGCCTTTGACAAGGTCCCCCACTACATCCTTATTTCCAAATTGAAGAACTCTGGATTTGAAGGGTGGAGTATTTGGTGAATAAGGAATTGGTTGAATGGTCCCAGGCAGAGGACAGTGGTCAATGACCCTATGTCCAGCTGGAGGTGGTGACCAGTGATGTCCCCCAGGGGTCTGACTTGGGGCTGGTGCTCTTTAATATTGTTACCAGTGACATAGATGATGGAATCAAGTGTATCTTCAGCAGATCGCTGATTTCAGCAAGCTGAGTGGTGCAGTTGATACAGCAGAAGGAAGAGATGCCATCCAGGGGCACCTTGATAGATAGGCCCACATGAAGCTAATGAGGTTCAACAAAGCAAAGTGCAAGGTTTTGCAGCTGGGTTGGGGTAATCCCAAGTATGTATACAGACTGGGAGAAGAAGAACTTGCCAGCATCCCCGCTGAGAAGGACTTAGGTTTCCTGGTAGATGAAAAACTTAATGAGCCAGCAGTGTGCAGCCCAGAAGGCCCATGGTATCCTGGGCTGCATGAGGAGTGGCAGCAGGGCAGGGAGAGGATTGTTCCCCTCTACTCTGCCCTTGTGAGGCCTCATCTGGAGTACAGCATCCAAGTCTGGGGCCTCCGACACAGGAAGGAAGTGGAGCTTTTGCAGAGGATTCAGAGGAGGGCCACAGATATGATCAGAGGGCTGGAGCCCCCATCCTATGAAGACAGGCTGAGGGAGGTGGGTTAATTCCGTCTGGAGAAGAGAAGGCTGTTGGAAAACTTCATTATGGCCTTCTAGTGTTTAAAGGGAGATTATAAACAGGAGGGAAATCAACTTTTTACAAGGACAGAGAGCGATAGGAGAAGGGGGAATGGTTTTAAACTTGAGGTCCTTTCCAACCCAAGCCATTCCGTGATTCTGTCATCTACAAATAGAGCAGCATATGCTGAGGACATCCACAGAACCTCTCCCACATTGTTCTCCAGCTCTTCCATCTGGGTTCTGAAGTCAAATTGAACTTTTTATACAGCTTAGCTGCCTTGTTTCCCTGCTTGTTTCTGGAAATAGAAGAGTTGCACTGTCTTTATTCCAAATACAACCAGAAAGTGCTCTCCATCTCCCAGGCAGAGCCCTTTGAAACACCTGGAAGGAGGAGCCAAGTGGAAGGGGGAAGCTCTGCAGAAAGCATTATCAAAAGCATTCATCATGCAAGTTAGTTCCCTCCAACCCACCCAGACTTTCCTCCACTTTCTGTGCACTTCTGCAGCTTGGGGAAGGAAACACTGGAAAAGCAGGGGACGGGCAAATCCTGGCTGCTGTGGGCTTTTTCTCCTATGTAATTCCTCATGACTTTGTAGGGTGAAACACCACAGGGCAGAGGACTCTGATTTCCGCCTTTCTGAGCACAGTGCAGAAGGGTTATCTGAGCCTGTGGTTTTACAGCAGAAGGTTATACAGCAGAAAGTGATAAGAAAAGGAAAAAGCACCCTGCATCTATTGTCCCCAACAGCTTCATGCAAATTTTTTTCTGGCTAAGTAAATTTTGAGGTTTGGGGAGCTGTTTTCTTTTAAATTTTTAAATTTTATTTTAAATTTTTAAATTTTGTTTTTCTCACGCCACATGAGTAGGAATTCAATCAGTTGTGACAAATGTAATGCTTGGAACTGCATGTGAGATAGGGAACAGCCTGGATGCTTCTTGCAGACAAATCGTGTTGTGCCAAAACCACCAGGGGACAAAGGGGCTGGAGTTGGAAAGGCATTGGCATAGCTGCCCAGGAAAGTGGTGGAGTCACCATCCCTGGAGGTGCTCAAGAAATGTGGAGATTTGGCACTGAGAGATGTGGTCAGTGGCCATGCTGGGGCTGGGTTGGGGTTGGACGCGATGATCTCAGTGGTCATTAAAAGCCTTAATGAAAGAGGAACTTAAAAGAAAGAGGAACCATTGGAGGACCCCAATGTCCCCTGCTCCCTTCCAGCATCCTGATCACCTACCAATTCTGTAGTAATCCTTGCCCAGGTCTTTGCAGTAGCCCTTCCCACTCGCCACCTCCAGGGAATACTCGATCAGCAGCAAGATGCTCATCACCTAGGAGAACAAAGGCAAAAGGCACAATGCAGCCCACAGCAGACCAACTTATTTTTGACAAATCTGTTTCCAAGGAGCATGCAGTGGCTGCAGCCCGAAGTGCAGGGTGGTGCTCCAATAGCATTTTGAAGTGCTAAAAGAAATGCAGTAAAACTTAAGACCCTTCTGTAAGTCCAGCTATACTGTTTCACTGACAAAAAAATCATTTTTCTTCTTTTATTTATTTGAGAAAATCTTTCAAATGAGTTTTTTTTTTCTTTTTCTTTCTTCTTTTCCCCCACATTGAACATAACTGGTTCGATTTTCTCTCATTTCACCCCCAAGAAAATAAAAAATGGTGCAAACATGATTCCATCACCCCACTGAATCCAGCACTGGGAGCACACATTCTTCATGCTTGAGGCACTGACAAAAGGACCATCAGTGAAGAAGTCATTGGGAAGAGGTGAGTGAGGGAAAGTATTTGTCTGCTCAGCACACGGGTTGCCTGGAACCCCACGATGATGCAGGAAGGAAATCTGTATCTGACACCACAATCAGCACAAGCATGGTACTGTGTAGCTGAAACAAGTTGTTCACAATAGCTGCCAGAGCCTCTGTGTTATGACTCGCGTAAAGAAATGACGCAGGCAAGGAGGAAACTGAACTGTTGTGGTTGTGCTCCTGCTTGCAAACTTTGTGTATGGGCAGCAGTGCAAAACAAGCAACTGCAGGAGATGAGAAAAAACTTAACAGTTAAGCAAGCAGAAGAGATGATTTGTTCTTTCCACAGAGAGCTCAGGCTGCAGTAATGCATGGTCATTTGCCTCCTGCACTACAGTAGGTATTGCAGGCAAAAGAAAGAGGCACAGAGAGAAAGGCTTTGCACTGGGCCAGAAATGAGGAAGCAAAGCTAGGAGGGCACTGCTATGTGGCAAAGACAGGAACCAAATGCAGCCTCTCCCACTGACAGTGTTAGCTGGAGAAGACCAGAAACTGTCCCCAGAACCAAATCCATCAACTTTCTTTGCCAAGAGCTGCAAGTTCTGTTTCCAGAAGAGCTGGATGTCCTTGGAATCCTTCATTTCTGATGAGCACATGCTCCCCAAGAGATTTTTCTTATTGCTGCTACTGGTCAAACTCCTCAAATGGCAGCATGGGAAACTGAGAAAGAAACTGCTTTTTCATGTTTCTGTTAAATGGAGAAAAGCAGAAGATCTGAGCCCAAAGCATCCGCATGTTTCCTGAAAGACAAGTGAGTGAGAGCAGGAGATGGAATCCCAGATGAATTTACAGACAGAGCCAAAGTTTCAGCACAAAAGACCATCCCCATTGCCAATCAGGGGAACAATAATAAAAAAAGACACTCTGAGATCCCTGCAAGTATTGAAAAAACAACCAAACGAATGGCAGTCCCGTATCAGAGAGCCAAACCAAGCATAAGCAGAAGACATTTTAAGTGAAACTTGGCTTTAAGTTTCCATTTATAAGAGATTTTGCATAGAAAGAATGAGCCACTGAACTGCAACGAGGTAAGAGACAATGCTCTGGGGGTCGTTTCTGAGCTCTCAGTCCCATGGCCAAGAGATCCCTCCATCACCCACCTCTGCGTTTGGCATCCCACTGCCTGGCCCGTGACAAGCCCATTTATTCCTGCAGAGGACAGAAGGTAATTGAAGCCCCACAGTGGAGCTGAGAAGTTGGAGGAAGGTTGGTGACATCGCCAAACACTGAAGGACAGAGGCATAGCGAGCCGCCAACCCAAGGCAGATAATCTGAGCAAGCAACAGGGTATCTTGTAAGGCAGAAACTTAACAGCCCCCATTCCCTGGGGGGGTATTTGCTGCAGCCATGGTAGGGTTAAGCTACTGCCAGTAGTTGTGTCAAGGTACTTTTTCTTTGCTGAAATCTGTGCAGCTTGACTAATCTCCAAATTATTTATGTGTGTGCACATGGCCTTGGTGTGACACGTGCTTACTTTTCTCACGCCCAGGCTTTGCAAAGAGCCTGAAGTTGCAATGAGCAGGGGTCAGTGGGGACACAGATGTGCTTTGAGGGTTCCTGACTTCTGTACATGCAGGGTGGTGACACCTGGCACTGTGAGGTCGAATGGTGCCTCATGTAAATGCTTTACTTTCAGTGCTTCACCTCTTCTTACTTTAATTTAAAAGTGGCTGCTGTGGTTCAGAGCATTTTATCTTTTCCTTCCTGCTGCCTCTTTTTTCCTCTCTGTTCATGCGATAGAGATGCTCTGGGAGGATGAGGGCAGTCACAGCCTGCTGACAGCACAGTTCCATGCCAACAGAAACCATAGCCACAGTGAAGGCTGGGCCTGGGGAAGGCCCCAGAGATGGAGCTCTGCTCATGAAGTACCAGTGCTCAGCTGTGACAGGTCAACCCAACGAGTTGCCACTTTCCAAGACCTTTGTCTCTAATTAAGGATGAGTAGCAAATGAACAGTAGCTTTCTGTTTATGCACAGAACCAATAGCCAGGCTTTGCTCTTGAAGCTAGCACCAAGTAACTTGGAGTCTCTTCTTGTCAATGAGCAGGAGAACAAATTCTTCCATGCTTCCTTTCAAAGTCACCACCCGACGCCTCTTGAAGCTTTGCTAATCACACAACTGTCCCCTCCTCATCCCCCTCCTTCTCCTTCCCCATTTGTTTGAGAACACCCACATTTATTTCAGCTGTCTATGGAGAGATCAGCAGTAAGACAGATCTAATTTATAGGAGTACAAGATATCACCAGGAAGCCCGAGAGCTTGTGTTTGATGGTGTTGCTATCACCTAGCATCACTATGATTCATCATTGGGACCCATAGCAATAATTTATATTGATACAAACAAACAGTATTGATGTGGCAAATCATCCATGTCACCACTGAGTTATAAATTCCCTTTCCCCTTTCCCTCCCGCTGCCAAGCTGCAGCAACATCATAAAAAGGCAGAGAAAAGGTAGGAAATATAAAAGGTTGCTGCTATTCTTCTGTGTTATCTCTTAAAGCAGTATGACAAGACCATCTACTGCAAAATCCAATGGCAATCTCCGTCTTGAGAACACCGTGAAGCCTCACCCCAAGGCTCTGCCTTTTGCTGTTCAAAACTCAACTGCAAGTCTTCAACAGACTGACAATGATTTTTGCAGTAACACATCTTCCACATTATTGGAAATGAAGGTTTCGCTGTTGGCCATCAGCACCATGAGCTGATTTCATTCTCTTCCAGTAAAGGCTGGTGCAAATTAGGAATATCTACTGGCACCACAGTGAAACAATGGTTAGAAAATGTGTTTTGTTTCGAAGCATTTGGAGGAACACAAAGGAGGCTTTATGATTGACCCTCCCAGCTAGGAAAGATTACTTCCCTTTCTCTCTGTGCCTCTGATTCTCCACTGGCAGAAGGCAGCTTGCATCACATGCCATGCCTGTAGCTCTTTGTCATGCATTTCCTCCCTTTAATTTTGCCACTTCCTCTTCAAACCTTGGGAGTTCTTTCTATGAGGGTCCCATTTCCAAGCAGGTCATGACCATCCCTCCACGATGGCTCTGTGTTTAATTGGTCATCAGAAATTGCTTCTGCTCTGCTGCAAACTCTCCGCTTTCATATGGTTCAGTTTTTGTCACTTGGGGTCATAAGACTGCACAAGAGATACAGCAATTTCCGTTTCTTCAAAACAGTGAGATTATGAGCTTCGAGTCTGTGCTGAGAAGATGAGAAGTCTGCCTAGGCTGTAATCTAGATGCTCAAAAAGCAGAAGGCAAAGGAGGATATAAAATTGCAATCTCATCACATTTTGAGGTCCCCAAATGATTAAAAATTGACATTGGAAATGGCACTGCAGCACCTGGATTCCACATAGTGCCAGGGGCAAGCTCTGCTCTTCTGAGCTGGTGTGGGGCTATCTTCTGTGGTCATTGATGGCACGAGGGAGTGGTGGAATCAGTGTCCCTGGGGGTATTCCAGAGCCGTGGGGATGTGACACTGTGGGATGTGGTCAGGAGGTATGCTGGGGATGGGTTGAGGTTGGACTTGATGATCTATGATCGTCCTTTGCTGAATGCTTTCACTTTATCCCACTATCCAGATCTGCAACTAAACCCATCTGCAGTTTTTGTTGCCTTTCATTGCATGAATTCAATGCTCCATCAACGGATGCAGGGATGGCACTATGGGAGTCAAAGCTGTTATGTCACTTCATGCTGGACCCCAATCTCAGCTTTGTGTGAGCAAGAAGAGGGCTGTGGCATAGTGAGGGCATGCCTGGCCTGCTCCAGCTGCTCCAGAAACGCTGTGGGGACCATGACATGTCCATGCCCAGCACATTCTTGCAGGTGACAGTTCCCCTCACTCCACTTCTTTGCACAGAGGAAGGTCAGTTCCCTGTTAGATGTTATCACACTGTGTGCTCCCAATGTGTGACTGCACACACCCAGTGCAGCAGAAGGGATTATTTTAAGTGTGCCCTGCTGTGCAAGAAACCACATCCTCAGTATGACGTGAGGCCACCTGAAAGCACATCTCTGCAGCCCGAATGGGGGGAGAAACATCTTTGAATAGGGGAAGAAACGTCCCCGAATGTTCCCTGTGCTGCCCAGCTGCAACCAGCAGCTCCAGGCAGCTGCACCAAGTGCCTCCCTCCACAAGCAAGAGCTCCTGAATTGAGCTGCAAGGGAAAGATCAGGAAGCAGAGACGGTTTCCATGAGCTCCAATGGATAGAGAGAGGGAATAACAGTTAAAAAAAAAATACAACTGTAATAAATTTCTTCCTGCCTGCTCCTCCCCTCCCACCTAACCTCCCACTTTGTGCATTCCCCTCAAACCATTTGTCTTTTGTTTTTGGCAAAACATGAAAGTCAATAGTGAGGGAACTCCATGATCTGCAGTGCTTGTACCTTCTGCAAGCATTTCCCCCTTGCTTCTTTCTTGTCTCCCTCCATCCCACGCTGTGTCACTTACCATGTGGAAGATCCCCAGAGCAAGAGTTGCCGTCTTGATGTTGAAGAAGCAGCATTTTGGGGGCTTGGTTTGGGCAGTCATGTTGGGATCCCTCTGCTCTGCTGGGAGTTACAGCGGTTCAGTCTGCAGCAGCCACCTCACTGGAGAGCAGAGCGAGCAGTGCAGTTCAACTTCCTTCCTGGTCTATAAGTGTGTTTAGTCATCCACATGGTCACATGAGATCTTTGATTTCTCAATAAGAAAGAAAGCAAAAAAATAATGTTGCTTTTCTAACAGATCTTTAACTGCTTTCACATCCCTGATGGCAAATGTGAGCACAAAACTGCTTCGGGCAGGTAGTGAGCAGGGTGTAGGGGAGCAGTGGGCTTTATCCTAGAAAAACCATCAGAAATAAGAGCAGGGGGCCAAGAATGTCACCTTAAACTTGACCCACTGTTTTTGCAGTGAGACATCCAAATTCCTGAGCATGAAGCAGCTGGTTCCTCGCCAGCAAAGACACCGCTCCCTGCAAGCACCGATCCCGAGCAGCACTGTTCTGTGGGACTGCAGCAGTGGGGCCACCAGGGATGGGGTCCTTGGCCACCAGGCTGATGGATCTGCTCCTGGTTTGGGTAAGGAACATGAAGCAGCAATGAGACCTGAGCACAGATGACAGCCATTGTGCAGTTTGTCCAGTGGAGGTGGAACCGTATTTTTATAGAATAAGAATCATTTGAGTTGGAAGGGACTTTTGAAGGCCATCCGGTCCAGCGCCCCTGCAATGAACAGAGGCATCTATGCCTTATCAGGGTGCTCAGAGCCTGGTTCAGCCTGACCTTGAATGTCTTCAGGAATGGAGTTTTGGCAATATTAAAGGTCTAATTTAAAGCTGGCAATATAAACATCTGCACAGGTTTCCAGAGAACTTCTCCTGCCTGGAAGAGATGGACTGGAAGACTTCAGTATGGTTGAGTGGATGCTCATGGAGGTTCTACAGTGATGAGCTCCTAGCCATAGCTTTGTGCTGCAGTGGATCACAGAATCAAAAATGATTTGGGTTGGAAGAGACCTTAAAGATCATCTAGTTCCAGCCCCCTACTGGCTGCCACCACTCAAGCATAAATCATTTTATAACTTTTCAGATGGCATGACATGGCATAGTACATGTCTGGATAGAACAGAAATCATAGAATCATAGAATCGTAGAATGACCCAAATTAGAAGGGACCCAGTAAGGATCACAGAGCCCAACTGTTGGCTCCACATGAGAATTTAAGAAAACAGACACTGTCTATAGCTTCATATTCATAGGAATAAGGAGAACACCACTGATTGGAGGTTGTGTCCAGACATTGTTCAGTCCCTGTAATTTTCAATGCTAGCATCCAGCCCAACATTTTTTTTTACTAACCTGTTCCAACCACTTCTATTCTTTGTGGTTTTCTCACCACAAACAGCACACATTCATAGTAGTATTTCATCATGGAGAGCACATTCACAGTGTAAGCTGACAGCACAGATTCTTTCTCTGCTTCTGTACGGAATCCATACTGCAGTATAACATTTTTTATATCCTCACAGCCTGATTCTATAGAAAGTTCTCCATCACCCCATCCCTTTGACAGAAGAGCTCAGAGCCTCCAAGCCTCCCCACTGCTTGTTTACCAGTCAGGTGGGATGTTGCTGGGTCAGGACCCCAGGAGGGCTGCAGGAAGCTCAGGAAACACAGGCAGGATGGAGCCTGCTGCAATTAACTCCCACATTTGCTGTTTTTCTGACTCCCAGCTGGCAGGTGGGAAAGTGAGTGAATGGAGAAATACCCCAGTTTGTGGCTGCACCACTGGATAGAAGAGAGCTAGCATGTAGCTGGTGCCTGTGGATTCCCAGGCTGCTCAGTTTTCATTGCAAGGAAAACATGAAATTTATAGACTCTGAAATTACAGGGTTAGCAAAAGATGCCATCACTGTAAGCTATATTTCTGCAACCCACTCCAAACCTGCCTAGCTCTGGATTTCAAGGATACATTTTTTCATACAGAGTAAATTTGAAATATGTTTGGTCTCACTCCTTCCTGGAATGTGCTTTTACAGATTCTGCCTTTTTCTTTCAGGATGGGAAATAAAGTGTCTTCTACAGAGAATGGCTATGGGTATCCTGCTACAAGAGACCTCTTGCATCTTCCTGCCTTCATATGCGAAGGCAAAGCCAGGCAGCAGCTGGGAAATGTGCCTACCAGGTCCCCAAACCTAAAAATTGTCTTCCACCATGAGACACTGCTTTGTCCTCTGTGTCTCCATTGGGAGAACTTGCACTGAGCCCAACACCAAATGGCCACCATTCCTCCAGGGCTCCATGGACAGCAGCAGGTACCTACAACACCTCTCACTTCAATCAGAAAATCATAAAGGCTGGAAAAGATCTCTAAGACCATCTAGTCCAACTGTCAACCCATCCCCACCATGCCCACTGACCACGTCCCCAGTGCCACATCTGCACGGTTCTTAACACCTCCACCTCCCCCCCGGGCAGCCTTTTCCAATGCCTCATCACTCTTTAGGAGAATAAATTTTTTTCTACTTCCCAATCTAGTCCTCTTCTGGTTCACCTTGAGGCCATCATATCACTGCCCTTCTCTCCAGGTCTTTCTTGTAGAGAGCAGCCCAAAACTGAACTCAGCTCTTGAGGTGCAGCATCACCAACACCGAAAACAGAGTGATGATCACTTCCCTGATATTACAAATGTGGAATTCACTCCAGTGTTTCGGTGCTATTTTGGAGCCCCCAACCTCCAGGAAACCATTGGGTGGAGAGAGGAAGCAATGGGAGATGGATGGTGAACAGTTGCTGTGTGTTTTAATGGACCCCAGAGTAGGTTTTGGTTAAATCCTACTTCCTTGAGGCCTTTCGTGACAACAATCTTGTATATCCTGACATCACTTTTGGTTGTCTCCATTTGGGGGGTGATCTTTGGGCTAAAAATGTGATTGCTTTAATGCATTTCAGAATGGCCTCTGACAAATTAAAATCCAGCTGCCAACATTTACTGGTGGGCCCAATGTAGAGAATGAAAATGAAATATTTTCAGACTACTCAGGGAGAGCACAAAGTGTAGCTGGGGACCAAAGGCACCACGAGCTTTGATCCCTGCATCTCTCAGCATCCCTTGGGAACTGAATGCTGCGTCAAACCGCAATGATGTCTGGAGCATCCTTGGAGGAATATGGTTAAAAACGATAGTGGGTTTTAAAAACAGGTCTGCTTAAACATCTTTCATTTACACATCAGTTGCAAAAACAGGCTTTGCTTTACCTCCTCCACATGAAATGTATTTTCTTTGGGGGTTGCCTCCCCCCAAACCAGTTTGTGGGCCCAGCCGAAGGAAGGTGCAGGAGGATCAAGTATTTCCTGCTAATATGAAAAGCTGGTTCATAATCTGAACCCGACTTTCCTTGAAAAGTGTACTTTCCTTTTGCAATCCCCCATCCTTTTAGAGGCAGACAGAGGCTTGCTTGTGCCTTTGAGCATACCATACCCAAACTTAGCTCGCGATGTGTAAAAACAAATAGAAAGTGTGGCCCAGGCTGGGCCATTGGCTTCAAATAGCCCTGCACTGCCTGAATGCCAGTGCATTATGCTGAGTGGCCCCTTTCAGCGGTCTGCATACCACGTCCTTCAGACACCCAGCACCGCTGAAAGATTGGCCTTGTAGGAAGTCGGTTGAGTGAGGAACACAGCCCTACTTCTTCCATGCTGCCATGGACCCATATCTGATGTGCTCCTTGAGCCCTGCCCCAGCTCCTTCCTGGAAGCAATCCCAGGTGGGAGCTCTCATTTGAGGGGTCTTTACAACACCTGGACATCAGCTCCTTTCTCACAAACACCTATGAGCCTCCTGTAACCATTTCCCTGTTTCCATGCAGCCCTGATCCTGGCCCCAGCCAGTAGGAAATGTTCTCTCCTTCCTAATTGGCTTGCTCCAAAGCATGGCTTAATGTATTTGCACTCTACAAGAAGCCAAACAACAATGTGAGAGCCTTAATGAGAGAGGGGCTGAATTGCCAGCAGAGCAATAAATCTCTGGCAGAGGCTGGCATGGGGTCTGCTACCACAAATTCCCATTGCAAACCAGTTGGGCTCAGGCATCTGCTGCTGCCAGGAAAAAAAAATGGAGCATTCAGTTAACTCTTGTGACTTTCATCCATCAGTTCATTATGCTTTATGTCTATGCTGATGCGTGTTTTGCCATTTGCTGCTTTTTATCGACATTATGTGCCACGCTGTATTCATTGCACCAGGATTTATATCTGCCCTGTTACCTGCTTTATTCTTTCATTATATTTTATATCAGTTTTGCTATGCTTGGTGACTGCATAGCCTCCTTCTAGATGCACCTTACCATATTTTACACATTACTTTACATGTCTTCTGCTTTATTCTGACATAAAAAATAATAATCTTGGAGTATATTTAAGTGCTTACAGAGGTAAGAGACCATTGTTTTGGTTCAGCTGGATGCAGGAAGTGGCTCTGTTGGCTTTTACTCACAAACCTACACAAGAAAATTGCCATCTTTTGGGTTTAAATAAGGCAGCAATTCTGTCTAAGTCATGGGTTAAAAAGGAAAAATGAAGGAGCCAACATTTCTGTTTGTTATTTGTATATCTGATAATGAAGATATCCCCCTACCCTGAGCTAGCCCAGATTATGATTCTAGAACCATTCATAGACCCATTCTGTGATTCTGATGCTGACATTCAGGTGCTTCCACATCTGCCAGTGTCTAAATTCCCAACACACCTGGTGAAGATGGTGTGAGTTATTCAGGTCCCCTACCCAGCACACAGAGGTATCCCCAAAGTGCTGCTCCTTCCCCTGGAGCTCAGTCCCACCTCAGCTGTCCCATAGAAGTCTGTCTGTGAGATGATTCCCTATCCCGAACATAGAAACCTGGGTAGAAGGGTAGAAGTGGTGCTGAGGGATGTGGTCAGTGGGCATGGTGGGGATGGGTTGGTGGTTGGACTTGGGGATCTTAGTGGCCTTTTCCAACCTTAATGATTCTATGATTCTGTGAAGCCGGATAAGCAATTAGCATTGTTAAACTGCTCATTAGGAGAGAGAACTCCTTCTGCAATGGCAGCTGGACCAGTTTCCAGATAACGGAGGAAAACATAACATAGGAAAACTCCAAAATGAACATGGCAATGTGGGTACAGAAGGACCTGGACAAATCTCTGCTTGTGAGATGGCAGAGCCATGGGGGATGCACCCACGTGCAGGCACAGCCTCAGGAACACGATGTCCCCAGAACTCTGCAGCATCAGCACACGGATGTGAGGACACCCATAAGACTGTGAGGGCTGCGGGTGCTGTCCTCTTCCAGCAGGATCAGGTCAGGCCATGAGTGAGGCATGCTCCACAACAGCGGTTCACATCCAGAGCCAAGCTCACCTTATTCGAGGGCAAAGGAGAGCCCTGTTCCACCATTCCTGGAGTCTGCCCATTGCAAACTACAGAAGGTGTGCCTGGTTAGTGGCTTTCTGCTTGCCACAACAGGAAAACAACATATTTCTAGAACGTACTCACCATGTACAAACTTTACCTCTTTTGCATTTTCCATCCCCAGGTTTGTTCAGAACCTGCCCTCATTGCTCACTGTGAGCATCTGCAGCCACCTCCTATTAATGATATTTTTGTCCCTGTGCCCTGATTTGCTCAGGAAACAAACAAACAAGCAAACAATGGATTATTTAGCTGCAAAAAGGAACAACACGTCTGCCTGCCGCTACATTTGCAAACCCCCAAAGATTTATTAGGAGACACCAGAAAAGGTGTTTTCAGCACAAAGCTGGCAGAACACACTGTATGAATAACTGCGCGGCCTTTCCAATATTTACATGTACATAAGAGCCTGCGTGGAGGCTGCTTCTGTTCCTGCACCCACTTTCAGGCTTTCCATCCAATCTCAGATAGAGAAGCACTGAATAGGTGTTTTTAGGAAGCAAGAACAATATCTGAACAATGCAGACAATTTGCACTGTGGAGCTGAGCCTCTTCAGAGCTGTGAATGGCAGCTGCTGAGCCCAGAGAGCTTTTAGGAGATGGTCATATTGATCAAGGAGTGGTAGGGAAGAAGGGAAACGTGGGCCACGAGGCTCCTGCTGGCCTGGTTAGAAAGAAATCCTTCCTCTGTTCATGATGATGATTAAATTGACCTGATTGCACTTCCAGTGTGAAAAATGTTGCGTTCAGTGGGCTATGTACCATTGGAAGTCAGCAGGAAGGCAGGGAATGGAACTTGCTCAGCACTGCACACCCCAAACCCATGGACACAAAAGGAGCATCCTCCCTGGGAGCTGAACCACAGTGCTGCTTCAGGAGAGCTATAGAAAAGAGCAGGTCTCATTCCACTTCAACTCCTCATTAATTTCTGAGCACTTTAGGCTGCTGCATATGGGAAGTAATTGTTGTAATTATAATACTAAATATACTGTTCGAATTCTGCTGGAGAGTCGAGAGGTTCAGCAGCTCTACAACTAAAAAGGATGTCTGCAAGTGCAGGTAGAGCTGCGGGAGACAGTGGGCAGGGAGCGAGCACCACTCAGCTCCCAAGAAAAAGAAAGAACAATTCAGCAGCTGTTGAGCAGTTCCCCAGAGCAACACCTTCCTGCTTCCCTTGGAAGCCCCACATGAGAACATTTCTGTGCCTCACCTGGATGCTCCATGTTCCTGCTCAGCCCAGGGCACAGCGAGCTTCTCAGGCTGCTGCTCCCTGATGTGTCCCCAGCTGCAGGACAGGGGTATCCATCTGGAGTACCCGGGAAAAAGAAGCATCTGGGTGATTTTTTTCCTGGAAATAGCACTTCAGGTTCCTTTTTAGCCTTGAAAGCCTCAGATGCAGCATATGCTGGGCAGCTGGGTGCTGGGATGGCTCCATGCAGTTGCACCTCGATCCCTGGCAGCTCCTGCTCCCCTCCTGCTCCCTGCACTGCACAGCAGCTGTGTCCCCAGAAGTGGCCTCTTGATGTCACTGTGGTTACACCGATGGGTTCGGTGGCTTTGGATTGGGCCAGGAGCGTTTTGAAGGCTGCAGAGAGGGATCATCCACTCGTCCATATTTTTCACCCATTCCTGGAAGGAAGCATCAATCTTACGGGACTATGAAATGGTATTTTCTTGTGACTATCCTCAGTACCATTGATCTTAAAATATTGCTGCAGTTTGTGTGTACAGATTTCCAAACATTCATCTTTTCTGCCCAAATGAGAACAATCCATTTCCCCCTACACGGCTCCCATATCTGCCTGCATCCCGACAGCCCATCCCATGCTCACCACCAGCAGTGGCACAGCAAAAGGTCCAAGGAGGGTCTGAACCAAACTTTTCCAGCCCAGAACTCAGACGAGGATCAGCTCACAACCTACACAAACGTATTCCAGAGATGTGGAGCTTTAAAAAAACAACAAAACTCCACCCCCAAATTGTAACATGGAAATGGGAACATTCTATTTTGCCATTTTCAAGAATCAAACACTTCACTTTTCCTCAAAATACGCTTCAGTGTTATTTATGGAAAAAAATGTGTTGCAATAAAAGCAAAACGTTTCACTTGGTCAGAGTTTGGCAGCCTCATTTTGTAAGACGCCACATTTTTGGGGATACTTTCAGGCTGATTTTTTCTTTCCCTTTTCTTCAAAGTTTCAGAACTGCCTAAGGACCATAACTGCAGTTGTTCACAGATGCTCTGTAATTAGCTTGAGCTTCTCCGTATCTCTGAAGAACCCAATCAATGATTATTCAAGTGAACTACAGAGGCCATGCAGGAATTAAAGTAGGGTAGAGTCCTTAAGCTGATTTTCTGCATAGAGATTAATTTCATCCTGGTTCGAAACAAATGGAATACATCCTGCTGTCACTGTCCCCTTGTGACTGTCCTTATTAAGGGCCCGAGCTTTAAACTCCGGATCAGAGCAGACTCCCACTGGGCTAATGAGGTCTTTGAATGGGATTTTGGGTTGGTTTTGAATGGAGCGGTTGGAGTTCGGTGGTGTGCACACAGCTCTCCTTTGTTCTCTTTGCGACGAGGTCTGCACCACCCATCTGTTGTCCAGCAGCTCCACCATCAAAGTCCATCTACGTGGTGGTGAATCGTGGGACAGATCAGCAATTCCCAAACCATTCTTCTCAAGCAGCACAGACTGAGAACAGAATGAAATACAGTGACCATATCCCTCTGCATTCTGCACTCCAAGAAAAATGGTCTAAGCAGAGTTTTATGCAGCCCAGTAGGGGAAGAGAGCAGAGATTCCATTCAATTCACTGGCAACTTCATCTCTTCTGTATAGATGCCATTTGGAGGGCTGAGTGATAGCTCTCAGTGGGAAATTTCTACTGAAACAAAAAGATAACATTTTTACATATTAATTTGCTGTTCTCATGGATTTTAAGAGTACTACATGGGTAGCAGCTGAACGTCTGACAGTAGCTATGGAGGAACCTCAGCAGCTGGGATGTTCTTTTGATCCTGGTAATGATCCAAAATGCCACATTTCTCTGTTATGCCTTTGAAATCCAGTCCAGAAGTCCCTGAAGAGCAGTGATATGGTAGAACATAGAATCATAGAATCATAGAATCATAGAATGCCCTGGGTTGAAAAGGACCACAGTGATCATCTGGCTCCAACCCCCTGCTATGTGCAGGGTCGCCAGCCAGCAGACCAGGCTGCCCAGAGCCACATCCAGCCTGGCCTTGAATGCCTGCAGGGATGGGGCATCCATAGCCTCCTTGGGCAACCTGTTCCAGCGTTTTTGTGTGAAAAACTTCCTCTTTAGGGTCCCCTTTGGAGCAGAGGAGGGGTATGAGATTATCAACACTTGGCATCACCACCCAACCTTCACACCTGCTGTCAAATGGATTGAAAAGTTTAGAAAACTTTTAAAAATTTTTAATAACAAAATTACTCTGCAAGAAAAGTTTTTTCCTCTGCGCCATGTCTAGATGGGATATTCCCTCTCCCCCTCCATTATGTCTATATGGGATTTTTTTCTCCTCCATCATATCCAGATGGGATCTTTTTGGGTTCCCCATAATCCTTCGGACTATTCAACTTCAGGACTCGAAGAACTCCTTAAAATACTTCTTCCACTGCTATATATGTGTCTGCATTGGGTTTGGGGAGAGTTCTCAGCTTCCCTAGATGATGGATTTGCTTGCGTATGGGGATCAACCCTCCAAGGTCCAAGCCTAGCAGATGTCTCTCTGGCAGCACCATGGTCTGGATGCTCACTCATCCTACAACATGGGAAACATCTGCTGCAAACATGTCCCATCCTTACAAGTGCTTTACTGTGTACGAGTTGTAGAAAGGGGAAAGGCATGGTCTGTGTGGGCAGTGGTTGGGTCATAGAGCCAAATTTTCCCAGCATGAATCAGCAATCCAGCAGGACAGATGGATGTACAGACAGCTTTCCTTGGAGGAAATTCTTGTTGAAGGAAATCCTTATTTACACCTGCGTGAGTCAGAGGAGCATCTGCTCAGTGAGCTGCCTCTTTGCCAAGCCTGAAGTCATTGCCTGAACATGGGAAGCCTCAGACTCACCACCACCCATCCCAGAGCCATGCTCCAAAACCCCATAAGAGGACACTCCTGGGTCTCCCCACAGACACCTCGGGGTTGGAAACCACATCACAGCTCTCGGAGAGGAGGTCTGGGCAAAGTGGTTTCCCACTGGGGCATACCCCCAAGCTCCCAGACAGGAGGACACTGCTGCGTTTGCTCCCTGCACACTGGGCTGCAACCCATCAAACGGGTACGTCTAAAGGGCCAAATCCTGCTATTTTTTTATTGATGTTGTTGTAGTGCTTTTATTGGAGATATTCCATCTCCATCGAATTCAGTACTGTGAACACAAAGAAACCCTACTTAATTTGATGGGGAAAATCCTTTGATGAAGATGGTTTTGCTCCAGTTTTATGGCAGAATAACTGCAAACTCAGTATGAATGAAAGGAAAAGTAATTTATATTCCTGGCCAGCTTTTCTTCCCCAGTTCCTGCCCAGCACAATTTCATATCTATAATGCTCTTCTGCAGCTGTGGGAAATAACAGAGAAACCTACTCCAAGGTAACAATGATATTGGCTGCACAGAGCTAGATTTTGAAATGAAGAAATTAGACTGATACTCTTTTGTAGCTCAATATAAGGAAACAGCCTGAACTTTCTCCAAAAATAAATTAGCCTGTTAAGGTGTTGAGAAATAAACATAACTCATTTGGCCATGGAAAGAATAATGAAACAGGGTTTGTTCCCAGTCAGACTTCCTGATTTCAGGTTGCATTCCAAAAAGAAAACCCAAAATAAAGCAACAAAGAATAACATTGCCATGCCAAGTCCTTCATGTTTTACAGAGTGTTATCTTGCTTTCTTGAAGGGTGCACTGGGAAAAAGGTACACTTAAAACAGATTTTGGAGAGGATTTGTGATGCTCTAGAAGCCCAAAGAGATCTTCATTAGAGGAGGTCTTAATTACACCTGCAAAGGACAGGATTCATCTGTCCTACCTAGCTATTAAAAACAGCCTGCATTTAATTAATCCTAATAGTACCTAAGCTCTGGGAAAAGGCATACAAGAGACAAATACTGCCAGGGGTTGATCTGTCCCACTCACCCCACACCAGGGATGGGGTGACACCCAGACTGGAGCTCTCATGGGATGAAAAGGGTCCATTTTATAAAAAGAAAACTCTTCTCAGCTTCTTTGCTCTTTCATTTTCATCCTTAATTTGCCTTTTTGTTGCTAAGTTTTAACCATAGCCAGTAACAGAAACAAAGGCAAAATGAAATTACTGAGGAAGAGGTGCTGAATAAGTTCCCTGCCTTAAGTCACTCTATGTAGAATCATAGATTCATAGAATGGCTCAGGTTGGAATAGACTTCAAAGATCGTCTAGCTCAATCTAGGAATGCAGACAAGCATCTGGGATTCGTTCTCCACAAGGCTGTGCTGCCTCTCCTCTTTTCCCCATCTCCTGGGCCCTTTGATTGCACAAAGCTGGAAATCTCATCGCTGTGTTTGGACAATGTGTTGTATGGGGCCAAAGGACATGATGAGCCAAGTGCACAAGGAGAGGTCAGGTTCTAATTGTTACCCTTACTGCATTTTTTTGACTAAAGAAATGGGACTTTGTGAAAATCCCTACATATGAGTGTGTGGTTCAATTTACTCAGCCTATAGTTGGCTGGTAGAAAACATAGGCCAGTTAAATACTGATTTCTCTATATAGTCATGAGAAGATTATTAAGTCTGTTGAAATAAAGGCAATAAAGAGGAAAAGGCAGGACCTGGGCTTAGCACCTTTGTACTCTGAAGCAATGAAGTAATTCTAAAATAGCGAAACTTCTGCTGATCCCTGTTGCAGGCTGATTTGAGCGGAAGAGGACCGTGACAGATGTTAATGACCTTATCTCAGGAGAACAGCTCTCAGATCACACCCCTCCAATATGCCCTTTTATCACCTGAAATTGTCCCAGTTTACATATTAATTTACTACCGATGCAGCATACCATTCCATAAGATGCACTGAGTGAGACCTCATCCGACTGGTTAGATGACATCCGTATCACTTTCACCTTGGCAGTGGCATTAAGACCACCTAATGCATCAATTGCAGAATTTGCAAACATATTAGGAATGCTCATTTCATCGCAGCCTCACTTTGCTGGTGGCTCACAAAAACACTTGATGCTACAATCGCATATTATCTCCTCCATGCACACTCTGGATTTAATAGCTAGTAGAACGCAAGATTAATTGCTTTCATTACTCCACCATATTAATTTTATTGTGTTACAGTAAACTTTATACACGTATTTCTATCATATATATGTTGCTACCTTTGCTAAAAAATTTAGCAAATTCAGTGAGCACACAGTGAGAAGCTGTTTCCATGTGGCAGTGCCAATTCTCAGCTCACAAGGGCCGTGGTCAGCCCAGCATCGCGAGCCAAAGCAAACCTCCCACAATCCATGCATGTGAAGCAGCCCATAATTGCCCCATTCCATAAGTATTTCCTAGCCTGGATATGTTCAAGAATTGGACTTAGTGATCCTTATGAGTCCCTTCCAGCTTGGGATGTTCAGTGCTTGATTGTAAGATAGAAATATTGGGCTTTGCTAGCACTACTCTATTGCATACCTCACACTTTCATTCCCTTCGTTGGGCTGAGGTTCCCTACGTGTCTCCCATTCCCAGATATCAAGATTTGCACTTGGATCACTGGCAGAAGGTATCCAGCTGGAGAATCCAGGCACTTTTGGTTTGAATGAAAAAAAAAAAAAAAACCACAAAGCTTTTTCAAGAAAGCTGAGAGTGTCCAGAAAAATATATGTATTTCACTGAAAAAAGACTCCTTTGAAAAAGCTGTGATGGATCATTTGCAACAAGCTGTAGCCAGGGTAATGCAAAGGGTAATGTTTCTTTAATTATTATTGACATTTTATATCCTTTTCTCCCAAGTACTCCTCCTCCTCCTCCTACTCTTCAATAGACCAATTCCCACTGTTACTTTTAATCCTATTAAATGTGCATATGCATCGTGGCATCACTGCATTTCAAATGCTGTTGTAGCACCTGAGCACAGAATCAGAGGGTTGGAACAAGGACCTGGGGAACGCTGTGTGCATTTCCCACCCCTGTAACACATAATGGCTTTTAGTCCTCCATCGTTAAATACAACAATCACCGCATTTTTTTTTTCCACAAATGAAATTTGCAGCAATCTCCATGAACGCAGTGTCTGTCGCTCTCAGCCTACAGCCCTCCTCTGTGACTGCAGCTGTAGAAAAACAAGACCTGTTTCATAGCAGATGAAATGCTGAAGGTCATAAATCCCACCACACACCTTTTTAACACTGGTGCTGTTTTTCAGGCTGGGTAACACAGACCCTGGCGTTGTGCTAGGGGCCATTGTGAGATCCACGGCAGATTCCCCAGTGAATTCTTCTTCCTAAGAGTGATTCTAGCCCATCTGCTTATATAAAGACACCTTTACACAGTGTGTTTGTGTGCTGGCTTCAAGGCTTTTCATTCATTTTTTCCCCTTTGCCTTTATGACTGGATGTTTTTTCTCCGGCAGGGGAAGGGGAGAGAAATGTTTTGAGGATGGTTGCGATTCAGAAAATCCTACTGATCTGAGGCAGTGATTTGTTCTGATCCTCTATAACAGAGATCACCTTTATCCAGAATCACAGAGTCATTAAGGTTGGAAAGACCAATAAGATTGGCTAGTCCAACCATCAGGCTCTGACCCATGCCTTTCAGTGCCACATATCCACGTTTCCTGAATACCTCCAAGGTCGATGACTCCACCACCTCTCTGGGCAGCCTGTTACAATGCATTGCCACTTTTTTGGAGAAGAAATTCTCCCTAATATCCAATCTGAACCTTCCCTGCCATAACTTAAGGCCATCTTGTCCTGTTGAAGAACATTTTTGCCTTGGACCTCCTCCTGATGGTGTTCCTCAAACCCTGATTGATGTCTCACCTCTGGGTGAGGAGTGTTGGGTTTCCTCTCCAACCTCATTTCCCAATTTCCAGCCTTTTGCAGAAGTCTTTGCCAGGCATGAAACTTCCACGAGGTGATGAAGTGATATAACAGAGGAAGCCAAGAAGATTTTTTAATCTTCTTTGGATTTTGCCAAAACCCTTAAATTCCAGCTAAGAGAGGTATTCCCAAAGAAATCTTCCCTAGGAAACTTCAGCTCCACTTTCCTCCCACCTTCATTTCCCCATTGAGAACAGATCTTCTCTGCATGTTTGCACCAAACATCCATATATCTTTGGCTGTACGTCCACTGTAAGACCAGAGAGTTCTAACTGTGGATGTCCCTGTTCACTACAGGGGAGTTGGAGTAGATGACCTTCAAGGGTCTCTTCCAACTCAAATGATTCTGTGATTCTATGATTTGAATTTATGTGTTTCTTCCCTTGGCTGTGTCCCCTTACTGAACCCCCTATTACACCCCTATTCAAGACGTTCTTTGAAGATGTTGTCTTAAATATGCGTAAATATATAACTATATATATATTTGTGTGTGTGTACATACATTCCCACCACAACCAACTGCAACCACGGCAATTTGGCTGTAGAAAAAATAAGACCCATTAAACGTTTTCCAAATAACTGTGGCAAGAAGGTGGGTTGGACCATGCTCCTTTTCCCCCCACAGGGACTAGATGCTGGAAAATGCATTTGGTGGTTTGGGCAATATCCCAGGCAGATGTTTGTGCATCCTGCAATAACATCACACAGAGTCATCTGTGTGCAGGGTAATGGCAGGTCAGTGGAGATGCGTGCCACCCGGATCCATGTCACACCTCCCCTGTCCCTGCCTCTGAATGTCCCCAAGAGGACGAGGCACCTTTGGTGCTATTCCCACCTGCAGAATGGAACAGAACAGGACTCTTCAGGAAGAGGTCATTACTTCCACCATCAGAGCCAACTAATTTCCAAAGGAGGCCAGATCTTGGGCTCTCACTTATGAAAAAACCAAAGACATCGTATTTTCCCCCAAGATTCCCTATTTTTTTTTTTTTTTTTAACTGGTTAATTGAAAGGTGAAAACTTGTCAGGTATTTTAGATCATTACCCCATCCAAAATCACTCATCTCAGATTTTTATCAGAATGAAGCATCTCATTCATCTTCAAACAAATGACTTTACATCTGTTTCTAGCTATTTCATGTTTTTGCTTGCTTGGAAATTGGTACAGAACTTAAGAGACAAAAGCAAGTTTTAATTTGAAAATGTTGCCCAACTTCTTGAAACAGATTTCTCAGACTGTTCTCATTGAGACTGTCATGGAGCAATTTAAAAAATCTGCTTCTGAAATTCAGAGGTCCTGACTCTTTTTTTCAATTAAAAAACAAAAGATGGGAAAAAAAAGACAAAATACAACCTTTTGTTCTTGTGTATCCTTTCATGCTTTGCAGCAGAATCCAGGTGAGTCACAACCCAAGGGTCTGACTTTGTCTTTTCTTTCTTTCTTTCTTTCTTTCTTTTTTTTTTTTTGAATTAACTATCTTGATTTATGGCAGCATAAAAGAATAGATTTTCACCTTAAAACTTGTCTTTTTGTGCAAAGTGAGCTGAAAGAAGTGGCATTAAAGACCAGTGCTTTTAAGTAAGTCACTTCATATATATTCATGCAATTTGCACTCTGAGAAGTTGCTGTGTCTGGATATAGCTTTCATGACTATTCAGTAGATTCTAATCACTTACACATTCACATCCCTCCATGTGGATATGTGTTTCTTTAAAATCAAATGAAGCAATATTAAAAATATCCAAGGAAGCTATAGCTCTTTAGATTAGGGACTCTGTGCCATAAACAGGGGCAGTGCACAGCATAGAAGGGCTTTTGTCTGCTCAGAAAACCAAACTGCAACAGCCCTATAAATAGCAACTCAATAATGCTGTCTGTGTCCAGGTCTTCGTGCTGTGCTTATTGCACACACACAAAAAAACAAAAACAAAAACAAAACCAACCAAACAAAAAAACACAAAAAACCAAACATTTTTGAATAAAGGCCTTGTGGATTGGATGCAAAAATATCCCCACCCACAAATCCTGCACTCCTAAATCTGTCCATTGCTAGAAGGAAAACAAGGCTAAACATCTCTATAAACTGTGAAATGAGCCTTGAAGAGCTGGAATGGAATGGAATGGAATCAGAAGCAGAATCAAGTCTTGGATTTTTACCAACTATGAAAAGGCTTTGGATTCCCAGATTATGCATTGATACCTGTTTTCAAGTGTCTTAATCCAGAGCTGAATCTTGAGGTGTCTTTGTTAGTTGTAAAAGTCTGAGCTCTGTTGTCTCTCTTAATCACCACTGGAGAGGAATGGATATCTCCTGGCAACTGGCCCCATCTATCCCAGTGTCTGATTTAGGAAGAGATGAGTCAAGTTTCAAAGGCTGTCTGTCTGCTTCTCAGGAACCAGAGGATGGATTCTCTCCCCGTTTCACTTGGTGACTACTAATCCTTCAATAATTCCGAATCTGGCATGCATAGAGATGATAGCCATCTTCCATTCTACATCTGCAAAACACTACATCCTCTCCTTGAACACCAAACCACAAGAAACAAAACTTTATTCCAGATAAATGCCTTTCAATTATACATGCCTTCTGGGGTAGAGACTATTGAACGAAGTAGGGAGCAATAAAATAAGAAACAGGTGGATGCTCTGATGATGATGGCCAACAGCCTCACGTGGAGGTTTACTGTGCTGTGGTTGTACCTGCAAAGATCCATTGTCAGCAGCTGGAAGGAAAAAGTAGGATTCAGATCTGTACCTCAGTCATTAAACTTATGGCCCAGCAAGGAGGTTTTGGTATAAGAGGATGTCTTTCTTATCATATGTCACAGTTCTATGTTCCCAAAACAGTTGTTTGTATGTGCCAGCACTTATTTAATTATGATTTTCTGTGATTGAGGAGGGTGGATGGAGTACAGTGAAAAGGCATCACAACCCCAAACCAGTCAAGTTGATGAGGTATTTTAGGGAGAACTGGGGGTACTGGGAGGCTGGAGGCAGTGCTGGGGCACTGGGAAGGTGCTCAGGGGCTGCAGGCAATACTGGAAGGCACTGGGAGATTATTGAGGAGTTCTACAATACGGGGGGGGTACTTAGGGCACTGTCTCTAGCTGACTAATAAAAACCCAATGACACCAGTGTAGTGGAGAGGTACCCCCAGTGTCCCCGATTGCTTTCTAGAGCCTTCTGAATCACTCCCAGTGACACCCAGTGCTGTCTGGACCCTTACAAAACACTCACAATGCCCCCCAGTGCTCTCTGGATAACCCCAGTTTCTTCTCAGTGACACCCAGTGCTGTCCTGATCCATTTAAAATACTGCCAGTATAATTCAGAGCTACTCAGAAAACTTCGAAACACAGCACTCCTTCACCCCTTTGTTGTCCACACCAATTTAAAAGACTCCCAAGCCCTCACGCTGTGGTCCAGAGCCATTTAAAACATTGTCAGTGATCCCCAGTGCTACCCAACAACCTCAGTGCCCTCCAATGCTGTTCAGCGGTAGTTAAAAGGCCCCCGAAATACCCCCACAGTGCTTTCTATAGACACTGAAAAGACTCCCAGCGCCCTCTAGTGCTATCCATAACCGTAGAGAAGATTTCCAGCGGCCCCTATTGCCGGTCCAGAGCCATTTAAACAAGGCCAATGCTCCATCAGTGCTCCCACTACACCCCAGTGCTCCCCAGGTGCAGCCTGGAGCTCCATGTGTAGCTATGCTGATCAAAATGAGGCCCTCAAAATGGGCACTTGTTCTGAAAAAAAGAGGTTTTGCACCCTGATTTTTGCTTTTGGACCCTCAAAATCAGGCTTTGAGCCCTCAGAATGGGGTTTTGATTAAAAATGAGGCTTTGGATGGTAAAAATGAGGTTTTGGATTGAACAAGTCTCTATCTCTGTAATGAGGCTTTGCATCTATAAAAAAGCCTGAACCGTTGGGATTTAGAACATAAAAATGAGGCTCTGGACCCACAAATGATGTTTGGGGCCCTAAAAAAAAAAAGGGGGTTGGCTTCCAGAAGTACATTTTGGATCTGCAAAAAGGGAAATCTGGACTCTGAAAAGCGAGTTTGTGTCCTAAAAAATGATTATTTATACCTTAAAAATTTGGGCCCTCAAAAAGGATATTTGACCTCTCCAAGGAGGCTTTAGACCATGAAAATGGTTTTGGCCTGCAAATCCAGTTTTCAACACTAAAAAGGAACTGCTGGTCATCTACAAGTATGTTCTTGTAACTCTCAAATTAAGTTTTGGATCCGGAAATTATGCTGTGGGATGTAAGGATTAAGATTTTGGCCCTGGAACTGAAAGTGTGGGCTTTGCTGTCTGAAGACAAGGCTTGGGCCCCCAAAAGGGGCTGCTGGGCCCTAAAAAGAGGCTTTACCAAGAGCTGACACACACCAATGAGGACCTCACACTATCTTTTCCTTCACAGAAGCACAATTCCCCTTCCCTTTGGCTGACTGGGCACGTGCAGTGCTCCAAGGCACGTAGGGAGATGGAGACCACAAGAGAAAGTAGCTGTTGCTTAATAATGGTGGACTTTGACCCTTAAAATGGGGGTTTTGTTTATTCAGTGAACCCTAGAAGTGAGAGTCTGGGGCCAAAAATGGCAAACATGGACCCTAAAATGAAACCTTTGTCACATAAAACAAAAATTTGCTCTCCTTCAAATGAGGCTTTGAGCCCCCACATGAGGCTTTGGATCATGCAGTGAGGCACTGAGCCTTCTCAAGAGGGTTTTGAGCCCTCTAAACAGGGGTTTGGACTAACAAGGTGGTATTGGAGCCATAAATTAAGTTTTGGGCCCACTAAGTGGGAGTCTGAGCACTCAACATGAGAGTTTGCGTGGGAATGAGAGGCACTGGGCCATGGAATGAGGCTTTCAACCCTGAAATTGAGCTGGTCAAGACACAAGACTGTTCAGAATTTAGGATTAAAAACCGGCAGATGGTCAAATCTCCCGACTCCAAGCAAAGTGTTGAAGGTGCTAGGGGAGCAGCTAGTACTAGCAAGACAGTGTATCAGAAAATTCCTTGGATAATGGAAAATTGACAGTGGACAGAAATGATGTGTACACACCACCTGCCAAAGGAAAATGCTGTAGGGAACAGCAAAGCAAGACTACAGGCCTGTAAAGCTTGACATTGCCAAAGGGGAAGGTTCTAGGGAACACAGATGAGGGACAGATGAGAAGAAAAAAAAAAAGGAAAAAAAGTTTTGATTTAATTAAAGAGAACAGGCCTAGATTCACAAATGAGAGATCACTTATAGCAATCCAGGTGAAGCATTTTTGGCAGGAAGAACCATGAAGATAGCATAATGAAATTTTAATACTGCATTGCATTGGAAGCAAACTTTCAAAGTCACCTCAAAATTGGAGCAAGGAGAAAGTGAGTGGTGAGCATTGGCCTGGCACAGTGATTTGAAGGAGGGTTAGAAATTGAAGGAAAATTTGGTACCCCGCATTCAGATTCATACTTTTTGAAACTTCTTATGCAACAGCCTAAGATACTGGACCTTTCTCTAAGCTGGAAATATGCCACATCCTGGTGTAAAATCGTACTGGATCAGGGTGATGAGGCAAAAGGAATAATGTACCCACTTTATCATGGTCTAGATTGCGTTGCCTAGACTTTCTCAGTTTTGGAGATAGGACAGGAAAGGTGGACGTTTGTAGTGTTGCTCTGCCTATGGACACAAGCAGAGATGTCATGGTGGCAGTTTTGGTGAGATCTTTGCCTCTCTGATTTTCCTGTTGCCATGGCTATCGACCCCAACAACTGTGCTATCTCCATCCCTCTCCACAACATCTTTGAGACTTTTGTCAGTAACGATGGACACTTTTTCTCCTCTATTCCATTTTTTTTGATGCTGGCTACAAACTTTCCCCATTCACTCAAGCAGAGATTTAAGATCTATTGAGATTTTTCCCAGGGACTTTTTCCTCCTATTTGTAGAAATCTTAAATTTAAATACTGTCTTTGAGAAGGCTGCTAAGTTTATTCTCCTCCTTGTTCTTCTTAGTGTTTTTTTCATTGAGCCTTTAATCACCCTCTTTGCTTGTATGACTTGGTATCCCATGGACATGCTACACTCCCACGCTGGGAAAAATGTATGAAAAATACACCAGAGAGAGCAGCAAAACTTCATTTGTGGTGCAGTCTGCAGGTTTATAGGCACACTTAGACATTTCACCAAAAACCTTGAATTTGAACACCTAAGTGATGTTTTGCAAGTGTTTGAGGTGAGAGCCCTGGCTGCAGACTCTCCTGATGTGCTTTGAACAACAGACAAGAGCTCAAGTAATGAGGTTTGGAAATCAGCTCTTGGGTTTGCTGTGAATTCTCACAGCTTTTATTACTTCTGCACCTCCAGCTGAAAATTCATCTTGCATACCCAGCACATAACAAAGGTATGAAAACATGAGAGCTACCTCTGCGTGCATAGATACATCACAGACTGAACAACGATTGTTCTCCAAGAGTCTGTCTGTGGACAGAACATGGTCAGAAATGAGGCAGATTGTCCTGAACTGACTCAAGTGTGTGTATTTACTTCACTTTTTACTTCCGATATCACTCACTCTGGCTCATATCACAATTCCTTCCATTGACATCAGCACTACTGCTCAAAACAAGACTCTGTGTAACCAAAATTTAGGCTCACACAGCAGTATTCAGATTTTATTTGTACTGGAGTCATCCCACTGATTTAACTGCCAGATTCACGGCAGTCCTTACAGCAGGTTCAAGTACAAGAAATGGCCTATTATTATTAGGCACTCCATGGGCTCCTGTGATGCAATACAGAGAGTTTCTGATTCAGTAATTTATGCACAGGGGACTCATACGTTTTCAATGTGATGTATTAAAGATGCATTTTGAGTCAGTGTTTCTTCTGTGCTTTTCATGAGCCCACTGTGGCCACAAAGAGATCTCTCTGTAACTTCAGAAAGACGTTGGGTTTTTTCTTTTGATTCTTTGAAATAAACTGTGGTTCACTTGTAACACTTCATAACTTTGTTTTAAAAACCTCTGGGGTTAAAAAGCAATCTCTTGTGAATTGTGTTTTCTTACAGGATATAGCCTTACTGTAATGGGGATGGAGAGAGTGTTAAAAAATAATAAATAAACAAATAAATAATATAAATAATTAATATAAATAATATAAAACAATAAATAATATAAAATAATAAATATAATATAATAAATATAATAATGATGATAATAATGATAATAATTACATAATAAATAATATAAAAATAATATCCACTTCAAATTATGTTCTATTATTTCTTTCCTCATGAAAATTACACATTGAAAAGTATAATTCAGAAATAGTGGAGATAGCTGGATAGTGATGTAAACAAGTAGATTAAATAGACAGGCAGACCAAAAAAAGTATAAAGCTGTCAGAGAAAAGCTTTAGTGTCAGTCAGGGACTCATCCTCAAATGAAAGACTTGGTCAGTATGTAAATTAGGTACAGTTTTAACCTACCAGCATCTTGATTAAGTGGACCAGATTGACTGATTTTAGTGCCAGACAGAATGACATGCTGTTACTGGAGTGGAGGCTGGCAGGTATTATAATTATACAGAGAAAGCAATTAGAATCATAGAATCACCAAGGTTGGGAAACACCTCCAAGGTCATGCGGTCCAACTGTCTACCTACCACCAGCCATGTCTCCTAGTACCACATCTAAACATTTCTTGAACACCTCCAGGGTCGGTGACACCAGCATGTTCTGGGCAGCCCATTCCAGTGCCTGACCACTCTTATGGAGAATGAATTTTTTCTAACCTCAATCTCCCCTGCTGCAACTTGAGGCCTTTCACTCTAATCCTATCCCTTGTTATGCGGGAGAAGATGTAGACCCCCTCCTCACTGCAATCTCCTCTAAGGGAGTTTTAGAGAGCAATGAGGTCCCCCCTGAGACTCCTCTTCTCCAGACTGAACAATCCCAGCTCCCTCAGCTGCTCCCCATCACACCTGTGCTCCAGATGCTGTACCAGCTTTGCTACCTTTCTATGAACTCCAGGGCCTCAATGTCTTTCTTGTAATGAGGGGCCCAATGCTGAACAAATACTCGAGGTGCAGCCTCAGCAGTGCTGAGTACAGAGGGATGATTGCTTCCCTGCTCCTGCTGGCTGCATTATTGCTGATACAAGCCAGGATGCCACTGGCCTTCTTGGCCACCTGGGCACACTGCTGGCTCATGTTCAGCCGAGTGTAAATGAAGACCCCCAGGTCCATTTCTGCCACAAAGTATTCCAGCCACTCTGCCCCTAGCCTGTAGCATTGCCTGGGGTTGTGGTGGCCTAAGTGCAGGATCTGGCACTTGCTCCTGTTGAACTTCATCCCATCAGCCTCAGCCCAGTGATCAGCCTGTCCAGATCCCTCTGTAGGGCCTTCCTACCCACAGGCAAATCGACACTCCCTCCCAGCTTGGTGTCATCTGCAAACTTACTGAGGGTGTACTCAGTCTCGTAATGATTAGACCTGTGCTGCACAGTGTGTGGCTTGATTGGAAAGTCTATATCCAACATTCCAGCACCTGGTGTTGGTCTCCAGGCTATCATTCCCCACACCCAATGCTTTTATCCTCCACTTTCAGAGGAAGAATGCAGAGCAGACCTGGCTCTCATTTGAACAGTGAATTCCCAAAGTGGCCAAAGGCTTGGCCTGGGATGCTCCTGGCAATGCTTGGTCTGCTACATCTGCAGACAGCACATCTCTGAAGATTATTCAACTCCTGCCTGAGATATGAGCTATGTGGCACATTCTGAGAAGTGCTACTTGACTTGCAGAGAGAAAAGTTTGCTGGATTACGCATTTGACCTGGCAAAAATACAAAGATACATTCTCAGTGGAAGACAGTAGACAGATTTGCAAGTGATGGACAGCTTTGCAAGTGCTGTTTAACCTGCGGTGCAGCCAGATACGCCTTAGAGACTTCTTCCCTTCTCTGTGTCATGGCCCTTTAAGCTAAAGCGCGGCTCTTCAGTCATTTTACATATCCTGAATATTGCTAGTAAAGGCTATTGCCAGAGTAATAAATAATGTTGCTCCAGTATTTTTCTGAAGAGGTTTTTATGTTCAAAATCATTGTTTCTGAAAGGTTTAAAATCTTGGTTTTTAGATTTAGAGTTTTTCTTCCAGGCTATCTACATTTTAGTGAACAAACAAATCATGCCTTCCCACTTTGCACTGAATCTAGAGACTTTGTTATGAAGCACTGCCTGCTGCATTTTTCCTTTCCTTTTGGTATGATGAAGCAAAAAATCAAACAGCAATCAAAAATAAATCTATTACTACTGAGATTATGGGACACTTCTCCTAAAAGTAATATATAAATCAATGATATAATGAATACATTTTCTCTGCTGTGTCTTTTTGCATTAGTGTTTATGGCTTAGAAATACCTCTGTTTTAACACACAGTAGACATGAAGTGACACTAAGTCTTACATCTAGGCTCCTTTCATTAGGGAGAATACTGCATAAATGCAAATATATGGAAGTGGCAGCAGTTGCGTATCACCTCCAGTCAGGAAAATGTCAGCAGTGAGAGCAGTGTGAGACAAAGTTCCCAGTATCATTCATTCATCAAGGGCTTTCTGGGTTATGCAGAAAAAGTGATTCAAATTAGGTATACTGAATGTAGGTTCTGATAGATTTAAATAAATATGAAGATGAATCTCCTTCCAGAGGCACATCCATTGACAATAAATGTCTGGCTTTGATAAGGAGCTTAATGTCAAAAATATAACATTAAGGAAAATCATTTCCTACCCAGGATATCCACACCAGAGAAGAAGGGTTCACAGAATTGTAGAATCACAGAATTGTAGGGGTTGGAAGGGACCTCCAGAGATCATCGAGCCCAACCCCCAGGGTTCTACTCCTTTGCTCTGTGGCATGCTTCTCTTGTCTTGCACAACCTTCGTTGTGCTGACACTGAGTTGACTTGACCAAGCAAAGAGCTCCTATGGCTTTGCAATTAAATGACTGAGAAGCAATGGCACAGCCACCTCCCTCAGTTCATCTACTGAAGAGATGACCTCCAGGAGAGCTGTCACCAATATCTATCAGGGTGACAGCTTCTTAAACTGCCCCAGCCACCCTTACAGACTCTGTGTCTTCCAGAGTTAACTCACACTGTGCTCCTATGAAGTCATCAAGCACGTTGTGTTTGTTCCTGTCTATTCCTTGCATTAAAAAGCACATTATGTGATTCAAACCCAAAGCAACAAGAAACGGAACCCTGAAATCTCCCAGGCAAACACTGCAATGTCCTGGGATTCCTGCCCTCATTCACCAAAGTGAACGTGGCTTGGAAGTCACACTGGTTTCTAAGCAACTGAGGAAGGGTGCTGTGCTTTCCTGTAAGCCTTCTCCTTCCAGTCCCAAAGATTTGATGCATCGTGACCATAGGTACAGACTGTTTGCTGGCTCTGACCTGAGGAGGAGCTGCCAATGTTTATCAGTAGCCTCTCTGGGGCACTCAAAGGAAAACAACAGCCTTTCCCTCAAAGCTGCTTGCACATTCACAGGCATTTGGAGAAGGATGAATGAAACCTCAGAGAAGGGCTGTTTATTTTTTCCTATACGGGACTGGTGTCTCTAATGCTTGAGGCTGTAGGGATCCCAACAGATCACATCTGCATTCTCTGAGGGATTTGTGGGAAGAAAAAAATGTCCTACAAATGCAAACTCTGGTCCAAGAATGCTCATCTCCTGGGGATATAGTCTCCTTATGTACATGAGAAAGATGTTTTTGAAAACCAACTCACACTTACACAAAGGAGAATCTGTATCAGTCACTGTGTTTGCTTGGAAGGGGCTCTGGACACCTTGTTACCATACTAAATCTGCTTACAGAAAGAATTAACACCTCACACCTGCCTGTGCATGAGAGGAACGCATTCCCGCTGGTCTGTCCTCAACTCCATGCGTTATGTAATGTCTCATGGACTCTTCAGTGAAATCCCCAAACCCTCACAGAACTGTCTAGCATTGCCCATAGACAGACCATGTTCACATTGCTGGGACAGGTCAGAACCCCTTACATCAAGGGTGACGTAGGTATAGGTATGTCTGTTTGTCTGCTCAGTATGAAATCATGAGACATCATGTGAGCGATGGGCTGGGCTTGCACAAGGGGCTGGAGGGGACACAGCCAACACAGCTGGCCCAGGCTGACCAAAGGGACATCCCCTATCACATGGCATCACGCTCATCGATATAAGCTGGGGGGGAAAAGAAGGAAGGAAGCCATTCAGAATGGCTGAATATTGGCAAATGCCATGTTATTCTGCTCTTGTGTTCTTTCCTAGGGAGATTGTTTTGGCTACTGTCAGAGACACAGCTGAATAGACAGACTTGTTCTTGCACTCCAGTGGGCTGTTGCACAGGACAAATCTCCTTAGGAGCCCATGAGCACACGTAGTGTATCAGTCCAAACATGGTGGCTTTGTGCCTCCTCATCTGCTCACATTCACATGAGCATAGATCCTTTTACTCCCAGTGGACCACAGCATAACACCTCTACCTATATCTATAGCTTTCCTGTAGCACCTTGCTATTTTCCATGTGCGGCTACTCAGCACCCCTGGAGATACCCATTTCTCAGCAACACAAAGTGCTTCCCTAGTTAAAAATGTCCTTGGAGACTTCATGAACTGGAAGTATGAACTCCTGTGAAGCAAAGACAGGGTCCAAGTACTGGGTTGAAGTCCACATGATGAAATTTTGACTAGGCATAAGACAATTCATGTGAAGTTTGACTTCATTAACGTGGAAGAGACAATTTCAATACACAAGTAAAACTCTTTCCTTGAGCTATCCTTGGGCAGAGGTTTCTTTTTTTTTTTTTTCCTTTTTTTTTTTTTTTTTTTTTGGGCCACGTTTCTCTTTAATACACTTGGGTGGAAAGAAGAACTGCAACAAAGAGCAGGCAAGGTATTTTAAGCACTCTGCTGTGTTTTAATTCTGTCCTCAGATGAAGTTGTAATCAAGAACGTAAGTAACCTGATGGCTTCTTTTCCCAAGAGCTTACATTAATATTTTTGTACCTGTTTTTACCTCAGCTCTGTCTCTCCTCCTTACATTAGTCTCAATGTGTCTCCTGAAGAATCCAAGCAACTGCCTACTGGGGTAAGCCATGAAATCCAAATCTAGATCAAGATTTTCTCCACTTTCAGAACTGCAGAAGTTCAGACAGCTGCCCTGTTGGAAGAGCAAGTTTGGAGGTCATACCCACACCCCAGTGTAGGAAGGCAGAGGGCTGCTGAAGATCCATTGCCAAGATGTCAGGCAGCATTTGAAGCTGCATGAGTAATTTAATTCTTTTTTTTCCCCCAAATTTACATCAGCACCATATCAGATTCACTTGAAATTCTGTATTTTAGCATTTTCATGTTTCAGGCTGCTTCTTCTGCCCATGCAACAGATCCAGCAGTGGTTAAATTTAGATGATTACTGAATATTGCAATACAGCTCAGGTTTGGAAACCTCAGGCTTTTCAGTGAAGTTAGAGACCTGACACAGTCCAATCCCTTCCTAATTAGCCCTGACAGCAGAAAGGGCCCTACAGCATCCAGCTATCTCAGAGTCATTATGAAATTAGCAGGGTGCCTGATTTTACTTTGAAGTCAGTGAAGTGTATCTGATGTAAAGGTTGAGACATGGCGTGAGGCCACAGACTCTTAATATCTGTAAAATGATCCAATAATGATTTTTTTTTTTTTTAATAAGTGCAAAGTATTGGCAGAAGTCAAAGAGACCAAAATAATACTGGAAAGGAAGCAGAAGTATTAATGAATTCATAATGAAATCATTAGGACTCATCTCTCAAACCCAAAAGGTTCTATTAAGAAATATAGCACTCATATCACCTAATGTAACCTGTCTAAAAGTTTGGTGCTTGTGTTAGGGCAGGTATCACGTCCTGCAACACAAAGAGACAAAAGATTTTGGTCTGTTTCCATTACCATCTCTATAGACCCACTGTTAATGCACTGATTTCAGGTTTCTACAGAGACAACACCAAGGAAAAGGAATCCCATGAATTCTACAAACTACTTAGTATCTAAGGCCTGGAAGAGGAATGGCACTGCCTGTCCTCCTTCCAGCAGGAAAAATAATATCATTAAACATTCTGGGCTTCATGTTCCAAGGGCAGGCATTGCACACAACAGCACAAGAAGAAAACCTGTTTTCAGCAAAGCCTCTATGGTAAGTCTGTTGCAGAACTCCTGGCTCCTCTCCCAGACTTTTTCTTCCCACCGCTGGACTGAGTTCTATTTCTTTGGGTAGGTCAAAGCACTCATGCCAGGGTCAGCTTGGATCATGCGTTCTTCACCTCAGCTCACCTTGTATTTGGCAGCCAGTGTCCTTGGAGAGTGAGAGCCTCTACTGGGACACAAAGGGTTTTGAAGTAGTTGCTCAGCAGAGAAAGTTGCCCTATGCTAACGGAAAGCACACAATTGTCTGTGACCGTATGGTGCCCTGTTCATCTAGCTACAGAGAAGATCCTGATAGAGATGTATCAACAAATCTCACTTTTGCTTCTTGCAGATTTTCAGAGGTTTCTTAAGCAGCCTGTGATCTGGCCCACTACTGAGCTGAGCATGCATGCGATTTAAGCATAAATAAGGGATGTGATGAAGGGAAAGAGCACGACACAAAACCCAGTCACTAGAGAAGACTGAAATCAGAATAGAGGTGAGTATTCTGGGAGTCAGTGCCAGACAACACGGCTCAGCCTAGGATGATAGAGTGAGATCCTGGAAATGCAAATCTTGAAATGAAAATCCTGGATCTTATGGTATCCTTTTGCATATCTTCACGTGGGACAATTTCAATTAAATTCTTCTCAAAAGGATCATAAAAATACATGTCCACAAATCAGTGTTTGAGTTCCCAATGGAGTCATTAGAGATTGACAGCTCTGCCTAATCAGAGTTGCCTGGGGCCATTGCCAATGCCCAGATGTCAAACATGGCACAGATGGCCCAAAGCTGTCCCTAATAGCAATTGACACCACCTGGTCCTGACATTCACAACCACTTGATAGGAGCCAGGATCTCCTTCTCTCTGTGGATGGGATGTCTTGCTGCCATCATTAAGATCAGCACTGAGCTTCGTGGGCTGTTGGTCTGGCCTTGCAAGGCATTGCTCGTGGTCTTAGAAATAAACAAAAATCCACCGTGTGACACCAGGCCAATATTTGTAGCATTTCTCCCACCATCTTCCAAAAGGAAATGGCTTTGGGATTGTTCCTTTGCTCTGCTATTTCAGACAAATTTCTGACACCACAGAATCATGGAGTCTTTGAGGATTGAAAAAACCATTAAGTTCACCAAGTCCAACCATCAATCCACTAAACCACACCTTTCTGTGCCATATCTCCATATTTCTTGGACACCTCTGGGGATGGTGACTCCATGAGGGATTCCTAGGTGAGAGGGGGGGAAAGCTTTTCCCTGAATGGCTGCAAACACCAGGTTTATCATCTGTGGGTAAAGCCAACATCAAATTGCTGCTGACTTCAATAGGGAGGAAGACTATATACCCACTGTTTATTTTCAGACTAAGGGCAGACCTGATAGGGACATTGCTAAGACTCTAGGCACAACAAAACATTTGTTTTTGTTTACCAGCTAAATTCACTGAGGTCCTTTTAAAAATTTAATTACTTTTTTGTTTTGGAGTGATTTAATCTGCTGAGCAGTCCCCTCTCCCTCCTTCACTCAGCACCATGGAAAGCCTGCAAGGCAGCCTGAGCCAAAACTCTGCATCTACCAACATCTTGCTCAGCAATGCATTTTATGAGAGTAATCCTGCACTCCTGGGACCTACCTTTGCTGTTAATGATGATGGTTGTTGCCTGGACTGTCACACACTGAGGAATTTGGGTCCTCAGTGGCAGAGTGAAGTCATGATGTTCCTGGCAGGGTCCAGGTTTTCCTTTTCCTTTCCAGCCCTGTGCCAAGAAAAACGAAATGCACTGATTTCACCATAAACTGTGGTGATATTTAAAACCCGTTACCTTCTCACTGAAAATCAGAGCCCATTCAAATGGCTGCTATGAACCGAGAGGGCAGAAACAACAAGGTAGAACATATCTGTTTCTCTGCCAAACGCACCAGGTATTCCCAGCTACAAGGATCTTTATGTGCCCTGAGCTGTCTCTGGAGCAGTCAGGTACAAGGCACCTCTTCCCGTTAATGATCCCATTGCACTGAGGAACGTGAGACTTGTTTGGTTGCCAGCAATTACAGGTGTGTTGGGCTAAAACGCATCTGCTTAGCAAAGCACATCCAGGGAGGAGCAACCTGCTGTGCTTCACAACATTTTTGGTGAATGAAGATAGAAAATAGTCTTTATAGAGGCAGTAATTCTTCCTAATAGGATGGTCGGGAGCCTGTTGTTTCCCCTTCCTTTGCCTCACTTTCCATATGTGGAAAATGGCTGATGATTTGCCTTTCCTACACCTTTCCAAACCACTCGGAGCTGCTGCTGAGTGTGTATGTGACTCTGATGGAAGGTCACATCCAGCTGAGCAGCAACGCCCACACTGCTGTGCTCTGTGTGTCCCAGGTGAGCCAAGTGCCTGTAACTGATAAGCTCTGTTGCAGGGTTTAGTATAGAGAGCTAATAAGGAGATCTTGCCCTATTTTGGGCATGTTTTGCAAACAAACTGCTGATATTTGATTAATTCTGTCCCAGGCATATTATTTTATGAGCAGCTAACCAGGAAAAATAGGAATGAGAGTAAGCACCTGCCTTTAAGAGCAGCATTAGCAACTTTGGCCAATGTCAGTTTTCAGTATTTATTAAAGATTAAAGAGAGGAAAGAACATTTTTACCTCTTGCTACCCTGGCAATTTAATGCTTTTGATTGTTTACAAACAGCTGCTCTCTGACAGAAGCAATTGCCTGCAATATATCATTAAGGCAAATATATATGTATATATATATATAGTTTCCCCCATAATCTGGGGCTATTTCTTTCCCAGCTATTTGCATTTGAAAGATCTGACTGAATTAATTTCAGACAAAATGTAAATATGGCACCTGGATTCTGATCAGGAGAACAAACTGTCTCTGGGTGTTTTTTTCATGACTGAAGCAAAATCTTCAGGAGGAGGAGTACTGGCTGGGCCCCATCTCTTCCACCAAACGTGTGCTTTCATAATGTCCCTTCATTAATGTCCCTGTTCATTTCCCCATGGAGGACATTTAGGATCCTATACAGAGAACTTCAGATGAGGAGAAGGGTAAAAAAAACTTTCCCACTGCAAACTGGAGCTGTAGATACTCCAAAGACTTGCTGGAAACACCAGAAGGATGGCTGCTGTGCTGCTTAAAATCAGAAAGTGTCTTAAGAGGCAAGCACTGATTTAAGACGGCTGCCTCCCCTGCAAAGACACAGGCAATTTGTTTTCCACAGCCTTTGAGGTCCAGTTTTGCTCAGCTCATAGACCAGGATCTGGGCTGGAGCAAGCCAAAACCCACAGCAACATCTGCAGGCAGGGCAGCATGCTGCAGGCCGCCAGTTTGCTTTGCTGCTTGTGATGTTTTCATTAAAAAAAATTAAAAAGGCAGAGGTGCCCATGTCCCAAGTGTCCCAAACCCACATCCAAGTGCCTAAGCCCATGTCCAGCCCTATGCACGCTCCCATCTCTACCCTGAGACCCAGATGCCAATGTGCTGCTCATGAGGATGTGCTCAGGACACAAGCGAAGCAGAGGCGATCAAATCCCAGCTCCATTTTGGTGAGCAGAAAGTTCTCCAGGTCTCCACTGGTTACTGATGAGGAACTCAATGTGATACATGGTTACAACAGTAATTGCCCTAAGGTATCTCTCCTGGCCTGGTAATGTCCCTGCAGAAGGCTACTGGTCCCCTGAGGTCCTGTGTCACATTTTCCAGGCCACTGCACATCTTTTGTGCCCCCAGGGTGTGCCAAATGAAACAAAATGCTTATGCTTAAGTAATTCAATTGCTCCCAAGATCTCTATTGGCTCTGATGGGAGGATAGCGGCTCAGCACACACAGAGAGATGTATATTAAAGTGCCTTAATCTGGAGACAATTCTTATCCAAGCAAGTGAGTCCCATGTGCTTCAACTGTCTCTCTTCATCTTTCTGTAGATGGACATTTTCTGTCCCCTTCAGATCTCAGCATCTCCACTAACAGCTTCCTAGCCGAGTTGCTGCTTACCAGCTTCTCCCTTCCTAAAGCCTTTGGGAAAGGAATGCCTCCAGGCATCACCCTGCAGTCACTTCTCCAGACTTGCAGCTTTTCTGCGGGCATAGCTCAACCTGAGGGCCACGATGGCCCTGTGGTTTCCAGTGATAAATTTTGCAGCATCTGCTCTCATGAGTATTCACTTCCATGAGCATCACTCTGAAATCTCAGAGCTGGAGGTACAGAAACTTTGAAAACGTTTCTAGAGGTGTCATTTGCACAGTGGGAAGAGCACAGAGCCGCATCTGTTGAGTTAGATCAAGGCTCAACAGCTCGTGGTTGCACATGTATCGTAGGAGAAGGATTGCATATGTTTCCCTAAACTGCTGTGGCAAAAATGATTAATGAGTCAGCGTGTTAACTGAGCGCAGAGGGACTGTCTTTTCTCCTTGTGTTGCATAATCTCTGTTGGACTCCAAATAGAGCCACCCAGAGTCTTATGCAAAAGGAACGTCCATGGTCTGGCTTCAGCTTTCTGATTTTGTTGTGAATCCAGCCTTTGCCCCATTGCACCAGGCTGTTCTGCACTCCCACGGACTCTGCAGCTGGCCGGGCAATGGTCAGCACCTTCCAATCAATGCAAAAAGTCCAGAGCTTGCAATTTCCCACGTCAATCAATTCCTTTCCTCTTCTTTCGCCTTTGAAGCTGGATTGTGCAAAACCTGTGTTCATTAAATGGGACTGACTTTGGAAAAAGCTAAAGAAATAGAAAAAAAAATATATCAATAAAATCCTCCCAATTTTTGAGTCTATTTACCAACTTCCTCAGCCAGGCAGCGTGGGCTTAGTCATAGGAGAGAGCATCACTTGCTTTGCATTGGAAGGCACAGCTCTGTGGATAATCTTTAAGCCCATTTTGTGAGCAGGATATGTATTAAATTACAGCAGAGGGGGCACCAGGGAAGTGAAGGGGGAAGCTCAAGAGCTCTGCCTCCCTTCCCCGAGCCACTGCCCTGCTCCTCTTGGCCTCACTGCTTTATTATTGCTGAGTAAAGTATTCCCTCTGCTGACCATATCAAGTAACTCTTTATTGGTGCATCAGAGAACAATCTTTTTTGGTGTGATAAAGCATCACTTGCTATGTCTGCAGTAAAATTGCTGAAGCCAATACATCCAGGGATGAATGAGCTAAATAAAGTTTGGAGTGAGGTTTGTGGTTTTTTTGTTTTTTTTTTTTGCACTGAAAAGTCCTATGGGTTTGCACCTACCCATCAGCTGAGTTATGTTTGGAAAGCTGAAGAGTTTGATCTTCCTCTGGGCTATGTTTGATGAGTGCAGGAAGACTAGATATTCATTTTTAAGCTAATAAACCAGCACACGTGGTCTGCCTCCTCTGTCCATATAGCACTGTTAGCATTCAAAAGTGCTCCAGCTAAGCAGTAAATTTTATTCATAACTTGTGTTTGCCTCTAGAAAGCCCAATTGTTCATTCCTGGGTTGTTACCTCTATACATTTATTTCAACCACATTTCAAAAATGATGATGGCATTGTTATAAACCAACTGAATCCTGGCAGAAGGCACCTCCTGAAAACTGCTCTGGCTTTTGAAGGAGGGTATTCCCTGTTGTTATTTTTTGGTGAATATTTGCAATATTCATTTCTCCATCACCCAAAAGATAAGCAGACAAACACAGGCTCTGTGTAAGTTGGTGGTGAAGGCTGGTGAAGGCTGGTGAAGGCTGATGGAGGCTGATGGAGGCTGAACTCATGGCACAGGCATGGGACTGAATGGAGCTGAAGCAAGCACGAAACAATTCAGCCTAAAAAGCAACACCTGGTTCCCAGCCCTCTAAACAATGAGCTTTAAAAGCAGTTTTTCTGCAGCTGAGGGAATGAGATGATTTAATAGCAGAGCTTTGTGATGTGGGTCTTTCCATCATGTGCAAGTCATGGGCTGGGGCACATGTGCATTTCTATCACAATCCCACAGGGATGTGGGACTGGGCACGAGTCCTGCAGTATGAGGTTGTGGTCTCGTGATGGGCAAACAAGATGCAGGAGAGCAACACTGAGGCTGGATTGTGTTATTCAGCTCGGTGAGAGAAGCAGCTTTGCCTGTTTAAGATTAATCTGAACTCAAATTGAATTATTTGATCTATAAAATTGAGTTGATAATGTCATGGTTTGTTCCCTCTGTGGAAGCAGCCGACCACTCTTATAGGAACAGCTCTATTCTTGGCTCCACCAAGAACAAAACAATGTAATTTTATGTGGCAGTTACGCTTCCTGATGACACACTGAGAGAAAAAGTTGGGATCTTTGGAGCACTGTGTGCCACCTCCTTTGTACTGGGGGTCTGAAACAGGACTTCAGGCAGAGGCATTACACAGGGCCAGCTCCCAAATTCAAACTCAGATGATAGAATCATAGAATCATTCAGGTTGGAAAAGACCACTAAGATCCAGTCCAGCCCCACCATGCCCAGCAATACATGTTTCCCAGCACATCTACTCTTTTCTTGAAAACCTCCAGGGACCTCAAGGTCTGCAGTCAAGAGCACCTCAATTCTGTGGGATTCAGCTCCAGAGCTGAATTAGTTAATTAGTGCCAGGGCATGCTGAATATGCCCATCTCTCTCATTTTATTTTAAATTAGTCACAATCACATTTTTTCTTCTCCTCCCACTCCCAAGACCATTAATGCTCGGTGTATTCTGCCAGAAAGGCACTACTCCCCAACCCCCACCCTCCTCAAACAATTATAAATTTGACTTCTGTATGCAAATCACAGCACAGTTGCATGCATCAGTGAGAACATAACCTTAACCACTGTCCTCCAAACAGCACCTAGGGATGAATTATGCGTAATTCTGAGTTAACCTTAAACCTCCAGGCCTCGGTCAGTCAGACGTTACAAAGGGCAATTCCTAATTAGGATATTTTTTAAACCATCTGACATTAATTGTTTTAAAATCTGCTTTCAAAGGGTAAAAGGTCTCCTTTTCTAGTAGTAACTCTGAAGGTAAACATTTTCAAAATCAGCCAGGAGGTGGCATGGCCACGTGTCCTCTGCCCGTGGTTGAGTGTGAATCTATCACAATCCCAAACCTGCCATTTTCTCGAGAAAAGTTGAGCAGAGACAACATCGAGACATGTCTTAAAGCTTTCCCAGGAGGGAAATGCCCCTGTGAAGGTGGCTTTCTGAACGCTAAGGAGTTTGCTGTACTCGTAAAGACAAAAGGAAAGTCATTACACAATGCAGTTACCACCCCCAGTGCTGTGGTGCCATCGAGCTCCAGCATGGCTGGTATTCAATTAAAGTGTAATCGTATCAAAGGCATTTTGGAGTTGTATGACAATGACTGTACACAGCACTAATACTGTAATGACACAGTAATCAAGTCTCAGTTGCATCCTATTCAAGTCCCAGCTGTTCTGAGTGAGGTATGACTTTCATCAGAGCTAATTATTTCGTATTAATCTAAATACTTTAGCCCATACAGCTTTATAATACGCAGCTAATGAGGGTTCTCTTGTTGATGCCACAAACAAATGAGACGAACCTCCTCTGCTGCAGGGCCATAGGAGAGAGACAGAGTGACTGATTGAGACAGGACTCCCGCGGAGGGATATGAATGATTTAATTGTGATTGGGTTTTATAATTGGATTTCATTTTAATGGTTCATGCTGCTCCCGAAAGGCTCTTGGAGTGGGAAGTGCTTTATAAATAACATTTATTAATTGTTGTAACCTCTTTTTCTTTTGTGGTGGGAGGGCTTTCCAAAAGCAGCTCTCTATCCCTGTGCATGCCGTCCAGAAGGAATACAGCTTAAAAATGACAGTCAGCATCTTCCTAGTGCTGCCCACCCACAGGCAGGGATGGGCACCACAGCTACACCTGGATTTCCAGTAGGGATTGGATATCAGACCTTTCCCATTCAAAGTTCCCATTTCTGCCACCTGAGCTGAGGAATTAATCCAAAGAGATTCCAGCAGCAGCTCCTTCTGAACGCACGCAGCCACTTGAAGGATCCTGTGATGTGTGGGTTACTCACATGGATGATTAGTCACGAGGCTTTCCGCTTAAAGCTTTAATCCATTTTCCTTTAAAGTCGATGGAAGCTTTGGCCCTATATGTGCTGGGGTATATATTGCTTATGGCAACTATAGTATAGGTTGCAAACCCTTATAAATCCTCTCTTGCCATGAACTCCTAACATTTTCCAAACCTTTCATCTTTTGGACTGAATTTTTCATGCTTGGTCTCTGCAAGGAGATTGTTTTTAATGGATAATTTGAACACAATCCCTCTGGCCATTTGAGTTCAGGGGCAGTTAGGCACACAAAGGCTCGTCTACATTTAAAAAAGAGAAAAGTATTGTGATAGAAGTGAATCAATTTAAACTCAATCTTTTACAGACGTCAACTGGCTTATTTCAGCATAGCTTGTGGAGCATGGACAAATTCATGTGCCCCAATTCCAACATGTGTGTGCCATCATTTATGCTGTAAAGAGATCACAGTGACAGTACTGAGTACAACAGACCTCATCCAGCTGCATTTCAGACCTGCTTCCCTCACTGGGGCTGACTCAGATCCATGCAGAGCAAGAAAGAAGCCACAGTGTCACTTGTTGAAATCAGAAATACACCGGATGTCCTTGAGAAATACAGTGATAGGGATGGAATGTAATTTAATAGCACCAGGTCCGTGCATTTGAGAGGCTAAGAAATGGAATTCTTACCCTAAATGATTTCTGAGCAAGGAGGAAAATCCTGGAGTGCTGCTGACAAGAGCTTACCTGCAAAATAGTGCATGCATTTTGGGGGAGCTGCCCAGGTTCAAGAATGATGAGGACTACTGCTCTACACACAGCAAAGCAAGAGCAGGGTTGGGAGCAGAAGTCCTGACCTCTAATCTGGGCACTGATTGGAGACAGCATAAAAAAAGAGGAGAAATTCTTCCAGAAAATTCCAAGATGTCAAAACTCGTGATTGCAGAAGTGCAGTTAAGAGCCCGAGTGTCAGAATTTCCAAGGAAATTGTCATTCCTGAGCATTTCAGCTCAGAACTGTCAGCTTATTGCAGGCAGCTGGTAATTGAACAGCTTCCCACCGTGATGCCCAAGCGATGTGTTTTGGTGCACCATATAAATATTCTTCAGTATTAGAATACAGCGGTCAGGGCTAAATTGAATGAGGTGATCAGGTTGCAGTGATGAATTAGGCACAAGTGGAAAGAAGGAAATTATGTCGTTTGCTGTCCCTCCACACATTTCACCAGAATTTTGATGTTCCTGCAAAACAACCTGAGACAAAACCGCATTTTGATGTCTGAAGGCTACATCATCTTCCAGCTCCAGGGAATATTGCACCAATTACCACTTCTGTCTGCTAATGCAAGAGAAGAAGTGTCTTTAAATGCAGAATAATTGCTCTGACTTGTTTCTCAGAATATCCATAAAAACCAACAACCCTCTCAATGCCAAGCAGATTTCAGATTATGTTGCACAGGTAAATGGAAAGCCAAGGCATCTCTTGTCTACTGCGACCAAGAGGAAGCCCTGTGTCACTGGGGCCAAATCATCCCCATTGGCAGAGGCAGTGAGCAGCGTGGTGCTGCGTTCGGAGCAGTTTTTCCTACGGAAAAGCCTTCAGCACTGTTTAATGGCAGCAGTTTGCAGCGTGGATCACACACATTCTATTCATGGCCAGAATCCCTATCACTCTATTAGTGTCACAAGCTATTAAAAGGACGTTTCAGAAATAGACCCCTCCAAGTGGAACCAGGAAGAAGTAACCAGGGCTATTTGATATAGTCATAGCAACACGAGAGCATCACCTTGGCAACACACCAGCTTTATTTACTGAGGTGTGTGTCAAAGCATATTAAAGTCATTTATATCTCAATGAGTTCTGATGCCATCTTCTAATCCTCCAAGCTTCCAAGCAGCTCTGCAACAGCGATGGAAAAGTAATCAAAGGCAGAGTTTTTGTCACACAGCCTGCACCACGCACACAAATAAAGGTATTTTCATTTATGTCAGCTTTCTGACCCATTCAAAACTAATAACTTGCACGTGGCTGCAATAATAAAAGCATTGGCTGGAAGCAACACTGATGGAAAGCCTCAAGGGGCAAATGAAATGCACCAAGGATCACAGCACGAAAAGTCCTAATTCTGAAAGAAAAAAGGCAGAGTCACTCCAGCACAGGACATGAGGCAATGAAACTCACCTTAGCACAAGCATGGGCGTCTGCAAGAGTAAAGCCTGACAGCACCAAAATGATGAGTGGGAGTACCAGAAGCACTTGAAGCACTGCAATGTCAAGTGGGCTTTTTTTCCTGTGCCTGGATTGGGTCTGGACATAGACATATTTGTTCCCCCGTGATGCATTGCCATTCATGTGACTGCAGCAGATTAGGGAGCAGAGCAAAAGGCATCTTAACAGCATCTTGTGTGGCAAAAATGCTTCAGCAATTTAATGCAATTCCTTTACAAGCATGAGGAGTAACAGAAGCTTCTTAAACAGTCACTCAATTAGCTTTATCCTACTTCATCTGTAGAGGTTTCCTTGTGGGCACTCACCTTGGTGAATTCATCTTTTTCTGACCCTCTCACCATGGGGATTCAAGGAAAGTGGAAGATGAAGAGAAATGTCTTTATTTCTATTTGTGTCAATACCACATGTCCCACTGATGTAGCAGCATGGGAGCCAGGCACGACCCCAAGTAGGGGTCTTTTTCAAACTGAAATTGAGAAAGAAGCCATGAGACACTTGTCCAACCTGCTCATATGGGATATTCTCCTGACTTTACCTTAAAAATATCTCCAAAGACAGATAAATCCCATACCCTTCCTATGACCCAGCATTAGGTTTCATGTGACCCAACTCCAGATCTCCCTTAGAGGAGAGGATTTGCTCTCGGAGGAGCCCATTCCATCTGCCAGGAAGGAGGGTGTTAGTGGCAGAACAGCTCCACACTGTGCCCTCCTGGTGCAGCAATGCCCCCCTCCTGCTCCTGTTTGCTCCCCTGATCTCTGCTTTGTTCAGCCTGATGCTCAGAGAGAGGTGTGACTCATAACAATACATGCACTCCAGAAGCACAGTGAGATCTTTTGACTGCTCCATCTCCATTATAACCTTTTAAAGGTTTTCTAATGGATTGGATCATTTCAGGTACACACAGCACAGCTCGCCAGCAGAACATAGCAAGAGCTTACGAACATGTGAGAGGGATGTCACATTTCCAGCTCAAATACGCTCCACGCTTGTGGAAATGTCACCAGGCAGAGATGAAGCAGCACTAGACCTGTTCAAGGCTGTTGTTGAGGGATGACAGCACCATGTTCATAGCTTTGTCCCACACAGTGCAATCCTAGAGAGAGAGGTCACCAAGGCAATGAAAGCAGTGAGAGGCTCAGCTGCTAGGGGAAATTCAGCTCTTGTAGGGGCAGGCACAGTTCCCTGGGGTGCACGTGGAATCCTTCACATCTCAGGATCTGTTCTTGGTGTGGATGAGCCAAGGCGCTCAGCCAGGAAGGGCTGCAGCAGGATGCTAGGACTCCTCTGGGCTTTGAATATGTTCCCAAGCTAGCTGCATCTGATCGTGGCAAGACTTTCCTCACCTGCACCTTGCATATCTAGCACTGAGTTTTATAGGATAGCACTCGGTTAGTCTCCCTTTTTGGAGCTATGAATTTTGCTCTGTGTTTGTAGTGAATTTCAACAGCCCAAACCTACTTGAATAACTGCAGCCAGCAAGGCATGGACTGACAGCTCTGTGCTGTTGGGTGGGGACAGCTTTTGTTATGGCAGGGGAAATATTTTGTTATTAGGAGGGGACACCATTTGTTATTTGGTAAAGCAGTATTGGTGAAGTGCAGGGACAGCCTTTGGAGCAGCACAGGCAGTGTAATCTGAGCTCAGAGCTGGGGGTGGAAGTGGGGGCTGCAGTCTGAAGGAATATTCCTTTTATAGGATAAACTTCTCACCCAGACCTCACAATTCGGAACCATTTTTACACCACACGGGGCAGCGCTCACAGGAGCTGTGCCCACTCTGATGTGAGCTCAGTAAAAATCCTTCCCCTCCTGGTTTCCATGTCAAACAAAAGCTTTTTGGGGCAAGAGCTGCCTCTCCCTGAGTGTTTGCAGAGGACTTAGAAAAACAGCTTCTAAACACTGCTTGACACTGGAAAAACCTGGCTTAAGTGAGCAGCTAAAAGACTGAGCTGCACATGTGCATGCACAAACCTCCTCTGATTTCTGTGCCTCATTAGGGAGAAAGGAACTGCACAGGAGCAGTGTGTTTGCTTGTGCTGGGTGGTGGGGCTTGGATTTAGCTCTGCTGTTAAAAACGGTGGAGTGCTCTGCAAAGAGGAGATAAAAAGCCTATTAGCAGAAGGTATAAATTCATTATAACAGACCTTTATTCTGCTGGACAACGTGCTGGGGTCTGCAACTGTTGGAAAAAAGCTAGATGAAAGAAATAGCTCAGCCACTTAATATTCAGTAACTACAACAGCAGTGAATGCACCGAATGGAAAAATGAGGGTGCTGCCCTCGTCCTGTGCCCCACATGCTGAGGGTGCCAGGTGGCTGCTCCATCTGCACTGAGATCCTCTGCCTTTGCAGTCTGTAGGATTCATCCACCCTAATCTGGGCATCTCAAATGGCTCCCTGTGTTGCCTTGTTGTCAGTGAACAAAAAAAAAAAAAAAAAAGAAGAAGGGAAAAAAGCACAGTGGGAGCGTGATGCGTGCACCTTGTTTTTGACATCTGTCTTGGGCTGTGATGAATCACTCTCTGGAGCCGCTTCTGTTCCCTCTATGAGGAACTGAGGAAGACCTGTTCAGATTCAGACATTAAAGACTCTCTCATTTCAAAGCCCACCCTTCAGGTGGGAATGTTATCCCCATGTATAACCCCGCCTGTCCTCTCTCAGGCACAGATTTGCTCTCTCCTACCCTCCGTGGGGATTTCATTTGTGTGCGCTTCCTGAAACTGAAATAAAAGCTCTCCCGGGCTGTAAATAGATGTTTCACAGATACATATTTTTCTCTTTGTGTCCATGGAGAAGAACATAATGCCAGGGAAGTTATTTACTTCTCATAGTGTGTTTGCAGCCCTTCATGCATAAATACAAACAGACTGCAGTGGAGTGGGGTTTCAGATTCACAAATCCCAGTGAAATACTTTCCAGTGAGTTCTCAGTGGGGTGAAGGAGTTTATAGGTTACATATTCTTACCTTGTTACTGCAGACTATTAGAGATTTAGTTTGGCTCATCCAGATCAGCTAAACAAATATACTCTCCCTTCCCAGCAATGGCATTTAATCAAACTGTGTGTGCTTTATGAAGCAAGCTGTGCAGGTGACTCTGAGAGGTGTGAAAAGCACAACCATAGGTAATCCAAGGGGTGACGGAATTTGAGGGAGGAAGGAAAATTTGTCACTGTTCTGTTTCTCAACATTGCGTTTTCCTTTATCCAAAGTGACAGATACAGATACAGACACTCACACACTTGTGTGAATACCAAGACAAAGATTTCCTGAGAAACCTTCAGTTATATTCTACCACCTCTCTATCTTCTCTACAGACAAAATCCACGTAGGCCACTATGTAAAAAAATCAACCCACATTCTATGGGAACAGACTTCAGATGTGCTGTGTGTAATGGGGCTGCTTTGGACGTCTTCAGGCATTTACAGCCCTTTTTCAAGGAAATTGATTGGTGTTTTAATACTTCAAACTTAATAGCACTTTTATTTATTTTTTTTTTCCTGGCTGTGTCCTTGATTTCTGTTGAGTGAAAATGTTCCCTAACAGCTCTGCTGCTGGATGATCCCCTGTGGGCCTTTGTTCTACAAAGGGAGGTGCTACATCGTAGAGATGGGCCCCATTTGGGACCATGGGCACTTTGTGCCCAGTGCTGTATGCAGCAGGGCAGAAACCTTCTGAAGATGCCCTGATGCCCTCCAGGTGTGTGCACCATACTGAAGTGCCTTGGTTTGTTGGGCGCAGCGCAGAGGACGCTGAGGGGAGGCTTCGTAGAATTGATAGGGTTGGAAAAGATCTTCTCATGGTGGGCTGCAGCCCCTGCATGGCAGCCTGCAGCTCCTCAGGGCAGAGCAGAGGGGAAGCCCTGATCTCTGGGGACACAACAGGGCCTGAGGGAATGGCAGGGAGCTGTGCCAGGGGAGGACAGGGAAAGGTTCTGTCCCACAGGGCGTTGGGCATGGAACAGCTCTGCAGGGCTGTGGGGTTGGCCCTGAGCTGCTGGAGCCCAAGGAGACACAGCTCTCAGCCATAGGGTCTGGGTGTTGCTGTGGGCTTCAGAATTGTCCATGGGGGGGAATGGCAGAGAACAACTCACAGAATCACAGAATGTCCTGGGTTGGAAGGGACCTCAAGGATCATGGATCTCCAACCCCCCTGCCACATGCAGGGCCACCAACCTCCCCATTTAATACCAGCCCAGGCTGCCCAGGGCCCCATCCAACCTGGCCTTGAACACCTCCAGGGATGGATGGGGCATCCACAGCCTCTCTGGGCAGCTGTTCCAGCACCTCACCACTCTCTCTGTCAAGAACTTCCCCCCCGACATCCAACCTCAATCTTCCCTCCCTCAACTTCAAACCATTTCCCCTTGTCCTGCTGTTATCAACCCTTTCAAAGAGTTGATTCCCCTCCTGTTTCTAGGCTCCCTTTAGGTACTGGAAGGCTGCAATGAGGTCACCCTGCAGCCTTCTTTTCTCCAGGCTGAACAAGCCCAGCTCCCTCAGCCTGTCTTCGTAGGGGAGGTGCTCCAGTCCCCTGATCATCTTCGTGGCTCTCCTCTGGACCCTCTCCAACAGGTCTCTGTCAACTCCTTCCTCCAGCACCTCAGGGTGGAGCAGCTGATGAGGGACAGTCCGCGCTTCTCCCAAAATCCAGGCGGTGCACCCCACGGCCACGATGTTCAGCCACCAGAGGGAGATCGAAGCTACGGAAAGCACCCCGGAGGCTGCGAGGGCCGGGGAGGAGCGGGACCCCCGCTGCAGCATGACCCTTGTCTGTAGGGAAAGAAAAGAAAACACACAGAAGCATTTCTTTTTCTTTGCTACAGCGTAGGTTGGGCACAACTGACCCCTCTCCATATTACGTGTAATAATTGCTTAATTATCTTGGATAAAAATATCCCATTATCCACATGTCCTAATGAGCCTTGGCGATACTGCAGGGACCCGTGAAGGAGAAGAATTACAGCCCGGAGCCACGTTTGATAAAGCCAAATTCTCACAAGGAACAGCACGCGGTGCAGCCGGTCCCGGTAATGGCCACGAACCAATTTGTGTAAGCCTATTCAAAGCAATGGTTAATTAACCAACACAGCAACCCACCGCGTATTTAACAACTAATTTCCTCTATTCCTACCTGCTGCCTGGCTCCAGAACCACCTGGTTGTGCCACAACACCCACTTAGACGTGACCGAAGGATGCTCCCCCGGGCTCTGTGATTCCCCGCACAGGGCTGGGTTAGCTTTCCTAAATTTGGGGGTTAAGTGCACATTTACAGCTTTTTAGTGAAACTGTTTGCACCCGGACAGTGAATTTCGTCCTCAACCTGACCACCAGCAGGGGGGGAAGGAGCAGAAGGAAAAAGGGAATCACCCAAAGGAGGAATCCAAAATGCTGAGAGTGAGCGGGTGGGAGAGAGCCAGGCATGGGGCGGTCACACAGAGCTCCAAGTTTTCCCATTAGGCAGATTTTAAACCAGCTTTTCTATTAATGGGATTTTCAGAAATCAGGTGTCTGCAGGCTGGTATGTGGGCTTCGTTTGGAGCCCAGGGAGCTGCAGGGGGAGCCAGTCCTGGAGATGGGAGGCAGATGTGTCCCATCTGTCCTGAGGATGTGGGTTCTGCTGTCTGCTCTCTAACTGCACCCGGCTTTGGGTAGATGTGAGACTTGTACATCACTGCAGTTAGTGCAGGGGGTTCTATCCGGGCCCTCTGTATCTCTAATGACTCAGAGCAATTTTCAAATGGAGGGGCAGCAAACTTTCAAAAGCCAGGTAGGATTTTTTGTTTTAGGAAGGAGAAAGAGAGTGATTTCTGCACTCCAAAGCAAAGGGCAACATCTCCCTCCTTTTTCAATCAGCTCTTTATAAAATTGCTCTGTGCTACATAAATAGAACATCAGCTTTATTTGATCATAATTGAATATCCATCAGTTTCTCCACCTATCTGCTATCTTTGCACAGTGCTGGGAACACCAATCACTGATACAGCTGTAGGCCCCTTCGAATTTAAAATGAAATTATTATTGTCGTTGTTAATGGATGTTCATATGCCACAAATCTGAAGTTACAGAGGAAAACTGATAGTTTATCTGGATAAATCATCTGACCTACACAGATAACATTCAGAGCTGCCAATAAAGGCACAAATCTCCCTGCGTGTCATTATCTGCAGGAGCAGAGCCATGCTGTCTATGTAATCAAGGTCTTTCCAGTCTCAGAAATACGTACAGGTCACCATATAATGTGTTTTTCTCCTCCTCTCATCAAAACTATGTTCACTCTGCACACACCAACTTCTAAGATGGCACAGGAGCACGGCTCAGCTGCAGAAGAGCTGTCGTCATCCCCCTACTGTATTTATTTTGCTGTGTTGTGTCTGCTGGAGAAAGCAGAGGCAATTTAAAAAATTGGGCACCTGTGGGTCAGACAGCTGGGGATGGATGAGGAGCAAGGACAGGCAGGTTCTGTAGTGACTGGTGGGTTAATTTTCCTTCCCTTCATTTAGATTCACACCCTCTGCCTTTCTGCTTTCAATATATTCAGAAACTTGAAGGGAAAATTGCTCCCGTGGTGTTTGCTGTTGCACTGGATTCCTCTGGCAAAAAAAGCTCTCAGCTCCAGCATGCAATGTGCATTCAGAAAAGGTGAACAATTAAATGAGAGTAGTGCCAGGAAAAACACACTGCTGTGTGTTTGCCTGCAAAACAAGAAAGTGACAAAACTCTTTGTGCCCTGGATGTGACAGGGTGCCACAATGCCGTGGGCAGCATCTCTCCAGCTAATTCCTTTGGGAATTGCCAGGACACCCCTTTCTCTGCTCACAGACTGCAGCAGCCCCAGAAAACATGGAAGGGATGGGGATGCTGAGCCAGGACGTTGCTGATAGCCCATCAATAGCTCTGAACATTTGTTTTTGGATGGAAAATGTGGATTTATGGATCATTATAGTTGTTGCACTGTGAGATTTGAGCCTCTCTGCATGCAGTAAGGTGGAGGCACGAGGGCTTTCCCCGGAGGCTGCAGGCTGGCGATGCGAGGTGGCCGTGCTCATGCAATAATGCTTTGGTCTCCTGGCCTCTCTGACTGATGTTTTACCCACTTGAACACAAACTGGAGGAATTAAATGGCTCTCAACTGATTCTCAACCTACTGTACAAAAAAGGGCTACGAATTGTAAAGAAAAGGAGGAGGGAAGTTAATTAAAAGGGGTGTTTGCTTTCATCCCAGAGGGGGCTGGAGCAGGAATTCAGTGAATAAGAGCTGGAGGAAAAATGCACAGCCCCTGGAGAAGTGCTGGCCCCGAGCCTACCCCAGCCCTGCTCACCCTTCTTCACAACATCCATAACATTGGGTTGGCTTTTGGGTGCAGTTGCCTCCATGCTTCTTCACCAGCCATTCACTTGCCTTCCCCAGCACATCTGATGCTATCTCCAAATCTCCCCGAGCTCCAGATCACTGAGTTTTACAAATGATCCCTGAGAGCAAAGTCAAGGGGATATCAGGTAGGCAGGACTTTGCCTGCAGGCTGACATATCTTAATATGCATTAACATTTAACAACCAAAGTCAGCCACACCAATGGCAGCAGTAATTACTCTGTGCTTGACACTTCCCCAAGGTGATGCCTGGAAATTATGTAAACTGACATCTGAATGACACGAGAGGGATTTCCCACACTCCTCATAAAGCCCCTGTGATGTTGGTGTCTCCCCTTTGCTTGGTCAAGCCCCCAGGGGTCCATCAGCCCATCAACCAAATGAATTGCTATTGTGTGCCTGTGCAAACAACTGGATTAGAACAGCTTTTTTTTGATTTTTTTTTTCTTCCAAATTTTATTTTAACCCTTGTTAACTTTGCCCTACAAACATGCACAGCAGGAGCTGCCTGAAGCTCTCAGCCTGCCAAGCAGCATTGCATTTTTAGGCTGTAATGATACGGTTGTTATTTTCATTGCAGCACAGGAGGTGAAGGCACCTGCCTAAAGCTGCAAATAACTCCAGCAGTGCTAGGAGCTCACCCCCTATTTATCGAGACCAAATTCAACCTCTCTCAAAGGCGCCCATGCACAGGCTGCATTTGCTATAGGGGAAAGCCAAATTGTTGTCACTGGTTCGAGCAAGCTTCAACCCACAAATCAAGTATTGGTGCACTGTGTGTTACATATAGTGCAAAGGCAAAAGCCTTATTTAAAAAAAAATAGTAGATCAAGGCTACATTCACCCTCTGCTGAGCCCTCTCCACGCTCCCTTTCTCCTTTCCTGTAGTAGGTACTAACTTACTTGTTAGTGTTTTAAGCAGGTTTTCCCATGAATATCATGTAACCTTGAGCAGGGTAATGCTGCTGTGCTCCTTCTTGGCCACGTTGCAGAGCGGATTGCTGAGCAGGGAGGTGCTATTGGTGCAATTTGTAGAACCTGCTGCTCAGGTCAGCTGTGGTTCTCCTGCCCTGCTCAGCCACAGCCCTTTATGTTCTGCCCTGATCTCTGAGTGGGGAAAATTGCTGTCAGGGTGAGCATTAGCACTGCTATACATCTTTACCGAAGGGGAACTTGGAAGACATAAAAACATCATAAAATTGATGACAATCAACACTTCTCTGTGTTACTGCCTGTTGCTCTTACCTTTGGATGTTTGGGCTGCAACTGAGCATTTAGAGAGCTTTAGAGAAAGTGTGGCCTAACAAGCGTGTGCTACAAACATGGGGTGCCAGGAGACCACTGGCCCACAACCTGCATCCATCGTGGAATAAACCCAATGACACCAGAGGTTGTCACCCTCCTTCCCTGTTCATAGGACAACAACCAACTCTTCCAGAAGATGTGTGAGCAGGATGTGCCAACACAGTTTGTTAATGCTAAGGGCAAGGGACACAGCCTGGCCTCGTTTGTGCTCATCTCTTTAATTGAAGTGTGTAGGTAAAACCCTCTTGCACCCTTCCACAGAGCCCTCATCCATCTCACCTGCTTGGAGCATCCCCTCATACTGCCCCATAAACTGAGATTTTAGGGGAGGCTGTAGCAGTTAAACAGCCTCAAACCCACTAACCCTATTCGTGCCCCTGTTCTTGAGAGAAAAACAAGCTAAAAGCAAGAATAATGGCTGATAGTCTCTTATTAGAGGCTTCGTGCCAAGTCTGGTCCTGGGTCTCAGCGGAGGCTGCTCAAAGCACCCTCACAGCTCACAGAAATCAAATATCCGCACCAGATCTGCATGCTCATCTGAAGTGGCTTTGTTTGCAGGGATGAAATCAAGGTTGAGTAACGTCGGTGCGCTGTGAAAAACAATAACTGGAACGCAGTGCTCCCAAGGGGAGGGAATCTGTGCAGAAATAAAGGAAATAACAGAAGGTGGTGTGTTCAGCTGGTTTGTTTCACATAGGTGGGAAATCATCAGGAACTGAGAGAAGGCTGCAGAGCAGCACAGAGAGGATCCTTCCATTCTAGGTGATAGTGCACCTTTGCTTCCAGGACCCAAATTGCTCCATAAATGACTGAAATTACATTCTAGTCTAAAACTTGATGTTCTGCAAATTACAGACATCAACCTTTCTTAAACAAATAAAGGGAACTTCCCGAGGCAGCAGTAGCAGAGAACAGTTTTTACAAAGTGTAAACTCACAGAAACTCTGTTCAGAAAACTATTTCTTTCTTTTTCCCTTCCCCTTCACTTTCCCTTTCCTTATTCCTTCTCCTTCCCCTTCCCTCCCTTTCCTTTCCCATTTCCCTTCCCCTCCCATTACCCCTCCCCTTTCCCCTTTCCTTTTTTCCTTCCTCTTCCCTCTCCTCATCCCCTTCCCCTTCCCCTCCCTCTTCTCCTTCCCCTTTCTCCTTTTCTTTGTCCTTCTCTTTTTCTTCCCCCTTTTCTTCCCTTTTCTTTTCCCTTCCCACAACACTGTAATTCAGGCTGCCTTCCCAGCAACCCTAAATCATCAGCACTTCTCTAAAGCCAAGGAGGCATTGCCAATTACACCGCTGGTGTATACATCTCAAATAACATAAGCCAAACACAAGCTACACTGAGTCCCTTTCCTCAAGACAATTTTTCCCACATTTAGAGATCTGGATCTGCTGCTGAGAAAAAAAAGGGACCTCAGTGCCTAAAATGTTTCTGTATGAAGTAAAAGAGAGAAATCCCACCTGTGAGATTTTATTCTCCTTCAGATTTAACCCTCACAGAAATAATTTCTGCAACCTTTTCTCTTCAGCAGCAAAAGGCACCATCTTTTTCTTTTCCAAAGCAGCTCAAATCCTACGTTAGCCACAAGATAGAACAAGCAGGGCCTGAAGATAAAGAAATCAGCAAAGAGGACCAGAAGTGGAGGCATCTCTCAATGGCCACTACTGCAGCCCCTGTTGGGCCACTTTGGGCTTTCTGCCCAACCCCAGTTCACCAATTTGAACATCAGATTAGATGTTTGAATGGGCCACTGGCCTCATGGTTCCTTTGTTGTTTTTTTGCAATTCTTATTATCCAATATGAGCATTGGATTTTCCAGCTCCCTTCCAAATGGAGCAAAGGTATTTGGAGCAGAGAGGGAAGTCTGGATTTGTCCCACTGGTTTGGGAGAGTTGCAGACATTTCTGAAGGTGCTTCTATGGAAAAACTGAGACCCTGCAACATGATATCATAGATTCATAGAATCATTTGAGTTGGGAGAAACCCTCAAAGGCCATCTGGTCCAACTCCCTTGCAGTAAACAGGGACACCTACAGCTCCATCAGATGCTCAGAGCCTGGTCCAGCTTGACCTTGGGTGTCTCTGAGGGCAGGACATCCACCACCTCTCTGTGAAGATGTACCTTCTTCCATTCCAATGGTTCAGAGCTCTCAAAAATCAGTTTTCTTGCTGGTTGCTGGGAAGAGAGGAGTCATTGCTGCAGCTCTGGGCCCTGTTCTGCACCGTCTGCTCCCGGGGAGTGCGATGAGACAGAAAAGCTGACGGCGATGGTGCTGCTATTGGCATTAATTAGGCAGCCCGGGAAGTGGGTTTTCATCCTGCTTTCTGTTTGCTTTTTAATCAAAGCTCTGTGGGTTGTTGCAGGCAGGGGGGAAAATAAGGGGAGATGCTTTTCTAATGTATGTTCATAAGCAATTTGGAGGACTTTGAAACATGACTCTCTGTGGCAAGTGAGTGGCTTGTTGATTAACAGCTGTGAGCGAGGGCCACAAAGCTCCAAAGATCTCCTGTCAGGTCTCACTTGCCAAGCAAAAGAAGTATTAAGATACCAATGTAATTCAATTGTGCCTGGATTGCCGCTGTCTGGACCTCTGTGCCGTCACTTCTATCGAGGCAAAGTGGATGAGGAAATGTCAGTGATCAGATTTGTGGGGGTGCAGCATTGCCTCTTTGCACTGCCTCATAAATAACTGCATAAGGTCCTGGCTGATGGAGAAATCAGAGCTACTGAGTGCAAATTGTCCTCAAAAACCATACCGGAGCCAGGCCTGCTTGCAGCATGGTTGCCCACCAGCGCTGGTCACCTTGGAGAGTGCCTTCACACACATGCGCACACGAAGCACGTTGCTAACTTTGGTCTGGTTTTGAGGGGCAATAAATCATGCAAAAGCAAAATACGGCTAAGTGAAGAATTAAGGCTGATGAACTCTCATGGAGTGACAGCTAGACACCTAATCGCTTCCAATAGTGCGAAAATACTGAGCCCGGAGAGACATCATGCTCTGGAAAATGGAGTAGAATCACTAAAGCCTCCCAAAGCATAAATCACTGCAGCATTTATTAATCACACAAAATACAAACAGCCATAAATCTGTCGCAAACAAGCAGACCAGGCCGTTTGAAGGACTGGGGAGAAATAAAGTGGAGGGAAATGGAAAAAAATGCCGCAGAAATCAGGAGAATGAGAAGACAATGACAAGGGAACAATTCTTGAGCTTAACATTTCACAGGAGAGCGATTCAAGCCTTTTTTCCTGCTGTTGTTAATGCTGGATTTGTGTGAATGCCCTCTCACTCACAGCCATTCGTGGTGGTCTGGGTCGCCTATCAGCAGAGTGTGATGGATGTGGCTCCCAGGGTGGATGCTGGAGTGGTGTTGGCTGTGGGGCTGCTCACCCTGGGCTCTAATCTGCACCCATTAATTGGGATAACTCATCCATCCCCACCAGTGCGACCTCGAGGGGACAGAGCCTTAGCTTCTCTGCAGACACAGCCTCATGTGTCTGCATGTCCCCACTGACTGCTCTGGAATAACACTGGTTGTCGGGTAGGATAAGTGATCTCATCACACCCTGACCTTGGGAGCAAAGTCTGCCTTCTACTAGGCTTTGGGATTTCTGCTTCTGGCAGAAAACCATCTTCCACTCATCTCACACCACCTTTCAGACGGCTGATTTTCCATGTGGCATTTGCTCTCCCAGTGTTCACTTTTTCTCTTAGGAATGCAATTACCTTTGAGCTATATACTAACACGATGATATTTTGCAAGCCATGCCTCATAAAACTCTTTCTGCATTTTTGCGGACCGTGTTCAGTCATCCTTTGTTTCACTGTGACCACAACTCTTCCTCTTAGGACAATTGCATCATGTCTCCTGCCTCCCAGGGTGGGCATCCTTGCCTTTAATCTCCAGGGCATCCTGCTGTAAATCTTCCCCTGCCTCTGCTGCAGCCAAACAAAGAGATCAACCCTGCAAATTGGCTGAAAGAGCTCTTTGTTCTCTCTTTGTCATATGGGGCTGCAGTACAACTTTCCAGACCATGAGGAACAACTTCAAGTTTTACTTTTTTCATTTCAGTATTTTGTAATTTTAGTGATTTCCATCTAGTTGCAGCAATTACTTGCAGTGCAAAAAGTTTTAAAGCAGCAGACCATTATAATTTCCACCCAGGAATACTAAAAGGAATTGGCGAGCTCTTGTGCTAATTTTTGACAATCTTGGATTACTGGGAGATCTGCAGGAAGCTGAATGCATGCACATGAGTGTTCAGAAATGCTTGTATAACTTAGCAGCTTAGCACTCTGTTAACTTCGTGCAAGTCCCTGCAAACTGAGAACAAAACGATGAGGAGGTGATTAACACCAGTCAACAAGTTTTGCTGTTTTCTTCTTTTCCTTTATTTGGCCCAGAAATGGGGCTCATAAAAGAGGAACTGATTTCTGCTAAGCCTTGGGTGTCCTGTTGCACAACATTCCTGGTGTATTTATAAGGGACCCGGTGCCAGATGAGCAGGGTTCATGCTAAATGGGCTGAGCTGGATTTGCTGACAGCTCTCTGAACGCGGTTAGCAGTGGGGCGTTGCTGAGTGGGGACATTACTGTGCCTTGTGCCAAGACCACTTCCAGGCCAAAGCCATTCAATATTCGTAGCAGTGATCTGGAAGCAAATCACCACTGATAATTACAGATGCTGCAACAATTGGCAGAGCAATTAATACCAGCGAGGGCTGTGCTGTTGGAATAACCTGATTTCCTTAATCACTCAGATCCATTCAAATGATGTGAATACCAGCAAAGTGCTGGCCACTTGTTGAGGTGAACCGAACCAGAATCTGTTTGTGGGAGCTCAGCCTCCCCCAGCATGTGGGGTGAAGTCCCTCAGATGGACGTGCTGAGAAAGGGGCTTACGTGATGCTGAGAAATGAATCAAGTTTGGAACTGATCTGATGCTCGGGGCTGGAAGAAAGCCCTCAGTTTTGGTGTTGTCATTTCAAACAGGTTTTTAAAAATAAGGAGAATAAGCAGTGAGAAGATTTCCAGACTGTCATAAACGTCTCCCAGAGATGCAGCATTCGGCCTCTTCAGCACATCCGAGGGAGATCAAAAGGTAACTTGATTATACTGCATAGGAACCATGGCAGGGGGAGAATAGCGAGTACTTGAGGGCTTTTTAATCTGCAGGGAATGGCAGAAGGGCTGCAAGCAAGAGGCGGACACATGTAGATGAGCGGGGCGGCTGGCTCCTGCAGCAGCAGGGCTGGTTGGCCACCAAGACAAATTGTGGTCATTTTCGGAGAACGTTGTGTCAGCACTCACAGCACCTCCTGCCTTGATGAAATATCATCCCTGAGCATTGCAGCCCTTAGAAATTGGTCTGTCAGCTTTCCAGTGGACCGTGGGGCTTTGTTTGGGGCCACAGAGCAATCTTTGCTGGAGGGGACTGTGGGTATGGCTTCAATTCCTGCTCCCCGAAATGAGGTTTGTTCATAAAACCTCCCGCCGTGCTGTTGGCAGGAGCTCCCCGAGCCTGGCACAGCTCTGGTCTGCCATCCCACACAGATGGGACATTCCCAGCCCTTTCACTGTGTTACACCATGCCCGAAATACCAGCCACGTTTCTCACTAACTCAGAGGAGAGAAATCTAAAATTTAAAGGCAAATTTGTCAGTGCAAGATTGGAAGCAAAAGGTGAGAAGTAAAACAAGCACCAAACACAAGCCTAGCTGAGGTTTAACACACATATCCCTCCCCTGAAATGCCTCTGATCTCTGAGCTGGTGCGAAGCATTCTCAGTGACAATCCATCTTCCAGGTGCTATCCTCATCTCCAAACACTTTTCTCCTCCACCAAGGCCCAGCTGCCTTTCCATGGAGATTTGCTTCATATGTGAACATATACATATATATATATATGTATGTGAACACAGTCCTTGGTCACCCTACGTGGAGCCAGGTCCCCTGGGTTCTTGAAGGATGTCTCATCAGCAGCTCACATGCTCATGATGACTCTGCTCGGATCGAACAATAACTATTTTAAAAGCAATTCCCCTCTTTGCTTCTGGCTGGCTTGCTGGTGTGGCTGCCACCCACCCAGCTTGTTTTACCATGGGCTGCCAAGCTGCTCACACTAAATATTATATGAGACATCAGGTACACAGACGTCTCCAAAGTGCGTTTTGGCTCATTACCAGCTTCTCATATAGACCACACACCACAAGCAGGAATGCAAATGGCAGCGTGGCAGCAAGTGGTTTCCCCACCTCTCGCCCATGTTGGGAGCACAGTAACACAGTGTCCTGGCATTGAGTTAAAGTCCCTGCCAGGACCTCCCACGGAAGGGGCCAGAACCCTGAACAAGGGGAGTCTTTGCAGACAGCTGTGGGGTTCTGGGAATCTCGCACTGTAGCAGAAAGGACCACTTTACTTCTCATCCATCCATGCTGCTAAGCTCTAGGGCCCCTATTGCAAAGACTGTGCTGTGCAAGGAGGACCTACTGTAGGGAATCTGCTTTGTCAGAGTGTTGGACTAGATCATGGATTTCCAACTTCTTGGCTTGCCAGGGCCATGTTGAGTAAAGAGGAATTGTCTTGGGCTGCATATACATAGGTCACTCCAAAAGTAATACCTCCTATTTATTTCCATGGAAACTACAACTGATATAAAGAGCACAATAACTCTTGGATTGTGCAAATTCTCAGCTACAAAATACTGTCTTTCCACCTAGTCACCACCATTAGCTGTGAATGAGTCTTGTTCACCAGCGATGAACAAGAGTCTGCATGCTGCAATTGTAAAAATCTGTACCAGCAGAGATGACCCACTGCCACTGTTGTCACTGCTGGAGTGCATCACCCACCCCTCACTGTGCTCAGAATGGTACAAAAGAAGTGTGAGCAGTGAGGTGTATTTCTCTCTGGTAAAGAGAGGTCTTATAAAAGTCTCTAATAAAGAGACATGATCAAATTTTTAATCGCAGCTCTAAACCTTCCATTTGAAAATTCACAAGTAATGTATTTATGTTGGCTAAAATTGGAGTCTTAAATAAACTAAAAAATGATGATTTTTTTCAGCAATCTTGAAACCTATTCTCAAATTCCTTTATCAAAATGGGAAGCATGTCTGCATATTCATTGCTGTTCATAGCCAACGTATAAAAATCTATAATCTTATTTGCCATTACTTGATTTAGCACTTCACTGTGCCCCGTGCCCTGGTTTCAACCCAGACAGGGTTATAGCATACCAATGTTTGGTTGGCACTGAGGGGCTGCTCAGCGGTGCTGGGCGAGCTGTGCTGGGCTGCATGTGATCTCTGAGCTGTGTGTTGGACTTGCCTGGACTAGATAATCTCCAGAGGTCCCTTCCAACCTCTGTGATTCTGTGATTCTGTGACCTGGAACTGAAAGATGTGGGAGAAGTAAGGAGGTTGTGATGAGGTGGGAGTTGGTCTCTTCTCCTGAGTAACTAGTGATAGAACTGGAGGGAATGGCCTCAAGTTGCTCCAGCAGTGGTTCAGGTTGGATATTAGGAAAAATTCATTCCAAAGAGTGGTCAGGCACTGGAATGGGCTGCAGGGAAGTGTCCGAGTCACCATTCCTGGAGGTCTCAAGGAATGTTCATATATTGTAGACATAAATATGAGCCAGCCAGCAGTGTGCCCAGGTGGCCAAGAAGGCCAGTGGCATCCTGGCTTGGATCAGGAGTGGTGTGGTGAGCAGGACTAGGGAAGTCATCCTGCCCCTATACTCGGCGCTGGTGAAGCCTCACCTCGAGTGCTGTGTTCAGCTTTGGGCACCTCAGTACAGAAAGCACATGGAGGTGCTGGAGCAGATCCAAAGAAGGGCGACAAGGCTTGAGAAGGGCTTGGAGAATATGGCCTATGAGGAGAGACTGAAGGAACTGGGGCTGTTCTGTCTGGGGAAAAGGAGGCTGAGGGGAGACCTTATTGCTCTCTTCCAGTATCTGAGAGGTGCTTACAGTAAGAGTGGGGTTGGTCTCTTCTCACTGGTGACAGGACGAGGGGAAATGGCCTCAAGTTGAACAAGGGTAAGTTTAGGTTGGATATCAGGAAACTCTTCTTTACAGAAAGGGTTGTTAAGCACTGGAATAGGCTGCCCAGGGAGGTGGTTGAGTCAGCATCCCTGGATGTGTTTAAAAACCATTTGGATGTGGTGCTCAGGGACATGATTTAGTGGAGGGTTGTTAGAGTCAAGGTCGTGGTTGGACTTGATGATCTTTAATATCTTTTCCAACCTGAGTGATTCTATGATTCTATGGCTTAGTGGGGAAATAATACTGGTGGTAGGTGGATGGTTGGACTGGATCATCCTGGGGATCTTTTCCAAGCTTGGCGATTCTATAATTCTAAGTGGGGGCATCAGCTCTTCCAAAGCTCACAAAATAACATGGAGGAGTTCTGAGAAATAAAGAGAGAGGAGAAGAGATCAGGAATGGGGTCATGTGTTGAGGAAACTGCATGCAGATTTTACTTCATCCTCCATCACAGCTCTTATTCTGAGCAATGCCACGTGTATTTCCCCCATTGTTAGTTACTTACTGAGCTACCTTCTCAGAAAGCAAAAGAAGGGAGCAGAGGGAGTTTGGAGTGGGAGGAGGAAGAGCCTGTTGGGACTGAGATAACTGAGATAACTGGGGAGCTCAGCTGGGTGCTGGTGGTGTGGGGCAGCCCTCTGAGCAGCACCCAGGGGATGATTCTCCTCCATCTCACCAACAACCATTTCTCTCCTACCAGGAGTTACAAATGCGGCGATAGAAGGTGTGGAATGAGGTTTGAACATCATAAAGCACATTTTCTGTGAGCTCTGACTGTGTGCAATTTATTTGGTTTAATAAATTAAACATTATAACAGGGACCACCATCGCTCTCTGCAAAACACCTGGGTTTTTTTTTTTTTTCCTCTGTTGCAATTACTTCATCTGCCAACATAAACAATAAATTCTGTCAGACCTCTTTTTAGTGCATTGTATACATCTCTGACTGGTGCTTAAGGCAGTATGCTCTTCCTTCGTTTTAGCAAAGACTTTGATTAAGAAACATTCAAGGGGGAAAGAAACAACACACTTTAATAGGACGAGGGTGGGGGAGGGTAGTTGAGTACAATGAGAAAGGAAACCTTGTCACTGTGTCATGTTTAATTTGGTTCCTTGCCAGGTTGCTAAATTCAATTCAGATGCATGATCACACCTTAATAAATTCAATGGGGAAATTAAAATTTAACTATCTGCTCATGAAATGTTCATGCTGTTGGTAGTGTTTAATGACTAAAGACAGGATATGTTGAGTCAAAAAAAGGGAGATACTGGTCTGATTTGCTATCGGGACACTCCATAAAATTTATTTAATCCTCTGGGTCTTACACTGTAAAATTAAATATAGGTTTAGATGGAAAATCGTAGGAACTTTTGGAACAGGGGTTTTCCACAGGTATGTGAGAGAGGATCTGTGCTCAGGACCTGCATGAACTCCAGCAGAGCCCATGGTCTAGTGCAGAAACCTGCAGTGGAGGAGTGTGGGCTTCACCTTGTGCTATGTCCAGTGCTGTAGCTCACTGGGTGTAGCTCACACTGACCCTTGATGGGAATCAGGTCCCTAGAGTAAATCCTTGCCATTTGCCTGTGGCTGTATATATTCAGCATCCTTGTGAGGCTACCTCTCAGCCTCCACCAGGGAGAGAAACATGTGGGTATGGTGAGGATGAATGCATTCAGCTATCTTAGGTCTGATGGAAAGAGATCTAGGCAAATATTTGTCTGATTTTTGAGTGGTAGAGCCAGAAATTGTACTTGATGATCATTATGGGTCTTATGGGTCCCTTCCAACTTGGGATATTCTATGATTCTATGAAGTATCGGAGCTGGAGGACTGCTCCAGTGGGTTGGACAGAGCTCTATACATCCAGCTTTGAGATGCTCTATGGGATTTGAGTTGGACAAAGTACTCCAAAAAGTGCCTGCAGGGATCACTACAGGTGCACAGTCCAGCCCATCACAGCCATCTTCAGGCCTGCTCAGATCCTCTGACATCAGCAAGGAGTTTAAATCAGCTACTCATCTTGTAGGGCAATAAGCAGCACACAAGCTCCTCCAGAATACTGAACCACTCTAAGAGTTGGGGTGGATGGAGATGGTTGAGCACTGTGGCTAAATCAAATCCATCAGTTCTGGGTTTGCTTTTGTCCTGTGTTGTTTGCAAAGTTATACAAAAACTGCCCTCCTGATCACTGAACACTCCATAAAATCCAGACTGGGAGGCTTGGTGTGCTGCTAAGCCCAGGAAAAGAGCAATCTCACTGCAGATGTCTGATAAAAGGAGCATAAAAGGCAAGAAGGAAAAGGTCAAATAGAAATGGCAGTGGAGGAGGCTGTAATAGCAACTCATCCCCCTGCTGATCCCAAGGGAAGGTGCAGGAGATTCAGAAACCTGCCTGACCTCATCGATAGGAGCTGAATATACCAGAGATGTCTCTAGATTTTATTCATTTCTGCAGAGATTTGTTGGAAGGGAAACTAAGAGGAACCTCGCATTGGGCTGCCTGACACTCACTATTATACATTTATCATAGTTTCCTGCAGCCCTGGGAGAAGCTTCAGCCTCTCATCCTTGTGAGATGCTTCACAGAGGACCTGTTGCCTTGACGGGCACATCCCCACATCTTTTTGACTTGCATCAGGAGTTATTTGAGGTGAAAACTTGGACTGTCTCTTAATTGTATTCATCTGGAAAAGTTTTAGAGGCAGAACAAAGATTGGAGGAGTAATTATTAAACTTAGCAGTGCTTTGACTTTGTAGTCTAAATGGCTTTCTTTTAATCAAGTAGCTTCTTCTTCATTTTTTTTTTTAATGGAATATTCATTGCTATTAGAGAATCCATCCAAGCCTGAAACCCCTTTTGCTAAGTATAGTATATACGTCAATAATGGTCCCTGCCTCCAAGAGTCTGAATAAGCAAGGCAGCTAATGGGCAGGGAATGGCAAGGAAGGTCTGGGTAAGGTTGAAGTTCAGTCTGGTGACACAGTCCTGTGCTAAGGTTGAGTACAATGTAAGAACATGGTAATGCAGAAGCAGATGCATTGGTTTTAAGATCAAAATACATCCCTATATTAATTAGGTTGTCTTTTCTAGCTAGCACACCAGAAATAGAAAATATCTGTTTCTGCTGAGACATGCCAACTTTGTAATTCTTCAAACAACAGCTGGGTGAAGGCACTTGAAGGTCTTCAGGCAGCACTGCTGAGCTGGAGAAGGTTTCCAAAAGAGGCGTTTCTGCGTTTCTCCCCTTCCCTTCCCTTCCCTTCCCTTCCCTTCCCTTCCCTTCCCTTCCCTTCCCTTCCCTTCCCTTCCCTTCCCTTCCCTTCCCTTCCCTTCCCTTCCCTTCCCTTCCCTTCCCTTCCCTTCCCTTCCCTTCCCTTCCCTTCCCTTCCCTTCCCTTCCCTTCCCTTCCCTTCCCTTCCCTTCCCTTCCCTTCCCTTCCCTTCCCTTCCCTTCCCTCCTGCTGAAATGCAAAATAATTCAAATGAGGCTATAAATATGTTAATTGTGCTGAAGGAATTAAGTGCTCATTAACTTAAACTTCCTGCTCAATTATTTTCATTGCTGTCCCTCCTTTTACAATGGGAGGAAAGGACACGTACCTGCCCCAATGCTCCCCACCGGCCCTTTCCCAATCTGAATCTCACTGCTGCCTCCTCCAGCACTGCCAATGCACATCTGTAGGCAATGTGCACATCTGGGATTGCCATGCCAGCAGGCAGGTCGAATTGCAAGGCACCTCTTGGGGAGGGGGCTCTTCTCCCATCTCCCTTCCTGGGTGACTTAGAATCATAGAACCATTAAGGTTGGAAAAGAACCCTCAGATCATCCAGTCCAACCTTCAACCACTTGGATTGAATTACATGCTGTCTTCTTGTGCCTCAGTTTCTCCACCTTTGATCTAATGAAGCTGGTGAAGAGCTCAGAACTCTGCTCATGGAAAATCAGAAATGAAAACCCCAGGGGATGTTAGCATTAAAACAACATTCAACAGCATATTAGGAGTTGTATTGTGGAGAGTCATTTTGTGACAGCAGGGAAACAGCTGAGCGATTTAACACCCACAGTTGTTGCCATCCCTTGTTTCTGTCCACAGATATGCCTGGACTGATATTCCAGGTCATTTCTCATGTTGGCAACTTTCATCTCTTTCCACTCAAGCAAGCCCTATAAACTGTTTATATTAAAACAATTAAATTATGTGCACAGCGTTTACATAAATGCTGGCACCATCATTAGTGGCAACACTTAGGGATGCGGATGGTGTCTGTGTGTGCTCTGCAATCCTTCAGGGAGAAGAATCGAATTTGCCAGCCAGTTTGGTTAAAATATTTAAATGAGAGGTGGCTGCACTTCGAGATGGAGGAAATACTGCCAAGGAATGTAACTGAATAATCAGAGCTCATTGTGACACCTCTCGGAGGGCTGTTTAGTGTGCTCTGCATCCCTGCGGTACACAGTGCTGCTCAGCCTCAGCAGTATGGGTACAGCCTGGCTCACAGCTCGACACCACGGGAAGGCAGAGCTGCTTCCCTGCCCTGCATTCACATCCCTAAATGCTGTGCTGAGAGAGACAACCCTACCCTATTTCCCTGCAGGTCTGCGTTGATGCTCCTTGAGAATCGCCATCAGGGCTGCTGGAGCAGACGCCTGCCTCCTCATCCCACAGCAATTCTATTTTGTGTGTGTCCCTATTATTTGTACAGGTGAAGCCATGCGGAGTACAGAACAGGCCAAAGCTAGTCTTTGCCTGCCTGTTTTCTCCACCATGTTCCACCATGGGATCCAGTGCTGGAGGCTGCTCACCAAGCCATCTCGCGCTGAGCTGCCAGGAGAGGCAGGGAGCCAGGAAAAAGCAAACAGCCCTGGGAAAAAGAGACTTCACAGAAAGAGTCTGCGGTTTGTCAGAAGCAAGGCTGAACAACGTTTCCTTGTGGTCTGTAATTAACAACAGAGGGAAAAGATAGCTCAGACTTGGGGATGCTTTCATCCGGCAGACAAAAGCTGAATGACTCCAATGGCTGGAGGCTGAAGTTAGCAAGATTGAATTGTAGGATGCAAATATCTAAGACTGTAGGTAATTAATAAGTTCCCTGATGGCTGCTGTGCCAAGTGGATGGCAGTCAGAGTGGGCAAGCTGCCTATGCTGGGGCCTGATGCCTTTCCTCAGTGCTGTGTGGCACATAGGCAGCGGAGTAGGGCTGATCCCAAGTGAGCAGGACACACATCTGGAGAGCCCAGAGCCCCAGGAAGCTGAGCTGGGGTTTGCCTGAATGCGAGGAGACAAATGAATATCCTAAACTGGAACACACCGCCCAGAGAAGTCGTGGATGCCCCATCCCTGGAGGTGCCCAAGGCCAGGCTGGTTGGTGCCCTGGGCATCCTGATCGATGGAGGACAACAGGCCACGGCAGAGGTTTAAGCTTGATGATCTTTAAGGTCCTTTCCAACTCAATCCATTCTATGATTCTATGATAAACTGCCCACTGTCCACCACATAGGAGGAGTCACTTGGACTCAACCCAGTTTCTACTCACAGAATGTCCCATCCGTGGATCACAAGAGGAATTAAAGACACCCCCCAGCCATGCGATGAGCAGTCTGTGGCTAATGCCTTCATTGTGGGATGTGCTGTTCCATGGGGTGTGTCAGGCTGATGTGCTACAGGAGTCTAAACGCCTAATGTGAAGTCTCTCCTCCTGCCCTTGTGTTGTAGGGACTGCAAAGCTGTATGGGGCATACCATGCCTGATTAGTTTTATGGACTGCTGTGGCTCAAGGTTGATTATTTTCCAAATAAAATATCAGTTTAAGAGTAACTTGGTGTGCTTGCTAGCATGGGAACATGGGGTGCCATTTTATTGGCTTGGGTAGATTGCTTGCTGGCTGTTTTTATTCTTTAATAAAACCTTTTGGCAGAGCTGTGGCTTCTTGTAGCCTTACAATTAGGGAGAGAACAACCAGTGCTCAACTCTGACACAGAGGTTTATGAAACCAGCAGAGAGATGCAGGGAGACCTCTAAGAACAATGAAGGCAGAGCTGCTGGCTGCTAACGAGAAGGAAATGTGTTATTTTTAGCTATCCGAGAAGGTGGAAGGTGAAAAAAAAAACAACACAAGAACAAAGAAAATCTATAGTTCAATGCAGGAAGCCAAAAATCAGTGCCAAAAACAACACAGACTGACTCTCCAGGCAGGGAATGCACTTTGCTAATGGGACGGAGGGGATGGAGTGGTTGCAGAGCCCTGAGCCATGAGGGTCTGCATGCCCTATGCCAGGACCAGGACCAAATGTGTCTCCAGGTGCACAGGCAGTGCAAGAACAGGACAGAGAATGCCACGAGGAAAGGGAAAGGGCCATTTATTCAGATAACGAATCTCAGCTCTAATGAAATAAGCTATCAAGTGCTGGAGTTGACTCCCTGCCAGTGACTTGTAATGGCAGTGCTGCACAGCAGGACTGTAACCCAGACAGGGCATGATAATGGAGTGCTGCAAATCTGCCTCACTCAGGACCCCAGGGGCTGTGATGTTAACCCCACGGTAGTGTTATGGGAGCAGTGGGAGTGCTCCACCATCCCTGGAGGTTTTTAAGAACTGTGGAGATGTGACACTGAGGGACATGGTTAGTGGGCATGGAGGGGATGGGTTGGGGTTGAACTTGATGACCCTACAGACCTTTTCCAACCTTAATTATTCTATGATTCTGTGAAAAAGAGATGCGCTGCATTTCTCCTGGAAAAGCTGGCAGCCTGTGTCTTGAACAGGAACACTTTTGCTGGGTACAGAACAGGACAAGGGCTGAGCCCAGAGTGTGGTGGTGAATGGGGTTACATCCAGCTTGTGACCAGTCACGAGTGGTATTCCCCAAGGGTCTGTATTGGGGCCAGCCCTGTTTAATATGATGACCTGTACAAGGGGATTGAGTGAACCCTCAGTAAGTTTGCAGACGACAACAAGCTGGGAGGATTTGCCTGAGGGTAGGAAGTCCCTACAGAGGGATCTGGACAGGCTGATCACAGGGCTGAGGCCAATGGGTTCAACAAGAGCAAGTGCCAGGTCCTGCACTTTGGCCACAACAACCCCAGGCAATACTATAGGCTTGGGGCAGAGTGGCTGGAATACTTTGTGGCAGAAATGGACCTGGGGTGTTGGTTGACGTTCAGCTGAATGTGAGCCAGCAGTGTGCCCAGGTGGCCATGAAGGCCAATGGCATCCTGGCTTGTTTCAGATGTAGTGCAGCCAGCAGGAGCAGGAGGTGATTGTCTCTCTGTACTCAGTGGCTGAAGGAACTGGGTTTAGACTGAAGAACAGGAGGCTCGGAAGAGACCTTATCACTCTCTACAACTGCCTGAAAGAAGATTGTGGCGATGGGAGGTTGTCCTCTTCTCCCATGTATCTAGCGATGGGATGAGAGGGAATGGCCTCAAGTTGTTCCAGGAGGGATTCAGGTTGGATATTAGGAAAAATTTCTTCTCCAAAAAAGTGATCAGGCACTGAAACAAGTTGCCCAGGGATCTGGTGGAGTCATTGTTCCTGGAGGTGTTCAAGAAACATTTAAATGTGGTACTAAGGGACATGGTTTAGTGGGGAAATATTGGTGGTAGGTGGACGGTTGGACTGGATGATCTTGGAGGTCTTTTCCAACCTGGGAAAATGATTCTATGATTCTATGTTTCTATCATTTTCCAATTATGTGATCCTCAAAGAATCTTTTACATCATGCAGTCCCATGGGCTCCATTTGTTTTTCATATGCATGACATAGAGGTACACAAAGGCTTTTAACACTGCAGCACACTGGACTTCCCCTGCCTTGGGAAAAAGTATTTCTGTCTTTCTATATCTTTGATATATCCCTGTCCCTACTAGAAGAGAACAAATCCTCTTAAGGTTCCCCAAAACTTGAAAAACAGAAAGAAATCAGCATCAGAGTGAAGGCTGGGTAATAACAAGGCAGAATCTGGACCAGGACCCAGATGTTGCTTGGAACATAGAGCTGGGGCTGGTGAGGACACTGACCAGGAGGCTCCATCAGAAGCAAGATCTAGAGACTTCATACTCCGAGACAGTTCAGTACACATTTATTGGCCAAGTGGTGCTGTCATTTCCTGCTTGAAGCAACAGTTTACATGGCTGATAGATTGAAAACAATTAGTTGCTTCTATTCCCTTCTTTGAGGAAAGTACGGGGTGAGCACTCTCTGGCAGCATGCACTGATTTCTGATAAAATAATTTATCCAAATGCCTATGCAAATCAGCTCTGGCCCATAATCACTAAAAAAATTTAATGCTGTAAATATAATGAAAACATAATTAGCAATTAAAGACGAGGGTGACAGACTGGTGCTAGGGATGGAAATAATGGGAGCGTTGCTCTGCATCTGAATGCTGGCAGAAAGCAGCAGCCATTCAGGGTTATTGTTTCAAGTTCTGCAAGATGATAATTGCAGCCTATTTCCTTGGCTGAAGACCTCATCATCTTCGACAGCTCAGGGATTACTGAAACACTGGGAAAAAGGCTAATCCAGTCTTCCCTTAGAGGGAGTCAGCACATATGCCTGCCTCCCAGGCTTTCTACTGAAAGGCAATGATGAGCTCCAAGATGGAGTGGCCAAATGGAATCATGAGTTCTTCCCATTCAGTCCTCCATTTAAGGTAATGGCTTCAAGTTACTACATGGGATGTTCAGGTTGGGTATTTGGAAAAAAATTATTTCCCAAAGGAGTGGTAATGCAATGGAACAAGCTCCCAGGGAGGTGGTGGAAGCTGCCCCTGGAGGTGTTCAAGGAAATGGTGGATGTTGTGCTGAGGGACGTGGTCTGGAGCAGTCACAGGCATGGGCTGATGGTTGGACTAGGTGATCTTAGTGGTCTTTCTGTCCTTAATGATTCTATAATCTGATGATTCTATGATTTTATCCCTTACCTTCCTCTGTTATTGACCTTTTTGTGAAAATCTGAGTTTCCCAAGTTAACTGCTCAACTTTGGAGGATATAACTGCACAACCTGAAAGAGTTGAGCCTGATCCCTTCAGAAAGCACAGCACAACATTCTTCCCCTGATATGGAGGAACCTGTAAAGATTTCTTTTCCATTCCACCTTTAATGATGCAGAATCAGGAATTTAAATGCAGAACATTCAGCATCCACTCTTTGCCCTCTGCCTATGCTCAAAACTCTCCTTTAGTTGAGAGTGGTAATTATCTCCCGCCTCCTTCACAAGGACAGTGAGAAGTGTAATTAGGCAGGACATGAATTTTTTGTCAGTTGTGTGCCTGCATCTCACATTAAAGCCAGTGGTAACTGAAGGGATAATTGTGTTTTTGAAGCACATTTTGGGTGAAATGCAGAAGTTTACTGCCGTGACCACTGCACCATGGGTTTGCACAGAGACTGACATCCCAACCCACTGCACATCCTACTGAGGCCTTTGTGGACAGGCTCACACCATTTCTTTTGGTCAGCACACAGCACAAGGGCACTGCGTGGGCAGGGGACACATCTTTAGGGTTTAATTGTATGTGACATTAAAAAAAGCCTCTGTTTTCCTACTTCAGAAACTCAGAAAACCAAAGTTGTAAATGAAGAGGGATACATCTTGGTCCAGCCCTGGTCCCACTTTGGGTTTAGGTCTTCACAAAAACAGATGGCAACATCAACCTTTTTGAAGCTGGGATTTGAACTAGCCCATTTCTTGGGACTAGCTGAAAGCACAGCATACTGCTCCACTGGAAAGTCTGACATTTAGAGCTCTTATTTCAATCCAAATCTAAACCCAGCAGCCCAGACTTAAAAGTTCCCCAGGGCAGAGAAAGTTCTAAAAATTCCACTGCCACGTCATGGAAATACTATCTAGCACCTGGCTAAGTCACCCCAGGATCCAGCCTAAAATCTGGAGCCTCATTTTTTAATAAGAATGGCTTTAACTTTGGACAGTGAATGTTCGAGTGAAGCTAAAAAATATCAGTATATTATGGGAGGAAAATGAAAATGTTGAAACTATTCATTTTTTTGTTCTTTGCAACCAACGCAATTCTTTGGGATTTTTGAATGATGACTGTATCATATTGCAGCCTGTGTTAGTGTCAAGATGAAATTGTGGTACAGGGACAGTTTTAATACCGAAAGGTTTATGTTGTATTCTTTAGCATGGCACTATAGCACAAGAAGATATTTTAATCTTGGATTGAGTTGCTGAGAGGGCTTTTGGAGCCCCTTAGAAGTCAACAGCGGGGACCGTTCCTACCTGCCCAACACACCGGGTGTTCCAACAGCAAGGATGCTCCTTGCAAGTTCTCATCCTTTCACCCTTCTCCATGTGTCCAACCTACCCTATGATCCTCTCTCCTTCCCCATTTACTTCCATTCAGCAGAGACAGCTTGACCAAGTTCTGCGTCTCTCTTTGCCTGGCTGGGTTCATGTCTATTGCCCAAAAGGATGCCACTAAACTCAGATGATTGGAACATCCTGCTATTCACCACATTCCTTAAAAACATCATCCAGACACCATGGAAATTGACTAAATTTGTCCCTGAAAACTCTGGGCTGGGGAGATCATTTGTTGCTTACACATATCTGAGCATGGCATTAAAATGGAGAGTTACTATATGTCGCCGAAAGGGATTTATATCGAAAGTAATAACTTAACTCCATAGCAAATGCTTTAATTTCTTTGTAGTATAAATTAGCATACTAATCTGATAATAATGCATTACAGACTGAAATAAAAAAATGAAAAAGATATCATGCATGGCTAATCATTATAGGAATTGAAACCAAGACAAAGGATCACACTGTAATTTGGCTGAAATTTCATGGTCCTGTAATGGGGAAGGTGAGGGGGGTTAGATCATAGGAATGCTCTTAGGAAGGGCCACCAAAGCAAAGACTTTCCTGAACACAGCCAGCCAAAATTTTCAGTGGTTTCTCACCTTCTGCATGAGAAGTATTCATTGGGATCTATAGGTACAACATGGAGTGATGCCTACACCCATCTGGGGATGTTTTGTTCAACTTCTGGTCCATGACCTACAGCAAGTGCACATGACAAAGGGAAGTGGTGTGATGGTAAAGTGTTATTTTGGAAAGCACGCACCAATGCCTTGCTAAAAAGCAATTAGATAAAGAGGAGTCACACTGAGAAATTCTCCATTGCCCACAGTAGGAGCTTGGGCATGTAAATATGCCACTGAACACCTAAATATGGCTCCAATACATTGGAGATGAAGCCCACGCTTTGTCGTATAGCAACCCATATCCCCGTGGCATTGCTGACAATGGACCAGAGACAAATCCTTCCTGCAGAGCAAGTCTGAGAGAGTAATCAAGCAGCAGGAGTGATTACCAGAAGACATGGTGGGATCTGCATCCCTTGAAATCCTTAAATCCAGACAGGGCAGCTTTTGCAAAATGCAGCTGTGGCTGAACCTGCAATTACGAGCAGGATGCCCACCAGGAGATAAGATGCTGCGGTCTGTATTTATGCAGGATGATCGCTGGATGCTTTCTGTGCTGCTGGGAGGCTTCAAGCAGCAAGAGGAACGTGCTCATCTTCCAAGGTGAGCGCATTAGAAGGTTGACATGCTGGGCTTTTCGTTCAGGTTTTTCTTATTATTATTATTATTATCGTTTTTTAAAGGCTGCTTTTTGTTTTATTTTTGAAGAGCATCCCTAAGGGGCTGACCATGCGTCCATCACACTGCTGAAATGAGGTATTTTGGCAGAAATAGCAGATAATTTAACTGGAAATAGCTCTGAACATTTTCATAGCTGACAAATTAAATTGCCTTTTGTGGCTATGAATTTCATGGAGCTCATAATGCCAATATCCTAGTTAAGTTCTCTTACATTTCTAGAGACAGACTGAGGATTATTCTGCTCTGGATATGACATTCCTTTTCCTCTATTACAACTGTCAGTGGGACTTAGGGGCCTTTTTTCCCTTCTAAATGGAAAAAAAAATGCTTGCAAAGGGAAGCTTGCTAGTTGAAATACTTTCTGCATGAATTAATACCAAGTAAAGATGTGGTACCTGGCTTGCACAATTCATCTCCAGTAGCTCTCACCAAAGAATTCCTAATTTAGTGAGCAACAAAAACAACCAGAAATGAGTGATTTTCAGATCAATCTGAAATGTTTTACACCGTGCTGAATGGAAGGATTTCTAACTCAATGCTTGACTCCATTCTGTTGGTTTTTTTTCCCTTTACTTTTAAGGAATTCAACCCATTTCTGTGAAAAAATGTGATGCTTCCTTACAAGTTGATAGAGTCCTTCTCTTTTAGTGCTTCTTTCCCATTACCCATAGTGTGATCTCTCATATCCATGTGCTTCTACTCAGCTACTACAGAATCCCATCGGGTTGTTTGTTTGTTTGTCTATAAGGGATAAAGGCAAAAGACATCTCCATGGAAGTGTAAAGCTCAAATTTAGCCTGGGTAGGAGCACATAGACATTCAGTTCATGTAAAAAAAATCCCTAAAAGTTAGATGAATTCAGAATAAGCAGCATGCAATTGAAATCTGAATCGTCATGGAGTAACTTCTAGACTGATTTACTCTAGTTGAAGATTCAACCTAAAATGCTTGTATGGCAGTGAGAGATGCATAGAGGCAATGGAAGCAAGACTCAGTGGGAAAGGAAAAGACACCAAGAGGTCACTTGCCAAGCTGAGGTCAAGCAGTGCTGCTCATGACCCTACTCTTCCTCCATCCACAACATCTGCGTGGCCTCTGCATTTTCTTCAAATGAGAGGTGAGGAAATCACAGAAATGGATGTAAGAGATTCTAGCTCTTCCTTGAGAGCATTGCTCAAGCAGAATTGCTTCCACCTTCATTTTTGAGTTTTTCCTCCCTGTTCCTGCAGACTCAAACTAACCTGGCACCTGTTTTGCTCTGTGTTTCCATGGTAATTAGGGAGGTGTTGCACGGCCCTTCTGCAGGCTGCACAGCCCTGCATAGAAAATCTCACAGAAAGAAAAGATCTGAGCTGGCCTTAAGACTAACCCAGAATTAAAAATATGCAGCTGCACTTGGAATCATCACATCTCACATTCCCTCTGCTAGGGAGGAGGAACTTAGTTAGGCACAAGTGAGGCAGATGGGCAAAATGCACCAAATTGAGAACTTTTCTGCAGTTTCCTGATAAGCCGGATGCGATGCCAACTCAATTTCTAGCTTGAGAAATCAAGCTGCTGTTTCACTTTGAAATATTCCCAAGCCCTGCACTGAAATCTTGATGTGTGCTTCGTAAGAGCTGGAGGTCCCATGGTGGGTGCCCCCTGCTCAGCCTTGTCCCAACTGTGCAAATGGAAGCATGCCGATATTGGTCCCAGCTGGTTGCTGAGTCGTCTCCAGACTTGCCAACTTAACCAGGATTAACATTAATTATCCCTGTCAGCAATTTTAGCCCTGGGATTTCCCCTGAGCCCTTCACGATTACGTATGACACAGGTTCAGTTTAGACAGGGGCTTGGAATACCCCAAGTGCCTGTAACATCTGGCACGTCCTGGGGTTTCCACGCTCCTGGGGTCTCAGCCCTGTCACAGACGGTCCAATCCCTGAGGATATAAGGATCAGGACTTATTGATTCTCCAGTGCTTTGTACAGCACTTGTCAGTGATTAGGGAATGAGAACTGAACTGAAAGCGCAGTGATGCGGGCTGTGCACTGCAGAGTTAGCTGTCCGTCTTGAGGCAGTAGTTAGATAAAAGGGCATTTTTATTTATCTATCCCTTCTCAGCCATTTGGGGCTGGAAGGAAAGCAAAAAGGCTGCTTTGTGAATTCCACAGCCCGGGATGCTGGTAGAAATTGTCTGACTTCTTGCTGTTTGGCCATGGAGATGCAGCCTGAAACAGTTTATGCTGAAGTCAGCAAGTAAAGAGCTCTTAAAATGCCTTTACCAGCTCTCTCTCTGGAAGTACATGACAAGATAAGTTGTATCATCACCCTTACTGTTCTGGGGAAACTGAGGCACAGAACACCATGACTTGCTAAGTAACCTCCAATAGTTGTGTGGCATAGAGGGGATTGAAGTGCAGCAGGCTGCTGCTCTCCTTGCCATTTCTGAGCTGTAGAGCATACATCAGCCATGGTGCAAGGAGAGATTTTAAATAATATGCCCTGCTGAGCACTGCTGCTCCTCATAGATACTGCTTATCTCATGGAAATCTCTACGTATCTCATGAAGGTACCCATATAGCTCATGAAGGTACCTACATATCTCATGACATCAAGCTGTGTGATGACACACCAGAGAGACAGGATGCCATCAGAGGGACTCAGACTGGCTTGAGCAGTGGGCCCAGGTGAACCTCATGAGGTTCAACAAATCCAAGTGCAAGGTCTGCACCTGAGTTGAGGAAACCCCCACTACCAATACAGACTGGGGAATGAAGGGATTGAGTGCAGCTCTGCTGAAAAAGACCTGGGAATACTGGTGGATGGGAAGCTGGACATGAACCAGCAACGAGTCCTTGCAGCCCAGAAAGCCAACCATACCCTGGGCTGCATCCAAAGCAGCGTGGCCAGCAGGTCAGGGAGGTGATGCTGCCCTTCTACTCTGTGCTGGTGAGGTCTCACCTGGAGCACTGCATCCAGATGTGGAGTCTTAAGTACAGGAGAGACAGGAGCTGTTGGAGTGCGACCAGAGGAGGGCAACAAAAAGGATGCAAGAGGTGGAACACCTCTCCTGTGAGGACAGGCTGAGAGAGCTGGGGCTGTGCAGGTGGAGAAGAGAAGGCTCTGAGGAGACCTGAGAGCAACCTTCAGTATCTAAAGGGGAGCGACAGGAAAGAAGGGGAGAGCAGAGCTGTGGTGATAGAAGAAGGGGAAACGGTTTCAAGCTCAAAGATTTAAATTAGATATGAGGAAAAAGCCCTTTTACAGTGAGGGTGGTGAGGCAGTGGCACAGGTTGCCCAGAGATGTGGTGGGTGCCCCATCCATGGAGACTTTCAAGGCAAGGTTGCATCAGGCCCTGGGCAACCTGATGGAGCTGTGCCTGTCCCTGCTCGTTGTGGGGCAGTTGGAGTAGATGGCCTGCAAAGGTCCCTTCCAACTCTAAGGATTCTATGATTGTAAGTTACACACACAGTTTATGAAGGTACCTACTTCACTTCTGCCCTTGGAAATCAAGGTAATTCCTTACACTGCAGTATTCCCAAGGCCTGTGCCAGACCCTGAATACCTGTCAACCTGCCACACACAGTGGGTCAGAGCTGACGACTTCACCCAATGCCATCCCACCAGAGAAAGCAGCTTTGGGACTGTCTGGAGAAGGCAATAATCTGCACCCCAGGCCTATCTCCACCAGGTCCCAGACCTGCACAGAGCTGGATTCTACAAGATCAGCACTGGGGCAGAACAAGTCCCACTGTCACAGTGCTCCTGCAGTCACTGAGATGAACCGGTTTTTATTTTTAACTGACTGTGAAGATTGCTTGCACCCAAGAGCCTTGGAGCCTGAAATATCAATTGCCCAGGGCAACACAGCTAGCAAACACATTCATTTTTCATTCTTGGTCACTGGAGGGAGAAAGACATGTTGTGTGTGCAGATCTGTCTTCCCACCTTCTTCAGTCCTTAATTTCTCTGCTCTTAGCAAGGGCACGGGCAGGACTGGGCTCACCTGGAGGTGTCCATCCCATCACAAGGAAAGCAGAGACCTCCCAAACTCATCCCAGGCTTGGAAAGCATGGAGCAGCAAGATGCTCTTGGAGCAGGAACCATGAACTCGGTGCAGACGCAGGCCCTCAGCCCCCGTTGGTGACTTCTAGCAGTGACTGGAGCAATAATTCACAGCAATATTCCACATCACATTGACATTTCAATCTGCCTGGCTCCATTTCCCAGCTCTCCTCAGCTGAAGGCTGAAGTCAACCCCTTTGGCATGAGACACCCCAGGGTGTAAGCCATGTCCTATGAGCATCCCAGGAGGAGGAGGAATGCATCCACACTACAGCCTCCTTTCCCTGGGAGAATCAAATGCGAAGGATCTAAGTGCCAGATGAGCTCCCCAGGTACAGACACAGCGAATGAGGAGGAAACCGTACTCCATGGGCACTCAGGTTTTATTACACACTCTATAAATGATTTATTTCTAATTATGAGAAGAGTTACAAGCAGCCCAGAGCCATGCAGCTTGCAATTCATGTCGCTTACAATCAACTTTTAATTTATTCTTCATTTATTTTGCCATGATTTTCTCCTTCCTACATAGGAATCCTCGCAATCACTGCAATCCAAGACAGTGACTTCAGGGTTAAAGGAAAAGTTTGGAAAAAGCAGAGTAATGTCTGTGGTGCAGGTTGGTTGGTTCAGTGCCACAGCTCTGAGGACAACGGATCTGTGGGGAGCAGTGTGCAGAGACACAGCCTGGAGATGCCAAGAAGTCAAGAACTCTCTCCAGGCAAAGGACCCTTTGGAGGAGGCTCAGCAATTAAACCCAAAGCAATTAGGAGCCAAAAAGTCTCAGGCATCCTCCAGGGGTGTGACAGCCCTGGGTGGCTCCAGCATGATGGAGCAATCCCATGTCACTCTGTGTCACCAGGGCAGGGATTCAGCAGTGGGGAGAGCAGCTGCCACCTTGTGCCAGCAGTAATGCCCAGGGCCACCAGTGTGACACATCCTGAGCTTCTGACAGCAGCTATGACAAGGATGTTTAGACATTCACTTGCTTACTTGCTTTGTGGAGCAAGAGATTTAATAAAAACCACTGCAGAGCTGTATCAGGGCTTTGCATTGAGCCTGGGCTTTCCATCAACCCAAGGCAATGAGTGACAGAAAGATGACATCTACCTTTTCTATGGAGCATCCCTGCAGCTGGTGCTCCCAGGGCACAACAGCCTCCGTCCCCAGCCCTGTCTGTGCAGGGAAAATCCCAAGCCTTGTTCTCAGCTTGTGGCAAAGCTTTTGCTTGCATTTGTGCAGCTGGTGGTTGGATGAGGGGTTTCCTCGTGCTGTGCTCAGAGAAAGAGCAACGGGCTGTGTCTTCAGCAAAGGCTAATGTAGCAGAAGGCAATTGCAAGGGAAATTACATCTTGTGAAAGCAGGTAGCCACGCAATGATGCGAAAAGCATTTTCCCTCCAGTGAGCGTGTGCATGCTGCTGATGTTTTGGTTTCTTTACTTTTCTTTCTTTCTTTCTTTCTTTTTTTTTTTTTTTTAATGAAGGCAGCTCAGGAGGTGATGCTCAATGTTTGCTGCAGGGAAAATGATTTCATGGGGCGGCACACTGTGCAGACACATCCAGGTGTGGCTGCTCGGGATCAATGCACCTCCTCCTTCCTTTTTAAGCACTTTTTATAGGGATGGAAAGATCCATTTTCTTACAGAGGAAAGAAGAAAGGGGCTGACAGACCTGCAATCATACAGACTATAATCTCCTGATTATAGTCCCTACTGGGGCTGTTGTAATAAAATAAATAAGAATTCATTGTCCCAGCCAAATATATATATCCTTCGTTGAGCAGCTCGTGACTAGTTGTGCTCATGTGGGATCTCTGGACCTGGATCTTTGCATCCAGGTGTGCAAATGGCACTGCTGGATTAAAAACCAGTCTGCCAGCCGCCAGGGATAGGAGATGCCCAGAAATACTGGCTGTGATTCTATTACTTTCCCAGTAGGTCACGTTCAGTCTGGGTCTGAGCAGCTCTGTGCTCTGATTTGGGAACCAAGAGGCCACTAAATGAGTTTTGTGTGGTACACAGCTCATCAAGGATTCAAATGTAATAACGGTGTTTAAAATGGATTTTAAGAGAAAAAAAAAAGATATTCCCTTCGTGCATAATTTATTTACACCACGTGTATGTATAGTTGAAAATGTGCTGCGTTAGCTGTGAAAACTGCAGAGCCAGCAAAGCGAGGGAAAATTCCCACCCATCCTCTTTGTCTGACAGGTCAAAGAGGCACTTCAAACTGTCAGTGCTGCTGGCCCTGGTGAAAATGTTGATCATAAATGCTCCCCAACAGCACAGCACGGGGTGAGCGATGTCCATCCCAACCAAGGGACCTCCAGGAGAGCAGGCAGTGTGTGCAACAGCAGGGATTGCAGGGCAGAAGCATGCTCCTGGATCTCCTCTCTCTTGAATCATGTTGCTGCATGTGTTTGAGAAAGATGTGTTGAAATCCACCGAATGCTGTTGGATGCTGGTGGCATTCCTCCACCAGGACTGAAGTTCTCCAGATACTCTGCACAGACATAGATGTGACAATTCGGTGGCAAGGCTCAGGGAGACACAAGGGCTGCTGAGAACTGCAGAGTCTAGATTCTAAAAAGAAACACAGTTCTTTGAAATCCAAGTTGTGTGAGCACAAAGCCAATGTCAAAGCCCTAAGCCCAAAAGGCTGACCCAGGGCTCCTATCAGCACAAAGAAATCCTCCTTCGAGAAATAGCTGCAGACTTCACAGACTCAGACAGTGGGCTGGAGCCACAAAGGCACCCATCTGCACCTGATAAAGCATGAGAGGGAAGTGGTTTCAAACCAAAAGGAGGGAAATCTAGACTAAATATAAAGTTTTTTATGATAAGGGTGGCAAGGCACTGGAATGGGTTGCCAAGGGAGGTGGTGGTGCCCATCCCTGCAGACCCAAGGTGAGGCTGAAGGGGCTCTGAGCACTGATGGAGCTGTGGGCGACCCAGCTCATTGCTGGAAGCTGGACTAGATGATCTTCAAAGCTCCACTTCAACCCAAATGATTCTATGGTTCTCTGGCCTGAGTCAATTGCTGTATGAATGTACCAACAGAGGATCTTTGTTCCAAAGAGCCTACAAGAAGGCCAAAAATAATACATGCTGCAAAAAAAAACAAAAAACAAAAAAACCAAAACAACCCCTAACAGTACTTTTGTTTGGCAAATGCAGATGGAAAACGCTGTGGAGATGAGTTGGGGACTGGAGGGCTCATTGCTGGCCCTGTGTGGTTTTTGATGCACAAATTTATTTCCTCCTCCTTTCCTTCCCTGCCTGGCTTGACATTTAGTTCAGTTCTTGTGGGGCTCAGTGACCTCCCCCTGACCTGGTAGCTGGGTCTCAACGTGCCCAGGGGAAAGGGAACCATAAATTTACCTTCACTCACTAAAATAAATTACCAGAAATTAATGTCCCATAATGAGACAATTTGTCATTGCTGATAGGCCTGGCTTTAACAGAGGGTTTTAAAACAGCACCATTAATTTATATGGCTTTGCTATTTAATATTTAAACAGGATGAAACTTGCCGAAAAGGCAGTTTGCTTGGAAAGCAGGGAGAGGGGGAGAGAAGGAGCAGAGTGCACATTTGTATAGGGAGCACCAGAGCCTTCAGTTCAAGGAAAGGTGGTTCTACCTCTATAAATTCTGCTGACAACTGAAAATCATCTTGGAATACAGACTGAGACTCCCTGACTGCCAAGGGTGACGATGCACTCCCTGAAGGCAGGACCATCACGTTTCCAAGGGTCGCTGCATTCCGGACGATGCTGGCTCCTACGTGCACTGATTACTGACAGCTTTGCCCACCTTCAGAACTGCAGGTTTCTGGCCAACTGCAGGCAGGACATTTCTTGCAGCAGAGTAATTAGGAGCTGACAGTAATGCAGCCTACAGCCTCATGTAAAACTTCTGCCCAGAGATTTGCAGATCATTGGACTGTTAAGACTGGAAAGACCACCAAGATAATCTATCAACCCACCACCATGCCATTAAACCATGCCACTCAGTGATTTCTTGGAAACCTCCAGATATCACAGATGCAACTGATCAGAGGCTCATGGGGCAGCACATCTCAGCTCCCATGGCCCTTTCCCTTTCATCTGGCTTCTGCAGGTGGGCTTACAGAGATGCACACTGCAGGGTCTGCATTTTTATCTCATGGCAGGAAACATGCTGCTCAGTTCTTGTCTTTTAAAGATACATCCCTATGATTCTGCAGTTTGATCCTCTCCTTCTACTCTTTCTCTACCACAGTCTGCACCTAAAAGTGCTGAAATGACAAAGCTTTAAGGGGGATTTAAGCACCAGTGAGCGTCCCAAGCATTGAGATGGACCTTCTCCAACACCTCTTCTGGAGATTATGCTGACACCAAGCAATGTTCCAACATCTCCCATCTCCCAGTGAGATTTTGTTATTACCTTTTTTTCTGCAGCCCATTGTTATTCCAGAGGAAATCTCTGCATTCATTCCTGTTACAGAGGGCACATCTGCCCTGACAAGGTGCCCACAAGGTGCCCATCTGTGGGCTTAGAAGGGGAAAGGTTTGGTGGCTGAGCAGCTCTGTGCCCAGCCAAGCACCCAAACCACAGGCAGTCTTCATTCTAATCAGATTTACTTCTTGCATTTCATACTAATTAGAAATTATTTTGGTTGCATGCTCTACATTACATTCATAAATTAAGCATTTCAAAACCCCAAAACATTTAGCTCAGTGCCGTCTTAGAATTACAATGTTTATGAAACAAAGGCAAAGCCACTCCATTAAAGCCTTTGTTCCCCTCAGTGCCATTAAGCTTCCCTTACTGCAGTGTGTTATCATGCACCATGAGAATGCCCTGAGTGTGACATAAAGCTGCTTCTCCAGAGACCATAGAATCACAGAATGGCCTGGGTTGCAAAGGACCACAGTGCTCATCCAGTTCCAACCCCCTGCTGTGTGCAGGTCGCCAACCAGCAGACCAGGCTGCCCAGAGCCACATCCAGCCTGGCCTTGAATGCCTGCAGGGATGGGGCATCCACAACCTCCTTGGGCAACCTGTTCCAGTGCATCACCACCCTCTGGGTGAAAATGAGTGGAGATTTCAGAAATCTCCCCCTTACAACAAAGATGGAAACCCATTTTCATCATGTTTAACCTGCAACAAAACAGTTCCCTTTGAGGAAAAAAAGAATTGGGCCACTTAATCCATTTAAATTCTCTCTGTAGGAAATTTGATTAATCCAGAATAATGGTGTGCATGCTCAGAATTGATGAGATGTGTTATCCTATCTGGACATCTCCTTTCAGTTGGCATTGAGGGCTCATTCTGTTGTTCTGCACGTATCTTTGGCACATAAAACAATGTGTGAAATGTGATCAGTCGTTCCACACCCCAGTTTTCCTTGTAATGCTTACTGAGTTCATTCATACCCAGTACTGCCGTATGAGAAACAAAGGCAGCAAGTCCTAATCTGGTGCGTGTTCATATGAATTTTATGTCACATATCTAAGGAGACAACTTTGTTCTTTCATCTTCAGATGGTGCACCAACCCTATTACTCTTTGGGGCCAAAGAACCAGTGAGCTCAATGGAGCAGACATCCCATTTATTTTTATGGGATCAAACACAGCAAAAATCACTGTGTCAGGTAGTAAAATTTCACATTTGACCAAAATATTTTTTATTGGATTCCAGCACCCTCTATCTTAAATTGCAGATAAGGTCCAAAGCATCAGAGAAAGGGCAGAAATGCTCATATTGTGCTTAGCTAACATTCAGTGTGCAAAAGCAAATTCATTCCTCTTCCCTTGCAAGTGTTCTTATGTCCTGGAGCATGAGGCTTCATTACCCTTATCATTATCTTAGTTTGCACAATATCAAAGGTTATTAATGGTGATAAAATTACCTATTGCCGTTTCATCTGTAACCATTGTATTTCTCTTTATGGTGAGCTTGTTCCACACTATGATTACCCAAAGCACTTGCAGAACAATGCCTTGATCCTTCAAGTTGGACTAGCAGTCATTTTATTCACATTATCGATGTGCACAATATAATATAAGCAATAATCTTTGCCTATTATTCTGACAACACCAAATCTCATTAAGGTCAATGGTTCAAGAACTCATTTGACTTTCAGTGGAACAGAGGCTCGTTAAAATAATGCACCAATGCCACTTGAGAGGGACCCAAATCTCAGGAAATAGGAGCAGAGGGGCCACATTCCTATCGTCCTTCACTCCCTCCCCACCTTGGTAATGTCTGGAGCACTTGCTGACCTAAATGCGTCTGTGTGTAGGGTGAAGGGAGACCTCATGGCCATACATCAGTTACCTGTTCAGACACAATATACACAGATAATCAAACCTGTCATTCATCAGCCTCTAGAGGACAATGAAGAGGTGAATCATAGCCAGCACAGATTTGTCAGGAGCAAACCAATCTCCTGTTTTGACAGGGTCATAGGCTCTGAGGATAAAGGAGAAGGATGGGCCCTGGTGGAGCGCTGGCTGTAAAAGCAAGGTGTGAAGGCATGACTGGCTATTTAGAGAGCCCCAAACGCTTGAGAAAACAGCTATTCAGAGAAAATAAACAATTCTCTGGGCTGTCTGAAGTTGAGCAGAGATCCAACTTGGGCTTGGTTCTGTTTGATGAGATGACTGCTGACTCTGGAGCTGGAGAATATTCAGATCAGGTCTGAAATAGGCACAAATGCTGGCAGACATGATTAGCTAAAGACAGTGCAGAATAATTGAGATACTATACTAGAAATATACTCAAATAATTGAAATATTAGCTCAGTCTCTGCTCCGTGGGAGAGAACCTGGGAAAGACAGTGGGTTGCAAAGAGTCAGCATCAGCAGAAGAAAATGTCCAGGGATGTTCACTGATGGTTGGACTAGATGATCTCGTAGGTCCTTTCCAGCCTTGTGATTCTATGATTCTATAAGTACAGGAGGGCTGGAGGAAGGTGTGTGAAGAACCTTGTCCTTCTGATTAGCCCAGGAAGGTCCTAAGCTGGGTATTCAGGAACAGACATGGAAGAAGTAGAGCTGGTGAAAAGAGATGAGGTTGCCTAATCTAGGGACAAACTGACAAACAGGACCATGATAATCATGCCCAAATATATGAAAAGAAAGTGTCAAATGGAAAGGAATGAACAATTCCCTGTGAACTTTGGGAACAATACAACAAATAATGTGATCACCTTCAGGGAGGCTGGCATTATAGGAGCCTTTCTCACAGCATTGGCATACGTTGTGCAACTGATCGTAAAATCTCAGATTGTAGAGCTGCTTTTTTTTTAAGAATGGGTTGTACAAATATCTCCTAAGAAGGGTTTCTACAGAGCAGATCCTATACTGTGGTTGTGACCAGATCAAATATCTTCAGTCCTGTCACTGTGAGTCTGTATTCATATAGAAAATGTCACTCTTAATATTAAAAACCCATGTAAGACAGCTAGTGTTATACACCTATATATAGAGAACTGTAAATACACAATTGAATATTAATCTTTATATTCAGCAATCTTGGAGGAGCCTACATTTAATGAATTAAAAAATGCTGATGTAGCTTACTGGAAACGAAAACATCAATTTTCAGATTCCCCTTTATTTGCAGGCGTAAATATCACTGAAATCGTTGACAAAGGATTTTATTTAAAACAAATAAAAGCATTGCTTTATTTTCCAATAGAAAATGGATCGGTCTGAAATGCAGAGTCACCCTAATTCCCAGCAATTAACTCTGAATGGCCTCCAGAGAGGTTTCTGCTGTAAAGAAGAGAGTTAAAACGTTAACTCTGTGCTCTCTCTGAGTCTTTACACAACAAATTACTATCATAAATAGATCCTTATCTTTGCAAAGATACTGGTGAAATAGGAAAGCATCAGTTCCATAGAAGGAAGGAAACAAAAGCTTCCCCACATCTCCAGGGGAGCTGGAAATCCATCCCCGCATTTTCAGATCTCATCCTTGATCTTACAAGCAAAGAAGCCAAAGCCCACAGAAGGCCAAAGTCATGCTGAAAAGTCATGGGGTGAAACACGGTGTTTCTTCTGCTCCTCTCCCTGCCCAGAGGCAGAAATGCCTTCTTGCTTCCTTGAGGTTCTCTCCAGTATTTTAGTTTCAAGTGTCTCCCATCAGCTAAAAGTGCTCTATTTCATTGATCTTCACGGATATGGAAAAGGACAGATGGGTTAAACATCAGACTTGTGGGCAACATTCAGACATGGTTTTGAAGGTGCGACCTGGACACTGGAGCCATGAAACTAATGGGATGCAGAACCTCAAAGAAATTTGTGCTTTCTAGATCCCTACTTCCACGCATTTCCATCCCATCCTACTTTTGCCACCCCAATTTCCTCTGGTTTCTTTTCTCCCACATTCCCCAAAACCACACTTTATGCTTTGTTTGTTTGTGGCTACCTCTGCCCATCCATATGCTCAGTGGCTTTGTATTTCTACAGGTGCAGTGAAGTAAGAAAGATCTGGAAAGTTTTTGCTGAGGTTATTTTCCAGCTGACTTTCATTCCTTTCGCAGAGTCCCTTAGGCCATGACTGTGGTTGGGAGGGAGAAAAAAGCAAGTGTCGTGCACACTTTCAGAAATATCATAGAATCATAGGGTCATTAAGGCTGGCAGAGACCATCACGTCCAACCACCAACCCGTCCCAACCATGTTCACTGTATTCCTCATTGTGACATCTACTCTTTTCCCTGAGCACCTCCAGGAATGATGACCACCACTTCCCTGGGCAGCCTGTGCCAATGCATTGCCACCCTTATTGAGAAGAATTTTTTCCTAATATCCAAACCTGTCCATGCTGCAAACAAGGCTGTCGGGTCAGGGCTGAATTTGCCTTTCTCGGTATTGCAGCAGGAGCCTGGGTTTAGCTTCACGTCTTGCACATCTGCTCACAGCTGGGGATGTTTCTCTTCTATGCTTCACTGAGCATTGGCTAAATATCATTACTCAGAAGGTGGGAAACTGAGGCACAGAACTGCCTTGTGCTGAGTGAATCCCAAGCATCCAGAGTGCCATTCCCAGCCTGGCAGGAAATCACTGCCCTTCAAACCAAGAGTTTGTTTTTCACTGTAAGAATTTGGCACTCATGGCACAGCATGCAAAGCAGCAGAGAGCCACAGAAATGGAAGCTGCAGTTTTCCTCCTCTCTTCTACCAACAGCTGCTTTTTATTCCTGCATGTATTGGATTTCCCAACCCATTTTCTAATGATGTTACAATAAAAAAGCTCACTGAATACTTGAGAGCAGCATGGCAACGGCAGAACTCTCCAGCACCACTTCATCCTGCCCTGTCCATCCCAACCCACCTGGAGCACTGGAGAGCTTGAGCTTTGCTGTAGTTCAGCCCCGATAAGGATCTTCACTTTGTCCTTCCTGTGGCTTTGACATCACAAAAATCACCCCCTGATTGTTCCAGTAACAAAAGGACACAGACAAAATACATCCAGTGCTTCAAAACTTCAGAGGATCCCTCCCTTTCTCTCAGTTCTATTTCTAAGGTTGCAGCCTTCATGGGAAAGGTGAGTTGCCCTGGCAACATCTCATCGCTTTGCCTGGACATAAATTACCTGTCAGTCTCTGAGAAAATGATGAAATGGGGGAATCTGGAGGGTTTTTCCTTCTAAACCAGGATTTTTCTCGCATTTTTCCCCAGCTAACTTAACCAGCAGTGCTAAAACTCTATAGTAAACGAGAGAAAATTAAAAAAAAGAGGTGAAATCACACATTTGTGAGAATTTGGTGCTCTGCCTCCCCAGAGGAAGGACAGCTCTGCTGTTCCAAGGTTGGGGGCAAAAGAATGGGAGCCAATGGGGGCTTTTCACTACTCTCTGAACTTCCTCCACCCCACCCCAAAAGTGTATGTGAAAATAAGTAATACATATTAAAATAGCCTCCAGTTCTTCAAAGTCTCATCCAGTGTTTTCTCCTTGCAGGAGACCCTGAGAATGTGGGGTCCCTTGAATGGAGCAAGGACTTGGCCAGCACCAGCCTCAGCACAGCACTGCCAATCAGACAAATCCTAGTGCAACTGGGTCTCAAAGACCTCCAAGGACTGGTGCATCCAAGAGCCATCAGCATGCAGAAGCAGTGAAAAAACACAGCCTAAATCTGTGCTGAGCATTGTAGCTGCTGCTGGGGTTGGGATGTCAGGAGCATTTCCACGGTGTCCCACAGTGTGCAAGGAGATTTCAGTCCTAAACACAGTGACTTTCATGGACTTTAAATTCAAAAGTTTCTTCTCCCCTCCCCTCCCCTCCCCTCCCCTCCCCTCCCCTCCCCTCCCCTCCCCTCCCCTCTCCTCTCCTCTCCTCTCCTCTCCTCTCCTCTCCTCTCCTCTCCTCTCCTCTCCTCTCCTCTCCTCTCCTCTCCTCTCCTCTCCTCTCCTCTCCTCTCCTCTCCTCTCCTCTCCTCTCCTCTCCTCTCCTCTCCTCTCCTCTCCTCTCCTCTCCTCTCCTCTCCTCTCCTCTCCTCTCCTCTCCTCTCCTCTCCTTTCATCCCTACCCCTCCCCGCCCCTCCCTGCCCCTTTTTCCCTCCCCTCCTCTTCCTGGTACTTCAGGGCTTTCTGCAGTCCAGCTCCAAGGGCATTCTTTCAGTGACAAGCAATATAGGTGTTTCCTTAATCTCAGCTAATTAACTCCTAATGAGCACAGCACAACATGTGATTTTGCACATGAGTCACTGGACCAGGGCAGGATTCCCTTGGCCTGCGTCTCCATGGGAAAATTGTCCCCTCCCTTCTGCAGGAGTTTATCCCACGCTCCAATGGCCAATTCAAGTCACGTTCTGCCTTCCTTCGAGGAGAACGAGCCAGCAGCACGAGGGCTGCAGCTTAATGAGGAGGACGAGGGACAACAATCCCCATCTGCCTGTTGTGCTGGATGTGTGGCTGCATTAGAAGCAATTGGTGGCAGCCCCAGTGCAGCTCAGCCTCCAGCCCACGGAGGTGGCTGCTTTGATGCCATCTGCCCTCTTATAGGGGAAAAGATGTGCTTACGAGAAAAAGGAAGCAGAAGTGATGCTGTTACCCAAATGGGAACACAAAGGCCAGGCGGAAGAGGTGGTGTAGATTAGAGGGAAGTTTTCAATCAAAGTTTGTTTCTTTTTTAATTGTAATTATTTTTCCCCTCTGCTTTTTGAAGAAAAGCTTCGGGAATATGTGTTCTTCTAATTACCATATCTGAGAACACAGAGTCATAGAATCATAGAATCATTCAGATTGGAAAAGACAACTAAGATTATCCAATCCAACTGTCAGCACATCCCCATCATAACTGTGTGTGAATGGAAAACAGAACATCTCCACCCATCCATCCTCACACTCCTTCCTTCCTCAGCTCCCTTCTATCTGTGTCAGGAAAGAGAGGAGGGAGCAAACCCTGACAAAGTGTGGCTATATTTCAGCACCTGATTGCCTTTTGGGGGTCAGTTGCATTTTTCCATAGGAAAAGTGAATAAGAATGCATTTTTTGGTGGAAGAGAATAATTTCAGATCTTCTCCTACTATAGGACTCAGATGATTTGTCCCTTGCTCCAGATTCACAAAAGTGCAGTTAGATCCATTTGAGAGACAAGGAAATGGAGGCAGGGAGAGGCAGGGAGAGCTGAAAATTCACACAATATATGCTGGGCATGGAGAGCCAAGCAGAGATCCACCTGCCTTGCAGATAAGTGATCATCATCAAGCTGTTGCATGATGCAAACTACCACCAAGCATTTTGTCATCCCATCTCTAAGCAGGAGCAACCCCAAACACCTCATGGCAGCACCTCCCCATCCCTGACACCATCCCTCTCCTCATGCACAAGGGTCCATCTGAGGGGTTGGGTGCCAGCATAAGAATAATGGCTTGCACTTAGCAGCCAGCTGGGATATTTATAGAAAACCATTAAAACAAATCCAATCTTCTTACATCCTCCCTTGTATGCTGTTCATTACATTTCATTTACTCTTGAAAGCTGAGGACTCCATGCTGCAGGGACCAGACCGCGCTCGTTTTGTTTTCATCTGCATCTGCTAACTGGGTTAAAATCTAAAGTAGGACTAATCAGGCTAAAAATAACGCCTCTCCCTCCCTAGGATCAGGTCATCAGCACTGCTCACGTCACTACGGCTCTTAGTGTGATCCTGGCACCCAACAAATGGCAAGCTTTTAAAGGTAATTTGGAGAAACTGTGATCTTTCCCTGAGCTCTGCCTCCTCCACGCTCTCAGCTGTGTTGGTGCTCTGCATCCACTGGGTGCGGTGCTGTTCTGACCAGAACTGAACCTTGCACTGAGCTCGGTGCTATGAAAACTCTTAGAATAGATCTTTGCATGAAAAAAAATAAACCAAGAAATGCATCTTTGGTCTTTTTCTTCCAAACCTCCCCCCCCCCCCCCCCAAGTGCCTCAATACCTTTCATCCATTTCATTCATTAATTTTTGGAGAGGTGCAGAGTCATTTCACTGCACCAACTGACCCAGAAATATCAGTTTTTCCATCAAAGTCCCAATAGTTTTTCACTTTTCAGGAGACACCATCGAGAGGAGGGGATATTTGTTTTCCCAACACTGGGTGCAGCCAGTGATGTGGGTCCTGAGGCAGCTGCTCTATTTCTGTGAGTCCCCTCCATACCTACAAATCATCACAGTCCCTAAATCTCTCCTTTTCTCCTTATCTTTGATCATACTCCTAGACAGAGCCTTCTGCCAGTGACTTCAGGCTCTTCCATACTTAGGAGCCTCTTGTGTCCTTGGATACAGCTTTAGGAACAGAGCCAGATTGCACCCCAGGCCACAGTTCATTGTGTTTTTTAAAGAAAACAGGAGCATAATTGATCTCTATACAAACTCTCCAGAAGAATCAGCACTGTGTGCACCTTATCTCAGCCCCACTTACAGATTCTTGGCATAATAGGGGCTATTTATGTCCCTGCCTCTTCTAAAATGAAACACATTCTTTAAGCTGTTTGCAAGCAAGATCGTCTCTGTTTATTGAGCAAATGTATAAATAATGATAATGCAGCTAGAAACATGCTCTGTAACTAGGTCTCTGGCAGCACAGGGAGTTGCATCAGGCTGTGCAGATGTTCAGCCTCCCTGGACAGGCACATGGTGCCTCTTCACTGCAGTCCCAAATCCATCTGCAAAAAGAGATGAGGTGTTTGTATTCCTGCCCTGGTTCAGCCTCTCAGGGCACTGATCCTCCAGAAACACTAACGAAGCTCATTCATTTCTCCTCATCTCCAACAACAGATCAGTATGGGGTTCTCCATTACAACTGGGCACTGCCAGTCATTCGGATGTCACTTTGATGGCATCTTGCATTGCCCAGTGTGTGGTTCCTGTAGTATTTTTGCCAATAAATGGAAATCCTGACTTGACAACCTGTCCTGGCATGCTCACAGTGCTCTCTCATTTATCTCAGTGTTGTCACCGACTGCGCGCAAGTTGGATGCTGGAAGTGGAACTTTGGGTTTTGGGAGACTTTAGAGTTAAACAAGACATCATCTTTAGATATGTTTTAACCTAGGAGGTGGAAAGAGGTTTGGATTAAGTCTAGTTATTGCAACAGTGGCTGAGAGAGTTTTGCAGTGACACCAGTCACTGCGATCTGCTGATGGTCAGCTGTGGGTCTCACATGTAGGGCTGTGGGTTCCTGCATTTACTATTTATTCTCTGTATGAATAAAACCAGGCAGGTCTGAAGTACTTTCCATCCGCATGGTTTGAGTTCTATACCAGGTCCTCATGGTGCTGTAACACTCAGCATTGCTACAACTACCACGGTTGCCGTTAGGCAACAAAAGAAAGATTTTCCATTCATACAGGACCAACAACTTGGTGTAAAGGCCACTGTGGTTTAGTGACATGCTCCCTTTGGTTCAGCTAATCCTGGGTTTGGACAGCAAGAGTGGATCTCATAGAAGCTGTGCTGGAAATGCAGCACTAACAAAGGGCCCTTCGGAGAGGCAGCAGCAGAGGTGCAGTCTCCGTTACAAATTTTACAGCATAGGTAATTGTAAATGGGTTATGAGTACATGGCATCATCAAGGTTGGGAAAGACCACTAAGATAGGACAAGGGGGAATGGATTTAAACTGAGATGGGAGGTTTAGGTTGGATATTAGGAGGAAGTTTTTCACACAGAGGGTGGTGAGGCACTGGAACAGGTCGCCCAAGGAGGCTGTGGATGCCCCATCCCTGGAGGCATTCAAGGCCAGGCTGGATGTGGCTCTGGGCAGCCTAGTCTGATGGTTGGTGACCCTGCACATAGCAGGGGGTTGGAACTGGATGAGCATTGTGGTCCTTTTCAACCCAGGCCATTCTGTGATTCTATGACTGTATGATATGATCATCTAGTCCAATAACTAAATTTACACTGTCAAATGGGACCAATAATCAGCTATGGGTCTGTGCCCTTGAATGTGGTTCTCTATGCTGCTAACCTGCTAACACGACCACAATTGCACACACTTCAGTTGAGACATCTCTAGTCTGGTAAATAAGGCTCCTGGCTTGCTCTCAAACTGTGCCCAAGCACCAGGTGGGACACAACTTGGTGACACCAGCCAGTGTCATGCCAGGGAGTTATGGACAAATCACACTCAGGAAATGCCCTGATCCTGCTGGTGTACACGAATCTTGGAAAATCAAGTGGAATAAAGACAACCAGCCCCTACCACCTCCCCTCCCTCGAGTGATTTACAAACTATTTGCAGCCACCATGGGTGCACCCACACCTTCCAGCAAATTTAATACAGCAGCCCATCTTCAAGAGCTGGGAACGTGCCAGCACAGTGGGCAGAAAGAAAGCAGGTAAAGAACAATAGGAATTCATTAAGCAGCACAGCATGCTCCTGCGCCTGAGCGCCTGGCTGTGATTTCACTACGTTCCTAAGGTTTGCACAGCTATTAGGAGATAATTTGGCCATGTGGTAGCAGAAACGACTTGCTCAGCTTTGAAGCTGTTGATTTGTTTTGGAGAGTTTTTCTTTTCTTTTTCTTTTTTCTTCTTTTTTTTTTTTTTTCCCTCCCAGCCTATTCCGATTTTGCTTTAAACCCTTCAGAGAAATCTGTGTTGATTTGCTAACTCAGGTTTGTTGACTTGGTTTATCCTCTGCCGTGGCGTGATGCCATAAAGCCGCTAACAGCACGGATGGGGGGATAACTCCCAGGGGTGTCCCAAGTAAACGGGAAGAACTTCAGGCAGTTGCAGCCCAACATAAAAGGAGTTTGATTTTTAGGAAATGCTGTTTGCCCTGAACCTAAGATACCCAGAATTTTTCATTTCTTTTGACTTTTTAATATTAAGAATGGGTTATTGAGGTTTTCTATTTTTATCATGAGATTGCCCGTTTTTAAAGTGCTCAGCTGAGAATGCCCTGGGATGTGTCACCAGCAGTCAGCTTGCACGTGGGGCTGGCAAACATCTGTCACCACTGCTGCTCCAGGATTTATCTTTTTTAGTTTTGCTCTTTAAAAGAGACACATTAATTTTACAAGGAGATGTGTGACTATCCACTCCTGGAACATAAAACGTGCAGACATGCAGCATCTGCTCATTGCTCACTGCCCTGCTTACTCTTCCAAACCACTCACACCTAGAAAACCTCTCCAGAAGGCCGAGGCTGGGCAAGCACACCCCACAAATCCCCAGGCTTCCAAGCACTAAGCCCTGCAGCTTGCTGCCAGCAGCTGATGCTTTCAGAGCTTGGAGCATCCCATATCCCTGCAGCCACCCCTGTGAGCTGTGCAGCGATGGTGCAGCCTCTTGACTTACTCTCATGGTAGAGTTTCTCCTTGTCGTCCTGACCCCATTCAGTCCTTGTGCTTAATGAATTCCTGGCACTTTATTAACAGGAGATACCCAAGTGTGATAAAGGCCATTTTACAGTGTTGGGTGGGTTGCAAAGAAAAGCAGAATTGAATGCTGTCATCAAAGAGATGCTTAGCTACAGATTATAAGAAATCTTTATGTTGCATCAAAGACAATCTGCAAGCACAGAAATGGGGTTTGGCAGACTGGGGCTCATGTCCTTGTTTTGTCCTGGGCAACCTGTATGTCTTTGCTGAGCAGGCAAATAGTTTAATCCTGCAAAGTGGTAGACCGTTTTCTATTGATGCAGAAAACATCATCAGCATCAGAGCAAACCAATGGATGGAGGGATTCATCTGGAAACAAATCTCCATTCCAAAGTTTTCTATGCCAACATCCCAAACATCAGAATGACACCTTGATATGGGCAGGTAGGAACCCAAACCCCACCAACACCTTACTCATAGGGGTCACCAATATCTGCAGAGATGGGGCCCACCGGAAAGGGTCTGGAGAACCAGAGGAGGTTCAGGTTCAATCTTAGGAAAAAAAATTTTCTCAGAAAGAGTGGTGATGCACTGGAACAGATTGCCCATGGGGTGGTGGAGTCTCCATCCCTGGAGGTGTTCCAGAACTGTGGTGATGTAGCACTGAGGTTATTAGGCATGGTGAAGGTGGGTTGATGGTTGAACTTGGGGATCTTAGACATCTTTTCCAACCGTAATGATTCTATGATTCTGTGGTGTGTCACCCACCTCTGTGCCAAGCAGAATGAGTGAGCGCAGGGGGCTGAGCCCCCCCAGGCACTTCTCATTTCAATCGTGTGAAATTTATTCAGTTATTTTCTTTCTGCATTCTGCTTTTGCTGCATTAATGAATGCAGGCAGTGCCCACTTCAGCATTATCCTTGCCACATCCACCTGTATTATCTTCTATGCGATGGGTGTTTCTGCTCTGGCTCTCATCTGTGCTGTCTTTTTCACTCCAGTCTTTTTTTTTGCTGAGTTGTCTTTTCCAGGCTGCATTTGCCAAGGGAGGATTTTCCTCCTTTGCATTTCTAAGGGCGCTTTCATCTAGGGATCCCAGCAAAGCCATTCTCCACAGTGAAGCAGGGAAGGTGACAGAACAATTCACTCATACACACAGCTGGAGCACAAAGGAGCTGAAATGATGTGGTGGAGGTCAGGACATGCAACAGCAGTAAGGATGTGCAAAGTGCAGCGAAGCTGCCATCAGATTGCCCCAGAGCTGTGCTGCACCATCAGCCATTACTGCAAGGTTGAACTCAGATTTACATCCTGAGAGATGCATTGGTGGCACAGGAGCTGAAATCGCATGTTTCCCCCAAATATAAGGTCCTAAAGAATTGAGTCATGTCATGGGTTTGCTACTGAAAAGGAGGAGATGGAGGAACCTGCAGGAGAAAAGGCCTACATTGTGGTGCTGCTGTCTCTCCTCCCACCCACCAGCTGCCATCCCACCTACCAACAATTCCTTCAACACAGGAATGACTTCTTTCTTTCTATTTCCCTCACTGCTTTTTGGGTTGTCCTGTGTGGAGCCAGAAGTTGGACTTGATGATTCTTATGGGTCCTTTCCAACTCAAGATATTCTGTTTCCACTATTCTACGATTCTATGATTCCATGAATCTTTGATTATGCGATTCCATTATTTCATGATTCTCCACTTCCATGATTCCACATTTCCATGACTCCATGAGTCCATAATTATATGATGCTATGATTCCATGACTCTGATTCTGTGATTTCATGATTCTGAGATTTCATGATTCCATGATTTTATGGTTCCATGATTATACAATTCCATGATTTTATGATTAGGATTATCATGATTACATGATGCTATGATTCCATGACTCTGTGATTCTATGTCTCTACATTTTTCCAGTACCTTGCTCTTATGAGCCAGAGCAACAAGCAAAGACAAAGTCCTATCTGATATCCAGCCCTTCTTAGAAGTATAGACAAAAAGAAAGATATATTGCTATAGAAAGAGAGCAAATAGCAGGGGATGGAAAGGAAGCTGAAATATCTTTTCTTTTTCTTCATTCCTAATGATAAAGAGAAAACAACATCTTCATAATTAATACAAAGAAGGGAGAAAAGCACAGCCCAGCAGAAGTGACCCTGCCACGATGGGCTGTCAGAGGAGGCAAAAATAACGCCTGTGCTTGAAAGGCCCAGAGCCCGGAAGCGCAGCCACTCCATTTCCATATCCCCAAAGACCCTCAAACAAATCATTAAGCAGTTTCTAAGCACCGTGAGGATAATAAAGTGATAAAAAAACAGCCAGTGTGAATTTGTTAGGAGCAAATCCTGTCAAACCAATCTAATTGCATTCTCTGACAGAGTAACTGGCCTCGTGAATAAGGCGAGGGGGCTGCAGATGTGATAAATCTTGACTTCAGCAACACTTCTGACATGGTCTTTCCTGACATCCTAAAGAAATACAGTGTAGGGGAAACTCCCATGAGGCAGATGTATAATTGGTGGGAAAAGTGTACTCAGAGAGCATTTATTCACATTTAATTGCCGAAATAGGGGAGATTTGTCATCTGAGGTCCCATAGGAAACAGTTCTGAGTCCAAACACTTCCACTGAAAGCCACAACGATGGCAAGGAGAGTACATTTCAAATATTAAATATGACCTGGAGAGAAGAGTTACAACCCACGCTCAGGACAGCTGCAGTGAGCACAGTGCCTGCAGGGGACAAACAGCCCCATTCTGCCCCACGTTTTGGGGGCACTTTCCCAGCCCAGAAAGCATCACTTTGTCATCACTCAGATTTATAGCTGGCCTCTGTGTGTAATCCATGCTGAAGCATTTGGACATTACAACATGTTAAAAATGCGAATTGTGGCAGATCTTAGGGAAGCTGAATGCCATCTCTCCATGTCTCTGTTTAAAATCAAATCCAGCTTCATTTAATGTCCTTCTTGGGCTGAGGCCTGGCAATAATTTTCAGTTGTATAAATAGACTCACAATATGTGCATATGTATTTATGCTATTCCAAAAAGAAATAAAAAGTAATCAATAAAGCATATTATTTCTGCAACTGCAGCAATAACAAGAGCAGCGACAGCAGGCACAGAGCATCTTTCTGGGGCTTTGCTGGAGCATTCAGCACTGTATGGTATCAAGTAGGGCAGAGAGAGCATCCTGCCCAAAATACCAGCTCAGAGAAAAGGATCTGTAGCGTCTTTATAAATGATGGCATCCCTGTGATGTTGCTTTCACAGTGTGCCATAGAGCACGGCACGGATTCAGAGCACAGCTGGTCCCCAGGACTGAGCTGAGCCTGACACCTGCCCAGGGACCCAAGGAGGGGAGTGGATGGTGTAGAAGAGGACAAATGTATTTCAAGAGAAGCAGATCAGCCAGCTCCCCCCTGGTGTTGCTCAGCAAAGAATTGCAAGCCCCACGCAGCTGATGCGCTGCCCAGGAAGGGGCAGCAGGGTCCGGTCCTCATGGATGTGCTGCAGTGATGCTCTGGGTCTGATCCCTGGCAGATGGCAAAGGGCACCGGCTGCTGGCTCTCCTCTACAGAAATAGCTGATGTGCAAATGCTTCCTGTGCATTCAAATCCAAATTTCCAGGGAGGAGAGGAACAGGCTGGGTCACGCTGTCAGAGCAAAGATCAGCTTTTAAATCCATCAGGATCTTCTCTGCTCTCCTCCTCCTCCTCCTCCTCTCTCTTCCTCCTCCTCTATATACTCTTTTCTCCTCATAATTCACCTATCTCTGTTGGCACAGAGCCGGAAGCAGGATGGGTTTCCTTGCCCTAAAGGAGCCAGCATGAAGCATTTTGGGTGCATCGTTGCCCCACGCTCCCAGTGATGGGATGCTACAGCTTTCCTTCCATTTTTTCCTTCCATCAATTACTCGATTTAATGCACGGCTGCTTTGCAGGGAAATGTGCTTTCTGCTACATGACTCAGCACTTTGCACCTAGGCAGGAGGGACAGAGCCCAGCCTAGGGCCTGGGGAGAAAAGATCTTTTTCTCCTGCTGATCTCCATCTCCATTAGGAACCCCAGCTTGTGCCACAATCGAGTTACAGCTTAATGCACCGAAGGCAGGATGCTGGACTCCACTGCAAGTGGAATGTATCGTCCTGCATTAAGCATTTCTCTTCAGACAGATAACTGGAGAAGATGTGTTTCCATTATTTGTGCATGCCCTCATACAGAGATGGCAGAAGGCCTAGGAGAGGATTACAGTCTTTTTTAATTCAATAAACAAATGTATAATTTTGTCTTCTGAGAACCATTCTGCAGAAGGAAGCAGAACTTTGTCTCCCTGCTCCTAAACTTGATTGCTGGTTAAAAACACCCAAAAAAGCCCCTTTTCCTGTCCAGCCTTCAAGGCCTGAAGAGAGCTTTATCACTGCTGGGTTAATCCCAGCAGTCCCACCCTACAGGGTCCTCAATTCTGACCTGAATGCCTTTTCTTTAAGAATGTCCCATTTGAATTTGGTCCCCACCAGCTCTGGGCAGACCATGTACCCCTGTGTTTATAGCAGAGCATCGTGTGGAGGCAACAGGGGCTGAATTAAACTTCCCCCAAACCAGAAGAATTTAATTGAGGCTGATGTTTAAATATGCAATGCTAAAGACTCTAAATATAGGTTGTGCTTTATGGAGGGAGAAGAGAGATCCTTTATTGAGATAGAAAGCAATGATTCTAACAGCAGAGCCTCTGGAGCAGCAATATATCCAGCTGCCAGAGGCATCTCCTAATCCAGCTGCTTTTTGGTGGGAGAGAACAACACAACCATCACTGTTGTGTTCTGCTATATTCATGAGCATCTGTCCCTTGTCTCTGCAAGAGAAGCCCTGGTTGTCCTCAGGAAGGATTGCAGTGCTCACACGGAAGCTGTGTGATGTTTCAGTTGAAGCCTCACATCACCAGGAGGACCTCCCATTGAAAAGCACTCTCTTGGGGTGTCCTTCCCTGCTCCCAAATGATGGCCCTGAGGGATGCTGAGAATTGCCTCCATCTGCCTGCAGCAGCAAGGGCTGCTTGGGATCACAGTGCAGGGTGAGTGGAAGGATTAAGGGATCTGCAGGCTTGGGGTAAGGTCCTGTGTTCTCTATTTGTCCCAAATTTTTCACCAGAATCAATTCAATAGAAAACTAACTCGGGAATTCAACAGCATTTGTGAAAATGTTTATCTGAGAGTTTGGGTTGAGGTGATAACTGGCCATCAGATCCATCTTAAAACATGGTCCGTATACTCACACTCAGCAAGAATGCAAGTTACTCAAAGAAGTGCCACAGGAACACACCAGTCAAATGTACAGTTGCAGTTATGTGTCAGGGACCCAGGTGAAGGGAGGAGAGGTGTCTGAGCTCTTTACTTATTCTCAACACCATCATGATGGTTGTTCACCAACCACTGAACTGGGCAGTGACCAAAGGATTATCTGAAGTCTCCAGGACAGACCATGGCTCAACAGAAGCTTTTGGACATGCTGACCTACTCCAAAGGTTTGTGCCTTCAAGCAAGAATCCTGAGCACAGCTGCAGCCTTCCCTGATAGCTCATTTAGGAGCAGTAATTTTCCCAGCAAACAGCACACAGATGTATTTTCCTTGCTGTTATGATCACACTTGTAGGTGATGGCAATAAAACAGCCCTAGTTGTATTTCATCTGGCTGAGAATCAGGAGAAAGCACCTGAACTGAAACGTTTCTGCCTTCTGCTTCCAGAGGGATGCTCTGGGTTAGATAGCAGGTAACTCACCCATCTGGTAGAACCCTCCCCAGTGTGCCCAATGAACAAGGAAACCTCGTGTGCTGGTGAGTTGGTTTCACAAAGTCATTTCACACAAAACCTGAGCATTTCCTTTGGCAGCAGTGACAGCTGAAAGAATGAAAGATGAAGCCGTGCAAGCCAAGTTGTATTAGGCTGAGCAAATAGAGGAATAACAACAATGGTAACAGAAAAAGAAACTCCTTGGCTTGTTTTACTGAAAAACACTCGAAGGACAATGCGATCATTGGTCACTGCCAACACGAGTTCATGAGGGGAAAGTGCTGTTTAACTAACTTAGTCTGCTTTTATGACAAGGTCACCCACCTAGTTAGCCAAGGGAAGCCAGTTGATGCTATCTTTTTGGATTTCATAAAGCTTTCAATGCTGTTTCTCACAGTATCCTTCTGGAAAAAACATTCAGCACACCACCAGACAAAAACATAATGCAGTGGGTGAGCAATTGGCTGATGGGCCAGAAAGGTTATGGCAGATGGAGTTACTGGACAATGCTCTCAGGGATCTGGTCTGATTTTTGAATGGTGCTGTGTGAAGCCGGGAGTTGGATCCTTATGGACCCCTTTCAGATAGGGGTACTGTATGATTCTGTGCTACTGAGATGCTGAGATGCATGGTATTGGCAACACGCTGAAACAGGCTGAAGGTCTCTGTCCTCACCTTCTGGACAAGTTGGGTTGGTATCCGACCTGGTTTCCAACTTGGGTTGGAAGTCCATGTAACATCTGGGATGGTGAGCGTGGTCAACAGATGAGCATCCTGGTACTACCAACAAAGGCAAAGGTTATCTAGGAGGGAAACAAGCTTCCTCAGGGCAGACAGGCTGAAAAACAAATGCTCTGCCAACATGGGACTGATGTGGTGTCCCAGAGCCTGATCTAAAGGAAGAGACATTTCTCCGTCACACTTGATATACCCCAAAGGTAGAGCAACTGCAACAGAGCAAACAAACTGCATAAGAAACCAACTCTTACAACTCTTTCTTTCTCCTCTCATAAATAACAAATTTTGCAAAGCAATGGATTTTGGAAAGAAGCAGTTTCCCTGAAGTTTGGAGTGGATCACTGAACAATTTTAGCATTTCCTAAACTGGAAGTGGTAAGTGGAGAGAGAACAAAAATTCCCACTACCTCTTCAGTATGTCCAAACCAAGCTTGCTTGATTTCAGCTTTGCAGGTGTACATTTCTTTTTTTTTTTTTAAAGACCAAAACTGGAAAATTAAAATATATATACATTCAAGGGGTAAAATATTTCAAGGAAAAAAAAAAGAAAAAAAAAAAGAGGGGAGTTTAATGGACTCAGGATGGTGCGTTCTAATTTTCTAGAGCTGACACAAAGCGCTGCATGACACATGGAGCTCACAGCCAGGTCCCAGCAGGGCAGGAGGACCCACACTTGGGTTAGGGCTGAGGGCTGTGTTGGACATGGCCCACCCTCTCCAGGGATGGTTCATCTGCACTGCACCCTGCTGACCAAAGCAGTGATAAAGCAGCTGAAGCAGTGACAAATTTCCAAACTGGGGCAGGAAACCCTCCCTGTAATCCCCCAGATCAGCTGTTGCATCTAAGCATTTTAGCAAAGGCCGTCCCCGTGCCATCTGCCAGACTTCAGCTGAATCTGTGCCTCCAACGTGCTTCTTTGCTGAGGATCCAGGAACTAGAAGGAAGTGGAAACAAAAAGCTGCAACCTTTCACCCTACCCTGAATGATGCTCGACAACATTTTAAAATAGATTAATCTGTGAAACCAGGCACATTTGGAGCAACATCTCAGGCAGAACAGACTCTCTCTTTGTTTCTTGAGCCTTTCTCTCTGCTGGCTCACAGTGCAGACAGATCTGTCTGTTTCCTCCTTTCTCTTATTTCATCTATAGGAGAGACTCAGTCCAACTCCAGAGATGAATAGAATGAGAGAGGAGAGGAGAGGAGAGGAGAGGAGAGGAGAGGAGAGGAGAGGAGAGGAGAGGAGAGGAGAGGAGAGGAGAGGAGAGGAGAGGAGAGGAGAGGAGAGGAGAGGAGAGGAGAGGAGAGGAGAGGAGAGGACTTGATATCAGTCTCGCACATAATTCATCATCTATCAACACAGGGTTATCCAGCTCCAACAGCCCTGACAGTGCAGTGCAATCTCCTCTCATTGCAAGTTCTCTTTGTGAATCCCAACAGAGACATGAGCAGTGTTTCAGGCTGAAGGACCTGTGGTGTGGTAGATGCCCTGTCCCTGGAGACATTCAAGTCCAGGCTGGACCAAGGTTCTGAGCAACCTGATTGAGCTGTGGATGCCCCTGTTCATTGTGGGAAAGTTGGACTAGATGACCTTTAGAGGTGTCCTCCAATTCTAAGGATTCTACCTGTAAGGATGGTTTCTTTGGGCCAACACTTAATCTGCGTACAGGACATGTAAGAAATAACATCACTAATACTCAACTCCCCTCCTCTTTCTGAGACTGTGTCTACTGGACACTGATGGAGAGAGACCCCAAAGGAGATATGATTTTATTTGTTGTTGCATGGATGATCTTCAGTTAGACCATGCCAAGAAGACCAGAGGAAGGGCAACAAGTCAACAATGTTCTATGTCATGCAAAGAGCTCTGGATCCCAATGCTCCATCCCTTGCACAGACATTTGATCTCCATGGGGGAAAAAAAAAGCAAAATGCTGCTATTACTCAAACAGAAGCATCAGGCTTGAGGAAAACTTGGGCACCCCATGTGATGAGCTATTTTTTGTCCTGTAGGATGGGCACATCCCAAGCCCAACATGAGCTGGCATCCTTGCAAGGAAACAACCCACCCCAAAGCCTGATGGCGGGTCTCTCCCAGTTCACAACGGGTTTTCCTTAGTCCAGAACAAGACCCTATTGCTGAAGGCAACACTTGCAACTTCTGACACTCCTGGTGTGAGTGGCTGCAGGACTGCCAACTCAGGACACAGCCCAAATTTGTTACCAGACAGAACACAGAAATTTGGAGGCTGCTGCCAAATTCTGGCATTAATGGTAAAGAACAAATCTCAACAGGAGCATCCAAGCAGCACTTCAAGAGCAGGGCTGCAGAAGGCTTCTAAAAGCACAGCTGATACCAGGCACCAGGCAGATGGCAATCCCTGCCCACTCCTTCTGTCCTCTCCCAGCCTCCCCAAGCTGGTGATTTAGGTAGGAGAAACAACCCATCTTGTGCTGGATGGCGCCTCAGGGTGCCAAATCCATGGCATGAAGCAACCAGGCACTGAGGTACAGGGCAGAACCCATCAGCACTGAGCTGGTTTGTCAGAAATGGCAACAAATCTCATCTGTCTTCTCCACCATAGGGAAAAGAAGATCAGAGACTCACAGACTGATCTGTGCAAGGGAACATTGCTGTAAGTACATCTGCAGAGTGGCTCAAACTGTCCTCCTACACTTCTAGAGCATGTTTTCCAGGGTCTGTAAAATCAATGGCATGGCCTAAACTCAGTGACATCAGTGGGTGTTTTTGCCAGCAAAATTGAACATAGGAATTCCATCTGCTCCTGATGACTGCCATGCTGATATCTCATAGAACTGGGGCTAGACCTGGGATCTGCAGTTCTAGTTAAAGCAGGGAGCCCTGGGTCCTGAAAGGGAGATGGGAGCAGGAGAAGAAGACTGTGGTGTGGAAACCTTCCTGTGTCTGCAGCACATCTGCAGCACCATGAGGGATGGAGCTGAGGGTTGTGGATGAAGTTGTCCTTCCCTTGGCATCCGCTTGTAACTTTTGCTGAGACAGCATGGACTTTGGGTCTGACCCAGCACAGATGCTGTCATTGAACATTTTGTGCACTTCAAGCAGCACATTTAGGAAGGATCCAGAGGTCAGAACATATTCAAGGGGAAGCATAATTCGGTTCTGTTGTCCTTCTGCCTTTTCCTAAGGAGTTCAACTCATCAGATCTACACAGACCCATACCAGGGGATGGGCAACCCCAACCAGCACAAGCCTTACACTGAATTTATTTCTGTTGCTCTCCTGGAGGTTCAGTTTACAAGCCAAAGCAATACAGTGGGATATTTCATCCATCCCACTTGGCCCCAGCTCAACCATCACCACCAGGAGCAAAATCTCCTCTATGCCATGCACAGGATGGGACTTGAGCATTGCCAGTTGTTCTCTCAGCAGCATAAGGCAGAGAGCCCTGAGCTTCTTTAATTTTCTCTGCTGCTCCAGACTGGACAGATTTGTGTCACACCAAAATCCAATTAAGTCAGCCAGCCTCACTAAACCTTCTGAGTTGAACTAATGGATGTCACCGTCTCACTGAGCAGCGCATCAGCTTTTGCCATGGAGATCTTCTCCATGGAGATGGAGAGGGATACAGCCCTGTGCTCATGGGAAACACAGCCCAGGACATGCAGACCCCTTCATAGGGACTGCAGTATCCCTCAAAGCACATGATGACTGTGAGATGAGGAAGATCATTCTCCTCATGAAATCCTTGGATATTTACAGTGAAAAAGAGCTATTATTTTTATTATACTCATAAGCTCCCTTATGAGATGCAGTCGTTGGAGTCTTGGATACATTTCCCCAAAATGCAGGCAATAAAACAATAACTGTAAAATTTAACAATAAATCCAATTCTGTAGTGCTGCTGGGACCATCCCTCTGAGATGAGATAATTCATTCACTTCCCCTCACTTACTCCTAAATTAAAATGAATTAATTCCTCCAAGATCAGCTTGTTTATCACATCTGCAGACTGTCAAACTATGACAAGTTCCTTCAATCCTATGGGCTCCTCCGACTTAGAAAAACTCAATCTGTCTTTGAAACAGCCCCATTATGAGAGAAAATAATCCTTCTCCTGGACACACATGTCCATGTCCGTCTTCCCAGGTGCGCCCCAATGCCCAAAGTTCCTGCAGGTCCAAGAAAAGGGGCCATGGCATCCACAGGGAACACAGAAAACCAGAAAAAAACATCGTTTGATTTCCCTCAGCCATTCTGAATCGTCATGAAAATGAAAAACAAAAACAGTTTATATTAATTTAATAGATTCTGGGTAAAATTTCTCCCTCTTGCCATGATCGTAACTTCTCAAAGAATAAATAATTTGGTTTCCCTAGGCCATCAGACTTGTCCTCAAAAGGAGGTCTGCTCCCTGTCCACTGCTGATATTGGAACTGCTCTCTGTGAGGATAGAACTGCCACTCTAAAGCTACATTTTCCTTTTTTTTTTTCTCTCTCTGCTAATCAGTAACATTAGCAGCAAAAGCCCTGGAGTGGGGGCAGCACCCGCAGAAGTGGCATCCCCAGCAGAGCCCCTGGGACGATTGCTGCCTGGGATTTATTAACCCTGTGCTGTGCCCTGTTTAAGAGGCACCAGCATAAAGCTCTCACTGCACGAATTACCACTGCCTACAGGCATTCAGGAAATATTTCAAACACCTGCCCTTGTTCAGACTGGCTGCCAAGAAAGTCTTTATTTACAGGTCCGTATTCCCACGTTCCACTGGGAAGATGCCTGTGGGCACATCAGGGCTTTGTCTTTGTTTGACTTTCATTCTCTTGGCCTAAAGATTAAAAATCACCTTTTATCTTCTCTTTCATAGTAGTCCCCCAGGTTTATGAGATATACTAGCCCCCAGACCTCTGACTACACCTGCCCAGGCTTCCCCCATCCCAGTGAAAAGCAGCAAGAACTTTTTGCTTAGACATACATCTTTATCAAGGGAAGACCATGCCTGACAAATCCAGTGGCCTTCTATGATGGAATTACAGCATCGCAAATGAAAGGCAACCTTTGACATAGTCCTGCACCACATCCTTATCTCTAAATTGGCAAGATACAGATTTGAAGGCTGGACTACTTTCTGAATAAAGAGTTCGTTGCATGGCTGTAGCCAAAGGATTGTGGTCAGTGGCTCTATGTCCAGGTGGAGACTGGTGAAGAGTGGTATCACCCAAGGATCTGTCTTGGAATGGGTGCTCTTCAACATCTTTATCACTGACAGACTGCGGAATCGAGTGCAGTTGATATGGCAGAAGGAAGGGATGTTCTCCAGAGGAACCTGGACAAGCTCAAAAATTGGGCCATTTTGAACCTAACAAGGTTCAGCAAAGCCAAGTGCAAGGCGTTGCTCTTGGGTTGGGACAATCCTAGATATGAGTACAGACTGGGAGAAGAGCTCCTCGAGAGTAGCCCTGCTCTCAAGGAGAAGGACTTGGGTGTCCTGGTAGAATCTATTAAACTGCAGCTGTCCAGGCAAGAAGGTGGCATGGTAGGAAAGGGAGATCCAAGCAGCATCTGGAAACAGCTGGCAGGGGGAGCAGCTGCTGATGGGGGCAACCCAGCTGGCTCTGGATGCCAGTACTTCAGGTCAGAACTGTGGTCCATCTGGCCTGATCTCTTCCCTCAGAGTCACCCAGAACACACTTTGTTCCAGCACCTTGTGGCTATTTTTTTAACTCAAAGCCTTGGAGCCCCTTTGACATCCTGTGGAGAGGAGTTTCACATCCTTGCATGAAAAATAAACTCCCCTTGTTCCTTAGAGCTTATTCTGGTAGTTTCATTCAGACTCAGGGAGGAGAATGGGAACAACAGCCCCTTGTCCACCTTCCCCACAGCCCATCCTCTTCCCCAGCTTCTCAATGCACACTTTACAGAGAGATGCCAGGAAAGAGGGTCATAAAGGATGCCAGCATCACACTCCGAGCAAAATCCCACCCTAGACAATGCATTATTGATCAGAAAAGGGGAGAGGAGGTGATATTCCAGCCACACAGCCTTTATGAGCCTACAAAGACCACAAAGCTGCCAAGGTTTCCATTTCCCCAGCATCCACTCCATCTCTAGCCAAGCATTTCCCCATGGCAGGTACTGCAGGGTGGGAAAGCAGCAAAAGGTCAAGTGCTGCTTGCTCAAGCTCTGTGTTATTCATTTAGCCAGCTGAAAGGTTATTAATCTTTTAACCAAGCTCAGAAATGAATTTGTCAAGCTCTTGATCTAAGAGTTCCATATATAACAATGTAAAAGGGTTAATTTAGATTGGTGGCCATGCACACACAGATGCACGATGGTTGGAGGGTCCATTCAAGGGTCACTTCAGACAGTTGGGAGCATGTCAGAAGAGGCATGAAGGGGATGGATTGGGGTTGGGGAGCTTGCAGCATTCCTCCAGCCCCAGTTCCTCACTTCCTTCCAGCTTTGTCTCCAAGCCCTGTGGGCAGGAACAGCATCTTCTCTGTGCTCTTTGCTACTGAGCCCTAGAGGGAATACTGCGCCATGCTTCTTGGATTTGAGCTTTTTCGGCATAAAACCAAACCAAAACAATGCAAAACAAAACAAACCAAAACAATGCAAAATAAAACAAAACAAAAAAGAGCAGTATGTTTGTAACTTTTCAGCATAGGTAATTTGGGGTATTTCTGCAACATCAGAGTGATTTGTTGAAAGTTTACAGCATAAGTCCCTCTACAGTTATGTGAGTCATAGATGAGTGCATTTGCATACGTCCATAATAAAAGGGATTTTAAAAGAAGCAAGACAAAGTGATTGATGGTTGAAACGTGCATTCCTGTGTTATCAAAGGGAGATGTCTCGAGCAAGCCTGACCCTATCCTCTCCAAGTTTTCTTTCAAGTTGTTGTTCTTCCCCTAAAAACTTCAGAGAAAGCTTGAACAGTGAAGCCTGCTTGGATCAGCTGGCTTGACACCTAGAAAGGGAAGGCACCTCTCCTGTCTGTGGAGCTCCAGCATCGCCTGAGCAGCCCCACCTGCACCCCTCTCTGCAGCACCCACTGTTACAAGGAGCTGGCCGTGGTAGCCAGCTGTTTTCCTGCACTGCACAGTGGCATGTATCCGTAATTAAAGGGATTTTAAACGAAACAAAAGAAAGCTATTGATGGTTGCAATAAACATTACCGTTTATCAAAAGGAGCTATCTCCAGCAGATGAGGTTTGAAAAAAAACACAAAAACAGTCCACGGCTGGATGGATCTCCAGAGAAACTTCTTCCCCGGCACTTCATTATAAATCTGATAAATAAAAGTAATTGTCGCACAATTAGGTTTCCCATCTCCTCCAACTTCTTAATCACATCAAGATTAATTATCGCACTCTTATTGTTTTGTTTTATGGGTTTCGGTTGTTTGTCTGTTCTTTTGGTGCTGCTCTGAGATGAGAAAAGTCTTTGAAGCGGCTTAAATGGGAAGTTCAAGGCAGCGGTTTTGTTAGAGTTGCTTCCTCTTAACAGCCAGATTCATTTTCTCATCGGGGCTGGATGTTCTGAAGTCATTTAATTGCAATTTAATCTTCGTATTTTCTCCTCTAATATATTTCGGTGCAGTTCACCGGGTTATATTTGCCAATTCATTAACAGTCTCTCTGATATTTGACATTTTGCTTTAGGGAAATGCAGGTATGCGATCTTTAATATTTTGAGCAGTTCTTAATGAGATTTAGGGGCTGTGGGCTGGGAAATCTGATTTTTTTTAATTTAAATGTTTACTTTGGGGCAATTTGGGGCATTTTTTTTTAAATTTTCTGATGCCAATAAGTCCAGGGAGGGAAGAGAAATCAATGGGAAACAGCACCATTTGTAAGTGGAGAAGCATGTAGCTGCCTCTCACCTCCTGAGCATATAAGGATTAAAAGCCAGGAGAGTTTCCTGCTTCCAAATCCCAAATCCCAAGTCTTTTTCCAGGGTTGTTTTTTCTCCACAAAGCATCCAGTGCTTTGCCCATAGGGGTTTCTCTGCCTGCCAGTTTTGCTGCTATCGCACCCAACACACTTAGCTTGTGGCATCCCTTTGTTAACACAAATCTCTGGGAGGGATGGGCTGGGATGTGGCTCTGCATCCCAACTCAGCTCAACATCTGCTGCGAATGGAGCTGAGTGTTGGATACCTGCACATTAACATTGGCTTGGCTCATCATAACGACACCGAAATGAACTCCAGTGCTCTGCTTTCACTTTTCTGTTTTGCCTTGAGCTCACTGCTTCACCTCTCTTCACCTTGCCTATAAAGGAAACCATAAAGATTAAAAAAATGCACAAATATGTACACAGCCATGAAAGCAGACTTTCAAAGACTCTTGAAAAAAAAATTAAAGCACTTGAGACTTTTTCCTCCATCCCCAGGCCTCTTAGCACTCAAGGAACAGCACTCATAGCAGAAAGCCTACGAGCTGCACAAACCCCATCAGATCACAAAGGGAAGGAGCCTTAAAACAGAATGCTGCTGTGGAACTTGGCATAGGCTCCAGTTCCATTTCATTCCTTTTTGTCTCTTTGGATGATGTTGAGTGCACTGCTACTGGGGCACGAATTTTTGCATGCGTGCAGCAATTCATATTAAGTGATCATTATTAGAAATGCAGAGTCAAATATGCAAAAAAGTTTGGAAATACCAGAAATTAAAGTTGCCTCCACCAGCCTAATTAGGCCCCTGGTGAGCACGCATCATCTCCCAGCATTAATCACAACCCACAGCACTCCAGCCTCCATTGCTATTGCAGCATTTTTTAAAATTACAAAATATTTATCTTCTTGTTAACCTTTTGCAAAGCACACATCCCCTTCCCACACTGTAATACCTGCCTGTGCTTCTCTCAGTACAGGAAAATGCCTGAGAGATACCACCATGCTTTTTTTGGGGCAGGAGCCAGCTGGTGAATCAAAACAAACCCTAAATGCCATCAGCACGGCTGGCACCTGGAAGAGTATTTTGTCTGGCAGAAGGGCTGTTGCATTTATTTGTTCCAAAGCTGTCTCCAGATAAAGGATGCTTAATTTCGCTGTCTCTCCTTCCAAGCTGCTCCCCACATCTCCCAGCTGAGCCCTGCAGCCCAGCACCAAGCACTCCATAAAGTTGCTCTTAGGGTAACCTGTGGCCCTCATGGCATTTTGAGGGCTGGAGAAACGCTTGCAGATCCCAAAAATCCCAGAAAGGGCCCATTAAATAGCATCAGACTTCCTCATATCCTGTTTGCATTGCTGGCTTTGTCTTGCCCTCCTTGAGCCAAAGGGAGAAAAAAAGTAGGCAAGAGGCAACTGTCGTGACTTTGTTTCTCAAGGGGCTGTCGGCAGTGGGAATGTGCCTTTGGAAAGGATTGCAGGGAGAATTATTTGTTTACTAGCTCGAGGGATGAAAGGGAGAGCTGTTCTTGCAGGGATGGTTAAACTCTTCCATGCAAATCCAGCCACACAGAAAAAAGCAGGTTATGCTAAATGGTGTGCACTGCTTTTGACTGTCTGAGCCTGGCAGGGAGCATCATCTCGTGGTTAGATGAAGAGATCTTGGTCCTTTCATTGGTTCTATTCATAACACTTACTGGTAGGAGACCTATAAAATCAGGCATCCTATTTAAAGCAGTAAATTTTTTTTCTCCCTGTGCTTCAAGAGGATGGCTTCAGAGCCACTGAGAATGGAGATCCAAGCAATGCAGTCATTAAACTGGGAGGATAATGAAGTTTATAACTGTGCCAAAAATGGCCATGAGGTGATCTATCAATGGTGATCCCACATCCTGCAGTCACCAATGCAGCCAGGAGTCTGGGATGAGGAAAAGGGGCAGATGGTACTTTGTGTCCATGCATTGGGCATAGAAAACAGGAATCTTTCCGCAGAAACAGAATTTAAAATCATATGTAGAACCACTTCTGTCCAGGGAGGTGGTGGATTCACCATCCCTGAAGGTGCTCAAGAAAGATGGAGATGTGGCACTGAGTGACATGGTCAGCTCCATGGTGGGAGTGGGCTGGAGTTGGACCTGGTGATCGTAGAGGTCTTTTGGATAGAATAGAATAGAATCCAACCTATGAATTTCTGACTGAGGTTGGAAAAGACTTCTATAACCATGTAGTCCAACTGTCAAATGCTACATTGAGGCTCACAAATCCTTCCCAACTATAAATCCAGGCTCTGTGATGGCTTTGGTTCCCAAATATTCCCCTCCTTCATAATATCGTATGGGGTTGTTGCCTCTGAAATGAAGCTTAACCCAATAACACTGCCAGAAGTGGAAACACTGTTTCATCATTAATGGAAATCTAATAGCAAAGGTATTAATTGAAACCCAATAAAGCTTTTCCATCCCAGTAACTTACTGCTATTGTTTATGCTGAAGAGGCCCAGACCTGGATCTGCATCTCGTTTCCACGTTCAGAGCTGACCGGACTGTACTTTTTATCATTTCATATGCCTTTGGATTGGGGGATTTTTTGCTTGTTATTCACTCTTAGGAAATTTAACAAGTCTACACAGGCTCTTTAAAGCTAATGTTGCATGAAATGCAGGGATAAACCAAAGCAGACAGCTTCATAAGTACAAACATACTATCAAACTACTCCCATCACCCAGTCTTCTCCTAATGGGTTCATTATGTAAAATGGTTCAGAGTCTGGAGAAAACACCATTGCCAAGCAGCAGCGCTAGGCAGGTATTTCGTGCCTTCTTCAGACTGGAATTTTAAATAAATTCACACTGTATCCAAACAACTCCTTAAAAGATTGATTCCCAAGTTGAGGAAGTGATGAAAATCACCATTTTGGATGTCAGTGGGGACGAATTTATTCACCTGGAGAACTTCTGATGCAAAGAAGTAGAGTTTGTTTAGCCACAGGGATCTCATCATGAACCCATCATGTGTGAGTCCTCTTTAGTTATGCTGCCAGTATGTGAGCAAGAAGTATCCACACTCACTGGAGGCTGGAATCTACTCCTAGACCTTTTCCTTTCTCCTGTTCCGAGCATTGCTGCTTTGCTGTATAGTGAATGTTGGCCTGAGTCAGAAAATCATAGAGTCGTTAAGGTTGGGAAAGACCACTAGTGCCATCTCGTCCAACTGTCAGTCCACCACTGTCATGCCCACTAACCACGTCACTCGTTCCATGTCACTCAGAGTTTTGCCATTCTCTTGCAGAATGGAGCAGAGCCCATTCCCTCAGATGAAGGGGATGGCCTTGATTAATTTAAGCGAAGCATTACAAGGTCAAAGATACATTACTGCTAATTCATCTACATATTGAAGAGATGTCCAACATTTTCCAGAGGGCCCAGAGTGTGACATATTCAGCACTACAAGCCAAGGTGTGTGCTGTCACAGCCCACATCCTTTAATCTTGCAATTACTGGGCAATTTCAGCCAAATTTCACAAAGGAGTAAAGGTCTCCAAACCATTAACATCTTGCAGCTTTCTTGAGAAAAGGAGAGATCTGGGCACTAAAATAGCAGAATCAATTTTACCACCCTAAAAATAAAGCAGACATTTGCAATTCTTTCCATATGGAAAAGTCATCTTGCTCCATAGATTTGTTTCATGTAGCATATAATACCTTGTATAAATCCACTAACATACCTCATACATATATAATTTTTATTGCCAAATGCATTGCAAAACAGCCCTGCTTGCCCATAGTTAAAGCTCGTTGTGTGTTGGAGTAGGCCCCAACTCTACCTAAAAGCCTGTAGAACTTTGCAGGCACACACACACAACATTTTATCATGCCTCAGCACCTGGCAAGCCTCTCAACAAGCTCCCTTGAAGACTGAACCGATGTCCTGAAATACCAGGGGAATTTCCTTGCAGCTCCGGAGACCAGACTTGTTTTGGCTGCGAAAGTGTCACAGATTGTCATGTCCTTGTCTTTGTAGATTAGATGCTTTTGATCGCCTCTGCTCTCACAAACTGATTTTTTCAGCTGCCAGCAGAAAGAGAGAGCTTCTCCAAGCCCCAGGGGGTTACACTTAAAGAAGGGGAGGTCATGTTGCCATCTTAAAGCCTTCCTGACTCTCTGACAGTTGGGCCAACCTCAGGACTCTGTAACTCATGCTCCTATTGGAGCATCCTATACTTCTCCCTTTTTGACTAAAAAAAAAAAAAAAAACAGCAAAAGAAATGAAACCTCCCCATGCAATAAAACTAGACAGCAAAAAAAAAAAAAAAAAATCTCTACTGTTGGAGCAACGGTTCCTGCAGGCCAGGATGGGGTCCAGGAGTAGGAAGGAGGTGGTGTCCAAGGAGAACTTGACCCTACATCATCACAAAACCACTTTTGCTTGGACAAGCTCAATGTTTCTGGGTGTGTTTGTTGGGAGGGTGATGGAGGGCTTTTCTGCTCCTGGGTCCTCCACCTTGAGGTGCTGGACCTCAGAGCATCCTATGTCCACTGGTGCCAAATAGTCCAGAAGAGTAACAAATGGTAATGGCCTCAAGTCGTATCATGGGAGGTTCAGATTGGATATTAAGAACAATTTCTTCCTGAAAAGGGCTGTGACTCTTTGGCACAGGCTGCCTGGGCATGAGGTGGAGTCACCATCCCTGGAGGTGTTCCAGAACTGTGGATATATGGCTTTGGGGGGGTCTGAGGGATATGGCCAATGGGCTGAGCTGACGATTGGATTTGGTGATCTTGGTGACCCAACACTCATACTTACATTGAGGTTGTCTGCATGCTTCCCATCCCGGAGTCAGTGAGTGCTGGGGGAATCTCCTCTGTCTGCTTTTAGTTGTCTGGATGCACTATTTTCCTAAACCTCACCTTGTTACTGACACACAAAAAACAACCTTCTCTCAACACCTCTTCTCTGTAGATTTAACATCCGAGTGCTGTTATTAAGGCTCCATTACTTTTACAAAACGCATGACAGATCATCTTGTGGTACCCTGTGAAGTACTATAAATAATTAAACTTCAACTAGACTTGTCAAAATAAATGAGCACAGCAGACTCTGCTCCGTGGCGCCTTTGATTTTGTTTGTATGTGTTGGTGCTTTTATTTTGTTATCTGCTAAATTGCAAAGACGAGCAAAGCGAGGAGGCCCTGCCACCAAGCTTGGTGGTGGAGCACAGGGGGGTTACAGAACCTCCTTCTGCAGTGTCCAGTTCTATGGGGGACTCTGTTGGCCAAGAAGATCTTTCCAGCTGTATTGCACCAGAGAAGGAATCTGGCTCCTTAGGGAAGGTACACAGCTCTTCAGCCATGTTGAATTATTCATTGCAATTAGTACATTTGACAAATCCAGTCTTCTCTGCATGAGTTATCCACAAAGCAGTGATGATTATGTGTTTTGTCCAAATTTTATTTTCATTTACAGATGGACTAGTGATTAAAATTACTGCAGGCAGGATAAGTCTACATCAGGAGCAGACATCCTGCAATGGCTATAGCTCCAGAACTGCTTTTTGCTGGGCATGAAACAGAGAACGGGAACAGGACAGGAGCTACATCCCCAGAACATTATCTAGGTTCAGAATTCATCATGTTCCATGATTTTGAGCATCTCACCTGGTTTCAGAGCAAAGAGGTACCCACGTGTAAGCTGAGACCCCTGTTCCTGCTCCAACAGCTGTTACAGAAGATACCAGTCCCGATTAGGACTGTGACGTGGAACACCTTAAACCATCATGCTCATGTTTCAAGTACCTCCATAGTCCACTGGACATCTCCCATCAGCCAAGCCAGGCAAAATATGCAGCTTGTTTGGATCCATTGACCACCACTAAACATACCTGTATAGCCCAGCATTAAGCCTGAAGCCAGCCAGGTCCCCAAATTGCTCCCGTAATACCTGGGATTAACCTGAACAGCTCAGTGCTCCTCCATTGTTCTCATTCTGACTCCTCTCTCCTTGCTTCAAACTCTTTTTATGTCTGTAAATTAAGAAAAAAATCCCCTCTTCTTGTATTCAAAGAGAGACCAAAAGGAGAGCTCATAAAAGTAGGATATCAAGGATGGAGGGGGAGAGGATCTCTACCTAGGAGCTGAGATCTACAAGGCACCTCATTAGCATTAATTATCCCCTCCCTGCACAGCCACCTCTGCCACTCACTGCCCGTCAGCCCTAGGGCCACCCTTGCTTTGCTCACTCTGCAGTTCCATAATTCCACACTCTCACTGCAGCTTGCTGGAGGCTTTTGTGAGCAGTTTGGTGTACGTCAGACCGAGATATCCACATCTCTCTGCCTGTTGTACTCGTGGTAATTCAATGCTATCAGCAACACGTTTTGCCTTAAATTTTCTATCCCCAACCAGAAGTCTGCAGGGGGAAGCATGCACTTGATGTGCTCTAAGCAAACAACGTCACACTTCACAGCATCCCACCAAGAGGAATATGATCTCCCAAAGTACCCTGGTGAGATAAAGTATCCATTCTTCTGCACATTCGTGACCTGAGCTCGCATTCATTTGGCTTAAATGTGCTATCGGGCTCCATGGTGTGACTTACATGCTAAAAATAATTGCAGTTTTCCAAATGTATTACAGAATTTCTTAGAAGATGGAAGTCCAGGGAGGATTCCCAAAAGCGGAATACGAGGCTAAAGAGATGAAAGAATAATTTAAAGCCTCAGAAATGGGATTGTTTATTTATTATTTTTCTTCAATATTGCAAAATTCATAAAATCAATGATTCATGGAAATATTTGCCCAGCTATCAAGCCAGCTTTGTAACAGGGTAAATAATTGAGATGCATTTATTACATTATTCATTTCAAAAATCACAGCATAAATAATTCAAAATCAGCTAATTATCTCAAAACTAAAGGCTAAAGGGAGACAACACAGTCCATTAGCCATGGCCACCCGATGGGGTTGTGCTCTCCTTAACCAGGAGATGCATGGAACTGCTGCAAGCAAGAATTATAAGATTATACCTCTGCTTTGTAAGATACCACACAAGCAGATGAAGACTTATGCATGCACTTTATAGAAAGCATGAATTTCTTATTATGCAGCACTGTTATTGCAATTATAGCAGCAGCTGCTATTATTCTCAATACTTCTTTCTTAGTGTGCAGCAGTGACTGCAGATCCCACCTTGGAACAAGGGCTGGGCTGGGGCTGATATGAGGGAATGGGGGATGATGGAGGAGGAGATGGCATGAAAAGGAGAAGAGAGGAGAGGAGAGGAGAGGAGAGGAGAGGAGAGGAGAGGAGAGGAGAGGAGAGGAGAGGAGAGGAGAGGAGAGGAGAGGAGAGGAGAGGAGAGGAGAGGAGAGGAGAGGAGAGGAGAGGAGAGGAGAGGAGAGGAGAGGAGAGGAGAGGAGAGGAGAGGAGAGGAGAGGAGAGGAGAGGAGAGGAGAGGAGAGGAGAGGAGAGGAGAGGAGAGGAGAGGACTTTCAAGGGTCCAACTCTCATCAATATCATGAGGACCAACTCATTTAGAAGCATTCCTAGGAAAGCATCACTATGCTATAATTGCTCTGATGTAAGTCAACTATAAAAACAATGAGGAGAACAGCAGGAATGTCTCAGAGCTTAGAATCCAGAGCAATCTTTAATCCTCAGAGCTCAGGGTGGAGAATCCAATAGGAGGTTCAATACCTTCAAGGATTGTGGCTTGAAACTTCTTGTTTGTTGCTCCTGAGATTTGCCTCATTTGGCTCATATGGGATTTTGCAGCAGTGGCAGCCTGGATTCAGTTCACTGAGGCACTCACAGGCTGTGCCCTGGTTTGGATCATTGTTAAAAACGTGTTAAGCTTAACTTAATTGGAAGGAGCATGGAGGACCCGTTTGTGAACATGAGGCAGTGCCCCAGAGCACACCAGTTCCATCTACAGGCAACAGCAGGAAAAGCCCAGCAGTGCACAGTGACTGAAGGCAGAGCACTCAGTAAATATCTACACATGATTTCTGTAAGATTTTCTTTCCAGTCCTTCTATTTTCCCCTTTTTCCAAGAAGCTGCATGTCATGAATAACATCACTGGATCAGAGAAGTGTCTCCACCTTAATAAGAGCTACAGAAAAGCTTCCAGGGTCCTCTCCTCAGTTTGTCAAAAGCTAAATATTTGGGCTGAAAATTGAGAATTTTTGTTCTTTGTATGTGACTTTATATCAATCTCACACATAATTCATCCTTAATGACATCTATCAGCACAGGGTTACCAAGCTCACGGTGTGCTGATGGCTGGAAAAGAGGCTGAGGCTGGGTGACCTGCTTTAACCAGCAGTGATCCCACCAGTGCCCATTGGTTCAGGGCTGCTGGGTGCTCTCACAAAACATTCCTACGTTCAGCTCAAGGCTCTGCTGTTGGATTTGGTGGGAGCATCACCTAAGCTGACGTTCTCATTGCTGCAGAACTATCTGCCCATTTCTTCCTGTTTCTCTGCTTGTTCCTGGTCACCAGTTTGGATGCAGCCATGAACAGCAGACAGGATGCTCTAGTTTGTGTCCATTGACACTATGCGCTCACTTTACCCACACTGGTACCCCTGTTCTTGTCTGCAGCCCAGCAGCACTTGGAGAACCTCAGTGACCCCAAGGTGAACAACAGCCACAGAGACTCCTTTGCTCTGCACTGTGCCCACCTCACGTACGCACACTCCAGTCCCATCACCTGGGCATCACCACACAGTGGGGTCTGACCTTCTGGCCTCCATGTGCAAACTCAGCACCTTCATGTTTCCTTGCACACCCAGAGCTTGTCCCCTGCCCAGGGACCCAGCCGGGCAGAATGGAGACACTGCTCCTTCATGGAGCAGGGATCTGCATTCTGCCTCCAACACAGTGCCACCCAGCCCTGAGTGCGGGGCAGACAGAAGGCTTTGGAGATATTTTCCTTGACAATACTATGGAAATCTCTCCTCTGATCAGTATGCTGGGGCGTGCTCCATTCAGCACACATCCCCTTGCTCTGTCCTCTGCCAGCAGCCTCACACAGAGCTGCCTTTCAGCTCCAGCCCTGCTTTTGTTCCAGCCTCGCCTCTCCCCAGAGGAGTCATTAACTCCATGTCGGGGCTGCTTTTGCCACCAGCTTGGCGTGACAGTCACTTTCGGTGACATTGGCTCTTGTTTTTTTTGCCCAAGTCCCTTCCGTCCCTGGTTGGAACAGCGCTTCCAACTGGATGCAATCTAGCCCTCGTGTCAGTGCAGGAAGCAGGGAGGAAGCCGCTGGTTCTGGCAAAGGAGAGCATGGTTATTGAGGACAGTTTGTCTGGGAATGGTGAGAATCAGATCCTGACTCTTGCAGCACACTGAGGCCACTGCAGATGTGACCTCTCTACATCCATCAGCACGTGAGAGCCCAATCAGGGTCTCCTTTTCCTCTCAAAAACTCTCCTTTGTCAGGCAAAGCAGCTGCTCTGGTCTAGAGTGAGGGATGCAGCCAGGAGGAAAAAGACAGCATGGGAGGGTTCCTAGGGCACCTGGGCAATGGTATTTCTGCCTAAGAAACTGCTGAACTGCAGTACCTGAGCAGTCCTGCCTAGGGGAAGCATCTTTGCAAAGAGTGGGCTGCAGAGGTGCACAGCACCTGAGGGAGAGTTCCACTCAACAGTCTGCTCCTGGAGCATCTCCCTCTGCAGGAGGAGCCCAGCCTCTGCCTCTTCCCCAAGAATGATGGAAAGGATGATGGAAAAGTGATGGTGTCCCTGCCGTGGGCTGTGAATGGTTGCTGGCCTTGCTGTTCACCTCCATCCACCCCACTATGCCCATATCTACTATTGTAGAGTTATGGGGAAATGAAAGGAACAGTGATGGTGCAGCTGATTTTTATGGCTCTCACTGTGCCAGAGCCATCTGCTCACCCAGCACAGGGTCCTGTGATGCCCTGACCTGTCCTGGGGAATTGCTACACCCAGTGCTCTGCTCCTCATTGGCATGAACCAAGCAACCTCCCCGTGTCTCACTCTGCCCATTAAATGGGGCTGCAGTGCCCTCCACACTGGCAGCCCTCTGCACGCTCGCAAGGGAAACTTTTCTCCATGCAAGACCACACTGCATCGCTACCTGTCACTTGCTCTCAAGAAGACCATAAATACACATCAATTATCTTGTCCAGGACACCCATCTCAGGCAACTGTATTTTTAATAAACTATAATGCTATGCAAATTGGACTTGATGTGCTTCTCTCTTTTTGCATCTCAGAGATATTCGTGCGTGCTGGCAGACACAGAAATATTGTATTAGCTCCCTCACTGCTGTGGCACTGGGCGTATAAGTGTGATTTATTTGCCTCTTGCAGCACCAGCTGAGCATGTCTCATGCACAAGATGCTGCAAGGTTCCTTTTTTCCTTTTGCCAGCAGAAATGTGTTGCAAAGAGAGCTTCCCTTCCTTATGAAGCTTGTTAGTAGCTGATGGGGAGAATCAGAATAGCACAGGGGGCACCAGAATTGCTGATGCCTTTCCCTTCTTCTTGAAGATGCCATCCTCTCACAGTACCAGCTGACACAATGCTGTATTTTCTAGTCACAAATCATCCCAGAATTCATCTTAGAAGCAACAGAATCAAAACCAAGTCATGGTTTACCAATTTGTTAACAGCAGCTTTAGAGCACTTAACACAGAACAAAACCATTGCAACAACACTATGCCAAGAACTGCAGCTGAAATATCTCTCTTATGTCATATCTCCATCAATACAACCCAGCCAGCTTCACATCCTCTTGGTGTGCCTTGGAACCAGAGAGATGGAAAGAGACAAGGAGCAGTAAGAAGGATGGAGAAGACAACTATGTCTTGATGAGAGGCCTTATGTAGTGTCAGGGGAGGTTCAGTTTGGGTGTTAGGAACAATTTCTTCTCAGAAAGAGCAGTGATGCAGTGGCACAGCTGCCCAGGGGGGTGTAGAGTTATCATCCCTGAAGGGGTTAAAGAAATGTGATGTGGCACTGAGGGATGTGGCCAGGGGGCATGGTGGGGATGGGGTGGGGTGGGGCTGGACTGGGTGATGTTAAAGGTCTTTTCCATCCTTAATGATTCTATGAGTCTATAAGACTGAGCGCAGCCAGGCAAAGGCGCAGCCTCTCCAATCTCTCTTTCCTGGAGAGCAATTCAGAGGGGAAAAAAGAAGAAAAGAAAAAAAAGCAAAAAGCGAAAAAAGCACAACTAGGATTTATGAGAACAGAGCCACTTGAGCCCCCCTCCCCAGCCTTCCGACAAAGCAGAGCTTCACCCAGACGTTTTATGGGCGCAGCGTGACGCTCTCCATAGAGACGGAAATGTTTATTTAGCCAAAACCCGACGTGCCCCCACCGAACGGCCCCATCAGGCCCTTCTCAAACCGCCCTGATTTATACAAAGCCGGGAGCTGCAGCCCAGCCTCCCTCACCCCTGCAGAGGGAATTTCTTTCTCCTTCTATTGGACGCTTTAACTGCAGCAGTGCTGGGAGCCTTGCCCAGGGCCGAGGCACTGCTGCGAGCACCAGAGAAAGGTCAAGGGATGGAAATGGAAACATGCCCTAAAAAAGAAGAATTCCCAGGAGTGGGTTCTGGGCAGAGGAGGTTGTTTGTCTCTGGCTGTTTACACCGAGAGAAGCTGCTGAGTTTCCCAAATGATCCCAACAGTGGGTTTTACAGCCCGTTCCTCAACTGACCTTCTGGTTATTACCTGCCCAAGAGATTTAATGTGTCGGGGTGGGGGCTGTTCCCCCCGCACCTTTTTCCGCTTAGTAATGGATTGCATCTGCCGAGCAGAGCTGCAGGACTGGGGGGGGCTGTGGGGGAGCCCGGATGTGATTAGCAGAGCTGGGATCCCACCGGCGAGGAGGAGCTCGGAGGGGGTTTGCTGGGATGCTTTGGAGGGAACATGGTGCATGGGGAGAGGGTGGCTGGTCCCAGCTGCAGACAGTGGGATTTGTGCACCTTCTGGGGTCTCTAAAGCTGTCCCAGGTGCAGCCCCCCATCCCGGCACTGCTCTCACACGTTCTGCTTGCTTCATGTTTGTTACATCGGGCATTTGGGATTTACTGAGGTCAGACCCGCCTGTGGCTGAGAAGCAATGCAAATTCGGGTTCAAAGCAGCCAAAGGTCGGGCTCTGCAATATCCACTGGGACCAAGGTTAGAGAAAAGAGGAAAACAAAGTGTGGACTCCCCCCTCTCCCGTTTGCTCACCACGATCCCTTTCCCTTCAAATCCTGGAAAACCACTGAGCCCTTTGACAAGTAGGAAGCTCATATCCCAGCAGGGTTGTGTGCACCCAAGCCATGAGTGAACATCTAATTAAGTGGATTTAGATCACAAACGTACAACAGGCTGTGGATCCTTCCTCAGTGTGTCTCAGTGTATGCTTAAAGCTTTGCAGGTGGCTGTGTGGGTCAAACCCGGGGCTCCAGCTCCAGTGTAATGTAAATTATGAGAAATAAGGGATACAGGTTACAGGAGAAAATGTTTGTTTCCTGCTGAGGGGGCAATGCAAGCGTGTGGTCCCATGTGAAGACATCAATAGGGGTCATCTACACACTGGTAGGGAATTATCTTTGTTTTGTGAGACTGTGCAAATGTTTACCCCACTTACAGTCCCCTCTGCAACAGCCCCATCCATGATGCTAATGGCTCTGCTGCTCAGCTGGCCAAGATTTGGGGCTGGTCCCACTTGCTGGTGACCTGCCAAACCCTTCAAGAACCTCAGCTGAGCAGTGCTCAGGGAGGGGGAGAAGTCTGCTCCATCCAGCAGCAGACACAGAGAAAGATGATGGCCAACTCTCAGGAAACCAGATCTCCCCTAATCCCCAAATTGTGTCTCCTGGGGATCGTTAACCAAGCATCTTGTCCACAGCTTAATTGCAGCCAATTATGCCAGCAGGGAAAAGTGCACCTTCATTGTCTGGACACAAAGCAAAGCTGAGCAGGAGAGCTGGATCAATCTACTCAGAGTAAATGTAACAAATGGGGCTTTGTGAGTATCTTTCTTCTCTTTTTTTTTTGTTGGTTTTTTTTTTTTCCTTTTTTCTTTTCTTTTCTTTTTTTTTTTTTCCTTTTCCTTCTCTGGCTTCTTGCCAGGCCCAAAAAATCTGGGGCAAGGGGTGATGAGGGGGAGCGAATTTAGGTCAAACCGAGGGAAAACACCAGGCAAATTAAAAAGGAATGGAGTCCGTGCAGATTTTAAGTGTATCTTTTAAACTCCTTAAACACGAAATGAAAGTCTTAGCTGGAAAGGTCAGGCTGGATGTGAAAAGAAAATAGCGGGATCTTTTTCTGAGTGCTGTAGCTGTAGGAGGAGGGAGGTGTGCAGGGAATGTGTTGGTGGCTCAACCCGTGCTGCTCACTACGAGGGGAGCATTGCAGCCAGCTCCCCTACACACCAATCCCTTCCAGTGCATCCCAGTCCGTCCCAGTGCCTGCTGGCAGCTCCTTCTGCGTGTGTGCCTGCCTTTACATTTACCTGGGGATGTTGCAGCTGCTGGGGAAGTTCCTCCAGTTTGGCTGTTGCTCCTCTGCTGGGGGAATACCTAATTGTAGGTCCCTCCGTTTTACAGATTTTCTCAAATCAAAGCCATGCCTTTCCATCACTCGGGCTTTCCATCACTCATAGGGTTTCTGTTGAATGGGGTAAAAGAGGATTGCATGTGCTGTATGGAGGAAGAGTCTTTCCCGATCCACCCAGCCTCTCCCAAGGGATGGAAGAACAAGGAGGCTCGCTGAAGCTCCAGGAACTTATCCCAAAGCAGCAGGATGCTGTGGGGTTGCTGAGCACCAGGACTTGTCTGGACACAAGTAGTTGGTTTTGCAAAGCTGTCCTCAGACCTCCGAGATAACAAAAGGGATGGACGGTCAAAGAAAGAAGAAAACTTAGAATACACCGTGAGCAAGAACAACAGAAATACCCAAGTGTGTGATAAGAAAGAGGAAAAGCAGACATGGGTCCAGCACAGCCAGGGAACAGACCAGGCAAGGCAGAGGAGTCAAAGAGTGAATCTGTGTGTTTTCTGTTAAAGTGCTCTGAAAGGCAGACAATTCACTGTGCGTCTGCCTCATCTCCTACACCAATTAATTCAGCAATAGAAAAGCCTCACACAAGCTCATCAGCCATACTCTTTCTTTCATGACGGCTTCCCATCAGCTTATACATATTTAAAACACCTCAGTCCTTGATGTGCAGTAGGCATGCAGCACTGAGAAAAAAAATCCATTTCTGAAGAAGTCAGAAGCCAAAAGAGTCCATTGCTTTACAGTGTGACAAAGGAAAATCAGATGGTGGTGTGCAGGGTTGGGTTCACATCCAATCCTTGGCTGGTGGCAACCAAGAGTCACCACTTTCTGATGGTGTTTTTAACGGTTTTCCATTAAAAGGTTGGGGAAGAGGGTCACTTATTTTCATCTCAGGATCCTCATCACTGGTTGTTGATGATCCTACTGTGAGGCTTGGACCACACTGGCCTGCTCAGATAGACATGAAGCAGCTCCTGCAGGTCCCAACTGGAAGATGATGCTAAAGGAGGATCTCATGCCCAGGAACACATGCACATGGGAGCCTGAATTTCAATTAAAACAACAAGGAAACGAAGTTGCCCACAAGAATGGGAGCTTCCCCAGCTTGCTCAGCAGCCCCGTGTTGTGAAAGTCCGGAGCCTGTGCATGGCCACCACCGAAAGCCAGAGAACTGCAAGGAAGGGATGTCAGCAGGTGGTGCTCTTCCCTCGAAATCTCAGCCCCAGCCTACGGGATTAGGGAAAGCTCCCACTGCTCTGGGCATCCTTCTTAGTGGTGAGATATAAAACAGAGGTCTTGACCGCTCATGACCATTAAACTGCTTGGAGAATTGACTGTAAAAATATCCCCTTCAATCAACAGCTCTATTCCCTCTGATATGTCTGAGCTATGAGTAGAGGCTTTATCACATTTAATACCCGTACAGAAATTGTTAGTGCCTATATACAGAGCCAGTGGGGTGGATCTGGTGCCCTCCTGCTCCAGATAAGGGATTTGGTGCTCCCCTATCCTCATAACCAGTTGCATACAAGGCCCCAGCTCGGTGGCAGGTCAGCTCCCGCTGCTTGTCGTCTTCCAGCTGGACATGTTCCTTGCAGGCAGTGGCATTTTGTGGGTCTCGGGGATGGTGTGCGTTTGTCTGCGGGGGATGCAGCACAAGCAGTGATGTGTGGAGCAGGATGCTCCCAGCGCGGCTGTCACATTTCTGGTGTCAGGAGCACCAGTGAAGCTGACAGCTGGGGACGGGGGAAAAACAACAATACAAACCGAGCTTAATTGGTCTGGAGGACTTGGAAAGCAAACAGAGAAGCTGGGATAGCCGAGTCTGCTGGTCAGGGTGGTGACATCTCCTTGGGAAGACCCCAGAACAACAGGGCTGTGCTCTGATCCCTCCAGCTGCTCTCTGCAGTCTCCAGGTCTCATGGTTGTACAGATCAACCCTCAGACTGTGCAGCTGGCATGGAACCAGGGAAATGTGGCTGCTTTCTGCCAGGCTTCCTGACCCACTGATATTCCTGGCACAGGTCTGCAGCTCTTCTGGCCAGCTGACATCTTTCCTTCTCGTGCAGTGTTTGGACATTTCTTAAATCATTTTTCTCCATGATGGTCTAAGACTCCTCTCACCTCCTCTGGTATGAACTGCAGATATTTGGGCAGAGGAAGAAATCCAATCTCGCTCTCCAAAAAGCTCTTAAAAGCAGTCTGGTGACGCAAGGAGCAGAGCAAATAGCTAATTTTTATAAAATACATAATTTCTTCAGGAATCCTTTGGGAAGGCAGAAGAGATGCATTCAGGCTGCGAGCAAGAAATACAATAGACCCTGGGTGCACGAGCCAACAGACAGCACTATTTGTATGCACTGCCAGTCTCCAGCAAAACTGCTTTGCTATACAGACCTTTCTCAAAAGGGAGCACTGTTGGGTGGGCATTTGTTAAAAGCACCGTGTTCTCCTTCAGAGTGAGAGCTGGGACTTTGCAACAGCCCTAGGAAAAATGGGGATTATTTATTGAAGCACCGGTCCAGCAAAAGCAGATGTGATGGCATCTATTGATATTTGATGAGGGTTTTGCCAAGGGGCAGGAAATATGTTGTTAAATAAGAATAGTACCTATTATAAGAAAGACAAAACTCCACTACTGTCCCCTGCTGTCCCATATAGTCCATGATTCTGTCTCCATCTGTTGTTTCTCATTGCAGTCTTCAAGTGTTGAGCTTTCTGGGGGGAGAAGCCGTTTTTTTCCTTACAACTGTCAAATGCAGAGCACAGCTGGGCCTGATCTTGGTCTCAGTGTTGCTCTACCAATAACAAACACTGCTGGCTGTCATGAATTAGAACATACTGCAAACACTGAGGGAGGACAGGGAAAACACAAAGGCATCCAAAGAGATTACAGCTGACAAGAAAGTCAGCTCAGAAGGAAAGTGGGGAAGTTTGGTTTGTGATGAACACCTCCATAATTGCTGGAAGAGGAGGTGGGGAGGAGCAGAACAGTCTATTATTTGGGGTGAAATCTGTCTCACTGCCTTTATCCACCTGAGATTAGATTTCATGGGGAGGCTGTGGTGCTTTGTGGGGGAGGTAATGGTAGCTCTGCAACTCCATTCCCCATCCTGACATCTTCCTGTTCCTTCGCCAACCTCTTCTTCTCTTGAGTCATCTGAGTACAGCCCAACCAGACTCCAGGCTGTTGGTCCTTACGTGCCCCAGACACTGAAGGTCATTCCTTCTGTTTTAAGAGGAAAAGAGCTAAATAGTCCGGCTTCATTCTGCTCCATCTACTGACTCAAAGAGATCCAGCAGCAGCTGTGCATCCAGATTCAGGGGCACAGAGCAGGCTGGAGGATCTCTGGCCCATCCCACCTCTTCTGCATTCATGGCTCCCAATGAATATTTTACAAGGCTTGAAATATTTACGGTTGGAGCTGACCTTTTTTGTTGCTGATACATCACGCGTGGTTGGATGTGATCAGTTCACAGTGACATTTACTGAGCCGTGAAAAAGTCACAAACTCCACCGAAGATATTCCCATGTTCAGCTCAAAGGCATATGGTGTTGACTCCAAAGAGAACCACCAGCTCAGTCCCACCAAGAGAGGGATAACCACATGCTGGGAGCTCCGTCCTGCTCCAGCTGAGATGAATGGACTCCTCCAGTGCTCTCTGCCCAAGGCTTTTATGCGTGTTTGAAGTTTAAAGGTTCTCAGTAGGTCCCAGTGTGTAGCAGGTGTCCAGATAGGATGCCCTGAGGCATTGAGATTGGTCAGGTCAAGGGAAGGGAACCCGATTCCCCACTCACTCCTGGAAAGGGCTGAGAGTTCTAGGAGGAGGAAAAATGATGCAGATGCTGCTTGTGAAGCCAAGGGATTTTTGTTTTAGGATTGGCTGATTTACAGCAGTCCTTCAAAATCAGCTCTTGGCCTGGCCAGAATATTTCTTTTGTAACCATCCAGCATTGCAAACTGTCATTCTAAAACACACAGTCAAGACACTTTGTTTAACACTTGGCTTAACTACATCCCTCACTTTTAGGTCAGATTCAAGTGTCCTCACAGGGATGACCCTCTGATCTCCACTTCTGCCTCTCTTTGTATCTGAGTGCAAAAAGTTCTGGGAAGAGCTCATCCCTGCATCCAGCTGTCCCACCAAGGCTGCTTTCTGGGACCAGCTCCAGCCTGAACATCTCAGCCCATCACAGCTGGGCCAAACCAGCTCTGCCTTCCCAAAGCTGCTCTCAGCTCCTCTCCCATCTGCTGCTCTCTGGCACAGAGGCAGCAACAAGGCAGAGCCTTGGGTACCTGCCACCAGCCCCGTTTTGCATTCAAAGCCATCTCACATGTTGTCTTGAGCACCCCTCAGTCCAGAGCAGCTGCAATCCCAAAAAAAAAAAAGTGTCAGAAGATGATACTCAAGGCAGTGTTAAGCATAAGTGATCGGGCTGTGCACCAGCAAAGCTCCCAGCTGCACAGTCCTCAGCTTCTCTGCTACAATCTCAAGAGAGAAACTGGTAACCCTACATTGACTTTGAGCTCATTTGAATCAAGTGTTAATAAAACCTCCTTCTGATGCTTTTTCTCCTTCTGCCTTTTGCAGTCTATTTCTTCTCTCTCTTTTTTCTCCTTTTTCTCCCCCTGCCCTTTTCCCCTAAAGAAATGAGCTAAGGATGAGAAGTATCTGTTTTCTGTTTGCTCTGTGACTATCATTACTGTTCCCTGTGCCTCTGCTGTCTGAATTCTGCAGACAGGGCGCAGTAAATGGGATGTTTAATCTTGCTGTCAGGCCCATACATCATTCCCCAAGCTCCTTCTGGGGTAACAAGAGCAGCTCAATTGACAAAACAAGCCAAGGAATGAATAAACCAACAGAAAGCGTTATTAATCCACCCAGTGAAGGAAGGGAGAAACAGCCCTGTGTCTCCTGGTCCCTATTTCTGCTCAGAAGAGGAGGACACACTGCTCTGAGCACACATGCATCTCCTGCAGCTTTGCCCCAGGAATGTGTTGGTCACTGCCTCTCCCTGCCTTGCCAGAGCCATGGGAAGCAGTTTCCCCTCCCCCTGTGAATCTCATTTCCAGGGTGAGATGGACTTAATTTGTGTCTCCTCCAGGCAGCAGCATCTCAGAAGTGCCTGATGTGCTGTGAGGTGCTGCTGTCACCGGGAATAAGGGCTCATTAGGGTGATGGAGGCCTGAGTGGAAGTGGCAAGCAAGGGTTGCATTTCAGGAGCTGCACTCCCAACAAATCCATCTGCTTACTGCAGGGGGAGAGGCCCCTTCGGGTACCAATCGCATCCCGGGGGGCAGCAGCTCACACAGACATGGGAGGGATATTTCTCTCTGTGCTTTCAAGCTGAAAACAACCTGTCAAACTGAGCTCCTCTGGCTGGAGCAGAACCACGAGCCATTGGTGAGGTATTGAAACAGGCTGTCCAAGGAGGTGGTGGAGTCACTGACCCTGGAGGTGTTCAAGAAATGTGGAGATGTGGCACTGAAGGTTTGTGGGCACGGTGGGGATGGGTTGATGGCTGCAGCTCCCTTCTGACCCTAGCCCTCATCCCCAGGCCTTTTGGCTCTCAGCTAGGGTTGAGATGTGCATAGCAGTGATGCTATGTTGAGATTCCTGGACACTGTTACTGCTTGGAGTGGTCCCTCTATTCAGAGGAGACTTCCCATCCTCTGCCTCCATAGCCAATACAAAACCCAGGGTGATGAAGACGTTTGTTAATGGAGCTGAGGTAAAAGGCTAGACTCATCCAACTACATGAAGTTTCTGGAGATGCCCACCAGAATAATAATGGCAGTATTAAGCATTCGGAGGGCACTTAGCAGTGCTGTCGTTGCAGGCAGGACTATGAGACAACCAATAATGCATGCACGCAGTCGTCTGCATCACGGGGTGGGGGATGTAAAACATGTCCAGCTGCTCGAGCAGTGGGGGCAGGGGACGGGAGAAGGAGAGTCGATTTCAAAGGTGAATGGAAATGCTTTTAAGCATGAACAAATGAAACATCTGAGATCCCAGCTCATGACGGGAATGGATGCCGAGATCAGCGTTGTACCTCTGTGCATTTTAATGGGAAACATCTGCTAAGACTGTGTGGTTGGTGAAGGACAGAGGCTTTTGGGGAATTGCTTTCTTTCACCTGTAGAGCTCAAAACAGCTGATAATCACTGTTTGAGCAACACACTTCCCTGTCCTGCTGGTCCCTCAGGTCGTGGCAGAAGATCACCAATGGGGTTGGGGTGCAATGAGCACTCGTGTACTTATTCACTGCCTGATGGGGTGTCTCCAGTAGAGCCCAGCAGCAGTTCGTAATGGAAAACACTTCAGATAAAGCAGAGAGGTTTGTCTCACTGTGCACAAAGGCTTTCCAGTGCCTTAAGACATCTCTATTTCAACCTTATTTCAGAAAATAAATTAATGACCAATATCTTAAGTTCCAAGCCAGTTCCTTCCCCATTCCTCAGTTTCCCATGGTTTGAAATAGCAGTGAAACTTCCCGTATCTGTCATCAGCTGCTGCTCTTATTTATAGAACCACTTGATCAGCAGTGACATACCCAAGCAAGAAATGTAGAAAATAGGGAAACGAGAGACGAAACATTTCTGCTCAGAGCTGTGACGTAGAAACGACACCCTGTGCAGCAGGAGCTGAGGCAGGAGCCCTGAGCTCTGCACAGCCACAGGCTGGCACAGGGCCTGCAAGGTAAGCTCCACCACAGAGTGGGATTCACAAGAAAAACCCACAAACCGTCCAAAAAAGCTATTAAAAATGCAGCTTTCTTCTCATGAGAAGACATTCTGTCTGCATCGTCTTTCCCCGCACCTACACAAACAGTGACAAGTTGGAACAGGACCGTGGCACCCTCCTGAGCAGAAATCAGTAAGGCGAAAAAAGAGAAGAAAAACAAAGCGAAATAAGAGCCCCACAACCTAGATACAGACCAGCTGTCACTTCCAATCAAAATACTCATCAGTGCCCTGTTTTCCCCCCAAACTGCCATCAGCGCTGCAGTGTTGTGCCTGCCCTGTCTCCATGGTCCCCATGGTAGTGATGGGTGGCAGTTCCTCTTTGGTAGCTTTCCCACTGCTTGGATCTTCTGCTGAGGACCTTCCAGCTCGTGGTCTGGGCAAACTGAGCCAGCAAATCCCCCCAGCCCTCCCTCATTCTTCATCATGTGGCATCTCTTGCAGTATTGGGCTCCTGTTTACTTTGTTTAATTATTATTTTTCCTGTTGCCTCAAAGGCAACAACAGAACGTCTGTAAATTTGCAAAATGGAATCCTGAGCAAGGAGGAAATGACAAATTCTGGCATCTCTTCACCTTCAGCTCGCTGCAGGGTGTGTAGTTGATGTGATAAAGTTGTTTCAGGAGGTGGTAACATGATTTTTTGCTCCCACGGGTCCTTCCACACTGCTGTCTAGTTATCTAGCTTGGTTCAGGATGTGCATTGGAGGCATCTCAAATAGAGCTGGATTGTTTCTCTGCGTGACACAAAAAGGCAGAACCAGGAGCCTTGGCCAGAGTGTGTTTTTTCCCTATGTTTGATGTCATCGTGACCTTCCTCCCTGGAGACCATAAATCTCATATTTCACTTCCTACCATCACAGCAACAACCTGACTAGTAAAATGTTTATACTGCTATCTCTGGTGGGACCAGAGAAGATGTCAGGATGTCCCATCCAGACAGAATCCAGCAGAGAGGGGGAAAGAAGGCTGGGTTCCTGCTCCCCTTCTTGGTCTCATCTGAATGACACTGGGGTTAATGGAAAGCTTCCCTTGAATTCACCCCAGAGAGACACTGGGGGTTGAGGTGGTTCCAGTGCCCTCCAGAAAGACAACCTCCTCCATCCCAAAATACATCTGAAATAGGCAGAATAATTTGCCACTGAGATGACCCAAGATGAAACCCAGCTTTGACAGCTAGCAGAAGGGACGTGAAACCCTGCCCAGTGCTGCTGGCTGGTGTGTACCAGATTACTGAGAAATTAAAGGGAAGAAAAAGTGACTCTGGATAGCAGCAGTTGAGCAGCAGCTGAAGGGAACTGAAGGAGAGCCTAGGCTGGAAAAAGCTAACAACTGGTGTGACACAGAGCCAAGAAATACACAGCATAGAGGGCCTAGCTCGAGACAACTGCAAAGAAAAGGACTTTTCCTGGAGTTTTTCCTTGCTCTGAACATCTCTGTCTCGGCATGTGTGAAAGCCACTAGACAATCAGTCTGGATTAGTGAGACATCTGATTAAAACAAGTGCCAAGAACAATGGCTGCTGATGATGAGTAAGATTGGATTTAGGTCACATTAAAACTGTGAATAAATCATCCCGCTAAAGACCAATTATACCAGATTCTTTGATTGATGAATGGAAAAATATATATGTTCTGATGCATTTCTGCTGATTTCTAGGCTGCCCTTTAACCATTTCACTCCCAGAACAAAGCACGTTTCTTTCCCAAACAACCAAAGGCTGTGGGCAACTTTCTTGCTCTCCAAAGCTTTTGATGTGGGACAGAGCAGAAACAGACTTCATCTGCACTTGTTCCAATGTAACATAAAGCAAGTCAGAATGTGGCTACAGCCATCTTCAACTGATGGAATAAGAACCAGCCTTTATCCCCGTGCAGGAAAAATTAGCTGTCCCCTGACTCTCCCTTTAACTCAGCCCAGCTGCCCTGCGGAGAGCTCTCTCTTAAGAGCTGTGTCAGTGCTTTCCCCCACGTTACACAGCTACACAGCCTGTAAGACATAGCCTGGCTGGAGTCTTCTGACGTCTTCTCTGAGACCTTTTGCAGCTTTTGACTCTCCTTTTCCAGGATGTTTCTGTTCTTCTCCAGGCAGTTTTGCCTCTTTTCCCTCCTCTGTTCCCTCTTCTCCTTCTCTGTGATTCTCTTCCTCCATTTCCAGCAATGGCAGTAACTTCTGTTTAAATTTCAGGAGATAGAAGCCATCCCCATTTAAATCAAAGGTTAAATCACCACATTTTTTATTTTTTATTTTTTTCAGCAAAGCCAGGATTTCATCTTAAACCACGCTCTAGAAGAAAGAATAAATACATGCTACGCTAGCTAATGCAAAATCACCCTGGCTTATTGTGCTGAATGTATGGCTTCCCACAGCCAACAACCTTTATCCATCTCATATATCAAGTGCCTTTTCATTTGCCACCAGTTATTGTTCCTCAATTTGTGTTCACTGAGCTCTTAAATTATTATTAAAAAAATAATAATAATCTCCCCATTGTCCCCCTTGAAGATTCAAAGAACAATCCAGGAACAAAAGAATATTCCCCTTCCAAATGGTTCATTGAGTTGGAAGTGAAGCTTGGCCTCGCACAGCCCAAGTGGATTGCAGAGTTTGCTGCCTGCTCTAAGCAAAAGCTTCATCCTAGAGGTAACCAACCGCTGGCCTTCCAGCAGCCTCTCATCCAGCACTGTCCAGAGCTTCCTCACCCCAAATCTTTTGGGGCACCTTTGACATCAAAACTTAGAATAGAAACTCCTACAAATGCACACCCTTATGCAAGCAGAACCCATTAAGGGCCATCAGGCAGCCATGCTCCATTTGCAGCCTGATCCTTGATTCACTGAGCTCTACAAAAATTGTGCTGGGTGTCTGTTTACTTTGAGAAGTCACAGTTTTCCATGTTATATACGGGATGGGCACAGGGACAGCAATGCTAGCAGATGGGCACTGGCTGCAGAGAGAGGTGTCCTTTCCATAAGTTTGTTTTAATTATCCCCTGAGGATGGCAGAAATTTTCCTATCCTGTAATAAATATGCCTGGACTGTGACCAAGGTAAAGGAGAAAGGATTAGTTACTAATCTTTTCTGATAGAGAAGACCGAGTTAACAAGTTTATTGATTTTGGTAAATACAGCTCTTTCTGTTGCTGCCTTGCTTACAGAAATACAAACATATATTTAGATAAAGGGCATACTGCCTATCCTGATTGCTGTGACTCAGCAGCATCCCTCACACACAGTAGGCCAAGCCACCCTTGGAAATTCTTGAATTCAGATCACTCGCTCCCACCAAAAATACCACTGGAATATGCGATCCCTTTGCTAAATGTCTGAAGCACTAATTGGTGTGTATTTCACTCCTAACAAAGCATGTGAGAGCTGAGCAGAGCCCAAAGGCAGCTTGCTCTAACCTGCCTCGCCACAGGGGATGTGCTTGCTAGGAATCAATGGCATAATCCATTTTGCTCTGTCTCGCAATACACTCTTACATTTAAGCCACAAGAGCGTTGTAGTTTTGATGCCAAATTAGTGCTGGCACAGAGTATGTGCATCACCTGCACCTGGCACTTCCCCTTTACAAACAAATCCCTAACTGTACTCCATTTGGCATCCTTTACAATCCAGAGGTTATCCAGAGTTTAGCTGCAGCTTTGACATCAGTGCTGAAGCACCATGGGAATTTGGTTTCCAGCCTGGCATAACACGAAAGAAGTCACCTACAATCTCCAGCTCTACAATAGATCCTTAAGTATATATTATTACCAACCACAGCACAAGAATATGCATGATTAATTGCATGATGGCTATGTGTACATTCCTATATTTGTGTGTGTGTGACAGCTCTGGTGCAGTATGAAGTACAGTGCTACAATCCATGTCTTTGCATAAGCATATTCTTAATTAACAATATACTTTGTTTCTTGTTTATCCATATAATTGGTCTATCATTAATTTTGGCTTCATAATCTGGTGGCAAGATAAGGTTAGAAAGAACTTATCACTTTAAAAAGTGAATAGCAGATAAAGGTTAGTGAAAGAGAAATCAATGAAGAGATTAAGGCATTTCTGTGAGTCACCTAAATGAGACAGTTAGGAAGGGAAAAAAAATAGGTGTCATTATAATGTAAGTAAAAGAGTAGTTAGTTTTTTGTAGCATTTTTTATTCTTTTCCCAGAATCTGTCTACCTAAGGTTCTATAAGCAATGAGCTCACTGGAGGAGTGCAGACATTAAAGCCAGTCTCCCAACAGACGCATCAGAAGAGCAGCAGGGCTCCCAGCAAAACCAGACTCAACTTTCCTGTCCGTTCGAAAGCAACCGTCAAGCATAAACTAACACAAATATTTAAAAATCTTTCAGGGTTTCTTTACACGTTGCAAAGAAATCACAGCGTGATAGAATTTGCTTTCTAACAGCCATCCTTTGAAGGTCACCTTAAAAAATCCCAGGAGAATGCAAAGCATGGAGCAAAGACCAAAATGCCTTAAAAGGAACCTTCCCAGCCATCAATTCAGCCCTTGCTATTGCTGGCAGCCGCATAATAAAACCTATTCATAAAGCTCAATTTTAAACCACGTGGGCTTCTTGCCTCCACTGCTCTTGCTGGAACCTGTTCCAGGACATCACTTTCTCCAAGTTTCAAGACCTACTAATTTCCGGACTCTGTTTATTGATGGCCATTTTGTAACCGTTTGGTCCTGGTCCAGCCTGGTCCCTTGGTTCTCCTCCACGTGTGGCACAATGCCTTGCTGCCCTGCCTGGGGACACCGTTGTGTCCATTCCTTTCTGTTGAGCAGACCATGATGAGATCTGGGACTCACTGCGGTCCCTTGCAGACATAGGGCAAGAAGTGTCTATTCCAAAGAGGAATTTGATACAGCTGCCTTGGCTTCCTGCTCTGGGCAGCCTGCTAAAGAAATCCTAGAGGGAAAAATGCATGGGGAAAACTTAGGTCCCTTGGTTTGCTCAGCCCAGAGAAGCAGAGACTGAAGGGAGGCCTCATGGTGGCCTACTGAGCTCATGTCCTACAGCTCCTCATGTCTTACAGCTCCTCATGTCCTACAGCTCCTCATGTCCTACAGCTCCTCATGGCCTACAGCTCCCTCATGTCCTACAGCTCCTCATGTCTTACAGCTCCTCATGTCCTACAGCTCCTCATGTCCTACAGTTCCTCATGTCCTACAGCTCCTCATGGCCTACAGCTCCCTCATGGAGGTCTACAGCTCCTTCATGATGGTCTACAGCTCCTCATGTCCCACAGTTCCTCATGGCACCCTGTATCTTTCTCGCAGGGGAGCAGAGAGGAAGGAGCTGATATCTGCTCTCTGGGGACAGATATTGAGGGTCCCCTTCCCAAGACATCCAGCCTGAAAACCCCATCCAGCCTGAGTTCCCTGCTCAGATGTCTTGAGAAAGAGGCAGGGAAGCCCTCCATGTGTTGGGTTTGGCACATAAAGCAAAGAATTATCCTTCACATCACGAAGGGGAAACATTTGTCTGGCAGGCAAGCTCCAAGTTATACTGGTACTGCAACACTGCACATTCTCCTGCCCTCAACGGAGAGAAGAGATCCTGAGATAACGAACAGAATCAGCTGTCATCCTGGGAAAGCAGAGGAGACAAGACCTTGTAGGTTTTACCTGGATGTGTCTTCCCAGCCAGGTTCTACACGGTGTGGAAGTGTACAGCCGGAGAGAACAGCATTCATCTCCTCCAGCAACATCAGAGCAAAATCTACATTCCCTGCTCTCCCGTAGGGTTTTACAATGAGACGTGTGCCTGGCAGTGTGGCAGCTCTCTGCCTCTCCAGCATCTCGCAGCGCTCCTTCCCCACTGCAAGGGTCTGAGCAGCGTTGTCAAAATCTGCAAGAGCTGGGATTAATTGAAGTGGAGACAAAGACCCACAAGAAACCATACAGCTTCAACAGCAACACCTGTGTAAACAGAATGGAGTTGAATTTACACAAGAAAATCTTGTATTTGATTTTTTTTTTTTTTAAGGATTTTTTCACCCCTGGATTAATTGTGTGTTTTCTGATGTTTCAGTGTTTAATGACATGACTTCAGTGACAGCACATAACACGACATGCCACTCCACTTAATGGTGACAGAATGAAATATGACGCATCAGCTCCTTCTCCTGCCATGCCATCATGTGACAGCGTGCCATGCTGAAAATGCAGCAGTCAATACAGATTGTGCTATTATTTTGACCATTTCCCACGTTATTTTTGAAACAATCGAGGCAGCTTCTACTTGCTACTAATTGAGAGAAATTTTTCTAAGGTGCTGCCTGTTTGTGCTGTAATGAAAATTTGACACTTCAAACAAGAAAAGAAGACAAGTGCTAAGCATGCTAATTAGAGCAGAAACTATTTTCTACATTCTAGGAAGGTGACTTGGGCTTAACGCTGAGCAACGCTACAACCAGCTCCTGCCATACAACGTGGCATTCTCACCTCCATTTGAATATCTCCAAAGCCGTTTGCAAACACTAATAAATTAAAAGTGTGTGTTCTGTGTTCTTTTTCTATCTGCTTCTCAAAGGCAGGTGTGAAAGGAGGGAGGAGACGAAGAGGGATGAGGAGGATGCATCTACAAAGGGGCTGAAATGGATTTCCCAAAGCACGGTGTAAATCCTCATCACCTAAAACCCTCTGCTGAACTCATTGAAGAATGGAAGTTGGGAAAGGGCAGCAAATACAAAGAATGGCAGAAAAACAGAATCTATTACCCAGAGCACGGTGCACTTTACTCTGACCTTCCTCACTTGCTAACCTGGAGTGATTAAAAAAAGTACACTCTTCACAAATGCCCCAAATATTTGTTTCCTTCAGACACTGCTAACTGGTCTGTAAAATGAGTGTTTATGCCACTTTTTGTGACAAATTTAGCCTACGTGGGAGAGGCTATATTTCTATTTACCGAAGAAAATCACTGTTGCCTTTTTTACAGCTCCTAGCTGGTATTTTCAGCGCTGCAACATTTCCTTCTTTGTGTGCAGGGCAGTCGTGTACCACCCTGCGTGGGTGCACGTGGTGTGCATGTAGCCCACCTCCTTCCTAGCACAGCCAGGAATGGAATCAAACACTGATAATGGGGATTTATCCTGCACTCCCGTGTCAAGAAGATGATACTGTGTCAAGAAGATCCATACTCCAGCATGGATGGCTGAAGACCAACTCCATCCTCACAACCAGTCCTGCAGGAGCTGTGGCTGGCACACAAGCCAGTAGTGAAGTGATGACCTGAAGCTCTTCTCTTGCTTCCTATCTCTTGGCTGTTAGGTCTCAATTTGTTGGTTCAATGTCCCATTTTCTACCCTGAAACTTCTAGAAGACCACCACAGACTCCTCTCCTCCCATGTGGGAGTAGCAGAAGTGTAACACGTGCTGCCCACATGGCTTTGTGAACAACCTTCAGGTCATCATCCCCCACATTTAAGCAGGAGACACTTCCGTAGATTTCAGAGCCTCTGGTCCAGAAAACTGCCCCTTTTTCTAAGTCTGGACCCTGAGGAGGAGGACCAAAGTGTTTACATCTGAGAAGGGCCTCAGGCAGTGAGGACCTGAAGGCTGAGAAATCCTGGAGCTTGTCTAAGTATCACAGCCTGAGAGAGCTCTCCCTCTACATCGATTTCCTTTTATCTTTTCCCATAAATCAGGCTTTTCAACTCTTATATCCTTCTCTGTTTCTTTCCTCTTAATACTCTCCAATCCATCAACCTCTCTGTAATGCCAGATGCCCACAGAAGAATGCCCGGTGCCATTCCTGGTTCAACACAGCTGTCGAAAGGACTGAATTCCACAGCAGACTTTGAGTTGGGTGACATTTCCAAACATTCGATGATGGAAAATTTCCAATTCTCCCCGTGTATATTGTGGATCTGTAACAAAGCTGATGGGGTTTGTTCAGTGTACACCAGCCAGATAAGCCCTGACACATCAGCAGCTGTTCCATAAATGCAGATATCCCCAGCATTATTTTAGAACACACCTTCATCCCCAAAAATGCAACTGATGTAAATTCATACTGACATGCTGATATATCAACATTTTATATAGACATCTAATCTACATATTTGCAGTCACAACAGGTTCAAAAATTGATATTAATAGTATAGTTTTATGGTATCTATTAAATGGATTACCCTCTCCATCAGAAAGTTGTGTGTGACAGCATATTCTCTTGTGAACCAATATGAGTGAGGTTGGGAGTGGGAGAAGTCATTTAGAAAGAGTGTTCTAAATGTCAAGCTTGTCATCTGTGTTATTAATATGTCATGAGTGGACCCTAGGTGATGCTCTCTGTGAGACAAACATTATGAATGGAATAAGCTGTATGTACAATTAATATTCCTCTTGATACATCATTTGTAAGTGTTTTAGAGAGGCTGTAAACAGGAAAAGCTTGCTTAGAGATGTATGAATTAAAAGGAGGTAAAGTGAGAAAGAAAAAAGAAAGGGAGAGGGAGCAATCAAATCTGTATATTTGATGATGGCCCAGTGACCACCACTTGGAGCTGGGGCTCAGCATGGGGCAGATAAAGTGATCTGAGCTGTTTCTTCCTTGACTGATTTCTTTTTGGGTAGCTCAATAATTGTCTAAGATTATGACTGAGTTTCAGTCCTCCTGATGCTGCTTAATAGCCCCACTTCCAGGGATTGTTTGAGGTGGAAGATCCTCAAAACCATTTGTGGAGGGTGATATTCCCTGGAGGAAATAAGAAGTAGCGAGCAAAGAGAGAGGCTTGAAAATAGCTTAGACAATTAACCTGCTAATTATCCCCCTAGTGTGATGGAAGTATGAAAACATCAGTCTTAGGAAAGAAGGGGAGCTTTCCAGGAGTGTGAAGGGGGAGATAGGAGACACACAGAGGTGAACATAGGGAAAACAAACAAATGTAAGCAGAGATGCAGATTTTCCATCTGGGTTTGACTGCCCTTACAAAACCTGCAGTCTTCTTGCATTTACCTCTGGGACTGGGTCACTCTGGGTCTGGGTATAGCCAGGCAATAAAACTGGAGGATCATTTTGGCCTTTCCCTGGGTGATGGGTGTTGCATAAAAAGAGAACAGCAAGTTGACACGATCTAAATAAAAGATGAAAGGCAGCCAGTGAATACAAAAGATGGCCAGCAAAGCACCCAGGTAACAAAGGCATAATGAGCGTATTGTATGCAAGGAGAAATTCCAGCACAGGGTGGCCTCACCTCTATCTCATGCCCAAGCAGTCCTGTGGAGGTGTGTGAATGTCAACAGCTGATAGCCTGCTATTTCCCACCAGAATTAGTTCACACCAAGCCAGTCATAGCAAAAGTCAAGTGATCACAGTGAATTTTAAAGGCTATACAGACATGGATATCCAGGAAAATACCCAGAAGTGGGAACAAGAATTGGAAAGGATCATGCAGATGCCTTCCATCTCTCCTTATCACAGAAACCTAGTTTCTCTATACAGGATTCCAAGTGTCTGTTCCCAACATTTCCATGTTACAGAGATCAACACCCACAGCACAAACAAGCAAAGTGCTTGTAAGTATGAAGTGTCACAGAAAGAAAGACCAGCAGTGCCTCCCAAGTGTGTCCATCCAACCACAACAAAAATGCTCATGCATACACTGGGAGCTGTCTTGATCAATTCTTTTCTTTTATTTTTTTGGAGAGAGAGAGAGAGAGAAAGAAACACACACATGAGAACACAAATAGAAAAAAAAAATGGCAGACAAAAGCCTGCAGGAGATCAAAAGCTTCTTTATTCTTTCAGTCCTCCCCAAGGAGCAGCTTTGGGATGCTACAGCCAGAGCCATCATTGTCCAAAGTGCTCAGAGATGCTTCAGCAGCACTGACTCAATGTGATACAGGATGGGATGAGCATACGAGCATATTCCACACCATGCATCTTTTCTCCTAAGAATGTGTCAGGGCTGCTATGGAGTATTGCTGGCAGCCTTCTGGGCCCACTGCTGGGGCTGTCTCTCATTTATTCCTCTGCTTACACGGACTGGTCTTTATTTGCTGAAGCTTCTCCATGCCTCAACAGCACGTGCAACAAGTTGGAAGCTCTGCATTTGTGAGGAGTCAGAGATGACAGTGAAGAAAAGGCCTCTGGTGATTGCTCATATTTATCACATTGGTTTTCCTGCCTTGCTCATGGCAGGCTCTGCTGCTGTTAATGCAGAATGCACTCCTTGCCTGGAGTGAGGCTGGGCTGCATGCTTCTGCCTTCCCTTCATTCCTGCTTTGCAGCAACTCGTATTTCTTTCAAAGACAGGATGGAAGCAGAGCCTGAAGTGCTCTGAAGACAAACACTGCAGAAAAATGTGGGGAGGAGGGCTGGGTGCAGACTGCACCCGTTCTACACTAACTCATGCATGAATCTGCACACCTGTGTGTGCCTGTCAGTGGTTGGGCTAGTGATCTTAGTGGTCTTTTCCAGCCTCGATTGATTCTATGGTTCTACATTCTTTCTTCAGCAGTGTGTGTTGGTACTTGGCATAAATCAGACTCAGCAGCTCTTCCTCATAAATCAAACCTGTTATGGAGCCTCGTGCAATGGCTGGGAGTTTTTCAATCAAGTCTGATGAACGTCGGAGCTATTACTGCAGGAGGGAGGTGACTATTGTAACTTCATACAAACCGTGTCTTTGTGGCAATGCTAATGAGTCACGAAGCTTATATTGTTAACGATGTTGTTGCAAAATGCTCCCAGAAGGATGCAATTAAGAAAGGTTGGTGATAATGGGCATTAGAGAGACATTTGATCAGCTCTCTATTGGGTGGTAAAAGCTGCTCAAGCAGGCATGTACCTGGGTAGAGCTGCAAGGATCCAACATGCTCTCTACACATCACCTCTTGCCCCAACCTTCTCTGGATTGTGGCTTCTATGGTTGCTATTGTAAAACACTTTTTGTTCAGTACCTCCTGTGCATGCACAGCAACCACGAGACTCACCTTTCCATCACAGGAGCCCTTAACTGCTGGATAGGCATTTTCAGAGGCATTAGCTCTCTCCATTGACTCGGGACACGAGATGTTCTTTCTCTGGTTCCTCTCTTTTCACCAGTTCTGATATTTCCTCATCTCTTAGCCTTTCAGTAGCATGTTGCTGTTAGCAAGGCAGCTGTTTCATTCATCCTAGCTGAATTCTGACCCTCCTGAGCTGCTCATGCTGAAGGCAGTCCCTGCTGAGAAAGGCATATTGCCCCAAAGGGATGAGACCAGAGAGTGGGAAAGGAAATGGAAGTCCATTAGGAAAGAGTCTCTAGCCCAAAATCTACAGTAACAGTTCAGGTTTCTAAGGTGGATTTGTCTACCAGTTATTACTACTTTGGTCTCCCTCTGTACACTCAGGAAACTTCATGGCTTACTGCAGCTGTACTGATCCAGAAACTCTAGGGATTAAAGTCCACTATTTCTCCCTGCAAACTGAGGTTTGGATTAGGTACTAAAGGGATATCACTCCTGATTTACCAGTGCAAAGTCTTAATTCCTCTGCCAGTACAAACTGGGCAAACCACCATCTTCCACAAGAACACTCCATTCACTGAACTGCAGTAACTGCAGTTGCCTTCTCTTCATCTTCCAGTTAATTCACGCATCATTTAGAATCCTTAAGCCACAAAGGTATTCCCAGATAGCAGCTCAATGGCCTGTGTGCTGCAGGGAAAGCAGGCCATATATCACACAGACACACACCGCCAGAAGATCTGAATCTTCCAACGTCAGCGTAGGACATGGCTGAACACACCACCAAGGGATCAGGGAGAACATAAATTACGACACCCACCATGCTATGCCTGCAGCTGGTGATGAAGAGACCATCTGTGTTTATCTTCAGTTCACCTTCACCTATGGCAAATAACTATTTCTTCATTTCTAATATGAGCTACAGCTTTCCTAAATGTTTTCTTTAAAGCAGATATTAAGGATGAGGGGTTAAAATTGCCACTTTCTGTCTGTAACACGGCGCGATATAACCAGCAGCTAAATTACAGCAAGCCAGACAAAAGGGCAATGAGTCTCTGCTAGTCTTGCAAAAAATTGCTCAGGTGCACTAATGCATCTTCTTGAGCAATGTCTCCTCCAGCAAAATTCTGCTTGCTGAGGTGGTCCTTAATCAAAGAAAGAGCTATTATCTGTGACATGACCAGGAATTTGATGGTTCCCCCATCATCAGCAGGGGAAGGAGAAATGCTTTGCCACAGTGTCTAAAAAAATGCTGTAAACCCAAAGATTGAGGGCTGTGAGGACACTCCTGGAAATGGGGACCTCTTCCTCTCAAGGAGTGCCTGGGGAAAGGTGATCAGGAGAGGAGATAGGCACACAGCAGCCCCTTTCAGGCACTACCCAGGCACGCCACTGCAAACAAGGAAGACCCTTTAAGTAAATCTTCCACCTTGATGAGCCTGAGATTACAATTTTGTTTTGAAGAGACCTGGGCAACTCTTCAGTTGGACATGAACCCAACACAGATTCCCCTTCTCCCTCTATTCCCCACCAAGAGAAGGATCCTGATGTATCTCCAGGTAACACAGCAATAACTGCATGCAGGAGTCACGCAGTGCCAGTGCATGTGCACAACCTCTCCTACAAGCACACACGGGATGTCCCCAGAGCTTCTCCATGGCAGCTTTAGGAAGAATTTAGACACACAGGTGGTCCAGTTCCTGGTTATCCCACCCAAAAAGCCGTTCTTCTATATGGGCACCAGCAATCAGTATGCATTTGTTGCTTTTTTGTTTTTTTTTTTTGTCAGCTCTTTCTTCAGCATCCAGCATTTTCCCAGCCAGAGCTCCTGTAGGCAGGCAGATAACGCAGCGCCCAGCACACCAGGGACACGAGTGCCTGACTTCCATGCTATTTCAGAACCAGTGACCTATATTCAAGCTCTGGATGCCAGGCAGAGCTAACAGGAGAGACACTCCTCGGCTCGCTTTTAGATGCACTCACACGTGAAGGATTTCTGCCTGGGTCATCAACCCTCATTGGCAGAGCCTGCTGATGCCTTTGTTTGGTGACACAGAGGAGGGTGTCGACATGTGCCAGGGATGGAGCTCCATCAGACCAGCTCCTGCCATTAGAAGTTGTGGGGTCTTGCGTGGCATCCTGCAGCCTGCCTGCAGCCCACAAGCCACGTGGTTGCAAAATCACACGGCTCTGGGCTGATCTAATAAAAAATATGGAGAAAGGAGAGAGGCAGCGATAAATATAACTTTGCAAAAGGTGATATTTCATAGTGTGCTCCAACCATACGTGACAGAGGAGGGACTGGGTAGAGATTGGGCTGCAATAGAATCATCACCTTTTGAACAAGATACTTTATCTGTTAAATCAGTTCCCTCTCTTGTCAAATTAAATCCATAGTCCATTTAATCAGGAAAGTCAAAGCCAGATCCAGTGTCTCGAGGGAAGTTTTATTGGAAGCAGGTTCTGTCTTGGTGAGAAGGAAGGTAATATATATTTGAGGCTGCATACTAATACTAAAGGATTTGTCGGGAGGAAAAAATATATATATGGAAGGAGGGAATGGTTCATTTTCCCCACAGAAAATTATATAGATTGGGTAAACATGAACTGACCCAGTTTTCAGATTTCTTTTCTAATCAGGAAGAAGTAAACCTCGTTTTTAATGTTTCTGAACAAAACCAGAAGCTTTGGAAGGCACACCAAAATTATTATGAACTTAAAGCAGGGGGGATCAGCTAGGATGAGGGGGGCTATCCAGTGCTATGCTTCCTGAAAGGTGTTGTGGGAAATGTAGGTCAGCCCCTGGGAGAGGATGGCTTCTTGCCTTCATCCCTTCCAACAGAACGAGCGTCCCATGGGCACTGGTGGGAAGCAGGTCCCATCTCCAGAATACACTCTGAGCTCTTCTGCATGGATGAATCCTTTCCTAGGAGGAATAAATCCTGGCATGAGAAAAGCCAACAAAGCTGAAGAGGAGAAGGAATGCTAGAAGGGGAAAGCAAATAGGAGAAGAAATGAAGACTGAAAAAATCTGACCCACCAGAAGGGAACGCACGAGGAAAAACATCTTGCTGCTTAAAAATCAAAGCAGCCTCTGGGGAGGAAGCAGCTGAATTTAAAGCGACCATTTTGGAGATAAAGATGATGCTAAAATTACTGTTGAACATTATCCAAAAAGGCAGATAATGCCTAGATTACATCTTCAAAGTTTTATCGCCTTAAGCCAAAGGAGAAATAGAAGGGGGAGTGCAGGATCACAGGGGGAGCGGTGGTTTCCTAGGACTGTCATGAGCCACATTGACTTGGACTCCAATCTCTGGTATGTTTAATATGTAGATTGACTTAGGCTTTCTCAGTAAGTAATTTAAGAAAACAGCATCTGGAAAAAAAAGTCTTAAGTAATTTAAACTCGCTGCAAGCAAAGGCAACAGAAGGTCATTTTTTTTTAACTTACACGAAAAGTGATGACATGGTGGCTGGAAAAAGGCCAGATTTGTGGAGGGAAAGAGGATTTCCTGCCTGTATCGCCATCTATTGTAGCTCGCTGCTCTCCATTAAGTGACATCTGGATGCGTGTGTGGGGATGCACATGTCCTCAGCTGCAGCGGGCACCCTGCAGAAGTTCTGAGCCTCCTGGGTTTCCTGCTTTAAGTTGCATTGGGCTGACTGGGGATGCACCCCTGCCACAGTGTATGGGAGAGGATCCCATCCATCATGACTGAAGCAGCAAGGTAATGATTCAAAGAGATGGATTCTCCCTGCTGCCACTCCCAGGAGAAAATCAAAATCTCTGCTTCATCCCCTCTTTGTCTGGCTTGTCTGCTTAGGGTCCAGCTCAGCGAAGCATTTAAGTGAATGCTTAACTCCCATTGATTTCAAGGGGATTACGCACGCAGACTGAAATTAAGCGTGCTTCTAAATGCTCTGTTGAATCAGAGCCTGAAAAATGTGTGTTGTGATGGAAGAGGACTCTCCTTGCATCTTTTCTGTGCCTCACACAGCAGTCCCCAAAGCAAGGGAGAAACTATCTGCAACCACAAGTTTGGAGTCTTTCCCTTGCTTTCCATTGGACATACAAAGCTTGCACTATGTGTTCAGTACTGCACTACAGCACGCTCTTGCACACTTGGCCATCTACCTGGGCTTCTTTTCCTCTCTCCCTCCCAGTCTTACGAAAAGCAGAGAACTGCAAAACTCACCACTTCAGTTAAGAGGATACACCAAGACATTGTTCAGTGTTTATAGGAAGACTGGAGAAGGTGGTGGTCCAAGCCTGAAGACATCTGCCCATCCTCAAAAGATGACCCCTGAGTATTAGCACGGTATGCAGCTGTGTAATGTAAGTTGCTTGTGCATTACTTAGCACTCGTCCCACTCCAGAGCTCTAGTCTGTGTCAGCACCATATGAATATCAACATGTGGAAGGTGTCACCATCAGAAGGACTCGTGTTTTTGGGTCTGTTTTTTAGCCCTTCAAGCTCAAAGGATAGAGAAAGCAGAGAGGAAGGGAGCATCTTCTCATAGCAGGAGAGGTGGGGATAGGGAAGCTCTGGTACCAGTATGACAGCTGGGAAACCAAAGCCAGGGAAGGACACTCTTCATGACAGGCTCGGTCAAGGCCTCACATAAAACCAGCCTTACATCATACTGTTCAGAAGCCAAATCTCACAATCAGTGACTGCATGAGATCAGCATCACCTTTCAAGCTCCTTCCAACAGCAGCATTCTCATAGCATGGAATCACACAGAGCTTCCAACACTGAGCTGAGCATTCTCAGAGCTGAGTATCCTCAACTGTGTCCAGGTCTGCTGTTGTTTTCCAATAAGCAACAAAAAGCATCCTTCTGACCTGCAAATTAATTCCTCACAAGACACTGGGATCCTTTAGGTTTGTTTTTTTATAGCTGAAAAACCAAGGTCAGCATGGTGACCTGACCTGTATTCATCAGAGGACCGTAGAATCATTAAGGTTGGAAAACAGCACTGGGATCATCTAGTCCAACCATCAACCCACCTCCACTCCCTTGGTGCCACATCTCCACTGTTCTTGAACACCTCCAGGGATGATGACTCCACCACCCCCGAACAGACTGTTCCAGTGCATCACCACTCTTTTGCAGGAGGATTTTTTCCTATTATTCGACCTGAAAAGCTTTTCTCCTTTTACTGTTTTCCTGTTTTTTTTTTTTTTCCCCATCAATTTTCAACCTGTAGTAAAAACTGAGCCCGGGACATTTCAATCCAAAGATGAAATGCTTGGCAAGATGATAGACATCTGAAATCAGAGGTTTATGATGAGAAGGACCAGAAAGTACTGCGAAAGCAAATGCTACCACTACCCCCCAATATAATCTCTGCTTCTATAGATTTCTTTGTGATCAGTCATTGGTGCTAAATAACCACATTTTCACATTAAAAAAAAGCAATTTGTTCCAAATGCAGTGGTTACAGGAATGCCACATCCTATTCCTAACAACCCCACGATGTACTGACAGCAAGCCAAATCCTGTTCTCAATTACAGGAGTGTAAATTCACAGTAACTCAGTACATAGCCCTGCATGCTGGAAACAAGCAAATGCTCAAAGCTTTTGGAAATCACACAGGAAGGATTTGCATATGCAAAGATAACTGAAAGGCTGTCAGGCAGTACATGGGGTCTAAGCAAAGTGGGCACTACGGAGTAGATTGGTGTTGGTGGCACTGCTGGGCATCACTGCCCATGCTCTGGAGGGCAGGGATTTGCCAAATTGGATGTATGCTCCCATGCACATGGGGTGATACCTTTGCACAGCAGTGCGTCTCCAGGATGGGAATCAGAGCTCTTGGACATTGCCTCCTCCTGCATCCCACATCCCTCACTGCTCCAGCTGGGCAGCACACTGCATCAAAAGGCTGTGCTTGAAAGACAAAATCCTTGAGAAAGCCTCCGCCCCCCCGTCAGCAGCACAAAGCACGCTCTAGACCACAGGCACTGTCCCTGCCAGAGACTTCAAATGCAGGCAGCACGTCCCTTGCGTGCCTTCTGCTTTCAAGTGCCTGGATGCTTCCGAGCCCCCTCACCAGCATGACGGCCCCTCAGTGGGGATGTGCTGGGGCCTCCACAGAGCTCCCATTGTGGAGGGGCACAATGGAGTTACCGCATGGCTTCTGGGGAGAGAGCAATTTTGATGTGTGGTGGAGGGGCTGTGTGGGGTCAGGTCACCCTGGGGGCTTGGTTTCTTCCCTCTGTCCCCGGTACGACCGATTGATCCTTTCTAAAGGGGAAAGCTGAATGTTCCGAAGGTTGCACTAGAATAAATTCCATTTCCTGAGCTCCCTCTCACACATCTTTCTTTCAACACTCAGAGCTCATGAGCTCCATCCATCACACCCTACACCTACGCCTGTCCGTGCCCCTACCCCTACCAACAGCTTTGGCTCCAGCAGCAATCCCATTGATATCACCCCACAGGAAGTACTCCCCTTAGACCTCTCCAGCTGAACATAGAATCATAGAATCACAGAATAGCTCAGGTTGGAAAAGACCTTAAAGATCACCGAGTCCAAGCACAAGATCATCAAGTCCAACCTCAGGTAGGTATATGAAGTCAACATCCCCTAGGGTAAATGAGCACTCGTTAGCACCCCAGAGAAGCAGGATGGTACTGGAGGAGAAGGAACACATACTCCTCAGTGTGGTGGTTCTGCTGCTGAGATTTTTTCTTTTTGACCAGAATGGGAATTGCTAGGAGGGAGGTGAGACTCAGCAGCTCTGGGAGTTGCATGCACCCTCTCCTGTTTGCAACGTCCCCCAAACAGGGTGATTGCAGAGTGAATGCCATTAGATACACCAGCACAACATTTCTAAGGAAAGGAAATTGCACCTGGGCTGCAGTTCATCTGCCACTCTGCCTCCAGTATGCACAAAGCCACGCCGAGGAGCTGGCAGCCATCTCCTTTGGGATTACAGGAGCAGACTCCAAAGTCCCTTCCAAGCCTTGACATGCAAATATGCAGTTTAGGAGCCTGATGTTCAAAGATATTTTTTTCTCCAGGATCCTGGCCAGCAGTTAGAGGAACTGCACATGGGTGGCAGGGCTGAGCGTCAGGCCCTGGAGCCAAATGTCTGAGAACACGCATCTCATTCTGAGCATCTTTATTCCAAAGCTGTGCCAGAGCGCACTTGTTACTGTAGGTTAAATCCAGGCTTTACCCAACGTAGCCAGAAGCCCATCACTGCTAGACAAGTGGGCAGAGCCTCTGCAATTACATCTGCAGTGAAGAAGAGCAGACAGAATTGTCTTGCAGGCTAGCTCACGACGAAGCAGGATCAGCCCTGGCTCACTTTAGTGCTCTTGTTTTACAAGCATCTGTTGTTTTGGAGACATCTGAAACGAGCACAGCTCAACACAAGGCACCCAATGCAAAGCATCCTCTGTCAAAGGCGGAAATCTCAGACACGTGTCTGAAAAAAAGACTTGAAAGCTTTTTGTTGTTGTGTCGCTGGTGGTAATTTTGCTTTAAAAAAAAAAAAGTAAAAAGAAGAGCTTTCTTTTTTTGAGAACTCCCCCAGATGTTTGTGGTTTGGGATTTTTTTGGTTTTTTTAGTGCCTGGTTAGTCTCATGGATATTGAAACCTGCTCTGCTCGCACAGAACAAGGGGGCTCTGATGATGTTCAAAAGGATCTGGAGAGCAGCAGCCTGCACAAAGCTTTGCTCTGCTTTCCTGTGAGGGAGGGAGGAGGAAGCGAGTGGTGGGCAAGAGTCCCATGGGCAGCTGTTTGCAGTAGAAACAAAATCCATGAAACAGAGCCTTAAAGCAGAGAGTCCCACAGACACACTTGTGATTATCTCCACTGTAGCTTTCCCAAAATTGTTAATAGGTTTTTGGATGCAGGTGGAAAACACAGCCCAACAGGGAAGAGTCAATATGGAAGGTTCAAGCCAGGTGTCAACATGGAAGAGTTGAGATCATCTTCATGTGTTCTGCAAATCCTGACTGCCTCCCATTAGGGAAGGTAAAGGCTTAGGGCAATGGGAAAATCAAGCCCGATGAGCCGACTGGGCATCAGGCTGAGATACGGTCTGTTCTGGAAAGGTCACAGTGCATCAGCTGGGACACAGCCTGGAAAGAAGCAGGTTTTCAAACAATCTGAATTCCCTCCCCAAAATTTCTGCCACCACATCCCCAGATGCATCACTTGTCTGAAAGACTGAAATCAGGTTTGCTGCCTCCTCACAGGGGCATCAGAAGGACTTGGTGCCAGATACGACCTCCCCACACTCCAGTTGGGGCTATTCCATTCTTTTCTATCCTGAAATGAAGTTTGACCTGAAAGAGCATTTTATTGCAGTGTTTTCCACCAAACTGGGAACTGACAAACAGCAGATCAAAGCTGAGAGCAAACAGACACTGTGCAGTTGCAAGAGAGAGAAACAGAGATAATTATCCCCACATGATACACATTGCAGACACTGGTGTTGAGAGAGCTTGGAGATCAAATGGGCTGATGAATTAAGTAATAGAATCATAGATTCACAGAATCTTTAAGGTTGGAAAAGACCACTAAGGTCATCTAGTCCACCTCAACCCACTGCCACCATGTTCATTAAAACTTGAGCATGAACTAAGCATCACATCTCCAAACTTTTTGAACATCTCCAAGGATGGTGACTCCACTACTTCCCTGGGCACCCTGTGCCAATGCATTACCTCTTGTCTGGCAGCATCAGCTCAGATAAAGGGAACTTCACCACTATCCTCTGATCGTGCCGACCATTCTCATCCCTTTCCATCTCAAAGGACATCAAGAGGACCCCCTCTATCCCCAGGCAGCCAGGTGTGGAGAGGCTGAGCAGCTCATAAACCCAATGGGATTTGGTAAAAGGAGCTGCACAGCTTCTCAAAGGTAAATAAATATTTTGGTGTGTAATGGCACCCTTTATCAGGTAATGTATGAGACTGGGGCTGGAGAGGAGGAGAACAGCTCTATTTTCTACATCCATCACCACTAGACATACCTGCAACGGATCCAGGCAGGACAGATGATGCTAACCAGGTACATATTTCTACAAGTTAATGAGAGGCTCAAAATCTTAGCAAGAATCCAATGAACAAGACTGGTACAGAGGAGACGACAAAAAAGAGCTGAGCTCACAGCTTCAGGAAAGCCCAGCATTATGTGAACCATCACTTCCACTCTGATTTCAACCCCATGGCCCATGGTTTGAGCTCCATAGGGCTGTCATATGGGTATGACAGAAAGGAACTGAAGGGCTACTTCCTTCTACACAGATGTGACCCATCAGACTACTGCTGAATCAGGCCCTCAGTTGCGGAGGAAAATCCTCATCCCAGGTGTTTCTCTCCCTTATTTTCCTTCTTGAGCTCTCGGGACTGGATACTTGCCAGTAAGCAGACAATTTAAAGTCACGTGTCTCTCTACTGATGTTTCCATCAAGACAGGGAACACGAAAGGCTCCACTGATTTACTGAGGCTCACTAGTTTTGTGCCTTGACAAGAATTACTAAAAGAATCTCATTACAGTCTCTGTGCTTCTCATCAGTCTGGCATGGAGCCTGCTTGTGAGCAGTGTCGATCAAAGCCTCACTCGAGAAAGCCCAAAAAGTGCAGGTAGAACTGTCAGAAATATGATTTTTGTTCTTGTAGCTGTGGCACTAGTGCAAAACCAGAGGAAGGTGGAGGACCAGGTAGGGAATGAAGCATCTTGGGGTAGGATGGGCACAGAGCTACCCATGCTTCTCTACCTGCCCTCTTCATACCAGGAGGGGGTACAACTGCTTACAAGGGTGGACAGTGATAGGACAAGGGGCAATGGGCTTAAATTGAGACAGGGAAAATTAGATTAGGTATTAGGAGGAAGTTTTTCACCCAGAGGGTGGTGAGGCACTGGAACAGGTTGCCCAAGGAGGCTGTGGATGCCCCATGCCTGCAGGCATTCAAGGCCAGGCTGGATGTGGCTCTGGGCAGCCTGGTCTGCTGGTTGGCAACCCTACACTTACAGGGGGTGAAACTAGATGATCATTGTGGTCCTTTTCAACCCAGGGCATTCTATGATTCCTCCAGCTGCATTCATGGCCAGGGACTGGAGAAGACCTGAGCTCCAAGGGATAACCTTCCTTCTGCCCTGGGTCCCACTATGTAGGGCACAACAGAGGGATTGGTATCTATGAATAGCTGAAGACCCGTTTCTGTTTTGCAACCTCTGCTGTATTGCAGTGACACATCTATTAGGTTCCTCTCCTTGGCTTAATGGAGGCTTGGTTGGAAATAATTCAATGTCAGTGGGAAGCGTTCAGCAGAGTTTTGGTTGGTTGTTTTTTTTTTTTTTTGCCCTTTTCAGTTAGAAAAATCCAGTTGGCTTTCCATTCCTCTTAGTTGTTTTGAAACTATCAATTAATTTTCAGTGAATTTGATAAACTGGGAGAAACTTCAAATGTGTTAGTCGTACAAACTGTGCAAAAATAGGTGGCTGGGAGAAGAGAGCCTGTTAGCGTCTCCCTGAACGGATGCAAAATGCATTTATCTGGGGTATCAAGCACCAGTAAACTCATTGGAAAGTCCCCGGTCTCATGAGGACCAGAAATTGCATTTCTCCAGGCACAAGAGCAAAGGAAAATGAAATTGGATATCACGACCCCAAATGAGTATCTCAAATTAGGGCAATAAACATGTTTTCTATCTGTTATTAAATCGAGTAAATATTGAGGCATCATGGAAATTATGCCACTGACGCTGGAGTGCACAAGTGAGTTCTGATGGAGCATGAAGGAATGAGGCACACAGCCGGGGTCCCTAATGGTGACCCAGCACACGGGGCAGGCGCGCATCCCAGCATTAGCACGATGTGATGAGGACTAAGTCATGAAACACCCTCGGAGATCTTCGGTGCTGTGAACAAGACACTGCAAGGAGTTCTTCTGATTTCATACACGCAGCTTGTCAAAACAGCAGCGTCCAGCTTGTTAATGTATTTTACAGCATTTACACAGCAGTTGCTTTTCTAGTGGCCATTAAGACAATTCCACTTGGCCGATTCCCCTCACCCTCTGTTTGCTGTCACAACGATCTGGCTCCGCATGTCTTGGAAAACCAGTTGTGTTTTATGAGGGCTTAAATCTGGAGTCATCCCCTTAGGGTTTCCTTTAAGTGTTTTCATCATCTCCCCTTCTCTTGCTCTGCAGACTCCAGCAGGGGGGATACTTTTTCAAAAGCCAGGTTAACTGGCTGAGACGTCATTATAAATCCAGAGCAAGTAGGCCTGAGATGTTCCTTGTGGGCCTCTTTCAGCCAAATGGGTTCGACAGCACAGCAGCTGCTTTGCACAGACACTGCAATGCTTTGAGTGTTGTCTCAGTTCATGGGATCTTTGTTGTCTGACCTCTGAGCAGAGGCAGAGGCAGAGCACATCCCTGGATTACAGCTGCCAAGGAAATGCTTTCTCATAAATGTTGGACAAATCCTTGCCTTGATGAAGACTTCATTCCTGTAGTTAGAGCAAAGGCTAAACCCTGAAATTCTGTGGGGTAAGCACAACAGGAGTATGAACATGTAGTTGTATGTAATGGAAGTATACAAGCATAACACAATGGATTGGCCTTTTCTTCCAGGTAACTAGTAATGGGACTAGAAGTGATGGTTTCAAGTTCTACCTGGAGATGTTCTGGTTGGATATTAGGAAAAAAATATTCTCAGAAAGAGTGCTAATGCATTGGAAAAGGCTGCATAGAGAGTGTGGAGTCACCCTCCCTGGAGGTGTTCAAGAAATCTGGAGATGTGGCACTGAGGGACATAGTACTGTGGGCATGGTGAGGATGGGTTGACAGTAGGACTAGATGATCTTAGTGGTTCTTCCCAACCTTAATGATTATATTATACTTCAGAAGGTAAAAAATGTGGTCTGCAGAACCCCTAAGAGTAGCTGTAAAGACGGCTCTGGAAGATATTTGGCACTGCACTCACTACATCATCATGAGACTCCTAGCAGACAGAAGCACTGCAGAGGAACATCTACAAATGCTCTGCCAGGACACATCTGGGAGAACAGCTCTTCCCCATTCAGCCTTTGGTGGCCTCGAGATGTTCTGTTGCACGCATCGCCTCCAGCAAGGACTTGGTCAGGCCCTGGAAGCTCTGGAGCATGATGAGCTTATCTCCACCGAGCACTTCAGTGCTTGCAGGCAGCTTGAAAGCGTGAAACGACTAATAGAGGGCAGATGCAAAACAAAGGGCAGATGCAAAGCAAAACCTTCCAGGTTCATTAGGCTGTAAAGCTGGGTGCTGTAAAACATGAGTGACCAGAGCCCAGAGAGGTCCCAACTGATGGAAGTCCACAACTCCCTTTCCATCCCCATTGGTACCCTGCTCCCATGGGTGCTTTCTACACAACCTTAGCTCACTTTACCCCGTGGCTTTGAAAATGAGGTGCAGGGAGGGAGGTGGAGCAGCAGCTCAAGCTTATATTGACACCCATGTACGTCCCCATTCTTTTTGCATTTTGTCTCCAAAGAGTACAGCTGCTGAAGACTTAACGCCGGCTCTACTCCAGAGAGCCTCTAGCCATTAGCCAAGCATGAATATCTTTTGCATTTAGTCACACCGAGATTAGATGGAGGGCAGTTCAGGACTGCTTCAGTTGCTCTTAGAGGTGATTCTTTTCCATTCAATCAATTGCCCTTGTGTCAGATATCCTTGCCCCAAGAGATATAAGAACACAGTTTGTTCAGCCTCTGATGAAGGCAGATGAGACGCTCACTCATTTTCTGAGATTCAGTCGTGCTAAAATCTATCAATTAACTAAAGACACTGGAGCTCACTAATGTCAGACTAATTATGACATGCTTCAAGCACTTCCTATTAGTTATTCTTCTGGTTATTAGGTGTGGAGGAGAGGCATATAAATAGTCAGAAGCTCATTGCTAGCATAGGAAAAACTGCTGGAAAATTAAGCTTTTGGTGGGATGTTCTGAAGAGATATTGACACTTAGGAAAGCATGAATGCAATGTAAAAATTAGCCATATGACAGAAGTAAATTGAAATCTATCAACAAATTAGGGCTCTCATATTAAGCACTGTGTGAGCAACTGTTCCCCAGCAGCACCAGAGCACTGCTGAGCCCTTGTATCCCTGCATCCTGCGATGTCCCTTTCTCTTTTCAGCACAAGGAGATGGGATGGCTTCATGAAATAGATGTCTGGTGGATTTGTTCTTGACCAAAAGCATTATCCATGTGTGGTGCCTTGAAAGGAGTTTGTGGCATGAGATCCGGGTAACCAGAACTGCCATTAAATGGCTGGGTGTGTGGTCACATTAACTACTCCCACTACGTCTGTCCTGAGTAACTTGCACAGCTGCTGTCTGACTCCAGCACCACCTGAGAAGGGGGAAGAATTCTCAGGGATATCATTTTTTCTCCAGGTTTTGTGAGAAGTAGGTCATAAGGAAATTCTGTCACAAAGATTTAGTTTTCCTTAGGCTCACGGCTCTTCACACAGGAGAAAAGGACTACAGAAGTTCCAGCTACAGAGAAATCTCCCCTTCTCAGGTTAGAGGATCGATCTGAGACATCTCTAGAGAAACAGAGGTCTTTACCTGGCCTCCTGCTGTTGGAAAACACAGCTCAAGTGCTCTGAGCTGCCTGGCAATGCTGAAATTCTCACTCCAGTGGAGCAGAACACAACATCAGGCTCAGAGAAGTGCCCAGCTACTGTTTCTTGAGCAGGAGACAAGGCTGTGGTGATGGACTGATCCAGCCATTGGCACCGTGGGGTAGAGCAAGTTCCCCCTTCCTGTGCCCCTTAGCCACTCAGCATTCCCAAAGAGCTGCTCTTTAATCAGGCATCTGAAATAGCAAATGAAAGAGTCACCAGGGAAAGGCAGCCCTGAGTTATAAAGGGAACTTACTATGAAGCTTGAAACTAGAGAAACACGCCCAGGAGTCTCCTTCTTGCAGTTATTCTCTTCTCTATCCAGCAAAAACCTCCAGGGATCAACTCCCACTAAATTACCCTCTTCTCTGCCAGCCAGAAGCCTGTACGCATCGCCTCCCACTAAATTACCTCTTCTCTGGCCAGCCTGAAACCTCAGCAGCACACCTCCCCAGTGCTCCCCTCTGCCAGCCGCAATTAATCCTTCCACTCAAATTTCTGCTCCCAGATTCTTCTCCGGTGAAAGCTCCAGGGCTGCAGTAAGGAACAAGACTGAGTCTTCTAGCAATGTCTGAAATGGCCTTGAGGAGCAGGATCTCACCCAAGCCAAGCATGAAACCACAGGCTTTGCTTCTGCTGCTCCTTTAAGGCTTCTCTCATGCAGAGGGAATCAAGAATTTTTCCCCTTTTCTTGAAAAATCTGCAGCTTTGGGGGATTTGTTTCCATTCCATCCTTTCCCCCATGAAGGACAGTCACGTCCCACTGGACGAGATGCACAAAGCTATAGCAGTGAGGAGGGAGAAGCGTTCAGCATTTCTCCTTCCCACCCCAACCACTCTAAATCTCTCTGTGAAGTGTTTGCTCTGGCAGCCACCAGTACATTTGCCATAGGAGCTGGTCTTTGCCGTTTGGAACTGGAGATAAGGAAAAACTGCCTGCCATCAGCTGCCCACCCCATCCCAGCAGGAGACATGCAATCTCAGGCACATCAAGGCTGATTTCAGTATTAAAGAAGCTGTTTGTTTGCCCTGATCTATTGGAGGGGGGAGAAAAGAAAACTGCAATTTCTTTTGTTCTCCACATGCAGCAGATCGGTGTTTCTGCTCTGTCTTCATTACCTGCTCAGTAATTGTCACTGCTGAGTGCCCGTTGAGACATCATGAGGGATGCTAAAAGCTTTCCTCTCCCTTTTTGCTCTTCCATCTGCTCATCCTCTTGCAGACTGATGGAGGCAGGGTACTGTCCGCTGCTTTTAAAGGAGCAGGGCATTGTAAATGCAACCCCCAGATTTATTTTTGATGTGTTAAATAATACAAATATAACATCCTCTTGCATGTCTGCCCATTGCCCTCACCATCTGCTGCAGGATCTATGGGGAGCAGTGTCCTTGGGTGAAGGTGAGGGTTTCCTTTCTGCTGTGGATTATCCACCTCACCCAGAATTAACCAAACAAAGTGAAGATTGGGGTGTTTCAGAGTCAGGGAAGCAGTTGTTTGCTTGCAGTCTCCTTTCTCCCCTTATTTCAGGACTTTGACAGAGGTGCATGAGCAGCTTTCCTAAAGAAAAGTTGGAGTATTATGGAAATTCAAACCAAGATAATCAATAGGAGTACCCAAAAGGTGAACTGGTGCTCATCCCACAGCATCCTCAGGCAAATCTGGCCCCTTTCCACCCTTTCTACATCTACGATGTAATTATTCACAAAACCTCCAGATCTCTCTTGCTGCAATTTAAGCTCATAATGTCTTGTCTTCTTCACCACAGACATAAAAAAATTCAGACTTCATTCTCATCACACAACTAATATTCAAAGAAACCAACACTATTTAAGGGAAATGACTGCTTCACTGTTTCTTAATGGGAGTATTGTAGTCATTTCTTAAAACTAGCTGAAATGGTGCCATTTACAGTGTGTCAGTTGCAAAGATGACATGAGATAGGCTTCCTATTTTAAGACGAGAAACCATTTCAGAGCAGAAGCCAGTTACCACACTGTGCCTTTTCAAGCATGTGATTTGGGGCATCTCAGGATTATCAAAGCAGCACAACACAGAGTCCCACTCCAGAGCTTCTCCTTTGACCTGCCTCTGTTTTCAGCCTGCTCCAGCCCTCACTGCTTGGGTGTTGTTTACGAAGCTGGTAATTTCTAGTTTAAATTTATTTATGCTAGTTGAAACCCACTCATTTCCTAATTATTGCCTTTGAGCTCAAATAGCAATTCTCCCTCCTTCTTTGGATGCCATTAGAAAAAGCTGCGTTTCTCCTGTTCAGCCTCTGTTTGCTGGTTTAGACACAGGCTTTTGTAGTCTCAGAAAAAAAAATGCTCTGGGTTCCCCAGCCATCCCAAAAACCTTCCTCATCTCCTTTTCTTTGTGAGGATGAGGTTGATGGGAATTGCCAGCAAAGAGCACATTTGGGCTCATGGCTCAGGTGTTCTGCTCAAGCAGCTCTAAGAGCCTTAGGATCATAGGTTGGAATCTCAGATCCCCAAGTCCAACCCCACGCCATCCCCACCATGCGCACTGAACTGCGTCCCTCAGTGCCACATCTCCACATTTCTTGAACACCTCCAGGGACGGTGATTCCACCACCTCCCTGGGCAGCCTGTGCCAACCCACCACTTCTTCAGAGAAAAAATTTTTCCTAAAATCCAACCTGAACCTCCCCTGGCACAGTTTAGGGCTGCCGTCTCTCTTTCTATAACTGTTACATGGCAGAAGAGGTAGAACCCCCAGCTCAACACAGCCTCCTTTCAGGTAGTTGTAGAGGGCAATGAAGTCTTCCCTGAGCCTCCTCTTCTCTTCGTGGGCCAAGAGGAGATACTAACAGCCAAGGTCAGCTGAATCTTTCTCTAGAGCTTGGGTTGGCAAAATCTGGCTCTCAGATGGCTGTTCAAGGGGACAACCCATCCCAGCTAGGTGTGTTACTTTGTGAGCTTGGGTCACACACTAAAAACAATAAACAGAACACCCCAGCCTGGAAAGAAAAGGTTTCCCCTTCTTCCCCAATCAAAACCAACCCAAGTGGAAATTTTTAGCTTGCTGCCTTGGCTGTTGGCATGGATGTACACACCAGGAGGTCAGTTTCATCTTCTTGGTGCAGAGCCAACAGCAGTAGTCCCCATCTTTCTATCCACAGGAAACCACCACTCACTCACCCTCCCTGACATCTGTGTTCACTTGAACTCACAGATCTCATTCCAGTGCCTTCAGGAGCTCTTGAGGAGGCAGAAGTAATGAAGAATTATTAATTAGGATGTTATTAATTTATCTTAATTATTAAGTGCTGATGTTCTGCTGGGCACCAGGCTTGGCTCCAGTTGGTGGGACTGCAGTTGCAGATTTTTCCAGCTGAGAGCTATGAGGAGAGATGGTTTTCTTGTACCCCAGCTAACTGCTATGCCCTGGGATGAACTTGTGTAGGGGGGCAGGGGGTTCCAGAACAACAGCAGCCACATATGTTAAATCCCAACCACTCTTCACATTCTGTATTTGCAGAAAATGCCCTGGAGTGCAATGGTGTAGATTCAGGCTGAAACCCAATCCCCAGGCTGGGCATAGGACCTCATCTTTCTGAGCAGGAATTGCCTCCTAGCTGTGCACAGACACAGACAAGTTTCGGCATCAAAGACAAGCAGAAGAAACTGTTTCTACCTCCAGCTAATGCTATGTTATCAGGCTAGGGGACAGGAGAGAAATCAGTGCTTGTGCCTCAATTTCCCCAACATACAGCTAAAAGGAAGCTAAAGAAATGCTGCAGTCTTCAGCAAAAAGCCTGCTCCAAGTCTAGGAAATCCCCGTGGCTTTAACACACCATCTGGGATTTTAAGGGCTTACTGGAAATCTCCCTGACTTCCCCTGTCCTTTCTTCCCCTATCTTCCCAGCACAGCAGAGCACTGCCCTGCAGCATGCTCCCTGTGCATGGAGAGCACCCGTTGGTGCCAGGGTGCCTGAGTCCTTCCCATGACCTAGGTGCAGAGCTTGCTGCAGGCTGGGCTGATGAAAGCCTTGTGCTTATCCAATTACCTTGAAATCATTTTTAACTCAGGCCAAATTAAGGTAAAATGCAAATAGGTGTGTTAATTCCCTGCCTCCAAAAATAGCCAACAGAGCCAGGGATGTTTGTAGATCTCAATGGGGGTAAGTCCAGGGAGAAACCCCTTGATAGCAGCAAACTGTGTTTTGTATGATGGAAGGAGTGGGGCTCTTGTATTGGCCTCTGAAAGCCTATTTATAGGGATGCAATTGGGGTTGTGCCTTATCAGAACCAGCTGTTCCAGTTCTGCACTCCCAATGACTGAACGTCGATAAGAAAAGCAGAATCATATTGAGATGTTTGGACTTTATCTAAAAGCAAACTTTTCTTGTTTTTTATTATTTTGTGAAAGGCAATAGCACAGGACCCCTATTATTTTTAATTGGCTCTGTTCCTCATTAGGCTGAGCACAGATTGTCAGGCAGCAGAATTTCTCATGGAATGCAAATCAAAGCACCAAATGTCCAGGCTCCAGCAGTCCGGGGCATACACTGCTTCTCTCCACTTTTCTATAGGAGGAAATATCCCCTGTGGACTCTGATGTAGGACATAGGGCAAACTGTTCTGCTTTGCAGAGGGGAGGAAATACGTCGGAATGGGTGACAGCCACGTGAGCAAATCCCAAGGGTGCACTCATTGCCACAGATCCCAATTGTCTCAAAGCAGGTAAATAATAGGAGAGGTCTGACAGCTCTATTTGTGACTATTAATATCTGCTGATGCTCAGGAAATGTTGTCATGCAGAGCAGAAATAGGCTGCTCTTTGCCTCGAATCCTGTACAATAGACCATAAATACTCAGAGGCATTGTGGAGCCATCGGCATCCGTTGTGCCCAGATATCTACCACTCTCATCAGGCAGCCCCATCTCACTTATGGACAAGGAGTTTTATCCGGTCATTCTCTATTGGAGTTTATTTTGCCTTTTTTTTTTTTTTTTTCATACATGTACACTTTTGTAATAACCTCCTGTCCTTGGAAAGCAGGGAAAAGCGTTCAGGAGGTGACCTCCGTGTCCATGTGCTGAGATGGGAGCAGTGGTGGTTGGGTGCTCTCGGGGATTTGGCACTCAGCCCATCTCTGCCTTCATCCTTCATACCCCAAAGTTTAGTGAGGCCTCACACTGGGTCCTCAACCTCCCCCTGCAAGAAAGGAGGGGTTTGGAGGAGCCTCCTGAGGCTGAGGCTTATTCCTTCCATGGGCATGGGGGAGGCTTTTCCTCTCCTCTTTCACTTACTGATTTGAGACTGATCTGGCAGTGCTGCCTGCCTCTCAGAGGTAGGTAGTTTCCAGATGCAAATCCCAGCCAGAGGTACCCCCCCTGCCCTGCTCTCCTCCAGCACCTCCCAGTGCCCCACGTAGGAGATCCCCATTCAGCAAAGAGCACCTGGCATTGCACCCAGAACCATGGAGCGTTTGGGCACCCTGGGGACCTGCCCAGGCTGTGGGATTGCTGGGCCATCTCTACACAGCATCCTGTGCTACCAACCTCCCCAGAACCTGGCATCTGACTGCCTCATGACTTCAACATGCTGCCTTGGCAGCCCATGGCACGTGCAACCAATGGGCAAATCCAGCTGATCCAGCTGAACCAGCAAGGGACTTTACACAGGTGGGCATATCAGTGCATCTTTCATGGCCAAACATTACATCCCAAATTTCAGACCACATTTGACTGCTTTGAAGCAAATCTCTCAGTCCCTGATGTATTCAGCAAAGGAGCAGGCAGGACAAATTACCTTCCCCAGGTTTCTGCATTGGATGCTTGCGTAGACTGTGGTGAATTTTCCTCTGGTGTTATCAACCTCTTCATAGATCTTGGATGTGATTTTTTCACGCGCTCTCTCCAATTTATTAAGATCATTTGGAATTCCAGCCCTATTCTCTGATGTACTCGCTGTCCCTTCCAGCGAGGTATCATCTGCAAATTTAATAATCATCCTTGTTATGTCATCATTCAACTGTTAATGAAAATATTGAATAAACTTGCCCCCAGGAGGGACCCTGTCTGGATGCCCACTCATTTCATACATCTGTTTTGACAGGGAACTGCTGATAACCACTCCCCGGGCACCTTACATGAAGTTTTTCACCCACCCTACAATAACAGCATTTAGATGAGGGTTCCCAGTGAGATGGTGACAAAACCTCATTGACCTATTTGTGTCATGGAGCTCCGAGCCACAAAAGGTCACTTGATTGATTTGATGCATCACTTCTTGACAAGTCCTCAAGAGTGATAGCTTTGTTCTCTTCAGGGAGCTTACAAGCAGAGTGATTACTTCACCGCTTTTATTTCTGGTTTTTAAAGTCAATTGGGAGCCTTAGAGCACCCTGGTTCACCTTTTCCCACTTTCTTGGAAGTGTCTTCATAGGTCTCCAAAAGGAATGACCACTTCCAGATGGTTCAGCCTGGTTTTTAAGATGTTTATTGGGTTCAAATGGTCCAAAAATATCTCATGTGGTTTGCTCCTCATTCCTTATGTCCTGATTTAGTTTCTCACCAGGATCTATGCTTCTTGCATTGCATGGACCTTGGTGTCAGGTTTGGCCTTACCGCCTTTCTGCTTCATCTCTATGGGAAGAGATGTGGGAGCTGCTCCCAATTCATCCTTGCTGAATTTCTCGTTGTTCTCTTCTTCAACACAAATTATCTCATTTATTCCAATTCCTTTTTCCAGACATTTAGGCAAGCCAGTTGTGAGAGCCCACATTACCAAAATGCCCATAAAGCCAAGCCCAGCATTAACCCATTGGTTTGCTGCTCTTTAATCCTTTACTTTGAAGGCTGGGAGAATTTTTCCATTCCATCTGGAGCCTGTTAGTACTAAAATGGGCATCTTTTGCAACATGTCTTTTGAAGCATAGATACAAGGATCTTCCCAGGCACTGAGGGCTTTGATTGCCCACGAGAGTAGTGATAATCTTGTCCCCCTCATTCCCATTCAGGGTTGATATCTGAAGACCTTAGAGATTCATTAAGGTTGGAGAGGACCTTTAAGATCACCAAAACCCTCCCCAGCCCATCCCCACCATGCCCACTGAGCATGGCCTTCACTGCTGCATCTCCACAGCTCTTCCACCACCTCCAGGGATGGTAACACTGCCACTTTCTTGGGCAGACTCTGCCAATGCATTTCCTCTTGGCATGGCAGCATCAGCTCAGGTAAAAGGAGCTTCACCGTTCATCTGGCCACGTCCACCTTCCTCATCCCCTTCATTCCTACACATCCATGTAGGAATTAGTTCCCCTGGTCCAATGCTTTGCAAAGTGAAGCATCAAATAAGGCATTAATTTTGGACTCTCCAGTTATCGTGGAGATTTATAATGAGTTGCTCACACAGAGCCCCTTTTGGTGTGTCACAAACCCCTCTGCTCATCTCTAGCAGTGCCCAGTGCTCAGCCACTTGCTGGAGACACATGTGGACATGGCAACACTTGAGCATATGGGAACATTGTGGCTACATCCTGAGGATACCCACACCTCTCTGCACCCTGGTCACACGCATCAGGGTGGTGTGGCTCATCAGCATCTCTGTGGCATTGCCATGCAGACCATTAATTAGCTTCCATCCCTCACCTGCCACTATCACACCCAGCAAGTGGCATCTTCTCCCCTTGCATCTCACACTGGCATGGCCAAAACCTGTGGCAGCAAGAAAGTAGGCGAAGCCCTGCGCAGGCAATGTTTAAATGACTTTATTTTTATTTTTTTTCCTTTTATAAATGGGCACAGCACAGAAATAATTAAAAAAAATAGACAGTACCATTACAGTGCTAGATCCATTGGCAAAGATTATTTTTTATAGTCTTTTTTTTTTTATTATTTTTAAAGTTTTGGCCATTGAGTAAGAACAAAAACAATTAACAAACATTTTATTTTATTTTTCATTTTTTAAACAGACACTATGAAGCAATTTAAGTACTAAACTCTAGAAGAGTTATGTACATACAAAAAAAGGTTCTGTTTAAGATATGTTTCCTATTAAAAATATTTACATGCATTTTTCTTTTCCCCTCCCATGTTTATTGTAAGGTAAAACACTCGTAGTTCCTTCTACCATTAAAGAGTTTTTGTTCTCCTATTGGGAATTTAAATCAGCTCCAGAGAAAACGTGAAGTGGAGCTCACACGTTGGGTTTTCCTTTTTCTTCAAATTATTTAAATCTTCTGGAAAGGGATAATTTTTTGGACATATATCAGTGGATTTTCTTAAATTATTTTTTTTTCTTTTTTCTTTTTTTTTTTCTTTTTAATTTATACAAGGATGTTTCATGTTTATTTACAGAAGGACCAATGGGCGGTGATTTATCCTGGTGGTGAGCACTCATGAGAGACAAGCATGTGATTTTAAAAAGTTCTATCAAACTGCAATGGATACATTTATTTTTAAAGTCAGCATTTCTGTCAGTTTTGATTGTCAGCTGTACATTTATGCCTTAGACCAGGGGGTGCTTAATACCCAGAGGGTCACTGGTACCCCTGAGGTCTTTGGAAATGCAGTGATGGAGCTGTCTGCGAGGTGGGGGGATAAATCTGGGCATTGCATGGGCGTCTCCTAGGGTGAATTTTAAGAAAATAATAATAATAATTAAAAAAATTATATATATTAAAAAAAAAAAATAGAATCTGCTAACTCCAGACTGAGACTTCTCTATAGGGAGGAGTGTGGGTACGGCCATGGAGCTGCAGGCACAGTACGTGGGGGGAAGCAGAGCCACGTGGGTTTGGGGGTCTCATCATGGGTTTTGGGCTCTGTTTCAGCTCCGGCCATGGAAAGGGGCAGGTGGCAGCAGGGCTCCTGGCCTCAGCCTTGGAAAAGCTGGGGAGGCAGGACCAGCTCCTTGCTCCCATAGCCATGGTGAAGGAAGGAGCCCCCAGCACCCCTTCCTCGTTAGGTGCAGTTTGCATTGAAGCTGTGTACGTGTGCGTGCTTTGCACACACACGTATATACATATATACATATATATTAATTACATACACATATATATACATACATACACACATGCCACAGACATCCCCACCGCCTCGAGTGAAAATCTCACTTGTGAATTCTCAGTGTCGCTTTGGGAGCTGACAGAGCCCCACGGAAAGCTCCAAACCCAGATATGGTTGTAACTATAAAGAGGAAAAGAACACAAAAATCCATCTGTTTGCTCGGTGATGGGTTTGCTCCCATTATAGCCTCCATGTTGGTGGCTCTTGGTAGAGGTTGGGTAACTCTTGGGAGCAGAGCCAAGGTTTGCATGGAGCAAAGAGGGTGGGGATTTTGTCACCCAATGGACAAAATGGGGAGGGAATGGGAAATTTGTGTCAAGTCCTGCTGCTTATTCTTGAAAGGTCCAAAATGAAAGATTTCAGAGGAAAGGGGTGACCCAATCCCAGTCATGAAAAACCCAGCATGGCTGAGTTCTGCCAACTGTGTCCCGTTGCTCTCCTAAAATATAGAAGCATGCACAGCAAAGGCTCTTCCACCAAAGACATGGGGAAGCAGAAGGAAAAGCCCTTCTATACCAACGGGGCTGCTCACATCCTCAGAGCACCATCGGTTTTTGTCCTTCCCCATTACATTGAGTTGATGGCGTCTGCATTTCTTTGGAGCTGAACCTTCCTCATGGTCAATTCCATCCCGCCCAGACTCATCTCCACCCCAGAGGAACCCTCCTTATGATCACATCTCTGCAGTTTCTGAGCAACCATGTAGGAGAACAGGACAATGAACGAAGCCTGGTCAATTCTAATTATGTATTTAATTGGCTTCACCTTCCTTTTGGCCTGTGATCTCCTGCTTTTAATGGCTGTATGAAGAAGATCTGCCCAGCTCCTCTCCCTGCTGCCAGCCTTCCTCACTTCTGGAACTGTCACGGATTTAAGTGCCAGGATTACAACTTAACACCAGCTGAGTGAAGCAAGGTTAAGCTTGAGTGAATAAAAAATTGTATTATAGAAGTTCAGACTATTAAAGGGAAAAAAAATGGAATGAAGAAGATTAGGGAAGCAGCTAAGAAAAGCAGCATTTAAAAGATTAAGCTGGGAGGGTTGACTTTTTTTTCCCTTAATGTAAGCTCAAAAGATTAAGTCCACGTTATTCCAAAAGACAGTGATTTTGGGTGGCCTGGATGCCTGCCATGCCCAACTCGTGCTACCATGGAGGTTCTATTTCTGCCATGCATCAACAGCCAGGGGCCTTTGGGAACAGAAGCACAAAGCCATTAAGCAGTACCCTTTGAGCAGCTTGGAAGTGGCCCTCGGGGCCAACACCAGCCTTCCTCAGCCACATGGTCACCTTCAGAGCATCCTCATCCTCATGATGACAGACTTTAGAAATGGGTGCATATATACACACACATACACCAGCACCTTCAGCATCCCATCCAAGGCAGCCAACAGAACAGCCTTCTCTGAACACAGAGAGAACAAAAACAATGACTGTTTTGAGGCTGACATCTCTAAAACTGGGATTATTACAGCTGGGCTGTGCTCCTTACAGTGGAATAAAACCATCAGTGAGCTCAGGGACCGAATGCTGATGTGCAAACCTCAGCTCTTCACAATCACCAGGCCCAGCTCAGCTGGTGTATGCAGTGCAATAACAATTTACAGGGGTTTCATTTCACATTATATATATATATATATATATATCAAACTGTGTATGTATGTGGGTGTGTGTATATATATATATATGTATATATATATTCACACATGCATTCAGACTCTCAAATTCCCAACACAAAAAGGAGCTCTGCTGTCTTGCAGCCTCCAGCAGGGTAATAAATCCCTGTATGCACTCTTGTCCTGAAGGAGACAAAGTGTTACTGTGCCCATGCAGGTCAGCTCATGATGCAAGAGTTGGACAAACTGATATTTGTGTGGTTCTCCTGTTTAAACTGCTCTAAGAGCAAAGCCAACATCTCCACAGGGCACTGCTGAGATCACAGCCATTGTTAAAACAAAGATCCTCAGCTGCACGGCAAGCAGTGCTTCAGCTAATTAAAAGCCAACTAATTGAAATATCTAATTGACTTTTCTGTGCAGAGAGCTCATTCCAAGATCCGGCCCTTCTTGAAAGCATGGTTGGGCTCTGCATGTTCCTTCCAGACAGAAAGGAGAGCACTGCGTAGTTGACAACAGCTCCTGGGCTCATTGCTTGTGGGCTGCCCTAAGCTGATCCCCATGGGAATTAAAATTCAACAAAAGGAATAGAAATGCTCAGCACTGGGGCTCACCAAAGCCATGCAGATGATCTACTCTGCTCCAAGATGCCCTCAAACAGCTTTGTGTTCCTGTGGTTGGGTCCCCCTGCTTGACTCGTGTCATTTAGTGCCTCTGCTTCTCCTTTCTTCCCTTGCTGAGCTCCAAGACACCACCCCAGCCAAACACGTTTGCATTCCCACCCCATGCCAGCTCCCCTCCAAGTGGGGATCCCCACGTGTCCCCACCATTTGAAAATCAGTGCTGCCAGAGGGGCTGTGCAAGCTGAGCTTTATTGGTCACAGTGAAAACCCAGCGAAAGCACAGGCCCTGCTCCACACCACGCCAACACCACATGGGTTCTAGGGACATCGGGTCTCTGGCTGTGCACAGCGATGCAGCAAAGGGTGCTGGTGGCCGGAGTGGATCCACTTGAGGAACCCAAACACGGCTTGTTGGTGCTCCATGATGGGAGCTGGCCGTGGTTTTGCTTGGTTTTGTTCCCTCATTCCAAGAGCAAATCCCAGGGCACCAGGTATTCCGGCCCCTTGTGCTTTTTCAAGGTTCAAAGCATATCTGAGAGTCGCATCCTCTTTTCAAACAGAAGCTGGGAGCAAAAGGGAACTCCTGCAAAGTAACCAGCTCCATTCAAAAAATAAAATAAAAATAAGAAAAAAAAAAAAAGAAAGAGAGAAAAAAAGCCTCCTTTCTTTCCAACAGGAAAAAAAAAAAAAGAAGAAGAAGATAAATCCAAACCCTGCGCCCTAGGGCTGGTACAAGGTATCTGGATCCCAGAGTCCGCCATGGAGGTGGGAAAAGCCCCGTGAGCTCCATCCGCCATCCGCAACGTGGCATCTCCTCGCGCCAAAGGTACGGTTTCTCCTTTTGTGTGTTTTTGTTTCTTTGTTTGTTTTTTTGCTTTTTAAATTCACAGTCTGATCCAAAAGAGAAGAGAGATAAAGAGACGGGATGGAGGAGAGGAGGGAGAGTTTGGAGCAGGAGCAGGGAGCGTGAGGCATGCCGGGCTCTTGTCCTACGCGTAGAACTCCTCCTGCTTGTCCGGCTTCTGGTAGGTCACGTTGGCTTGTTTGGGTTCCTCCAATGTATAGCTGCCCTCGTCCTTCTTCTTCATCCGGTAGATGAGCAGCATGACAAGGAAGGCAGCAAAGAGGGCTCCCACCACACCGCCGACAATCACAGCTGCAACAGAAAGCAGCACAGCTGTCAGCAAGGGAATCGGGCTGGGTTCTGCTTGATTTTGTGCTTTATGAGCTGAATTCATGCTTAAAACTGAACACGAGGGTGGTGGCCTCGTGCAATTTGTGTGATTTGAGGAGCTGCAACAGTGTGCTGGTTACTGTGAAGGATAGACAGGACCCATCTATTGGGGCAGGTGAGGTTGTGTGTCCCAGCACCACCCCAGCACCTTGCTGAAGGCCAAGCCCTCCATCCTCCCACCAACCCATGTGCTCCTCTCTCACCTATCAACACTTCCTTCCTCTCCAGGATGTTCTTCTGGGGGAGCTGAGCAGCCGAGCTGCCAGACTCTATCGTGTTGTCGATGAGCCCCGGCTCTGCATTCTTGCCCAGCCCTGGTGCTGCCGGTGGTGTCACCACTGCCACCACCTCATTGCCCAGCTCAGGACGAGTTGTTTCCTCTTCCTCCTGGATCTCGAAGTCCCCGCTGGGGCCATTACTGGTTGGGACTTCCAGGTCACTGTCGAGGACCGTTGTCAACTCCCCTGGCTCCACCTGGAGGAAAGGACAAGGTGGAGCAGGAGAAAAGGACTTACAGGTGGTTCGTGTCTCCAGCAGCACCAGCGTGGCTGGAGGAAAGGCATGGTGATACCATGGTGGGGAACATGAGGGTTAGTTAACATTGGAGTGTCCCTTCCCTGCGTCACCAAAGTGGATGGCTGTATTGCAGAGAGCAGTCCAATCCCACATCTTGACTGTCACCTAAAAGCTAAGGTCTCTTCAGCCAAGCAGGACCATTCTGGCCAGTTCCCATCCAGGTGCCCTTGAGACACACAGACTCCCACCTATGGCCTCGTACGGAGACCTAAGGAGGGTCGCATTACCCTGTTCTCCTCCAGCCCAATCCTCATCTGTACATTTCCTTCTGCACATCCCCACACTCACAGCATCCTTGGGGACAAATCCATCCTGACTATCCTGCCTCCTTACCCTACTGCATGCTGAGCTGATCCCATGGGTCTCTGGCTGTGCACAGTGACACAGCAAAGGGTGCTGGTGGCCGGAGTGGATTCACATGAGGAACCCAAACATGGATTGTTGGTGCTCCATGAATTCTCCAGATGGGAGTTGGCCATGGTTTTGTTTGGTTTTGTTCCCCCATTCCAAGAGCAAATCCCAGGGCATCCCTAAGCAAAGCTCCCCCGGAACATCTCCTTTGTGGGGCAAATGGCTCCCTCAGCCCATTACAGATGGGGATGAGCAATAAGCTGTTTGGGGATGAAACCAGGGCAGATGAGACGGAAACCTCTCCATGTCACAGAGCCCCTGGCACAGTGCATGGCTCACCGCTTCCACAAGCACGTGGATTTGTGACAGAGATTAATTGAAGGTCAGCAGGAGCCCGGAGCGCTACGCACATATATACATACCCAGAAAAGAGGGACTAGTTTAGACAAATCACTCCACCTTTCAGTCAAAGCGGTTTTCAAAAGGCCCCTTAGGGGCTCTGAATGAGAGACGGAGCAGTGGATTAAATCCCCCACCCTAGAAGCCCGATGGGCTGCAAGTGCTCAAGCAGGAACTGCAAAGTGATTGGGTCTGCCAGTTCCAGGCTGTGAGCCGGGCTGCAGGACAGTGAGCTCAGCAACTGCACCCAGGGGAAAGCCTATTTCTGCCCCAAACTATTGCCCTCCTATTGCATGGGGAAGAAGCTCTGGAACATTTGCCATCAACCCCATCCCTGTGCTCTACCCATGCTGGAGGTAGTGAAGGTTCAGGTTGGATATTAGGAAGAATTTCTTCTCTGAAAGAGTAGTGACGCACTGGAACATGTTATCCAGAGAATTGGTGGAGTCACAACTCCTGGAGATGTTGAAGAAATGTGGAGATGTGGCACTGAGGGACATGGTTAGTAGGCATGGTGGGGATGGGTTGAGGTTGGACTTGGTGATCTTAGAGGGCTTTTCCAACCATAACGATTCTATGATTCTGTACCCCCACCCTTCCATCTCCCCTCTCCATCCCACAAAACATTCTGCTCTCTGCAGAGCTGGGAAGAGCTGAACCTGAACGGCTGGCTCAGGATTCAGCCACTCTAAAAGCTCCTCATTGCCATCTCCTGACTTCACCCATTGTCCGTGAGCCCTTCAGCAGGTGAGAAGGGTCCTGCCTCCTACCTGGGGGGCTTCTGTGGGTGGCAGCGTGGTGGGACTGGAAGGCAAAGCAGTGCTTTTTTCCGTGGGTTCTGCAGTCCTGGAGGTGCTTGGCTTTGGCAGGGACCTCGGCTTGGCCGTGCTGGAGGGGACAAGCCGTGATGTGGTCACCTCTGTCGGCACACTGGTTTCGGGGATGGAGGTGGTGGGCGTCTCCAGGGTGGTGGCCTGGGTGGTGGCTGCCTTGGTGACAAAAGGAGGCAGGAACCTCTGGGTAGTGGTGGGCTTGGCGGTGGCCACAGTGGTGCTGATGGTGGTGGTGGTTGTGGTGGTGGTGGCAGCCGTGGTGGTGGTGGCTGTGGTGCTGGGGGAGTCACTGGCAGTGGTACTGATGGTGGTTGTTTTCCAGCTGGGGATCACTGGTGTTTCTGTTATCTTGGGGATATACACGACGCTGGTTGTTTGCTCAGGGGACGTGTCCTCTGTGGGGAACAGCTCAAAGGGAGTTGCCATGGGCTGCACCAAGGTGACGGGCAGCATGGCCACCGTGGTGGGCAGTGGGATGGATGTGTCCGTGGTGAGGCTGACTGCTGTCTCCAACCCCGACTCCTGCTCAAAATCTGGAAGAGTGAGAGAAGAGCAGAGGATGAAGTGGGCATTTCCCAGGACTGGCTGGCCACGTGGCCTCACACCCAAAAGTCAGAAAGCACAGAGCAGTTGTGGGTTCAGCAGAAGACAAAGGATGCAGATTTTGAGGTATTAGCCAAAGCCCCTCTCTCAGGTCAACCCTTAAAACACCAGTCCAGGCTGTTAGAAAAGGGCTAATCCTGCCTGGTAGGGCCAGAGACCAAAGTGGGAAGTGGAAGCACTTGAGCCCAGATTTGGTACTGTTCCTTTGCTTTTGGCTGGAGAGAGAAGGGGGGCTGCTGGGGAGATTGGCACAGGGCAATCCACTCCCCCCATCCCACAGCTTCTGTCCCACCAAACCCCACCCCATGACCCCATGCCTTCCCCTGGGAGTCCTGCAGCTACTCACAGCCTGAGCCAGAGCCCGAGTAGATGTCATCCAGTTCATCATCCCCAAAGGGATCATCATCCCCGGAGCCCTCCAGGTCCACTGGCCTCTCATAGTTCTCATTGCGCCAGCGCTGAGCCTGCAGCCAAGCAAGAAGCTGCGTTAACCAACTGCAACGGGCACCACAGGATGGGGTCAAATGGGATGGGATGAGGAGAGCAACCCAAGAGAGCACCAAGGGAGGGGACTGCAGGCAGTGCTCTCTGGTCGAGCTGCTCCAAACTGCTTTTTTCCCCCCCCAAATAATTGGCTGTGGTAAATCTTTCAGGCAAGGTGACATTCTGTGGAAAGTGCACGTTGACTCTGATAACATTTCCTGTGGAAAGAGCCCTCTGGAAAAGGGAAAAAACTGAACTAGTTGTTTTTGGAAAGTGTTAGAAAAAATCTTATTTTAGTTCTCCAGCTATTGTTTACTCTTAGACGATTTTCACGTGATTTCTGGCATAGGTGTGACATTAATGCACGCTATCAGCTGCCACAACCTGCAAAGTGACAGTATGACACGATGTCAAACTTCAAATGTTCCGCTGCTCCATGGCGCTGCTATAACTTGAAGGGCCCTCGCTCATAGCGCTCTTAAGCATCTTGTTTTGCAGATCAAAGTGTCTCCTGTTTGTGTTGCAAGGAAACAGTTTGACACTTCATTACAACCCAAACAAGGAGGCTTTGATCTGTAAGATAGCATCAGATGTTTCAAGATGTAAGAAGCCAGGTTGGTGCTCGCAAAGGGGTAGAAGGGCCCCCTCCGCTATTATGGGATTGTACCTCTCGGTAACAGCTTTGGGTTTCTTTGTTTCTATTCCAGATTGAAATAAAAATGAGTTTTGAAATGTTGAAGTGGCTCTGTGCGGGAGAAGCCGAGGAGGTGCCCGCTGGCCAGGCTCCTGCCGCCTCCTCACCCCTCATTTCCCTCCTTGGAAATCAAGGTATACTCAATTGGTGATAGCAAGATGAGCTCAAGAGATTTCATATTCACTGCGCCGATCTGTACAGCATCGAGCTCCAGCTTCTGGTGAGGAGAGGGTAAAAAAACAGAAAAGAACTGATAAACAAAGGACGAGTGCAAATGACATTGCTAAATAAATGATGTCTCAATTGCAAGGTCTGGGGGCTGGGAGAAGAAACATTTGGAGCTGCTTTTATTTGCCTTTTGAATCCTGTGCTTGTTGGGTATGGCGTGGCTGGACTTTAAAGCCTTTCAAAGAAGACAGGGATGCCCAGAAACTTGTATCTGTCTTCTGTTAAAAGCCTGTTAGGAGACTAAGGCTGTTGTTTAATCCTAGACCATAGCAACTTTTTACGCTAATAGTACTGAGGCTCACCAGGAAACCAGGAGCCCATAACACAGGCACACCCCAGCCCACCCCTTGGCCCTGCTGCATGACCTGTTGAGCTCCCCAAAGGTCATATTCTCTCTGCTTGACCTGCACAGCCTCTCTGTAATGGGAGCCACATGGCCCGGCTCTGCCAAACTCATTTCTCTCTTAAATTTGAACCAGATGAGGCAGCTCCAGCCATCAGTTCCCAGTGCTTGGATGGGGAAACGAAAAATCAGGAGGACAGGCCCAGCATGTGCCCATCCATCCCACCATCCATCCCACCATCCATTTATCCCATCATCCATCCACACATCCAATTGTCCGTCTGTCTGCCCATCCATCCATTCATCCATCCATCCCATGGGTGGAGTCTTGGCTGAGCCAGCGTGTGCCCTGGATGCATTTTGCCCAAAAGATGTTGGAGCAATGCAGTGATGCAAATGGGTACATAGTGTGTGCCCGTCCCATTGCAAAGAACCAAATTCAGCTGAGCGAGGGAATAAATTTAATCAAAGCAACTTGGGCAGTTGTCAGTGCAGTTTGCAAGCAGGGCTTGGTCCTGGTGGTTCCATGGTGATGAATCACTGGGAAAGTCCTAGAGATGATGGAGATTGGTGCACAAGGGCATCAACACCCAGCTACGCAAAGAGCACCTCAGCCGATTCCATCGCTCAGTGGGGCTGAGCCCAGTTAGACTCAGCAGTGATGGGGATTAATTACTCCTTTGCCTCAGGGTGAGCTGCATCTGTGCCGTGCCAGGGCATGTGCATTTGTCTCCCTGCTCCCAACGGCAAAGGCAATGGCCAATTTACTTCCAGCTGCCTGTAACTCCTGTGGACACATGATGACACCGACCTACTGTCCCCTTGATGCCTCCACACTGTGGCTTGGCAGGGCTGGCTGGGAACCACAGCCAAGGGGCTGCAGCAGCAGAAATCACAGCCAAGTTCTGCACTAAGAGCCTTGGAAAGTGAGAGAGAGCTCAGGCCCTTTGGCCCAGCCCCATCAGAGCTGAGCCGGAGATTAGAGAGGCTTCAGTCCCTCTGTGCTGTCCATGTGCATCTATCTCCCAGCACAGCGGATGCCCCATCCTTCCCTCTCCTCCCCCTTCATCAAGATAGGTGACATCATTTTACATAGAAAGAAAATGTGATTGGGAAGAGAGTCCCACTGACATGCCCAGCACAGCAGCATGGGCAAACAGGGAAACCAAGGAACCAATGTGACCTGCCACCTCCTGTGTGACCCTGCGCATCTGTGGACACATCCTGCTGCCAAACGTCTGCCTTGCACACTGGGAGGAAGGGTGCCTTATAAATCCATCCTTAGCATCGGGGAGAGGCTGGCAAACCTCCCTAGGATGCTCTCAGGTCCTTCTCTGGTAGCCATCGACATGGCAACGGTTGCCATGGAAACCACCTCCTCCATGGCGACGCAGCATCCACTGAGTGTGCAGGCGATGGGTGATTTCCTTGGGCACACCCACCCCAAACAGCTCTGGGATTCGTTTCCCAATGAGGTCATGGGGAAAGGACATGGGGACCCCAGTTAGAAAACAGAATTCTGTGTGCCCCACTGGGATCCCACAGCCAGGGCATCCGGGGAGGATGCCAAACCCAGTAGCATTGGAAAGCTCAAATGGACACAACCCTGCATGCAGGGTCAGCAATCTGTCCGTGGCTGAAAGCCATTGTCTCGACACGTTAAATTGAGAACAGACCACAAGAATAGTGTTGATCATTTCTATGATATTTTCCAGGGGATATTTTCAATTAATCAGTCCTTGAAAGCACCTTTCTGGTGTTTTCTATATAAAACCTTAATAACTCATTCCAGCACATGACTTAGTGATACTATAAACAGTTGAAATAATATTAACTTGCACATAAAGTTGGAACGAAAACATTGTTTCTGAACCTTATAGACTCCACAATTCTTTTCCCACTACGAAACTGCTGCATTTCCATGCTTTGATCCAAGGCTGAGTTAAAAATAAATGTGTCGGCAAGCTGCTCCTGACAGCAAGACTGATGGTAGCGACCATGGAAGCTGCTTGAGCTGGAGGTGTCCATAGCAAAACCAAGTAGGACGGCCAAAAAGCAGTGCTGGATTCTGGGGGTGCAGGATGCTGGTGGGAAATGCTCTTCCTACACATGGCAAGGCTGCATCCTCACCAGGTCCTCAATCCCAGACCAGTCTCAGCTCTTAGAATCATAGAATCATTAAGGTTGGAAAAGACCTCTAACTTCGTCTGTCTACCTATCACCAATATTGCCCACAACACCAAGTCCCTAAGTAGTACATCCACACATTCTTAGCACATCTATCAGCATCTCCTCCTCCTTGGGATCGCCTGCTTCCAGTATCATCTTTTATTCCCATGCTTCAGTGGATTAGTGCCAGATCTTACCCCACAACGTAATAAAATATCCCCGAGCCAGAGCTGGCATGAAAAATAGCAAGCCTCCCGACATCAATTGTTGCTAACACCTCCTCTCCCAGCACTCTCTGCTTTCTCCCTCCAGGGAGATGGAGAAAAAAAGACACAACAACAAACCCCCAAACACAGTACCACCTCCTGCTGCATGCAAAGCACCCAATGAAGAGGTACAAATGAGCCCAGTGAATGGGACTGCACCAGGCAGACAAGGATGCTCCACAGAGATGGGATCAACACAGTGCCAACACCTCCATGAATGGGGTCACCCTCAATGCCAACCACACGACAGATAGGATCACCCCAAGTGCCAACCACCCGATGGATGGGGTCACCTCAAGCACCAGCCATTCTGTGGATGGGTGGTTCTGCACCTCAGAGACAACCCAGCAGCTTAAACTCACCATGCGGAACTTCCCCACCCAGCCCAGAATTGATTTAATTTGCTAGGCTCCATAATCCTATTGCAGCTTAACATGCAAAACCGTCTTGAGCTTTTCTCACCTTCCACAAAGGAGCATTTCAGAGCTCGCTCTCCAAGCTGAGATTCAACTCTCCAAAGGGCTGGAAAATAGGACTTTATCTCTTTCCCCCCACTTCTTCAATTGGAAAGAACCTTAAAGATTATCCAGTTCCAATCCCTGCTGTAGGCTGGTTGCCCTTCCCCACCCCTCCCAGACCAGGCTGCCCAGGGCCCCATCCAGCCTGGCCTTGGGCATCTCCAGGGATGGGGCACCACAGTTTGTTTGGCCAACCTGAATATTGGGTTGGGTGCTCCCAGGGGCATGCACTGATTCACTGCTGTGGTTTGGGAGATGTTGCAGTGGGGATGCAGTTGGATGGGAGGGTTAACTCTTGAAAAGCAAATACATGCATGCATTCATTCATATATGCTGGAGTGCCTGAATTTGGGAAAGAGAAAAAAAGGCATTTCTTCTCCCTAGTCCACTCTAGGACTCAGGTGATGTTCGCCTACCCTGAGCTCTATCTGCTGCAACTATTTGTTTGCAAATGCAATCAATCTGCTTTGATAGCCCCATTCAGCTGTGCTCCCCACTCTATCATGGTTCTCAGCAACCCAGTGTGCAATAAAAACTAATAGAAACTCAATTAAAAGGAAAGCAAAAGACATTCCTGGAGCAGCTCAAGCATTTAGCAAAACTTTGCCCTTCTCCAAAATGTGGAGCAGTGGGGACCACCCGAAATGCAGCCCCTCGGACCTCACTGCACACACCCAGAAAGCTCGGGTTTCCAGATGAAAGGAAAGCTCCCAAATCCATCCAAGCGTGGAGCCTTGATCCCAGCACTGCCATCTCTGATTACCTTGCCCAGGAAGCACCTCCAGCCCCGCAGGGCTCATTTTACTGAGAAAATAAATGGGTGGGAGGGGTCAGGCCCGATACAAGAGCAAAGCTTCTGCCAATGGACAAAACCAACCAAAGCTCTGGCTGAGCCATCACCAGGAATGGGGGATTTTCAGCATTTTGGCACGCAATGGGAAACGTTTCAAATTACCCATCCATGTGTATGTGACCTGGGCTGTAGGCACGTGCGTGCACACATGCACACACCAAGGGGTTATGTTGCTGGAAAGCACTGTTCAAATATTTATACAGCTTAAGCCTCATTGTTTCCTGCCCCCAGATGAAGTTCTTTTAATGAAATGTAACTAAACAAACCGTTTCCATTCTGCCTTTCCAACAATAATTATGGTTGATACACTAAACAGGATGGCAGCTTTTCAATGCCGTGCTGGAGAGATGGAATACAGCATCCTCAAGGCAACATTTCCTAACACACAGCCCCAGCCCTGAACCTTTGGGAGGGGGTTTAAATGTTGGCTCTGCACCATCAGAGCAGTTCACCTTGCTGGGATGCTCATGAGGCTGAGACGGCATTGCTTGCAGGAGATGTAAGGGATATTCTTGGGGAGCAGTGTGGTCTCCATTATCCATCTTCAGCATCCATGGTCACAGCAGCACCCAAACAGCACTCAGCTCCTGAGAGATAGCTGCATGGCATTCCCAAACTCACTGATCTCCAGATAGAAAGGGAAAGGAAACTGAGGCAAGCCTGCAGCCAACTGGAAGCACACCCTCACTGCACACAGCCTGTGCTCGTGGGATGAAAAAAGTCAAAAACTGGGTCTGGTGGTGCATCACAGCCCAAAATGGGAGGGAAAAAACACTAAGAAAACAAACCAGCCAACCTACAGACAGACTTTCAGCTCACGGTGTTGGGGTTCCTTGTGGGTGGGGTGCTCAGACCCCATGGGTTTGCACCACACACCTGCAGATTCTGAATCCCTTTGGTGCTGCTCTCATCCTCCCTGGGGCTTCTTGGAAAGCAAACGTGGGAGCACCCCGTGCTCACAACCGTGGGCGGTTCAGCGAGGGACAGAGTGGGATTAAGGATGGAGCGCAGAGGATTACCCGCAGCTCCTGGCAGATTGTGCTGCCATGGGGGAGGGCACAAAGCCCCAGCCCTGTGCATTTGGTGGGTTTTATGGTGTAATAAATGGAGGATTTACCTGGGGAGGCTTTGCTAAAATTACACCAGAGGCACACATGCAAGCGACAAACACCCCCAGGCATCAGCCTGTGCACCCCAAAGCACAGCCCAGCACCCATGCAGGATCACAACACACAGTCCAGGCTTTGTGATTCTCCCAGCTCCCCTTTCTGCTTGCTTCCATAAAAATGCACAAGGACACACACTCGTAGATAAAGGTGCTATTTTTGGCACCTTACATCATTAACCTCTGGGACTCGTTGCCGCTCATGGCATCCCCAGGGACACGTTGCAGGAGGGTGCAGAAAACACAGGGATGGCGGAAGCACATTTGCAGAATAAAAGCAAGGTTGTGGTTGGTCTGGGCACAGTTTGGCTCAAAACCAGGGAATGAATGAGTTCCCTTCCTCCCGTACATGCTGGGTTTGCAGTGTGATGGGGTTGCTACAGAAAATGTTTGGATGCTCAAAGGATGCTCGTTGTGCTCACTCCCTGAGCAGGAGTGTCCACAGGGCTCACAGTGGGGATGGAGCAGAGAGGTGGTGTGGATGATTTCCTAACAAATTTCCTGGAAATTAAAGACATCAGAGCAATCAACCCAAGATTGGACCGGGATCAGCTCCATGCTGACCCTACCTGGCCCTCAGCATCTCCAGCCTCCAGCCTCCTGCATCCCTCCTATCCCAGCGCATCCCAACATTCCTGGACAGCCCATTGCTCTGACATGCATTTTTCCAGTATTAGGAGCAGGGACTCCATGGCCAGACTTTACCTGGAGAGGAAAGAAATGCTGTGATCCCCTTCTCAGACTGCTCTCCCTGCTCCCAAAAAGTGATGTCTTTCAATGCTGGCATCCATCATCATCCATAAGCCCAGCCTTGTCCTCATGAGGACAATGGTGACAATGAAGCCCCTGGAGTGACCTGCCTGTTGTCACCCAGGAGTCCCCCAGAACCTAATGCCAAGACTCCAAACCATTCATTTCACACCCAGACCACACCATCTCCCTCTCCCCCTCCTGCCTATGCCTTTATCTCCCTTAAGCCGATTGCTGCTGCAGCTCCAGGCTCAAGCCCTCCTGGCAGTGAACCTCCAGTGCCTGCTGGCCCCCAGGTGATGTGGGTGTTGTTGGCAGTCCCAGTCTGGTGGCATTATGGGGATTTACAGCCTGAAACATACCAACGTGCCACCCCAGAGCGGTCCCCAGCCCAGAGCATCCATCTAGGGGTCCCCATTGGGAGATGCCCCCGTCCTCCATCTCATTCCCAGCCACACACATAAAAGGTCTGAGCCGAACCTTCATTAAACACAGGTGAGAGATGCCCTCAGGGTGTTCTCTCTCTCTCTGTTCCCATCAGCACAAATGTGCCCAACCCAAGTAGTGGCACCCATCCCTGCTACACCATCCCTGCTGTCCCTGTCCCCAGCAAAGGATGTGGCAAGGCAGGCAGCAGATGGTTCAGGAGCCTAATCCTGCCCAGCACGGACAAGGAGTGGTCCAGGACCTCATCTCTCAGAGGGGAAAACCACAGGGGGCAGGGAGATCTCAAGCAGAGGGATGGCGCCAAGAAACAAGCCTGCAGGAGCCCTAATCTGGAGAGGAAGAAGAGCATGGGGTGAATCCTCTCCCAGGGCAACAATACAAGAAAAAAAAGCCACGGGGACGTTTCCTGAGGGTGTATGTTTCCTTATGGGGGATTTGGGGTGATGCACAATGCACTGCCACGTGCTGCACTGCGCTGGTCCTAATGCGGAGATGTGGGTGGAGAGCATCCGCGTGGCCGACATCCTATAACCCCACCATGGGGCTGGGAGCAAGCAGAGGGCCCCAAGGCCAGCGCAGAGCAGTGGGGCGGGGGCAGGCAGCCAGCAGCCCACCCGTCCCAGTGCTGCGGTGTTCCGCTGCCTCACACCCTCTTCCTTTTCCCAGGACGGAGCGCGGAGCACAATGAGCGATTGTTCGCTGGCGCCGCCGGGGAGACCGAAATGACCTCAGCACTGCCGGCAGGAGGAGAATTTGGGTGGAAACGTGCACAGGGGATGGGGAAACACAGCCCTGGGGCTGCACAGTGCAGCGTTCTACCCCGAGTTCTACCCCGAGAGTGGCTGCAATACATGTGGGGTCGGTGCACGCTGTGTGGAAACCACAGCAGAACTGAAACCACGAACGGCCACAATGAGCAGCTGAGGGATTTAAAATATATACATACATATTATGCTTTCTTTTTTAATGCCATTTCATTTTCTGGGCATGGCTGCAATCAGGAAAGCAATTGGAAAGCGATCAGGAGGTGGTGGGAGGAAGGAGATGGGCTGGGGGCAGCGCGGCCGTTTGCTGGTGATGGAGTGAAAATCCTCCAGCATGGGGTGACAGTGCCAGGGCTGGTGTGTAGGACGCTCTGCTCTGAGCCCCAACCCTTTCACAGCCACAGACCCCAAAAGCAAAGTGGGCATCTCCATTAACGGGGATTCCCATGAGCACGTGGTGACAAGGAGAAAATCTTTGTCCGCCCCAGTGCCAGTGGCTTTTACAGTCATTCCTGAGGTTCCTGAGGGAGAGCAGCGCTGTCACAACTGCCCCACACCTCATCCCAGAGCTGTCACAGCTCAGTAGGAGCCCTGCTGCCTCTCTCGTGCTGAGCCACATCGAATGAACCTCCTAATAATGATTAATTAGGACTCCATCAAAGCCCACCATGTGCAGCTTTGCCACTGGGAGATTAACACAGAATCCCCCACCCAGACTGCAGCTCCCCCAAACGCTGCTGGACAATGAGGAGGGCCCTTTTCCCAGCAGCCCTTCTCCTTACAGTGTTTAATTAGGAATAATTCATCCAGGGCAGCGCTTTGCTGACTGCTGTCCCGAGCTGCAAACCACGGCATTCAAAAGCTGCACACGCATAGGAAGGAGCTGCTGCCCTCCTTCCTCCGAGTTGTCATGGAAATGGTGATGGATGGGGAGGAAGATGCTGCACTTGCCAAAACCAAACATGCTCACAGCCCCTTCTGCAGCCTTCCAAGGGACTCCGGGCCACTCAGGATGAATGGGGATAACCCTGTGTTGGTTTAAAGGGGCCCCACAGGATGGGGATGCAACATTTCCAGGGATGGGGATGCTGAGGTGCCTCAGTCTGCCCTGACATGCTATCACCAGGAGGAAGGAACCCCCATAGGAGAAAAGCACTGATGCTGATGCCCATGCAGGCAGGGATGCTCAGCACACCTGGGGCAGTGAGGCGAGATGCCCAGCCCCAGCCCCATAAAGTACCCAACAGACATATGTAGGACAATGCCTGCAATGCCAGCGTGCCCACGACCTACTTTTGGAATTTACATCCATGAAGCCACGTGTAGGGGTGGGGCTCAGCTCCTGTGCCCATGGGCAGGCTCTCCTTCCTGGCACATCCCGCATTACTCACAGGGAGCGATTCAGAGCTCCACCAGCTCTCAGTTACAGTCCCTGAAAGCAGGCAAGGAACAAACAGCAGATGCAAGAGGAGGTATCCCTCATCTGATGCCTCTTTTCTCCGTCCAAAGCAGTTTCCGTAGTGCCCAACTGCTGAGAACACAGCAGGATGACACAAGAGGAAAGAAAAGCGTGCTCTCTGGCTTTCCTCTGTCATGGTCAGAGAGGGTAGAGAAGGGGAGGGGAGAAAGAGAAATCTATTTTTTCTGCAAGAGGGTGGTCAGGACATTGTCAAAAGGGCCAGCATCCCCCAAGGGGATGGGTATAGCATCCCAACATGGGGTTGGGTACCGGCATCCTTGCAGAATGATGGGCACAGCATCTCCGTAAGGTGATGGGGATGATGGCACCCAACCCCATGGAGGGATGCCATACCCATGCAGGGTTGGATACAGCATCCCCTGGTGCAGGCTGCTGGTGAGTCACAGCCCCCCGTGCACACACCAACCAACCACCCCAGCATCCCCCAGACCTGCAGCCCCTCCCAGCCCAGGAGCTGTCAGGAAGGAGGGGAACGGAGGCAGGGCAATTCCAGTGGGTGAGCACACTGCCAGGGCACTGAGATGCTGAGGGAGCAGCCCCAGAGCTTCACCCACCCCTCGCACTGCCCTAGGGAGATGTTTCTGCCCAATGAGCTGGGCCTGGACGTCACCCTGCTCTGCAGGACAGGAGGCTGCAGCCTCAGCAGAGGATGAGAAATGCTTGGAGAAGAACTGAGCTGTACGCTGGAATTACACACAAACCATGTGTTTGGGCTTTTTTTTGATCCCCCTCTAATTGCTCCTGCTATTTTAACTGAGACAGACATTTCCTTGATGATTTTCGAGGGCTATAAATGTTTTATGCCCCTGGCACGGCTGATGGGTTCCCCTCAGCTCCTCCCTCTATGGCACTGAGTGCCTTCACCTCCCTTCTCCTCCTCCTGGAAATCAAAGGAACTGGGGGTGCTCCACAGCAGGACTTGGGGAGCAGCCACCTCTGCATGAGCATCCCTGGGGTGTGAGGGTGGCAGCTTTAAGGACATCAGTGCAGGGACATTCAGGATTCCTTCTGCAGGGTCCTGTATGTGGCCTTAAATGCCTGAGATGGGTGCTTGGAGAGCAGGAATAAAAGTGTTTAGCCCTGAATCGAAGGTAAAGAGGAGGGGAGGGGGAGGGACTGACTGAATTGCCCCAATTACAGCTCCAAGCTTAATGATTCTACAATAATCAGCACTCAAGCCATTGCCCCTCTGATGGCTGCATGGGGAACGGCCCCCAACCAGAGCAGTGCTGGGGACATCTCACTCCATTGGGACAACACAATGCCATGGGGACACCCCAATGGCTGGCCAGCCTGCACCTCTGCAGCCCCACTCCACAGCCTAATTGAGGCCTGCTGGGCTGCTAACTAGCCAAGTCTATTATCTGCTGATAAATGGGGAGAAACAGCTCCTTTTTGTGCCAGAATAAAACAAAGCAAGCAATTACATGGGCTGGGCTGAGAGCAGAGGCAGCCGGGTGGCACAGTGCAGGTCTCAGCATCTCCAGCACACGTGGTCCTCCGTGGGATGCTGATGTCCTGTGACCTTTGGCAGTGACGTGGGGCTAATTAGAGCCTAATTAGTGCTCATGGATACAAATGGAAGGGGTTCTTCATACCATAGCCCCTCGGCACCCATACTAGGCACAAGGAGGAGCATCTCCCCCACTATCCCAACCAGAAGAGGGAGAGGAGGAGGAAGCAGCAACGCCACGAGTGACAGCTGTGGGTCCACACCACCCAACCCAGCTCAGGTCCCCCTGCTGTATGGCCCAGCTTTTTGCAACTCCAAAAAAGGGAACCCCGCTCTCTGCCAGACCCAGCTGAAAGCACAGCAAGAGCTGCACAGAATCACCCCATTTCATCAACAAATACCTGGCAGCTCTGCCTTTTTCCATTGGGACAGGGCCAGGGTTTCAGAGCGGGCCGAGTGCCGTCCTCCCTCCCCCCAAAGTGTCACCTCTGGTGTCACCACAGCCCCGTCCTCTCACCATTCCTTTGGCAAACACACGGACAGCACGTGAGGGAGAAGGAAAATTAAAGGCTGCACGGTGCTGTCTGCCAAAAGGCCTCCAAAAGAAGGGAGAGAAAAGAAAGTCATAAATTTCTCAACTTAAAAAAAAAAAAAAAAAGAGATTTCGTGTAGAAGTCCATGTTTGACCACAACTCCCACTCTCTTTTCCCCAAAATCGCAGCTCTTGGGTTTATTCCTGGTGTTTCCAAGGGATGCTCGTGTTAGCAAACAGCGTGCAGAGGCAGGCACGTCCCTCTCAGCACTTTGCAGCAGTTATTCCACCCGACCAGTGTAGCTCATGGAACAGCTCTGCCTCCCCCCCTCCTCTTCCTCCTCCAGAAAACAGCATTTTTGGCTCATAAACTCTCTCGCCAGCAAGTTCTGCTCAGCACTGCCCCGACCCTGGGAGGCAAAAGTGCATTGGGGCCACATGCCCCGAGCATCCTTCTGCAAACGGAGTGTTTCCCCCCCATTTCTCAGCAATGCAACCTTCCCTTCTCCGGGAAAGAAGCGGCAGCCCTGAGATCTCCACTGTTATTTTTATCCGAAAATGAGCACTTTGAGCAGCAGCCAAGCTGTGGGGAGGGAGGGAGGGAGATGTTTCACATTGTGGGGATGTAAACACGGCTGAACTTCCCAGCTCAGAGCTCACAATGTGATGCTGGATGTGGGCAGGGAGGCGCTGATGGCATTGCTATGGGGGTACCACTGTGGTCCCATCACTGCTCACCCCAACTGGTGCTGTTCCTCTGCTCCATGGTTCCCCAAAAGCGCATCCCTGTGCCGCCCCCACTCAGAGCCATTTCTTCCCAAATCCACACTCGGTGCTCAGAGCGGTGACCCCCCAGTGCTGCCCTTTGCCCGGCGCAGCCCCAACCCCTCAGATCCCTTCCCACCCCACAAAAGGCTTTTGCCCTGCTCGGCTCTGCACGAGGAGCTCGGCATAAATGTCACATTAATTAACTGAGGGAGATCTCTGCACGGCCACAAAAAGCCCTCTGTTCCACCCTGCTCCCTGCCTCCCACCTCTGCTTTCCCTGCGGATGCCAACGTGCAGAAGCCGTTCAAACCCCCCCCTCCCCCAAGAGCCAAGCTGAGACCTCACACGCTCACTGCATGCTACACCATTCAGATCTCTGCAGACCTCAAAAAGGAAAAATCCCACAGCACCGGGGTGGCAGCCCCAGCACAGAGCCATCCCACACCCCTGGCCGTGACCCCATCACTGGCCCAGGGTGGAAGCAGTCAGCTCATCCCCTTCCCTGCCCTCCTCCCATCTTCCAGCTGGGAATTGGACTCCCTTCTCCCCAGCTCCCAGAACCACTTTAGGCTTCTCGGGTGCCTACTATGATGCTGAGCTCATTCCCCACCCCATAAGCACAGCAAAGGGTTCCAGACCACAGCCTCAGCCCAAAGCAATGATGTAGGGAGGGGGATGGGCAGGTATGGCCCAGGAGATCCCAGTGCTGCCTTCCCCAGCCCCAGTCACATCAGCAGAGGGATCCAACATTGGCGCAGTGTCACCGCGGCCCCACGCATGAGGGGATGGGGATCTCCAGTCCATACCACACCCCCTGAAACCATCACACACGGGGCTGTTTCCAGGCACTGCCCTCATCCTGCAGCCTCCAAGGAGAGGAGAAAAGCGGAGACTTTGTCCAACACAACCAAACAACATAGCAGTGATGGCAAAGAGCAGCAGAGTGAGACCTCGGTCCGCTCCTGGTCCCCAATGAATCCCCAGTGAACCCCACAGCCCATCATCCCAATCCTCACATTCACGCCACCTCAGCCCTCCTGCCTCTGCTCCTCAGCAAACGGCTGCATTGCCATCCACCAACTAAAGATCCCCAAATGGAGAAGGGAGAAATGAAGGGCTCCCCTTGGTCCCAACGAGGAGGGATGGAGCGAGCTGCCAGCTGGTCCCCATCCACCCCAAACAAATGGCAAAATGCAACATTCAGCTAAACAAACGCTGCTGGCTGCATCACCCACAGTGTGCACAGGGCTGGGCTGCTCGCACATCGCACACCTCAGGGTGCTTTCAATGAGAGCTCAGCAGTCTCCTCAGAAACAGGCACTTTGTATCTGCTGCTCCGGAGAGATGCAGCCACCACTGTGAGAGCCACGCGGAGCATCTGCACCCCTGGAGCATCTCTCTGCACAGAGCACTCCTGGAGCATCACCAAAGCTGGAGCATCACCAAAGCATCTCCAAACCTGGAGCATTCCTGGAGCATCCCTGGAGCATCTCCAAACCCATCTGGAGCATCCCTGATCCTGGAGCATCACCAAAGCATCTCCAACCCTGGAGCATCCCAAACCTATCAAAGCATCCCCAACCTCGGAGCATCCCCAGCAGTTGGGCTTCAGGAAGGGAAGTACCAGAAATGAGAAACCCCATAGGAGCGAAGGAAGCTCAGTGCTATTAAATCCAGCAGGTTGCACGCTGGCAGGCAGCCAGAAATGGGGACTTTTTCCTCTAAAAGGGGAAGGGGAAGGGAAGGGGGAGGGAAGGGGAAAGAGAAGGGGCTCCCCACGCTGATGCTCCGCTGAGCTGAGAACTGTGAGAGCCGCGTCCGGGAGCCGCCGCACGCAGCACCGCCCCAGGATCCGCTCCATCCCGCGGCGGACCCGACGCCCAAATCATCCCCTGCGAAAAGCCCTCCCGGGGCGGCCAACACCCCAACCCCGCCGGCTTCTCCCGAAGGCGTTTCCCTGTGACCTTCAAACGCCATTCCCCGCAGCCTCGACCCCCCCACCCCCCCAACCCCTCCGACCGCCGCTCGGTGCTGACCCCGCTCACCCCCCCCTACCCCCAGCACCGCACCCCGCCGTGGCCCCGCACTCACCAGCGCTGCGCGGGCGCTGAGCAGCAGCAGCAGCACGGCGAGGCCCCGCAGCTCCGCGGGCATCTTCGTGCCGCAAGGACGGCTCAGCAGCTCGCGGGGGCGGGGAACGGCCTTTGTTGCCGCCGCCCTCCCCGTCCCCTCCCCGCACCGCCGCCCCGCTGGAAGCGCCCGGCCCCGCTTCCCCGCTCCGCCCGTGTGCGGAAACCGCCCCGCCCCGCTACGGCCCCGCACACCGCTATGGTGTGATCGGAGCTGGGGGAGAACGGGGGGATGGAGGGGCGGGTATGGGGTGGATGGAGGGGTGTGGGGGAGGATAAGGAGGGTCGGACTGGGGTTACTCCGGGGTTGGGAGGGACAGTGGGGGGCAATAGGGAGGATGCGGGGCTATGGGGGAAGGAAGCCGGGGGTAGGGAGGGGAGGAGTGGGGAAGATCGAGGAAACTCCGGGGTGGGTAATAGGGGTGAATGGGAGGACCCAGGGGTAGACAGGAGAGAATAGGCAGAGGGACTTCAGGGCAGTTAGGAGGGCATCCAGGAGTAGATACAGAGCTTGGAGGCTGATAGGGAAGGATGCAGGGGTAAATAGAGTGGTATCAAGGGATAGTTGAAGGCGATGGGGCACTTAGAGGAGTAGCCAACAGTAGTTAGGGGGCATGGGAGTAGATAGAGAGGATATAGGGGTAGTTAAGGGAGTACCCAGGGGTGGCTAGAGGGGATGTGGGGGAAATAGGGGGGATCCAGGAGTAGATGTGGGGGCATGGGGATGATCAGGTGTACCCAGGAATAGAGAGGGTTACCCAGGAGTAGAAAAGAGGGTATGGGAATAGATGGGGATACCCAGAGGTAGTTAGAGGGATATGGGAGAAGATAGGGGGTAGTCAGGGGTAGTTAGGGAGCATGGGGGCAAATGGGGAGGATTCAAAGGTAGATAGGGGTTACCCCAGCATAGATGAAGGCATGGAGACAGATAGAGAAGGATGAATGGGTAGATAGGGGAGCACCCAGGGGTAAACAGGGGGGCGTGGGGACAGATGGGGCGGGAGCGTGTGGGACATAGGGTGAATAGCAGGGCATGGAGAAGAGCAGGTGTACCCAGGAGTCAGGAGATGGGGGAAACCCAGAGGTACATAGGGGGGGCATGGAGGAGACTGGGGGGGCCAGTAGACAGGGAGGGACCTGGAGCAGATTGCTGGGAGCCAGGGGCAGATGGAGGGATCCAGAAGTAGAGAGAGCAGCATGGGGCAGAAAGGGGGCTGGGCTAAGTGGGACAGGGGAAGCAGGGATGAATGGGGAGTAATAAATGAGGGGTTCCAGGGGTAGATGAGGGGGACTCAGGGGTGGATATAGTTATGCGAGGTGATGGGGAGATCAGTGGATAGGGAGACACGGGGCAGGTGGAAGAGGAGTTCAGGGACAGATCCTGTGGCAGATGGAGGAAAATGAGGGGCAGATGGCGAGGGGACCTGGGGCAAACGAAGGAGGGGACACGGGGCAGATGGCAGCGGGACCCACGGGCAGAGCTGGGGGTGGACGGGAGGGACGTGGGGAGAAGGGAAGAACGTGGAGCAGGGAGGCGGCCAAAAAAGGGGCATCACCAAGATTTAGAAGGGAAATGAGCCCAATTCGGCTACAACGCACGGCACATCCCTGAGCGGGGGCATGTGGGGGGGAAGGGAGTGAAGCAGATCCCTTCAGCCTGCCCTCAGGGCGCCGCTGCAGCTTCTGTCCGCCTTAATTGTGCAATAATTAACGAGATGCAAATAATAATAAAGGATGCCTCGGTGCCAGCGGGGAGGAGCCCTTTGCTGAGGCTGCACCGCCCCGCAGCGGTTCCCGGCGCTCCCTGCACTGAGCAGCGCGGTGGGACAACGCGGGGGGAGCGGAGGGGTCACCGACCCTGGAGGTGTCCCAGAGCCGTGGGGATGCAGTGAGGGACACGAGCAGTGGGCATGGTGGGGTGGGCTGCGGTTGGACTTGCGGATCTTAGAGGTCTTTCCCATCCTTAATGATTCTGCGTGGTAAATACGGGATGTGTTTGGGATGCGGCGAGATTGTTGGGTGATGGCCTGGGGTGGTGGGACATGGGTGATGGGGGGGGATGTTTTTCACCCAGAGGGTGGTGACACACTGTTCACAGGTTGCCCAAGGAGGCTGTGGATGCCCCATCCCTGCAGGCATTCAAGGCCAGGCTGGATGTGGCTCTGGGCAGCCTGGTCTGCTGGTTGGCGACCTGCACATGGCAGGGGGTTGGAGCCAGATGATCATTGTGGTCCTTTTCAACCCGGGCCATTCTGTGATGATGATGACAATGACATGGGTGATGTGGTGGGACACTGTGGTCATGACAGGACACGGGTGAGATGCGGCTGACCTCACTGGTCACAACTTGACCCGGTGGGATACAGCTGCTCTGATGGATGTGGCTGAGATGGGGGGAGACAAGCTGATGTGATGGGACACAGCTGATGGGGTGGGATGTGGCTGATGTGGTAGATCACAGCCAGCAGGATGGAGCAAAGCCTGCCCCATGTCAAAGCACCCTTTACCCCACGTCCCCCTCCAGAAGTGACACAGCAGGGCTGCAGCACCCAGCTGTGTCCCAGCACTGCCCATGGCCAGCACCCTGAGCTAAGGTCGGGACAAGGTGCATGCAGAAGAAATGTGGCCAAGGGGGTGGAGAACAGACCCAGAGCTCTTCGTAAGGGGACAGTGGGCCCCCAGCAGCTTGAGAAGTATGCAACCTTCAGGCAGAGAGCAGCTGATGATGAACTCCAGGGAAAAGTGAGAAATAATGCAGGTAAGGAGGAACCACCCTGCAATGGATCGGAGCTGAGCACCGAGTGCCTCCTAGGAACAAGATCTGGGAATCAGGGAAGTTTCCATAGAGATTTGAGCTCAGTGCTCAGCTGCAGCCACAACAGCTCCGTGGCAGTTCTCAGCCATCACCATGTGCTCACTGCTGTGCTGCATCCACGCTCACTGACCTTTCCTCCCCACAAATCAAGCGCAGAACTGGACAGGAACCCACACCATCAAAAGGGCGTGATGGAGGAGAAACATAGTTGCTCAGGTTGGAAAAGACATTAAAGACCATCAAGTCCAACCACAACCCAACCACGCTCTCCTAACTCCAACAGCCCTCCACTAAATCATCTCCCTGAGCACCACATCCAAACAGCTTTTAAACACAGTGAGGGATGGTGACTCAACCTCCTCCCTGAGAACAAAACAGAGCAGAGAACAGGAGTGGGGAAAACTACACCCTGCCCCTCTGTGCAAGAGCTGCAGTGACCAAGACAGCTCACACACAGGAGGTGGATCTTCATCCTAAACCTACCCCCCACAGCAGGGATGGATGGATGGATGGATGGAGTGCTGGCGTTGAGCTCAGAGGGCTCCCAGGAGGCTTAAATATGCTGAGGGGAAGAAGTCCCAAGAGCACACAGCCCAGAAGGGTGGCAATAAACACTCACTCTTCCTCTGCTCCATGTTCTCCACTCAGCCCCTGTGCAAGGCAGGAAGAGGCAGAAAGAGGGCAGGAGAGCCACGGCTGCAAGGAGGGAAGAAAGCACCAGGCCAGATTCCAAAGTTCTGTATTTTTCAAAATAAAGATCACACGTTGTTTAGAGACAATCTACACAAGAGTTACAAAAAATAGTCGCCCAGGCATAAGCATACACAGGTTTGTTAATTATACACATATGGTTACAAGTGTGCTTGCAAAAAAGTTCATTGGAAATATACACAAGGCTCTGTAAATGTACACCGTGTAGTGTTACAATTCTATATTCAAACAAGGAAAATTGACAGTATGTTACATTCACTTACAAGTAGACAAAATGCAAAATACAGTTCATCTTCTGTACAAAAAGGGAAGGTGATTCACACTTTACAAGGTGAAAAGGGGTTCTGATTGTAAGGAAAACTAGGGGGGTTCTGTACTTTTGCACTTTTCGTTTCTTACTGTCACAAAATAAGCAAAACATTACTTTGTAAGATTCAAAAAAACACTATTTTGAACTGAATCGTTTTGTATAACATTTAGAAAGGATCGCTACCGCTCAACTAGGTGACAAATAAAACCAAGCATCTTTTTAAACATTAACTAGGCTGTATAAAGAGAACATTTCCTTCAAAAGAAAAAATTTACTTCTGGTTGAAATTACAATTTACAATATACAACACTATATGCTACGACCATAAAAGGTGTGAATATACACTGAAATGCACAGGTTTTGCTAATTCTTTTTTTTTCTTACCAAAAAACGGGTTTATGTCGATTCAAACTTCTCCACATTTACATTACAGAGGTTTACAAATGTACAATTGTACAGTCAGAAGTATGTTCCACTACTAGGGTACATTATAGATACAGATCAGACATCAAAACAAGAAAATACTACAAATTTTTATATATGTAAAGTCTACACCAAGTATACACTATATATTTATAGAAGCAAGACCAAAGCCGAGTTGGGTTTGTTTTCCTCATGCTAAATAATCAAATGGTGTCTCTCCATGTTAACAGAACAAACTGAGTAGGCAGTAAATAAGGACACCCACCCGACCCTCGCCTTAAAACCCTCCTGGCCATGTCCATCTTCCTCCCCAACGAGCACTACGCTACCTCCTTTAGCAAGTTATACTCGAAATAAAACAAAAGTAACCCAAAAATAAAGCAATTAAAAAGTTTCAAAAACTTAATTCTTTTTAAACTGAAGCTTCATAGCGAGTTGATTTTTCTTTTTTTTCTTTTTAATATTTATAAACAGCATTAAATGCGTCTCTCGCGCCGTTCAACTAAAATCCAAACTTGTTGCTGACTTCTGAGTCAGAGGAGAACAACGGGAATCTGCAAAGAGTTGCCTGCAAGGCAGATGGATTAAAAACGTTGTGTGTTTTTTTTGTACTTCAAACCAACCACCCTGAAAGTTTCCACATTTGGAATATAGATACAACAGTGAACAAAAATGTGGCCTTCCATGTACATTTGATACCTATGTACAAGTATTCTATACACCAGTAAAACAGCAGGGCAATCAGTTAATTAAAAAAAATAATTAGTACATGTTATGCATAATAAAATTAAAGAAATTTACAAAGGCTTTTTTTTTCTTCTTCTTTTAGTAGTTTAGCAACCGTCACACGCTGTAACTGTATACTGGAATAGGGCTGGTTGCTGGTTGCGGATGCCAGATGGCCAGGGCTGCTCAGTGCCTCAGATGATGCCGTTTGGAGGCCCGCAGATGGGCCCGAGGTCCACGCCATTCTTCATGTAGTATTTCTCCAGCTTGGCCAAGATGTGCTTGCCATAGGTGTACTTGCGCAGGGTGGCGATGTGGGGCCGGATCTGCAGGGTGGAAAGAGAGATGGAGGCTTAGGAAGGGGAACCACAGCGATCCCAAGAGATCCTGTGCTCTGCTGCAGGAAAGGCACGGAATCACACAACACTTACAGTTGGGAGGGACCTTTACAGGCCATCTTGTCCAACTGCCCCACAGTGAGCAGGGACACCACAGCTCCATCAGGCTGCCCAAGGCCTGATCCAACCTTGCCTTGAAAGTCTCCAGGGATGGAGCATTCACCTGTTGCCTCTGGGCAACCTGTACTCACCACTCTCACTGTAAAAGGCTTTTTCCTTATATCTAACTTATATCTAACCTCTATGAGCTTGAAACCGTTTCCCCTTCTTCTATCACCACAGCTCTGCTCTCCCCTTCTTTCCTGTCGCTCCCCTTTAGATACTGAAGGCTGCTCTCAGGTCTCCTCAGAGCCTTCTCTTCTCCACCTGCACAGCCCCAGCTCTCTCAGCCTGTCCTCACAGGAGAGGTGTTCCACCTCTTGCATCCTTTTTGTTGCCCTCCTCTGGTCGCACTCCAACAGCTCCTGTCTCTCCTGTACTTAAGACTCCACATCAGGACGCAGTGCTCAGTGAGGCCTCACAGCACAGTGCAGAGAACAAGATCACTTCCCTGACCTGCTGCCCACACTGCTTTGGATGCAGCCCAGGGTCGGGCTGGTTACCACAGGCATCACAAGGGCTGGTGGGCTGAGCAGCTCCTGCTGGCCAGCAGCAACGTGAGCCAGGCAGCCACACAGCCCTCCTCTTTCCAGGCTGAACTGCTCAAGTGCTGCAAGCCTGAAAGGGCTCCCAGTATGAACTCCAGCTGTGTGTTTAAGGGATGCTGGGAAAGGCACGCAGCATTCCTGGGCTGAACAGTAGTTTAGTTTCTTTCTGAACCTAACACTTACAATATATACATATATTTTTTAAAGCGGAGATCCGTGGAATTACAATTTCATACTATTTCAGAATACAAGTTGCTTCCAACTCCACTGTCATTCCTGTAACTGGAGCCAAGCCACTGTTAGTGGAAGAGTACCCAAACAAGGGAAAGCACTGTTCCAGCTGTGCTAACATCACGCTGCTGAAGCTCTCCTGGACAGTTTCAGAGGAATGAGACATAAGAGTAATTCATTTTCTTATTACACAAGAAAATCCCACACTGCCAGCAAGTTTCTGCAGTAACTCAGCCACAACAGACCTTTTACCCTACAGTGGGAACTGCACAGGAGGAGGAAGCAGCCTGACCATGATGTACAGCACTCCCTTCTGCTCCCCTGCTTCCAGGACAGATACATCACCATGACCTGCATACGCCAGGGCTGACCAAAACTCCCACAGGAAACCCACCCCTTGCTCACCCCATTTCTTCAGCTCACTCACTGGTTGCTTAATTCAACTTCCAGAACCAGACTTGGGAAAAATCTGATTTATGGCCTCTGCCCTCCCCACATTGCAGTCCCTGGAAGGTCTGGCTGCTGCCCAGGGGTCAAGGCACAGGAAAGCTTCCCAGGTCCAACACTTCTTTATTTATCTTCATTTCTAAAACTTTTTAAAACATGATTTCAACCATCAGTTCTGTCAGTTGTCGTGCTGTTGTTAACAAAAGCACAATACAAACTGCTTGTTTGCAGTACGAGCAATTTTTACAGCCTAAGATCAGACAACGTGCTCTGCTTTCCCAGGCTCTCATTCAGCTCGATAACGTTGCTGAAATCTTCACATCCAGCCACTCTTATTTAGTTGTCATCCTACTTCTATTTTTGACAGCCCCACTGATAACCTAATTAGCATGTTCTTCACAAGGCTGCTTGACAAGAACAACGTGTCAGTAGGGATTTTTTTAAAATACATATCCATAGCTCATATAAAGATCAGCAAAGATACAGGTCATCTTGCTGCTGGACTGTGTATATCCACTTGCACACTTATTTTAATTATTTCTTTTGGACTAAGTCAGGTTTGGGTTTAAAGCAACTACTCTGAGTGACTCCTAAACCTAAGAATGAGTCTACCTGAAGATCAGCTCATTTGTATGCATGCTGTTCACAGAGCAGGAAGACAAAGACACTGTCTGATGCTCAGAGCCTCCTGCCCGTGGGGAGCAGGCATACAAGCCTCAGTTGGCACGACCGGCAGCAACGCTTCTTTAACTCCCAAATGCCTTCATTTCTGACCAATGTGTAGTCCTTGCATCCATGAAAGTCTCTCATCAAAAAACATACTTAAAACACACGTGCCCCATTAGTGTGGTGCAGACAGTCAGCGTGACTCTCCTGATCAGGGCTGGAAAGCAGGGATGTGAAGTGACAGGCAGTGCTTGGCAGCCCAGAAATGCACCCAGCAGTTCTGCCTTAGTGCTCGAGGTCTGGCTCAGCTCTGCTGAGTACGTAAAGCTTCTCTCATTAGCAAGCACTGTTCTCAGAGAGGGCAAGTGTGTCATCACTGCCAGACCTCCTGAAGGCACCTTGCCAAGCACCAAACTGGCAGCACTGCTACAGCAAAAAGTAGTCTTTGTCTTTTTTTCTTTTTTTTTTTTTTTAAATCAGCATTCACTATGCCATGAGTGCAGAACTGGGTTACTGGGTCAGAAGATACTGCCTGAAGCAACCAGCTGGTTTTAAGTCCAACAGCATCTCAGTGTTTCTTATTTTCATACACCAACTAGTACTTCGCTGCAACTCTGAAATACCCCACTTGCCAGGAAATTCTAAAAGCAAAAGCAGTTATCAAACTTGTTTTCTCTCTGCAACCAGTGTGGCAGTGCCACTTCTTAAAACACAGGATCCTTATCAATCGACAGCAACTGCTCACCTTGTGCATGACAATCTTCCGCTGAGCTGGTTCTGCCACATCGATCATCTTCTGTACCACGTAGTTGGCATACTGATCCTTCATCATGGTGTATAAGGCACTGTGAGGGCCATCATTCATAGTGCACACCTCATCGATCAACATGGCACGCTCCGTACGGGAGGCGTGGGTCACACACTTCTCCACAACGTTGCTGTAACAATCAAAGAGAGACAACTGGTGAGCACACAACCACCCTCCTGGGCTTTTCATTCCCTAAAAGTGCAGGTCTTTCTGCATCAGACATGTGCTGGTGCAGAAATGCAATAATGTGACACGAGTGGTCCAACAATCCTAGGATCTGAGTGGAAATTTGGGCAGAAGACCATTTCAGGTTTTATTTCATCCGAATTTATTTGTGCATCTCTACAGTGACATTGTATTTGAGATCAACGTCTGTTCTCACAGCATACCCTGGAGAAGCAGATGAGTTGTTCTTTGTTTGGCTTTCTCAGTAGTGGAGCTCAATGGGAATGGAGGTCCAAGGTTATAACAATAGAGAAGTACAATCAGGAATGAAAGATCTTAGCAAAGGCAAAGAACTTCCAAAATTCCTGAATATATTAGATAAGTAGTCTCTGTTCTCTGAAGAGCAAAGTTAAATACGATACATGGTTAGGGAAGGAGAGTTTTGCTAGTCTCATCCTCTGCATCCCTGCCTGAACCACAGAATCTCCAGGTGATTTGACATAACTAGAGCTCAGCTCAGGGGACACCATGCACTAATTAACGGGGAGGAAAAGGCTGAAATAACAGCATTCAGACCACGCTCTTCTAATTCCTGTTAACGTTGTACTTCCCTTATGTTCTTCAGTAGTAGCACACTACCTTACCCATCACAAAGAGGGAGGTATATTAAGCCTGTGAAGAGGTCAGCCTTCGTGTGCAAAGGGCAAGAAGCACCCACAACAGCAGTTCACAAGCGTGGGAAGTGTTACTTCGTTTTAACATCCCCTACAGTACCTGAATTTTGCTTCTATCCATGCTCTAGCTCTGCTGCAGCTGGACTAACAACCTCAGACTGCTTCAGCTTCCCTAAGAGGCATGTATGCATTACTGGAGATGCATTATGCATGTATCTCAAAAAGGACCACAAGGCCTTTGCACATGAGAATCAGAGTCTTCTGTTAGAAGTAAGATGCAAAGAACCACTGCTACACTGATTTCCCCAGTTCCCTTGTGGCTTGACACTGAACCCCAGAGATAGCAAAATGCTGTAACATTTTGTTCTCCAAGGGATAGTGACTACTTAACAAAAGCCACAAACAACACAGTAGTCCTGCTCAGGTTCAAGAACCTGGATTAGAATTACTCCTTCACATCTTTATCCTCTTTTCACAAGTAAAATCTACCTTGCCAGCCACCCATTCCAGTTTTTAAGCAGTTATAAATCGCATTCTGCTGCTCAACAGAAAGTTATTTTTCACCTCCTTTCACCTTCCTACACCCCACTCCCAACTCTTTCGCAACTCTAGCATGCATTCAAACTCTCACAGGGTGTGGAGACTTTAAGAAACAAATTCATACCTAGCAAATTTATGTTGACTCAAGACAAGCACATTGCCTCTAATTTCTGCTACAATCTTGCTCTTGTCCTCAGGCCGACCATGCTCTAGTACATGCTGGATAACATAGTTCCCATACTGATCCTGTTTGAGAAATAGAAGCATGTGAAAATCTGGACAGGAACCACTCAAATCAAAGTGCATTAATTCTTAAAACTTTGACTGAACACTAATTAAAACATCTACCTTTTAAATCATGCAAATACTTCCCACTTGTACAAAAACATGCATTCTGGAGTTTCACAAGAAGGAAAAACACCACATCTCTGTACCAATTGTAAAACTCTAAACAACTTCATTGAACACGAAACATCAATATTTTCTCATTTCCATGTACTGCTTTCTCCAGGTTCCAGAATATCAAAACACATGTACTGGAAATTGATGGCACAGTTCTAGCTACAGAAGACCATTCTTATGTATGTTCATATTTGAAATGTGTCCATGTTCAGAGCACAAATAGGTACTTGTTTCACTCAGCAGCACCAGAGGCATGCCTTGATGCCTCACCTCTAGGCCCAACCTCTTCCCATTCCCAATGTGCTAAATATGGGCACAAAGGACAGGACTCATTCCACGTTGTACCCACTGGGTCCCAATGCACAAATCCTAAGAAAAAAGAGCTCTTAGAAGGACTGCAAGAAGGAAAGGCAGGCAAGAAGGAGAACATCTTAGGATGTTCTTTTCCTACACAGAATCAGCCCTTTGCATCAAACTCCTTTAAGATCATTAGGATACATTCCCACTCAATAATTAATTTTCCTTTGAAAAGAACTAAAATCCAACACTGATATTTGCTGGATATTTGCACACAACCAAAATGATTAGTAATGATGCTTTCCCTGCCTGCCCTGTTCCTCCTCACCCAATGCTCACACAGCCCCAGCAACACTCAGCTGCAATCCCAAACAGGCTGCTAGCTTTCCTAACACAGAACAGTAACCTAAGAACATCTCCCAGCACACAACCTCCCGTTCCCACACTGACCTGCACAAGCTGCTCAGTGTGCTGGTGAAGCTCCTCCAAGATGGGAAGAGTCTGCTCAGGAAGACAGTGCTCGAGGATCCTCTGAATCACACGACAGCCATATGGATGTGTAGACAATGCAAAAACCTGCGTTCAACAAAAACAGACAAGCACAGGCAGCAACACATCTGTTAGTCTTGGTGAATCCCAGAAACCTTTTGGAATTAAATGAACACATGGAGGTTCTCCTGGACAGGGAAGGTAATGTCAGCTCCAGAACTCTGCTTGCAGCACTGCAGCTCGAGATAGTACAAACATCTGCTTCCTCAATGCCACAGGGAGACTGCAGACACACCATGTCCCTACCTGTGCTTCACCTTCTCCATTTATGATCAGGAAGCAAATAGTAAAGTATCTTGATTAATATAAAGAACACCTGGATGGGCAAGCATTACTGGAAGCTGTGTTGAAAGTTTCAGAAGAATAAATCCAGCATACTGTTTGCCAGTTGCACAATTAAAGCCATGTAAGAAATATGTAAGAAGCAGAAAGGTTAAGAATACTCAAAGGATTTTCCTCATGTATCTGGATTTGTTTAAAAGCCTTAACTGTGCTTAGCAGAAGTGACAACAAGAAACCTTCTTCCTCATTTCTAAAGGATTATAAAATCTGTTGCTAAGAACATGACACCTATTCATTTTATTATTGCTGTGTAGTTTTCTGTCTAAAGCACAAAGTCCTGTTTGCTGGCTTAAAATTAAAAGCAACAAATCCAAGTATTGATGTCAAGGAGGCAGAATACAAATTTTTAATAACTATTTTCAGTAAAGTGGGCAGGAAAATAGACTTTTGAATGCAATGAACCATAGAAGAAAAAAGTCTTGAGGTAGTAAGTTTAAGCTTGCATATGAAAGTTCAGTTGAAACTAGGACAGCTGGCCAAAGAAATTTCACTGCCATCCACCAAGTTCCCAGATGTATTTCTGCCTTGCCTAACTCCCCGAGGGAAGGTCCAAAGCTAAATGTGAACCAGCAAATTTGCTGAGCAAGTTCCCAGCTAGAATCCTGCTTGTTTTGACACAGCCAAGCAAGTCAACACTTTTGCAGATGTTCCAAGAGCAGACAAGCTAATGAAGTCTGGTTCCTGCTATAATAACCCCAGGCTATCCTCACATCCCTGTGGCAAAACCCTCAGTACTTCAAAGTCACTCTCCAAAGCCAATTAAGCTGAAGTTGGAAACACCCAGAACAGCACTTTTGTAATGGAAGACAAGCCAACTACAGCCAGAACAAAGGAGCTACATAAGTCAAATCCAGAACTATTGGGATAATGAAGCACAAGTAACTACGCTTTGTGAGACAAAACTCATGTTCTGCCCCTGATCTCAGACCCTGAGGAAGTAGCCTCTAAGCCTCACAGAGACTTAGATTCTCTCCTCACAGAGAGAATCATCATGAAAATCTACTATACGCACCAGAAAACTCTGCTCACCACCTTTACTAAGAAGATAAATTAATAACACGCATGCTTTCTTCCCATCAGTCAAAAATATTAAATGCTGCAGTAAAACATATGTTTACAAGGCTGCTTGCTGTGATATACCTGAAAATGGCAAAAGAGACATGGCTGAAGAATTCCTAGGCTCACACTGTAGGCTCACTCACCTTTCAGCTAATACTTGCTAAATGTTATGTCCCCAGAAACATCAGTAGCTTACAGCCTTTGCTGTGCAAAGGAACTGATAGGAACGCAAAGAATGAGAGTCAGTATCTTGGTTAAGGACTTACCTGTCCCTTAAATGCATCAATGATAAACTGCAGGGACTGAGGCTGCACGCACTCAATACACTTCTGCACCACATGATTACCGTTCTGGTCTTTTACACACTTCAGGACATGGCCATCCAACTCCCGTACCATCTCGTTCTATTAGGAGAGAAAGAAAGAGAAAGCACCACCAGGATTCACGGCTGATAAAGGCAAAGCTTTGCTGCTAAGCACAGAAGAAGAACATGGAAGGCATGAACGACACACCCATGTGTTTCAGTAATCCCAGGGAAATTTTCCAGTAGCTGAGGGCTGAGATGAAACCTGCTACAATACAGCAGTCACCTACAACACCACTATTCTGAAGAGGGAACACTTCATTACACGAGTATCCTCCTAAACCCAAGTGTTCCTAACCTAAACATTTAAGATGATTATTCCCCCAATATATAACTTTGCTAAGCATTTACTGTTCCCTCCTCTGCTCCCCTAAGAAATATAAGACATTCAAACTTCACAAACTTCTAAGCATCAGCTTCACTCATCACTGGGAGAAAAACTTTATTTTAAATACGCAAGCTAATATTATACTGTAATTACGGAAATCAAGCAGGCAAGTTCTAGATATGACTAACATAACACATGCAGTCTGAAAGCTTTGTAAATGGAAAACGGTAAATGATTTTTGAGGAATTCAACAGTTACACACAAACAGACAATTTACCTTTGCAACTGATACAAAACCAGGCATTTCAGGAGCACACAGTACTCACAAAACAGCTTTCTAGAAGACATTGGGAAATCCTTGGACCAGCAGGGCCAGTTTGTGCTGCCCCTCATCCCTCTGCTGGCACAGCAGCACTATGAGATAGTGCTAAAGTGAACCTGTGCTTGACCCAAAAGGAACACACACACTTCTAAATCCTATTTCAGTGTCTTTTGTTGGTGGTGGTGTTTTGGTTTTTTTTCCCTAACTTAATAACCTACATTAAGACTCCTATATAATGATTCCTAACACCTTTAGTAGCTAACTTGCAGAGTGTATTTTTCATCTTAATTCACTGTTAATAAAATCCTACTGGAATTGATTTATTAATGAGCTTTGAGTAGATTTGAGGCTATTATCAGCCCTTCTCCAACACTGTGCCTCGCTTGATGGGAATTAGGGGCTCCTCATACACCTCGCTCTGTGGGAAGCAGGGTACTGACCCACATATCACAGCAGCAACATTCCAGCAAATATGTCAAAGTAAAACTTTGGCACAGTTTACCTCAGGGGATTTTAAAGCATCTTCTCATTCATACTAACATTCATAATTCCATCACCAGATAACCTATATCGTCTGACTGTAGGGAATTAACAGAGAACCAATGCTGTTCAGTGGAACAGGGAGATGACAATGAGACCTGAGAACAGTATCACATACTTATCATGCACAAGAAACATAACAGATGTACCATAAACCAAACCAAAAGAACACCATCCACAAACAAAACTGAGTAACAGAAGATTACAGTTCATATCACCAAACAGCAAGAAACGTTCAACATCAAGAAGAAAGTTAAAGGTGAAACTTACAATTACCTGCTGGTCTGGGGGAATAAACTCAAGGGCCTTCTGGATCACCCTACATCCATACATCTGCAAAGCCAGGGACAGAACATGCCCACGGATACGTTCTGCCAAGGCTAACTTTTGCTCCAGGCTGCCAAACTGGAAAGATTAAAACCAATCACCACAAGCACAAAATCCTCATGTGGTCAAGCAGCACAGCAGCCCTCCCAGTCTGTCATACCAAAGTGTTAAACAAGAAACACTGTACTTACTGAAAAAAAAAAATAACAGCCATAGCTCAATGGATCTGAATGGGCACAAGCAAGATGTTTGTTCTGGCTCTGATATGCCTGACACACTTGAAACAAATTTCAGAGTATGTGCCACTTTGCTAATGCAGTAATGCTTGATAGGGCTGCTTATAAAATTACCAGATTGAAAAACAAACTAAAATCACCAAGGCTGAGTGAAGAAGGAACTGACCAGTTTCAAGAAGGAGAAATAGCTGCTCACTCCCCTTGCATGGAAACACACATTTTTCTTCAATGGATGCTGTTTGTTGTGTTTTTAACACAAGTGCTTTCAAAAGTTTGTATTACTTCTAAGTACATGAGAACTGACAGCTCAGTGCAGCATCCACTGAGACAGAAAACTAATATTTGCTCGATCTCAGTCCCCTCAGTATGTTATTTATTCTTCCAACTTTTTCACGTCAAAAGGCAAAATCTGTTCTTTAGAAGACATTTTTAGTCCCACATTGCAGTCACCCCAACAGGAATGATGCAGCAGCACGTGGAGATGAAATGACATCAGTGTAGCCAGATACCCAACCTGAGCCAAATGGCACGGCTTCTAAGAACTCAGCCTATGCCTCAGGACAGCAGGCATCTGAGCAAGAGTTGTGAAGAGGGGAAATGAAGACTTACTTCAAAGAACTTCTGGATGACGTAATTTCCAAATACATCCACCATCAACTGATAAGCTGCCTGGAGGATCTCGTTGAACACAAGCTGACGTTCTGCTGGGGTAGCACGCTCCAGTTTCAGCTGAATAAACCTGAAAAATAAGGCTGCTGTGATGCTACTGGCAAATGCATCCTCAGAGCATTTGTTAACACAAATCCACTCAATCTTCACACCCTGAGCTTTTACAAAACACAGGTCTTTAAAAAACAAGTGCCCTATATCTCAGCAATCTGAAACCTTGAGTGGTGGCACTCATGAGGTGTATGCCTATGTGCCATTATCTATACGCCAAAGACTCAAGCAAAGCAGATCTCAACAGAGTAACATGACAAGGTCTCACATCCAGGCAGCTTTCACATGAGTTCAGCTGTACCAGTGGGACTAGCAAGCAAATTCCTTTTTGGAGAGGGAACTTAAGAACTCGACTCCAGTCTATAAAAAGGAGGGTCAGTGTTATACCACCCAGCTTAATGTCTTTTCACACCTCCTTTTCCACTTCACACCTCTTTTTCCTTTACTTCAGGATGCAATGCAAGCTGCAAACCACGTCAAATCAAAGAGCAGCTGTTGCAAAAACTCCCTACAGTGCAAGCTTTTAAATCCCACCTGGATCCATGCTGGTCCTGGGAGAACTCCATGATGTGCCCAGCAATCTCCCTCAGCTGTAAATTGGGGTACCGGTTATTGCGGAAGTCTTCGAGCAGCCTGCTGCGGCCGGAGGGCATAACATCAGACATGCCATAGCGCAGGCGAGACGAAGGGAACAGCGTGCTGCTGGGGCTGAAGAGGCTGGAGGCACTGCTTGCACTGCGGTACTTGGCTTCAGCTCCAGGAGCAGCAGAGATGTAACGGCCGCTTCCATTTGTGAGCCCTCCTGCAAGTCATAAAAACCAAAGGATTTCAAAAGACGCAAATGAATTCCTTGGCTGTTCCGTTTCAAATGGATTCACAGCCTTTGCAGAACATTTCACTTCTAATTACTCCTTTTCCATCAAGATGGATTTCCGACACAGTTCAAATAGGGCAGTACTCCCAGCCAAGCTAAACGAACTGCCCCCAAAATAATTTGGGTGGGAACGCATGTGAGCAGCGCCTTAGCGTGGCACTCGTATTAGGTTGGGATGAACTGAAGAGTTCAGAAAAGAACAGGCTGTAGCAACTTCTGCTCCTCACTCTTTGTTGACACTGTCTAAACCAGACATATCAATCCCACTGCTTGCATTTTTTTGCCAACTTGAGATTTCAAATTACTTTATTTTGTTCCTCACCTTTTTTCCCCACCTACTCTGCTGCTGATCCAATCCCATCTAAACAGAAAGGAGTAGGGATGGAATTAAAGCAAAATTAGACAGCAAAAAGGCAGCAAGAAGCAAGTAGAAAAACAAAGATTACAAAACAAATCACTATTCAATACAGATAAACACCAATAAGTTAAAAACAATGAAGATCACAAAGATCACATGTTTCAAACACATACTAAACATTTTCATTCACACTAAGAAAGCGCTTTGTTACCCAGGGAATAGGGCCTAGGAAATATTCATCACACAGTCAGGAAACTGCAAGTGCTGACAGCAGTCAGCTTAAACCTGTAAATGCCATTTTCTTGCCTGTACTTTCTGCACTGTGCTTCAGCAGCACAGCAGAGGACTCATTCTTGCAGGGCTCGGGATCCCTCTGCTGGCCAAAGGCTGCAAGCTACTTGGGCGTGTGATTTCTCCTGAGCCAGCTAGAGATCTGTTAAGAAGAATATTCCTATCACATGGGAATGTGCTGCCTGGACAGCTAACGGGAGGCAGCAAGGGAAACCACCTGAAAAAATCCACAAGTGATCTTTGCAAAGGAGGAGACGGAAGACCTCCAAAGGCCAAGGTCCGTAGGTCTGTCTGCAAAGAGAACAGGCCTTCTCCCAGCAGCCATGCAAACAACAGATTCAAAATTAAAATACATTAATTAAAAAAAAAAAAAGAACAGAGTGAACTGCGCTCCCTGCCAGCAATGCCTCAAGGAAGCTTCCATGCAGGAAACACTATATGAGAATTAAGTATCTGATAACGGGCCAATTAAGTTTCCCCATCTCTGTGCAGGGAGGCATGTTCTGACTTCTCCCCACCTGCTGCCAAACCTCTGCTTTCTCAGGAGGAAAGCAACTCAAGAACTTCCCGTTCCCATCTCTTCCTTTGTGCTGCTTTGCCAATGGCGTGGCAGGCATTTTCTCTACTCGACTTTTTAATTAAGAGCTCTAACAAGTGACTAAGTGTTATTCCTTACTGCTGGAAGGACCAGCAAACACAAAGGGAATATGAAATCAATAGTTTCTAAGGTAAAGGAAACCAAATTAATGAGCAACAGTGTACTGAGTCTCCACTGCACTCTAAGCACTCAGTTACCCTTTGTTTTCCCAAAGCCTGGAGCAGGTCAGAGCCATGGCACAACGCACTGAATTGAAGAACTGCTCCCTGATCTGCTACAAACAGCTGTAAGTGGAAAGAGCTGAGCACTGATGCTGTTATCATCTATGTCCTGTCTCTTAGTTCAGAGGGAAAGTATCCTTTGTACAACCTTCTCTACCAAAGGTAGAGCCAAACCTTCTGATCATTTTGAAGGGTCTAGCTAAACCACTGAAGTTTTCCTAAGGGTCTCCCTTCTGCTGGAGATGCTGACTGAAGGTCTCTCCGTAAGGTTCAACATCATACTGGGAATCAGAGACTGTGCAGGGACAGGTTTCCTAATAACACAAGTGCTTCTGAAACCCATCTTCCAAACTCCTGAGCACCTAAAGCTCCTGTACCATAATGTGTGAGTGGGACCACAAGATGGGTAAAAAAGGAGGCTTCAGTATGATCTTACCGGAATGAAAATGCTCCCTGTTCAGGAACCACATGGGAGGGCAGGGAGGGAAGAAGCACTGATGAAGCTTGTGGGAACACCAAGATGGAACAGAGGGGCACAGTCCCAGAAAACAGATGTGCCTCCTGCAAAGCTACTGGGAAGCAATCAGCCCCTGGCTGATGACTTGATCATTAACTCAAGTCACTGTGTGATTCTATGAAGCTGTTGGTACTGACAGATTCTTGTGTCCTCAGCCAGAACAAGCTTCAAGAGAAGGTCTGCAAGCTGTCTGCAGCCATCAGGCCGTGCCAGCACCTGGCTGCCCATGCTAAGCACTCTGACAGCATACAGCACATGGAGCTGTATAGAAGAAACAGGCGTGGCATAGTTCTGGTTCTAAACAGACTGACAGAGGAAGGTTGTACCTTCACTGTATAAACCTACAGTGCTTTTGTCTCAGCTATGCACACTCGCACATGTTGCACACACCTTTGAGCTTAAAGCATTTAAAAGTATTTAGCTCAGCTCTCCTCCCTCAGCAGCTCTCATAAGGACTGGCTGCATGCTGATTTCAGGTACTTGCAATTGCTCAGATATTTCACAAGGTCACTTCATAACACCAGAAAAAAGTAATGTGACAAATACCGTTTTTCACAGCCGTGAGCTTTCAAGGAAGCCACAAGAGCAGGAGCTGAATCTTTACAACAAGCCCAGCAAACAGCCAACTCTTACATCCCTGTGTGACAAAGCCAAACCCACCACACAAGTAGCATTTAACTGTACCTCTCCTGACTGCAAATGGGATTCAGCACCAGCTTCTTAAGTCGTCCTGTGACCTTGAAATTGAACTATATGAAGCAACTCCTCCACACCTCACAGTGATGGGATTTGGCTCTAAACGTGGTTGCTCTAATTTCCCTTTTGGCAAACGCCACATTTGAGTGTTCCCATCTGTCCTTTCACTTTTACGTATTAAGGAAACTCTTCTCAGCTTCTTTATCACAAACAGTTTTTGATATCATTCCAGAAAAGGAGTCTGCCTCAAGTTTCTTCTAATGCCTGTGATTCATAACATTCAAACTTATTTTATAACTCCAAGAAATGGCAACTGTGTTCATATACTATAGGTGAAAGACAACACAATAAAATGACCCTACAGATAAAACCCACATGCAGCTGTGACACTTCTCCTGCAGTAACCACCAAGCATGAAGTCAGCCACATAGGGCTGATAGCTGCTACAAGGAAAGGAGCATCTTGTCAGAATGGGAAGACCCATGCTAACTGCTCTGGGGCACAGTCAACTTGTGGCAGCTCTCCTTTCTTTCCAGTGTTTGTTCTTGGAACAGACTAACCTTTCTCTGATCCAGTTTTTAAGATTCATTCTTGTTTGCCCGCAGGGGCAACAGACTTTTCCTAGAGCCAGAATTTGACTCTGGTTAGTCTTTAGCATTAATTTAGTGTAGCTATTCAACTGTCAGCTTAAGGACTATACAGCTGCATAAATAAAGCTAAAACTCTATCCAACTCTATTAAAGCTCAGAACAAGAGGAGATGGTAAATTTAAGGCTGATCTCAAAAATCCAATTTATTACTATTTCATACTAGCCTTTAGCCAGAACCAGCATTTATCACGCACACATTCAGTAAACAAATACACTATCTGATGAGTAAGAGTGTGCATGCATGTAGGAAGCATTCTGAGAAACAGAAATTGCATTAAATCCAGACAGATACTTGACAGAGCCAAAACAAAGCAATATTCTGAACAAACACTAAATTATTTGGCACAGATGCAAAGAGTAACCCATCTTTTTTGTTTATGAGGCATGGGAATGAATGCTTCAGGAAGTTCAGATCAGCACTGCTTTATTATTTAATACATGCAATAAAGGCTTTAAAATAAAGCATGTAACAATTCTGGACCAACTAAGAGACGTAACTTGCATGAAGCAATGTATTTAACCAAAACTAAGAAAGCCATGTGCTAATGTACTTTGATAATGCTATACTGATGGGAATTTTCCAAAAGCAAAACCAAAATCCTCAGCTAGAATTACTGCCCTAGATAACATCACATATTTTGGTTAAGAGAAGAAGCTTTATTCTAAGTTAATTAACTTATTATTGAAAACTGATTGGATATTTTGCAACATCTGACAAGCTTACAGATCTACATATCTATACAGTTCAAGGATAACAAACAATTGGTGCTTTCTCTGGGTAAGAAAATTGTTTTTAAAACACCCAGAAATGTCATCCAAGTTAATGTTAATATAGAGATGAAGAATTTAGGGAGCAATGCACATCCCTTCCTGTTTGACAGCTCAGCTACTGAGAGAGGCAACAACACAGAACATAAGTGCTACAACTCCTGCTTCAGCATTTCACCAACTCCTGCAAAAGCAGGGAACCTGTGGCAGGAATAAGAGCAGTCAGCAGAGCACACCTCACCCACACAGCAAGGCAGGTGCTGGAATCTCTGCTCAAAGGGAGAGCAGGGCAGCAGTAACCTCATACAGTGGCACTGTGGCTCTTACCCAGGTTTAGACTGGAAGAAGATCCATGTGAAGATAAGGAAGGTGGTGGAGTCTGAGAGTGGCCAGGTCCTTGGCTGGGCAGAGGCATACCCACAGGTCCAGGAGAGGAGGAAAACCCGAGGCCATTGTAAAAACTGTGTCCTATAGGTGTCAAACTGCTGGATGTCCTCTTGTATAGGTCACTGCTCCCTGTCAGGGAATCTCGGCGAGAGCCGCTGCCAGTGTTGGAGTTAGCAACTGAAAGGATGAGAGCAGAGGTGAGTATGGACAACAAACTGCCTGAGACAGCATAAAACCTGAAGACGCCTGCAGAACTGACAAAAGTATAGGACCTACTCTAGTGTGGTGGTATTGCTTTCCTAAGGGTACTGCATGTGCCCAAATGAAACGCAGTAATTACAGACGTTGCTGGTCGTCAAGTTAGAAATCCTTAGTTCAAATAATTAGCCCAAATCCTGCCTTTGTTTCCTATGGTTTAGTAGCTTTCATATTGAGAGAACACATCCAGAAATACAGCTCCAAAAGCCTAAAAGCCAAAAGATCAGAAGATACGACCTACCTAAAGGAAGTGACAGAATAAAAAAAACAAATGACAGCAAGTATTTTGGCTTCTGGGAGCAAGCACTTGCATTTTGTTTCTGAACCCTGAAAAGAAGGGTTTGTACACTTCAAAGGGCTTTTTTCCCCTCAGTGTTTTGCTTTGTTTAAGGGAAGTTATTAGATCTCCCTACAAGCATTGCCTCATATTTGTTCTTTGGCCATCAGAGCTAAAACAAATCCAACATGAGATTTCATCTATTCTTTACTTAAGAGCATATATAGCTTCGTGTACATTTCCTTGGGACCCTCCTTCTCACCTTTCATTATATTAGAGAACAGCTGAGGAGTCACTTCTTTTTTACTTCTGTTTGCATCAGGGTTTATTGAGATGGAAATCAGAATTTAAGTTAAGCGCATAAAAACATTTTGGAGAGTTTTCTTGTAAATGAAATAAAAACCTCTTCAAACACACTTGAGAAATAATCATTTTTGCATTAAAATCTCATTTAATAGTAGAATCGTTAATGATTGTAATGAATTAATCATTTCTTTTCCATGACTGTACATAACTTCTAGAAGCAATGGCGTCACATTTTTGTTCATGGATCAAGGGAAAACAAGCTTGTGCATCTCAGCTTTGCACAAACCAGTCACTGAATTCAATTAGTCAAATGAACTGGAATGAAAGAAGTGAATTCTGCATTTACTTTAATCCAAGATGGTTCTCATTTTCAGGCTGGGATTAAGGAAAATATTTACAGTAGCTTTTAAATAAACCTGTGACTTGATTCAGGGACACTGCATCTCTTGGCCTCTTCTGATGGACCAGGTTCTAAAGGCATGCTTTAACTTGCCCTTCAGACTGATGAAAGCAGGAAAGTCCAGGACGTAATTACTACCTCTAAGACTAAGCAGCAATTAAAACAATTGTTCTACTTCAAAAATAAAATCAATTAAAAATAAAAGGAAAAAATCTCAACCCACAGACATCTTTCTTGTTTGGTTTTAATCTGAAAAAAATCATCGTCTCCAACTGCCTTACAAGCAAATCAAAAGAAAGTTTCCATATTTCTTGCAACCACAAGTCCTGATTCTTTTGGACTGTAAGATAGAAATGATGCCCAAAATAAAGCACAGAAACCACCTTTAAGCCACCAGAAGCAAGTTCCTCAGCCATTGCTGAGTAAGAGTCAGCACACAGACAGTTACCCCTGCGGAGCCAATTCCTGCCAGGCCAGTATCTCCACCAAGCACATGCAAGTAAAGGCGAGGTGATCCAAAGCTGTTCAACAGCTTTATGTGCAGCAGCAAAAGGACGTCTGACAACGCATCAAATGCGTGGAACAAATTTAATATATTATCTCAATATATTATCTGCTAAAAGAAGTCTCATCAGAACAGAGTGTGCATTTTGAAAGCCAAAACAGCTCCCAGTGAAGCAGCCGCAGCTCCTACCTGCTGTCCCGAAGCCTCCCAGTGCAGACCCCAGCGTGGCACCAAGGGAGCTGCTGCTCCCAAAGCCCAGGGAGGTGTTGGCAGGCTGGGCAGAGCCCTGAGAGAAGAGGGAACTGCTCTGGGAATTGCTGCTGAGTGAGTTGTTGCCATAAAACGAGCTGGAGGCCAGGTTGTTGGTGGGCTGCTGCTGCGGCTGAGGCTGGGGCTGCTGTGTTCCCAGGGGGCGGAAGGGGCCGTTGGTGGTTCCTGCCAGGCCCCCAGCAGCACCGTTGGCTGAAGCTGCTGCTGCTGCAACTGCTGTAGAGAAAGTAATAAGAAGCAAAGTTTGAAAAAATCCATTTTGTATCTGGTTTGGAAGTCAAGTTTCATCAGGTCCCTTTTATTTCCTATGGATTTTTTTCTTTTTTTCTCAGGATGAAAATCTCCTTTCACATCAAACTCTTCAAACACCTATTTACTCTAAACCTATGCTCCTCCATCAGGCTTGCATAGAGCCACCAAATACCAAAGTGTAAAATTATTATTACTGCTGTTTGTATTATTACAGCTACATGGATCAAACAAGTTCCCTAAGATCTGAGATCCAATAACTCAGGCACACACTTGGTGCTAGCCAATCAAGGAAGCTGAGTTTAGAAATAATCAGTGCATGAAACTCACTCCTGCAGTGCTAAGAACATCAAAACCAAATACTTTTGTTCTCCAGCCGGTTCCAAAGCAAAAGGAAAAAAGCAAAATAAACCAGAACTACAAGGAAACAATTTAAAAGCCCATTTCATAATCTGTTAGCAACACTGGTCAGGAATGCTTACACACAGATTCTTGCTTGAAAAATTGCTTTTAATCCTTGAAGTCCCAAAACAACCCTAATAAAATCCAAAACGACTTGTGGCAATGACCAGGCATATAACTTTTTATGTAAGCAAGGCTCTCATTTGGGAGTTTGACATAGGCTAATACCCTTTATTATGTGGGAAACTGAGTGTCAGCAGACCAATTGAAATAACTCGCAAAATTCAGCAAAATAACACCGTTTATGCTACGCTACCTCTCAGGGTTATTTCTCAAGGCTCAGCTCACAATGAGTCCAGAAAAAGCTCTCAACAAAATCCCTGCAGTGGATCTCTGTGAGGGCAAGTGAGTCATCATTGCCAGAAGGGCACAGAGGGGCTCAGTCCCGCTCTCTGTGGATGGAGACACTGTGGTGGGAGCAGGTTTCCATCTGGCTGGGTTGGAACTCACCTGCTTGTGCTGCAGAGGAGCTGATGATGACTGGTGCAGGGGCCACCAGGCGCACAGGTGCCCCCAGGCCATTCCTTGCCCCCGCATTCACCACGAGAGCACCAGTTTGGTCATAGTAAGCAGCAGGAGCCAGCACAGGGTATCCTAGAGAGAGAAATTACAGCACATGGTGAGGGGACAAGCAGCACAACACGTGGGCACAAACAACTGCAGTTTGGTAACATTTCTAAATGAAAATCACAATGGTAAAGGAGAAAAGCAACAACAATTTTGATTCTTGTGAAGCAAGTTCTCTGCATTAACCACCCACAACTTCCACACTTACATTTCTACCTTTAAGTCTTTCAGTTAGGGAAGAATTTTTTTTTTTCCTGAAGCTCCTATATAACCTTTGCGTAAATTCAGCTACCCAGAGGGGGAAAAAAAAAGTCTTAAAATACTACAGTGCTATTTCTTTTCTCTTACAAGTACAGCCTGTGCTGGCACACTCCATGTGAGCACACTGCGCTCCTATCTCTCCCACTGCATGTTGGAGCAGTTCTGTGTGCACACAAATAAGGCAGAGAATTTCAAGCTATGTTCAAGATGTGCCTTTTGAAGATATATATTTATAATAGAGCATTCTTAAATGCATACAAATACTCGTAAACAAAAAACATGCTTATGACACAAAGAGCAGCAAGCAACAGTCCTCCCATAGCATACAGCTGCTCAGTTTAGGTACCCAGCTATAGCATTTTAGATTAAAATACTCTACACACACACAAAGAACAACACAGGAAAAAAATGAAGCCGTTCCATATACTGGGGTCACAAAGAGGAAAGCGTTCTGTGAACATTTGTTTTGAAGCTGTAGCCTCCAGAACCCCAACAGCACAGACTCAAATCCACAGATTACTTGAAAGCATGTATGCTACAGGCTCACTTTGTAACTGAATACAACAACGCTCTTCTTAAGCCTTAAAAAAAACAACAACACATGAAGCAACCATGTGGCGCTCCCAGTAAGCAGACCTGAGGCCAAAATAATTCTCTTTGATTGCATCTGACCAACAGAACATACTTGCACATTATTCAAAGAAATACTTACATATGCACTTTGTCATTACAACAATATTCTGCATAACCAATGTCAGAAGCATTTATACCACACAGTCTCATGGATCAGAGCTAAAACCCACTCAGCACTTCTCTCCTGCAGAATTACAACAAAACTCTGCTTTTGCCTCTTTTTCTTTTCTAAGCCACTATTATTTGTCTGGAAGAAATTATGAAGGGGAAGTCTTTAACCTGTTAAAATCAAGCACTTGACAGGGATGGGCAGACAAGGCTAATGAACAGTACTAAGATATCTCAGAGGTCTTAAAATAAAAGTGACATAAGGTAGCACGAACCATAGAAAATCATGGAAATGACTTTCAGTAGGAGCCATCAATTTGGGGTATGCAATTAATGCGTCAGTACAGCTGATAACATTTGCTTCACCTGTGATACGGGAATCTAAACTCTGCTTTAACTTAATGCTGCACTGGTGGTTATGCTGTATCTAACAGCCTCTCCAAAATGCCTTGTATACCCATAGATTAAAACCATGAAACGCTGTAATAAAAACAAAACTGATGAATGCCAAGCAAACGTGACACCATGCAGAGACTCAAGATGTAATCATCTTGGATCTCACTGGACAAGTCACAGCCTTCTGGCTCCCTACCTGGCATTCCTGCTGCCAGCCCTTGTCCAAAGGCAAGGGCAGAGTTGACGGCGGCAGCAGCCACCAGAGGATCAGTCTGCTGTCCCTGCTGGTTCTGGTTTGGGGTCAAAGGACGCTGACTGGCTCCTCCACGTAGAACCTGGAGAAAACAGGAAACAGGTCTGGTTAGTTTGACACCCGGGAATAAGCCACAATAACCACTGCAGGAGTCCAGCAGCAACCTAAGCAGCTAGTTCTTGCACACAGTGGCAGCTATGTCACAACCGGTGCATGACAACCCCTCCTCTCTACTCAGAACACAACTGCCTTCACCACCAAAAGCGTTAGCACTGTTTCCAATGGGTAAATGCCTAAGACTCAATTTAAATAACACACCCTTCTTCAGGCTTCCCAAGCATAATCTCAAAGAGCTTCAATTCTAGTCTCCTGACATACCTTCAGTCCTCATCCTCCATTAGAAGCATCTGTGAGCCATCTGTCCCATTAGAGATAACATTTGGTCTCTGCCACAAGAGCACACTGAAAGCCCACTTATGCAGAAACCTTTACAGACTTGTGAGCTGTGGGCTGATGACATGAGGTGACACAGGTTTTTCCAAACTGCCATCCACCTCAGAAAACAGTGATCCACTGACACGACACTTACTCACTGGAAAGAATGACCAGAGATCACACACAGCCTTTTCCACGTAGCTCTTGTGGTTTAAGCACACATTGCTCTGAAAATGGAAGATGGCAAACTGACCTTTCCTGTAATTACCTGCGACAGGCTTTGTTTGCAAAAGCCTTTTACTCAGCAGTGATGTTAGAGCCTGCAGCCACTTGCGAGGTCAGCTCATTAAAAGAACTGTCCTTTGGTACTCAGCATGCATTGCTGCAAAAATTAACATTGTATGTGTCACCCGATAAAGCTGTTAAAAGCAACCAACTGCTTTGTGCACAGCGACTGGGGGAGGATATTGAAGCTAACAGACTTGAGACATAACCCAGAGCTAGCTACTGCTGCCAAAGCCTGAACGTGAACTCTTCACCTCTTTTCAGCCTAGGACACCTCACAAGCTGCAGCTGCTTGGTAAGCACACACAGTGCACAGGCACTCTGCAGAATGCAGTTGATGGACGACGTGCTGCAGTAAGTGAAGTGCTGGCAGTTTTATAAATACACTATTCCTCCTAAGATGTTGTGAGCATCACAAACAGACTGTCCACACTCATCACTCTGTATTTCTAAAACCTTCACCTCAGCACTTCTCTGAAGGATTTCATCCAAAAATGTACACTTATCTTCTTATAGACAGAAAGTCTGCATTAAAAACAATACACGCAATCCCCAGTCATGCCTGCTTTGTGGCTACAGGATAATGAAAAATATCATAAAGGCTACTGATGATTGATAGATATTGCCTTAATAGCTTAAGCCTTTGCTGAAGCTCTCTTTGCACATACCTATTTAAAGGGGAAAGATGTGCCAAAGCACAGCTGTGCCAAAGCACAGATGTGCCACTTAACTCCATTTACCCGTGTGCATGGATGTGTGCAGAAGGTCTGTTCAACACACTCCTGTCAGAGACCTGCCAGGTGGGGAGGTTTGATGATTAACTTTGTCAGGAGCAAAGCGTTCTCCTTCTGATCACTGGTCCAGAACCACTGATGTAAAACATCATTGCTTTTCTTATCTGAAAAGGCCTTAGAATATTACATAATCTTTTTTAGCTTTAGTGTTTTGCTGGTTTTTTGTTGTTGTTGTTTGTTTTTTTAAACAAAAGCTAATAAATGTAGTTGTCAATTGCAATCTTCTCTAAGGCCTGAAATCTCAAAAGCACAAAGGCCAGAACGGAAGGCTCTGTGCCTCCTCCCTTTTCAGAAGGATAATGAATCCATTTTGTATCCAAGAAGGAACTCCCATGGGACAGCAGCTGATAATACTGTATTAACCCAACTTCAGGAGAGGAGCAGCGCTTATCCAGACATCAGACCAGGAAGCTGTGCAGCACAGCCAGCCAAGTAACTGAAGCCCCTGTCCAGCTCATGACAACTGCCTAAGAGGCCTTCTTTCAGCTCAAAGTGGAGTACATCCACACACACATCTAGTGGGAGCACAACCCAAAGAAGAACAGCAGGGTGACCCTAATCCTTCTAGCATTTGACTTCACAGATTTACTAACAAGAACTGCACTTTTATTTTCTTGAAGAAAAGAAAAAAAAAACCTATATAGAACAGCACCTTGAAGCAGAGAACACACCACTTACTGACAAGGAGTACTGGACACATTTTCATCTCCTCCACAGCTTTCACATGAAAACAGATTATACAGCCATGACTTCCACTCACACATCACCAGCACATGCTTGCTAATAAATGACTGTACGTTATTTCATGTGCCAAAGCACCCTACCACATACCTGTTGCTGGCCCTGCTGGGTTTGCTGAGTGGTCTGCTGATTTGCTGAGTTAGTGGCAGCAGCAGCTGCTGCAGCTTGCTGCTGGAAGAGGCTGGCAGGATAAACTCCCCAGGGTGTAACTCCGTAGTACTGGTGAGGGACAACTGCAGGGCCTGAAACACAAGAGAATCGATGAGCTCCTGCAGTGTCACAAGCATTACACAGCAAACAGTCACCAAAAATAACTGCACATCGTGTTTGATTTTATAAAACCTAGTTCAAGGTTATTGGCTTTAAATTCTTTCCAAATAGGAAGGGATTGTGCTATCTGTAACATCCCTTTTAAGAAAGCTTATAGTCAGACCTGAAGTTTCATCTTTACTTGCTTTTACCTTAGCAGAAGTCTGGTCCTGCTGACAGTGATCCTGCTGAAACTCCACATTTTTTATTGGTGAGCCCTAATTTTATAGTGAAGCAACAAAACTTTTTACCTCTAACATAAAGAGGAAATGCCTAAAAAGAAACACCGAAGTCTCTCCTAATCTTACCTGACACTTGAGGCTCAGTAACATCCATCATTTAGCTCGCAATAAATAAGGTATAATATAATAACCCTTCTTCACAGCCAGATAGCATCAAGTCCCAAGTGTGTGAAATGTTCTTCTAGCTGCTCAGTCCTACCATGTGTTCACAAACCACCACAAGAGAGCCCAGAAGATCCCCTATCTTTCCTCACCCACCTTCCTCTAACTGCTGCCTCATTTAAGAGTTGTTGTTTTTTTTTTTTTAAATAAGTAATTATCTTGAGAGAAGAACAAAGAAAGCACTGTGCTTCATCAGCGCTCAGGGCACTGTACACTTCGTTGGGTGATAGTAAAACAGCAAAGTGTATCCTTAAATAATCCTGGTGTCATGGCATAATGTGGAAGAAGAGATGAGCCCTTGGCACTGAACAGCACAGACCCTCCCACCACCTATGTGAATCCAACAGTATTTTTAATCTGTCTGCTCTGTATCTTTTGAAAAGGTCATCAGGAAAGTGTTTCCTTCGCTTTTCCAGTACAGCACCTAACCCAGGAGTTGAATAGCACTTCCTTGCAGTAAAAGCACCTTGCACTATGACAGCCTTAAGATAGTGTGCTGCATATTGGACAGTCAAATAAACAACTATTTAGTGAATTTGAACCGCACAGTTAGAATAGCTTCTATTTTAAGAGATAGCATTTGAGTTCTAACCAAGTCGTTCACGTAGTGTTGTTAGTCTGCTCAGTAAGTCACTGCAAGGAGAACACTGTTAACTCACAGTGCTCTCTTCGACCAAAGGAGACACAACCTGTTTGTATTCACTTAATAGAGATATCAGGTGCTGGGGTGCTTCTGCGCTCCTGAGAAAACAATTTGCAAGGTTTTAGGCAAGGAATGTGTGCCTGCCTTTGCCCTCGGGCTACTGGGAAGTTGTCGTAATACCCTTTACTTGGGCAAAATTCGGGCATGGCTCTGGGTTATTTTAATCTCAGTTTTAACTATCAAGCAAGCAGAATCTAGAAGCTTTTCTTTTCTTTTCTTTTTTTTTTCCTAGTTAGAGATTGCTCATCAGATCTGCAGAAGCCTGAGGTGTTTAGAAGGAGAGGAGACAAAGCCTTTGAAGTCTGCAGGCAGCGGGGCTTAAAAGAGCTCTGCACATCCCTGCGAGCCCGGCTCAGCTGTGCACACTGTGAGGCTCTCATTACTGAACAGTGTTCTCAGTGAGGGCAAGTGTGTCATCATTGCCAGACCCATAAAGACACACACACACGCTTCTTTACTTCTGCAGACATCACACTTGCTTTTACACTTATTAAAGATGCACATACAGGAAAAAATAAAAGCTGCTTAGTGCCTTTGAAATCAAATATTCCCACTGCTATGTCTCACACATTGACAAATATGCACTAAATATTCCTTCTAACAAACAAACGTTTTGCCCAAGGAGGTTGTGGATGCCCCATCCCTGGAGGCATTCAAGTCCAGGCTGGACGTGGCTCTGGGCAGCCTGGTCTGCTGGCACACAGCAGGGGGTTGGAACCAGATGATCATTGTGGTCCTTTTCAAACCAGGCCATTCTGTGATTCTAACAGAACCAATAAAAGTGCATTCATGGCACATTTCTTTTAGTCTCAGCCTTCACGCTAACATCTCTCAGTCAGAAAGCACAGCTGCAGGAACAGGACCAAATGGGACTTCCTGCTAAGGGTAAGGACTTGGTGACACCAGAGCATCCAGAACCCCATGTCTGAAAATGCAAGTGTGCAAACAGAACTTCACCAAATACTTACAACACTTGAGCTGATCCATGCACAACTATCAGTACGGCAGCTGCAGACATCCAAGAAGTGGTGTCTTCTCAGATAGGGAGTGGGAAATAGCTCAACTCCACCAACTCTGGTGCAGCCCATGAAGCCCTGCCCTACAACCCCTGTGGCCAGCACAGACCCACACCAGGAGGGGAACCTGTGCATGACACCAAACCCCAGCCAGCTCCATGTGCCCCCCAAAGCCCCGTCCCAAGCAGTGTGCATGCAGCCATAACCGTTTCCAGCTCTGAGCTGGCTCCGTATATGACACAGATCAGCACCAAGTGAGAGAGGCTTCTAAGAAAGCCCAGTTTGAGAAGGACAGACATCCGAACAGACTCTACCTTTAGTCTCGGAGCACTGTGTTTTTCCTGTATGCAGATTATTCCACCATCCACTTTTCTACAAAGAACAGAAATGCTTTTCTACCTATTATATACCTCAGAGGGAATCAACATTCCCCGACTTGTCCTAAAAGAGACAAGGTTTTTCTTTTTTTTTTATTATCATTATTTTTAATTGACATCTTTCTCAAATGACAGAAGTAATTTCACATTTTTTAAAGACAGCAGCATCTTCCCCAAGGACTGAACTCACAAGCTATCTTTCTCAAGTCTAGGAAGCCCTTCCCTCTATTCAAATGTGCTATTCTTTTAACTGTTGCTATTGTTGGGAAGAAAAGAGCATTATCGTGGGGTTGACAGTCTTATAATCATGCAAAAGCTGCCATAATGATACATTCTTAATTGGCAGAATCATCTCTGCCATAAAACACACAAAAGTTTCCACTCCTAAGAGTAACTGCGAACAATAGACTACCAACAAATCTCAATTCATTTCTTCCATCTCATTAACTTTTTCAAGTCTTCCCAATTTAATGCTCCCATACAAATCAGGGAGGCCTTCTGTGGGTAGACTTGTAGCTCTAAACAGCTCAGTAGTTCCACATCCCTGCAGCACATCACTCATTCTTAAGAGAGAAAAGGCTTTCAAAACTGAGTCTAGACATAAAAGGTGCCTTCACTCAAACAAACACAGCCAGAAGTGAAGTCTGTTGCACTGCCATTTTAGCAGAGTCCAAAGCCCAACAAGACAGATGAGTTAAACAAAACAGATGAAGTAACTCATTTCTCAGTGGTGCAATACAGTAAGCACATTGCAGTGAATTACACACTCTTTCTGTTGTTTTCAAGAGTCATAAAGTTTAAAAATTATTTAAGAAGAGACTCTCATGCTAAGTTTGGGGAAGCTTTAGGCATCCTAGGGGGTCTATTTCCTAGCTGAAATTTATGAAGCCTCCATCAGACATTCAGGCGGTTGCAGCTTCAACACTACTGAGAAAAGGGAGAAAAAAATAACTTGAGAACACTCTTGTAAGTGCTGCAGGATTTCTAGATGTGGTCATCTACGAAATCAAGGCAGTGACCTGCTGCTCCTCTAAACTTCAGTGTGTTACTTAAGAATGAACACAAGTGTTAAAAGCACTAAGGTGATGCAGAAAGGCCAACGAGAATCTTCTCTTTATAACAGTTACTTACAAAAGGGCACCAAAGTACTCTTATCATAACTGGACCTGATACTGTTCTGGCACCCTTCTCTCCAGCAAGACCTGACTAACGCTCCCTACCGACATTGCTCACAGAGAGCTCAGGTCATTCATTCATTGCTACACTTTCCTCATCACATGGCAGCTTATCAACTCCTCGAAATATCCTTGTACTCTAGCTCTTGGCTTTCCTCCACCTCATCACAGCGTCATCTGTTTGCCCACAACATGTCCTTACCCACACTTATCTTCCATTGTTATTATGCAATCAGCATACAAAATGCACAACAGGCAAAAAGTCCAAAGCCCACACCTTCAAATTACAAATTTAACTCTTACCATACTTCCATACGATCCATTAAAAAAATGCCATCTGAGCTGCTAACGGTTACTACAATCACATTTCAGAGCTTGACCTGATACCAGCCCCACAGCTCAGAAGCTAAGCAGCACTTATCTAACAGCTGCTGAACACAACAAGAAGCCACATCCCAAACCTACAACGGAGTTTAACAGCACTCTGTTCACGGGCAGCCACGGTTTCACAGTTCCCATTTGGTACAAGCTCACAGCAGAAGAGATCTGCAATCAGCATACAAGCTACATCTAAGTGGAAGATAGGAACAGTGTGTTGCCTCCACTAAAAAAAATAATCATCACTCTGAACTAAGCTGTTTCTATTTAAAATTTAGCAGGCTCCCACTCCAGGTGGTAGAAGAAAAGTGAAGTATGGTATAAAAATATTCTTCTGAAAGTACATTCTTCTTTTGTCTTGACTGGTTAGGCCAGAACTTTATGGCATATGCAGTGAAAGTTCAACGTGCAATGTGTTCTTCTCACTGTCTGATAAGCTGTTTTACTGAGCTGTCATCTCAAGATACAACAATTTTGGCTATGACAGTTGGAAAGAATTTGGAAACTGATACACGAATGTTTGGGAGAAAGATCTTGCACAAAGTGAAGTGCCACCATCTCTGCCTGCCATCTGGACAGCCACACATTCCTTGCAGGAGCCTTGCAGCAGATATGGGGTGTTTTTACCTACAGAATCTAAAAAGCATCAATTCTTCAGAAGCATATAGCGGAGGGAAGAGAGATCACTCACAGCAGCAAAAAGATAAAATATTCCTGGTAGGAAAACACATCCTCCATCTTTTCAATATTTACAAAGTGTACTTTCAAAAGGTATCTTTCAGTACTATCAGCTACCAAAACATCCCAAACACGACAGCATTTATCTCTGAGCACTTCATTTCAGACTTGCTCTGTTGTTCATCCTCAACAGAAAAAGAACCTACAGCAGGTGTTATACAGGAATTATCACCTCTAATCTAAAGAAAATAAAGGTTTCCAAGATAAACACTGCTTTAACTCTGCAACATATACATTCTAGAGTGATCACAAAGGACTAATAATTAAGTGCTGCTATCAGTAAGGAACACACAGACACCTCACCTAATGTGGCAGCTGCGGCGAGCCCGGCTGCGTACGGATCCGTTCCTGGTGGAGCAGCGCTGATGATGTACGGATTGGGGACAAAGGCAGCAGGAGCTAAACCTGCTGAAAACATACCTGTCAGTAAAAACAAACTTAACTAGAACTGAAGCCCTACCAAAGTACCTCCAGCTATCTGGCTGGGGACTAGACTGACTGAACATTGCGGAACAAGGGCTTATGTTGTTTTAGTATTTTCAAGCTTTTTATAGGCTGTTTTCCCTGTGTTTCCCAGTGTTGTTACAACAACCTAGAGAGGATATAATTTACATAAAAAAAAAGAAACACTGGATTCCAAACATGCAGTGCTGCATTAAGAAGGCTAAAGTGTCATAACAGTCTGCATACAGTACCTGCGAACTGCTCAGGTATCTCAGCAGTGCAGATACACCCTTGCTGTTTAAGTGGCTTTTAACACCAGTTAGATATTAACATTATCTAACTGCTTATTTTGATGAGTAAGTTATCAATTTTCCCTACTTTCTGAGTGCCATGCCATTGTACCAGTACTTCAATTTATGAGTCTGGAAGGAGCTCAGGAATGCACGGACAACATCACGGCTTGCTCTTAGTGTCTGTGCAGGAACTACTTTTCTCTTCAACGTACAGTTTAATCATTAGAGAAATTATTGGTAGGCGGGAGGGGGTGTGGAAGGTGGTAAAGGTGAAGGAGAATAAGTTAAGAAGCCAAAGAATTTTAATTCAGGTCTAACCCTGAGCTCCACTGAGTGCATAACTGCGCAGCACAGAGAACCCCAACACAATTGGGCTTTTAGGTTCCAAAAACTACCCATTAATTTGCCTGCTGCACTAAAAACATTTAACCCTGAGACTGTTCAGCTCTAATCATCCAGGAGTAGCCCTTCCATCAGTCTGTTACTCTATACAGAGTACCTAAGTGCTTTCCTCCCACTCAATCCATACTGTTTTAATATTACAAATCATGCATTTGCACAAATTACAGCTTTAAGTTAAATTCAGACCCCAAGCAGCCTAAAATTCTACCATGTGCTAATTTAAACATGGATTGTCAAGCAGAAAGCACATTCAGGTGTACACAGGATTGTACACGCCTTCCTCACTTCATTGCAGCCAATTCACACCTGACTTGGAGCAAGCAAGTACTTCAGAATGCTTCCACTGCTGAACAGCACTCTCAAAGTAAGTTTGTGTCATTCCTCTGAAACATGACTGCTCTGGAGCTTCTTGAAAACTAAAAGAGGTTTCTCCAGAACATTTCAAGTAGATCTTCAGACAGTGTTCTTCTCTTTATGGTTCAAGTACTTACCAGTTGGAAAAACGCATCTACGATTCTCTAAAACCTACCAACACTTTCTCCCTGTAGTCTTCCCAAAATATTCTGAGGACTAAGAGACCACTAAAAAAAGGCAATATATTAAATACTAGGCTTACCTATATGAGGCTGATGGGCAGCTGCCAATGCATACTGCTGCTGCTGGGCTGCTGTTAGCTGCTGAACAGCAAGTGCATTCGGTCTTTGGAACAACTGAAGGGACAAAAGAACAAATATGGTCCTTTATTTATGCACAAAAATCACTTAAAAAAAAAAACAAAAAACAAACAATTCCTTTACTCTATTTTTATTTGCACAACTACCAACACTGCTTTTTAGCAGGAAACATTTTAAAAGGAAATTTAAAATAATATCTTTGAAACCAATTGCCTGTGATGATTCACTTAAAAAGAAAATATTTCTCAAGTACAGCTAAACCCTACCCACGGTTTCTTCTGCTGTTCTCTGCACAGTTGCCCCAAGGCCTTGCCTCCCCAGCCCCTCCTCCAGCACACACACACACACGCGCTCCTCCACAGCCTGGGGATCACCAGGGGCTGCCGCAGCTCTTGCAGAGCCTGAGCACCACCAGCTATGCTGAGAGCACTGCTGCATCAGCTGGCAGCCTGGGCTGCTTTCACAGGTGTTCTGAAATGGGTAGTGGGACAGCAGGCAGAAGGGAAAGCTCACATGGGAGAGATGAAGCTCTTAGGATTGATGCAGGAGCTCAACCCTCAGATAAATGAGGGAGAAAAGGCTTTTTCCTCTACCTTCTAGCCTCCAGCATCACCTACGTAAAACAAGGCAAGGAGCACGTATTCTTTGACCACAGACAGAAACCAGACCCAGGGACTTCTTGGTTAAGTCATCCAAGCACATCCAGGCTTGCCAACTTACAGTTCACTACAATCTTTGGAAACAATGTGCAGTGTTACTGAGAACAGTCATTCATAATATGGAAGGAACACCACAAGTCCTTAAAAGAAAATGTGCTTTTACTTTTTTTTTCCTGTTCATCCAGACTCTTACTAAGCTTACTTCCTGTGCCAAAGATGCCTCTAAGTCAATGAAATACTCCCTGAATCACTACATTAGCACACCATTGTTCATCTCCAGTAAAAGTACTGAAAATACATTCTGAAAGCCACCCTAAAAATTCTCAGGAGCAACATCCCACCCATTTACTCCCCAAAGTGATCATTTCTGAGGTGTGAATGACTTCATAAACCATTGCGATAATGTTTTCTCTCTGTAATTGCTTGGGGAAAAACAAAAAAAAAACCCACAAAAATACCAGTGCCTAAATGCTATACAATATTCACACCTATTATCCCTGCCTTCCTTTCAAGGTCTCAACCAAGACAACCAAGGCTTCCGCTGTCAAAAGCGACAATAATAATTCTGCCCAAATTTCTGGTAGAAGCCTGCAACCAACAAGAAGCAGAGAATCATTTAGAAAGTGAGATGCCATTACAGGCAGACTGTACTTGGTTCTCCTAAGAGCAGGAAGAGGAGCTGTGTTGTTTAAGCAGAAAATATGAATGAAGACAGGTGACAGCCTACATCTATTTTCTTCTTTTTTTTTTTTTAATAGGTTCAGAGAAACAACACACAAAGATCATGAGGTCACTTGGGGATCACAACCCAGTCACTGCTGCCTTCCTCACCAACTGCTTACCCTAGAGATGCCCCTCTGCACATCTGAGGAGTATCATAATGCTCCTTATGGGAAATGTATCACACACCCACAGGGATTTCATCACTTCCCTTGGTCTAGTGGTCCTTACACAGAAAAAAGCATTCAGCAATATCTGATGCTTATAAGAAGTTCACTGCCATATCGTTAGTAGCTGAATCAAATAGTGCCACCACTTAGTTCACTGAAGCAAGCACATCACATACAGTGTGACCTATGGGACATGGACTGAAGGATCCTGCCTCTATGGGAGCCTTCAGCAGCATGTTCTCAGATCAGTCAGCAGATGTAACAGTTTAGAAACAAAACACAATCCCAAACTGCTACAGTAGTGAACAACAAGCCTGGTTTCGTGCTCTCCTGATCTCAGTGATCCAAGTATTCTAGCTTTCTTCTGCTACAAACACTTCACTCATTTCCACACTCCTGCATCCCTCGATCAGCTATTCCAGCCTGCTGGGCTGGACTGTGCCGAAGCAGGAAGCAGAAGCAATGCTAGATAACCAGTCGTTGGTCCAAGGGGCAAGAGAAACATTTATCTTCCCTGAAAATAATGTTTTAAATGCTCAGAAATTACTGAGATGATTTCCACATCTCCCAACTGTATCCCAGGGATTCATTTTTTAATTACTACCAGCTACGCCATGCAGGAGTATTTTTCCCCCACCGGTTTTTATTTATTACTATTATTATTGTCTGCTTTCCCTCTTGCTCGCAGCTGCTCACTGTGAGATCTGACTTGCAGACCTGCCGGTACCACACAAGCTCTGTGTATTTGCCATTGCTGAAATGAGGGCAGAGCAGCCAGCACTGCAAATGGCCGCTGTCAACAGCCATTAGAGTTCACCTCAAGGCTCAAAGAGGAAGACTGAACAAAAATGCTTTACCTAAACTGTAACAGACAGGAAGAGAAAGGGACAGGGTGCCAGGGCACAGCACTTTCATCTGTTTCACAAATAAAATGTCAAGAGCATCCCTCTCCTGCACCCTAATCTCACAAAGAAACCAAAGACTTAGCTATGATTGCTTTCCCAGACAATATTATTGAGCTTTCTTTAAAACCACATGCAAACCTTTGGCCATTTACATTGTGCTGCACACAGGAGGAAAGGCTGGATTCCTTCCGTCTGTCTGTGGAAAGCCTCTCACATCCCTTTAAATTGAAATGCAGTATCCCTAAACCTACAAGCCAAGGCTCAACTTACCGTGAATTAACTGTGTGAACAGCTAAAACGTTCTGCAGTTTTCTACCTCCTGTAACACAGAGAGGGGAGCAAAGCAGAATTTCAGGCTGTGCTCAGGCAGATAAGCCCCTGTGCCACACAGCAATGGGAATCATCAGCATCACACATTTAATGGAAGCGTTATTAAGGCCTCAATGCACTGCCCCCCATCTGCTGACACACAAGCCCTAGATTCCAAAAATCAAAGGTTAAAGGTAAAACTCCAGTAAAAGATTTCTGCCATCTTATTCAGAAACTGTGCATTGAATTTGGGTTAAACCACATACCTATACTGTGGTGTCTGCTAAGTGGAAATAAAAGAAGAAAACTCTTCACAGGGCTATTTTAGCCTGTTACAAATTGCACTCAGTTGTAACCTACAAACAAGTGAGGTAGTTCAGGAGAATGTCAGCAGTTTGCACACAGCTATGCAGCCAAAGCACCACCTGCAACGTGTGGGGGAACACAGAGGGAATTTCAAGGACCCAAAACACCAGTCCGTGTTACTCAGTTATGGGAACACTGCACAATTAGATTTCTGTAATCCAGTTGCTTCTGCAATATAAACATCTGACATCTCTAATCAGATTAGATGTGATTAAGACCTTTCCTTCCTAATATTGCTTTTAGCTGCACTTAATTGTAATCCCTTCAAAGTATATGACGCTTCCCTATGGACCAAGGAAGGCATTATTAAAGAAGAGATCTTTGTGTTCAGGATGCATCTTCTGACAACAAGCAAATGGAAAAACACCTCCATGAAAGAAATGTGTCTTCTGAAGTATAAGTCGTAACTGCAGACAGCAAATACTGAGAAACAGCGGCTGCTAGCCATAACATTAAGGAAATGGGTCTTACTCTTTGAGCCAGCATACACTGCATTTACACCAGTGTGTACTGAGAGGGCACATGTGGCAGTGAAGAAAAATAAGAGCGAGTTCCTGTCTTTAATACTACACTTACAAAAGCCTGCTGCTTGTGTTTGCTGTGGGTGTAAGCAGCTACTGCAACTAAGCCGAAATTTTCAAATAAGCATGTGCATTACACAGCCTGTTTCTACCCAGCACCACCCAGACATCCTGCACACCCACCCAGTCCCAGCTATAGAAACCTCAGAGCTCTGCAGTCCCATAGGCAGCCCGGAAAAAAAAGCTTCCAGCATGAGATTACACTGAGATTACATCAGCTCTGCATAGGTATGACCTATCTGCTTCACACAGAGGAGAAACGGCTCTGCCTATAGAGCCATCCGATCGAACTCAACCTAGCCGCTGGGATAAAAAGAAACAAGAAACCCTTTTACAAATATATCAACGGTAAAAGGAGGACTAAGGAGAATCTCCATTCTTTACTGGATGAGGCTGGGAATGTGATTAGTGAGGATAAGGAAAAGGCAGAGGTCCTGAACGCCGTCTTTACGTCTGTCTTTAAAGGTCAGACCAGTTATCCTCAGGGTACTCCACTTTTTGACCTGGTGGACTCGGCTGGGGAGCAGACTAAACCACCCACGATTCAGGAGGAAACAGTCAGAGACCTGCTACTCCAACTGGACTGTCACAAGTCCATGGGGCCGGATGAGATTCACCCGAGAGTGCTGAGGGAACTGGCGGAGGTGATAGCCAAGCCGCTTTCCATCATCTATCAGTGCTCCTTGTTGACAGGTGAAGTACCGGAAGACTGGAAGCTTGCCAATGTGACTCCCATCTACAAGAAGGGCTGTAAGGAGGACCCGGGGAACTACAGGCCTGTTAGCCTGACCTCGGTGCCAGGGAAGGTTATGGAACAGATTGTCTTGAGGGAGATCACGCGGCAAGTGCGGGACAACCGGGGGATCAGGCCTAGCCAGCATGGGTTCACGAAGGGTAGGTCCTGCTTGACCAACCTGATCTCCTTCTATGATCTAGTGACCCGCCTGGTGGATGAGGGAAAGGCTGTTGATGTGGTCTACCTTGACTTCAGCAAAGCCTTTGACACTGTCTCCCACAGTATTCTCCTGCGGAAGCTGGCAGTCCGTGGCTTGGACAGGTACACTCTTGGCTGGGTAAAGAGCTGGCTGGAGGGCCGGGCCCAGAGAGTGGTGGTCAATGGAGCCAAATCCAGCTGGCGACCGGTCACGAGTGGGGTTCCCCAGGGGTCGGTGCTGGGGCCTGTCCTCTTCAATATCTTCATTGATGATCTGGATGAGGGCATTGAGTGCACCCTCAGTAAGTTTGCAGATGACACTAAGTTGGCTGGAAGCGTCGATCTGCCTGGGGGTAGCGAGGCCCTACAGAGGGATTTGGACAGGCTGGATAGCTGGGCTGAAGCCAATGGGATGAGGTTTAATAAGACCAAATGCCGGGTCCTACACTTTGGCCACAACAACCCCAAGCAACGCTACAGGCTTGGGGCGGAGTGGCTGGAAGACTGTGTAGAGGAAATGGACCTGGGGGTGTTGGTTGACGCTCGGCTAAACATGAGCCAGCAGTGTGCCTGGGTGGCCAAGAAGGCCAATGGCATCCTGGCTTGTATCAGAAGTAGTGTGACCAGCAGGAGTAGGGAAGTAATTGTCCCCCTGTACTCAGCTCTGGTGAGGTCGCACCTTGAGTACTGTGTCCAGTTCTGGGCCCCTCACTGCAAGAAAGACATTGAGGCCCTGGAGCGTGTTCAAAGAAGGGCAACAAAACTGGTGAGGGGTCTGGAGCACAGGCCTTATGAGGAGCGGCTGAGGGAGCTGGGATTGTTCAGTCTGGAGAAGAGAAGGCTCAGGGGAGACCTTATTACTCTCTATAACTACCTGAGGGGAGGTTGTAGCGAGCTGGGGGTCGGCCTCTTCTCTCGTGTAACTGGTGATAGGACTAGGGGGAATGGTTTCAAGCTGCGCCAGGGAAGATTCAGGCTGGATATTAGGAAATACTACTTCTCTGAAAGAGTGGTCAAGCACTGGAATGGGCTGCCCAGGGAGGTGGTGGAGTCACCGACCCTGGAGGTGTTCAAAGAACAATTGGATTTTGTGTTGAGGGATATAGTTTAGCAAGAACCATGGGTGATAGGTGGATGGTTGGACTGGATGATCTTATAGGTCTTTTCCAACCTTAGTGATTCTGTGATTCTGTGATCCAGAGCCTGAACCCAGAAATCCATGTTGGTGAACACACTTTCCAGACAGACCTTGCTTTGAGAGATTTTTCTATTTCATTCATTTTACTTGTTAGGCACAAGATGCCTTCATTTTAAATCCTATTTTTTAAAGGCTGGGAGAGAAAAGTAACATGCAAATGAGCCTTAACTTAAAATAGAAAAGATTGTCAGACAAAATACAAATGACAGGCTTTACATCTTTGCAGTTATTTTCCTATACCTACTATTTCCTTAAAAATCAGTTAGCTTAGCTCCAACACAGTGTTTGGACAGAACAAAACACAAGATTAACTGTTTTAAAAAGCTGAAATATGCAAAGACAGGCACTTAAAAGTCCTACATCAGAGTAAGACAAGGCCTTGAAAATAGCTTTCTTCTTTCTCCTTTCTGAACTATACAGCAGCTATTTAGCTTAATCATTTTTAAAGATGTCCACCATTAACTACTGCAGCATGCTACATAACAGAACTACTGAATGAACTGTAATGTGGTTATTTATATTGCTTTTAAGACCATGATAACTCTCTGAAGGTGGGCCTTTAGCATCAACATGGCAACAGCCTGTCCTCAGTACGCAGCGTCTATCAGGCCTATTTTGCTAGAAAAGATCAGATATTCCAGGAAACTCAGGGCTGCTAATATACTCCTGCAATAAGCTACAACAAAGGATTTCACTCTTCTCTGAAGAATATTACACGTACAAAAGGAAAGCAATAAACATTTACAGTTGTTACCCCAACGAGCAGGAACAGGACAAGATTACAGGTCGATGGTTGGATCCAGGCCCAGCATTCAGGAGAGGCCAAACAGCAAGGCAAGGACTTGCTTTACCTGTCTGGGCTGAGCAGTTTGTGCCTCTAATATGGGAGAAAAGGTCAAACAAACCCGCTGGGCTGAGATAAGCTCATAGTACTGGACTCTGATCACAGGCTTTGAGCCACGCTCCATGATAGCCTGCCCTTCTCTGAGCAGCACAGCCCTGACCCCAGAGCTGGGCTGCAGCCCCAGGGCTAGACAGCCTTTAAGTCACTTGAAAGGCTCAAGGAGTTTTGCTAATCAGCACATTTTATTAGTTAAAAGCTCTTTTCACTGCAAACTTACTCAAAAGCTAGAAATGATCCATCTATAAACAGATTTATGGTGTACAGAAACCACCCCAAGCCTTCGGCCATCCTGCCCACAGGGCAAGAGCCTGAGCTCACATTAACACTGTGAGACTTCCAGGGGAGGAACCAAGGCAGCAGTGAAGGACCCTGTGCCAGAACTTTACCTGCTGTTGGGAATTGTAATCGAAGAGCCCCACAGTGGCTGCAGCTGAGTCCACAGGTACCTGGGTGCCAGAATAATCAAACTGCAGAGGCTCCATGCCAACGTGCTCCATGGGATCCAGGGGAACGCTCTGTGACTCTATGTTGGAAAAATCCTCCACGGGCTTGGCACCATTAGTACTCGCCAGCTGGGCTAAGCCCTCAGATCCGTTCTGGTTTGGACCCAGAAGATCTACTTCACTAGCAGAGTTCTGGCAATTACCAGGTGTACGGCTGCACAGAGAGGAAACAGGTCCATCACTAAGCATGTACATTTAATGCTACCACAAAGCATCAATTCACAGCAACAAACAGTACCACTCACTAGAGATAATGCAATGACGTTATAAAGGTAAAAAAAAATAAAATAAAATTCTAGGGAGCTATTCCAGATCTTCCTTTTACAAATTCTACAGAACAACCTGTGTAACTATTAACAAAGCTATGACACTGCAGCTCACTTGAAAGCTTTTTGAAATAGCTGTCATAGCTTCCTATTTACTCAACATAAGCACTGAACTGAAGTGAGAAATGGTTCATCCCAATTCAAGGGCAAGCAGTAAACATCTCACAGTGTATTTGTTTTCCTTCTACAGTTCTAGGTGTCAACATAAGGCTCAGCAAGCAAACTAGCAAGAAACAGAAAGGAATTCTCAGATTTTATCAATAGCCCAAATTTCATCACTTGTGAGATGCGAGGAACAAGTGCAAAAAAACTCAACTGCAGTTTAGCCCAGCCTCTAAGCAGGGTCAACACCTACAGCAGGTAATCCCTCACAAAGTAGTTAACAACTGGTGTGAAAATAACATTATGTAGTACAGAATTAGGGGGCTCTGTACAGATTATCAGTTATCACCCACCTTCTCACAAGTGCTTCCCTGTACACATTATAGCACCCTTATGACACTGCTTAAGAGAGCCAGAGGTTTTTCCAATTGCTCTCATAGCACAGAAGATCTTGCAAAAAAGTTAAGTCTGATGCTGATTAATTATTAACGTATGGTGCACATACCTGAAGTCTTTGACATCTGTGTCGATTCCATTCTGCACAGGCAAACCATTTGTTTTATCCATCACATCTCCCTCCTCTTTCAGATCTCCTAATTTATCGCCATCAAATGTGCCCTTATTTTTCTTATCTCCTTTGTCATTCTCATCATTCTCTGCATCCCTTGGCCCCTAGGCAAAAGATACATTACTTTAATAAGCTTGAGTTTCAGATCAATTTTGCTTTCATTCCAAGATGTTAACAAATCAAAGAAACATGTCACAATAAATAAGTAATTTTCAAGCATTAGTTCTTACAAATAAAAACATAAAAAGAGCAAAATAGTCAATCATGATCAAAGAAACAAGGGAATTAGTTTTCACTGCGTTCCAAAAGAGATTACATCTACCTGTTCAGTTTCTCCCATTTAAAAATTCAGAGCCTGATTCTACCACTCTAAAAATCCCAGCCCAAAATTATTTTTAAAGAATATTTACCAAATACCTCTCTTTCAAATTGGACTCAAGGCACCTCAAAATCAATTCGGGAGCGTTAAATACAACAGCATGTACAAAGGTGCATAAACTGAACTAGTGCCTTTCCAAAAGGAAAATGTTCTGAACTACAAGAGGGGACATGTAGTCAGATATCAGACAAATCTTAATCCAGAGGTGGTGCCTGGTCATGCTGCCCAGAGCTGTGGGTGTCCCATCCCTGGAGGTGTCCAAGGCCATGATGTAGGCAATTCAGCCCACAGCAAGGGGCTCTGAGGTCCCTTTCAACCCAACCATCCTCTGGTTCTATCACTTAACATCTCCATGTCAAAGATGCAGTAACTGACTGGATGAGTGCATGTATTCAAGCAGAATGGGGACAACACGCAGCTGCCTCGTTTTTCAGGGGCATTACTGCAGTTTGCACACTGAATGCCAAGGTGCAACTTATAAGAGCACTCGAATCGATCACTAACTTGACCATACAAACCTAAAGCACTTTGAGAAAAAGACTTTAAGAAGGGGAAAGAAGGATTTCATTTCTGCTGAGCACTTTTGTAAGCTGTATGGCATCCTCAGCATCCCTACCCTTATGTCTGCGTTTCATTTCACTTGGGAGAAGAATAAAGGGTGATTATGCCACTGGCAGTTTTCAACAACAGAAGGGAGAGGAAAAACAACATAATTAATGATAAAAACAGCAAGGGGCATACAAACATATTTATCATTGATAGCTGTGGTGCTGTCAAAGACACACCTCAGCTGAAGGAAAAGTGCACTGCAAATAGCAGGGCATTTGAATCAAACCATTATTCCATTCCCTCCATTTTAATGGTAGAGAGGCAATTTTTTTCCCCTGGATTTAGAGAAAAAACAATCATATTCTGGTGTTTGTTCTTAAATAAAATCTAACTATTCTTATTAATACTTGAGAGCCCGACTGCAAATGTCAATTATATATACAAATTTGGAGCTCTGCTCTCACCTACACAATGTGGTATTTACAGATGAAATCCTTCGTTTCAAAACTGACATCCTGACCACCAGCACTACAGAGCAGATACCTCTCTGACTCTGGATGATAAATTGACTCCTTCCACTGATTGTTCTTTTTTTTCCTACAAAAATCATCTTTCTTAGGCTCAGGGTGCAACAATGTTATCAGGGGCCCACTAATGAGAGGAAAAATAAGAGGATGGATGAAGGAGACCAGGAATGGGCTCCCTGAAGAGATGAGCACAGCAGTCTCCTAACAGTAACAAACCTACTCTGCTTTTATGTTTCTCGACACTCACTGATCCTGCACTCAGCTGATGAGGTGGAGCTGAGATGTGGCTTTTTTTCCCCCCACTGTGAGGATGAAGCTTGATTATGCCTCTACTGCCACATGCTTAGATTTGAGGCAGCAGTGACTGCGCTTTCTTCCCCACCCCACCAAGCAACAGTGACTAATGCTATTTCTCCACAGGAAACAATATGCCCTTGAAAGCATTCCCAAACTGGAGTGGCTTATGCTCCTAGCATCGTTACATGGAGCTTTTTGTTCTCAGCCAGCAACAAAGCATCCACACGTTCATCCAAAAACCACACTTGGCTACATGGACATCTGCATACTTTTCAACAAAAATAAGGTTTAAATGGTGCTCCTGCAGGTATGCTTCTCCTCAGAACCAGGGGGTGTCAGCCACCTTCAACTCCTTTACACTCATGTCCTACACTGCATCCCCTCAGTCAACACTGACCTTCCCGTTTTAACAGAGACAGCTGAATTATAAGAGCAAATAAAAAAAGAAAAAAAAACATCTGCCTCTAGGAATGGATTAACAAACAAACAAAGCAGCAAATGGAGAAAACAACATAATGGAAACTCAAAATTTCAGAATCAGGCACACTTACAAATCCTCCTTTCCTTAGGCAGGAATCTCCGGGAGATGAGCTCAACACATATTCCACCATGCTAACTCCAAGTCCTCCACTCTCTGACCGTGGTGAAAGCACTGAGTTGACTTCACTATTCACATGAAAGCCCTGACCAGGTCTTCTCTGAACCATAATTGGTTGGGAAACAGAGTGATCTGGAACAAAAACGTGTAATTCTTGTAAGTAGATCCAACTATTTGAAGGAGGCAAGTCATTAAACATGTCCAGTGTCTTAATTGTAGTAAGAAGTGCCAGCTTTTTGATTTTGATGCCCACTGGAGAAGGATGGCTTTCTCATTCCTGAAATACTAGGACCTATAAAGCTACAAGTGATAACTGCATTCAAATTCTAAAATCATAAATTTCAGAAGTTTGTCTCTGAGTAAGGACTGCAATTAAAAAACAAAGTTTATTCAGTTTTATTAAAACTCTTGTGTTAGTAAATTGAAAAAAAAACAGTATTCATTTGAACTATAACTGTTACTTAAAACATCATCCTACAGTTACACCAGCTTACAGTTGTTTTCCTGGTCGTATGACTGAACATACTCATATCTCATTATTGCAGTTTCTCCTAGCTGCTATTTCCTCAACAGAAGTTTGAGAACTTCAATTCTTCTTCCCAGACCTCTGACCTTGCAGCAGCCCCATCTTTTTATCCCCTCTGTGCTTCAAGGGTTTTAAATCCAACCAGAACCTACATAAGGATAGATGTCTCCAAGTTCTAACAAGCTCAGCAGAAACTGCTGGCTGGGCAGGAGGTGACCTTCCATCCCAGTGAAGGAAGGGAAGACGCACTCAGCTTCTGCATGTTCAGACTGGTAACAGCCAGCAAGTTAAAAATTACTGGGAGACGGTAGCGTGGCTGCCAGGGACTGGGGGAAGAGGCATGGAATGACACTGATACTGCAGCTTCCCTGTAAGGCATAAGCCATCAAGAGAAGAAGGTCTATTCCATTCTTGCTCCTAGCTACACTTTCTTGCTTCTCTCCCAAGCACAAGTATCCACCCAGCCACAAAATGAAGTGGACCGAGAATTATCTGGGATAAAACTAACGAAGAAAAGAGAAGATAGTTTTAACCCAGATCAATCCCCCAGAGCAGCTTTCATTGCACTGCTGCGTAACTACTTGTACCTTAAGAAGAAAGCAGCAGCCTTTATCAGATAGGACCATTCCTAGCAGTGCTGGCTTTAAATGCTCTCTAACTACCACAGGCTGTAGGAGTGAAGGACCACAGCCGTATGGAGGACTGCAATGCATACTGTGGACACAGAAGGAGGGAAAAGGGATGGAGCAAAAAGGTATGTTATGGAAAAATCAGGCTTCACCAGTTCCATCACTCATGGAACAAACCTGACTCTTGGCCAAGGACACTTGCACACCCCACCTCCACAGTGCTCTCTGCGAGTGACCTGAGCAACTGCTCAGACCATGGCTGCTCTCATTTTTGATGAGAAAGGGAAACTGACTTCCCTGACTCACAGACAGTAGTGCAGGTCACAGCTCGGGAATAAAGGCTGCAAGGTGCATTGGATTAATTGAGAATAAACAAAGGAGGAGATGAGACTACAGGCTTTGACTCATGGAGATCTGCCATCAGCCAGTGTAGGAGGTTGCCTCCCCCACGTCTCCCCTGTTTGTCTGGTGGACACAGCCAGCCCGACAACTGCAGCAGCACAGGAGAAAGTCTCATCCTTAGCTATTGTTGTTCAGAGCCTGGCTCAGCTCTTTAATCCACCCTTAGCACAAGCAGCACAAAGTGCAGCTGCAGATGCACACGCTGCAGGCTGCAGTCAGACAGCTGGAGGCAGCAGCTCCCTGAGATCTCCCCAGAGCTCACAGAGCCTGCAAGGTTCAGCTGGGAAGATTTTGATTTATTTTTGCCAGGCAAACAAAACAAAACAGAAAAACAGCAGTGAAATTGCTCACTCAGAGCTGTACCTCCGCAGAGTCGTTTGGATACTGCACAGGGTACTCAGCAATGTTTAACGAACATAGTCAGTACAGACAGAAAGCACTAAAAGTAAAAAGTTAAGATTTCAAATTCAACACATGCATATGATTTTTTGCCATTTAACTAAAATAAACCTGAACACTTTCCCCTTAAAAGTTCAAAATATGGGACAGTCTCCGATCCAAGAACAAAATTCTTGGCAGATAAACTTCAACACAACTAATTCAAAACATCTCTTCATTTATTTCAAAATTGATGTTTTGGGGCTCTGGCTCATTAAGTATTTAAAAATTACTTTTTCTCTCCACCAATGTTGTTCTCTAACGTCTTTGTTCAGTCTTAAAGCAATCCATCCCAAGGCAAAAAACGCATCAGAAAGTTTTAATTCCAATTCTAACTGCTACCTAAAATTTTTAAGGAGATAAATATAAGAGTACAAGCATTCACACATGGCAATCTTTTTATAGCTATGGGTATCTTTCTAACTCTAGCACAAAACAATGTGTGTTTTAAAGGTTTTATTATTATTATTATGTAAAACAGATGTTTTTGGGTTTTTTTTAAACATTTTAAAAGCTGCGTCATCCAAACTGGCCAGCAATTTTGAGCAGAGGAATTGCATGTTTCTGTGTTCAATTCCAACTAAATTAAGTAAATAATCGAGCTACCTGATGTTCCCCAAGCACTGTCTCTCCACTGATCTCCCAGAAATATCCCTTTTGGTCCATCTTTGCTGGAATCATCAGATTCCCAAAACTTTTTACCCGGCAACAGCTGCTGCAATTAAAAAAAAACAACAAAGCATGATTAAAATAAGTATAAAATGCAAACATAAACCATAAGCGTCTCCCTTCTAAACATGAGTCAATCATTAAACACAAACTGATACATGCTTATAATCAAAATATTTATATACTGCTAGGGTGTAAGCCGTACAGCAATGGAGACAATAACTCAATCTCAGCAATCCTCTTACATTCTTAGATGCTTTACAGACACTGCACACGCAAGCACACGCATACAATTCACATCGTGCAGCCTCTCTACACAAGAGCAAATGGTAAGAAAAACGTTAGCAGGAACACTGCTGTGATGAGAACACTGTCATGACTTCCACCTGAGCTGTGAGGATACCTCCAAAACCACCCAGCATTTCCAGCAGGAGTTCTTGCCTACCCAGGTTCTGGTGCTGGCAGGGACAGAATATAGGAAGAGGTGCCAGGAGCTCTCACTCCTCACTTCCTTAATGACTGCTAAGGGCTCTCAGTGCTATGAAGGTTATTGGTAAACAATAATAAGAGTGAACAGTTCTGGGCCATCACACCTGCCACGCATGCATTGTTCCTGCAAAATGAGAGGAGAAAGGCAATGCACTTACTGAGGAGAGGACAAAGTCACCATTGACTCAGATGAATCCAAGGAAGATTGTACAGAAGCTCAGAAGGTGGCAAAAAGAACAATGTACATTATTTAGGGGATGCATTTTAAAGCAATGTGTGGCATCCAAATACAGCAAAGGGAATTTCAAGCACTCCTTAAGTGCCTTGGATGTCAAGCATACAATCTTCAAATTAAATCCTCAGGCTGAATGAGATGTATATAATTGGGACAGCAAACAACAGCACATTCACAGCAAATTAAAAAAAAAAAAAATGAGCCTTGCCTGATGAAGTTGGAATAAAACTCAAGGAACTGGAAGATTAGCAAGTACTCACATCTGTACAGAATTACCGTAGCACAAACAAGAGTATTAGATTAGTCAAATGTCTTATATAAATTAGTGTTGATAGCTCTATACTCCGCCAGCTTGTGTACAAATTTAAGGCTACAGCCTAACAGACTGTGGGGTAAAGGCAAAGCAACAGCAAACAATTTCAGAGCCTCACAACTTCCAGAGCCCCCTGGTTTAAGGCAGGCAAGGAGAGAAGCAGAGCTCACTCTTTACTTTTCACTTCAGGAAGACCCAGCCAGCATCACAAAGCAGCTCTGTAGGCATGAACTTAACTCTGATGTCCCCAGATTGAGATAACTAGAAAACACCATACTTAAGATAGGTATTATAATGCAAACAACACCCATTCTAAGCGGCACACGAAAAGCAGAACTCCTTACAAATTCTCAGGAAGTCCCACCACACACTAGAGTGCAATTCCACTCAGTTATTCAATGAACACCCAATGCTGCTGTTGCCTAACAGTGATTTTGCTTTTGCACTGATATCAGCTGAGATTAAAATCAACATGTGACAAACAAGCACAGGAAAAAAATAGAGTGAGATGTGTTAGGGAGAAGCCTGCGCAGACACAAGATGGAGGACAGAGGTGTGCAGCAGGAATAGAGCTCAGCACAGAAGCACTACTGCTCCAAGCCCCGTCTAAAGCTGCAGGGTTTTGGGCACGCTGCCACACACCTGAGTAGGGTCTGTACAAGCTCCCAAAGACAATAAACCAATGCATCCCCACCCACACAGCCTACATCACCGATCACTAAAATCCAGGAGGTCACTCCCACATCATAGAATCACCAAGTGTGGAAAAGACCCCTAAGGTCATCCAGTCCAACCACCACCACCAATATTTCCCCACTAAACAGACATTCACGTGTACATGAACACAGTGCCTACAAGTCTCCCTTTAGCACTAGGTTCCAGAATCTGATCCTCAAACACCAAACTTCCACCTCTCCCGGCTCCTCGATCACAGCACACCACCCACACCTCAAAACTCCCAGTGCTGCCGTCTGCCCAAGCAAGACCATTTAATTGCTCATTTTCTCTACAAGGTATCCCATTCTAGTTCTAATCTCTTTTTCAGCAGTGAGTCATCTCCACCCAAATCTCTCAAAAAGAGGAAAGGAAAGAAAAAAAAAAAACACCTAAGAAAGCTTTGTAATCTAAGTGCTAAACTTCCTCCAGATTGTATTGTCTTCTTTTCACCAAGAAGACAACTCAGCTCGTTATTTTAACTCTCAACCCACTAAGCAGTAACAGCATTTTTCCTGGCTGCTCCTTTCTTGCAACCAGAGACAGAAACACCACAAGACCAGCAGGTCACTTGCTTTTTAGATATCTGTTGGTGACTTTAGATTTTGTTATTAGCTCACATAAGCTGCTCATGAGCCTTCTAAGTGATCAATGACAGCAGTGCAGCTTGCACCATGCTCCCCTTCCTGCAGAGTTCAAACACAAGACATCTGCAAGGACAAGTGACGTCCATCAGCAGCTCATTCCCAAACACAACCTGTTCCCCCATCACAAAACTCAGCTCCTCCAATCCTGCTGTCAGCACTCCACCAATAACTGCTCTCCTTCCACCATTTCAGAAAGTTTAGAAGAAAGCAATAGAAACCCATTAAACAAAACTTCTCATGTCCTATGAAGAAAGGTTGAGGGAACTGGGCTTGTTTAGCTTGGAGAAGAGAAGGCTCCAGGGAGACCTCATTGTGGGCTTCCAGTACTTGAAGGGAGCGGATAAACAGGAGGGGGAACGGCTGTCTGTGAGGGTGGGTAGTGACAGGACAAGGGGGAATGGTTTTAAACTGAGACAGGGGAGGTTTAGGTTGGATATTAGGGGGAAGTTTTTCACCCAGAGGGTGGTGAGGCACTGGAACAGGTTGCCCAAGGAGGCTGTGGATGCCCCATCCCTGCAGGCATTCAAGGCCAGGCTGGATGTGGCTCTGGGCAGCCTGGGCTGCTGGTTGGTGACCTGCACATAGCAGGGGGTTGGAACTGGATGAGCACTGTGGTCCTTTTCAACCCAGGCCATTCTGTGATTCTATGTCCTTCAATAATACCTCACAGTACATAAAGGGACACAGACTGAAATGGGCAATGCTCAAATGAAAAGATGAGACAGAGCACAGACTTGCAGAAAGCAGACAGGAAGAGCTGAGCAGAATTAGAGCATTTTTTAGCCAAAGAAAGAACATCATCTGGTTTATGGGAAAACTCAACTCCTGCCATATGTTCTTGAGTTTCCAAAAAGTAAATACATTTTCCTCGTATACTGAAGAAAGCAACAGTAAACTCTGTACTTAGAAAATTCATTTCTACTCGAAGATAAAAGGCAACTTTAACCAAAAAAATCACGTGTAAGAGAAAATCCACATCTCTAGACCGGCATAGAAGGGCAACAGGGAACCCCGAACTGCCTGGCCAGTACAAAGCAATATGTAATATGATTTTAACGCAATATTTAATATTAATACAATCCTAAAATCTGAAGCACACCCAATTAAAGGTTTGGGATGAGAAGTCTGCTGCAGGTAGCCAGCTCAGCTCTGCCCCGGTTTAATATTTTGAGGCCTCCATTCCCAGACAGCAGAAAACAACAGCAATGAGATGCTTTTCATCTCACAAAAACTCAAAACACTTTCTCACAAAGCACTTTGAAATCTGAATTATATCCAAATCATACCCTGAAGCTGTGGAAAGTGATATTCGTGTGAGCCACTGTGCTCACATATGTACTTCACACACAGCACTACAAACTACACACAGTTAAGTAAGTAAGAAAAAAGAACCACCTTCCTATGCATCTCTGTTATTGAAGCACAGCAACAAACTGTTATGAAGTGTCATACGCAGAGTAAGCTTTTATTTATATCTTGGTTGCTCGTTTAATAAACATTTCTATTTTCTTGAAAACAAGCTGATTCACTACCACAAAAGACAGCAAGACTCTGTCCTCTGGCTCGAGGATGACTTCAGAGTAATTTAATCCTCTATTGTTTCACATACCCTCTATCCCTTTCTTCATTTTACCCCTTAACAGCGTGATCCTGAAGAACTGGACCTGAACACCTTACAGTTTTGCTGTGAATCACAAATAAGGATTAGAAAAGCATTCTGATACTTGCTATCTCACACACTGCACTACAACAACAACAGCATTTCTGTTCCTTGCAGTTTAATCTTTTCCCCCAGAATGTAAAATTTCAGACTGAAAGCTCTCACATTAGTAGAAAAAGAATATTAAAGTTTAATTTCCATATGGATTCAGTGTGTGTTTACAGCTGGGAAGGGCAAGAAGCAACCAAAAGACAGTTGCAACAGATGTAAAGAAGGCCCTCGCCCTGTCAGTACTGCTCCATCCCCAATGAGAGGTTTAGCAGTTATCTTCCACTGAAGTACATAACAGCCCACCAAGATGACAAATTTTTCCTTAGGGAAAGTTGCTAGTTGTGATGGAAAAGTTATTCAAGCAAACATAATCCAGTTCTTCAGTGTGAAAATTAAAAAAAAAATGCAGAGGTTAGGAGACTAGGTCATTTGTTCTGTTTATTAAAATTGACCTTATCTAGTACAAAAATAATCCCTCTAAGCCCTCTTACAGAGGACTTACTGAGTTAGGCCAATATTCAATTTAGCAGAGGGGAGGAGGGATGACATACACATCAACAAAAGCAATGCTACATCAACAAGTACTGAGCCTGTGTGTATGGGCCCCCTGAGATGGGATTATGAATTAAACAAATTAAGTAAACTGATCCCCTTCAGACAATGCAAATATTAAGATAAAAGAAGCCATCTGTGCCCCACCACAGCAGTTGGAGAACTCTGTTTCTCTGCAGTAACAGGTATGGACAGGCAGAGCACGTATTCACAGGTCCCCTTTGGGCAGCACTGCAAATTTACAAATGCTAAGATGTTATCTACCCTCAAAAATGCTGCCTCCAAAAAGCAAACCGTGTCGAGACTGAGTGCACAAGCAGCAGCCTGAGCTGGATCCCTCTGACAAGCTCCCTGCTGCCAGGATAGCTCGTTACCCCACCCTGAACCGTGGGCAGCTTTGTGCCTTGCTTACAGGGCTCTGGCAGAAAAAGAGCCAGCACATAAAGAAGAGGCAGGATGACATTACTGGGAACAGTGTGGAAGATTAAAACAACAACCCCTCCATCTTGCCATGCTGACAAGCTGTGAAACGCATGGCAGTGAACCCACAGACATGAGCTGCCTCTCTGCAGCCACCAGTGCAGATCCAGCTGCTCCTGCTGAGATGTTGTGCAGCCCCTGCTCCAAGCATCCCCAGCTGCTGGGGCACTGCACACCCACAGTCCTCCCACTTCCAGTGCTGCTAGCATCAGATGACTAAAAAACTGTACTGAAAAATTATTCACATCTTTCAGTGATCCACAGTCCGGTAGCCAATGAATCATTAATTTATGAGAAGAAAGCAAAGACATCATTCGTGGTGAAAACAATGTTATGTGGTGGTGTTTCTTTTTGGTTTTAGAGCAGATAGAAGAATGCTGAAGCCCAGTGTGACAACCACTCCACCTAAGAAAAAGCTCATCTGTATCAGTGATGACATGATCAGGCACATGGAGATCCATGTGCCACTTCAGCCTTAGCTGTGTAGATCTGCTGCAATGAGCCATGGGGCTTGTAGGACTTAGCTGAAGTCAGAGCCAGCCTAGAGTGAGGCACCAAAACCTTGGTGGCCCAAGAAGCACAGTAACAGAATGCCTGTGATAAACACGGGAAGTATTTCTTACCAGCCTCTCTTTTTAGGAGCAGGGGGAAAATTAGCTGTTACTCAGACACTTTCTTCTGAGTTTTTGGCCCAACTCTTGCATTTCTGAAGTTAAGACCCACAGCTACCCAATGGCTTTGTTCCCATGAGCCGCATTTTGTAGGAGCAGTATCAGCTGCTCCCTCGCTCCAGCCGCAGCCTTACCTCACAGCATCACCTACTATCAAATGGGGCACGTTCAGTTCAAAATACATGTGCTGATGAAGGAGACAGACCACCTCTTGGTGTCTCTGCACTGTCCACTACACAAAAAAGATGCTGTACGAATATTCAATATTGCTAAGCTCCAGATAAGAGGAATTACAGTGAAGAAAAGCAGGCACCCAGCTCCCCTGTCTTGAGGGCCTGAGAAGAAAAAGAACTTGCACAGCTCACATTAAGCTTCTGATAAGCATCACTGCTGTGTGATCAAAGATTTCAGAAGACAGCATGAGAGGCACGGACAGCGTTCTGGTCTGTGTGCTGAAGCAGCAGAACCAACCAGCTCCATAGGGGCAATTTTTGAACAGACCTTCATTCTGCTTCTTGCTTCACTAACTTCTGTACACCCTCTCTACTACATTCTCTTCTGTAGATGTTGTACAGGAGTTTAAAACAGTTAAATGGAGGAAGGTGCAATTCTGAAGACAGAGACAGCCACAATACAGATGAAAGCTGTGGGTTTTTAAACCACTCTTAATTTCCCCAGATTACACTATCTGTTCATCACAAATCAAAAGTTATCTAGTCCGCTGTTAAAATCCAGATAAATTATTTGACTGCACCCTTTTAAAAAGCTCTGATGTTTTAGGAGACACAAGCTCCTCAAACCACTAAAATTGTGATGATATTGCTTACCAAGAAGCAAGGAAACAGGAAGATAAAAGATAGACTAAATGCTTTGTTTTCCCAAATATATAAACAAACACTTCTCATCTTTCACCTCCAGGGTTTTCAATATCATACTTTGGATCTGATATTATCAACTCTCTGCAGCTAAGAATCAGAAGCATGGATCTCAGTTTACACAGCTCCCAAAATTGGCCTGGTGGATGTATGTTGAAATTCTTCAAGAAATAGAGAGAAAATTCAATGGATGAAGAAAGGAAACCACAGTGACTGACAGAGAAAAACCTACGGGAAATAAGGAATAGCAACTTAGGTTAGACAAATAGAAGGTGAAATGCCATCTCTCCCGGAAGAAACATGCCTGCTCCAGTGTATGGAAAAGCCCAATGACAGAAGGATGCTGTCCCAAAGTTCCAGTGCTATTGTCAGAAGAAAGGAAAGGGGAAAAAAAAGAAAAAAGTGAGTCATTTTTTAGAAGCAAAGAAAACCTCACATCCCGAAGATAAAAAAGAAACACTAACTTCACTTCTCTCAACAAATCACTGAATAAATCAAGAGATGGTAAAAATCAGCAGAATTAAGAACCTCTTCAGGCATTCAAATTGACATGACCTCATGCCACACTAAGCACAGAACAATTTTACCCTTACTCTGACCAGGCATACAGATAACCTATGCACTCTGTATATGAAAATGAACATCCTGCCTTAGTGAGGGTGTAAGAAGTAATATTTACAGAACTTTCACACCCATCATTCCTTCAGCATGTTACATATGGAGGTACATTAGCTGTTTTTCAGCAGCTTTAGATGGATTTATAATGGCATGTTTTCTCCTTTCTATATTATTTTCTTCTACTCTTAGTAATAGTTTCAATGTAGATCCAGAAATACAGAGGTTTTCCCTTCACACACTGTCAGAATGAACTGCAATTCAGCATTATCATCATCCAGAGAAGAAAGAACAGAGAGCAGAGAAGCTTAGCTTCTGAACTGCAGGAATTCAGAGGTCTTCCACCTCTGGAAGACCACTACACAACAATCCTGGCTTTCTGTTTTCTCCACACCAACTGTTTCTGGATTCTAGAGGTTGTTTTTTTAATCTAGTTCGTAAACTAGGTTACAGAAATAGGAATCACTGGAGAGGGGAAAAATAAAGCAATGTGAATTTCACAGACCGGAATGTAGAAAAGAAGCCTCTCCAAAACAAAAGACCTGCATTACGCTAGAGACAGACCCTCCGTGCATTAATATCCTCCTGCAAGACAAGATTTTCTCGTCTCTGTTCTTCCATAAGTCAGAAGGCTTGGCTACAAAGGAAAAGGGAACTATGCAAGGACAAGAAGCATTTACATCCAACTTTCAGGAACGTTTAACGGCCATCTAGAAGCAACTCGCTCTTCTTCCATGTTAGCATAAGTAGGTAAGTTCTCTATTCAAAGAAAAAGACATACCTTCCCCAACTCTACTGCCTGCTTACTGCACAGTGAGATTAAGGAAATTCGTGCTGTTGGGCTACGAAGCTGGAAACAGAGCATCCACTATCTGACAGCTCCTCAGTCCTTTTAGCTGTCCAAAGCACTGACCACTTCTGAAACTCTTGATTATGCTACCCAGCCACTCAAACATTAAACACAGCCCTATGCTTTATGACAAGAGCCAGTAGGTGGCCAGGAGCACAAACTGAGCAGTAGACAATGACTGACAGCCAAACCCCACAATATTGTAGGGCCTGAGATCATGGGATCCCAAAATAAACATGCTACAAGTATTGTAACAGTCGTCATAAGACAGATTTCTAACTGTTCTTTTACAACCACCATTTTGCTGTTTGATGATACGACAGGTGGAGGGCTTAGCTGTTCCTCCTACTAAGACACATCCAGCCTGACAGGTTTCTGTTTTGTTAAAGCACACACACACAAACTTCACATCCATAATGGAGAACTTGCAAGTTCAGAATCATACCAGCAGTCTCAAAAGCCTCCTATACATTTACCTCCTCCCCCCAAAATACAGATTTTCTTCTGTAGGCCTTTTACTTACCTCTCCCATAGCCCGTCCTTCCAGAGCAAGCGCTTGAAAATCATGGTTCAGCTCATCCATAGAACGCACCTATTTACAGATGGGTGAGAAAAGCACATGAGGAAATGCTTGGGTTTTTCTGTTTGTTTTTGATTATTATAGTCTACAGCATTTTCTTCTGACAAACTGTGAGCTACAGCCTATATTGCAGTACACAACAAGGCTACTGAGCACCAAGAGATTACTTACCTGTAAGATTCCCAGAAGACACCACTCTTAGCATTAGATTTATATATGCACAAAAATATGGCAAAAAGAACAACTATTTTAAGACACAAAGTCTAACATAACTACCTTTGCCAAGTTTATTTTAAAGATCAATCTTTCACACTGAGGTGCATCATTTCGGGAAAAGCAGTCAATGCATAAGGAAACAAATCAGGAGTATTTCCTCTCAAGCAAGACCAAATAAAGACTTAGAGCAGCAGACTTACGTTCAACCTACAATAATACAAAAAACAGTGCTAGAAACAAAAAGCAAATTAAACGAAATAGAACTGCATAAAACAGGAGGCAGGGGATGAAGAAAGGAGAGCAAAGTCCTGACATCACCTGTCAGGTATTATACCCTTATCAGTGCTTCAAGCAGGAAGCCCAGGGTTGCAGAAGGCCCTAGGACAACTCCTCACAGGGTCTCCTCTTTCCCAGCGGGTCAGCAGTGTAGCAGCCCCACAGCACCCAGGACTTGCGAACTGAAACAAGGTGGGCAAGCATAGGTGAGAGCAAGGGGCTCCTTCCCCACGTCTGCAGGCACTGTGCTCCTGGGCACGCCGGCCTCCTGCTCACTGCAAGGCCTACAGCCACACTACAGCAGTTATGTAACTTCTCTGCTGCTGCTCTGGATCATGATTAGATAAAAACGGCTTCAATTAGAACAGCAGAAAGCAGCAGTTTAGAACTGTTAGCTAAATCAATCAGTAATTGAAAATACAAGAAAACGTGGTTTTTGTTTTGTTTTTTTCCTGATTTGCATCCCCAAATCTCATCCAGGCAAACTCCTGCAGTTGTAGCCATTGAACATACGTGCAGAAGCAGGAGATAAAAACAATATCATGGACTTGAAGATGAAGCACAGAAGTTCAGCTATGTGCCAAGATTCGCGTTCATTTGCTGCCCTTCCCAGGTAACACACCTGAATCAGTGCAGCCCTCATTACAACAGCCACAAGCACTTCGGATGGCACACAAGCAACACTACACACCTACTGTGTTTACCTAACCCTCAACCTCACAGATCTGATACAGGTTTCTGTTGAAGCAGTGGTAATAGTTTATACAACATTTATTTATGAGTAATCCACACACTGTCACTGCAGCTCTTTATAGGAGCTTTTCAGGACGCTGAAGACACACAGTTTAGCCATCTCACCACTTAAGACTTGTAGGCACCTCTAGGTCAAAGGAATGAAATCAGTATAACATCTGGTGGGTGACATAGCATAAAGGGAAAAAAAATCTGGCTTAGACATTCACGCACCATCAGTGCTGGAAGCAGTCACACCATGCTCACTGATCTGAAGCCTGACTCTGGCTTCTGGTATTCCTACCACTATTTCCAGCCCAATGGAGTCAAGACTTTGCTATGAGTATGCTTTGTTTCTATTTTAAGACAAGATTCAGTAGACCTCATCCAAGAACATCAGATACAAGGAAAGTGAAGTCCTCTCCAGTGCGAGTTTTGCTAATATTCTGTGACAATACTGCTTTGTAAAAGATTAACAGCACGTTGTTAAATTGCACGTTTCTGTAACTGGCAAATCCTCAATGCCCAGTCATGCAGAATCAGTTTATTATCATCTCCTAGTTCAAAAGTATTTTCAGTTTTGCTTCAGCATTGCCACCTCTTGCTGTGACCCTCACACAGCTACAAATCCATCCAGAAACAACAGGACTCCACCTTCCAAAAACCACAGCACCAGTTAACGACCAAGGCTTTGCTCTACTGCCAACTCCATCGCTGATCCACCAGCTAACACATCTTGGCTGCCTCATGTAAGAACAAACTGCAGAGCAGTTCCAGCTGAACTCATAGGAAATGTGACAACCCCCAGACATGCCATGCCACAAACGCTGAACAGTAGCAGTCTGTTATTTCAGTGAGATATGTGAGGAGTAGAGAGGCTAAACAAAGGTTCAGGAGGTGATGTTCGTTACTCTCAGTGCTAAAGCAATGACCCAGCAAACCACAGATGCAGCCACAGTGGCACAGCTCCAGGATCTGCAGCACAGTGGAAAGTGCTAATGCAAAAACATAGGCTGCTTCGTGACGCTCCCTCCCAGCTTCACCAAAACAAACTCCCACAGGTGGATGTCATGCTATGGGAACCTAAAAACAAAGCTGCAACAAAGATAACATCATTACATTCCTAGCAGAAATCAGAAGAACTTTAAGAGATGTGTCTACTTTGCTCTGATCACATCCCAGCCCCAGCAATAGCACAAACATTCCCGATGAGAACTCCAGGCAGAACATGCAGCTAATTGCTGAACAATAACTCCATTTCTTCTCTCAGTGCCTCCACTCTCCTTTACGATGCTCTGGAATGTTACAAGGTCTACTGTACTCCATCATAAACATAATTTATTTAAGAAGAATGCTAGAATCTGTATATTTTATTAGATCACATCATATGCAAGAATGTTTCTAGACATTTCTTGTTCAAGTATTTTCCTTGAGCAGAAAAATGTTATGCAGTGAAAGCAATTCCAGCAGCACACATATGCGACTTCCATCCATGTGTGCAGCCACACTCCACCCAGGCTTGAGTTCTCAGTAGAGAAGCCAGAGCTGCTGTACTATTAACAACACCAACATCTCCAGCACACTCAAAGCCTTCAATGCAAGTTCATGATCTCTCACCAAACTCACAATACTACAGCAATCCTAATGATTATGGATTAAAGTCTTTTCTAAATCAGTTCCCTACGCCCAACTCGCAGGTACTGGATGCCCAGGCTGCATATAACTGCCAATATGAGATCCCCTTCTCAGCCACGTCATTCCTTCGCCTCCACTGAGCATCTTACTGATTTGTCTGTAATATAAATTTGCTTATTATTCTATTTCCTAAGGCCATACCCAAATATCCTCTTCCCATTTTTCCACTTGATGTTATAAAGTAGCAACATCTCTTCACTTTCTTACATGAGGTGAACATGACATCAGAGGGTTCCTTTACTTCCATTCAAAAAAGGATAGATACCTTCTCAAACAGCAGAACTTCCAACCAAAGCCATGACTGCTTACACCTTTGTGTTCCAAAAGACAGGCTGTACCCTGAAGTGGTAAAAGCAATATAAATGGCCTCATGCCTCACTGGGATCTATCCCTGTTAGCTCTCACTGCCCTACACCAAGCACAGACATGGAAGGTAGCACCACGATGGTGCAGGCACTGGAAACAAGGAAGTCCACTGAGAAAGAACTTATGCACGGATCAGCATTGATGTATACAAGATTTGATTACCATAAGATGTACTTCCCTGCTCAACTCTGGTTTTGAAAGAAACCCGGAAGACACTGCCAAGATAAAGTGGCTGCACAAGGAAGCAGCCCCTGCTATCACTACATGGCACGATAAGCTGGTTCCTTGGAAGAAGAGGCGATCTTGAGAAACACCAGGAATCACAGCAAGAGAAGTCAGCTGTCTGTAATCACAACTGCCTCAGAAGCCAGCCAACAAAACAGGCTTCTTGAAAAGCCCTCAGCTGCAGCCCTCAGCCTCTTCCAGGCACTCCAACCCGCAGAGCACAACACAGCACTTCACCACTTGCACAGAACAGACCTCTCGACCCTTTTGTGAAGAGGGCTCAGGGCTCGCTCTCTGGCAACGCAGAAAACCAGCAAGGCTTCTTTTGAAGCCTGCTTAACAACACGAAGGCCTTCGAGCTGTCTTTTGGAAACGCTGTTTCTGAATGAGTTACAAAGCAATCCCATTGCACAGGAGTGTGCCTCACCTTCACGCCGTGCTGCGTTCGCGCTCGGGGATCATGTAAATCTCACCAAACTTAACGAGTATCTCATTCAAGTCAAGTCATTTCTGTGCACATTAATAGAAGAATGTGTGTCACTGGAGCACACTGCAGCTCAGAGCCACACTGTTGGTGCATGTTTTAGTGCTGTGTCTGCCTGCTAGCTGTGCCCATGGGCTGCAGCAAAGCCCAGGGCTGCTCTATTCCACTCTCTCTGAAGCCCTTTAACCAATTTTCACCTTTGCTCTGAAAAACACACAATAAAGAGACAGCTGTATTACACAGTACTCACTCTAGATCAGACTCCAATTCTCATTTGCAGTTTCACGAATTAAAAACAACTAACAAAAAAACCACAACATCACTAGGGCCACTCTGAAGCCAAGAGGAACTCAAGCCCTTTTGAGTTTCAATAGCTCTGATTCCCACTGCCTGTTTTAGAGAGGACAAGACTAAACAGAACACTTTCTATTCCTACCTACTGTGGATTTCAACAGCACAAACCAATTTATCTCTGGGTCAGTGGTCACTTCCCAAACTCAGCCTCCCACGCAGCAGTAGAGCTTGTTGGCAACTGTGCATCAGACACATCACTACAGATTTCCAGCCCCTCAAACAGCAGGCAGCTGATCCATGCTAGGTAGTCAGTGCATGCAGGACAACCACTTCTTTTTCTCTAAATTACATTAAGTTTTGCAGTGATGAAGCCCTGTAAGTGACAGCAACTCAGAAGCAATCATTTCCCAGCCTCAAAGCTACAGACACTTGTCCTGCCACACCTGGAGTGCTTCTCAGCTGCATCAATGTGGCAGAGATTGAGGCAGCAGCATTCCAAGAGCTAGAGGCAATTTGTGCCACACTACAAACCCAAGCAAAGCACTTTGAAGCCCTCAGAAACAAACTGTTAGAGGTACAGCTTCTTATAAAAAGAAAAAAAAAGCAGTGCTAAAAAACTAGAACCCTAGAAACGGAGGGAAAGCTGGGGAAGCATCAGCTGCACACCAGCAGACCCACAGAAAGACAGCCATAAACACACCTGAAACCCAAGCAACTGATGGGGCACGCTGCACTGCTGGCACTCAAAACTCATGTTAAATTTAACCCAGCACACAACCAGGCCCACAGGGTTAAAAGGCACTTGTCAAAAGGAATTCTGCAGTCAGTTAAATTAACAGGAAGTGCCGCCACAAACTGTCCTTACGGTTACTAACCAGGGATTTGAAGGGCCTACCAAATTAACAGGAGAGCAACAGCATATTTGCCTTTAGGATTTTCAGTACCACCGTTTGCATGCCATACATTTATTTTTGCCCAGAAGTGATAGCTACAGGCAAAGCAGCCCAATGGTAACTTTCAGTAAATATCAGTGTCAATAATCAGTCTTAATGCTGCACATTATATTCAGCAAACAAAGGTGCTACAGATTCCTAATATGACCTTTACACACAAATTCAAAAGGTAATACTGTTCCATATCTCACGACGTGCTGGTAACTCAGGGGATCGTACACTGGTTTGATATATTAAGGAATCCTCGTTTATATTCAATTTATATTCATCTAGACAGATATGCTGCAAAACTACCAGAAACTCTATTTCACCCTTAATCACAAGGAAGGGTCACAGCATTTCTTCTTCATACTCATGCAAGTATCATTTCCCAGTAAGAGGGAGAGGAGGTAGAATTAAACAAATAAACACAGAGTGGAAAGAAAAACCAAAAAAGGTCCTTTGGAGAATAAAAGATTTCTCTCTGAAAAATACCCAGACTGAAACAAACTCTAGAAGATTAAGGGAATTTCTGTTTTATTTTTACATAGCATGATCTTAAGAAGATCGAATACCTGCAATTGTTAGCAGTAACAGTGATTGAAGAAGGTTTAAACTATCTATTCCCTATTAAGCCAATTATGTTAAACTGGGTAACTAGAGCAAACGAGGAGACTGCTGCTGCAAGCCTCAACTCCAGTTTCTCCACCTCCCCTCTTTCTAAAACTGAGGCCTCATCTAAAGGCTTCCCCTCTCCTTCTCCAACACTTTCTTAAACCAGGACCTCTCTCATCCCTCTTCACCCTCCACATGCATTACAACATTTCTTCTACCACTGCTCCATCTCCCCAGCTCTACCTCTGCCCAGGAGGCACAAAAACCTGTACACCATCTGCTAAACCAGAGGCAGGATGGGCATTGTGAGGGCAGGACTGAGTTCTGCTGGGACACGTAAATGGCTGCTTTCAAGAAGTCTTTGATCTAAAGTAAATTACAGGGTCCACTGCCAGCCAAGCAAATCTAGCACGGGGTATCCCACAGATATTACCATCAGACTGAGCGAAGATCTCAGAGCTCATCTTCCATCCATTGGAAATGCTCACTCTTCAGTCTTTGCTGAGCAAGTCTGCAGGAAGTCCTCCAAAAACGTTAAGCTCCACACACTGCTAACAGACCAACCTCCTCCCTGTCCTACCACTGTTTGTTTTGCTTTCCTGCTCCTACAGAGTAATGCAGGAAATCACATTACTGTTACGTTATCAGGAGAGATTAAAATGTTATGATTTCTCAGCTCCTAAGAGCAACAGCACCTGTTTGTTTCTGTGAGAAGTGGGACTCCAAGCTCTCACTGTCCACACAAGCACACTGCAGGTGCTCACGTACAGCACCTCAACAGTGTCCCTACTTCCTGGATATTCATTTAATTAAAGTGCAGGATGTCTGAATAGGCAAATGTCTTGCAAAGTTTCCGTTCATTAAGCCTTCAGATTTTCAGTCTTGCTCAATTTATAACGGGGGAAAAAACACACCTTTATTTTCTGGAAAGACATTCCTCAAAAAAGCAAACATTACTGCAAGAATTTCAAGATTAAGACTGAGGACAAGAAACAAAAACATTCCGGATGCTGCCCGCATCCTTCTCAGAATGGAGAAAGGAAAGGAAAAAAAAAAAAGGGTAACTTCAACAGCCTGAATACCTTGTAGCACTGATTTATATAGTTACACATTGCCTTTTAAAGTAACTACCACTAAGGGTTTACAAATTTCAGATGGAAATAAACGCCTCACTCAGCTGTGGGAGACTGTGTGTGTTCTCTGCTTTGAACAGCTCACATAGCATGTTATTTAAAAGAATAAATCTGCTCTGCATGCATGCACGCTATATATAGCATCTAGAGGGGGAAGTATTTACCAGCTGACAATAAGAAAAGCACCACACACTTTCAACAACAGGCTTTCCACTAACAACCAGATCCAGGGTTAAAATATGTTGTTCCATCAACTGATTACAGCACTATTTTTAGTCCTCTCCCGTAACAATAGGCAGTAAAGAAAGAATGTGAAGTCACAAGTATTAGGTGGGATTAGGTGGTTTAACCACTATTTTTGTAGTATAGGATTCATCGTTAGAATTGCTACTACCATTAGCATCCGAAGCAAAAAGCTATTGAAATTACAGATTGGTTAATGCTTCACGTGGCACACAGCCAAGATGATTAATGATTCAGGGTACAGAAATAGATGCAAGAAAAGCAGCCTTTCAGCATGGTGCAGCTTAGTTCGCTAATTATGTTTTTCCTCAGATTTTATTCACCGAGGGAAGCGCTTCATTAATATGGAATTTAGGTTAACCTGTGATGCTTTGGGTACATGCTGCTGGGGCACAAGTTTTCAAAGTGCTGGATTACAGAAGCAGCAGTCTTAATTTTGTCCCTCAGGAGCCGGTAACACTTGGGGAAATCATCCCCTGCCTCCCAGTGCATGCTCAGTGGCAAGGTGCAAGCATCCTGGACTCCCAAGAACTGACCTGTGTGACCTCTTCCTTCCACTCTCACCTCTACCGAGACCTTTGGAGGCTTAAGTTCAGAGGGAGAAAGGTGTAAACAAGGGACAACGTGCAGTTCTGTGGCAAGTTCAGCACTGCCATTAGGAACAGGTGCAAACGGCTCCTTGCTGCACATACTGCTTGCAGCAGGGTGAAGGACTCGTTTTGGGGTTTAACATCAGCCAAGTTTTAACCTGGTATAGCATCAGGGGCAGTACAACATAAGCAGCACAGCCAGATGCTCCCAATAAAAACAACTGCTCTAGAACAAGAGTTACCCCTAACAAAGGAAGAGGAGTAATGCAATATCTTAGAGCAGATCACTTGACAAGAGGGAATGCGGTATCACATGATATCCGCAAACAAAGCAGAGTTTGTTCTTTACAGACCCGTAAGATCATCATTCAGAGAAAACAGCTTTAAAACTGGTAGAAGCATGACCACACTCAGTGCTCTGGAACAGCTTTGTTAAGATTTCCAATCAACAGCCAATCTGAATCACCTAAGTTTACAACCAAGACACAGCTGTGGGTGGATTATACGACTTTTTCCTTCTGTAAAGTCTCTCTTCAGTAAAAGGCACTCATTTACAGAAATGCCAAGTGCATCACAACCTGTTGTGCAAAAGCCCAGGCAGGCCACACCAACTCAAACCACAAGAGTGTTGGTAAGTGGAAACCACCAGAGGGGAAAAGACAATGAGCAGAAGCTTGTCATGGTTTCAAAGCTGTACTCTGATAAAGCTCTATTAAAAGCACACTTGGGCACCTTAACTGAAGTCTTACTGAAGCACTGAAGTTTGCAAATTCAACAGTGCAGAAGGGTTTTGCAGACTACGAAGCTGACACACCACTGAGAATTCCCAAAGCAAGAGCACTAAGATGTTCAGCTACAGCCACACACCCTGCAACTGACTGCTAGGGACAGCAAGACCTGTAGGAATTTGTCCCCTCTGAATCTCATGCGACTTCCCTAAGATTTCAGTTTGCTTCCCTCTCTCACCTATACAAAGCACTTCCAAACAGCCGATTTTAAACACCCAACTTGACCATCTATTCACTCTTCTATCCTACCAGGAGTTTCCAAAAGGAAGTGTGTAAAGCAGAAAACTAAGTTAAACGTCCTAAATCCCCTCCTCCAAGGCATCTCTCTCTTCTTTATTACAGAAAAATTCCTGTGAAACAAATCACATAAACCAGCCACTACATTTCAGCAAGGTATTATGTTCTAAATTACCTGGGTATCAAAGCAGCAGAGTCGCTTCAGTGTTAATGTAAGAGAAGGCCTAACTAGTTCACTGCCATACGTGGAAGCACCCTCGAAGATTTATCGGCTTTAATGAAACATATAACATCCATCTGAAACATTTTCTCATATATTACATCACGTAATTTACAACTTTCCCCATGCCTTCAGCTAATTAGCCAGATAATCTAGACCACAATGGTCATTTCCATAGGCAGATGAAGACATCTCTCTCCTGAAGGGTTAACAGTCACTTACATGGGATTTCACTTCAGACAAACTGCTACAGCTTCCTCACTTTTCAGGATCATTTTAGAGAACACTGTCAAGACTTCAAGGCAACTTGAGGCAATGGTGCCAGCAAACAGACTGCAGTGTTGAATGACATCAAATCCAGACACTGCCCCAGCACCACACACCAGCTAGGGCAGCTGTGCTCAGGAGGGGCAGCTGCTCACAGAATCACTTTCTGTCTCCACTTGAATGCCACTTCTCAGTTAAAAAGTTGCAGTCACATTGCCAAAGGGCAAAACTGAGCATAAAACCCAATTCCAGCTCCACTGCTCTCACTATTCTTCACCAACTATATGTGAAAAATTCCACACATTAAAGAAGACCATCCCTGCAGAGTTCTACTGTCTCAAGTTATTAATTAAACATGCTCTCAAAGAAAGTTAAATCCCTCAAATCATTTGCTTCTACCAAGCAACTCCCATATTATTCTAACTGCAATTCAGACAGTATATCCATTTACTGCAATTCACAAGAGACCACCACCAGACAATCCTTGCTCCAGTTCAAGAACATCGATGCACACAGCAAGCCCCAAGAGACCCCAACCAAGAAAACCCACCCAATTTTTCTGACAACCCACTCAATATTGTTAACTGCTCCCAGAAGAGTATCTCAACTGTCTTTTATTTCCCCTGGGAGCAGCAGGTGGCTGTTTGGATTTGTAATGAGAAATACAACCTTCCACAGGCAAATCAAACCCAATCTAGGTCCTCAGTCATCAGGAATCAACTTCTACCTCTTCACTCACCAACGTGAAGTTCAGATCTGCATCTGTTTCCTGCAGGACAAACAGCATAAGAACATCCTAGCTGGTGCAGCTAGCTCAGCAGCTGCCCAAGCAGCCTCAAGAATAGTAACGCATGAAGATGAACTACAGCTAAAACCCTTTGGTCTGTATCTTAGGATTACTGATGGACACTGACACTCAACCTTGCTTCTTTTTGCAGATAATGTATGTCTGCAGTCAAGACTTGGCTAACAGAAGGGTCCTCCACATAAAGAGTTGGATGATTAGACAAACGTAGCTGCAGGCAGACAGAAGTTTGTTTGGGAGTTCAGAAATTCAAATATAGGGGAAAAAAAGTGTAAGTTCAACACTACCTCTTTGTTCATGCAGACACTGGAAAATTCATAGTGTATAATATCTGGATAGAGGGAATATCTATAATACCTTAACATGCAACATGACAGTAGTATCTTCCACTGCTTAACTCCATATTGCTATGTAACTTCTCCTCCTGCCTCCATTTTCATAGGAGAGAGAAATGCAAAGGGAAGAGGATCTTAGTTAGTTATAATGTGAAGAACAGCTGGCATCTTTCTCCTGTTCATAACAAGAGGGCACTATCTGCATCCTTGGGAGAAGAAAAATGTTTTGTTGCTTTTTTCCCTGTTAAAGGCATTCACACCTCAATTCTCAGAGCTGCTGGTAAAAGGATAAACAAAAGACAGAGAAGCAGACAGCACAGTAAAAAACAAAAACCGAGGACAGCATAAATAAATTGTGACTATCACTCTCAACTGCTTACTAACACACAACAAAATACTATCGTTGCTGGAATCACTGCAATATTAGCACCAGCAGACAGGGACAGATTCTTGTCTACGTACGTAACAAAAAAGAAACTGGGATTCAACAATTAAGAAAATCCCTGTACCCCTAATTACGATCTCCTAAGCTCTAGGCAAACATTAATCTATATCATCCTATAATTAATTTTTCTGACTTCCCATTATCTTTTAGCTACTGTTAGGGTGAAGGCAACAAGAAGGGCCTTGTGGCACTACGGTTGAAAGCTTACAACCAAGTATCCAGCAATACAAGTGCATTACAACAAAACAAATCACAAGTTAACAGACATCCAGAAGGATGATCCATCTCTCTGCACCTCTAACCATTTCCTTGCACTGCTTCAGCTCTCACAGGACACATTCAGTTCCACCCTGGTTAAGCCCAAATTGAATTAAATAGTTTTGTATGCATAAAACTAGTTCTTGCTCCAAGGAACTGATAATTTATGAAACAGACGCAGGGATGGCCAAAAAGTCAAAAGGAATGGCAGTATTAGGATTACATACATCCTGCACTGTTTCCCATGAGTTAAAACACAAGGCAAAGAGAACAACAGGGAATAAAAAAAGGCACTGAGGAAAGACTGAAGCAAAAACACACAAGAGCCCAATCACTGTAGCATACAGACACCAGAAAATAAAAAAGCTTGCCTCAGTGCTGACTTTAAAGAAATTGAATAGAAAGACTGGATAAAGGACTGATTATGAATGCAAAACACCAGGACTGAATAACAAGAACAATGCAGCTGATGTGAAAACCACCTGGAAGAAGAACAGATAAGTTTTCATCCTAACTACATCACAGAGGGTATTTTTAAGGCATCAGGTCCCAGAACACACATGAAAAAATCATATACATTCACACCAGCTGGAACTTCACCTTGCAGGTATATCTCAGCCATACCATCTTCTCAGAAGTGAAGATGAGACCCTGCACACAGCAGAGGGGTTGAAACTATATGATCATTATGGTTCTTTACAACCCAGGCCATTCTATGATTCTTTAAGAGTTCTGCCTTCAATGATTACGCACATTGTTTTCGTAAACTTCCTTTACACTGGTAAAAACTAACTAGTTTTCTCAAGTAAGTGCTGGAAGTCACATCACTTCACTCAAGAACTTTCTGAAGAAAATCAAACTGAGGAAAAGCATCTGCTGACATTAGGCCACATCCATGCAACAGGTGGGGTTCTCTGACATTAAGTCTTCAAGTTATTAAAGAGTGCAGTAAGAAAAGTTCCAACTCCTGCATTAGAAATGGCCTGCAGGTCCACTACCTCCACCACTACCTCCAAAGAATTCTGTTGGTTTTACTTTTAATGCTTTTCAGAGACAGGAAGATAAAAGCACGAGCTGAAGGAAAACAGAATTAACAGTTTTATGATACATCTTTCAACTTATAAAACCATCTCTACACAAATATGCAAACAACAGCATTCCCTGCCTAAACATCTCCACAACAGGCCAACCACACGGCAACTTCTATTTAAAAACTTAGAAGTTAAAGCCACTGAGTAAGAAATGTTTGCTTACTCTCCTTATACTGCTTCAAGTGCATGAGAATCTCTTCCATCTGTGTGTCTAGAAGCAAGTCACTAACTGCATTCAGTGACTCAAAGTGTAGACAGTTAGCATCAAAACGAGATGTAGTTCTACACAGTTATCCCTAAATATTATGCTCCACAGAAGGAAATAACTCCAATATTGTTCTAGCAGCTTATTTCATATGGCATTACTTGACACGATTTTTCTTACAAAACAAATTAACAGGGCACTTGGGTTTTCTTTTTTATTGATGCACGCACTGACTTCAGTGAGGTTGCAAAATTCACTGCAACGTTTGCTTTCAAAGGGCTCAGATGACAACACATCCCCTGGGGAGGCGCAGCATAGGAACAAGGGCTTGATCATTTTTATTTTAGAAATTAGAGGCAGGAGATCTTAATAAAGGTTGCGAAAGCTTTGTGTCTGCTGCTCTGAATAGATCTGTGGGAATCATGCATTTTAACAACATGCCCACACCTAAGCTGTGCTTCCTATGCTAAGGGAGGCATGGGAGCAGATCTCCTTAGCTCACTACTGTATTTGACGAGTTACTTACAGGTCAGTCAGCAAGCTACAGTGAGTCATATGCCCATTTCAGTCGCAGCACATCTGACAATGCAAAGACTGAAAAGCCTTCTAGTAAACACTACTACTAAGGTATGTTTTGGCCTACTACCCCTTCAGAATCGTTCAGTCACTGGAAGGCGTTAGCTGCATTTGTAAAAGCACTCATTGTTCCTCATGTTCTTAATGATGTTCCCTTCTCCGACCAGCTGAGCATATTAATAGCACTTCCCCATCCAAATATTAAAAAAAAAAAAAAAACAACCAACCTCAGAACCAATAAGCAAGAAATGCAGACAAGCACACATCACAAGCTACCTCCAAAACTGTGTTTTTCAATATTGGGAATGGTAAAAGCTCAACCTACATGGATTGGCAGTTTTGTAATACCATTACATAAGAATTATTTAACTACAGCAACAGATTTGAAAAGCAGCAGCAGCCACCACTAAACTGGTTCACACAAACACACAGAGGGGAAAAAAAGAAAAAAAATCAATAAAGGGAACGATAACTTCTGCAAACGCACATTTGACTGTCAGAGAGTGCACTGGGATTTCAACACCCCTGAGAACCAAAACATTTCAGTTTATAGCTAGCAAGGCACTGCAATCCTGAAAAAATAAAACAAGCAGAACTGCTGGCATTCCAACCATTAAAAACAAAACATCTTAAGCTTTAAACAATGTCATTAAAAGCATCTATCACAAGCCCGACGCGCTCATATGTTCAGTTTGGAAACATTTCTTTACCTGATGTTCTGCATGAATGTTATCCCCAGTAGGCCAGCGATGTTTGCTGTTATTATAGCCGCCTCCACCACTTCCTCCTCCCCCAAGCTGCTCACCATGCTGCCTCTGAAAGAAGTAATCCACCATGGCGTCGTCCTGGGAGCGGCCTGCAACTCCTATGGATCCAGGAACAGGACTGGAGTGCGTCCCTGCTGCAAGAGCCTGGTTTGCAGCTGGCTGTGGCTGAGCCTGGGACCCTGTTCCAGATGTCAATACAACAGGCATGTTGGGATTAGCTGTATCTTGAGCGTGCTGTTTCAGGTGGGGGCTGAACGAGTCCTGCCAGAGCACTGCTTTTCTCTTCAACACACACGCAACGCTCATTCCACCAACACCTACGGGGTGAGGGCACGGAGGCGAGACAGAGAGAAAGGGAGAAGGAAAAGGGAAGGTTAAATCCTTCAAGCTTCAGTTCTGCGCATTCAGTAACACACCCCTCTGATGTGGGAAACATTATGATGCCAAGGCCAACTCCTCGTAACGGTCATTTGCTCTATTAATTTTGCAACTAAAACACCATACAGAAATGCACACTTGGCCCCAAATCCCACGTTTTGTGCTGCTGAGTGTTATCAGCATGTCTGAGACTCACACAGGGCACCCCTTACACTGAAAGCAGAATGCCCATTTATGCAACAGACAAAACAACCCAAGTGCTGCCACGGAAAACCACCAGAAAGAAATCCCCCAAAGAACACAGAGCAACCCAGACACCACCATCAGTGTCTGCTGTGCTTGTTTACACCTCCCAGATCACAAGGCTGATCTTCCATCAGCACACAAGTGTTGCGCACTCACACAAAACATCAAAGCTCCCAGTGCAAGCTGAAAACACTGGATTCCTGCTTAACCAGGTCACAAACACACCGTACACCATCCTGCTAACTCTAAAGTTTCAGCTGTACGCAGCTCATCGGTAGCTGCACTGCCAGAGGAATGCACACCTTTTGGGGCTCCAGGCAAATCTCAGGCAAGACCTGGTAAAAGCACTCTGAATTTCTGCACCAGCAGCTCCCGCTCCCAGAAGCTTCCTCTTTCATCTAACACAGACGAGGCAGCGCTAAACAAGCGAGAAAACTTGGCAAAGGAGACATTTTGAAAGGGAGCAAAGGGGAAAGGAGCATTGTGGGTAGTTCAAGTTTAGTTCCAAGATGTGTTTTTATAGAAATGCCGCGTTAAATGTAGCGGACAGCTGAATGCTGTCATTCAAAGCACACGGAGCATCAGAAATATGTTAAGTCACCTACACAACACACATTCATTAGCTACCAGCAGCTGCAAGGCTCTGCTGCAAGCAGTCAGTGGCTGCTAGGATCCCACTAACTCCCAAACTCTTCCTAAAAACATGCAATAAACCCTTCCTATGTAAACAGCTCCCTGCGAAGAGTTACACATTTACAAACAAAGGCAGAATAGTCAGGAGATTCGGGCAGAGCATTGCCACAAAGCACTCCAAGCAGACAGCTTTCCTTTCCCCCAGACCAAAATACAGCATGTAAATAGGGCGCTCTGTGTTATCATTAGCAGCAAAATAGTTTAGATTACGAGGCTTTAAGCAGCCAGCTGAACTTCGGAGGCATCAAGAAGCAAATTTCAAGCACAAGAAGCCATGCCTCTCAGTGAGGCAACACAGCTCTGCCTTTCCTATAGACAAATCCACTCTAAAAACTACAGGCAGCATTAAAACACGAAGCTGGTGGCAGCTGAACACCTCAACAAGTTAAATGGAGAGCTGGATGGGAGTTCTTTGGTGGTGGTTTGGGTGGTGGGTTTTTTTTTTTTTTGAAAGCTGGACTGGAAATTCAAGCTCTCATTGTTTGAGAGCTGCGCGGCCTATCAGAAGTTTTAAGGTGAAAGCATGTAAAACCTGCAGGAAGTGGGAAAATTGATAACCAACCTGATTGCTTCAAGCAGCACTAAAACAGGGGGTGGTAAATGCCACCCTTCGCCCTCACTCTTCGTAAAGGAAATTCCTTACTCATGATCTGTGTAAGGAAATCTCTGCTCTGAGCAAAGTTATTAAACACGGAACAAAACAAACAAACGAAAAACAAAGGGGAAAAAAAGAAAAACACAACCAAACGAACCAAAACGCCAGCAAGTATTTCTCAGGTTGGGAGAGAAGGGGCAAAGAAAGAAAAAAAAAAAGCAGGATTCCTCTCTAACAATCACCAAGTGTGTAATTAAAAATGGCCAAACGGCACTGATGGGAAGGGAGAAAAACAAGGAGAGCGTTAAAAAAAAAAAAAAAAAACAACACACACACAAACAGGGCCACAGCGCACATTCAAAGTACCGCCCGCATTGTGCCTCCGCCGGGCTCCAGGCCCCGCGCCCCCCCGCTCTGTAAGCGACCCCCCCCCCCCCCCCAGCTGCCCTCCCCCGGGCTCCCCCCGCCCCGCCGCGCCCACCCCAGCACGGGCCGGGCCCCCCCGCCCTTCCGCGGGCAACAAAGCGGGGCCGGGCCCAGCCGGCCGGGCCTGCTGGGGGCTCCCGGGAGGGGCCGTGCCCGGGGGGGCCGCACCGCCACCGTGAGGGAGCGCGGCCCAGGGAGCACCGCCACGGGGCCGCCCCCGCCGAACAATGCCGGCCCGCTCCCCCGCGGCCGGATGGGGAACGGAACGGCGGGGCGAGGGGCGGGAAGGGCCCGCCGAGCCCCCGCCGGGTAACAATGGGGCCGACGCACGGCCGGGCGCCGAGCGGGAGAGCCGGGCGCAGCGCCCCGCCGCCGCCGCTCGCTTCGGGCCGCCCCGCCGCCGCTCCGCCCGCTCCCCCCGCCAATATGGCTCCACCGGAGGCTCCGCAGGGGTGCGCGGCGCGGCGGGGGCCCGATCCGGTGCCGATACTCACGGGCGGAGCGGTAGGATGAAGCTGGATCTCGGCCCCCCCCCAGGCCGCTCGCCGCCTGCCTCTCCCCCTGCCTTTCACTCCGACAACATGGCGGCCCACTGGGGACGGGCGGCGCGCTGCATGCCGGGAAGGCGAGGCGGCCCGGCCGAGGGCGGCCCGGCCGCGGCCCTGGGTAGGCCCCGCGCGGTTTGGGGGCGGCTCCGCGCGGCCCGGGTTCGGCTCCGCGCCGTTGTTGGCGTTCCTCGAGCCGGGCTTTCACCGCTCGCCGCTCTCCGTTCCCATTTTCACTGTTTTTTTTCCTCACAAATGTGCACGCTCTGCCCCACGCCTCACCGTGCCGCCTGACTGGGGATGTGGAGGAGCCCAGAACCGCTGTTTTGTCCCGGGCACCGCTCACCACTATGAGCCCTCACCTCTAACAGCTCGTGTACGGACTCTGTGTGTTTACTGGATATAACACGCTCCCTGGCACAGGCTCCCACACAGAAGCACTGCAGTGCACGATAGACCCCTCTGTGAGGAATGGGGCTCCCACCCCAAAGCAGACCTGGGGCCAGCAATGAGTCTTAATGAGATTAATGTGTGAACTGATTGTTTTCCAGTTAAACTTGGCATGGCTGAGTGGGGGATCTGCAGGGTACTGCATAGCTGTGGTCACAACATTCACTGTCCCTTATCTGACCTACCTGGTGACCTCTGGGGGAGTTGGATGTGTGATAGAACCACAGAATTATTGAGGCTGGAAAAGACCTCTAAGATTACCCAGCCCACCCCCCCATGCCCACTGCCCACGTCCCTCAGTGCCACATCCCTATGGTCCTGGAACACCTCCAGGGTTGGTGACCCCACTGCTCCCTGTGCAGCTGTGCCACTGCACCAACACTCCTATGGAGAGGAAATTTTCCTTTATATCCAACCTGAACCCAACATCAAACTCAGCGTTTGTTAATGGCACTGCCAGGCCCCCACGTTTTGCCCCCAAGCTCTTCATTTGAACACTGACACCCTTAAAGCCACATGGCATCCACAACCACAGCATGACCACGCTGTGTTAGTGTGGCTGCTTTTGCTGTGAGTGCCATTCAGTGCTGGGAAAAACCATTTGTCAGGGTTCCGTTCACACAGAGCCCAAGGAGAGGCAGAAGCAAGCTGCAGTGCATGCAGCAGAGCAGCGAGTGCATCAGTAGATGCTGTTTCCTGCCATGCACACCGAAAGCTGGGCTCTAGCAGCCCTGCACACCTTTTGGATGTTTTCCCTTTGTTCCCTTTTCTCCCCTTCTCCAAAGCACAAACTACGCACCCCAGCGTGCATTGCTCTGCTCCAGCCATGCTTGCACTCTGGGCATTCAAACAAAGCGCTGCACTCTGGGATTAGAAGTTCCTGAGAGAGCGCGTCCATATTAAAGGGGCAGCTCATTGAAACCTTCCAAACAGCCTCCCCAGAGCCTGGGGATCCTCCTGCTGTCATAAATTCAGCACAGCTTTGCTGGGCTCAGCCCCGCTCACCACAGGAGCATGCTGCCCGTGCGGGCATGCAGCAAGCAACGCCGATCTGATTGCTCTGCTACACGAAGCCCTAAGGGCTGCTGCCAGCGTGGATCTTGCACAACAAGCAGCTCCTGTTAGCAAGGCCGGGCTGCCCCAGGCTCCCCGAGCCCTTCACCAGAATAGGAACATCAGCAGGTTTTTCTGGAAAATGTTCCTAATGAAGATGCAGCTAATAGTGCCAAGCGGCGCTGCCCTGCTACTGGTGGGATCAGCCATCTGCAGCATGGTGTGCAGTGACCCTCTATCACATCTTCAGCTACCAGCTGGTAGAGCACCAAACCCAACCCTGTGTACAGTGCAACAGCCCCAAAACAGCATCAACTTGTGCATAGCAGAGCCCCGTGGGAAACACTGATAGCAAAGCCATGTCCTGGCATGGCAACAAATCATTCTGTAATGAGAAGGGGAGGAATGGAGTCCTGTGGATGAAGTATTAGTGGTTGAAACCCAGGGAAATGGAACATCCTCACTTCCACTCCTCCCAGCCTTTTTTCTTTCCTCTCTAGCACTACCAGGAGCCAAAACTTGTTATAAGCACTGGAACATTTCTTAAATTCACTGGGGGTTGGCCCAGGTCCTCCAGCAGTGGGACACAGAGGATCACCTCAACTCCTCCTGCCCCTGCGCAGTTATTATTATTTTTCTTGTCCATGGTGGGAGGTGGGAAGGTCCTGTCCTTCTTTGTCTCACTGTTACTCTCCACTTGGCTCCGTGGCCCAGTCTCACTGCATCACCTGGGCTCCACCTGGTCTGAGAAGGGAAAGTGGCATCTTCGGGAGGAGTCTGATGCCATCCTGACCTCTGAATCACTGCTGGAAGTGCCTTTCTCCCTCCACTGTAGAATAGCATCCCCAGGCAGGTGTGGCCATGTGCAGCCCTGGGGACATGGAGGACACCGAGCATTTTCACTTCAAAGACAAATGTGCAATTTTATTATTTCTGAAATTAAAAGACAAATTGGAAGAAAGGGCATTTCCTCCTGGTGCAAAGTAAAGCAGCAACATTTAGTTAGCCACAAAAAAAAAGAAAAAAAAAAAGAAATCCACTGTTTTTTTCTAAACCAAGCCAAAACAAAACACTCAGACTTGACCAAAAAGAATTCTGAGCCAGACTACTTTTGCAGATGACACCATGTTGGGAGGAAGTGTTGCTCCACCTGAGGGTTGGAAGGCCCTGCAGAAGGATCTGGATAGGCTGGGTCAGTAGGCTGAGGCCAATTGTATGAAGCCCAACAGGACAAATTCTGGGTCTGGCACTTTGGTCACAACAACCCCATGCAACAATAGCAGAGGCACTTCTCCCAGCTTACACTGCATCTCCAGGCACTTCATCTTTGAGAAACGCCTTTCCAAGTTCCTGAAAACATCACTGCACATCCCATCCTGCACACACACATGCAGGGTATGCGAATCAACGCTTTCCAGGCTGGATCTGTCATCATTAGACCTAGGTGGGAAATACCACGTCAGTTCTGCGGCATCTTTTCATCAGATAAAGCTTCATTTTCACCAACACTTGTCGCCTACAGGTTTCCATGAGAAGCAGCACAACGTTTTTGGGAGGCAGCAGCCAAGCGAACAAAGCAGCTGGTGAAGTTTTGTGGTTGCTGAAAGCTGGAGGAAGTCCTGGCTGCAGAGCCACCTGGCAACAGTCAAGTCAGAAAGTTTCATCTTGGCTGGAAAATCACTTTTTCTTGCAAAAAACACAAGATCCCCTTACATGGGGGACACAGCGCCTCATCCCCATTTCTAATCATTAGAGCTCTGAAGCATGCAGCCGATTAAGCTTTCCGGATTGTTTGTTATCGTTAACTACATCAACTCTGGATTTTCTTGACAGGTAATTACATGACTAAGCCTTTCGGAAGCTCAGCCTGAATGCAACAAGTCCCAGGGCCTGATTGTGCTTCATGGGGAGTGACTCCCCCTATCACTCTGTGTTTGCCATTTGTATTTCATTGGCTCTCTCTGGGCACTGGAGGATGATTCCACCTCTGGGATGTCTCCAGAGAGGAGGGTGACAACATGCTGCTGCTGACCACCCTCCCTGTGGTACAGCTATCTGCGTATCTGCAGAAAGAAAGAAGAAAAAAAAAAAGAAAAGAAAAAAAAAAAAAGGAAATTTTAGCCGTTTAGAGCATCATCCCAGCTGCACATTTGCATGCTCACATTTAGGAAATACCAGAATTAAATTTGCCTGCGCAACCTTAATTCAACCCCCTCGGGCACATGCTTTGTGATCCAGCCTTTAATTACAGGTTTGCAGATGAGGTTTTTCCCACAGCGCCTGTGGCCCAGTTAGTGCCCAGGCTGGCTCTGCGGGGGGAAGGGGGGCACATCCCTGGGACCCCTAAGTCCCCACCTTCAGAGACTGGAGGGAGAAAAAGGGAGCTCTGATGCTCAAAATGCATGTGTGCTTCTCTAGCCTTGTGCAACTCGAGCAGCTGAGCCACAATTCAGGGCTCTGGAGGGTTTGGTTGTGAAGCTAAGAGGATGGAGCTGGGTGTGGTGAGTGTGCAGGGGTCGGATACCTATAGGACTGGGGCAGAGAGAGGCTCCCTGATGCACCTCCAAACCCCACTGCAGCCCCAAATCCTGATCCAAACAGCACTCAGCTCCAAACTCCACTGCAGCCCCAAATCCTGATCCAAACAGCACTCAGCTCCAAACCCCAATGCAGTTCTAAACCCCAGTGCAGCTCCAAACTCTACTGCAGCTCTGAACTTATCTAGAAACCCCTCCTAGATCCCCTTACTACCTTCACAGTATATGGGGCCTGGCTGCCTCCTCCCTTTTCTCCTCTTGCACAGACAGAGCCCTTTTGCACATCACCCCTCCACCCATACATACCTTTGATTTGGGCACCCATACATGCCTGGGTGCTGGGTGGAGGCCGCTTTTATTCCACCTTCCTGCATGCAGATGGGAGCTGAGCAGCTCTTGCATCTCTGCCCACCGCCTGCAAGCTTACAGGTTTGGCACCATCCTTGCCAGCAGACAAACCTGTGCTCGTGGTGAGGAAGGGATGCACCTGGAGGTACGAGCTGGGATCTCACCCATGCACAGCCCTTGCCATATGCAGTTGGCCTGCTCACGTTTCCTGGAGGCAATGCACAGGTATTATGGCTGGAGCAAGGGGAGAAGCTCCCTTCATGATTTGGACCTGCAAAATATGTCTTTGCTGCAGGGCAGCAGGACGGGTGGTGAAGGTAGCAGGACCATAGGGGTCAGGATGAGCTTCACAGCATATATGGAGAAAGCACCAGAGACAGTGAAACCATGGGAAGAGCCAGCACCATGTGCTGGGCACAGCCACTCCCCAGCATGGAGCAAGAGATACCAGTGCCAGGAACAACACTGGGAATCCCATGGCAACAGGGCAGGGAGACAAATTCAGGGAATGGCAGAACGTGGCTGGCACCATGCTGCTTTTGGGTACAAGATGGAGCCTTTCCTGCCTGGCCGGCACCTGCACAGCTCCCACCTTCCCCTGCACCCAGTGGCTCTGTGAGTTCCAGTGACCCACGTACACAAGAGCACCCCATGGGAATGGGGATTTGGGGTAACAGCACCTGCACCATGGCAAGAATCTCTCACAACGCCATGCCAGGAGGGGATGTCCCTTGGGGACACCATGGAGTGCCACCCCAGCCCTGAAAAGGGGGGAAAAAGGTGATCCAGGCTGTTTTTCCATCAATTTCCACTAAAAACCAGGCACCAAGGGCTTCTCCCCTAGGCACAAAACCAGCGCTGCTCCCATCCCGCACACCTCACATCCTCGCACAGCCTCAGCTGGCCTGCAATTTCCCTACTAAAGACTCAACATGTAGTTAGAGAAGTGTGCGAAGGCACTACAGACCCACTTGGCTCCCTGAAAAGAGTCTCTATGTCTTTGTTCAGGCCCGTGAAAGCGGCTTTTTTCCTCCACCACATCTGTGCCTCGCAGCGGTTCTGTGGCTGCAGGAGGGGAGCTGCGTTCCTGCCCGGGGTCAATCGGCCCTTTGTTGCTCCTGTCCCTTTCTTTGCTGGTGCTGCAATGGAAGAAAACCCATCGCACTGCTTCCTGCCCTTCCTGTTTACGGCGACGAGGCGTTGCTTTACATGGGCACTGCAGGAGATGCACGGACTCTGTAATGACATACGAGCATCGTTGTAAGGGCTGCAAATCTGAGACCCTCAGCCCACCCATGCTGTGGGTAGAGGTGCAGTGCACACATTCTTGGAGTGCCCGGGTGGTTTGGGGCACTGAGAGCATCGGTGCTGGGAATGCTGCATGTGTGTGCCAGCATCAGTAATTCACATTGCCCCACGGTGCTTATTTCAAAGAATTCTTCCTGCTGCTTTGAAATCAAATTACATCTGTAAAACTGGAGGGAGCTGGAGGGAGTGAGGAACCCTGTGATTGCCAATGGCAGGGGGAAACACAGCAGCCCCTGAGCCAAGCTGGCTCCCTGCAGGCACTGGAAGCACCAGGAGAAGAGACAGAACACAGCATCCCTCAGCCTGCGAGGAAGGCTGCTGAGAGGCACAAGCAACATCCTCAACCTGCAATCCCAACCTGCATCCCATACCTGTACACTAACTCAACCCCCCAGCCTGCATCCTAACACACATCCCAACCTGCATCCCCTACCCACATCCTCAACCCCCATCCCTGACCCCCATTCCTAACCCATATCCCCACACACCACTCAACCCGATGAGTGATGGAACACGGACCAGCAATGAGTGCTCTTCCTTCACACACCGCTGCTTTATTTAAAGCAAACAGGGAGCTGTTGATTATTTCTTGCTAAGGTAGAAATATGGTCAATATATATTTCACAAGAGAAGTTATTTGAAACTGCAACACACCCAAATAATGGGTAGGTGTGATGATGTTTGCACCAACGGTGTTGCAATCCCCAGCCCAAGATGAGTCATGTGGGAATTGCAACATGGTTAACTCATGGGATGTGAATTACAGAGGGCTTATCAGCTCTGTTAGGTGCTGGGGGGTCAATTGGTGCTGGGGGGGTTTGTTGGTGGGATTGATGTGGGATCACTCCAGCTTCCAGGGGACTCACAGTTGTGATATATGGGAGCTTGTGCTATGGGGAGTCGCAGCCCTGTGGGCCCCACAACATGGGGCATGGCTATGAGTTTCCTTATCGCTTTCCCTTTTTGCAGCAGTATTAACCTAGGTGGTGTTTTGCTGTCTCTGTATCACTTCGCCTTGGGTGCAGACACACTTCAAATTTCCAATCCCAAGCAAATGCAACTCACTGCCTTCAAAGCCAACTCCAGTCCTTCCTTCCTCTTGAAACACCCTGAGCATATACCAGGCCCAGAAATGCAGCTTTCCCCCCAGCCAGGGTGGTTTGTATGGCTTTAAAGCAGCCTCCTGAGGACATTATTTCTTTTTCTGCACTGCAGGGATGTTCTCTGTGCACGTTCCCATCCCCACTACCCCACTGCCCAGGTGGTGGTGGAGTCACCGTCCCTGGAGGTGTTCAAGAGCTGTGAAGATGTGGTCAGTGGGCACGGTGGGATGGGCTGGGGTTGGGCACGATGGTCTTAGATTAGAGTTCCTTTCCAACCTCAATGATTCCGTGATTGTTATCACACAACAGTCAGTTTCTCCAAAGGCCACCGGATATGTCAGATAAGAGAAAGTGAATGTTGTGACCACAGAAACTGTGCAAATGCCTCCACTCAGCCCTGATGAGTTTAATTGGAAAACACTTGATTAACTCACGCATTTCTATCATTCAGACTCTGCTCATCGCTGTCACCTTGGATCTGTCACCACTCATCCGGGCACACAAGCAGGACAAGGTACCCCCATGTTCCCCATCACACTCCATTCTTTATCCCCTCCCATTTTCTCTTTCTGCAGGCTCAACACATATGGTCACACTTTTCTACCAAACTACCTCATCTTGTTGGTCATCCTTGCTAGGAGACCTGGTGCCCAAGTACTTGGGGTAGGACAGGTAGGAGATGCTCTTTGAGAAGCATTACTAGCAATGATTTGATTTTTCATGTGTTCATCAGCTTGGATCCCTTGCTGGAGCCCTCAGTCAATGGGATGTGAGGGTGACCAAATGTTACAGGGACACCTGGGGCCATTGGGAACCAGACGTGTCCATGTCACATCCCGACTGGGGGCAGGGCAGGACTAAGGATCACTGCACAGAGTTAACACAATGGCATTGCCCAATTCCTTCTCCCATTTTGTGGGAAAAGGGAGAGAAAAATCAAATGAAGTCTGAACATGTACAATTAGTGAAATAAAATAAAATAGAGCAGTCAAAATGGCTTGGAACCTCATCATGTGCTTCAAGCATGGTCCAGGTTCAAATTTCTACTTCAGTGATGGACAGGGGGAATATTCTGGCAAAGAATTGCTCCCAAAATATTGCTCCCAGATCCTGATGGGGACAAGTGTTTGTTAATGCTTCTTATTAACAGTAAGAATTAATTCTTGTTAATTATTAATGTAACAAAGATGTGGAGGGAAAAGATGGAGATGAAGGAAACAAAGGAGATGAAGAAGACAAACTAGATGAAGAAGGAGAAGAAGAATCTTGGAATCTTATACGAGGAAAGGTTGGAAAAGACCTCTAAGATCACCAGTCCAATCACTGCCCCATCTCCACCATGCTCATGGCCACATCCCTCAGTGCCACATCCCCATGGTTCTGGATCACCTCCTGGGACGGTCCCTTGGCAGCCTGTGCCAATGCATCACCACTCTTAGGAAATTAGGAAATTGTTCCTAATATCCAACCCGAACATCCCATGGAAAAACATAAGGCCATTACCTCTTGTCCTAAAAGAAGGACGAGGAGGAGGAGGAGGAGATGGTAAAGAAGACAAAGGAGATGAAGAAGGGGAAGAAGGAAAAGAAGAAGGGGAAGAAAGTGAAAAAGAGGAAGAATAAGGAGGAGAAGATAACTTTTGGCCACCTCTGTGCAGAAGCCAGGCTGTGACATGGCACAGACACACTGCCTGCCGTTCATTGAGCAGCAGTGCCAGCACTGAGTCCTGCAGGTGTTGGTTTTCTGGTGTGAGGCACCAAAAATAAGGGGAGGGGAGCTCAGGGGTGAGCTGGAAACTTTTTCTTAAAGGGGAAAAAAAAAAAAAAAGTGAAAAACCACAACTTTTTAATTGATTCCACCACACAAAGAATGGAAATACACAAAACCAGAGCAGGCATCGGGTGAAAACTCCTTCCACTTTTATAATTACAGAATAGAAAAGAAATCCTCGGTTCACGTTACAAAGACGGTCTTATAAAAAAACAAGCCAACAGAAAAAAGATCACAGAGCACCGGCGACAGCGGGACCGTGCCCTCTGCCCCTCTGCTGTCCCCCAGGGTCACCAGCACTGGGATGTGGTTCTGGGGACAGGTGGATGGGGTCGATGCTGGAGGCGGGCTCTGCTGCCTGGAAATCGCTTTATTTCTCAGAGACGGGGAGGGAAAAGGGCTCAGAATTATTGCCTGCAAAGCTCCCGCTCAGGCTGGGGTGAGTTGGTGGGGATGGTGGAGGGATGTAGCCCACCCGAGGATATGGGATTGGGCAGCATTTCCTGTTGGGCTCCATCCTTTGGCACTTGGTGGGAGGGGAAAATCTGCCCTGGGGTTGCTGGAAGAGACCATCCTGGAGGAGCAGCCCTGGGGAGGCAGAGCTGGAGCAGCCCCCATTCGTAGCCAAAGGTATCCAGGGAACAGGGACATCTGGGGACAAATCATAGGAGGTCTAGGGCTGACCCCAACTCACCTCCGTGCTGCAGGCTGGGAAAAAGGAGAATGAACCCAGAGTACATCGGTGACCCACAACTTCTTGAAGTGAAGTTTGTTTGCAGGTTGTTCCAACACTTCGTATTCCCAACTCTTCATTTTCAATGGATATCATTTGCAACCACACCCCAGGAGCTCACACCTCACCTCCAACCAAAACCATTCCCATCTCCCAACTCATCACTCACCTTTTTTTTTTTTGCTGCCAAAATGAATGCCCCCATTTGGGCCATCCAGAAAGAATGGATTTACCCCCAGAAGCCCAAGGGAGGCAGTGGGTACTGCCAGCCTTCGCTGAAGGCACAACACGGCCTTGGGAGGAGGAGGAGGAAGAAGGTGTGAGGAGTGGGGCTGATGCTCAACAAAAGTGTACTCAGGCACTTCAAATTAAAATAGAATAGAATAAAATAAAAACCAACCTAAAACATTCATTATATTCATTAAAACAGCCTGAAAGGGCTGTGCTGAGAGCAGCGTCAGTATTGCCAAATTGAAGAGTTCCGATGGTGGGGATGGAATCCAAAATGCGGGGTGGCTGTGGGGTGCTGGTCCTGCGGTGTGGGGACAATGAGCAGCACAGCTCCGGTCCCCTGGTAAGACAGTGGGGGCTTTCTAGGAACAAAACCCCTTCTTTGTGCCATCCCGACTCCAAATCTGGCGCTTTAGGACGTTCTCCAATGATGCCACAGGTGTGTCAACCCCACCAAGCTGCAGTTATCCCCCACAGGCCTGAGCTGCTCCAAACAGGCTGGGTTTTGTCCCGAATTCCCTCTGTGCTTCGTTCTGCCCAGCTGACAGGAAGAGGACACGCTGCTCAAATTAAAAACCAAGTCTGAGAAACAGAAGAAAAGTGTCCAGTGACCGAGCCCACATCCCCACCACGTCCCCACGTCCTGCTGCATCCCCATGTCTTCGCTGCATCCCTACTGTGCTGGCCCATCCTGGGGCTCGAGCACAGCACTGAGAGTTTCCTTGGGTCTTTTGCAGGTGAACTGGAGATGACCTGGCCACGGTAGCCTTGCACTGGAAGCCAACCAGATGATGGAGCCCTTGGACGTGACCATGCCCAACTCAACTTCATTTTTGGGGTGCGAGAGGAGAACAGAGGGAGGCGGCTCGGTGCTGTCCCCGTCTCCCAAAAGTGGCAATGGCATCGAGTTGGGGACAGAGGGCTCCGAGGGGTCCAGTCCCACGCTGGCCAGGGTGGATTCAGGGCACGGAGTTACCCAGACCTGAGGAGTGAAAGGAAGGGCTGAAATCAGGGCTGGTCCCTGTGTGTCCCCATCTGTCCCCTCTGATGTAGGGGGCAAGGAGCGATGGCCACAAGCACCCATCTGTGGGGACAGGCATCTGCTGGGGTGCCCATCACCCTCATTTCACAACCAAAAATAAGACAAAGCAGCATGGGACAGATCAGGCCGTGTTCCTCCAGGGTGGCATGAGGTCCCCTATTGAGGCTGCCCCTGTCCCCAGCTTCCTGTGGGGCACTGAGGGCTCAGTGCCCACCCCAGAACCCACAGTGGGAACACAGGGATGTGGGGACGTGGGGAAACAGTGCCACGCTGGGTGGGCCATGGTGTGAGACGTGCACATCCTCCTTCTTCCTCTGGGTGGAAGCCCTCCCACACGCCCGGCTTTAATCCAATTACAGCTAATTGGGAACTGCCAGAGAAGCTTCAGTTTCACAGGCTGTGGGCAGGATGGATTCATCTTCAAATTAACCCTTTCTCCCCAATTTCTCCCACCCCAACCACTGCAATGGGAACCCTACTGAGCTCTATTTGCCCCACAAAGGCAAACCTGAGTAATCACCACTGTTGCACGAACTGTGCAGGGGACACCATGCCCCCAGATGATGAGCTGCAGGGGAACAGGAGCCATGCAGACTCCCAATTTGGTGGGTGCTGGTATTATTCTGTATGTATTTGTTTCCCCATGATCCCCTCTTTGCATATATAATTGCACGGCATGCCCTTGAATTTGCATACAAGTCTTAAAATATAATTAATTGTTGGCAACCAGCAAAGCCCAAATGAGGCTAATCCCTTTAGATTTTGCAGCCTTATCTCGTTTGAGCATTTATCTAGTTAAGCTTAATGGGCAGGGAGAGGAGAGAAGCCACCGGCACTTATCAGCCACGGCTCAGTGTGACAGAACCACCCAAAAACTGCTCTCCACTGGGGCCGAGCAGCCACACAGCCCCAAATCCTTTGGGTTCAGTGGCCTTATGGGGCTCCCACAGCATCCCCGGATGGACTCACGTGTACAGTGGCTGTAGCTGTAGGTGCGACGTCTTCTGCGGCGCCTGGTAACCATAGGAGTCAAACCCACCAATGAAATCAACTGGGGAGAGAGGAGAGCAGCAGGGTGAGCAAGGAGGGCACAAGGGGCTGCCCCCCAACCCCCCCGTGAAGCTGACATAATATTCAGCCAGCTCTCCATTTTGACGGCACCCATCCATTTCCAAATCTAATAAGATATTCCATTAAAAAGATGCATTCGAATCTTGGCTACAGCAGCATTAATATTAAAAGTGTATTGAATGCCTGAATTTTTTTGTCGCACAACCGCCTGGAATGCAAACACGCTTCAAAGACAGCGCAGGCAGATAAACCCTTCACCAGATCCCCGTCTCCATAAGCAAGTTATTACAGCAGGCAGTGTCCAATTTCACACGGAGATTTTTCCTTTCCGCTACAGTGGATACAGAGGCAGCGGTGGGGAGAACACGCCCTGAGGATGCTGAGACCATTCCTAGGGGTGTCAGTCTGGTCCTAGGGACGCTGAGACTGATCCAGGGGATGCTGAGCCTGGTCCCAGGGATGCTGAAATTGGACGTAGGGATGCTGAGAGTGGTCCCAGGAATGCTGAAACCAGACCTACAGATGCTAAAACCAGACCTAGGGATTCTGAGAGTGGTCCCAGGGATGCTAAAATTGGACACAGCTGCTAAAACCAGACGTAGGGATGCTGAGCCTGGTCTGGGAATCCACAGCTCCCCACTGGGCTGTGCCCAGTGCTGTGCTGGGATCCAGAACCACCAAAGGACCATGCATCCATTGTCAACCCAGACGCATTCTTCCCAAGACAAGGGGGATGCTGAGTGCTTCTCAGTGCCTTTGCAATGTTGGAAGCTGCAGCACTTCACTACCTCTGCTCGGCTGCTTGGGCTGCCAGCTGGCATGAATTAATTAATGGCAGATGAGCATTTAATGTGGCGGATGGCTGCAGCCATAACTGCCTGTTTAATTGCTGTTGGGGTACTTAGACCTTCTGTATGGGTGGGTGCAGTGATTATTGTCAAAGCGCAATGTAGAGTGCAGAAAAATTAGCCAACATTTTCACTTAATTTTTTCCTCCTGCCCCTGCTCAGGGAGCATTGTGGATGGGGGGAGGCTCCATCCAATGATGAGTGAAACCCCATTGGGTGACACTGGTCCCATTTCGCACCCCAAGGCTGTGACTGCTGCCACCCTGCAGCACCCAAGGTGTGTGCTACGAGGACTGCTGGTGACACGGGGTGGCACATCACATCCCAAAGCTGCACAGCTGCCTCCTCGAGGAGGGAAAAATGGGGCCAAATCCCAAAGAAGTGATTCCTTCTCCTACCCTAGCCCAAAGCTGCCCTTGCCCTATGTTATCTGGGATGGATTTGCAGCACTACAGCTCGCCCTGTGACTAATAGCAAAGGCACTCACAGCTGTCTTCTTCCTCCAGAAACACTTTGCTGACATAGCAGGCGTAGACGAAGCCGAAGAGCTGCAAAATAAAAGCGAGCAGGAAGAGGCCGTTATGGGAGCAAGCAGCACCATGAGGAGAGCAATGATGAGGATGGGATGAAGCCACATTTTGGGGAAGCAAGCATGCACGGGGACCTCATATGTGCTCTGTTTGCTCCTCTCTTCCCAAAGCACTCAAGCAAAGCCAATGCCACCCATGACCCACCAAAGCAACCCACACACCGAGATATGTCATGTCAAGGCAGTGGGACACCCCAGCAGCCCCTTACCGCCAGGAAGATCTGTGCAGCACTGCTGAGCACCTCGATGTATTGGTAGTCCAGCAGGCAGCCGCTGACTGTGATGACGTGGTGATCCTCGAGCGCCAGCCGGGAGTTGAGCACCGGCGTCACCAGGCAGCCCGGCCCGTTCTCCATCCACCACGAGCGGTGCAGGGAGGTATTGAAGGTCATGATAAAGTCTCGGTCCTGCGGGAGGGGAGCAGAGGCACCGACCTTGGATCCGGGGATCCCATCCAGGCTCATAAAGATGTAGACAAAAAATGGTTTTTCCCATCCCAAGGATGCTCCACAAGCACCATCCCTGCTGCAGAGCCACGCCGACACTGCACTTCCCCCGCCAGCACCAAGGACAGGTCAGCACTGGTGGATGTGTTAACGAAGAGTACCCAATTAACCACTCATCTGTAGAGCCCGTGACCTCCCCAGGGTTCGCTGGGGCTAGGGACACACATCCCAGCAGCGGGCATGCACAGTGCTGGGCTGAAATTTAATGCAAACAGGAGCACGGGGCTTGGGCTCATTGAGGGATAGTTCCTAAAGCCAAACGATGGGGGTTCGCTTTCATGCAGATGTCTCCACCACACTTCATGACAACACTGACACACTTCATGACAACACACTTCATGACAACACTCTTTTCATGTAAGAGCCATAATATAACAAATCAGGTTTGGGCTGAGTGCCCTGCAGTATTTCCAGCAACCTTTGGTATCTCCAGACCTGTACCTCCTTGTGTATCCCTGGAGCTCAGGGTCTCCAGGATATCCTTCAGTCCTTTTCCCTAGAGCAGACACAGACCCCGGAAAACCCCCAGAGACCCCTGGGAAAGTGGGAACTCACAGCACAATGCAAGCAGAGAGATGAAGAGCTTTCTCTGCTTGATCTCCTCACTGCATTCAGAAATTGTGTTGCCCAGTTTACATCATCCATAAAGCCAGACAGTGCTAAGTGCCAGCAGGTGATTAATGAGTGCCCTGAAATTCCCAGCTCATCAGCCTCATTAATTTGGAGCTCCTGAAACTCTGCCTCCACCACACCACTGTGTTGCTTTTCCTACCCATTGCTGTCCCCAGTGCCATCCATCAGCCTGTCCCATGTGAAGTTACATGACAAGAAGAGGTGGGGATGGATAGAATGAAAGAGAAGAAATGAGGGGGGGAACAATGAGATGAAAGGGGAGGGATGGAATGGAAGAGGTGGAAGGAGTGGGAAGGATGGAATGGGATAGGATGGAACAGAAGGCACGAGATAAGGAGGAATGGGATGAAAGAGATGGAAGAATGGGAGGGATGGAATAGGACAGAATAAAAGGCATGAGATGAGAAGGGATGGGAAGAAAGCAAAGGGGTGGGATGGGGAAGGAAGGAATTGAAAGGATGTGATGGGGAGGAATAGAATTATATGAAAAGAATGGAATGGAAGGATTGGGGTTGGGCAGAAAAAAAATGAAAGGGGAGAGATGGAAGGGATGGAGAGGGATAGAAGGAATGGGATGAAAGGGTTGGGTGGAAGGAATTGAAAGTTTTGAATGGGTGGGGGGGAAGAGAAGAAGATGGAAGAGAAAGGATGGGATAGAAGAGAAGGGTTGGGATGGAAGAGAAGGGAAGGATGGAATGGGATGGGATGGGGAAAGATGGGATGGAAGAGATGGAACTGGATGAAAGGAATGGAACAGAAAGGTTGTGATGAAAAGGATAGGACTGAACAGAAGAGATAGATAAGGAGGGATGGATAGGGAAGGGAAGGGAAGGGAAGGGAAGGGAAGGGAAGGGAAGGGAAGGGAAGGGAAGGGAAGGGAAGGGAAGGGAAGGGAAGGGAAGGGAAGGGAAGGGAAGGGAAGGGAAGGGAAGGGAAGGGAAGGGAAGGGAAGGGAAGGGAAGGGAAGGGAAGGGAAGGGAAGGGAAGGGAAGGGAAGGGAAGGAGGCAGTAGTGCCTGGCTGTGCTGTGGAAGCCTTGTGGTTACCTGCGACAAGTGCCCGACCTCCAGGTAGAAGCAGATGATGAAGGCGTTCCAGCCGACCCACAGCACCAGCCACACCGCGTACTGTCAGAGAGAGCAGCCGATCAGTGCTGCGCCAGCACCACGAGCATCCTGCTGCCAGCCCACTACCCAGCCCCCAGCAACCTAATAGCAGGGATCTGGGACACCTGGCACTGCACAGTGACCGTGGCCCAGCAATACCTACCATGATGAGGTATTTGGATCTGTACTGGATGGTCCCGAAGATGCCCAGGATGACAGCCATGATGTGTAAAAAATTGGCGAGGATGGGCGCCCACTGATAGCCCAGGAAATCAAAGATCTGCCGCTCCAGCGCCGCGATCTGGGAAAGAACAAAGGAGGGGACAGCGCGGGGATCAGTCACCGCGGCAGCTCTGTGGACATTAAAGGCAAAGAGTATCGCGTAATTAATGAGAAATCCCATGGACAATAAGTTACAATAGACTGAAATGTCTGCATGATTCATCGGCCGGCGGTGGGCGAATACATCATGAGAGTTACTGGGAACACTCCTGCCCAACAATGGAGGAAGGGCAGCACAGAGCTGTGAACCCATCCCCTGTGTGCCTCAGTTTCCCCACTGAGCATCACCCCCTGGGCCTGAGCTCTGTGCAGTGCCCTCCTTTTAGGGCATCGCATCCTTTAGGGCCCTGGCTGTGGCTGACTGCTGGCAGGAGGGCAGTGGGCTCGTACTAGGTCTGTTGGGCCCATTTCCCCATCCATAAAGCATCGTTCACATTACAGCTCATTGAGTTGGTTTAGCGAGAGCTCTAATTAATGGAGATTTCAGCCAGCAGAGCAAAGCCCTCCCATCTCCATCACACGCGACACAGAGTGAGCACGGAGCCCGCGCAGCCCCTCGGGCCAGGCTGTTTGCATTAAGCCTTAATTCACTCCCGCGCTATTTAAACTCTCTAAGGAAACAGCCTTTGGAAATACTTACAACTGGGCTGTAAATCTTTTAAATTGAGGAATGTAAATAATAAATGATACAAGGAGCGTGGCGCTCGGGGTTTTATAGCCATCCATCGATCTGGTGGCTGGTGACGGAGCTGCTGAGCAGGACCCCTACTTGCTGGATACCAACAGGAGATGGGAAAGAGCATCCAAGAGCATCCCACGGAGCCAGGCCCCAATTTCCTGTGCTAATAGCACCCCGTTGGCACCCCATCGCCCATCACAACCATAAGTGATGCTATTGGAGGCGTGGGCAGAGCTGCCATGCACCAGCCCACTGCTAATTAAGATAATCCTGCAGCTGATCAATGCAACGAGTTTTAGGGCTCCCTCTTAATTAAACACTCTCTAGTTCATCGATCGGCCCCAAAGTTCCCTTTGCAGCAAATCATAGCAATTAGCCAGGCGCGGATGTGTGCCAGAGTCCTGCTAATTGAAACACAGTGATTTCACTGGGAGCGTGGAATGGAAGCGGCCGGGTTCCACCAGCACATGGGGAGAGGAGGCAGGGCTGGAGCAAAATGCATTTTATTTAATGCTGCTGACACCAAATTTGAGTGGAAAGAAGGTTCCCATCACTGCTGTCCCCACGTCACCCGTTGGCCATCGCACTGTGCCCCATAGTCACTTCACTACGCCCCATGCCAACATTTGGGGCAGTTTTCCCAGCCTTGCACTTACAGCAGCACTGAATAAATCCGGTGGATTTGTGGGGTGGTGGTGGCAGCTATGGGGTGATTTTCTGCCCTACGCAGAAAAAGCATGAAGAGCAGAAGGAAATGGGGCTGAGCCTCCTGGGATGTGGGAGACAACGTGCAGTGGCTGCAGACCCCAACCCCCCCGCGCTCCATCCTCACGCCTCAGCTGCGATGGGGCTGACATGTTTGCTGACACAGATGCATAAATATATTATCACAGCCCCCAAAGCCTCGATAATTAACTGGTAGAGAGAGACAGGAGCGAGCTACCATGCTGAAAAAACACATCAAGGCTGGGGGGCCACAGGGGAGCCCTTGGCCACAGGGGAGCTGGGGGGACAGTCCCTCTGTCCCTCTCCCTCCTGAGCATCCCCATGGGGCCAGTGAGAGGGATGAGTGTGGACACCCCAAAATCGCAGCTGCTCTCCCTGGATCTCTATCAATACCCCTGAATTCCGGGCCATGATTTTGGCCACCCCCACCTGAACAAATCCCCAATCTCTCCCATGGGGCAGAGCAGGCGGGGGGACATCCCAGTGCCACTTGTCCCCACGGCACTTGGGGGACCCAAGCATCGCCTTCCTCTCAAATGAAATCTCTTCCAATCTTTGCTTTACCCCTCTGGGAAATATCAGGAAGAAGATGCTCTCTTCACCTGCTGGCATGGCTTTGTTAAAACCCTGTGAAGTGCAACGGGAAGGTTTCCTCCTGGCTCTGAATGTCAGAGCAGCAGAGCCCAGAGACTTCCCTGGGGAAGCAGCAGCAGCAGAATGGTGATTGTGGTGCTGGGGAGGGGAAAAATCCCTTGCTTCCATTTTCCAACTGTCTGAATCCCATCCTGGTCCCTTGCTTGGTATTTCTGGTAGATAAAAGTCTCCAGATCTGGAGCAGGATTCCACAGCATCCCGGTATGTCATCTTAGTATGGTATCCCACTATGGCATCCCAGTACAGAATCCCAGTACTGCATCCTGGTACTGCATCCCATGAAAACAGCATCTTGGTAGCACAACTCAGTACTGCATCCCAGTATTTGCATCTCAACATGACATCCTAGAATGGCATCCCATCACAGCATCCTGGTATGGCATCCCGATACAGCATCCAGGTACTGCATCCTAGAACAGCATCCCATACCAGCTGGCCACGGCTGAGGGTGAAGAAGGGACCTCACTGGTCCTTGCTGCTGGCATTTGTCTCCCCAGCATGGCTGTAGCCCCACCAGGCACAAGGCTCCAGCCCTGCCCCTGGGGCCAGTGAGGGATGCTGAGTCCTTCCGTCACTCCATGGGCTCCAAGACTGGTGGTGGACCCCTGGAGAGAACCCAAGGTTAGACCCTCCAGAAGGACTCAGGGGGTGGGGTGGTGCCCACATCTCATCCCACATCCCTACAGAACACAGGTGGTCCCTACAGCACAGAGCCTGCAGGGAGAAAGAGGGCAGAGGGGCAAAACCCAAAAGGGCAACGCTGCAGGAGATGCCTAACCCCAATCCAGCACTGAAGACTGATGATTCCAAAGCAGTGTTTGGCCAGGTACTGATGCACAGCCCAACTTTGGGGCTGCAGCAGTGACTGAGCAGACGGTGGAGCAGAATGCAGCCCTGCTTGATGCCACAGCAGCTGCACGCCAGCACAAATCCCTGCCCAACCCCACGGAGTGGCAGGAGCTGAGCGTGGATCCATGCCCCCCGATGAGCCATTATCCTTCAGCCAGGCTATTTCCTTCTGAACACCATATGCCGCCGGCTCACCAGGGATTTACTTTCATTTAGCTGCGTTTGAATAGATTTTTTTCCACCGCGGATTCCCTTCTGCTGAGGCCAAAGATGCTGCGAGTGCAGCTCCTGCTGAGCTCTCACAGCCGGGGCTGCATGCTGCCAGAAATGCACCATTTCTGGGAGGTATTACAAGAAATCCTGGGGTCCAGTGGGAAACTCAGTGGTCAGAAATGTGGGGCAGGATCTGTGGGGTGTCCCGAGGGAGAGGACATTTGTCTGAGCCACCTGGGAAGGTGGTGGCACTGTGGCTTCATGAAGGTGGTGCTGAGGGTAATAGGGCATGTGGGACAAATGGATTGATGGGTGGAGGGAGAGATGGAGGAAGGGAGACATGGAGGGATGGAAGGATGGATGGATGGAGGGAGAAAGGGATTGAGAAAGGGAAGGATGGAAGGATAGATAGAGGAAGGATGGAGAAAGAAATGCAGGGATGGAAGGATGGACAAAGGGAGGAAAGGATGGAGGAAGGGAAGGGCGGAGGGATAGAAAGATAGATGGAGAGAGCAATGGAGGGGTGGAGGAGGGGATGAAGGGAGGAAGGGAAAGATGAATGACTATTCTTTCCCTCCCCTTAGGGGTGGGACATGACAGTGGGGATGGAGCCTGGGCTGGATCCTGTCCTGGAGCACAGCATCCTGCACTGGGTGCCCTGAGCTTCGCAAGCACCTGCACCCAGGAGCTGCACATCTCCACTTAGGGAAATTGGCTGCTATTTAAATTAACGGCAAGTGAGCGAATTGACTATTAACGAGGTGCAAATACCGCTGCGAACCCAGGGATTTCATTTAATGACTTGGAAACAAGTTCTTGACCTACTTCCAACTTGCAAAATCTTTTGCAAAATTGCAGGCGGTGGCACAGATGAAAATAAATTAAAGGAGCCATCGCCACGCTCCCACACATGGGCAGGGCTGAGCTGCCCCACGGGCAGGATGTGCCCCAGGATGGAGGCACAGGCTTTGTTACCCCAGCAAAGCCCTCACTGGGATTTTTCTGCCCTCAAATCCCTTCACTTCCAGCTTGTCATCCTTAGGAAAACCCAATGGGATGAAAATATGAGGACACAGGAAGGGGTGTGGGGTCTCCCCGGGGCTCCCCATCACCCGCTGAGCCCCCACGTCCTTTGGCCAGCCTTTGCTGTCTTTTGCCAATCCTTTTTCTGCTCCGTTATTTATTTAATTTTGCCAGGCGCCGCATCCCGCTGCGTTGCCATGGGAACATGGCAGCAGCCCCAGCTGTCTAGACGCTGAGCCCCAGGAGCCCGGCGTGTGGGCAGGATGCAACCCAAGCACCCATGGGTGCGCCCACCCAAGAATCAGCCCCATCCCAGTGCAATTTCCAGCCCCCCTGGTCCCTTCCCAAAGCCACCCACACGTCCAACAGCCTGGGGACCCCCTGCTTCCTTCCCAAATCTGCCTCTGTGTCCAACAGCCCTGGGATCCGCAGACCCTTCCCAAGGCTGCCCCTTGGGAAGGGAAACTGAGGCAGAGAATAGGAGGTGTCCAGTAGGAGGATGAGCACCTCATGCTGAATATCCCAAATCTGGGTCCCCAAATGGACGTGGTTCCTTGGGGTGAGCCAAGATGGGACCTATGGAGAATCCTACAACATAAACAAGGGGTCACTGTGGGTCCCAAACAGCCCCATCCCCCCCATGATGATTTGTTGGAACTCTTCTGGAACCCTCCACAGCTGATGGTGGTAGCCACCTCCTACAGAGGCTCCAAACACATCTCAATACCATTTATACAGAGTACAGGCTGGAGATGTGATATTGCATCTATTATTTTTACTGTTACATAAATGCTGAACCGGAGCGATAAGGCTGAGATAAGGCTGTGGGCTTTTTTTACCACCGCTGACAGAAAGACAAGGAAAGCAAAGTGATTCATTCCTATACTTTCCCATCATAAGTTGCCTCTGAATTTACACCTTCCTGCAGACAGACTCCCTCCAACAGGCACAGATTGTGTTGCTTTAATTGTCCCCCCAGAATGACCTCAAAAAAGTCCCCCACTGGGAAGGGCACAGGAGTGGCCCTGGGCTCCTGGGGAAGAACAGCACAGGGATGTGAGAAAAGGGCCAGTCCTGCACTGGTGCCGCTGTGCCTCAATTTATCCACCTGGGAGATGGGTTCAGCCCTTCCCTGCTCAACACTGCACCCAGGAGTGTTTGCAGAGAAGCAGGGTGACAAATGACATTCCCAGAGCTACAGCACGACCCAAGTACAGAGTTGAGTCACACTGCCACAGATAGCCACAAACATCAAAGTCAAGCTGCAAGTCTAAGCAAATCCATCTGGAAATAGAGGTGAGCACTGAAGGGGCTGCACAGACCCTCACTGTATCCAACCTGGAATCTGGGATGGAGTGTGAACAGAGGGAGCCTGCTGTCCATCCATCCCATTTCATCCCATTTCATCCCATTTCATCCCATCCCATCCCATTCTATCCCATCTCACCTGTCCATCCCACCTCATCTACCCATCCTATCCATCCCGTTCTTCCCATTTCATCTATCCATCTAATTCTTCCTTGCCCCAACCCATTCCACATAATCCATCTATCCTACCTCATCTGTCCATCCCATCCCATCCCATCCCATCCCATCCCATCCCATCCCATCCCATCCCATCCCATCCCATCCCATCCCACCAACCTATCTGCTGCCCCAGCCCTGCACAAGGACTCAGGAGATGTCCCCAGGATGCTGTCCCATGCCCACAGGACACATGGCAGTGACACCAGACCCATGGCACCAGCACCAAGCTGTGATGCTCAAGAATCAGGGCACTGAAATGTTGTCAAATGCCTTACTGCAAACACCAGCTTCCAACAAACAGGCTTTTGGATAAATAAAATTGTGATTAATCAAGCGCCTCAATTAGACACAATGAGCCACAGCTCGTGATTAAGCTGAAGACTCGCAGCAGAAAGCACATTAGCAGCATGGACACTCAGAAGCTGAGAATTAATTAAAATGAAGCAAAAAAACACTAAAAAAAATAAAAAATCCTACTAAACAGGGAAGTGCACAGAGGCTTTTTCCATTTAGTGGGGACTCTGGGGATGCTGAGAGGAGCCACGTCCCACATCCCAAACCAACATGGTGCTGTTGGGTGACAATGGGACAGGACACCTCTGCCCATGCAATGCGAGCTCTGTCTGCTGGCTCCAGCTCCCCATAAGCGGCCCCGTTTGGACAGGGATTAAGCCACAGGCAATTTCAATGCTAATTCTCCTGTTTAAGTTCTTTAGTCCAACATCTGCAAGAAGCAAGAGGTAATTTCCCCTGGATCTCAAACAGCGACTCAAAGACGCTGTTAATAAAATGCAATAGAGGGGCAAAAAGAGAGAGGGGAAAAAAATCCAATTTACTGACTTATTTAGTGACACCTTTCGTAATCAATTCTCCCAGGAAATAAATACTGATTAAAGCCAACCGTATTGCTATGGAAACCAGCAGTCCCTCCTCCCACGACCTGCAGGCAGCAGAGAGGATCGGGTGAGGAATCTGCCTGGTAACAGCCGCGCTAATGAGGTAGGAGCAGAAATATCCCAGGAGCAACACTGCCGCCAAAGGAGCAGCCACTGCTGGCTCTGGGGAGGTAAAGCCACGCAGGGCTCCCAAATATTTGGTGTAAGGGCAAGGCAGGGCAGCCACAAAGAGGAGGGATGTGCCCTCATCCCATCCTATCCTATCCCATCCCATCCCATCCCATCCCATCCCATCCCATCCCGTCCCGTCCCATCCCATCCCATCCCATCTCATCCCATTCCATCCCATTCCATCCCATCCCATCCCATCCCGTCCCGTCCCATCCCATCCCATCCCATCCCATCTCATCCCATCCCATCTCATCCCATTCCATCCCATCCCATCCCATCCCACCCCGTCCCATCCCGTCCCATCCCATCCCATCCCATCCCATTCCATCCCATCCTATTCTGTCCCATCCCACTCTACTCCATTCCATCCCATCCCAACCTTATCATATCCATCTCACCCCATCCCATCAAGTCCCATCCTATCCTAATCCCATCCCATCCCAAACTTAACATACCCATCTCATCCCATCCCATTCCATTCTGTCCCATCCCATCCCATCCCAACCTTATCATATCCGTCTCATCCTATCTCATCCCATCCCATTCTCTTATCCCATCCCATCCCATCCCATCTCATCCCATCCCATCCCATCCCATCCCATCTCATCCCATCCCATCCCATCCCATCCCATCCCATCCCATCCCATCCCATCCCATCCCATCCCATCCCATCCCATCCCATCCCATCCCCTCCCAGTTCCTTAGCCAATTTTTAGCATTAAAACACACACACATCCAGCATCACTCAAAGCATCACTGAGAGTCCTGACACACCCTGAAACAGAAACCCAACCAAAAACACCACTCTTTCCATTGGGATGAAGGCCCATCGCTCATCCACCCACCCCTCCTCTAACATCCAACCTTTAGGATCTCCTTCTCCCACCTACTTGGTGCCACCACCTCGGCCACTCACCCTCATTTCTCAAGGCCCTAATTTGAGCCACTTACACGGGGGAGTGGTGGTGGTTACGTGTTTCATATGCAGGTATTAGCAGTGAGTTATTGTCAGCAGGAGATGGATGGGCCCGGCAGGGAGCGGTGTCCCCATCAATCTTCCCCTGTGATGAATGTAAAGCAGCAACGGGTGGGAAGCAGCAGTGCAAAGGTCCAGAGCTCCCCAAGAAACTGCAGTGGGTTTTCGGGGTGCTCTAAGAGCAAGGCTGTGTGGGACCTCATTAGTGCTGCTCATTATTTATTAATAGTAAAGAAAACCCAACAGCTCCAGCCCCATCTCCCTTTGCCAACAGGATTATTGGCTAGAAACGAGGGCTGGAAACACACAGGCACACGGGTATGGATGTGCAGCCCTAATAGAACTGGAAGCCTTCATATTTGCAGCAATTGCTGCACGTTAGCAAAATAACAATCGCTGTTAAGCACGCTGCCACCTTCCCCATTCATCACGGCGAGGATTTAATAAGGCGCCTTCGCCGTGCGCTGTGACCACCAGCACATTATTAAACACAGCGATTAGCAGCTGCGGTGGATGGGAGCTCATTAGAGACTTCTTAAACATCCATAAAAATTGCTTTTATTAAGCGGTGATTCCTCTCTTCATGCCCATCGAATTAGGTTGGCACGACACCGACCGACCCACAGCCCAAACCCTGCAGGAGACACCAATGGGGATGTGGGCACCTGAGGTCAGTCCCACCTTGAGAGGTCACAGAGGGATGGATTTTTTCCCAGAGAAACAGTTTCTTTTCCCAAAAACCACATGGGAACTCCTGCACACGATGCGTGTGCTTCTGCCCCAAATCCTTTTTGGTGCATCTGCAGGAGGTACTGATTTCTGTACATAATTTTGGGGGAAAACTGACACAGATGGTGTGGCCATGTGACTGATGTTTCCACCACCTGCTGGGGTCCCATATGGGTTCCCACTGATGGGCAATGGGGCCATCCCCACAGCACCCAGCAGCACCCTGCTCCTCCTCCTTGGGTCCCATTAACGACAGCAGTGCTAATTGTGGGGTAGGCAGGGCTTTGTCTGCCCGGAGCTTGCCAGCACACACAGTGCTTTGTTCAGGGCCTCAATTTAGGAAAGGGGAAAGTGGAAAGAGGAAGGGAAAGTGGGAAGGGTTGGGGAGGGGAGGTGGGGGCAGGGCAGGGCAGGGCAGGGCAGGGCAGGGCAGGGCAGGGCAGGGAAGGGAAGGGAAGGGAAGGGAAGGGAAAGGAATCCCATCAGGGCACTCAGGGAAGTGGTTCAAGGATGCAGGCTGAGCCCCACATGGCTGACACCATGGGGCCATTGCAGCCTGTCCTCACTCCTGGCCATTTATTTCCATGCAGGAGGAAGGGAGGACATGTGCTCGGCCTCAGGGATTGCAGGGGATGGGACAAGGACTCTCAGCATGACATTTACAAGCAACAGCTGAGGACCATCATCAATCTGAGCCATTACAGCACGGAACTGGAAAGCAGACAGGAGACTTCCTCATCCCCATGACCCCAGTGCCCCTCACAGTGTTGCCTGAGCATCTTCTGGAGCATCCTCTGCTCCCACCCAAGCTCTGCCACCACTGCTGTGCCCACAGTGATATTGATTGAAGAGACCAAACTGGCCCAGAGCGCTAATTACCCCTAATCAAGGCAATTAGCCTAAGAGCCAAGCACTCAGAGCTTGGTGTCCCATGTGTGTGACAGTGACCCAGCCAGGCACGGTGGCTGTGTCCTCTGCTGGAATGAGATCCAGAGTGGGCAGTGAGAATGAGGAGGCACTGTGACACAGCCTATGACTGGGAGAAACGGTGGCACAAAATGCCCACAGCATGAATTATAAGGCAAAATATGTGATCTGAAGGGCTCCCGCATTCCACGTCCTGCATCCCCATCCTGCATCACTGCACCTTGTGTCTGGATGCAGGCTGATGGGCACTTGCCTTTCTCACTCCCCAGACCTCCTTCTGAGACTGAGGGAAAAGCAAAAATGTGTGAAATTTCCCAGCCAATGACATTGGAGTGGTTATTAATCTTATTAATAAAGCACTCAGGGTTTAATGTCCTGTTCAAATATGATTGGGCTGCTCTGTGCCAACTTTTCCTTTCCATTTTTCCAGGCCGTTACATGCATATTTTGGAAATTGAAATGAATAGTCGCTTTCAAGCAGAGGAAAAGACCTCCATTAGGAGGTCCCTGCAGCACTGGTACACAGTGATGGCTGCAGCACCCATGGGTGCCCATGAAAGGAGGCAATGCTGGCAGGATTCTGCTCCCAGGGATGGCTGTGGGATCACAGAGCCCTTCTCCAGCCCTATTTCCCACCACAGACCATTGGCACAAGCTGGGATGATGCTGATATCCCAGTGCCCAAGCTCAGCATCCTTCCAGTGCCCCAAACCCACTGCTCTCTGCTGCATTGGCACCTGTTGTTGAAACTGGATGAAAGTGCTGACCACGGATGGGACGTTGTTTGGCTGACGGCCATCCTCATTTCCCATAAATATCCCATAGGCTCTGTTTTTTCCCAGCAACTTTCTCATCTCGTGGTCACAACAAATCTCAGTGCAACGAGTTTTGGACTATTTGATCCCCAAATCCTTCTTCCTTCTCAACCATCAACCCCTCTGGGTTCTTCCTGTGCTGCAGTCCTTGGAGAGAACACCCAGTCAAGAGGAGACCGTGTCCCCATCACAGGGGACAATGATGGGAAGCAGCAGTGTCGGTCTCCAGCCCATCCCCTTCCATGGGCGATCATCCCCACCACTGGGACATGCCACCCCCCAAAACATCTCTTTGCCACACCGGTGACTATTGGAAATAATAAAAAAAGGATTTCCAGCCCAAATGACATCAATTAAGCACAATGCGAGGGGTTACAACCCAAGCAGTGATTATCTTCCTGCCCAGAGTTCACCCAAAGGCACAGTTGGGAGTTTGTAAATAAACACCACGGTCAGGAGCCCGGCCAAGCTGTCCATCGATCCAGGAGCTCCACTGCCAGCCAAACCCCAGCACGTGGCACTGCTTCTGCATGTCACTGCGGGCAGCACGGGGATGTCCCAACCACAGCCACCATGCTGGGAGCACAGAGCCCAGGGACAACTTCTGTATCAGTTCCTTGAGAAACAAAACCAAGTTTTGTTGGACAAAGCTCATTTTTTGGGACATCACTCGCGCTGCAGACCACATTGTGGCTCCTGGTTCACCCCAGGCATTGCTTCCCCACCTCACCCCCCCAGTACATGTTTTCAGCCCTCTGAATGTTCCCCATTGCTCACAGCTTTGTTGCAGAGCATTGTTAATGATGTAGAGCCCCATTAATACTCCTGGGTGTGCGTCAGCTCGCCCTGCACATTCAGACATCCTGCACTTTAATAGTGGTTTTAATTGAGAGCCGTAACACCACTCCTTCCCAAACGCACACCCATAAACCTTTATGGCAAACTGTCAGCGTGGCTCTTTGTATGAATAATGAAGGCACACGTGTGCATGGCCCACGATGCTCACACATGCGGGCGTTTCGCTGTGCCGCGATGCCACCCCAACCCATCATCCCCATCTGGGATGCCACGGCTTGGTGACAAGCTGACCTGGGTGACACCTGCCCAGACACATGTGGACCTCTGACACACACACACACAGCCCTGGATCCCTTAGTGCTGCCCATGCAGCAGCCCCATCCCCACCCCAGCAGCACCTGCTGCCCTGCAGCATCTCCAGTCCATTGCAGCATCCCATGGAGGTGCACCCACTGTGCCGGCACGTGGGGAAGGGGCACGCGGAGCCGTGGGGATGGGGCCCTCCATCCGTGATGCCACTGTCAGCCCCAAACCCAATTACCATGGCAACCATGCAAATGTGAAAGCTTTCCATAATCATTAGGGAGAGGAGCTGAGCAGTATAAACAGTGACTGCAGTAGATTACATGCCTATTACGAACAGTCGCGGCTTCTGAGCGCTGGTAATTATACCTAATTGTGCATTTAATTGTGTAATTGAAAACCCACATTCAGAGTTCAGCCCGGGCTCCTTTTCCCCCATTCCTGGTGGTGGGGGCAGACCCGGTCCCATTGGCTTCACACTGTCCTCAAGCATGGGAACGACGGGAACCAGGTGAGGACAAAAGATGCTGGCGGCCGTCCACGGATGTCACTGTGCTGGAGGTGGTACCAGATGCAGCATGGCATGGCATTGTATGGCATGGCACAGCATGGCATGGCATTTTATGGCACAGCATCATGTGGCATGGCACTGGATGGCATGGCATCATATGGGAGAGCATCGTATGGCATGGCATTAGATGGCAGAGCATTGGATGGCACGGCACAGCACGGCATGGCACAGCACGGCATGGCACACTACTACTTGGGCAAACTCCAGCAGGCTCAGCCAGGCAGGAGGCACCAACCCAACTTTCCTTTCCCACCCAATTAAAGGAAAAGGAGAGAAACAAAGAACAGACAAAACCCTTTGGAGTGCCTCGGGAGCAGAGTGAGGCAGTGGGGCTGTACCTCTGCTCACCATCATTAGGTTTCAGGGTGAACAAGAGGAGCAGCTCACAGCTCCCGCGTGCTGCTGGTGGTGAAGGGCAAGGCAGGTTGGCTTCTCATCCAGCCAGCTCAACAGCTTTCATCTTAGCATAAAGAGAAATCCCCCCGACAATGATGAGCATCACAGAGGGCAGCAGCAAAACCCACAGCCCAGCCCAGCAGAGCCAATTCTCTGCTCCGAGCCGACCTGCTGCTCCAGCAATAAGCAATCTGAATGGTTGGGGACGGCATAACAAGAGAGTTTTGATTTCACTTCACCTCCTAATCACCGAATCTCTGTCCAGCCCCACTGGAGGCTGAGCAGAGCCACACGCAGAAGCTGCCCTGCCAGCCCGGGAGCTAGCACTGATTTCGTTTCTTTCCTGAAAAGAAACCCAAATCACCTCTCTGTTCAGCGCTGCAATAGCTCCCTGCAGGACGATGCCAGCAAGACTTTGAGTTGACCAATGGAAAAAAAAAAAGTGGCCGAAAACCGGGGAAGTCCTGCACACTGGGAAACACCCATCGCTTTTATCCGGAATGAACGGGAGCGGAGAGCACGGACCTCACCGACACATCCACGGGCAGACGGACAGCTCAAAGCCACGGGGACGTCACGGCAGCATTCCGGCGATTCCCTCCGCGCCCATCGCTGCCGCTGCTGACGAGGCACGTCCAGGGGCGCCGCTCGGCCGCAGGGTTTAACGAAGCGGGGAAGCGCTTGGATAATTAATTGCAACCTCGCTGGCTGCATGTTAGATCGGAACGCGCTCCCTTCGCCCGGCCCTCCGTCAGCAGCGTGATGAAGATGGATCCGTGGGCGGCGGAAGCGCGGCACGCGATTATTGCCAATAGAGCCCGGCTGTACCAAACCCGCTCTCCCTCTGCCTGCCGGCGGAGCGGTGCCGCTCGGTGCGGAGTTTGCAAAGTGCCGTTGCGGCTCCAAGTTTCACCGCGGCTGATGCAGGGACCCAAAGCAGCACCCCTGCAAACCGCCCTCCGAGCGAAGAGCTCGCAGCCGGAGACAAAGCTCGCACCTGCCCGAGCCGCGTCCCCAGGCACCGACAGCGCCGGGAGCCGCTTCAACCCCATCTCGCTTCTGCAACTCCAGCGAGCGATGAGGGTCGCGTTTCTTTTATCTTTGCATTAAAAAAAATAATAATAATAAAAACTGGGGGGTGGGTGGGGGTCGCGCTGAAGCATCCCCAGCAAGGTCACCCGCACAAAGCACCGCCCGGCATGCTGCTGGGCGCGCGGCCCCTCGCCTTACCAGCTGCAGGCAGCAGAATCCAACCAGCGTGCATCTCCCGTTGCATCTCCCCATGGTTTCCCAGCCGGAGCCGCGGATTTCCCCGCCGTGGCCGCGCGTCTCCTTCCTCCGGCTCCTCAGCAGCCGCCCGGGGAGCTTCAGGGGGGCAACACGGCCATGCCCCGCTCTCCAGCCCCGCTACTTTCTTCCCAGCCCCGCCGCCTCCCGCATCCTGCCGGGTTAGCACAGAGGCGGGCTGCGCTCAGCAAGGGGCATCGCCCCCCTTCCCCGCCTTCCTCCCCCGAGCCCCGCTCCCCCCCCGGCCCGCTACATTCCCATCTCCGGGCGCAGGGCCCCCGGGGCCGCGCACACCTCGCCATCCATCCCCGGGGCGCGCAGTTTTGCGCCGAACCCGCCCTGCCCCTCTATTGTCTCTCCCGCACAGCCCCGGGGGCGGGCGGGGAGGAGGCGGCGGGGTGGGGTCGGGGGCGCGGCGGGCAGGGCGGGCGGCGACCAGCGGAATAAGGGCCGGCCGCGCTCCCAGCGGTGCCCGGCGGGCGGCGGGGCCGGGCAGGGGGCGGTGCGGTGCGGTGCGGTGCGGTGCGGTGCGGCCGGGCACGCCGCGCCCGCTGTGAGCCCTTCGCGGTTTCCTGGCGATCGGGGGAAGCCGGGAGAGGGGCCGCCTCCCGCAAGCAGCGGTAAGGCGCGGCTGCTGTTCCTTAGCATCGGTATTTGGTGCTTTTCCAATTGCAGATTTTTATTATTATTATTATTATTTTACTTCGCTTTTGTTGGCGGTTTTGTAAAGGGCTGAGGAAGTGCTGCCCCCCCCCCCCCCCCCCCCCCCATTTCTCCCCACCCTGCCGTCCTTGTGGGCTGTGGGTGGGTGGTGCCTGCAGTCTGAGCGCAGGGACCCCACGGCCACCTCCCCTGGGGTGACCGTGCCAGGGCAGCACCTGGGTTTGCAGGGAGGACAAACAGCCTTGCAAGCAAAGCTACCCACCGTGCAGAGCATGCACAGCTCCCCAGGGCTGGGAGTGACCCCTGTCCAGCACTCAGCCACCTGGCTTTGGGCCTCTGCTCTCAGCAGGTTCCTATCTGGGAGGTTTGGGCAGGGAGGTGGGGGCACACGGGGCTGGCAGGGTTCTGCCCCAGCTGCCACCAACCCTGCCCACCTTTGTTCTCTCTCCACAGCACACCTGGGGGAGCGGAGAGTGCAAAACTGCCAAGGAATATTTGGATGGTGCTTTTCCAGAGCTTTGGAAATCTCTCCCTGAAATGCCACCCAGCAGAAGGACTTGGGAATAGTTCACTGCTTTACAGTTCCGTGCGTTTATTTTCTTCAGCCTTGATTTTTACAATATACCATCTATTGAAACTGCACGTATTTTGGCACCAGAACTGCTCAGCTCTGGATCTGATGGGCCACAGTCTTGCAGATGCATTTGAATGTGGGTGCAGGTCCACGATCCAAGCCAGCCCTTCCAATGTTTGCCTGAGCACACATCCCCATTCACCAGCCCTGCTGGATCCGCCACTCCTGGAGGTGTTCTGTCATCCTGCAGTGGGAATTCCCCTGCCCTGGTGCTGTGTGCTGGCATTTGTCCCCATGAATGCACTGGGAGGTTCAGGCATGGCCAAAGGATGGGGTTTGTAGGAGACATGCAGCTTCTCTGAGTGCAGAATCGGCACTACAGATATTTGGTGTGCTCACAGAGCAGTGCCCAGGGGGGGTGGCTGAACGCAAACTGAGCTGGGGGTGCTGGAAAAGGAGGCACTGCTCATGGATGTAAGCAAAGGAGGGATGTGGGGCGAAGGGATCCCATAGGTCAGCACCAATGAGGTCCCCACCGACTCGCAGTGCTTTGTTGACAATTGCAAGCCTGACCTGCTCTGCTCAGCCCTCCCCATCAGTGCGAGGGGCAAAGGCTCCAGTAAACACCAGAGGAAAGGAAAACGTGCTGATGGAAAATAATGAGAGCGATAAAACCAACACAACGGTGCCGAGATCCTGCCTGGCTCTCGACCAGGTGGAGTTTTGCAAAGAATCAATTTTAGATTAAAAAGGTCAATATAGCATGTCAGGCTGCTTCCCTAGAAGGCAAGGAGATAACTTCATTTGCGAGAGGGTGGGGAAGAGCTGAGCGTTTTGTCCCTTGCTCTGCTTTGCCACCCTCCATCCACACTGTGATCTTTTGCTTTTCTTTTCTTTTATTTTTTTATTTTAATTTAATTTTTTTTCTTCTTGTGGAAAGAAAGAGAAGAGACGACGTGCAAACGACAGAGGAAATATTAGGAGGAAATAAAATCAGGGTCGCATTATTCATTCATGGAGACGGGAGGAAGCTGTGAAGATAAGTGCTTTGATGTACACCAGATGCATTGTTCGTGGAAAGCCATTCTTTTTCAATATTGCTGCCTTTTTCAAATGGAAATGTGGTGCGTGGGGGATGACAGCGTGTGCTCACTGCCCCTCATTAGGGGCACAGCATTCCTAAAGCTCGAGGCCCCATGGGGTGGGTGGATGGGTTGCAAGGAGGGATTGTAGAAATACCAAGAGGCTCTTGAAGGTCTTTTTCGAACTGGATTTATATGTGGGATGTGTCACACCGAAGGTCAGGTCAGTGGTTGGAGCTGATGATCTTAAAGGATTTTTCCCACCTTGATGAATCTATGGTATGTTATCCAGTAGGTCAGGTTATTGGTTGGAGTTGATGATCTTGAAGGTCTTTCCCAACTTAGATGAACTGATAGGACAAGGTTTTAAACTGAGATAGAGGAGGTTTAGGTTGGATATTAAGAGGAAGTTTTTCAGCCAGAGGGTGGTGATGCACTGGAACAGGTTGCCCAAGGAGGCTGTGGATGCCCCATCCCTGCAGGCATTCAAGGCCAGGCTGGATGTGGCTCTGGGCAGCCTGGTCTGCTGGTTGGTGACCTGCACATAGCAGGGGGTTGGAACTGGATGAGCATTGTGGTCCTTTGCAACCCAGGCCATTCTGTGATTCTATGATATGATTCTATGACAGTATGTGTTACCCAGTGGGTCCAGTTAATGGTTGGAGTGATGATGCTGAAGGTCTTTTCCAGCCCAGATGGATGGGTTACCCAATGCTTGGCTTCTGATGGCTACTCAAGCAGAAATTCTGCCAGCCATGCAGCCCAAGAAATTGGATTTCTTGGGCTGTCCCCACAGCTCTCGGTGACCTGGGACCATCCCAGGACCACAAGGCATCAGGAAGGTCATCTTACAGCACAGCCTGGCCAAGCTCTGCATCCCCAAGGCATGGGGAGCCAGCTGGGATCACTCCCTTGGCTGCGCAAAGTCTCCTTTGACATCTGTCTGGCCAGCAAAAAAATTCTGGGGGAAAAAGCACCAAATTTGTGCCAGGGGCTGTGGTGTCCCCCTGGGCACCAGCCAAAGCTTGGGGACATCCCCAGAGGGGATGTGGCAGCCCCAAGGAACTTGCTGCTGAGCTGCAGCCCTGTAAGCATCCTTTAGGATCCTGGGCAGTAATTGATGGCCCCAAGCAGCCCGCTGGAACAAGACGGAATGATCGTTTTGGTGTGTTTATTGGCCAACAAATCTTTGAAGGGGATCCATCTATCTGTGTTACGGTGACAGGGAGAAGATATTTATTCCCATCCATTATGCAAATCAGAGCAGAGTAAACACATGCAAATCTCCGTGCCGCTGCCGTACAGGCACAGGTCTGATGCAATGAAACCCTGTGGGTGACTGGGGCTCCCACATGCATCCCCTTGCTTGGTGCTCTCAGCAGTATTGATCCAGTGAGGTAGCAGTGGAGCTCCCCAAAACACACAGTGTAGTGCCTTCTTTGGGGGATGGCTTTGTACTTTGCACTCTGCTCAGTCTGAATCCCCTCTGCAGGCTGATGGGCATGACACACACGTGCCAGGGCTGAAGTTCTCCTGGATCCATGCTAAGGAGCCCTTAATTAATAAGAGGTCGGAGTAGCAGAGCAGCCCTGCAGGTGGAAGAGAGAAGGTGGATCCCATTGCAGCCCAGCATCATGTGATGGGTGCCAGCCAGGTACTGGGAGCAGAGGTGCTCCAGTCCCAGGATTAGGGATGCTCCAACCCTGGGAGCAGAGATATTCCAGCACTGGGATGAAGGATGTCCCAGCCCTGGGAGCAGGGATGTTCCAGCCGTGAGGTTAAGGATGCTCCAGCCCTGGGATCAGAGCTGTCCCAGCACTGGGATCAGGGACGCTGCCTGTGATGGGCAGCCCAAACCTGGGCACCAAGCTCAGGATGCCAGACAGCAGCCTGGAGACAGCACAGCACCTCCAGCACAGGTGGAGGCAGAGCAGCTGACCTGGACCCCAAACATCCATCCCCTCATTTCACCCATCCCCAAATCTCAGTGGCTCAAACCCTTAAGGGATGCCTGGCACCGAGCACTGTGCATCCCACATGCCCATGCAGGACGAAGGGAAGAGATGGAGCAAAGCCAGCACACAGGGCACCACCACTTCCCCAGCCTCCTCCAGGTGCACACACACATCTATTTAACCACTGTGTCCCCAATTTTAACATAATTAGCCGTCAGCCTGCCAGTCAACGTCAGCTCCTGCAGATCACCATTAATGGATCGCTGTTCAGCCAGCTGTTATTGAATCGATATAGAAATTAAAATGCATTCTTTCCATTCTTTCTCAGCTGTCATCTTATCTCAGTGTCTAGCTAAAAGCACGGCAGATTACAGAATCCATCATCATTTAGCCTTTGTAGCTTGCAAAATTCATAATTAACAAAAAAATTCTATTCAGTTTCTCGTGTAATTTAATTAGTTTTCTATTAAATAGAGACTAAATATCATCTAATCCCCCAGCAGAGCAAATAATTGTTTTCTATTCTTTTAGAAACTATCGCTACCAAAATTCATTAGGAGCAGCAATGGGAAAAGGTGTGGAAGGGGTTGGAGGAGGGATGGGGGGCAACCAGTGGGGCAGGTGGGGATGGAGCAGGGCTGGGCTGCCCACGCTGTGCCCTGCAGGATCCCACCCTGTGCCCCATGCCTCCATCCAGGTGGCTCTGTGCTCCAAAGGGTGACATGGCATAAGGGTCCAGGACCAGAGTGGGGACAGCCATGCAGTGCTGTGGGGCTCGCAGCCGTTTATCTGGATCATGGGACAGATTTAATTTATAGTGGAAATCTCTCAAGCAAAGACGTCCCTTGGAGGAATAAACCTGTTTAAGAAAACAATTTTCTCCGTGCTCGGATTATGCCTTTAATGGCTTGCTGCTGTGTGCCCTGGAGCTCACACTGCTCCAGTGAAGAGAAAATGTCTGTAAGCATTTGTATGCATGCATGTGTGCATACATGCATGTGCATGTGTACATATATGTGTGTGCATGTGTGGACAAGCAGTATGTGCATGGATGCATTGCTGCATGTGCAAGGGCTCAGCTTGGCAGCAACCCCTTGCACAAAGGATTTCCTATGGCTGTACCCCAGCCCTCCTCCAGGGTGCCCCCATGGCCAGCACTGAGCCTGGGGGGCTGAACCCCCGCGGAGGCAGTGTGGAGCTGTGCTCCTGCTGCAGGAATTTGGCTCTGCAGAGCGTGAAACTCACTCGGCTCCCAGTGCCCCCCCGGGGGCTGTTAACTGCCAGGACCTGCGTTCACTCACCACCCTTCCAACCCCCTGAGCAAATTAGATTAAATCCACAAATTGCAAGGACGGGGCCGGTCACAGCTCACTGAGCACGTGTCCCATTACCAGCAGGTGGGTGCTGCTCCTAAATCAGCTTCCAGCTCTCTCCAGGGATGCAGGAGAGAAGAGCGCTCACTGCTGCAGTCAGTTTGCTCGTGTCGGGGTGGCACTGCTGGGCTCTCCTGGTCTGTTTAGGGAGGAAATGCCCTGAAAGCAATGTGGCCCCATGGCAGGGCTTGCTCTCCTTGGGGTGGGGGGATTAGTGTTAATCCAGATCACTCTCCTGATCTGGGTCACAGCTGCATGGATGCCAGCACTGATGCACTGAGCTGCTGAGTATCCCATAGTCACAGCCATCAGCTGGGACTGGGCATCCCAGGGTGCTGCCAGACCCCAGGGTGCAGCATCACAGCCCACTTGTAAGGCACACCAGGCACGCTCACACCTCTGCTTTTTTCCTCATTTCCTTTTCCTTTGTGCAGGAAAAGCCAGAGCCCTGGCTGCATCCTTCATCCTGGAGGCCAAGTTAGGTTTAAAGCCTGGCCATTCCCAGGTGATTGGGGGATACAGGAGGATGCCTCTCTACGGCTTCACCTCAGGTTCCTCCTTTGCTAATTAAGAAAAAAAAACACCCTTTTTTCTTCCTTTAAACAAACACAAGTCAGGAAATCGAGCAGTTATTATCTTGTCACCACTAGCCAAGCCCTCAGTCTCTTCCCTCAGACACTTGGGCATACATTCAGATAAAACAAACCCTCAAGGATTATAATAGGGCCCACAAAGCACCACGTGCACGTGCCTGGCTGCTCCTGGCCAGGCAGCCCCATCCCAGGGCACAAGGCACAGGAGCTGGCCTGAGATCTGGCACTCCCAGCCGGGCCCCCTGCTCTCATTCACATGCATTCCAGGGCATGTTATTTAACACTCCGCAGAGTTAAAAATAAATCTTCCCCCTGCCTCCAGTTCTCTCTGCTTGGCTCTTCAGCTGGAGGGTGATTTGTTTGCATTTGGATGCATCCATTCACCACCATCTGGTGACAGGTCCTCCCCCGTCTGCACCACCCTCCTCCTCACCCCACCTGTCAGCCCCAATCTCAGTGGGGTCCCAGTGCAGGGCAGGGTGCAGGCATGGGCAGCAGCAGCTTTGCCAACACGGTGTCTTGGTGTGCAGCAGTGCCATGGGTCCAGCTCCACTGGGTTGCTATGGACTGATCGTACCTGCTGCTCCTGCTGGGAGTCGCAAGGAGCTGATCCACATTGGATTTGAAGCTGGAGCTCTGCTCAGTGTAGACCTGGTGCTTGAATCCTTCAGCCCAGCTATGGAGCTGGGCAGTGAATGAGGCAGTCACAGATGATGGTTTCCTGCATCCCTGAAATAAGGACACAGCACCAGGACAGGAACCATTCCAGGTGACAGTGGCAAAGCAGCGTCACATACCCACCCTATGTCCACTCTGCCTCCTTGGAAGGGCAGCCACACTTCTCACCTCCTTTAAAGCTTCTCCATCCATTCCAGCCTCAAGTGCACTATCCTCCAGCTTTTCCCTTCTCTCCACAGTAAGAATAGGGGCAAGAAATGCAGTCAGAGGAACTTCTTCCCGTTGTACTGTGTGAATTGCAATAAATTTCCACCTCTTACATACCTCCCTATGGCTGCAGCAGAATCCTCCAGGTCAAACACACACCAAGACTGCACGGAACAGCCCTGGAGTAGGAGGATCACAGGTTCATCATCCCACCCAATGTGCAGCCCTCCTCCAGGACAGGACAGAGAGCCAGCGAGAGGTGAGCAACACCTGACACAATCTGAGCTATGGCAGCAAAGGGGGAAAAAGGGGTGAAAAAGGAGAAAATGTCTGTTGGTAGACACGTTCAGAACAGAAACTTGTGGGGCACAGACCTGACCATGGAATGGTGGGGATAAGCCAGCAGGGAAGGAGCTTAAATTGCTGGAAGGGAAATTGTTTTCTCCTCTACCAAATCTTGATGCCCGCTGCGGTAGATATGCAATGTGCACCCAACCTGCCTGACAACCTGCTACATCCCAGCCAGCCTGGTCAGCAACAGGGGATGTGCAACCAACCCAGCTCCTGCACTGCTGAGTCCTGAACTCATTCCTTTTACATTTATTTATAGCAGAAGGCTGACTCTACTCAAAACAAGAAAATAGAATTCAGCAGTAGCCTGACAATTATTTCCAGTGTGGTCATTTTTATTGCCATGAATAAAAAATAAAGCTGCTCTTCTGAAGTTCAAGTATACGTTTTCCCTGGGTTATATATGAGTGAGGGCTTTGATTTAGTATGGTACAGTAGAAAAGTAAAGCAGAACAATAAATTCCATCCACACAGTTCTTGTAAAAAGGTGTCTATTTCAGCTTGACCATATAAAAACAACCAAGAGAAACTGGACAGGGAATATACAAGCCACAAACAGAATTTAAACAAATTATACAAATTTCAAGTGATCTGGGTAAGGGTTTAGCAGCCCGTTGTACAGCCGAATTCAAAACCAATTCAATTCTAAGTTTTTCTTTCTTCCTCAAAAGGGGAAAAAACCCAAGCTGTACAGCAGGGCCATGCAGACACTGCAGCCTGTGATGTCTTATCAAGCTGCTTCAATGTTTTCCCATTACCACGAGTGTGAGGGGGCTGGCACCAGCAAGAAGCAAGTCAATCCTACTTCTGTAAACCAGAGACTTCAAGGGCACGATTCACAGCATCTTCTCAGCTTCACTGGATCTCCCCCATATACAGCCTCTTGTCACTGGATGCAGAGAGTACTGTGGGAGAGAGGAATACAAAAATCAGTTTGAAACCTCTGCTGATGACACACTGTGGATTTAGCTGCTGGCTGTAAGTTATCTATAAAGCCAGATCTCATCTGCTCCCCAAAAATGCTTCATGGGATTACCACTGACATTTCAGCACATGCAGCACAGCAGCAAGCATTTGCAGTTCTGGCTGCCATTCCCCTGCCCCAAGACAGACATAAAGGCATGCTGCCTGTAATGTCTGAGCATTAAAACACTAAAGAGAGACACATAAACACGCTGGTAATGCTCTCAAATATCCTGCAATGTTATTTTGCTTGCAAGGAGCACTCAGATTGTGAATCAGGCACGGCCACTGGGACCACGTGCCACTAGAGGGCAGAGGCTGGCTGGAGAAGCCTGGCCACACTGCTGTCATCAGAACAGAGGCAAAATGCAGCTGTGCTCAGCCGGAACATCCCTAATGCAGAAGGGCTAAAAGGCTGCTGAGTGCATTCAGAGCCAAGTGTTAAGGTGACAGCAACTCCATCACAGCTCTCTTCTTGACCCTGGCAACTATTTCATTCGAGTCTATGAGAAATGTGTGGGGGGGTTCTGCATGAAGCCTGCAGACCAATGTCTGTCATCTTGCTCGGTGTGCCCTCCCATCCAGACACATAATGTGAGAAGGGTGGAGTGAGTTACAAGATTAACGTTCCCAGATGTTAATAGGAATCAACTGCAGGACTTGCATGCCACGACTGGATAGGTTTTTAATTTTTACTTTCAGATGAGTGATTGATTCACAAAGAGAAGCTCAGCAGAACACAATTACAAACAATCCGCTCCAAAGCAGAAAGATGGCTCTGCTCTTTCAGCACAGCCTCTGATCTGAAGACAGAGCAATGAATAACCAAGGAACAAACCCATAATTCACTGCCTTGAATCCCCACCCCCAGGCTGCTGCAGACTGTCATGCTCAGCACCACTGAGCTCTCAGCTTCCCTTCGGGGTTGACTTGTGTCAGTTTTTGGCTGAAGCAGTGTGATGACCTGGCTGATGGTGTGAGTGTTTCCATAGAAACAAACAGTGCCCCGTGGTCCTCCTCGGGCCACAAACAGTGCTAAGAAACCAACACCAAGTCTGGTCTCAGATGGCACCGTAGCTGTTCTGAGAAAGCCACCAGGAGCATTTTCTCACCCACCACTGATATGCAGTGCCACACTTTTGCCCTGGAGCAGAACACCTCTGGGATGATGACAGAAAACTCTGCACAAAGACCCTCATTTGTCCCCTGTAGCTTTTGGGAAAGGTGGAGGCCCTGTGCTGGAGACATGCCTCCAGGCTTCTCTGTCATCATGTGGTCAGCCAATACATGGTTATACCAAACCCAAGTATCAAACATCTTTTTCCATGGCCTCTGGGAAGAAGCAGTAGCTCACAGCCACCTGCAGCTCATGGCCAGACCTCCACAGCACTGCTGGTCACCCAGGCCCACAAGCAGAGCCCCACTGCTCAGCCCAGGACTTGGCTCCAGGCTGCAGTGGACTTCTTCCCCCCAGTTCTTCGATACTTGGGGTCTGGGCCACCAACACTATTTGTGCCATTTTATGGAAGACCAGCATACAGCCAGCTCTGAATTTATTTCCCCAGCTGACCTGATTTGGGGAGGACTTACTAATAGGTTCCTCTGGATGGAAAGCCAGTTCATTCACCGACCCTGCGTGGCCTGGCAGCTTGTACAAAATCCTCCTGGATGTGGTGTCCCACACATAGACAAACCTACAAGACAGTCATTATGAGAGCAAGCATTTGTAAAGGGAGAGTAGCTGCCTCCCACACCAACGGCTGCTTCCTGCAACGGTTCACCACCCAGGCTGTAATAACCACAGCTGTTAGCATGGATAAACAAGGAGCCTGTCAGGAGCAAAACGCTGCACTGCTGAATTAAAAGGAGCAAAGGTCTGAGCAGGTAGGAGCTGACGTGCCAGCTCTGTGTTAAAAGCCTCTCTGCTGTCTCAGCACTGCAGCACTGAGATTGATGAGGCCACGGAGACCCTCAGCACAACAGCAACACAGTGGGCTCAGAGACACATGGAGCATCAGAATGACTCTTCCTCTTGCAAATACCTCCCTGCAAGCACCATAGGGACTCTCAGTTCAGACTGGCAGGCAAGCAGTAAGGAGGAGTCTGGGTGTTTCCCCCCAGTCCCTGCCATAGCACAATCCCTCCCAGTCAACAACCTTTATATATGGATTTCTTCCTGCGGCGCCATTAAAGTCATCATTCACTTGGCAGCATTTATTAGGGGGCCGATCAGATTGCATCCAGCCCTTTGATTAATCTCCTGCGGGTCGCCGTGCTGCACTGCTGCAGGTCCTGCCCGTGTGCCTCACCTTGGCTGAAGGACAGCACCAACAGCACTGCAAGTGCAGTGGGTCAGAAATAAACTGCTGGCACCAGGCAGCATTCAGAACTATCCTTACAGTCTCCAAACGGGGGAGAAAAGGCACCTTTGTGCTGCAGAACACAGCCTGTCCCTGCCATTTCCCTGCTGTCCATCACTATGCCAGTTCCACCGGGGAACAAAGCGATGCTCTGACCTCAGATATGGAGACCACAGCCAGGCAAAACGATGCTGCATCCCTGCTCGGCCTCCCTCCCAAACTTAACATGGAATGTCATTTGTTTCAAGGTTCAGAGATCTTCAGAAAAAAAAAAAAAAATCAGTGGCTTGGGAAAGCTGCCAGTTCTGCATTACGCTCCTACTGCCTTCTCGTTTTGCTCTTTAGATAAGTGAGTGGCATCTGAAATAAAATCTGTCAGGGGGCAGAAAAGGAAAATGGCAGAGCAGTAATTGGTGGAGTTCAGTGTGGAGAGCAGCTCTGCCACACACGTGCTTCAGAGACATCAGCATGGCTGCTCACAGGGGATGCTGCAGAGGGTGAGGGCATGAGGGACAGCAGGCAAGAGGAGAACACATGTAAAAGTGACCTACAGTCACATTCCTCCAAAGGAAGATTGCTGCAAATGCCACTACGCATCACTACATCTCAGCTGCCTGAACTGAAACGTGCTCAGGATCAATGGCCCTTTTACATCCCTGCACATAACCCAGGCTCTGAATACCAAAGTGGGACCATTCCAGGCTTATGCAGTGCTACCAGCACTGAGTGCCACCACTCCAACTGTTCCTTCTCTTTGACAATGCTTTGCAAACCTCATGAAGACCACTGGTTGTTTTTACAATTAGGCCTCTAATTGTAAAAACTTCTGTTTCTTAGTTGAAACAGAAAAATTTCTGTTTCTTGGTTGAAACAGAAATTAACTTCTTTTCTGCCCCCAAAAAGCACTGAATCTTTTGTGACCCTTGTTGGCTAAGCAGAGAGGACACTGAATACTAACAGAGACTTTTTCAGAGGCTGGTGTTATTCTTTATATTATTTTCTTAAAGGATGTGAAAAGGAAAAAAAATATGGAGCATCCCACTTGAGTCATGAATATCATTTAAAGCAGCATTTCTTCAAGCACAGCTATTATCCAGCAGGCAAGAATCATATCAGGCACTTTCTGCTGTATTCTGCTGTAATGTTTTTTCGCTGGTATGGCAAAGCAGGAAAGCATTAAGCAGCTGATTTTACAATAACCCTTCTGAAAGGCTCACAGTGAAAAAAAAAAAATCAGATAATTGTCACACATACTCCACATAATACAGAGCAATACAGTAACCATTGGGGAATTATCTTTTATGCAGACAAATGGAAATTTTTAATCTTGCTTTGCTTTCCCAGCAGATGCTCCTTCTCAAAAAAAATAATTAAAGAAAAAAAAACAACTTAAAAACTCAGAGATAGCAGAAAGATCTGAGTGGCCTCAACTAACCTGCCCCAGGACCTGGCTGCGTGCTCTTCATCACGAATTTCACAGCACAGTTGCTGTCAAACCACAGAGCTACATCAGCATCTGCAGAACTAACCTAATGGCCTAATATTTCAAGCCCCACTTCACCGTGTCAGGCTGCCCACACTGGGACTGGCCATGAAGGAACAGGTATTCATCACTACATGCACTGCTGCTGCAGCCCAGTGGGACTGGAAAGAAGGGTCACGTCTCAGCTGTGACAGCTGGCCCCACTATATCTGCACAGTAAGAGCTAAAGCTCTCCCTGTCGTCTATCAGAAACTCATTAATTTGCTGATTACTGCTGTTGCATGCCTTGGACTCTGGCCTGCAGGAATTCCTGTCTCCACGTTACTGAGAGTGCACCTGGATCTGCTCCAGCAGGTTGGTATCCTTCATGGCGACCTTCAGTGTCTGGCAGGGACCCTCTGCTGCCCGCCTCCCTCTGCCCAGTTTACCCTTGGGTTACCCCAGTCTACAGAATCTCTCATTTAAATAAGTCAGATACGTGCTAATTTAGTCAGAACTTAATTTCCTCACACCTGTCAATTTAAGTAAGGATCACAAACGATCCTTGGAACACCACTGGTGCTACCTGGTAGCTTTGACTGATACTTGTGGTCATTAACAGCACAAATCCAGCACTCTGCAGCAATCTGCCAGAATCTCTGCCTTTAGAAAAGTCTCACAAGAGTCTACTGCTATGACTGCAAGAGACCTTGCGTGCTGCCAGCTACGCTCCTGTCATCTGCTTGTCCATCTGTTGGATGCAGTGACTGAACACAAGCAGAAATGGAGCTCTCTAGAAGGTTTCTGACAACAGTAATAAGGATTTTACAACCACATAGTGCTTTTCCACTGATGCAAAGGCAATATGAACACATCGCTGCTATCACTGCTGCAGACAATGCTCACAGATTACCACAGGGGGTTGTTTGGGTCTTCACACCTCCATGCACAACTCTGGCTCTTCATATTAATTTTAGAGACGATCCAGCTCATTTCAGGAGTGATTGCAAACATAGTTTGGGATTGACAGTAACAGAGAAACACAGTGATAACTCACCTGTCAGCAGATCCCCCTGCTATCTTACTCCCATCTGGAGACCAGGAGCACCTCAAAAGATTCTAAAACAACAACAAAAAAAAGGCACAGCTCAATTTCTAAAGAAGATTTAGCTTTTCCCTTCCACTTCAAGTAAAATCACCATGAGACTTTAAATATCAAGAGCACTACTTTAATGATCCCTCTTCAAAAGATGAGAAAGTAATTACAGATTTTATTTTATTGCTGGAAACATCCGTCGCCTTGCTACTTTACACAACGTAGATAGTAGAAAATACTTAATTTACAGCTAATTATAGCCAAACTGAGCAAAGAAATTTTGTTACTACAGCTTTAATTGGAATCTCACTTTGTGCATTAATCTTCCTTCGAGTCCTTATTAAAGCCTCATTGGTTTAAACTTGAACTTAAAAAACAATTTACAGAAAAGTTAATAGACAGCTGCAGTGTTGTACAAACAACAGTGTTTCAGTCTGTAATACACTCACCTTTTCAAAATTATGCACGTTCCCCTGGAAAATCTTTACACATCTCTCCTTTGGGGCAAACGGTCGCACATCCCAGATGCGAACTGCAACAGAGAGCACACAGTAATCAGCTGGAGATAGCAGAGGCATGGGGGCAAGATCAGCTGCTAACGATCAAAGATCTGGTCACATTCTTTGTTCTTTTCATGCCTATGTTTCCTCAGAAGCTAAGGGAAACCAACAGCTTTTCTGCTGCAGGAAGCTGTGATATGAAAGGTAAAATGCAGCAATTTATAATTACAGTAAGACCATTGCCAACAGGAGGGGAAAAATCCAAAACTATTACACAAACTGTCTCCTTACATGAGCATTTGCTTTATTCTAATACACTTCATGATCATTCTTATAATCAGATCAGCTTCGCTGAGCACACATACGTGGGAGATGAGCAGTTTGGAAACAGCACTGTCATTCCCTGCTGCGGGGAAGCAGCCAAACCACTGACAAAAGCCAGACCAAGATTATGTTCAACTGCCTGTGCAAATAACTTGTGCCACAGCCCGTGTCCTCATCACCCTTTGGGAGACGTAACAAACCTTTCTTCTGCTCCCTCTCTGCAAAGGATGTGACTGTCACGGTTCTAACAAAAAGAACTGAAGTTTTCTCTGCAGACCCAGCTTGCATTCTGCCCATCCTTCCACCTGATTCTCCTGTTTTAGCACACTGACCAATTACAGCTGTTCTTTCTGAGATGCCACGCACAGCTCTTCAAAAGCAGGGGCTGACAGCTGTCTGCACAGCTGTGCTGTCACATTTGGTAGGATGTACCTGTGTTATCCATTGCGTTAGAGAGCAGGTAAGAGCCTTCTGAACTCAGACTGAGGCCCGTCACTGAGTCTGCATGTCCTCTCATGGTGTATGTGAGCTTGTTCTGGCGAAGGTCCCATACCTTTCAGACAGTAGACACAAAATTATGGCTTAGAAAGGACAGAAAAGACTATCAGCAATGCTCTTTCCAAACCATTTCATGCAGGTACTGATCAGCCATCTGATGAAATCAGTTTTCAGTTGCAGTTGGGTGAGGTCTGAATGGCTAAAATATAAGGCTATAATGTTATGTATTGTCCTCTAAAGGGCAGGTTTTTTTTTCTCTATTTCTTACCTAACACATCCAACCACATTAGTAGAAAACAGCTAAATTTCAGCAGCTTATGTATGCAGAATTCCCTTTCAATCTGGCCTAGCTCCCTCAGTTCCCGAATTCCACTGACCCATGGCACAGAGAAGCAGCTGTCCAATCTCCAAAATTTCACACTGTTCTTTCTCAAAGAGTTACTGCCATTCAGAGGGCAATCAGAACAGATATCATTTCAGTACTACACTTAATGGTGGCCCTCTGACAAATATGTGCTCTTCATGCCTAGGTAAGACTGGAGACTGGGGCTAAAGAGACAGTAAGAGTGACTGTGAAGCTATCAGGAGAATCTCAGCTACCAAATGAATGAAACACTGAGAGTGCTCTTAAATAAGAACTTTCCACAATAGCAGGTGACAAAGTAAATTATCGAAGCAGAGGTCAGAGAACGTGGATGTGTCACCAAATTTTCTTTAGCCTACCTCATATATGGCTCTAGAGCCTCTGTGAGAGGAACCAGCTGCCAGAAGAGCTTGCATACCATATCACTGGCAGTGTGTGACAGCAGCACTAGGATGTGTGGCCAGTCACATGGCAGACAGCCCTGGAACAACTATCTCAGTTTGTTGGCCTTAGATCAAGAGAGAGATTGGACACAGTGGATCAGTGCATTTCTTGTGACAGTAAAATTAACCAATAGTCTTCCACATTTGTCCTCGACCAATGAGGCATTCTGCATGCTGCTAAAGCAAATATTGATGGGATGGAAAAGGTGAGTCTGGTTGGAAAGAAACACGAGGACACAGGTGTCATACCTTAATATCGTTGTCAATGCCTCCAGATATGATCTGATCACTGGTGTCATTGAAAGTTACAGCCAAGACCTGGTAAGTGTTCTGAAATGTCTGGACAGCAGCTTTTTTTCTGATATCCCACAGCTGAAAAGACATTGTGGTTGTAAAACTTACATGTAGGAAGTTGCACACATGCTTTCACAGAACCATAGGGTGGCCTGGGTTGAAAAGGACCACAATGATCATCTAGCTTCAACCCCCTGCTATGTGCAGGGTCGCCAACAAGCAGACCAGGTTTCCCAGAGCCACATCCAGCCTGGCCTTGAATGCCTCCAGGGATGGAGCATTCACAACCTCCTTGGGCAACCTGTTCCAGTGCCTCACCCTCTGAGTGAAAAGTCTCTCTCTGTTTTGCAGAGACTCAGACCACTCTGCTAAAATCCACTCTTTCACACCTCAAAGGATTTTTACAAAAACCACAGTACAAGTCTGTTGTTGCTAAAACACAGGAATTTCCCGATTTTAAGGAAAAATAGGAGGGAGGAAGAAGGCAGTTGAATAAAAGATTTCAGAAACTGCTTGCCTTCCACTTGTTTGATTAACATTGTTCAGCAGAAGAAGTGCAAATAAGTAGATTAATTTTGTTAACTGTCATCCAAAAATTTACAGCAGGATCAACTGAATTTCTTTTCTGGAATCAAAGTTTGTTGATTAAAAAAAAACTATGAGAGTTACTAAAAGGTGAATTCCACCAATTTAAATGGAAATGAACAGGTAACATTCTTGGAGATCCTATCTTATTTTCATTGTAGTCTCCATATACTGACCTTCACTGTCCCATCATCACTGCCTGTACAGACCAGTTGAGGTCCTCGCCTTGCTGGGTAGCAGGAGTTCACAAATGAGGTATGGCCCTTCAGCCTCTTCACTCTCTCTCCAGTCTCACTGTCCCACACAGCCACAGTCTTGTCTGTGGATGCTGAGAAGAGCATGCTGTGGAGAAGAACCACTGTGAGATTCTCAACATTAGAAGCATTTCTCCCATCCCACTTTCTTACTCTACAGACATGAGGTCACAGCTTGAAATATCAAGTGGGAGCCACTGAATCAGACATTCATTTTGGTTGAAAAGATCATGCCCTGTAACTTGTCACCTGAAAAAATGAGACTGACATCCTTCTTGCTCCAGCCACCTTTCTTGCTACAGTTGCTGAGGGAAACTGAGTTGTTTTATCTGGAGGAAAAGGGGCTGGCAGGAGATCTCATTGCTCTCTACAACTGCCCAGATCCTTTCCGACAGGACACCCTTCCAGCCACTGTACCTGAGCCTATACCATTGCATTGTTGTGACCCAAGCGCAGCACTCAGCTTTGTTGAATGTCATGTCACTGGACTCTGACCATCAACTCAGTCTACCCAGATCCATCTGCAACACTCCAGCCCAACTTGGTGTCACCTGCTAGTTTCCTGATGGTGCACTGAAACTCTTCATCAGGATCTAACGAAGATCTGATAAAAACATTAAATGAAACTGGTTCCGGTACTATTAAGAACTATGCCCAATGTGCAAAGACAAATGTGATGTTTCATAGCAGGCTGACTGACAGTAGATCAAATACAGAGGAGGTGCTTTCACCAAACCCCATTTCTATATAAAATTCTAGAAAGGATTTCTGACTCTTCAGACACAGCCTGTAATGGAACTGGGAACTGGGGCTGTTTAGTCTTGGGAAAAGGAGGCTGAGGGGAGACCTTATTGCTCTCTTCCAATACCTGAAAGGTGCTCACAGTGAGAGCAGGGCTGGTCTCTTCTCACTGGTGACAGGACGAGGGGAAATGGCCTCAAGTTGCACCAGGGTAAGTTTAGGTTGGATATCAGGAAGAACTTTACAGAAAGGGTTGTGAAGCACTGGAATAGGCTGCCCAGGGAGGTGGTTGAGTCACGATCCCTGGATGTGTTTACTAACTGTCTGGATATGGTGTTCAGGGACATGATTTAGCGGAGGGTTATTAGTTAGGGTACTATGGTTAGGTTGTTGGACTCAATGATCTTTAAGGTCTTTTCCAACCTGAGTGATTCTATGATTCTTTGGGAAGAGAAAAAGGAAAGTCTAGCAACCTCCTGGTTCAGATGCAATGGTGGAAGAACCTTCTGAAATAAAAAAACACATACGTGTTCTCTTTCCCACCCCAAGCAACTAGCGTTTCCCACATCATCAGCATGAGCACTCAGATTTCTGAAGATTGAGACCAAAGGCATTCATATGTCACAAGTGGCTCCAGAGTCAACGCTCAGCCTCAAGCAGACACCACTCCTAATCTGGAAAAGTGTCACAAGGGCCGCTGGCTGAGCTGGAGCAATGAGGAGGTGCTGTGCAGGGCTCTGTCCAGCAGAAAACATCTCCCCCTCGAAGCAGTGGGGATTGGGCAGGAATCTACCAGCATGCCCCTTACCTGCCATCCGTGTTATAGTGCAGCTCCATGACCGCCCCACTGTGTCCCTTCAGGGTGGCGTAGTTATCACAGTCCCCATAGACATTCCATAGCACTAGAGAAACAGAAGAGAGGAAAGTGGACAACATATGAAAATACATCTAATTCAGATTGAGAAATCTGCAGCCTGGAAAAGAGAAGACTCTAGGGAGATGTGAGAGCAGCCTTTCCATATCTAAAGGGAGGCTACGAGAAAGAAGGGGCTGATGTTTCAGTTGGATCTCTTGTGATAGGACAACAGAAAGTGGGAGATTTTGATAAGTACAAATTGTTTTTACACCAAGAGTAGTGAAGCCCGGCCCGCTACTCACGGATCAGCCTGTCAAAGCCGGCAGACGCCAGGGTGTTGCCGTTGGGGTGGAACTTGCAGCAGTACACCTCTCCCTCGTGCCCCGACAGCAACATGATGGGCGCCTGCAGCGAGGAGCAGCGCGGGGGGCCCTGCGGGAGGATACAGGGAGAGAAGTGAGGGGCAGCCGGAGCAGAGGGCACAAGGAAAAGGTCCTCTCCATTCCCGCCCCCCTCACAGCCCCTACCGATTGTAGCAGAGCACCGGCTGGGGGCTGCCCGCCACCCCCTCCGCCCCCTCCGCCAGCCGCCGGTGGGTCATGGCGGGGCCGCTTGGCCGCCGAGGGCACGAGGGGGAGATCGGGACCCGGCGTGGGGCCGGGGGCAGCGCCAGGCGCGGGGCCGGGGCCAGGACCGGGAGCTGGGCCGGGACCGGGGCCTGGGACGGGGCCGCCCGGAGCCTTTCGCTTCTGCTGCTCGATCATCGCCACGGGCCGCGCGCGCCCGCCCGGCTCCCCATTGGCCAACAGCACGGCCTTCTGCCGCGTTGATTGGAGGAGCTTTTCCGGATGACCCGCCCTCTTCCCGCCTTCCTTCCGTCGCGTAAAGATGACGTATAGACGTCGCGTGAGAGATACGCGCGCTCCTCGCACGGATTGGCCGCGCTGACGCCGGAGAGGTCAAGGGGAAGGCACAAGATAACATGGGTCACTTCGATTGGCTAATTCTTGGCTCCCGCCAGTATTGCGCACGGCGATTGGTGGGCTGAGGGGGCGCCTCGGGTGAGGGCAGTGCGGCGGTGGCTCAATGGTGGCAGTGTGCGAGATGTGACTTTGTAGTGGGTTTGTCTGAGGATTTGGTCACGGGACGCGTTCTTTTTTAATTGACCTTTTGTATTTAAGGCAGCTCTAGTCTTGCTGCGGTAGCCGGAGCCGGCTGAGAGGTGGTCGCGGATGATGTGAGCAGCGCTGGAGGGCCTGCAGTGTGTCACCCCCGGGTGCTGAGGTGATGGAGCCGCTGCCGGAGCTCTACGCCATCTTCCAGGGCGAGGTGTGTGAGCACAGCGCTGGGAATCGGAGGAAAATGCGGCTGTGTTCCTCATCGCTGCTTAGTTTGGGCCGTTGTCCGTGTACATCTGTGTGTGCGTGCTCACACGTGTATAAACCTCTATAAGATGCTCGCCTGGGTATCACAGGAGCGGCTGGCCCCATTTGCTCTTGTTAGCAGGCAGTGCTGGCTCTAACCTGCTGTGGTGCCCAGAGTTGTAGGAGGTCCCATGAACCTTCTGGATGTCGTGTGCGTTCTAACCACTTTATTGAGAGCAGGTGTGTTTTAAATGTTGTGTTTGTTTTCTTCACAGGTGGCTGCTGTGACAGAATATGGGGCATTTATAAAAATCCCAGGCTGCAGGAAGCAAGGTTTGTTTCTGTTATTTTGTTTGGACTCGGTTATGTGTTGGTGTGTCCAAGTCAAGCAGCCAGCCTCAAAATTAAGCATTTGGCAGCTTTTAGAAGAAGTGTTTTTTACAAACAAAGCAGTTGATGCTCTCAGAAAGTAGAATTTAGATGGTATGCTTGCATGTGAGACTGAGGTCTATTTAGATTTTTAGGCTTTTTCCCAAGTGTGGTGTATTTAAATATAGGCAAAACAGGGAATCACTACAACTTAATGGTTTGCACTGCTTATTTCTTTACTGGTCATGTGGAATGGGCTTAATGCAAAAGACTGAAATAAAGCTCAGATAAAACAAATCATGGCTGTCTTCAAGCTCTCTCTACAATTGTGGGAAACATGCAGTGTGAAACAAAGTGATTTTACAAAAGGAGCAATAGTAGCTTGTTGTTCTGTTATCCAACAAATAGTCACTTCCCACTGATCCAAGACTGCCCAGTTACTTTTGTACCACTTCTAATAAAAGTTTTGGGCAGAAGTGTGTCTGCTGTAGAGAAGCTCTGAGATGCAGAGCCTAAACAAACTGTGGTTCTGTACTTCTTCATACACGTGTGTTACTGTACATTACCACACATACACAAAAGTAGACATAGTAAAAAGGATGAACTGAAGATGAAAAAAATGAATAATGTTTACTTTGTAGTATTACATGATTTTTTTTTCCTCTTCTTCCAAAATTCCCATCAGGCCTTGTTCATAAGACTCACATGTCCTCCTGCCGCATAGATAAACCCTCAGAGATAGTAGATGTTGGAGACAAAGTATGGGTGAAGCTCATTGGAAAAGAGGTAACTTTAATTCTTGTTCCTTTTGTGTTGTGTAGATATAAGTATATTCTAATACAGTATGCTTTAAGAACAGTGAGCTTTGAAATTCTGTGTGGAGGGGCTCATTGCTTTGTTAGGAGTGTGATGTGTGATACTTTCATACGTGACTTTGGGCACTGACCTGTGACTCAAAGTAATGCAGTTCAGGTCTTCATTAAAGCTTTTGACTGAAAAGCAACAGAATTGTACTCTTTCCCTGCACACCCATTCTCACCTTGTGTTGTCAAGGGCTGTAAGGAAAAGGCCCATACAACTTAATTTTTCAGTATGCAATTTTGTTTGATCTGGGGGATCTCCCTTTTAGGTCATAAATTTGAGAATTATAGGAGAGCTTCCAATTCCTCCCTGGTGCAGGTTTGGTCGTATAGATTCTGTTAATCTGAAAATGCTTTTAGTGATCTTGTCTTTTCTCTGGGTCACTGTTTTCTACTTACGCAGAAGCTGTTCTGTTTATTGGAATGCTCTACACTGAAAATGCAACTACAGTATAATAGAACAGAATTGCTTTGGTTTAGTATTCTTTATAGTGCTCTGCTCTGCTACCAGTTTCATTTCTTCTCTGTAGGCCTCCAGATGGATTGTATTAATTAGCATCATGTCATTTACTCTTCTTGTTCCATTTATTTCTCTTTCAGATGAAAGATGACAAACTGAAACTGTCCCTTTCCATGAAGGTTGTTAACCAAGGCACAGGGAAAGATCTCGATCCAAACAATGTTTCCCTTGAGTAGGTAAATCTACTGAGTAGAGTATAACAGGTCACGCAGGTTGCTGTTGCCTGCTTTTCCCTACCTTTCCTTCCTAGCCTTCCTGGCATAATTATCCTCAAAGTCCTCCTTCCTTCAGAGGGTGAGGGAGGCTCTTCCTGAGCTGCTTAGCAGTGCACTGGCTGGTTGTGGGGCTCGCTTCCTTGGTTGTACTGCTTAGAGGCTGGCAAGAATTTCACTCCAGCAGTGAATTGCACCCCTTTGCACCCTGGTAGCATTTTGGTTTTTGCATTTAGTGGTGGTTGTGCACTTGTGCTGGGAAAGTTGTTCATCCAAGATGGGTACAAACACACTTGTACATGGTAGGAAACCAAATCTCAACTGCTCAGATGTTTCAGAGCTTCCTTCTCTACCTTTTCCTGTGACATGTCTTGCAGCTCAAATAAAACTCTCTTATTTTCATACTGGACAAGTGTGTGTATTCACCTAGATCATGCAGACGTTACTGTAACATCTGCAGCTAATTGCAGCTTGTAGCATTTGCTTGCTTTGTGTAGAGGATGTTCAGTTGATTTTAAAGTAGAAGATAACACTAACATGCTTTTAATGAATTGGTTTATTCTCATGTGTAGGTAGTCAGCTCCATTCTTTGATATAGCCTAATTGTGCTTTTAGAGCAATGTTTGAAAGGGGGTGGGGAAATTTAGCTTGCCTATGTGTAAGTATAAAGGGTTGAGATTGGAAGTGGAACTCTTTCTTCTCTTTCCAGTCAGGATGAAAGAAAAAAACGCACATTTAGAGACTACACCAGTCAGAAGATCACACTTGAAGCTGTCTTGAACACTGTGTGCAAGAAATGTGGCTGCAAAGGTATGTTTTTGTGGGGTTGTTTTGTTCTTTTGGCATAGCCTTCTTCCAACCAGATCGTGACCTATGGATGGAATTGTAGTGATGTCTGTTGTACTGCATTTTGTTTTGTAAAGACTGAATTTTACTTTGAGGAGAGCAATATTTTCTGTCACTTGTTGTGCAAAGTGAAGACTTAAGTAAATTCCTTTTAGAAGGTGTTTTTCCTAAAATTGCATCCCTGAGCTTTCTTCTGAGTATGGGTTCTCCTTGTGTTTTTGTGAACATGCCTTTATAACCAAGGCTTTATTCCAGTTTTGCATTGTAAGAAATAAATGCATGCCTTCACCAAACCGTTTAACAAGGGTGAGAAAGGTCAGTGAAAATGACTGCACTGATTAGTTGCTGGAAACGCAATGTAAGTTTGTAAGCAGCTGTCTTAGAGCTTCAAGTAAGCATTTTTACCTAAGGCTTTTGTATTTTGCTTAGTGCAACAGTGAGAAGTTAGCTTATGTGGTACTTCTACAGCAGCTTTGCAAGTGTTGAGGTGTAAGGTGGTTCTTTATATCTTGAGTTTTTGCTGCATCCAACTTCTTGTTTGACCATAAAGTAAGTGGCTAGGCTGGAGTTGATGCTATTTTGGAGAAGGTTAATAAAGACAGATATATAAGGGCAGCTATTAAACACTAGTATGGTTCTGTGCAGTGGCCTTATAAAATACCATTCTAAAGAACCCCCAAAACTTACCTAGATTCTACATTTTTCCATTCTCCCACCAGATATTTCTCCCTTCTATGTATACTTTTCCATGCTGCTTAAGTCCTGGCCGTTATTTTCCTGTTCATAAACAGTGTCTTAGCTTTGCTTTGACTAGTCTTTCCAAAATGATGTATTTTGCACTTATTCTCATCTTTTTTAATCAGGGCGTGCTAAAGTAGTACAAATACCTGGACAAAAAATGTACGTTTGAGATTGTTGTATTGTGGCTACTAATAAAAAAAGGTTGTTGTTGGCACTTTGGGTGTATGAAGTGCAGTTGTACAAAATAGAAGTGTCTGAGGATGGAGAGGGATTGCACCTTCAAACACTCTTTTGCAGGTCATTTTGCCAAGGAGTGTTTCATGCAGCCTGGAGGGACCAAATACAGCCTGATTCCAGAAGAGGAAGAAGAGGAGGTGACAGCAGCAGAATGTGAAAGACGCAGAAAGAGCAGCTTGTCTGATGATTCTTCAAAGAAAAGGAAGAAGGTATGAAGTACCTTACTGCAAGTCTGGAAAAGTGAGGCAGGCAAGATGGTTCTGTTGAGTTACAGCTATGATTTACTGCAGCACGTGATTGAGTGGTCAGTGCTGGGCTGAGGAAGTGGCTCAGTTGTGTGCAGGTTCTTTAGCTAAATGGCAGTCTTTTCTGCAAACTCTGCAGCATTTCTTGTACTATCTCCTTTTATTCTTGTTAACTGTCCCTGAGCTGTCCTATAATGCATAGCTCTCAAAAGAAGTAAGAAAGGCATCTTTTTCTTATTGTGAAGCTCAATAGAACTTACTTAGGTTTCCTGAATTTCCATGTTTCTTGCCAGTAGCACTCTTTTGTCTTCTCTTTTGCTGCTCTTATCCAATCATCTTTCTTTAATCTGAAGCAAATGCCCACTGCTGCCCTGCCAGCCTCTGTGGTGTGAACTTGGTATATCTGCACATGCCAGGGTAAAATCACAGATTGTATTTGCACAGGAAGCATACTCCATTTCCAGGCTATAAAGTTACACATTTCCAGGGATCTTTTATGTTTTTGTATCTTAATCTTGGAATGGTTGAACTCTGGTTTCAGAGCATACTGATTTAATTAAGAAAAAAAAAAAGTAGAAGAAACTTGAATCTAAAACAGGAGTGCTTGGTGGTGTGTCTCACTGTACAGAAATGAACATTCCATTTTGAGAGTTTGGTAACTAAACTCTTTGTCAGTCACCTTCATGTCATGAGTATCCATCATTCTTCTAAAGCCTTTTTCTTTCTCCTTTTTTTTTCTCTTTTTTTCCTTCCACAGCCTTACAACCATTCTGTTTTCCTAGAGAGGTGCAACAGACAGGAAAGGCAGTGGGATTTCTCATGTTTAGAAGCAGGTCAGGCTGAAGAAGGGGAGAACTTTTGGAAGAGGTAGAGAGATGTGCTTTGCTTCCCAGTATGTAGGCTCTCATTCAAGAATATGTTGGGCTTGTCTGTGGTATGTTATTATGCTGCAGTGTAGAATACATGTACTCTTTTCTATTCTGGTCTTTGAGGCAGTCAGTTGTCTCCCACATCACAGCCTGTGACTGTTTCAGACATCAGTTTCTGTCTTTCCATTGTGACAGCAGGCTGTTTGCAAAAACTCAGCAGAGCTTGCTTCTCCTACTTGGAGTTCTCCTCCCTCAAGAACAAGGATGACTTACCTGGTAATGGCTCACTTTGTCTTACAGTGTAGCTGTTATTTCAGTTCTACTGGGAAAACTTGTACAGGGAGGTACACAAATAGTGCTTTATCACATTGGTGCCTATCTAACAGGGGTTTCCTGTGGAGCCTTGCCCTGCTGGGACTTCAGGATATGTGGGTCACTGCTGTGAATTGGTTACTTTTTTTGTTTTTTAGTCTGTGGATTAACAGCCTTTCTTTAAATGTTGCTTGTTTCTTTGATCTGCTCCCTTCTCAAGAAGGAGATCAAAAGTTTTCAGATGTTTTCCAGTGCTGGAAAATAAAACTTTGAGCTTTCTAGAGACAGGATGTGGGATCCTTGAAATGAATAGCTCCCTTGTTGGTTTGGGTGCCTGCTGTGATCTTGTCTGGGAGCCACCGTTGTGCTTCACGGGTTGCCTAGATCCCCAAGAGGATTTACACAAAATAGAAATAGCTCAGTCTACCTAGTGAGAATTACTTTGCAAACCTTATCCCATCTGATGTTTGCTACATAGGTGTAGAAATATATTTTTAGTGAGTGGAGAGGTGCTTGGTAGATAGGAAACTGCTGTTTAGTGTCGTAGTAATAGCAGTAATGCTCTAGGTTATTCATTGCAGATGCATTTTCTGTGTCCCTGATCTGATAGTTCTTTGCAGTCCCTGAGTGCTCTTCCCTCCCTCCAGACTTTCCTTAAAGAGATGCTCTGGAGACCTTATTCTCTGCTTTGTCTGCATGCCATCGCCAGGATTACTGTATGGTGGTTTGTTGCTGTTGTCCTGGTTTGTGAGAATCCTGGAGATAAAATACAGTGGTTTTTGTCCCACTGGAATCTCTTTTGTACCACAGTGGAGATTAAAAAAAAAAAAAAAAAAAAAAAAAAAAAAAAAAAAACCCAAAGTTCTTCAGTACTCTGCTCTTCTGCCTGAATTGTATGACATTTACAGAGTGGAGCTCTCTGCACTCACACAACTTCAGGAATGTGGGTACAAGACTTTCTCCTTTCAGATCACCATGTCAGTACTACACATCTCCTGGTATCAGTGAGAAAACAGTGGCTGGTGGCAGAAGCTCATCTAGTGCTGTCACTGTGCTGTGGAAGCACCAGAGAGCATCTGGGGAGCCTCGACAGCTGTGCAGGCTGTTGCTGTGTCCCTTTCACTTTTATTCTGTGGGTCACAGGGTGAGGGAGCTCCTATGGGAACACAACATTGTGCCTGTGCTGAGCTTGCGTAGGAAGGAGGCGTGCTGAGAAAAAAAACAAACCCTTCTGATTCTTCTCTCTTGCCCTCTGAGAAAAGAACTGCTGTTTCAGCACTAGGAGGAATATCTTTAATTTGAACTTTACAAAAATGACCTGTACTCTGCTGTGGTTTCACAATGGTCACTGGAATTGTATGGTAAATGCGATCTGTGACTGCTTTTTCTGCAATCCTTGCAGCTTTTTCTTCCATCCTGTAAAAGATTACCATGAAATATTCCTGTTGTCTTTCACTTAAAACCACACCTCATTAAGTGTTGTTTGTTCAGTGACCTGTAACTCATCAAGCTCATCTATCCTTGCCTGTTGCTAGTACTTGTTTTCCTAATTCTTAAATGACAATAGCTCAGGGCATTGCAGAGTCAAATCCACTCTCTTCACACAGTATGCTTTTCTCTTTAACATTCTTACCTATGCTTTTCTGACTTTTCCTATATTTAATAAATTGCCATAATCTAGACTCTTCTCATCAGGTAAATTCTAACTGGTCCTTAAACTAAACTAGGGATAAAATATATATTTTTTTGATTTACATAATGAATCTCATTTAATATTAAACTGAGAGATGGTTTGTTTATTTATTATATTAATATAAACTTAGCAGGAATATCTGCACCTTGCTGGAGATGTGGGACCAACAGCTGGAAATCCGTTTTCCTTTATCACAAAGACAGACATGAAGGCTCTAAACAACACCATGGCTACAAAGTGCTGGTGAAAAATTCTTTAAACTTCTTTGAGAGTTGTGGACGCTCCCCTCTTATCTCAAAATCAAATACTTGTAGAAAGAATGAGCTGTTATGACATTCTTAGAATGTAGCCCCAAGCAATCTGTCTTACAAAGAACAGGAAAAAGCCTGGAGCAGTGTGGTCCCCTTCAATAGTACCAGCTTTTTCAATTTACCTGGCAATAGGAAAGCCAGGACTGTCAGGCTGTAGCCCAGCTACTCAGCTTCTGTATGCCATCCCTCAACACAGTTCTTGTATTTGAAGGATTTTGAAGCAAGTTTATTCCATTTTAGTAGAACTGTAAGAGAGGTACTGAACAGTGCATGTGAAGAGCTGTAATGGTCTTTGTACTTGTAAAGATGGTCAGAGAGGGCAAAATTTGGGCAAAATTCTCTCACAATGCTTGCACAAATGCAGTGTTTGTAGTACTGAGGGAGTGCCTGGGTGTGCCTGAGAACAGCAGAGCTCAGCTTCATCCATCAGCAGCGATCCCTTCTGGAGACCTGTCTGTAGTTCTGGGCTTGGGGAGGCTTTGTTGCTGTTATTAAAGGCAGAGTTTGGACATCTACTTTGGTACTGACATGTAAACCAGAGGAAGGCTGTGCAGTGTAGGTAAGTCCTGGTGAGCAGAGTGAGTCTGGCATCCAGTGGAGCATGGCAAAGCAGCTGAGTGCTGCTCATCCCATACCAGGATGCTGGCAATTAAAGTCAGGGCTGTGGTCTAGTATCTTTTTCTTTGTTACTGTGATTGGTGTACCTCTCCCTGTAATCCTGAGGAGACAGATGTGACATCCTGTCTTATCTTCAGCCTTCACATGCTGAGACAGCTTCCCAAGCTCTGGAATGAAACTGTTAGTTAAGGTCTTCTCCAGTTTTCTCACCACATTCACAGACTGGAAAAGCTTGAGAAAATTCTCCATACTGTATCCTTTTTCCTAGAAAGTTTAACTCTTAACAGTCTTCAGAAGAAGATGGTAGTGATTTGCTTCTGCCCTTGCCATGTGAGTCTTTTATGGTGCTGTGGTGAAGCTACAGAAACTGATACTTGCCAGAAAAGTGTGTGTAGTCAGCTTGGTTCTCTGAAACTTCTTTGGGGTCTGAGATGACTCTGTTTGATATACAGCAAAGTCAAGGCACAGCTTAGAGCTGAATGGTCTCCCTAAAATAATTGTTGTGTTTCACATTTAATAAGCTACTAGCTTCCTTCTTTCTCTTCCTTAACTGAGAGCGTCTATCTGGTGCTATGGCATGTTATCCATGCTGAATTGAGATTTTTAGGTGGGCTGCTCATGTCCCCACTCTTAGGGGAGGATGTGTTATTAAATGAATCATGTACACCTCTCAGCTTGTCTTCCTGTAAGCTGGTGTATTCATATGGAGACCACGCTTGTCTGGAAGTGACTGAAGCTAATGGAAGGAATGTCTCGTGGGGAGGAAGGGGAGAACTCAGCCTTCTCTGTGCTCGTTGCATTGAGGCACCTTTTTTCCCCAAGCAATCTGAAGACAGCTTGCCCTTTATAGCATGAGGTGAGGCACTGGAGGGCTGCCAGCAGCTGGGTGAAATGCCCTGTTAAAGCATACTTCCACACTGCATGATCTTGGCTCTAACATCCTCCCTTGTCACAGTGAGCTGCCACAGGACCTTCAAGCCAGCAGCAGAAGCAGAATCAGGATGGAAAAGCCAGTTATTACAGGGGATTTCCCCCCTATCTTTGTCTCATTTATTCTTTTTCTGTTCTTAGCAACTGTTTCTCGCACGAGTACTGGTTTCTTCATTTGCAATCTTGTGGGTGAGTAGGCACACTGCCTTTCTCAGGCTTCCTTCTGTGACACGAGTTTCCTTTAGGTGGATTATTTCCAGTTTTTTAGCTGGGATGGCTGTTTTTTGCCTGGGTGGGGTGGGTGTGTAGCCAGCCCCAGGCAGTGCTGCAGGCATCCCAGAGTGACTCAGGCCCACAGTGTCAGTGCTGGATTCAGACTTTCAGCACCCAGTTCTGATCCCAGCTTTGTTGGAGCAGGTAGAAATACGTGAGTCATTCTGATTTTGTGCAGGTATCACCTGTGTATCCATGGCTGATAGTGATGTTCCCTTTGCCTGTTCATGCATTCTTTTTCTCTTCCTTGGCTTAACTGTTCTTCTGGGTTGGCTGTGGTTGCACAGAGCAGCTAGCCAAGAGAGGAGACCTTCCAGAAAATTTGTTCTGCCTGTGTCTTGCACAACTGTGCTGTTGGGCTCACTGCTTTTCTTGAGTTTCCTGATGAAATGAGTGCATGGCACAATCCGCCCTGCCAAGGCAGGGGTGTGATTTACAGCAGGCCTCTTCCAGTAAAACTCTGCTGCAAGCCCACAGGTGACCTTGAGGTCATTGGAAACACTTGGCATTGAAAATAAACAGAGCTGCTAGCTTGGGGTCTCCAGGCTTCTCATGTTACGCTCCCTTGCATAGTGGAATTTAAAACATGTTTTATATGGCAAACACTGAAATTGTGTTTGGGATTGTCAGTAGCAGTGCCCATCTCTGGCAGTGGCTCTTTGCTTTTGCCCCACTTGGAGGCTGTTTCCATGAGCTCACTTCCACTCCAGCTGTGTTTTTGCAAACCTGTGTGTTAGTTTGGTGCTTTCAGGAAGAGCCATTCTTGGGCCCAAACTGTGCATGGAGGTGCAGTGCTTGTGAACTGTAGCAGGATGGTAAATCTAAATAAGATGCATGTGGTAGAGTATGTATGTGGGGGAAAGGAGCTGGACTGCAGATAGGGAAAAAGCCTCATCTAGTACAACTAGCACTTGGACTTGCCTGTATAACTGGATAATGCAATTGGCTGCTGGTTTTCAATAAGTTTGGGAAAGTCTGTGCCCAGTCTTACAATGCAGGTCAGAGCAGTTAGCACACACACATTGTCCAGGAATGAGCACACTTCAAGCAAAAACACCAGTACAGGGCTTAGAGCAGCAAGCTTTGCTTGCTGGGCTGCATTCCTCACTGCTGTTGTCTAAGCCTATCACAGGCATTTGCAGTGGCACGGGTGGCCTTGCTGGCCCATCTCTGTTTTGTGAAAATCTGTTTTGCTTCTTTTCTTACATCCTTTTTACGTGCTTGAACTGCAATGAAAATTCATGATACACATCTGCAGAGAAAGGTCTCTTTCTTAGTGTTGATACGACTGTGGAAGAAAGCAGTGAGTGCTTGTTGCTGGATGGAATGCTTGCTGGACTTAGGTGGAGAGCTGGAATCACCATTAGCAGTCTCTGCATGCTTGACAACATACTGCATCTTGGGCCTGCTCACCTGCACGGTGCTTAATTTACTTCCCAGAATCATGGTGTTGCTATTCTGCTCCCCTCTGGTGCTGGGGCTGCTTGGTTTGCACCGTGCAGGTGATGGCCCAGCTGCTGCTTGGGGCTGTAGGGCACAGCAGGGCTGGTGCTGGTCTTCATCTGCTGCCTGCACAGCCAGATCACATCCTCCCCCTCAGTCCTGCTGTCTAATTAAATAGATACAAATTGCCATCCCCACGCTGTTAAATGGTCTTTGTCTGCCTTGAGATTCTTTGGGATTCTCTTGTGTAATTTCAGAGTAATCTGTGCTGAGAAGTTACCGCTCAATGCCTCAAAACTCAGTTCCTCTTATAAAGTTCCTTGCGTGATTTATTCAAGCACCAGCTGGTCTTTTTCTGCCCGTAAATGTTAGGTCCCTCTTGAACACTGTGTAGCTTTTGTTTCAGAGCCTCACAGAAATGCAGCCCTGGGGGCTCAGTGATGCCCCTAACCTCTGCCTGCCACGTGATGGGGAGATGAGATTGTGCAAAGAGAATTATTGCCAAAGCGTGCTTTCCTCATCCCATCTCCCCTCCAGGGAGGGCCAAGGGAAACTTCACATATGAAAAACGTTTTGGGCCTTGGGGGGTGGGAGGGGTGGTGTGGGGTCTGCCCCAGCACAGCTGCTCTCAGGGCTGTGGTGTGCTGGGAGGCCCTGCAGGACTGTCCCGCCCCTCTCTCCGTGGTTCCCAGGTAATGACTGCGATGGTTGAGGTTTCCAAACTATTCCTCTGCGTTTTGGCTACACTTGGGCTTTGCAGTGAGGAGAAGGGTGTGTTGCTGTTAGTGCTTCAGTGCATTAGTGTTCTTTTCCTGGCAGCCTGTGGGCTGCTGATGATGTGGGGAAGTGGGGATAGCTCTCACTTCCAGCTGGCTGTTTTAGAAACCTATGTCGTTGGCAAAAGTTTTCTTCCTGCCAACCCCTATAAAAAGGAATAGCCTTAAATAAATGGAGTGCTCTCTTTGTGATGTGACTACCAGTATTCAGGCTTGGATTTCCATTTCGGTACCCACCTCTGTCCTGCCAGCTGTCAGACAGTGCCTGCTGTAGCTATGGGCTGACACAGGTGGCAAAGTCCATGCAGCTGGGGCAGAGCCTGCATGCATCATCATGTTGGGACAGGCTCACTTCTCTCACAGCTTTTCAGGCTCTCATGACAGCAAATGGCTCGGTGCCCTGAACACAAGTGACGGTTTTCCCATGTGCAAAGCTGTATTTGTTTTCTTTCATTTGATAGGAGAAGAAGAGAAAAAAGAAGCACAAGAGTAAGCAGTCCACTGAGTCTGACTCAGACAGTTCTGACTCGGACAGCGATGGAGCTCAGCCAGCCAGCAAGAGGGCCAAGCATTCGGGGAAGACCAGCAAGGCTCAGAAGAAGAAGAAAAAGAAACATAAGAAGAAGACCAAAGAGTGACAGCAGGCAGAGAGGGGCACTGCTGTTGTGAATCCCTGGAATGTGCTGCTGGGAGCAAGCAGGAGCAAGTCAGTGTGCTCCTTGCAGCAAGTCAAGGAGTTTCCTTCTTCCAAAAGTAACGCTCAGCCTGTGTTGTTAAAGTTGTTGACTTTGCTGTAAGTTTTCCTCTGTTACCTTAGGCACGGGCTGCCTTTTTCTCCCACTGAGGCCAGTGGGCGTGCTTGCCAGCGTAGTCTAATTAATTACACCCATTCATCAGCCCTTCTGTCCTGTAGCCTCCTGTGGGGCTGGGTAAGCTGCCACCACCCTGCAGGCTCCCCGGTCAGCGTCAGCCCTGAGCTGTGACATCAGTCCCGGATGGAGTTGCCTGTAAAAGGTGGAGCTGTGTGTCCCTGTGCCCCAGCCTGCCTGCACATGTGCTCTGTTGGATGGGTGCAGCTGCAGTGACTGAGCACAGCCCTGCTGCACAACAGCTCCAAGGAAGGGCACTGCTATCTGTGCCCTAACCCCACTTCTTTCTCAATGCAAGGCACTGCCTGGAGGGGCTTGGTTCACAAGTTGGCTTTGGTACTCAAACCCTCCCCCTGCTGCATTCATTTTTGTGTCTGTAAACATTGAAAGTGGCAGAGTAAGAGGCAAAGTGGTGAGTGGTGATATTTTAAGTAAACATTAACTGTGGTGTATTTGCTGCCTTTGTAAAGGATGGAAAATAAATCTCTCAAATCTCCAGGTGTACTTTGTACTGTTCTCTTTCTTTTGTGCACTTTACGCTTTCATCTTGAGCAATGGATAAAAGAGCCCTTGGCCTGCAAGCTGAGAACTGCCTGCTTAGGAAGAGATGGGATGTGTAATGGAGTTTTGATAACCAGGCAGGGAGAAGCCCTGTGCTAGAGCCTGCAGGGCTTCCCTGGGGTCAGGATGCCATCCCCACAACAAGACTGGTGTGTGGTGGGGCTCGCTGTGATGGTCTGTAGTAGTGACTGCCTTGTGAGTCCTGTAACTGGAGCTGAAGGTCAGGGAGGTTTTGCTGAAGTGGGGCTGTTTTCAGTGCTGCTTGCCCAAATCTCATCTGGCACAGCAGGGCTGGGGCTGGGCACAGGGCTTCAGCCCCTGAACTCCTTCAGGTCCCTGTGGCCCAGCCTGACTTTGGGCTGGTCCCTTTCCATCCCAGGCCCTGACGTGCTCTTGACCTTGACTCCTCAGCTCCTGTGTGGGCAGGCACGTCATACTGCCTGATGCTTTGGCAGGCAGCACCTGTGTGGATTAGTGCTGGGGAAGGATTGCTTTGGTTGGCATGACGTGTGCTCGTATCATGAATGATTTATAGCAGAGCTGCCATTGGAGTGAACTAATATCCCCTCCAAAAAAACGGGCTGTGTGTCCACCTGGCACTGCAGCGCCGATGCAATGGGTGGCAGAGACCCTGAGTGCAGCGGGACCTGCCCTAGTGTGGGCTCACCAGTCCTGGGAAGTGGCTGATGCTGGGTTTTTCCCACATGTTACTGTGTTCGAGAGCCCGATGGGTGCCCTGGGGGAAGACGTGTGCTGTGCAGTGGATAAAGGGGATGGTGATAGCACATGGGTGCACATGCCAAAAGCCTTTTTCCCAAGCACACCAGCCACAGCTCTGTAACAACATTGCTTTTATTATTTTTCCACATGGGTTCTTCCATTAAAAAAAAAAAAAGAAAAATAATAACAAACATAACACCCTCACCCCAACCAGCCCCACAGACCACAGGATCAGGGCACGGTGGCTTTGGAAGGCTCCAGCACTGCGGTGAGCCGCGCACCGCGCGGGGAAGGCAGAGACAATTCAATGCTGGAGCTGGCACTGGGGGACGGGCAGGGAGCTGGGGACAGCCCCTATGATGCCTTCTCATAGGTGCGGGTGGAGACAACGCTGCCCATGGTGAGAGTCTGGGGGCAAAGAGCACCGTGAGCACTGGGGTGGGATCTTGGGCATCCCCCCATCTAAAATCCTTTGTATTTACTTACCAGAATCAATTTCCCATCCTTCAGCTCCCGCACTAGTGATGTCTCCTTCCCATCCCACTTCTGCACATGGACCAGCTTGCCTCCGTCTAGCTTGACCAAGGACTGTGGAGAGAGAACAGAACCACCATTCCCCTCATGGCTGGAGCTTTGCTGCTCCATCCTTACAGCTTTGGATGCTCCTTTTCATCCCATGGGGCCCAAAGACCAGCAAAGGGTGCCTCCAGGATCCCTGGGTACCAGGATTCCACTTGGCTCTACTCACCCAGCTTGGCACAGGACAGCAGCTGGGTCACAATCGTAGCCCCAGTTGCCCCTATTGGCACCAGGGGCCACTGGCACGGTGACCCTGCCCCCCCTGCCCCACAGCTGCATCCTGAGCTGTGCTGTTGAACCAGCCCTCGCTCATCCGGGCTCCTGTTTGCACAGCCGCTGCTGTTGACTCAGCCCTGAGAGCCCGGCCAGTGCCAAGGTTAACGTGACAGAGGGCTTGGCTGTGCCAGCATGGGAAGTGGCACTGTCTGCCCAGCTCTGTTCTGCTATCCCCCCACTGCCTGGCACCCAGTCCTCTGCCTTCCAGTGACATTTCTCAGCTCCAGCCCAGGGGACCACATGCCCCCAGCTGTCCCAGCCTTTTGTCCCTTGCAAACGTCCCTGTGCACCCTGGAGCACAGGCACCCAAGGGCTGGGTTTCCCATGGCTCAGGTCCCCAGCACTGCTGCTGCATCTCGCTGACCTCATGGATTGGTTGACATAGCTAGAGTCCATCCAGCCCAAGGCTTCAGTGTCCATGGATCAGGGTTCTGCATGGCTTAAGATTTTCCATCGTTTGGTCTTCTCATGGTTTGAATCTCCCAGTGGTTGGATGTCCCCATAGCTTAGGACTTCCCATTACCTGCATGTCCTCAGGTCTCCCCATTGCTTGAGTCACCCCAGGGTTGGATGCTCCCATGACTTGGGTCTCACCATGATGAGGGTCCCTGCAACCCACTTGGTTCCCTTCATGGGTAGGAACTCTGCATTGCTTTTGATCTCCTCATGGCTTGAGTTACCCATGGTTGGATGCCCGCAAAGCTCAGTTATCCCCATTAGTGTGTCCCCATAGCTTGGGTATCCTCATGGCTTAGGTGTCCCCATGACTTGGATGTCCTCTTATAGCTCAGGTCTCCCCATGGCTTGGATGTCCTCATCGCTTAGGAGCCTCCATGACTTGAAAGTCCCCAGAATTCAGGTCTCCCCATGGCTTGATGTCCCCATAGCACAGAGGTCCTAATGCATGGGGTGTCCCCATGGCTTGGGTGCTCTGCAGCTCAGCTTCCTTCAGAGCTCAAGTTCTCCTCTCCCTGCACCCCAGACATTCTGGGTCCCCCCCAGTTTGGTGGCTCCTCATCTTGGAGCACCTCACAGCCCAGCTGCTCCACAGCTTCCTGCTTGGCTGCCTGGGGGCTGTCAGACGGGGCCCCATTTCATTGTCTGCCCTCTGGCAGCCAGCCGAGGGGTGTCTGAAGGGCACGTCCCTGGCTGCTTCACACGTCCCTGCCACACACCAGCAGCCAAAGAGCTTTTAGCATAGTTTCCACCACCCTGAGCAGAGCAGCCCTATGCTTGGGGCAGAGCTGTCACGAGACAAAGCAGGCAGGCTGGTTATAGTCAAAGCTGTGCATGGAAATATCTCCTAGGGGTCAAACCTGTGCTCTACTGCTGCTCTGATTCCCCAGCAAGATGGATGGCACCAGGATAGGCTGAGCAGATGGAGCAGAGGATGAAGACAGGGGTATGCTGCAATGTCTGCCTGGCACTACCGCCTTGCTCGCACTCGCCCCATTTCAGCCCAACCTCACTCCACACCCAGCCCTGTGTCTGCTTCCCCATGGGGCAGGAAGGAGTTTCGTGTCCTACAAGCCCAGTGGTGGCCCCCAAATCTCTTTTGCAACACAGCCACTCGGTTACAGCATCGCCTTCCGCAAAACCCAGCTGCAAGTGGAGGCAAGGGGTGCAAAGGGAAAAGGGCAGAGGGAAGCAGCCCCCCAGCTCCCTCACCTTGACATGCCTGTCGTCGGCCGTGGTCTCATCGAACTCCTCGCCCAGCTTGAAGCTGATCTCTGTGTTCTTGAAGGTGCTCTGGGTCTTCACCGTCACCTTGTCGCCATCCACCTCGATGATGGTGGTGGGTTTGGTCAGGCCGGCCATCTGCCTGGTGGCAAAGCCCACCCCTGGTTGGGGGACAGGGGGTCAATGCGGTGTCCCCATGCGTCACCCTAGAGCCCCTCCTGGTTTTTTTGGGGGGCTTTTTTTTCGACACGGGGGGGACCCACTGCATCCCCACGGGGCTGTACTTTGTGGGGGATCTGGACATCATTCAGGGGCTGATCCTGCACATTTATGGCTGGGCATAAGCACCTGTGGTCACCACCCCTTCAGACCCCTCTGGGGCTCATCCTGCCCAGGGATGGAGGATTCAGGACAGTGGATGGGGGCATGCAGCCCCTGGGATCCCCTTCATCAGCCCTTCCCCCACACCAGGATTGCGGGGGGGGGACCGGGTGGGGTGATTCCACCCGTTCCCCTCCGCCCCGGCAGCAGCCCCTCCCCAGCACAGCACCGCGTTGCTCTTTCCTATTTTTATTTCTATATTTTATTATTCCTATTTTTATTTTTCCCTTTTAAACCCATGCAGCAGCCGACGATCCCCACCCTCCCTATTAAAAAAAAAAAAAAAAAAAAAAAAAGGCGGAAAAAACGGCGATTTCCGCCTTCCCGACCCCCCACTCACCCAACGCCTTCATGTACTCATCGAAATTGGCTGTGTCCACCAGCTTCCAGGTGCCCACGAACGCTTCCACCATGGCGAAGCCGCGCGTGTCCCCGTGTCCGTCTGTCCCCGCAGCGCCGCACCGCCCGCAGCTGCCGCCCGGCCCCGCGGCTCCTTAAATACCGGCCCCATCACATGATGGGAAGAGGCTCCAGAAATACCCCGACGGGGACGGGCAGCGCTGCCAACCGCCGCCCCCCGGCCGCCCCCTCCACCCCCATCCCCTGCCCGTGTGCTGTGCGCGGCCCCGCGGAGATCGCGGACGCGCGTGGGTGCGTGGAGGTGAGGATGTGCGGTGCCGATGGCCGCGTGCTTCACGGTGAGGTGTGGATGGAGGGGGGGAAACTGAGGCACGGGAACATCTGTGGGGACACGGGGGACCGCGTGTGTGTGTGCTGGGGGCAGTGAGGCTGAGGACGGCCACATCCCCATCCCTCCCATCGCTGGTGATTTCAGTTTAACGCCTTTTGGACCCCCTCAAATGTGCCCATCCCAACAGCTGCCCTGGAGTCTTGGTTCTGCTGGGTTCAGGCTTGAAGCCCCCCATGTCCCACGGGTGCTGTCCACCACTCTCCCCCACGGGTGTGTCCCCACAGGGTTGGTGGCATCCGGGACATGATCCCCTCCTCCTTCAGGCTCGGGTTGCAGCATGCCAGGGGATTGCGGTGGTAGTGGAATTTGGTGTCCCCTGCCCCAGTGGGCACACGGCCCTGGCTCAGTGATGAGCCTCCTCCCATTCCCCCCCCCTGACCCCTTCAGTTGTGCTGACTGCTCTGGGGGTCCCCTTGGTCCCCAACTTGGGAGGACACACAGGAGGTGGCTGTCACCTTTGGGGACATATTTATGGGAAGGGGTGAGCCTGTGGGGGTCAGGCATCTTCTGCCCAATATCAATCCTTTGGGTTGGGGATTGGGTGACAATCATTGAGTGTCCCCATACCCAGCACTGCAGGGCGGTGGCATCAGGGTCAAAGTGACCATGCCTGGGTGACACTCGAGGACACTTTGTCTCTCTTTCCATCCCCAAGGTATCACTGCAGGCACCCAAAAATAGCCAGGAGCTCAAGTTCAGCCTCCTCCCCATGGCCTTGGAGGGGCTGTGAGTGGGAGCCCCTGTCCCTTGGGCGGGACAGCAACCAGTCCCCGTGGGGACAGAGCACGGAGCACTGTGTCACAGGGAAACACACAGAGTTTATTATCCAACCATGGCCCTGGGAGTCACCCAGCTGCTCCCCAGAGTGCACAGTGCTCCTTGAATACACTCTCCAGGTGCCACAGGTTGGGGACGGGCCTGGAGGGGTCACCTGTCTCTGCTCCTCCCAGAGCCACCCTTGGGCATCAGAGTCCCAGATGTGCATGGCCCTGGGGCTCCCAGCATCCTCCTGGTGCAGCAGGGCTATGGGACACGGATGTGCACGCACATGGACACACACACAAACATATGTGCACAGGGACAGCCATCCACAGGAGAACCCATGCACGTGGGCACCCACACACGTGAACACTCACATACATGGACAACCATGCACATGGATATTATTGCACACCGGCATCCATGCACACAGACACCCATGTGCACAGGCATCCACAGACATGGACACAAACACCCACCCGCAGCAGCACCCACACACAAAGACCCCCACAAACACTGACATGCAGAGGCACACATGCACACGGACACCCATGCACATGGGCTATTGCACACTGCCACTCACGCACACAGACACCCATGTGCACGGACACCTCTGCACACAGCACCCACCCCCAGCAGCACCCACTCCCACATGTGCCCATGCCCACGGACACACGCTGTGGCTCTCAGTGCCACCCACCCCACACACTCTCCCCTCCCCCAGCACTGCTCAGAGCAGTGTGGCCCTTAGGACTCCATTCCTTGGTACCACAGCAAGAGCTATGGGTGACCACTCGGTTACCATCTGGGGACAGGAACAGATATGAGCATTATGCCATTCTCTGGCCCCCCAACAGCTCACCCCTGCCATGCTCTGGAGTTGGGCCACATGTTTTGTCCCCAGCAGTAAGTCCCAACCCAGTAGGCAGCAGAGCTGTGAGTGGCAGAGATGTCACTGTCCCCAAGGGTGGCTTTGCAATATGATCCCAGCTGAGCTCCCTGCTCCCCTGATGCAAAAAGCATTCTGGAGCAACGCTTGGTGAGGTGCTGGCTGCTGCTGGGAGGCTCTCCTCCCCAACCCATCAACGATGCTTCCTCCAAAAAAAAAAAAATTAAAAAAAAGGATCTTGGATCACCCACTGGAAAAAGGACAGGACACGGACGTGGTACCCAAAACATCACAGTGAACAACACTCAGACCCCCTGGGCTGCTCATGGCAAAGCCCCCCCAGCTGCTCGCTTCTGGAAGAAAAGTGTCCTCCTGTGGGGTAAACGTCCCCATCCTTGCCCTGCGTGGGAATGAAGTGTCCCTTTGTCCCCACAGGTCCCCACGTGGCTCCTCTCCTGCAGGCGATGCTCTCGCTGCATGGCACAAGGGCAGCGATGCGGATGTTCCGCAGCGTCCTCACCCTACTGCTCAGTCCCCCAGCAGGGTTAGGACGTGTCCTTCAGCTCCGGGCTTTGGGGCTGCGGTGGGGGAACTTCTGCAGATGGTGACTGCATCTCCTGGGAGCTGCCTGTGGTGCGAGGAAGGCGGTGAGCAGCCATGATACCACCCCCATGTGCCACCCCCATTGTGTCACCCAGCACCCACCTGCACTCAGGGACATCTCGGCCAGCTTGAGGGGCAGGTCAGAGGGGCTGACGCCTGCCGGTGAGCCCAGGATGTCAGGTAGGGCATTGCGGCGTCCAGTCCTCCCTGAGGATGCGAAGTCCAGCACCGGCTCCACCTCGGTCATGCTAACCCTGATGAGATATGGTCCCCTCCCCATCAGTGGAGTTGGTGGAGGCCCAACCACAGTGCAAACCTTGCCCAGGCGTTCTACCATCCCCATGAGTCTCCCCCATCCCCAGCACAAAGTTCAGCATAGGAATCCCTCCTTTCATTTGCGGTACCATGGGAAAAAGGGATGCTCTGGGACCCTCTGCCCCACCACCAAGCCCTCCAGCATCCTTACCGGGCGCCCTCCAGCCTGGCCTGGCTGCGTCTCCCCACTGCCCTGGGTGCTGCTCACGGGAGGCTGTGGGCTGGAAGACCCCCAGCTCTGGCCTGGGGGAGGAAGAACAGAGGGTGAGCTGAGCCCATGGCTGCAGTGCCAGTGGGGTGCAAAGGGGGGTGGAGAGGTCTCCAGTGGGGTGGGAGGGATGTGGGGTGCAGCACCCAGCACCCTCCTGCAGCGTGTCTATGAGTGACTAAAGCAAAGTTGTGAAGTGCAGGGGGGAGTCTTGTACTTGGTGCAGGCAGGAGAATGGGATGGGGGTGAGGGAAGGATGGATGGAGGAATTAATGGAAGGATGGAGGGACGGACGGAGGGATGGAAGGAGTGATGAATGGAAGGAGCAGTGAATGGAGGGATGGATGGATGGATGGATGGAAGGATGGAGGGATGGAAAAAGAAAGGGGATGGAGAGATGGAGAACCAAGATGGGGATGGAAGGAGAAATGAAGAGATGGAGGAATGGAGAACAAAGATGGGATGGAGGGATGGATGGAGAGATGGAGAACCAAGATCGAGATGGAAAGAGGGATGAAGGGTTGGAGGGGTGAAGAACCAAAATGTGAACATGGAGGTGGGACAGTAAGGGAGGCCAAGAGGAAAGAGCAGGGTTGGCTGCTTTGCCGGGAGACAAAGATGTGGCATGCCCAGCCTGGCCAGACATAAAATGAACCCCAAAATGTTCCTTGGAGAGGGACTTGTGCTGCAGGCAGCTCTCCGGACTCCATGGAGGTGGCAGGCACTGGCATGTCATCTCAGCCAGCCCTGGGCCCATTACTGCCGGGTTCCTCTCAGCACTGATGGATATCCTGGCCTTTTGCACCAGGGTTCCTGCAAGCTGGAAGCTTGGTGGTGGGTATAGGGATGGCACAGACAGTACTGAGGACAGACTATGACCTTCCAGGCATGGTTCACCCTCCTGCAGCCTGTACATTGGCCTGCATTCCCCTTTGGTATTTCTCTGCAGGTTATATTCAGAACTTCCGTTCCTACCTACTGGCGTGGTGCTGAGTGATGGCCAGGAGCCCTGCCCGTGTCCCCAGCCCTTCTGCCCCAACAAAACTCACCGGAGTCCCTCTCAGATCCGCCTGTGGTCAGCCAGCAAGCCACGGTCCCCTCAGCCACAGGAGCAGGAGGAGTGACACTGGCTGAGGCTGCGGGCGAGGAGGTGAATGATTAACCAGGCTGTGAGTCACGGGGCAGGATCTGGCCCTGCGCTGCCTTTGGGCTGGATGAGGAACCCCCGAGCTGGCTCTGAGTCCCATGGAGTGCATGGTGGTGTCCTCTGGCACACGCGAGTGCAGAAATGGTGCACTTTGGCACGCACGTTTGCATGCACAGCACCTTCTGGCACACGCACGGTGCCTCATGGAACATGCATTTGCATGCATGGTGCACTCAGGCACGCATGTGCGTGTGTCACCTGCAGCTTTCAGCATCTCTTACCCCACAGCACACATCTGCGTGCACCTCTTCCACATTGCATCGCAGCTCTGCCTGCCTGCTGGGAGCAGTCAGCCCAACAGCGCCCTGCTCCGGCCCCAGCACACGGCTGCAGCGTCCCTGATGCTGGTGCTGGAGCATCCTGGCAGTGCAGGAGCAGCACTCTGTCACCCTGGCAACCATATGGGAGCGGGGCCTGGCTGCTCATGCCTCGGCCAGCGTGACGTGTGAGCACAGGAGCGTGCACAAAGCGTGCATCAACTGATGCATGCACACAAATGCATGCAAACATACGTATGTGTGATCACTTGCACGCAGAGATGCATGTGTATGTATGCAGACATGCATGCACGCACACACAGATGAGTGCACACACACACACACACACACACAGCCTCTTTCCCTCTGTGTCTGCACAGCTGGGCACAACCCTGTCAGACAGCAGCCTGCAGGGCTGGATCAAAGCTGCCTTCCCGGCAGCCCCAGCAGCTTCAGTGCTGCTGTAGGAACGTGCAGCAACATCCCTTAGGACCAGGCTGGGTCCTTCCCACTCTGGGCTATGTCTGTTGCAGGAACAAGGTCCAAGGTGCAGCTGCCCGCCCCATGCCCAATTTACTGCCCTGCAGGCAGCGAATTAACAGCGGTGTTGGGCAAATAATGTTGCATAAACCCCAATCTCCACCCTGTGGTGGGGATTTCCCCTCCAAGCAGGGCCATTTCCGTGAGGCTCAGCATGGCTTCTCTTTCAGAAGGAGTCACATGGAAGGTCCTGGGGCTGCTGTAATGCCCTTAATGGGATAGAGGAGAGTGGTGCAGAAATAGGTTTTAATCCCTGTAAGAGATGGGCTGCAATTGGAGATGCTTGGATGGGGTGGAGGGAAGACACAGCATGGGGACATGGCTCTCACGCAAGTTTTTCCTTGCCTGGATTTTGAAAGAGAAGAACATAATGAAGGCAGCAGTTTCCATTCATGCTACTTAAGTTCCCAGCACCATAATGGGAGAAATTCTCTCCTGAAACCCATTCTGGGGTTGAGCTGAAGGAGACACAGCAGCCTTGACCCTTAAGGGAGATTTGTTCAATGACAAGTGTAAGAATTTCCCTTTTTAACCTCCAGGTGGCTAATGGAAGGTGGGCTTGGGCCACTGAGGGTTCTGGGTTGGGTTGTGTTGGGTTGAGTTGTGCTGTGTTGGGTTGTGTTGGGTTGATTAGGGTTCGCCCTTTTGACGGTGTTTCCTCACACTCTAATGGAAAAGGATCAATGCTGTGTCCTCCAATAAAGGCTGGAAATGCTGCAGTCTCCAAAAATCCACCCACAATCCCACAGCATTGAGACTATTAGGAGATGATGAACGCAATTAAAAAAGGGGAAGTGCTCGTGAAGTGTAACCCTGAATACAAATGAGTGCTGTGAGCTGCGGAACAACGAACTGCCCCATATCAGATGAGAATGAGAGCCTTGGGCAAGAAAACCAGCATTGAGGAAAACCCAGTGGGGCTGATTCGAGCAGAGACGAAACCCACTGAGATGCATTTGAAGCCTGCAGCAGCAGATGGTCATAATTAAACACCGATCTGGAGATCTCCCACACAGACAGCAGGTTGGCCCCAGTGTTTTTGGGTTGGGATCTGGTGCTGCTCCAAAGCATGGAGTAATGGCCGTGGGATTTACTGTGAGATCCCCTCAAATTGATGCCCAGCCCCAAAAGGTCAGGCACAGCCCAGAGCCCTCAGCCTCCAGCCCATGGCTGTGTCACCTCAGTGCAAATGTGTGTTCCCATTGTCACCAAGCAGTGGATTTGCTTGTTAGCCTAATGGCCTTACACAGTAATTCCTGTCACCCTATAAGCCCTTGTCATCACATCCAGCACAGGTGATCTCTACTGAAATCTTGGGATGCGGTCTTGCAGAGGAGCAAGCAGCGTTGCTGCTCCATGCTAGGATTGCTGCTCAGGGCTGACAGCGAAGCTCGCCTGTAGTTATTGCCCTCATTAAACCAGGAAAAATCCAACCTGAGTCTCTCCAGACAGGATTCCGGGCTGTTTGCATAAACTGTCACTTTTGCTTATAATGCTGAAAACACAAATCAGAGCAAGTCCTGCTCGAGGGTAACAGCGCGACTGGCTCATGCACTCGCTGACATCCAAACTCAGAGCTTCCCTGAGCATCTGAAGGGCAAACCCAACTGCTGCCAACGTGAACCTGGTGCATGCATGAGGCAGAGGTGTCCCCTGACCTGCAGACCCCGATGTGCCCATGTCTGTGCTTTGCATTATGGGGCAGCATAGCATCCCAAAAGGAACCGATGGCAGAAAATCCTTACAGAGCTGGGCTGGACCATGCTGAGGTGGGAAAGATCAGCCCTGCCGATACCCCACCAGCTAATGACCTCTAATTGCTGTCCACAGGATGTGTCCAGAGGAGGATGGAGCGTGAGGACAAGAATTTCTTCCTGTAACTTCCCCCTTCTGCCACGCTGCAGTTGTAAAGAAGGTGATCTAATGGGAGGTAATTACAATGATTGAGCCCTCGGTAATACAGCTCCCACTGTAACCTTCAGTTAGCTGCTCTGACGACAGCACAAACTATAATTTTACATAATAACTGTGTCACCCACACCTAAATCGGTTTCATTCTCTAGCAGTTCCAAGCTCCCTCTACACACGGCTCTCCAGCAGCCCCTCATACTGGAGCTGACGGACCTGACCTGTGGAAGTGCTTATGGGTTCCTACATGGATGTTGTACCACATCCATGAGGGAACCTCTTGCCTCCATCCCACAGCAATACAAAGAGCTCCTGGCCCCACAGGGACCCCTTCCTTCTGCCCCAAGGGGTGATGAATACAAAGACAGATGCTGGGGACAGCAGCTCCCCAGGGAGCTCCTAACACCAACCCTAACCCCAATCCTAACACTAAGCCTAACTCTAACAACAAATCCTAACCTCAACCCCAGCCCCAACCCAAACCCCAACCCAACTCCAACTCTAACCCTAAACCTAACCCCCAACCTTAACCCCAGCCCTAGCTTTAACCCCAATCCTAACCATAACCCTAACCCTAACCCTAACCCCAATCCAAGCCCTAACCCTAACTCTAAACCCAACTCTAACCCTAACCACAACCTTAACCCCAACCCCAAACCAACCCCAAACCAACCCCAACCGTTACCCTAACACCAGTCCTAACCTTAACCCTAAATCTAACTCTAGCCCCAACCACGACCCCAACCCAATCCCACCCCTATCCTAACCCTCAACTCTAATCTTAACCCCCAATTCTAACCCCAACCCTGGCTTTAATCCTAATCCTAACCCTAACCCTAACCCTAACCCTAACCCCAACCCTGATCCCACAGCCGTGTCCACTGATGCTGGCAGCCAGCAGATTCTCCTTTCCCATGCAACTGCCCCATTAAAGGAGATGGAAACCACCTCTTTGTTCCATACATCCCACTTCCAGGGCAAAGGACTGAAGTGGCTTCCCAAGGGTGGGAATTTGCAGTGAGGTGTTGCGTAGAACTGAGAGCATCTCTGGGATTCCCCCACTGCAGCTGGCAGGAATGGGATTGAAAGCTGAGGAGGGAGGAGATCTGGGATCAAAGCATGGTTTGGAATCCCCAGAACTGTGCAGTCCATGGGGATGGAGCAGCCGTGCCTTGGCTGAGCACGAGCCATCTGTTGGAGCCAAGGACAGAGCGGGTCTTGGACCAGTCCTTGTCCATGGGATGTCCTTTGGGGTGTGTGGGGCAGCACCAAGGTCAGGCACCCCGCAGCCCTAAGCACCCCATCCTGCAGCCACAGACAGCAGGACATTGGACTCCTGGAGCAGGGGACGTGCTGTCACCAGTCCTCTGAGCATCCCCACATCCCAGCCACCTCCTGCCCCCCTGCATGACAGCAAGGGATGTGATGTTGCGCAGTGGGCAGCCCCAAGGTCACAGGCTGTGGGTACTGGGGGAAGCACAGGACAGCTGAAACGGCCACCCTACCCCTGCCACACCCTCGGTGGCACTGCCACCCAGCCAAGGGACAGCAGCCAGCTCTGGGGGCCAAAGGGATCTGATCCAAGCATTGGCGGGGGCAACCTGCCAACACGCTGCCCTGAAGGCAGTGAGGAGGTGTTGTCTCTGGGGAAACCCTCTGGTCCCAAGAGGTTTCCTTGATGCCCGAGAGATGAGCATGTGTCCTGCACAGAGCCATACTCAGACCTGTGCCCACTCTCCCCGGGCTCCTGCTGCCTGCAGCCCCCCCCAGCTCCCCACTCCCCAAAACAACGTAGTCCCAAAATAGCTCATTCCCCCAGCCCTAATGGGAGCCAATGGGCATGACTTCGGGGCTGTGGGGACCCACGGGACTGGAGGAAGAGGACGTGAAGGTGGGGCAGGATGATGGGGATGGTGGTTACCCCAGGATCTACCAAGGAGCAGAAGCTGGGATGGGACAGAGGTACTTCCCTGAACACTGCTTGTTGTGTGATCACTGCTCATCCTGAGCTACCCTAGAGCCAGCAGCCTCCAGACAGAGCGACAGACACCACCAGACCCCTGCGAGACACTTCCAAACCATCGGGATGCACCCCGGAGCCCTCCTCAGCACCACCACCCGCTGCAAACTTTCATCCCCAGAGCACCGCCGTGCCCTCAGCACCCCACCTCTATTCTTACTGCGCTGCTACGGACCAGCTCCGGGGTGGGCTCAGGGCCTCCTGCCACCACCGGCCATCAGCTGCTCACCTGGGCTGAGCGGCGGTGTCGATGTCTGTGTGGGAATGGATGGGGATGGTGGTACCGATGGCGATGGTGGTACCGATGGCGGTGCTGACCCGGGTGCTGATGTCGCCGTTGATCCCAACACAGACGGGCGATGCCACTGTTGATCCAGGTACCGGTCTCGGTGCCCAACCCGGTGCCGATGTCCGTGCTGATGTCAAGAGCGATGCCGATGCTGGTGCCGACAGCAGCGTGGATCGCGGTGCCGGTATCAGAACCGCTGTGGGTGCCGCTGCCGGCGGTTCAGGACGGGCCGGACCCGGCTCCCAGGCTGCGAGCAGCCCCCGGGGCAGCCCGGAGCCGCCCGCACAATGCCCGCTCCCGCCGCCTCCTCCCGCACGGCCCACGCGCGGCGCGGGGGAAGCGCCCGCACCCGGCCCCCTCCCTCCCCGCCACGCCCTCCCGTCCCCCTCCTCCCCCCGCTCTCCCCCCGGCTAACGGGATCCCCCCGGCACCCCCGCAGCCCCCGCGTAGCCTCAGCGGTGGAGATGGGGACCCTCGATGCGGCGCCTCCATGCATCCTGCCCTCCCCCCCCCCCCGGATTGGTCCCGCACTTGGTTTCTGCCCGCCGAGGATCAGCGCATCCTCCCGTGCCCCCCCCGCCCCAGGAGGGGTCTGGTCCCTGCCTGGCCGCGAGCATCACGCGTGATGGTGGAGCAGAGAGGCAGGGAGGGCGTGAATTGAAAGAAATGGGATGTGCAAGCAGCAGGGCGCAGAGGGTGCGTGCTGGGGATGCTTCCCCCACAACCACCAAGGCACGTTTTTAGGTGCCTGACGATGCTGGGGTTGAGCAGGGACACCCAACCCTGCAACCCAGGCGAGGAGGGAGCCTTGGCCGGCACTATTTATAGCTGCTCATGCTCCGCTTTCTCCTTGACTGTCTTCCCTCTCAGCTGTCTCATGCCGGGTAGCAGCAGGAGGCGATGCCATCCTGGCACCTGCTGGGGTGTGGAACTGGGAGAGGGAGGCAGCTGCCATCCCCGTGCCCTGGGAAACGTTTGGGGGAATGGAAATGGTGTTGGGATGGGGGGGGATAGGAAGGAGGAAATGGGCTCCTGTCTCCGAGGTGGAAGGATGGAGAAAGGTCTGGGCCAGCAAGGTGTGGGTTGGTTTTCCTGCAGCTCCTACCTGGGCTAAAAGCCACCTCTTAGGGAGAGCAGTGCTTTGCTATTCCTCTTTGATCCAATTGCATAATTCCCAGCCTGGTTCAGGCCCTGATTTCTTGCTGGGGATGTGGGTAGCATGGAGGAAATCTTAGTCCTGAACTGAATGCCTGGGCTGTCAGTCCCTCTGTTAGGTGGCATTTTGGGACACAGGTTTGGGGACCTGCAGGTCTCTTGGCCCTTAGTCCCTGTCCATAGACAAGGACTTTCCATTACCCTGGGACTGGCCCAGTGCATCCCTTTGGACATGTGAAAAGGGCTCAGAGCAGCAAAATTGAACTGAGGTGCTACTGGAACAGGCTGGTGAGATGCTGCCATGTGCTGGGGAGATGCTTGGATGTACTGGGAGATGCTAGGACGTGATGGGATTCACCCAGTTTGGCTCTAATTATGTCTGAATGAGTGCAAAAAGGCAAAGAGTGTTGTTTGTGCTCCAGTGACTTCCAGTAGCTGGAAGCTGCTGTGTTACAAACCAGCCAAAAAGAGCAAAATTGCTGAGTGTGGGGATAGTGAGTGGGGATAGCAAGTGGCCATCGCCTTGTGCCTCAGTGCAGGACATGGGGCTGCCTCCTCCTTTTCCCCCTCCTCCTTTTCCTGCAGTGGCGGGGATTTGTGCAAAGCTCCCAGCACCCGGCTTGGGCTTTTTTTATCCCTGGCTGCTCTTCCATTGACATTCCTAGCTGTGCCACCGGCTTCAGCGCTGCTTGCTAACCCCTTTTACAGGCAGCTAAATATAGCCCAGGCAGCCAAGGAAAATCTGCTCAGCTGGGCACGTGGGGCTGAACAGCACTGCTGCAGCCTCGCACGGTGCTGGGAGGGCACGGGGTGGTGGCACCTTGTCCCCCATCCCCATCCATGGTGAGCATCATGGCACTGCTTGTTTGGATGCACTCCGTGCTCACATCACGTTGTGCTCACATCACGTGCATCTTTCCATGGGCTTCTGCACACCTGTACTGTTCTGGTGGGGACACTGATGGCACTGGGGGACACCCCATCACACTTGGGATAGAGCTATATCATGATGTATGGTGTCCTACGTGATGGGGTGGGAAATGCACATGAAGAACTGGGGAGATTTGTTCCTGATTTAGGAGCTGTTGCATCCCTGTGAAACAATGCAGAGGGCTCAGATCCAGAGCTGGGATGAGCTGGGGTTGGTAGGTGCTGAAAATCACAGAATCTTAGAATCATAAACGATGAAAAAGGTCTCTAAGATCATGTTGTCCAACCCCAACCCATCCCCACCATGCCCACTGACCACGTCTCACAGTGCCACGTCTCCATGGATCTTGGACACCTCCAGGTGGTGATCCCACCACCTCCCTGGGCAGCCTGTGCCAATGCCCAACCTTTCTTTCTGAGAAGAAATTTTTTCCTAATACCTAACCTGCTCAATCCAAAATGTCTCCAAGATGGATTTATGGCTCCAAGAAAAGAGCTGTGTCTTCCATGGGCAACTTCAGGTCATGCCCTCACCCCTCTTCTTGCTTCCTCAACTCCCTGCCCCTGCACCCCTATGGAATTGGATGCCGGTGGCTTGGGATGAAGTTTAGCTGATCACAGAGCTTAATCCTCCAAAATTTTCCACCTTGTGGGAGGCCCAGCAGTTACAGTGACAGTGCAGAAGCTCCTGAGTGACGCTCCAATCCATCACCGGCCCCGCATCTGGCCACTATAATGAGAAAGACAAACAGCATCCATCCTGAGTTGGCAGGGAAATGGGAAGGCAGCTGGGAGCCCTGCCTGCAAGCACAGCTACATCAAGCCTCAAGGGCAGAGGGTGGCCAGAAATCCTTGGTCCTTTACTTTTCTGGATGTGATAGAAGATCCCAGCCCAGTGGATGTTGAGAAATTGGTGGTGGCCAATGGCATTTCTTATGGATAACTCGAGCTGAACTGTGCTGCCACAGCCATGGACAAAAAAAGTGACAGAGATAGAGCTAAAGTGCAGAAGGTTTTGCCTTCAAGGTGGCATTGGCCATCCTGAAAGTCACCCCTGATGAGCACTGTAAGCCACCCAACCCCTGCCTTATTTTTTCCATTGGTTTGGAATGCCAGCTCCTGTGATGCTGCTGTCCGTAATTAAAAGCTATGCAATCGCCCATTGCTGGTCGCTCTGTGTCTGCTCATTACAGAGGAGCTTAGCTTAAAACTAATTCCCCGACTCACAGGCAAGGGGGAAGGGAGATGCTTTAATCTCGAGACTTTTGTATTTGTCCTTCCCATCATCTCCTATTGGAAGCACAGCATGAGGCTGTAAGGGTCCCGGGTGCCCCAAAGCCTCATCCAGGAGTGGGGCCAGGAGCATCACACACCCATCTCCCCCCAGATGTGCCTGCTTGCCTCATGCCTGCGCTGAGCGATGCTCTGATTTTGCTGGTTTTCCAAATACAGACTCAATTATAAATTATTATTAATTACTGTAATGTAGATTTATCCGTGAACAGCATTGCTTGGGCTCAGCAGGAACCCTTCTGGCTGCGCCCACGGCTAAGCTGGTATTGTCCCACATACTGGTACATGAGATCGTTTGTTTTCCACCTGCTCCCCAGTGGGATGACAACCCTGAAACAGAACCTGGTCCCTCCACTGCCACTCAGGTGCCACCTCCAGCCCTAAAATCCCCCCACAGAGGTGGAAAATCCCCCCAGCAGGGCAGGACAGATGTCATTTTGTTCGTGGCCTGGCTGCCCCCAGGGCTCCTGGGGTGGGAAGGGATGGTGGCATGAAGCATCCCATGCACTCTCAGCAGCCCCCCTTGTCTGCTGGGACAATAATGCCAGCGTGCCCCTTGGTGCCTAGGGAATGCCACCTGCCCTGCCAGGACCTGGTCCTGCTGGTGAGGATGTCGCAGGGTGGGAACAGCAGGGGATGAGTGGTGATGGCGGTGCTGTGACACTCGTCCCTCTGGTCCGGGGATGTGAGGGGTGACGGTGACATGAGGACGTCACCTGGGTAACGTCAGAGCCGAGCAGCCGGTCTCACTGCAGCACTGCCATCTGCTGGGACAGCGTCAGGGGACGCGGGTGGGATTTCTGCTGCTGGCCAGGCAGCAGGTGGGAATCGAGGGAGCTTCGTCTGTGGGCAGTAATAGCGGACTGAAGAGATACTGGGACAGGCTGGGGAGATGCTACGAGGTCCCTGGGGTGTCCCTGTGATGTCTCTGGGGTGACCTCTGGATGTCTCTTTGAAGTCCCTGGGGTGTCCTTTGAATGTACCTGAGGTGTCCCTGGGATGTCCCTTAGATGTCCCTGGGATGTCCCTTAGATGTCCCCCACTGCTCCAGGTGCCCCAGTTCTGCCAAGCTCTCTCAGATCAGACTCTGCCCCCGCCCTCCTCTCACATCACGGCCCCTTTTGCAACGATGTTATCCTGAGAATTAAATTGCATCCTGCAGTGATTTCAAAGGGAACACCTCCTGCATCTTGTGATCAGGCAGGGTCTGCCAGGGACACGGAGCAGGATGCACCCTGGGGACAGGATGTGGGGCCAACCCCAGGCCTCCCATTGGCAGCTCTGCAAGGGCACACCTCAACCCACTGTTAAAATTCACAGTGCTTCCTCCTCCTGAAGCCACACTCCGGGGAAGCCCCTGCTTTCCACAGCAGCAACCCCAGGGACAGCAGTGGAACCCAACTCAGAGTTTCCAAAACCTTACGAGCTGTTAGACACGGGTGCTCCTAGAGAGGCTGCTGGTGTCCTGTGCCCGTGTTTGAGGCATTTGAGCAGCACTCCTAATGATGTGCTTTAAGGTGGGGTAGCAGAACCACTGGCAGACTGTAGGTCCCTTCACATCAGAGCTGTTCTTCTATTCTATTCTATTCTATTCTATTCTATTCTATTCTATTCTATTCTATTCTATTCTATTCTATTCTATTCTATTCTATTCTACTCCATTCCACTTCACATCTTCACTTCTTCACTTCTTCACTTCTTCACTTCTTCACTTCTTCACATCTCCATCTCTTTCCCTCCCCTCCCCTCCCCTCCCCTCCCCTCCCCTCCCCTCCCCTCCCCTCCCCTCCCCTCCCCTCCCCTCCCCTCCCCTCCCCTCCCCTCCCCTCCCCTCCCCTCCCCTTCCCTTCCCTTCCCTTCCCTTCCCTTCCCTTCCCTTCCCTTCCCTTCCCTTCCCTTCCCTTCCCTTCCCTTCCCTTCCCTTCCCTTCCCTTCCCTTCCCTTCCCTTCCCTTCCCTTCCCTTCCCTTCCCTTCCCTTCCCTTCCCTTCCCTTCCCTTCCCTTCCCTTCCCTTCCCTTCCCTTCCCCTCTTTCTCTTTCTTTCTTTTTCTTTTTCTTCTTTTCCTTTTCCTTTTTCTCATTCCTTTTCTTTTTCTCTTCCTCTTCCATTTTTGTTTTTTTCTTCACTTTTTTCTTCTTCTTTTTTCTTTCTCTTTTTCTTTTCTTTTTCTTTTTTCTTTTCCGTTTTATTTTTCTTTCTCTTTTTCTTTCTCTTATTTCTTTTCTTTTCCTTTTTCTTTCTCTTTCTCTTTTCCTTTCTCTTCTTTCTCTTTTTCTTTCTCTTTTTTCCTTTTTCTTTCTCTTTTTCTTTCATTCCTTTTCTTTTTCTTTCATTCTTTTTCTTTTCCTTTCTCTTTTTTTTCCCTCTTCTTTTCTTTTTCTCTTCCTCTTTCCTTTTCTATTCCAACGTTTCCCTCCCATTCTCACGCCCAGCACCGCCCCCCCTCACCGCCGCTCCCCGCACTCCTCAGCCCCGCAGATCCCCCACCCCCCCCCGGCCCCGCCCCGCTCAGCCCCCGCCCCCCAGAGCCACCTCCCCTCCCCCAACCTCAGCGCCGCCCCGGGGAGGTGCAGAGGCCGCATTATGGGGGCTTGCCTGGGGGTCTGCTCGCTTCTCAGCTGTGTGAGTGCCCCTGGGGATGGGGGGGGGGGCAGCGGGGGAAGTGGGGGCTGCGCTGATTCCGAGAGCTGAGGCTGGGAGGGGGGGAGGGCGCTTGGAAGAGGTGGGGGCGACCGGGTGATGCGATCCGATGCAGCCGACGAGAAGCAGAGGAACGCCGCCCTTCGGACCCTGGAGGATGAGGGAGTCCCTGTGGGGGGGGGATGAAGGACAAACGCTGGGGGGTGTCCCCGTCTGTATCCACGAGGATGCAGGAGATCCCCGTGGGGTTACTCCTCTGTCCCCGGGGGATGCAGGGGACAACCATAGCAGGGCAGCCCACTGGCCCACCAGCCAAAGGGAACCCCATGGGGACCCCAGGGACTCATTGATGGGGAGGGGGGAACCCAGAGCATCGGGAGGAGCCCACAATGTTGGGTCACCCCTATGGGATGGAACCTCTGTAGTGGGAAAAAGCTGAGCCCTGCCCTGCACCCACCTCCAGGGAGGATCGGGGCTGTCCCCAGGGGCTTCAGGGCATCCCAGGAGGAGCTGTAGCCCTAATAGTCGGGGGGATGAGGGTCTGGCTGCTCCTGCTGCGTGGGTGCTGGTGACACAGTTGGGTGCTCCTGGTGCTGTGCCCATGACGCACAGCCAGGGCAGGGCTGGGAAACCTTCCTGCATGAATAGGAGCTGCTTTCGCAACTCGGCTTCGTAGTTTCAGAGGTGGAACTGTCATAACGTATGGCCTGAGTGCAGCATGTGTCAGGATACCTCTCCTTATGGGCACGTGGAGGAAAAGCCAGGAGTGGGATTTCCACGGGCAGTGTATGGTTCTGACATAATTATGGATTTTTTTCCCCTCAAAAAAAAAGCACTTTGGCCCAGGCTGTGGGAACAACGCGGAGTCACGTTCTTTAGGGTCTACATAGGTTTAAGACCCTGCATTTCACATTGCTGTCAACATGGCCATGGGGCAATGATGGCACCTACAAGTTGCCCACCTCCTGAACTCATGCTGACCGCATGCTTTGGTACTGATTAACCTGCAGGGTCATTCATTTAATGGGAGATAACCGGTTGCTTGGCATTGCTTTGGGCTGACTCAGTCTGTGCAGCCTCAGGGGTACTGGGGTAAGGGCAGCCTGCAAGAGGTGTTGGGTTGTTGTTGCTGTTAGTGGGTTGTTACTGAGTGGTTGTTGCTGTTTGTTGGGTTGTTGTTGGGTCATTGTTTGTTGGGATGTTGTTGGGTCATTGCTGTTGTTTGTTGGGTTGTTAGTGAGTGGTTGTTGCTGTTTGTTGGGTTGTTGGTGGGTTGTTACTGAGCGGTTGCTACTTTTTGTTGGGTTGTTGTTGGATCATAGCTGTTTGTTAGGTTGTTGGGTTGTTGTTGGGCTGTTATCGAGTGGTTGTTGCTGATTGTTGGGTCATTGCTGTTGATAGTCGGGTTGTTGGGTTGTTGTTGGGTCATTGCTGTTGTTTGTTGGGTTGTTGGTGGGTCATTGCTGTTGTTTGTTGGGTTGTTGTTGGGTTGTTATCGAGTTGCTGATTGTTGGGTCATTGCTGTTGTTTGTTGGGTTGTTGGTGGGTCATTGCTGTTGTTTGTTGGGCTGTTGTTGGGTCATTGCTGCTGTTCGTTAGGTTGTTGGGTTGTTACTGAGCGCTTGCTGCTGTTTGTTGGGTTGTTGTTGGGTTGTTATCGAGTTGCTGATTGTTGGGTCATTGCTGTTGATTGTTGGGTTGTTACTGAGTAGTTGCTGCTGTTTGTTGGGTTGTTGGTGGGTTGTAGTTGGGTTGCTGTTGGCTTAGGACCTTGCAGATTGTTTTGCATTGTTTGTGCTCCCTGAGCTGCCAGTTCCATGCGAGCCACGCTGGCACTGAGCTGTATTCAATGAGGAAGTCGACAGTGAAACCAGAGGGATTAATCTTTAATCAGCAGCTGAAACCTGACGCTTCCCCATCACCACCTCCGTGCTGTGGCTGCTTTCCTTTACGTGCTTTTTCCACCCTGCAGGATGCTGCCTTGGCTGTGGGCTCCCCAAAACCTCACACATGCAGCATACTGATGTAGCCATCCCAGGGAAAGCCAGCTTAGGGACATGTCTTAGTGGAGGGGTGGGTGATGAGATGGTGGTTGGACTTGGTGGTCTTAGAGAGCTTTTCCAACTGTAATGATCCTGTCAAAGTGGGGTGCATGAGGTCATGCCTCTTGTACATCTTCAAGGATGCTCTCATGGGATGCCCTGCAGTATTCCCATAAGTAAGTGCATCTCCTGGCCGTGCCCATCTAGGGGGCTTCTCCCTTTTCCTTCTCTAACCTTGCTCTTGCTGCTTGATTTCTTTTTAAAGCAGCTGTGGGTGCTGGGGATGTGCACAAGCTGTGGTTTTCGTGTTAAAGGCACCTTCACAGAACTTGCAAAGCTCACAATGCCCAAAAAGCTTCAACATTAGGAAGTGACAGCGTGACCCCCCACTCAGCACAACAAACTTCACGTTTGCAAGGCAGAAAGAGCAGTTCAAAGGGAAGAAAAGGAGCTTTGAAAGCAAAATAAATCGATGCTGTGAGCTTACAGGTAGAGAGAAAGCAGCTCAGTGAGGACCAGAGAAGGGGGCAAATGGGCAAACGTAGTTTTGGGTCCTTGGAGGCACCTTGCCATGGTGCTGGGATGGTGGTGGTGCTCCCACAATTGACCTTGGCAGTTTAAGGGAAACTCAGGGGACACATTATTCCCGTTTTCTTCTCAGATATTTAACTCAGGACCTTTCACTTCTATGGTGCAGGAGAGGGCTGATGGTCCAGAAATGTTTCTTAAAGTGTTTCTAACGTTACTTATTCTCCATCTTTACACTCTTTTTGGAAATAGGGGTTTTAGACATGGCCTCACAGCACCATGGGGGTGATGAAGGCTGAAAATAGTCCCCAGTCTGAACACATTCAGAGCAGGATGTGGTGGCCAGGGCTGGCTGCTGGCCCTCACCTGCCCCATAACCAATGTTACAGCACGTATTAATGCAAAACCCTTTGGTTATTCTTCCTCTAAGGCAAGGAATATTGGCCGTTTGGGTGCTGCTTGGAGCTCTTCCAAACCTTGCAGGCAGTAAATAGGTGTGTTGAGTATCTCAGTTATTGGACAATCTAGTGGGAACATTTAGAGGAGCAATGAAGTCAAACTTGGACCAGAGATGCAAGCAGCATCTCCCCAGTTGGTACAAACCATGCCACCATGGTTTGTGGTACCCAGAGATTTGGGCAGCCAGGACTCGTAGGAAAACAGTGTGTTTTCCCCATCTGCAAAATGAACCCAGCAGCTGAGTGCATCCCACACCCCTTTCCCACTTATCTCTGGGCTGTCATTGCAGGTGTCCTGCCTGTGTGGCTCAGCACCATGCCTGCTCTGCGGCTGCTGCCCCTCGGCCAAGAACTCCACCATCTCCCGTCTGCTCTTCACCTTCTTCCTCTTCCTCGGTACGCTTGTCTCCATCATCATGATCATCCCTGGCGTGGAGAAGGAACTGCACAAGGTAATGCTGTTGCCTTCAGGGCAATGGCTGGACTTGATCAAGGGCGTTAACTCAGGATGGGTACATAGCAGAGAGTGAATTTCTGGGGGCATGTCATTGCTTCTGATGCCTTTTTCCCCATCTCCTCATCCTTGCAGCTCCCAGGTTTCTGCAGGGGCAGCGACTCAGTGCTGGGGGTTCAAGCTGACGTTGACTGCAGTGGTTTCCTGGGCCATAAGGCCGTGTACCGCATGGGCTTTGCCACAGCTGCCTTCTTCTTCCTCTTTGCTGTGCTGATGGTGTGTGTGCGCAGCAGCAAGGACCCGAGAGCTGCCATACAGAATGGGTGAGCATGTCCCCATGCTTGGCTGGAAGCTTTGATGGAGGCCATTGCCATATTTTTGCCCTTTTTAACCCTGTTTTGGGCGTGGGATAAAGCAGAAGGGCAGTTTGAGCTCACTCTTAAGTTTTGAGGTCCTCTGACTTGTACTCCACTTGTACTCCAGTATTTGTGGTGTGTGCAATGTGCTGGGGAATTTGAGGTGTCTGCTGGGCATCCCTCTGACACTGCTCCCCATGGGGTGCCCCCGGCCCGTGGTCCTATCCAAGGAGCTGTGCATCCCTGGTGTTGGGAACTGCTGGGGGTTCACATTTTCAGACCGTGACTCCTCTCCCCTCTTGCAGCTTCTGGTTCTTCAAGTTCCTGCTGCTGGTGGGGCTCACAGTTGGGGCCTTCTACATCCCTGATGGCTCCTTTACATCAGGTGAGGGGCTGTGGGTGAGCAGGGAGGTGTCAGTAGGGTTTGTGCCCTCCATGTCCTCACATTTGGTGCTGCTCTGATGCACCCCACACCATTGCAGTCCCATTACTGACCCACTTCCCTCCCACCACCTAAGTTTGGTTCTACTTCGGCGTGGTTGGTTCCTTCCTCTTCATCCTCATCCAGCTCATCCTCCTCATCGACTTTGCCCACTCCTGGAGCCAGCTGTGGCTGCGCAATGCAGACGAGAGCAATGCCAAGGGCTGGTATGCAGGTGGGTGCTGTGCCTCAGGGGCTCACGTGGGGCCAGATGTGATGCTCGTGGCCCTGCTCCAGCCCCTTCTCTTCTCCCCTTCCTCCTCAGCCCTTTGCACTGTCACCTCCATCTTCTATGCTGCCTCCATCACGGCCATTGCTTTGCTCTATGTCTACTACACCAAACCCCAGGGCTGCACGGAGGGCAAAGTCCTCATCAGCATCAACCTCATCCTCTGCCTTATCATCTCAGCTGTATCCATCCTGCCCAAAATCCAGGTGAGATGGTGGGAGGGGGTGGCCCTGCTGCCTCCCCCTGGTGCAGAGCTGAGCCCTGAGCCACTCCTGTGCTGTTTGCAGGAAGCTCAGCCACACTCAGGGCTGCTGCAGGCATCTCTCATCACCCTTTACACCATCTTCATCACTTGGTCTGCCCTGGCCAACGTCCCCAGTAAGTGCTCTCATTGCCTTGGGGGGTGCATGGGGTCAGGGATGGCACTGACACCTGTGACCCCCCTCCCAGCCCAGGAGTGTAACCCCACACTGCTGCTGAGAAACAGTACTGGTTCAGCTGCAGACCCACAGCTGACAACGTGGTGGGACGCGCCGAGCATTGTGGGGCTGGTGGTCTTCATCCTCTGCACGCTCTTCATCAGGTGAGGCTGTGACAATGCCATTGTGTTCCGCAACGCTGGGATCCCTCAGGATCCTGCACACAGCTTTTAGGATGTCAGGAGGAGTTGCATGAGCTGCATCCCCCAAAGTGCTCTGCTGCCTCAGGGACACCCCTGCAGGACATCCCCTCACCTGACCCATCTGCCCATCTGTCTGTCTGCTCACAGCATCCGCTCCTCAGACCACACCCAGGTCAATAAGCTGATGCTGACGGAGGAGAGCGGGGCTGGAGCTGGGACTGAGGCAGCAGCAGAGAGCGGGGCGCACCGAGCCTACGACAACGAGCAGGAGGGCGTCAGCTACAGCTATAGCTTCTTCCACCTCTGCCTCCTCCTTGCTGCCCTCTACATCATGATGACCCTCACCAACTGGTACAGGTGGGCTGCGCTCCTGGGGACCAGTTGTGACCCTGTCTTCTGCTCCTCCCTTCTCCGGGATTATCATTGCTCTTGGGCTGGGCACAGGTGCTGCGATGGGTGCAAACCTAATATGTAACCCATCAGCATTCATTATTTGGAGGCATCCAAGCACCCAATGGATGCACTCTGGTTGAGTCTGAGTTTACTGGGTACCCTCTTGCAGCATTCCTTCGGCTTGCAGCACTCCCTATAAGCTTACAGCATACCCCCTTCAGCCTGCAGCATCCCCCTTCAGCCTGCAGCATCCCTGCTCTGCTTGCAGCACCCCCTCTCTTCTTGCAGCATCCTCTCTGTGCTTGCAGGACACCCTTCAGCATGCAGCATCCCCCTTTGCTCACAGCTGCTGCACCAGGGTCACATCCCCCAGCCTGCAGCACAAACCTGAGTGTCCCCCTTTCGTTTGCTGTTCCAGGCCTGATGACAGCCTGCAGGTGCTGCACAGCCCCTGGACGGCCGTGTGGGTGAAGATCAGCTCCAGCTGGGCCGGGCTGCTGCTCTACATGTGGACGTTGGTGGCCCCCCTGGTGCTGCCACAGCGGGATTTCAGCTGAGCACTGCTGCAGGGTCCCCTCCTTGCCCAGTGCCTTACATCTAGACTTGAGTTTTGCACATGGGTTTGTGCCTTCTTGCGGATTTTCCATTTTAATTTAAAAGGGATAAAGTGCCAAGCAGAGGCAATGAGCGAGAAGGCCGAGAATGACTTGAGGATTGTTGTAAAGCTCTTCTACCCTCTGTGCTTGTCTAGTGCCTTCAGCAGTGCCTCCAGCTCCTCCTCTTTCAGTGTTTGGAGGGGGTTGCACAGGATGCTCTCACCTGCCTTGGTGCCCTGGGACTGTGGTGCCTTTTGGATGGTGATAAGGAACTAGAACCTGGCATCAGGCACTTCCCCAGGGAGCCCTGAGGACAGCCATGCTGGGGGCTGAGTGTTGCTTGTGCCCCCTGAGCTTTGGTGGCTGGGTGGCTCCTGCGGGGCTCCCCATGCCTTCTGTATAAAGTTTTGTTTGGAAAAAAGCCCAGACACCCTTGTGTCCTCTTGGGATCTCTCGTCATGTGCGTTTGTGGTGGCTGCACAGTGGGGCATCACCTGCATTGTGTGTGCTGTGTGCATCACCTTGCATCCTGCAGCCTTTGGTCTGCGTTTTGCATCCTTCCTCCTGCATCCCAGTACTCTTCAGTCTGCACTGTGCACCCTGCATCTTCCATCCTGAACCCTGCAGCCTTCACCCTACAACCTTCATCCCGCAACTCACATCCTTCATCCCTACATCCTTCATCCTATACCCTACATCCTTCATCCTGCATTGTACACCCTCCTTCCTCCTGCACCTTGCATCCTCCATCCTTGCATCCTCCTTTCATCCTTGTATCCTAGCATCCTTCATTCTGCATCCTACATCCTTCATCCTACATCCTTTCAGCCTTCATCCCACATCATCCATCCTTACATCCGGCACCCTGCACGCTCCACCCTGCATCCTTCATCCTACATCTTGCATCCTGCATCCTTTTCCCCTGCACCCTGCATCCGCGCATTGCATCATTTCTCCCACACCTCTGCAGCCTCTGGGACGTGCAGGGCTGCCCCCCAGGGACGAGCTGTGCACCGCAACGGCAACGAGGGGCGGAGACGAGGCGGGGACAGGGGCGGGGAGGCGCGGGGTGCCGTTGGTAGCCACGAGGTGGTGCTGGCGGCACGCGCCCCGCGTCCTCCTGCAGAATTCAACCCTTCACCCTGCATCCTGCGCCCTTCATCCTGCACCTTTCACCACGCAGCCTCCATCCTGCATCCTTCACCGTGCATCCTGCACCCTGTACCTTGCATCATAAGTTGGGCATGCTGCACCTTTCATCCTTCACCCTGCACCCTTCAGTCTGCACCTTTAAGTCTGCATTGTGCACCGTGCAGCCTGCAGCTTTTGTCCTGCACTTTACAGTCTGCATCCTGCAGCACCCATCCTGCAACCTCACCATGCACAATACATCCTGCACCTTTTACCTCATGTCCTGCATCCTGCACTGCACTGCAATGCATCCTTCATCCTACACCCTTCACTAATCATCCTGCACCCCACACGTTGTGTCTTGCACCCCTACATCCTTCGCCCTGCACCTTTCACAGTACATCCTGCACCCTGCATTGTGTATGCTGCACCCTGCGTCCTTCACCTTGCATCCTGCACCTTGCAACATCTGTCCTGCATCCTCACCATGCGCAACATCCTGCATCCTTCACCTTGCATCAAGCACCGTGTCATGCATCCTTCACCCTACACCCTTCATCCTTACCCCTTCACCGCTCATCCTGCACCCCATACTTTGTCACCTGCACTCTGCAACCTTTCTGCATCCCCCAGGTGTGCTGGGCTGTGTGAGCAGAGCTGGGCTGTGCTCCTTAGGCAGCCCAGCTGGGCTGTGAAGTGCCTTATGTGTGTCCCTATGTGCCCCATGTGCACCACAGGCAACTGTGAATCTGCAGGAATAACCCACCAGCAGTGATCATTCCCATGAGTTTTCTTGGGGAGATTTGAATGGCCCAAAGCATGGCTATGGATTTATTTCACTTACATCTCCTCTCCATTATTTATCACAATGCAAACAGCCTCTGCTCTTTGTTTTCTTCATGGAACAGTTCAACCAATGCACCCCAATGAGCAAACCCAACTCTAATTGCTCTAATTATTCCAATTCACCCTCCTTGGTTGGGGCACCTCAGAATTACAACCTTGGGGGACAATGAGAGTAATGTGAGAAACTGAGGAAAACTCCGCAGCTTGCTTCACCAAAGGTGACTGTGATCATTGCCTTGCTAAATTCTAAATGCTAAAGTGGGGCGAAATAAAGCAGAGAGGGGTCAGGGCTAAAATCCCACAGGGGTGTCACTCTCCTTTGGGTCACAGAGGAGTTGGGGATCTCGGTGACATCACCTGAAGGCAGGAGGGGCCCTCATGCCCAGAGGGTCCCAAGCAGAGCCCCCGCAGCAGCGATTTATTCTGTGCGGTGCGTGCTCTCTCCTGGTTTTATTTTATTCATGGGATTAACACATCGGGCAGCAGCCTGCCTGGCTTTTGCTCTGAAGAGGAGGGGAAAGCGTTTCCATAATTCATTTAAATGAGGCACCTGGGGAAATCCAAATTGGACTTCCAGCCTGTTCACGGTGCCACGCAGAGCCCCGCGATCCGCAGCCGGAGCCATTAATGCCTCCCAGATGGACTGCAGAGCATCTATAATTAATAGTGGAGCAAAACCACGGCCCAGCCTCCAAAGCAAACACCTCCTGCTCCGAGCAGCTCCTGCACCCCACATCCCTGGGGCAGGGATTTATTTCGGGTCACCTTCTTCCTCTCCCAAGAAGCCCAATGGAGCATCCAGGGGAGCACCAGAGTGAGAGCAGCAGGAGAAGGAACCCAGAGATGCATTAAATCACAGCTCTTTTCTGGCCTTGGGGATGAGGGGTGCTGGTGAGGATGATAGGGTTTGCATCAGCCCCTTTTTTGCTGCTGCATTGGATGTTCTCCATGCAGAAGGCAGCAGTTTTGGGGCCAATGGCAGCCATGTGCTGCACACTCCCCTGCTGATCCCTGTGCTGCTTCTGTACTTCCAGCACTGCCTTTCTGTACTTCCAGCATCGCTTTGAAGAGCACAGAAAGGATGAGAAGGAAGACAGGGGAAAAAAAATCAAGCTTGAACCCTGCTGCTAGAGCAACATCTGTGTCTATAAATACCAATGTGAGCAGGAACAGGCTGTATCTCCTGCAGCTCCCAAAGGCAGCAGAGCCGCCTCGCCCCAGCTAACCTCCTTCCAACACATGCTCCTGTAATGCACACAAGTCGCTGCTGCACAGAAAAATCTCTCTAGCTCACTGCTTCCTGCTTATGGCTTTCCCAAAGATCCCATGTCCCACGTCCCCTCCCTGGGACACCACGTCCCACGGTCACCTCTTTGGATGGGGTGGGCTGAGCTTCTCCATCCCACGCACGCACTTTGCTGATGTTTATACTGGTGTGGGTCTGCCCTAGTGGTGCCAAGCTGAGGCTTTCTGGATCCCAAAATCCAGGCTTAGAGTCTGGAGACATGCAGCCAGCCTTGGATGACCCAAATCCTTGCTCAGACAACACTGAGGTCATGAGGGGGTGATGAGCTTGCTGGGACCCCTCCATTCTCCACGTGCTGTTTGAGTGAGGGAACACACGGTGCAGCACACTGGGGTCATCCCACATTGCTCATCACATCAACCCATCTTCATCCCTCCTCCGTGGCAGGAGGCAGCACACACATACACTGCGCTTATGGACATTTCCTTTCTGATTTCCAGCTAAAATACCTTCCTCCAGCCAGACCCTCTGCCCCTCTGTCTGTTGAGCAACCTGGCTTTCTGTGGTGCTGCTTTTGGGATGCTTTTTGTCCACACAGCACCGCTGTTGTGCTTTGTTTCTGATATAATCTATGCTTTCTGTGTTTGGATGTGGGCCATGAGCATCCTCTCCAGCCTGGGGCTGAGCATAGCATCATTTGGCTCAAGGAAGAGGGGCTGAGCTCTCCCAGCTCAAAATATCCCTTTGGGGCTGAACAACGAATGGAGACATTTGCTCCAACAGACGTTTGCACCTTTAGCTCTATCATTCAGCTGGGTCCCATTTGCAGGGTTTTTTTTTTTTTTCTTTTTTTTTTTTTTTTCACTCCCTTTGGCTCTTTTCCACCCAAAATGCCGGCAGAGAAGCAACACATCACATCTCAGCCTTGCAGAGCCTGGGCTGCCTCCAGGTCCTGGAGAAACCCCATCCTGGAGCATCATCCCCTGCTGCTCAGCACGTAGGGCTGCTGCTCCAGATGTCTGTGCTGATGGAGCTGGGTGGCTCCAACGTCACCCTGTTCCATGGGGTTTTCTTGGGGGCAGCTCTGGGACTTTTTCCTTTTTTTTTTTTTTTTGCCTTTTTTTCTTTTAGTTCTCTGTCCACTCTGTGTCAGCCCTGCCTGTCTCTGCAGATGGGGATGTGCAGCTCCCCACGTCTGCAGGGGCTCTCCAGCCCCATGAGTGCCACCCCTAGTGACATCAGCGTGGTCATGACTGAGGGAAATTAATGCCACAAAGCAAATATTGTCCTCCATTCCACACTCATGACACCAGAGAATTGCAATGCAAGAAAACAATTGCTCCTCTCAGTATCCAGAAAACAGGAATCCCCCCTGCCTGCTTGCAGAGGGCCCTTTGCTGGAGCTGCAGGTGTGATGTGCTACAGCTACAGCTGGGTGCTTCCAGAACCTTGTAGTTCAATCCTTGCATACTTGCACTAATAAACAGCTTTTCCTGCACTGAAAAGTCTCTGCTGTTGCTCTGGAGAGAAGCTGCAGGTTGTGTTCTGTGGTGTGCATATGGGGTAAAGCCTGGTGCGTGGCAGAGCCCACTGCTACAAGCCTACAGCCTGGATTTACAAAAGAATTTAAGGGCTTATTTCCTGCTGCTCAGGCACCCAAGTGCCTTTGAGGGCTTGGGCAGGAGGACTGATGTGCAACTTGGCAATCTCATTTTGTTGCTTGCGATGGAAACAGCTGGAACCTGAGGACAGAAGTGCTTTCTCCTGTCAGATCTGCATGGTGGCAACTTGAAGAATGGAATGGAATGGAATGGAATGGAATGGAATGGAATGGAATGGAATGGAATGGAGTGGAGTGGAGTGGAGTGGAGTGGAGTGGAGTGGAGTGGAGTGGAGCAGATAGAATGGAGTAGAGCAGGTAGAGTAGAGTAGGGTTAAGTAGGGTAGGATAGAATGGAATAGAATATCCCCAGTTGGATGGGACCCCACAAAGACCACTATGTCCAACACTTGGTTCCACACAGGACTACCCAAAATCTCAGCTGTATGTCTGAGAGCTTTGCCTTCTCTATTTATTTTTTGGGGTGAGACATTTAGTCAAATTGCCTAAGAACCACTGAACACACATTTGTGTGCTGGAGCCCACAAAAGCCCCCAAATCTCTGCTGCTGGGGCTGTCCCTGTCCCTGCAGGGCCTGAGCAAGTAGGTGATGGTTGGGCTCTTGGAGGAAAGGGCTTAACTCTCAGATTCAGAGAAAAGACAATAAGGATCCTCTATAAAGGCCAAGTGCTGCTAATTGAGCTGAGGCAATGTAGAAATCACCCCTCCTTAGAATAATAAAGGGATTTTCAATTCTGGTACAACAGAATGCACCAGGCCTTCCTATGGGATATTGAGAGGTCTGTCTCAACTTTAAATAAAAAAGAAAAGAAAAAGGAGAAGAAACAATGAAAAGAAATGATGAAAGGAGAAGGAGAAGGAAAGAGGAAAGGGGAAAGGGGAAAGTAGAAAAGGAAGGGAAGGGAAGGGAAGGGAAGGGAAGGGAAGGGAAGGGAAGGGAAGGGAAGGGAAGGGAAGGGAAGGGAAGGGAAGGGAAGGGAAGGGAAGGGAAGGGAAGGGAAGCGAAGGGAAGGGAAGGGAAGGGAAGGGAAAGGAAGGGAAGGGAAGGGAAAGGAAGGGAAAGGAAGGGAAAGGAAGGGAAAGGAAGGGAAGGAAAAGGGGAAAGAGAAGAGAAGAGAAGAGAAGAGAAGAGAAGAGAAGAGAAGAGAAGAGAAGAGAAGAGAAGAGAAGAGAAGAGAAGAGAAGAGAAGAGAAGAGAAGAGAAGAGAAGAGAAGAGAAGAGAAGAGAGAAGAGGAGGTAATCAGTGTCACCGCGTTTTTTTACTTTTTAAGAAATTTGGCTAAAAGATCTCCTTTGTTCACCACGTATTTTCATGTTCTAAAGCACTTTGAATGTAAAATTTGAGGGTGAATCATATTTTTGCTTTAAATAAAACCCCTTCCATACTGCAGGATGTGTTTGTCATTGACTGTGTGACTTGTGTGATTGAGCAATTGTTAGAAGGAATGAAGCCAATAATCACACTGAAACTCCACCAAGTTGTCCTTTATTAAGGAAGATACCTGCAGACCTTAGCATCAGCTCTCTGTCTGATGGGACAAAGATTGTGGCTTTCCACAGCTCTCAGACATGGAGTAATTTAATCACAACCCAGCATCTCTCACATCCCAGAATACATGCATAATTTGCCCCTGTTGTGCTGAAGCTCAAGCACGGAGCTCACACAGCCCTGAGTATGTAGCACAGCAAAAACCAGAACTGAAGTGTCCTTGAGAACACGAACTGGGCTATGAGGTGTGATCCTGGTGGTCAGCAGCCCTTGGAGAGCAGGGATTTTCCATGGACATCTGCTGGGGAGATGGAAGGAGCAGCGTGGGGATCTCCCAACATCTTGGGCAGACAGACAGACAGATGATGTTGTACATGGTCCAGGCCCCATTTGCATGACTGTCCCATGGGACAAGTGGAAAACAAAGCCAAAGATATCTCTGTTTGCCAATGGAGGGAACACAGTGTTTGCATGGGGAACATCTGGAGCAGCAAACAATGCCTGCACTCCCTGGGGGCAGAGTGATCCGTGCCAGTCCATGTCGTGTCCTGCTGCAGAAGGAGAAGTCATGGGGACCCTCTGGAGTGAATGGAGATCATCTCTGGTGAAAGAGTGACAGCAAATGATTATGGCCTGCTGAGGTCTTGGAAGCTCCCCACTGCTCTGGGATAACCTCTGGAGCTCGTTTTGTCTGGTGAAGAGGAGGCCAAGATGGGACTTTCCAGCAGCCTCCAGCTCACTGAAGGGCAGAGTAAAATGATGAGTGGTGGAGCCAGATTCTTCCTGGTGCTGGTGGAAGGTGAAACAAAGAGCAGCAGGCACAGCGCTGGGAGGTTTGGGAGGTCCTTCACTGAGGGACTGATGGGAACATCTCCATCCAGGGCTTGGTTGGACAAAGCCATGGGCACTCTGTGCTGGTGAAGATGATGGTCCTGCTCCACAGCAAAGAAAAGACTGGAGGCCCCTAATCCCCCTCAGCCAAGAGGCTGTGGGAGGACACAAGGACCTGAACTTCACTCGGCAGCAATGCTGGAGTGACAAACACACCACCCTGGGCATGAATATTTCTCTGCTCTCTAGAAGCAAGCAGCTCTGCGCTTTCCATATTCCAAAGAATGTTTTGCATTTAGAAAAATATATCAGTTTTTCTTTTAATCTAATTTCAGTCATTCTGGGGAACTCTCATTAAGAAATTGTCTAGATGGAGCCTTTGCAAGGGCTTCCCCTTCCAGCATGGAAGGAGGTCTGGGAAGGAGAGGAGAGAAAGCAGATCCCACCTGGGGCTGCAAGCTCTGGCTTTCCTCCAGCAGCACTGCAGCCCAGTGTGGGCACGTGTCTCAAGCAGTGGCTCTGTGTTCCCTCTCCAGGGGGGTGATGGACATGGAAGGAATCATAGAATCATAGAATCATGGAACAGTTTGGGTTGGAAGAGAGCTGTGAAATCCTCTGGTTCCAACCCCCTGCTGTCTGCAGGGACACCTCCCACTGCTGGTTGTGAACTGGTTGTTCACATCCCCATCCAGACTGGCCTTGAACACCTCAGGGATGGTGCAAACACAATGTGTTCCAGTGTCTCACCACCCTCATAGTGAAGAATTTCTTCCTAATATCTAGTCCGAGAACACATAAAACACACATAACGGCACACAGAAATCTCCTTTTCACCCACCCAGCTACTCCTCACAGCCCCCAGGCTCTGCAGGTACTCAGGATTTTGGCACCATCCTTCCTGAGTCGTCTGCAAGGGGATGTGGCCCTGCCATGGTCCTGCATGATGCAGGTGTCCCCGCATCCCTTGGGATGCCCCACGCAATGTCTCATTACTCCTTCCAGACAGCATCCTAATTTCCCTCCGCTTTACTCTGGTTTTTGTCACTGACATGTTTGCAAGATGCTAATGACTCCCATTTGGGGTTATTCTTGGAGCAGGGCTGCCAGTGAGCGGCCAGACCTCAGAGGTGGCTGTGCCAGCATCACGCCATCACCAGAGAGGAAACAGAGCAGAACACACTGCTTTTAACAAGCTATTGGAAAAGCAGTTGCTTTTACCCATGGCATTATCCCTCCTTCTTTTTCTGCTCCTTAAGGGACCATTCTGCCATGCTGTAGGACAACCGCAGCTTGGAGAGGGGAAGGCACGTGCATTTGGGTGACTCTAAACTTTCGCCTTCTCTGTTACAACAGCAGCTTTCCTCGTGGCAGAGCACAGACCAAGAGATGCTGGAGCTGGAGGGGACTATTTGGCTCCTGTGGCCATATCTTTTCTCTGATATACTGGTCCAAGATCGCCCTGTGGAGAGGAACAGGAAGAATGTGCACAGCTATTTTGCCAAAAAAGGAACCAAAAATGTGTCTCCATACTGTCCTTCACCATAGATCTCTTTTTCTCCCCATTCTGCTCTGCCCACGTGCAATCTGCCTCTCTGCAAGTTCTCTGCCTTTCTGTGAAGTCTCTGGGGGGTGGTGAGGGAGTTGCTCTGGTTTATGCACGTGCTGAGGTCCTCATTTATGGCTGGGTTAAAACCTTTGCTGTTCCTTTTCCTTTACCCATTCCCCACATCCTCCAATGGGACTGGGGGAACCTTTCCAGACCATGAGGAATTTTCCACCTAAACACCATTCTGACCTACAATTTTATTTTTTTTTTCCTGTTGAAAACACATAAAAAGCATATAAATACAGCCTTGAGCTCTCAGCTTCCAAAACAAGAGGGACTTTACCCTGCTCGGTGAGCACCAGTGAATATTTTTAATCAAAAGCCTTTTCTGCAAATAAGCACCCCCATGATCTGTCCTGAGGGGCCCATCCCTGAGTTTCCAACCCCCTGACGAGGGCTGGGTGCCAGCAGCACATCAGCTTCCTGCAGAGCAACTCAGCTTCTTCAAACCACCAACACAAAGGATGGATGCCAAGGAACCCATTGGACCCCGCCAAGCAACACTTGGCTGCCAGGGATGGCTGAAGGCTGAGCGTGCTTCTGACGGCGCTGCTGGCAGCTCTGCTTCCCTGGGCTTTGTGGAGCCATCCTTGGAAACGCTGCTGCTGCTTAATAGCAAACATGTGGACATCCTCACCCCTTCCCCCTCCGGTGCTGGGGTGTGGTGCAGAGGTGGAGAGGACGGTGAGGTTTCATCCCTCTTCCCTGGTGAAGGAGCTCATCCCAGCAGGCAGAATGCATGGGGTTTTCAGCAGATCCCCTGTGGGCACTAAGCTGGCAGCTAAGGCCACTCCTCCAGGCCAGATGCAGGAGGGTTGGCATCCCGTGGCAGGCCTGAGGGCAGCTATCAGTGTAAGGGATGAACCTCCAGAGCCCTCCCTTCACATCCGATCCCCTGCTTTACCCTCAGCTACAGGTCTGGGAACTTTTGGAGGGGTTTCCCTTCTAGATGGATATCTGCTCCTTCAGTGCTTTGCCCACAGTCACAAGGATGGGAAGATTCCCAGGAAGGCTGCTCCCATCCCAACGAGTGCCTCACAGATCCCCTGGCAGTGGGGCCCATGGAGCCATCTCAGCCATCTGAAGTGTGAAACCTGGCCCTGGTCCCACCGCACCAGCCCTGCTGCTCTCCATGGACGAATCTGGGAAGTTCACACTGCTGGGTTGTGATGACAGAGGCAACCTCTAACACATTCTGCCCGATCGTTTCTGTCTGTCTGTCCCATTGTGATCCAGATCTTCCTGGCACAAACACTGTGAGATGTCACCAGCCCCAGGGACAGCACATGGCTTCCTGAACTCCATGGCAAGTTCTCAGAAGGCAATCTGAGCCCCCAGCCCTGCCTCCACCCACACCAATCCAGTGCCTGTGGTTAGCCAAGCTGTAGAAATGCTTCCTTGTCTTCCTCTTCATCCAGGCGACCTTCTTGTCCCAGCACACCAGCTGCAATGTGCTTGAGAGATGCATTTGCTGGCAGTGTTTGAAGGAGCAGAGCTGCAGCTGAGTTCCAGAGATGAATCTGCAAGGGAGATCCTTAGTGCAGGAGTGGGGTCACAAGTACATCGCACAGATGAGGGAAAACATTTCTTCTTCCCTGCTTCAGTCACCCTTTGGCCAGCGCAGAGGTCACACAGAAGGACAGAGTGCTGCAGGTGATGTGTCCCTGCAATGCTGTGAGGACAGGGAGGGGACAAGGACACCTGACCATCCACAGAGCATGGATTTGGGGTCACAGGGACCCCAAAATCTTTTTACTCTACTAAGATATAAGGACTCCTCGAATGGTCGCATCTCTTCTCTGAGCATCTGCAGACACCTGTTGTGGCACAGAGTTCCCTATAAACACAACACGACCCTGGGCACCACATCAGGTGCCTGAAGGATCTTTTGCATTGTATTAAAAACTTAAAAATTTCCATTGCACCATCTTCCCACCTGGAAAACTTCATGCATCTTTTCTCAGTGGGCTGCTGGGTCCATTTTCTGCAATGCACTGAAGTCCTGGCATCCCAAGCTTGAATGACCACCCTGAACGTGGAGCTTTACTCGCATATGATTGCAGCATTGTGTAGGGCAGCAGAGAAGATCACTGTGTTCACATTCAGAACATCTGCAGAACATGCTGAATATGTCCTATAGGAATATAATATGAGATTGATTATTTGATTGGAAGCATAGAGAGAAAATATTTAAAAGGTTGTAAAATCTGACCTGATTCGCTGTTTGATTATTGCAAGAGGATTTAAGCCTGGAGTTGCTGATACAAAACCATAAGTAGCGTAATTAGTAACAAGCATCAGTGTGATGAGGTTTCATTTAGTACTTTGTAATCTGAAACAGAAACTGCTTGTGGTGTCTTCTGGGATAAAAAAGAAAAGCACAGAGCGTCTGCTTCAGACAGTTTGAGACGGATGTGCTGGATCTGATGGGAAGGGAGGAACAGACTCCAAGGCCTGAAGTCTGTTGATTTCTCTGCTGCTGTTATTTCCAGTTAAAGTGTCATCTCACTTGAATTTGCTATCAAAACTTTTTTAGATGGATTTGGAAACGTACGAAGCTCAGTCCCATCGCTGTCTTGCGCAGTGTGCTCCATGTAAGGTAGCAAAACCCAGCAGTGTGAGCCCTTGTCTCACAGCTCCTCCTGCGACAACTGCCAGATTTTTCACAGGCTTTTTATTTTCAGGAGGAAGAGCCCATCAGCAAACCCAGCACACCAACATGTGCTGCTCCAGGTGAACTTGGCCACTGCAATGCTTTCCATCCAAAATGATTCCACAGCTTAAGAGGAAGAACAGGGATTCCCATCTCCTGTGGCGTCTGCAGGGAGATTAATTGGAGCTAGTGAGAAAAGAAATGTTGAGCAGTTCCCTCTGAAGGCAGTGGAGCTCTTCTAAAGAGCAATTCGTATCCTGGCATGTCCTTCCAGGCTGGGCAGATGAGTCCCCATCTGGAGATGCCTGCTGGTCCCTACAGGCTAACCAGGGATTTAAGGTGACATTTAGAGATTAAAGCTAGCTCAGATGGCTCTCACTCCCAGGGTGTTTCTGTGTTACAAGATTTAGTACATGAACGGTGTGTTTTCCGGTCTCTGTTGTCTCAGAGGCCTGAAGCAGGGAGCAGAATGCACCCAGAGCATCGCCATGGGCAGATGAAGGAGAGCTGGGGGTGTGACCAGCAGAGTCTTGGAGGAGGCTTTCTTAGGAGACACTGGGAGGGTGAAGTGCCTGGCAGGCACTGCTGGAGAGGGAATGAGTGCCTGGAAGAAGGGCTTATTGAAGTCAGCCTGATTGTGTCTGGGATCCCTATCACTGGGTCAGACATGGGTCAAGACATCAAACTTGAACAAGGAGTCCAATAAGAAGTAGCATGGATAATACTATGGGGTCTGGCAAATGAGGACGAGGTCAACAGAGAAAACTCATCCAAAAAATGTCAGAAAATGCATGTCCTCCAATAGTGAGAGCTGAAAATAGCCCCCATGGAGATGTTGTAGACCTTGGTCAACTGTCATCTGTCCCATGCTAAAGCACCAAGACCTGGAGGTGGTGCTACCAATGGAAGCAGTCACCAGCAGGAGGAAAACCACTTGGAGTTTTGTGCTCTGAGCAGTTTTGCAGCTTAGCAAAAGTTCTTGGTATCTGCGAGTCACATCAGGACAGCAGCAAGGGTTATGGATGCAGAGCTGTTTCCAGATCTAACAGAGCACTTTCACTTTGGTAATGTTGATTTCTCTGCTGCTCCCCAGCACCCAGAGGATATAATATGTCAAACTGGAGGTGTTTGCAGATGAGAGATAACAACTGTTGAAAAAAATTAAATTAAGTGCCTTTAGAAAGTGTTAGCTGAGGCGCAGAAACAAAACAGCTGTGGCTGCAACACCTGGGAGCGAGTGTGAACTCGAGGAATGCAGGAGGGAGATAATATCTTGCTGTTTCACCCAGCAACAGCTCCTGGAGGTAAGTTGTCACCTGGCCAGGCAGGAGGAAGCGACCCTTGGAGCCATAAGAAAGCATGCAGGCAGGTTTCAAGAGGCACATGTGGTCTTGCCAGCCCTTTTATCTGTGCTTTCAGTGCATGTGCTAACATTTACATTCCCAGGGCAGTTACGCCATCATTTAATCCTTCTGCTTTGACTCATGTGCTTGCATCCTATCTGTTAGCTGGAGAGACATCGTGCTCCTATTGAGCTTCCCATTATCCCGACAAAGGAGGTGCATTTTGGGTGGCAGAGGATGCTGTGGCTGCCTGTATGGTGACGTGGGGCATGGAGTGTCCACTTGGAGCCCCAACTTGAGCTACAGACCCAAGGGGACACCTCTGGGGGTGACAGCTGTGTTAGGTGGCATTGCTTGGGGGGATGGCCCAAGCCATAAAGCAATTGTGAGGCTTAAAGTGGGGCTGTGACAGTGGCTGTAGGGTTAAGGACCAGAGCTCCTTCAGGAATGCAGGATTTGGGGTGCTCCTTGCAGTCACGTTGCCCATCTGCCTCTGAAGGCTTCAGCAGATTTTCTCCCCACTGATACTGAATTTATGCCTGTCCAAAGGGAACTGGCACAACACACCCACACAGGGTCTTTTACCTTTTTTCCTCAAATGGAAACAAAAAGACAAACTTGTTCTTTTCTCTTTTTTTCATGCTGCCCAAATCATTTCTGTTACAGCAATTCCAAGACAACCTCCTCCCAAGTGGTTCTCAGCCTCAGCCTTGGCCAAGGGGCCACACTGCAGCCTCTACCAACAGCAGATGAGTGAGATGAGGGAGCTGGCATGAGCACAGAGTGCTGGTAGACAGCAAAGCTCATAGAAGCTTTTAACATTGGCATTTCCAACTCCACAAGGAAACCTCATGGACTGCTTGAGTAGAGGGCATGGAACAAACCTGGAACCTGTAAATGTGGCACATGAGTACTGTGATGAGCATAAATGAGTGCTGGTTTTGTCAGATGAGTGAGCAACAGGGGGACGCTGCCTATTTCTAGTGTCTCACAAGCAATCTGATTCTGGTCCTAGCTGGAGCTGCAAATTCTGCTCTAGATGATGAAGTGGAGGCCTATGATGTCCCAGTTTGGGATGCCTTGTCCTAGCTTTCTCGGGTGTTATGAGATTGATGTAATAAATGTGAGTGTTGTTTGCAGAGCACAGATTTGGAAAAGAAACCTTGGAAAAGCTAAGCCCAAGACTGTCAAGAGAGAGGTAGTTTCCTTTCTCTTTTCCTATTCATCACACCTGCCAAACACTAAGGGCAATCCCAGGAGAACATCCTGCATTCAGGAATGGAAAAAAGAGTTTCAGGTTTGTAAGGGCTCTTCACTGGTTGCCAGAAGAAACAAAGCAATGAGAGGTTTCGACTTTACAGATGTACAAGATATAGAGAACACTGCACCAATTGTGCCAAGGAGCAGTGGCAGAGGGAGGGCTCAGGTTTGCAGTGTGCAGGCGCTGAGTGCTGCGGGAGGGATAGCCTCGCTCCTTCTGCAGCTGATGGGCGTATGGAGAGCCAACCCTGAGCTCTGGGATGGTCTGCAATTGGGTCTTGGCTCATGCGATCCATGGACAGAACAGAAAACCAGCAGGGCCCCACTCTCTTGCACTTCTGAGCCAGTCTGAGCCAGGTGAGATGAACTGATGGTCCTCTCTGGCTATGAAGTGCTCACCTCGAGGATGACATCATGCACAGCATCCAGCCTTAAACAGTGCAGCGGATGGAGATGTTAGGGTATGATCATTCCATGTTATCATCCTGTGATCACCCCTCCATCTCTGGAGGTGCCCAAGGCCAGGCTGGAGGTGGCCCTGGGCAACCTGATCTGGTGGGGAGCAACCAGCTTACAGCATGGATGTTGGAACTCAGTGATCTGTAAGATTCTTTCCAACTTAAGCCATCCTATGATTCTACGATCCTGTTGTTTTCCTTTAGCATGTAACCCCATGGATAGCACTGGGCATTGCCTTACTTGGCCCCTCATGAAGCACCTGGCTTCCCCCTGGCAATGAAGTAAAGCTGAATCTAAGCTATGCTGATATTTACTCCAAGAGAACAGCCCCAAAGACTTTTGTGGTCCTGCCAGCATCTCCTCGCCTCTACCAGGTGAATGAAACAATGGCACTATCCACTCTGTGAGCAAGAGAGAGAAACGAACCCTTAGGTTTCATAAATATGAATTTAACAGAAATATGCCTTTCCTTCGAGTGTTTATTTTCACAACCCAGTGGGTCAAACAGCCTGAAAGCAGGGAGATGTTTTCTCAGAAGGCTTCGATGTGAAGCAGTCCAAGAATGCTGGGAATCCTCCACGGTGTCAGGCTGAATGTCTCAGCCCTGGGCTGAAGGTCTGTGCAGAGCATCCATCCTCCACATGTGTTTGGTTTTAATCAGAGATTTATTACGAACAAAGGCAGCTCTTGGAGGAGCTACACTCCTCTGACATGCCTGCCTGGCCTGCTGGACCAGATGGACAGAAATAGTTTCGCATATTAGTCAAATTCTGGAAGGCTATTCACCATAAACTGTGGGCAGGCATGAACAGAATGGACGTTATATTGTTATTGATTTATAGATGATCACAGAAAATAAATTCTAGCCTTGTATGGGGATGTTAGCCACTTAAGTTTTGTATTGATCTCATGGCCAAGACACTGGAATTCCAGGTTTTTGTAGCCCCAAAGCCAGTAGCAATAAAAGTTTATATTATCCCTGGTGAATTTGTGCTGCACGTTGAATTGGAAAACTGATCTGAGGAGCAGAATAGGAAATTATAGCAAGTTCTGACTGATTTTTCTGAATGGTCTGATAGTGACAGGACAAGGGGGAATGGCTTTAAACTGAAAGAGGGGAGATTTAGGTTAGATGTTAGGAAGGAAGTTTTTACTCAGGGGGTGGTGAGGCTGTTCATAGAGGTTGTGGGTGCCACCTCTATGGAGGCATTCAAGGCCAGGTTGGATGGGATCCTGGGCAGCCTGGTCTGGTGAGGGCAACCCTGCCCGAGGTATGGGGGTTGGAACTAGATGATCTTTGAGATCCGCTCCAACCTAAGCCATTCTATGTTTCTGTGGAATTAAATTGTTATACTGGAAACTCAAGGACTCATTTTCTAGGCTGCAGTTACAGAACTTTGCTTCTCACTGCTTGGTTTCGAATGATAAATATTTAACAAGGCAAACGCGCTCATAATTAAGGGGAGATAGACTGCATTCCTAATGATTCCTAACAAAAGGAAAAGCAATTTCCTCCAAGATCAGCGAGAATTCCCAAATCTCCTCAAGTGAAATAACAGCGTGTAATGAATTGAGTGAGGAACTGATCTAAACCAACTGAGGACGTTCAGCATCTGATGGAAAATGAAGGGCAGCGCTCATCCCTACCGCATGGCCTCACCCAGGGGTTAACAGAGGGATCTTCTAGCACCAACTTACCAACGGACGATGGGAAATCATCTGACTCTGGACCTCATTTCCTATTTGTAATATGAGGATTATGTTGGCTGTCTCTTAGTTGCTGGAACATTTTTTTTTTTGATGCCAAGATACAAATTGCAACATCTCATGGAAAAAAATGCTTTTAAAGCATATTTGTTGTTGGAAAATGTTCATATTTGAGTTTGGAATTTTCAAATATTGCTTCATATTTTATGAGAATGTTTTCCCATGGTTATTTTTATTAATTTCAAGGTTTTCTTACCAAACATTTCCCAACTGTTAACAGAGTGATTTATCAACGTGCCATAGCCGATATCAAATGAAATAAAGTGCAGACTAAGAGGTACAGTCACAGAGCCACAGAAGGGGCTGCTCAGCATCCTGCCCGTTCATTTAATTAAATAAATCCACACCAAACAGCTTTGCTGGGCCAATTCCTTGCAGCATTTATTTTTCACGCTTACAACCTGGATTTCCTAGGTGGGAACAAATGGAGCAGCCTTAACCCCAAGTGCCCCTATTGCAACACATGGGGAAATCACAACATTTTGAGCAAAAGATGGTCAGAATTAGCAGGCTGGGGAAAACAATTTTTTTTTTTTTTTCCCCCACCCCTCCTTTAATTTTGCTATTAAAAAAAGCTGAATTGTTTTGGCTGAAGTTCACACTCTTCCCTCCCTTTGCCCCTGAAATAGAAAATCAGCCTGAGGTGGATGCTCCATTACAGAAAAATTTAGCACAAATGATTTAAATTAAAATTATAACTCCAAGCAGCGTCCTACAAGGGGACTTTCAGAAAGCCTTAATAGGCAATGATGCTATAGATGGGGCTAGTGAATCACTCCTTTTAACTGCATAATGCTTGCACAATGATATCCAGAAACAGCAATTAAAACGAAAATCAGATAGGGTACAAACTTTGGGCCAGATCCTCAGCCAGAGCAAATTGAGGCAGCACATAGAGACCAACGGACCTCAGCAGATCTGCTCATGTGAATTGGTGACATTCTGCTCCCCTCCTTGTGCACCCATCTTTTCTTCTGCCCAAGGCACCATTCATTGAATCCTACTGCTGGGGTAAAAGGCACCAGCTACATCTGCATTACATCCCTTACCAGCAGGCAAACAATTTGAGAGTTTCACTTATCCATCAAGGTGCTTTTATTTATTTATTTATTTATTTATTTATTTATTTATTTATTTATTTATTTTTGGCCTCTTTCTGAGCAGGTGTTACATAACATCACGTCATCAGCAAATTTATACGGCAGGCCTGGCAACCGAGAAGCCAAATGGCTCCCAGAGTGCCTTAAGAAAATAATTCTTTCCATCGGAAATTGGATTATATAAAAATGAGCCTTTTATTTTTTTTTTTCCCCCATCTTTTCAAAAAGATAACAGACAAACGGTGGGGAAATAGACATGAAGAAGTTTTAGGATGACTACACTGCAGGGAACATCTGGATATGGAGATGCAGATTTCAGCTCCATCTACTCACAGACCCTGGGGAAAAACCGCTGCTCAGAGCAAAGGGCGAAAACAGACAGAGAAAAGACTCAACCTCAGATTTTCCAGTCCCGCTGGGTTTGCTTTCCCCAGGGGGTGAGCAGTTCAGCTCAACTGACGCAGATGGCTTTCAGGAAGAGGAATGCTCTGGTTTGGATGAGGGCCACATCTTCCGGATGTCTTCTCCTGTCCACACCATCAGCACTTCAGCGTGCACTTCCATGGCCAACCTCAGCACCAGAGATGTGTGTGTCCTGGATCCAGGGATCCTGCAGCCACCCAGGGGTTGAGATGGCATCTCCACCATCCCAAAGGCACCCATAATGGCGATGCAGCAGGACGGGGAGTGCTGCCAGGCGGTGTTGCTCCAGGCTCTGCTCTATGGTGTGGTTGGCAATCACTGAGCATCACCTCCTCCCTGTCCTCACAGCACAGAACATTCTCATAAAATACAATGCTTGGCTCTCTTGCTGGCTTTCTTAATGCCCTCTACAAAGGGCATTAATTGAAATATTTGACCCCGCTGCAAATTCACACCAGGAGAGAAATGATGAAAAGTAGCCTCTTCTTGTCTTTTTGAGGCAGAAAGCAGCAAAAATTCGGTTTTCTTTCAATGCCAAAAAAACTCAGCAGTAATGAGGGAGGCACCCCCTTCCTCCCTAAATATAGTAGGATCAAATTAAAAGTCAAGATCTTTGTTGCTGTTATAAATAGCTAATGAAGTGACAGCATTTGCAGCACGCTGCCAGCCCCTGCCAAGCCGCAGCTCATCAGGAAGTTTCAAAGTGACATGCACCATGGCAGCAACCAACTTTTGTAAGCACAGTCTGGGGAGAAAACAGCGATTATGCAAGAAAACATGGCAAAAACAGCCATCTGCTTCGTTTTCTCCATTCGTTTGCCCGTTGGGTTTTTTTTGAGTCTGTAGGGCTCAAGTTTGCCACGTTTGCTCCAAAAGAAATAATTGGCATTTTTTTAATTGTTATTATTATTATTTTTTCCAGTGAAGCCCGAGATTATCACATAATCACCTGCTGCCCAAAGGAGGCGGTGGCATGGCCAGGAAACCCAGCAGTGTTGGGGAACGAAGTGTCTCTGGACACGCAGAGCTCCAACCTCTCACTTTCCAGCAGTGTGTGAGAACCAATGAACATTTCCCTTCTCCCCAAAGGCTTGCAATAGCCTCATATTTAATGTAGCTGATCCAGAGGAATAAAAAAAAAAGCCTCTGAAAAAAGAAGAAGAGTAAAAAAGAAGTGTTTTCCATTTGTGTGCCAAAACATATGTGATTCGTTATATCTCTGGCTCACGCATCTCCCATGTGCTGTGAGAGGGGAAGCAAAATGCAGTGATTTCACTGCTGCTCCTTGGTCATGCTCCTGTTCACATTGTCTCCCAGCAGATAACGCTGGCTTGGAAAACACTGTCTGTGCTTGAAAGCCACATGGTGAGAAAAGGGGGAAAATCCCCTGCCTCGCTGTTTGCAGGTAGTAAATCCTCACTGCTGGGCGATGCCGGCACTCCTGGGTGCTGTCTGCCTTCAGGGCAGGGTTTTTCCCTTTGTCCCAGAGGTGCTGGGAGCAGCGAGCAGAAGGGCTCTCCTTCATCAGGCACAGCTGCAGGGAGATTCCTCAGCTTCACCTATAACTCATATTTAAAGGCCAACATATCACCCTGTACACGTACACAGACTCAGAGCAAATGGGAGAAACTGTGTTAAGAAACACGAAGCTTGGGGCAGCCCATAGATAATTCTTACCCATCACCTTCCCCAGGCTTTATGCCTATCCCAAGGGAGGGGATGGCACAGGACATCAACCCTTTTGCATCTGTTGATCAGCAGAGCAGAGACTGACGTACGACCAAGTGGCATGTTGACCTTGGCCATGCTGGTGGGCATATTCACAGCTGCACATGGATGTAGATAGTAACACCAGAAGGCTGAATTATGCGTAGTTTAGCTCTAAAATCAGCTGAAATTCTTTGGGTGCTGACAGTAACCTCTGGGCCAGGAATGGTTGGGAATAGAGGTCTTGTAGATGAGCTGCTCCCACTCCTGCCTGGTGCAGAGCCCCAAGCCTGTCAGCAGTCACTGAAAAGCGGAAGCATCAGTCAAGATGTCAGAGATGACTAAATGAAGATGAAGCCTCTGCTGTCAATCAAGCACGTGGACATCATGAGAGGCAATGGCCTTTAGTTGCTCCATGGGGCGTTCAGGAAAAAATTATTCTCTAAAAGAGTGGCAATGACCTGACACAGCTGCCCATGGAGGTGGTGGAATCACCAGCCCTGGAGGTGTTCCAGAACCATGGAGATGTGGCACTGAGAGGTGTGGTCAGAGGGCATGGAGGTGATTGGTTGACTGTTGGATTTGATGATCTCAGTGCACCTTGGGACAGTGTTTCTTTGCTCATGAAGCCAACGTGTTGTGTTTGCAGAAGAAACCAGGTGATGGAGCACCTGGGTCAACTGCTGCTTGCTGGGAGGCACTCACTGTCATAAAGATGTTGATGCAATCAGTCTCATCATGAGACATTCATTCAGTGATGGGCTGTGAACCACCTCGTTGTTTGATCTGCAGGGTGACCTCATGCTGCAATTGGTCTCTTGAGGGCCCCCAGCAGGCTGAGGTACATTTTGGAGGTGAGATTGGAGCACTGCCTACACTACATCCCTTATATTGCTCGTGGAACTTCTTTTCCCAGAAGTTGCAGGACGTCTACAGCCATGGGTCTGAGAGCATTGGGCAGAACATGGCAAATGCCATTCACACAGTAGGGACAGGGGAGCCTGTTTTTTGTCCATCACAGCCCCAAGGATGCTGGGTGGAGATGAGGACATCTCAGCATCAAAACTTGTGTCCAGCTGTTTGCATCTTTTTATGCAAACAATGCAAAGGAGTTTGGGAGGCTACTCCAGTTACTCTCCCCATAATTAAAATGCAGAATTTACTTCTTCTTCCACTGGCCTCTTGCAGGGAATTAAACTCAAGATTAATGAGGTGTCTAATGGTTTGTGTGGCCCCGCTCAGAAATAAAGCAACTGTTTGCTCCTTGGACGTGTGAAAGCAGCCAGTTTCTCTCCAGATGATGTGCACTGCTACCAGTGACAAGTGCAGATGGATGTTTACGCTGCTTGCCAAGCTGTTGAGAAAAGCACTGACGCAGATCTGAAAGAAATGCACTCAAGCTTGCTGTTTTGTATCGGGGCTTTGAGAGCAACAGCACAGGGAAGGAGCAGCACTCGGGGTTCGGCTGTGGTCAGGGCTGCTGGAGGTTGCTCTCATGGCGAGGCCGCTTGCATCCAGCTGGAGTGACAGCTCCTGGGTGGAGGTGGCCCAAAGCTGCTGGTGGCCAGCACAGCTTGTCATCCAGAACCACAGGTCCATGGGTGGCCATGACAAGTACAATAACACCGTGCGGATCTGTCTGCAGTGCAGACAAGCAATAAAAGTGTCCTTTCTACAACCATGGCATGTGCTAGAAATGGAGGTGTTATCTCTTACTCATTTTCCTTTTTCTTTTTTTTTTCTCTAGGACCACCCAGTTGATGCATTAGCTTCCAAAGCACTCGGTGTCTGCATAAAAACCACACAGGCTGTGCCCTCCTGCTGCAGACACCCAGGCTGCTCTCTGATGTGACCAGGACTGGGGGAAGCAAGGCAATGCCCATTGCAGCCAGCATTCTCGTTGGGCACATTCTGCTTCTCCCATTTCCATAGTTTTTTCTAACACTTTTCTGGCCGGTATTCAGCAGCCTACACATCTTGTTCCCTATACAACCACCCTAAGTGGGAATTCAGGGATCTTGGCATCACCACTGGGTTCATCACCCAACCTTACAGGTAGGAACCACAGGCTGCAAGGTTTCCCTTCTAGAGCACAGGAGGAACTCCAGGAGTTTGCATAAGCCGTGTTCTGCATGCACATCAGCCTTTCTGGATCCCCCAAACCACTGATGAGATCCCAAATCTCCTCCACAGCTATGCTTGTGTCTTCCTTACTCTCCCATCAGGATAATATTCCCAAACCACCCTTCCCCAGCACCAAGCAGCCCCAGGCTTCTTGCCTTTCTCCCAGCATCACACATCATTCCAGAATTCCAGCATCCCTTGCATAGCTGAGGGCTGTTATTGTCTCTTCCCTCCTTTTAGACTAAACAAGTGCAGTTGTCTGTAGGACAGGTTTCCAGACTGCAGATCATGATCTAGATGCTCTTTGGGCGTCGCTCTTTTAAAGGTTGTGCCCAAGCTGGATGAGTTTCTCCAGCTCTGGCCTTCCCAGCTGCTGGCAGAGCACAAGAATTATTTCACATTTCTTACAGACAGCATTCAGATTTATACATCCCAGGGGATGAGAGAGAGGAGAAAGCTAACCTCTGCTTAGCATCTCCACTGATCACACACTTATAATATTGCCTCCCACTCAGGCTTCCACTGTTGTAGAATCACAGAATCACAGAATGGCCTGGGTTGAAAAAGACCACAGAGATCACCCAGTTCCAACCCCCTGCTATGTGCAGGTCACCAACCAGCAGCCCAGGCTGCCCAGAGCCACATCCAGCCTGGCCTTGAATGCCTGCAGGGATGGGGCATCCACAGCCTCCTTGGACAACCTGTTCCAGTGCCTCACCACCCTCTGTGTGAAAAACTTCCCCCTAATATCCAACCTAAACCTCCCCTGTCTCAGTTTAAAGCCATTCCCATCTAAGAATCACAAATCATGGTGCTTCAGGAATCCCTGGGTTGACCCATTCTGACACTCCCCAAATCTGGGAATGCCAAAAGCCCCATGAGCTACCCCAACACACAGTGCTGAGAGGTTACTAATGGACAGAAAATAGTCCTAGTCAGAAAGAAATCCATCTCTCATCCCCGGGGAGAGGGTCAGGAGAAACTTAATGCTTTTCTCACAGAAAATCAGAATTCTGAGAATTTCAGGCTGAAAACCAATAGTTTTTTGTTTTTGTTTTGTTTTTATTCCAGAAATGCTCTGCAATGTCTCGTGCATCTTTCTGGACCTCAGTCTTGGTTCTCCGGCCAAATCCCATCCCTCAGACACTCCACTGCCTGACCTCCCTGTTTCCACCATGGAGGAGTCTCCATCTACACTGAGCCATCAGAGATGTCATTCTTTGGCAAAAATCACCATTTTTAGACAGACAAATTTAGACTTGTGCAATCCAAAGAAAACCCCGCCGCGTCCCAAAGGTGCCAATAAACCCAACACAGAAGACAATGTCTCAGCAACAAATCACTGAGGACTTTTGGGAGTAGGTCTCGCCACTTCTGGCAGAGGGAGGGATGTGGAGATCCTGACTTTCAGCATCCCCACCCAGACCCATGCCCAAGGCAAAGCAATGTGGGCTGAAGAAGCTGCTGCTTGGTCCTGGGACTGGGAGCTTCAAAGGATGCAAGAACTGAGGGGCTCAAATCTGCCACTTGTCCAAAGAGCTTTGGGGAAATTGAGCAGGGCAGGATTGGGCACAGCTGAGCTGGAAGCACTCCCTGACACTAACCAGCATCCTGTCCTGTCCCACCTCCCAAAATGCAACCAAATGGGACACAGCTCCATCCAAGTGCTCATGCTGCAAATCCACCAGACGCTGTATTTCCTAACCGAGGGGCTTTTACAGCCCTTACAGTAAGTCATAAAACTTCAGGAGGATTTTCTTGTGGTTAAACACTGAGGCCTGTCTTGGCCAAGCAAAGTAGGCTCTGCTCTGTCCTCCGGATGGAGTGGAGCTGGATTTATTGTTATTTATGTTACAGTATAAGCATTACTCAGAAGGTAGCATTAGTCATACAGCTGGCTCCCTGCATGGCTATCCTTGTTTTCCTTGTGTTTCTCTTCCTGCCTTTAGCTGAATTCCCTTTGACATCAGCCATCAAACATTAAACTGCACATAGATCACATATTGTCAGGGACTGGCAGGGTTTTGGATTTGGCCTCTCTCCTCCGTACAGCTGTTTGGAGAGCTCGCTCTGCAGGAAGGAGGGTGGTCTGCCTCTCTGTCCTTTGAAGCGCCCCCAGTGAAGGAGCCCCCAGACACATGCTCAGGCTCTGATGTGCTCTCAGCTCTTCCACATTCAAATGTCAGGTGGGCTGAGGCTGGAGAACTGCCACCATAGCTTGGCAGTGCTAGGTTAATGGTTGGACTCGATGACCTTAGGGGTCTTTTCCAGCCAAAATGATTCCATGACTCTGTCAACCAAGGGTCTACTCCTTTGTGTGGGATATGGCAGTTAATGGTTGGACTAAATGATCTGAGAAATCTTTTCCAATCTAACTGGTTTTATGATTCTACTATATTACAGTTATGGTGGTGGAGATATCTATGGAGGTGAACAATATGCCCGCTCCAGCTTTTCTCTGAGGACTGAAAATACCCCAGCAGCTCTGCCCATCACTGCTCCCATCAGACAAAGCCCCTGGGCAGTTCCCTGAGTGCTGCAAGTACAACCAGCAGCTCCCATAGAGCCGCCCCAGCTCTCCATCCCATCACCTCCCAGAGCCTTAGACTTCAGTGTCCATGTGCCTGACTATGGTCCTCAGCTTTCCTCCTGCAGCCTCCACGCTAGGCAGTGTCTCCCAGCACATTTTCCAAAACAGATTATTATTTACTCACCCAAGGCAAAGGAAAACATTCAAACAACAGGCAGCCTCCTGCACTGCGCTTACCCAACGCCTGGTGTATTCCTCTCCGGGTGCTGTAATTTGGGATGGGGAAGGCAGACAGCCTTGATGTGGTTTTTTCCTTCTCCCGGAGCTCCTCCAGCACAGTCATTCCACCCTCCCCATGCCAAGTAGCTGCTCGCATTCCTTTCCCAGACAGAGTTTAATCATCCTCCAATATTAGGAAGTTAATGAAGAAACTGTGTTCGGTTACTTTCAGGTTGGATATAAGGAAAAATTCCTTCTCTGAAAGAGTGGTGATGCATTGGCACACACTGCCCAGAGAGTGCTGGGGTCACCAACCCTGGGGGTGTTCCAGAACTGTGGGGATGTAGCACTGATGGATGTGGTCAGTAGGCATGGTGGGGGTGGGCTGGGGTTGGACTGAGGTCTGAGAAGTCCTTTCCAACCATAATGGTTCTGTGATTCTGTGATTCTATGACATTGCTTTGGGCACATGCTTGCAAGTGCCACTGTGTGTTATGTGGCTGTCCACAGGTTTTATTCTGTCGATGCTGAACTAATGTATATACACACCCAAAGTAACACTGCACTCATCCATCTTTAGATTATTTTCAAGGATTCTCCACCTTGAATCACAGCAGTTCAAGGATCTGTGGAAAATAAATCATGCAGGGGAGATGGGACAGGCTGCTATCTATGCTCCTGAGTGTGGATCCACAAACTCAGCAGTGGCTCTGGGCTTTTGGTGCATGAGCCTAATCCCAGTCCTGGAGTGGGGTCACATGTGGGTAACCAGAGCATTACGAGCTGCTCTGAGATCAGTGCTAGAGGAGGATTAGGATTAGGGTTAGGGTTGGAGTTAGAGTTGAGGTTAGGGTTAGGGTTGGGGTTAGAGATAGGGTTATGCTTAGAGATAGGGATATGGTTAGGGTTGGGTCTAGGAATAGGGTAAGAGATAGGGTTAGAGTTAGGGTTGGGATTAGAGTTGGGATTTGTGCTAGGGTTAGGGTTAAGTTTAGGTTTGGAGTTAGAGTTAGGGTTAGGATTAGAGTTAGGATTAGGTGTATGGAAAGGGTTACAGTTAGAGTTGGGGTTAGGGATAGGATTAGGGTTAGAATTAGTATAGCATTAGGGTTCTGGTTAGGGTTGGGGGTTTAGTTTATTTTTTTGGGTTAGGTTTAGTGTTTGGTATAGGACAAGGGTAATTTCCCCACTGTGTCTTGTGGAAATCTGCTACCCTGAGGCAGGGCTATGCCCTCCTGGTTATTTGTCTCCAGGCTGGGAACTGCCTGGAAGACAGAGGGAAGGCTGGACCTAGTGCTGCTCACAGTGATCCTCCCCTGACCCTCAGACCGTGTGTGTCCTGGCATGGCACATCTGGCTGTGATTCACAGGGCAAAGCCTACAAAAAGAAGAGCCTGAGTTTATTGCCCTTTTTGAATTCCACATTCTTAAAACGATAAAAATGCTGGCTTGTTATTTACTGGGGTGGCTGCAGGGTTCTCCTGGGTACATCTCCTGAGGTACATCTCATTCTGAGGCTGCACTGACTGCCTGACAAAGAGCAATTTCCATTCAAGGTTCCATGCCATATGTCACCCTTGGACAGAGAAGCCATCATGGCAAACATAGCTGTGTCATTGCAGCATCAGGACAGTTACAGACAGATATGACTCAGTGTCACCCAGGAGGATGAGGGAGGCTTGCACCCACACCCTGTGTTGTCCCCATTGGACATGGCAGTGAGCAGATGCTCACCTCTGGGAACAGCAAACTGTCATCACTGTTCCACACGCATTTTTACCCCCATTAGCCAGGCAAACAATGCTACGTGCAGCTTATGACAAAATCAACCCCCTTTTTTTTTTTTCCCCTCTTTCCGCATCATGAACACAGAGCAGTTGCTGTGACTTTCTTCCGTCTTCGTTTGTTTGCCAAGTGTTTTGTGCAAACAGAACGTGGCTCTTGTGTCATCCGCAACATTTTTCCATGCTTATTCACAAGGTGTGTGCCAGGCAAGGTGCACAACTGGTTTGCTGAAACCAGTGACACTATTTCTGCTTGTTGGCCAGCATCCCAAACGCAGCTATACCAGCTATAACTTTGGCATGGAAGCTTGGCTTGCTTTGTGCTTTTCTGCAAAGGACAGTCACAGTCCTACAAACAAAAACCTCAGACAGCTCCTTTCACAGATGCGCATGTACACGGATTGCAAGCACCAGGAGGATCTTCAAAGAGAACAGACTTCAGAAATCATTGAAAGATTTATGGTTCTGTACTGTTCGAGCATCTGCTTGCAACCTGGGAGCAGGAACGCTGCCATACTGTGCTCAAGACATGGTCCTTTTCAAGTGCACGATGGTATTACTGCTATGGGCCATGCTTGCTTGAACAGGTTAACGTGATCAGCATGACAGAGGAGAATCTGGGAGATGACACCCCCTGGGAGAAACTGCAGGCGTGTTGGAACATGGGGTTTGGATTCAGAACGAACCTGGCAAATTGGAGCAACGGTCTGAACAGTCTGAACAAACAGACAAATTCAGCAGGGACGAGCACCTGGTGCTACAGGCACACGATTGCACAAGTAAGGCGCTTGTTTGCAATGTTTGGGCAGCAAGGAGGAAAAGTGAGAACTGGTGGGTTGTGAGTGAGTTAAGAGTAGTGTATTTCTGCAAACTTGGTGACACTTTTGGCTGCGTAAGCAGAATTCCAACCTTGCCGTGCCATCCTGGTGCAGATGGGGTGCACAGCACTTCAGTTAGGAGCACTCAGCCTGCTCACACACAGTGCAGTCAGGAAAGGCGGTGTTGCCCCAGCTGCAGTAAATTCCTGCCTGGATAAATCAGGCAGCAGGCTCAGAGTTTCCATTGCTGCTAATCCATGCCCAGCCTCGGGTGCAGCTGCCATGCTGAGATTAGCTCCAGGATCATGCCCTGACCTTTACATCTCCTCCACAGCCATTCGCTGCAATGTTTGAAAATTCCTATGTTTGAGCACCTGAATGCACCTACAGCCCCAGAGTACCCATTCATGGCATCCATAGCAATGGATGACTGCAGTGATGACTGCAGAAACTGCTATCAATCGCTCAGCAACCTCAGCTGAAGAACTCCCTTCTCTTCACCAAGGGATGTGACTCTATTTTTTAGATGATTTAAAGAGAAAATAAAGACAGGAGTGCAGAAATTTAAACCACTGGGAAAGCGTGTGCTCCCACCTGGGAATGCAGCTCACCAGCCTCAAAATGGACCTTGTTGGATTCCATGTCCTGCGCCTTATTCCCAGGGGTCTGGTGGTGTATGGTTCCCTCCAGAAAAGGATTAGGATCTACCTTAGTACGAGTTTATTTTCTACTTCTTCCTGCTTGCCTTGAGTGGAGTCTATTTCTGCTCTTTGTGCTGAGAACGGCTTCAACTGGAAGCTTTATTTTTGTAAGAGAAAGCTTGGAGTACCCAAAAGCACCTGCCAGAATCACTGGGAACCCTTCCCATTCCTTATCTCACAGCATTCCCAGCTGGCTTTCCCACTTCCCCGCCCAATGAACTTTTAGGGGATGACAGGCTCTGGATGCTCAGAGCTTGTGGGCTCAGTGTGCACCAACCCAGTGGCATAGGGACAGCGCAGTGACAGCAGCCACAGTGCCTTCCTGGTGCAGGAGTTGTACTCATAGAGGTACATTTCTGGCCTGCAGCCCATCTGGTGGGCTCCACACAGAGTGTCAGAGGGATTTCCCATTATCCTGCAGCAACCACTAAGCTTTGCTGCAGGGCATCTTGTTAGTTTCCTACCTTCTTTCTTTGTTTGCTGTCTAGGATATACCACAAGCATCCCAGTAAGCAGGTCAATATGCTGTACTCTTAATGCAGAGCAGGATCTCCAGGATCAGTGTATTGCAGAATAGAGAGATATCAGAGCTATGGGGTTTACCAGTACTATCAGTGCCATACATCTCTGTGTATACGCCACCAAAATAATGATACAGGTGCTGTGATGAAATCCATGACACTACTTTTGTTCCAAACCACGTCATGACCCATTTTCCAGTGTTCAACCCCAATAAGTTTTCCTCCTTGCTCCATTTCCTCCTTGCTTAACAAGCATCACAGGGTTGGATGACATGGGGGATGCACCATGGTGGGTCCCCTATCCTTGGACTTAAGGTCAAGCTGGACTGGGCTCTGAGCAGCCTGACTGAGCTGTAGATGTCCCTGTTTATCGCAGGGGAGTTGGGCTAGATGGTCTTAAAGTACCTTCCAACTCAAACTATAGTATTCCACTCCATTCCATTCCATTCCATTCTACGAAGAGCAGCATGGCCACTGGAGGCATTGCCCTGCCCTGCTCACCTCCCAGCCTATGGCCACTTCCCAGAGCCTGCACCTTCACATGCAGCAGCACCAGGAGCACAGAAGGCGGCCAAGCACAGCTGCCGGGCTGCAATGTGATGTCTCTTTCCCCTTTTCAGGATACATTTTCCAAGCAAAATGCAAATGCCTTTCACATATATAACGTCTGCAGGCAGGAGCACAGCAGAGCTGGATTTAGTCACACAGCTCTCCCCATGTGTCACCACCAAAAGGTCACTGAGTCTCTCCTTACCCCACTGGCGCAGTGCCTGACAGCGCAGGCGGCATTATATAACGCGGCCTTCTCAGAGCTCTGAGCTCTGCAGACGTGCCTCCCATCATTACTTCCTGCAAGCAAACAGCCCCAGGGCTCTGCAGAACCCGAGAGCCTCAGAAACCCTCAGTGCTGCTGCTCGGTTTGCTCCCTGTGTGCACCACGCTGCTGCGAAGCCAACCCTCTGCTGCTCATAGTGTTCCTCCTTTGACCTCTGTTGGTATCAAACCTTGGAGCTGGAGAGCTGCAAAAAGAGCAGTGCTGTCTGTCTGGGATGCTGCAAAGCTTGCAAAGAGAGTGGGGCAAAGCAGGAGCTGGTGTGATGGGTCTGGATGTGATGGCCATTGCAGCATCCACGTGCATTGCGTTGTCACACCTACCAGCGGTCTCTTCTTGGTCTTGCCAAGCTCTGCAGCATGACCTTCTCCCTGTCCACCTCATAGCAGAATCTTTCCCATCTAAGCTCCCAAAATAGAATCATTACGGGTGGAAAAGACCTCTAAGATCAAGTCCAGCTGTCAATCCATCCCCACCATGCCCACTGACCACATCCCTCAGTGCCACATCCCCACGATTCTGGAACACCCCCAGGGATGGTGACCCCACCACTCCCTGGGCAGGGTGTGCCGGTGCATCACCACTGCTTTGGAGAATAAATTGTTCCTAATATCCAACCTGACCCTCTCTTAGTGCAGCTTAGGGCCATTACATTTTCACTCTGTGTCCAGTGGGACCTTGCCCATGGGTGCAGATGACAGGACAGTCAAGGGCCCATGATGTGGCTGCAGTGGAGCTGCATAATCACTTCCATTCCCAAAACCCGGACCTGCCCCTGGGGTAGAGAACGCCCGCTCAGTGCAAACCCTAGGAGTGCTTTGTTCCAAGCAAAGAAAACAAACATTTAACTTCTTAATTAACATCCTTCAACTCTGAAACAAGCCAAGCAATTATTCCTTCTATATGTCACTCACTCTAATGACTGGTTAATAATAAAAGCCATGCTGGTCTGCAGTCTTCAAAGCCAGGAAGTAGATTTTAGAGTTAATCTCCTTTCACAACAAGCTTCAAAACATGTCTGTGTTTATTCTGGGACAAAACCATTGGGAACGAATAGGCCTGAACAAGGCAAGCCGTTTTTTTTTTTTTTTTTTTCTGTACGTAATTTATTTCTATATCCTTATTGAGAAATATGTACAAGAGAGGAAAGCGCTTTGAAAGCAAGTCTGGAAGAGAGCAGCAGGACTTTGAGCAATGAGCTTTGAGCAATGAGCTCTGAAAGCAAGAGGATTCCAGCAGCTGGTGCACCATCAGCCTTGCACCATGCACTTCTCTCATTTGAACCAAGGTTCAAGTGCATCAGCCTTCCCAACAGGGTGACCCTTATGTCCTCAGCCTTCCCTAAGCACTGCTTTGGGCAGCTGCTTGCTGTGCAGGGGTAGCTGAGCACGAGCAATGCTCAACTTCTGTTAGGCTTCTATCTGCCTACCTTGGCCCCAGGGCTATGAGTCCTTCTCCAAGCCATGGCCATAAGCCTGCTTCCTGGTGAGAGCTGGAGCATCTCCTGGTACCAGACCATTCTTTTGCAGGGGTGAGGTGCAGTGTGCAGGACATGTCCTAGGCCTGTCCTGGTAGGATGTGGGCAGCTCAGCATCCGGAGCCAGCAGAGAGCATCAAAGTGCTCTGAGTCATTCCAAGGAGAGGCTTCTCACCCATAATTGTGTTTGTCTTCAAGGACTGCTGTGTCCTTTTCCCAGCTCTCCACATCCCCGTGCCTTAAGCACTGTTTCCCAGAAACCTAGCCCAAAGCACCAGAGACATCAAAGTGAGGGAGAACTGTAATTTGTGATGTTTCTGTGAGACCAGCTTGGGAAGAACAAGAAAAATTCCTTCTCCCAGAAGATGTGGCAATGAGAACAATGGGAGAGGTGGAACAGTTTGGGCAGACGTGGAACAACCGAAGAGTTGGATGTCCAAAGATGGCAGATTATCTGGAAAAAAAAAGAAAGTGAGTAGAAATCAAAAAGAAGTGGTTTCACTCAGCAGAAGATCAGGTGCTGCTGCTGAAAGCAAGGGGAGGAGGTCAGAGGAGCCCAAACCCACTGATGGGAGGTGGTTTCCCACCGCCAAGCTCCAGCTCCATTGTAGGCTCCCTATGGAGGTGGCATTCCCTCTCTGGCTCTGGGATTTTTTGTTTTTTTTTTTTTCAGGGATTAATTGAAAATATATTTGTGGGTTTTGTTGTAATGGGAGTTGCCATGACAACAGCTACAGCTCTCCAGAAAAAAATAAATATACAGGAAGGTCTGAACTGTCACTGGGGCCATCTGTCCCTTCCGTGGCGGTCATTACAAAGCCATGTACAAACCTCCCTGAGCCAAATCTTCATTTAAGCCCACGGAGATAAAAGTGCTTGGTACGATTTATCAAAAAGCTCCTCTCCTGAATCACTGTTTCTTTTCTCTGCATTGACATGATAATTTCCTCTCTATCGCTGCAAATTAAATTCTAATGAGGAAGCTTCACATTTCAATGTGATGGAAAGCTTTTCCTCCCCAAGATGTGCAGAAGCATCAGACTCACTGCGAGGGAGAAGGGTGCAGAAGGGTGAGGCAGGATGATGGAACAGAGGCTCCAGTTGTGCTTTCTCCATGACACTCCTACACAGAGGGCACCGCTCTGTCCCAGCAGCCTGAAAGGCCCTTTTGACCCCAGTGTTCCCATGCTGAAGCCCCACGGGAGGAAAACAATGAGGAAAATGTGAAGGGACCCGCACTTGAAGGTTGGCAGAGCATTGGTTTTGGTCTGGATGCTTTCTGGGGCAGGAGGATCCTTCTCGAGGCACAGGGAGGCTTCAGGGTTGACTCAAAACCACTTCTTCCATGGGTCACTGCAAGCTTATGGGGCCACAAAATCCCCATCTGAATGGTTAGGGTTAGGGTTGTGGTTAGGGTAGACTCGGGGTTTTTGTTGGGGTTGGCGTTAGCACTGAATTCAGGTTTGGGGTTAAGGTTAGGTTTAGGTTTAGTGTTAGAGTTGGGATTATGTTTGGGGCTGGGGTTGGGATTAGGGTTAGGGTTAGGGTTGGGGTTTTGGATAGGGTGGAATGGGGTGAGGGTCGAGGTTGGAGTTGGGGTTAGGGTTGAGGTTGGAGTTAGGGTTGGGGTTAGATTTTAGCATCAGGGTTAGGGTCAGGGTTTAGATTAAGGTTAGGTTTAGGGTTTGGGTAGGTCTTAGGTTTGGGGTTGGCCTTAGGGTTGAAGTTTGGGTTTGGGTTTGTGTTGCACCTCAGGTCAGCATTGGGTTTGGTGTTAAGGTTAGCACTGGGGTTAGGGTTAGTGTTAGTGTTAGGGTTAGGGTTTGGGTTGGAATTAAGGTTGAGTTTGGGATTAAGTTAGGGTTAGGACTGGAGTTGGGGTTAGGGTTTGGAGTGAGAGTTGAGTTGGAACTGGTGTTACAGTTAGGGCTGGAGTTGGTGTTAGGGATAGCACTGGGGTTAGGACTTAACGGTTAGGAGTGGGGTTGGAATTAGGGTTAGGATTAGGATTAGGGTTAGGATTGAGTTTAGGGTTAGTGTTAGGATTAGAGTTAGGGTTAGGTTTGGGAGTTTCACCAGTGAGCACAGGGGGGCTCAGAGGGTTAAACCTCCACATCCTTTCAGAGCCTGTTCCCAAAGGCCACTGAATTCCAGAAGTCTGCCTCAATTTGGCCTTCAGCATTAAATCAGGAGCAGAATACTTCAGCCCCAACCGCGCTGGTATTAGCTTGACCTCTGTAATGTGAATCTGCTGTGCCTGCGTGACGCCGTGCATCAGAATAATCTGACATCTGCGACCATCCAGGGCCAATGCCACCCTCAGTGGAAACAGCAGGGCTTTATTTGACTCAGTGGCCTTTGCTGCAGGGTTGCTTTCGGTCGGGGGAATGCACGCTGCTGCCTCCACGGGGTGATTTACTGTGTGCCTGCCTGGAGTTGTAGCAGTGCTTTTTTGGATAGTGAGTTGTGCACTGCGTTTTGGAAGCTGTTTGTGTTCCAACTTCACTTTGGAACTCCAGCCAAAAGATACAGGGCAGAAAGGAAAAGATAAGAAGCCCTGGTAGAAGGTGGTTGATCAGAGCCATTGTTATTCTAGGACTGCTAATTCTGAGAAACCTCAACTGTAAACAAAGTTTGTGTCAATCATTGAGGAAAAAAAAAAAAAGAGAAATAAAATGTATGTAATTGAACTCCATTCCTTGCAGAAGTGCAACTGCTGGGTTGCCCCAGAAATCTTTCCTTGGAAGGGAAACATGACTTGTTCTGGACGAAATAGCTGGATCTGGGAGTCCTCAGCTGGGTGCTGGGGCTGATGTGCCTTGGGCCACGCGAGGAGCTGCCCAGGGTGAGCCCATACCCTGCTGCGTGCACACACTGTGTTTGTCTCTGAGTGCAATGGGAACCATCTGATTGCCGTGAGACTATTCAGCCCTTTGTGCAAGCTGTAGGATTAACAAAACACCGTGGCTGATGAGGTCACTGGAGAGAGAGAGTCAAGCTGTGACTGTATGGGCTGCACGTGGCAGGGGCATGGGGCAGCTCTGGGGTAACCCTAAGAGGAGCAGGCAGCCAAACACCACTAAACGTAGGTGACATGATGACGGTGAGGCAGGCAGGACAGGTCGATCTAAGAAGTAATGAAGTTCAGCATAATGCCCCCCATGCATCAATTTGCAGAAGTGTCCAGCAAACCAACCTGTGTACTCTAAGAATAGGAATGGAGACTGGAATCAGAAAAACAGCAGTGCAAAGGCATCAAACCAAGTCCCAGGAGGGCATTCACCTGGCTGGGGTGGAGCTGGCACATTTATCTGGGTCCCTACTTCTGAGTTTGGAGTTGAGAGGAGATGTACTGCTGCATGCTCAGCTTCTGACTCGGGAAAAGAAAATGTGCTTTGGCACTCCCCTTGGAAAGGCTTTGGACACTCACTTCAGGAGCTGAGCTCTGCAGAAACACGTTCCCTGTGTTCCTGGAGGCGAGCTGTGTGTACCTGTGTGAGCGACCCTTTTTCCAGATCCCATATTGCAACTGAACTTCCTCCAACGAGATGAAGGTCTTCTGAAATACAGAATGATGTCATTTTTCTGCTCACCTTCCCCAAGCAAAGAGTTGTGCTGCTGACTGCTTGAGGTCTGCTCCGGGCCTGTATTTGTTAGAAGTTCAGATTGAGTTTTGCAGGTAAGTAAAATAAGCAAATGGCTTTTTATTACTTTGCCAAGTTACTGCTTTACCTCCTTTTTGCCTGGGACACCAAAACTTTATAGGTTAGTATATAGAGAACCAGATCTACAGTCTCATTGCTGAACTAGGGATAGAATTAAAACTGGCAGAGTCCATTTTAATGTGAATTACAGTTTCATACTCATAGGTTGCATTGGATTGTCCAATAAGAATGGAATGACCAATGCTTTCCTTAGGCTGGGCTTGCAGGACATTGTCCCATCCTGTTCCTTTTCCTCATGTCCCTGTAGTCCCATTTCTTTGCCATTTTGAGATCTTTCTTACATACAACTTTCACTGCATGGGTAAACCTCTCTGACTTCCACCACTTTGCCTTTCTAAATCCCTGAAAAATTGGCTCCTTGCTGCACCTCTTAACTTACCTGCTGACATGGTCATAATCATTTAGCGCTGAAAACCATCCAGAGTGTTGGTTATGGGAAGGGCTGGCTCAGGAATGAGGTCACATCACCAGGGAGAGAATGCCTCTACGAGAACTTGGGTCCTTCTTAGGAAAATGAGAGTTCAGAAAACTGATCCCTATGTTATTTTTCTAAAGGTGCTAGGCCTTGATTTTCACAGAAAGAGCTGTGGAGACATGGATGCTTGGCCAGTGGATGCTTGGCTCTCAGAGGCAGGAAATCTCTATGTGAAGTGCCCCAGATAGGAATATCTGCACTGAATGAAGGATTGGGTCCCCAGGAAGACTGAACTCCAGTATTTTCAGGCACTTAAAAGAGCATAAAATCTGAAATATGAGATTTGCATCTCAGACAGGTAGCAGGTTGGGGTGCCACTGGTGTGCTGGGTGAAGGTGACTCCGAGCCCTTAGCCGTGAAAGCTCAATCTATCTGTATTTGGTTTCATTTATGCTTCCGGGATAGGAGAGAGAACTTAACAACTAGCGTGGCAGCATCTTAATTCTATCTATGACTGGTCTGGAAAAGACATTTACCAATGACATCTACAAAGACATTTCCCAACTCGATTGTTCAGATTAGCTGGAGATGATTAATGATACCGTATGGAAATTTCAGGGGTGTCATCACCATTGTTTTGTCTGTAAACAATCTGAGATGGACGTAAACCCAGTTCTGAACAATAGTTCAGTATCTTCATGGTCAAAGGGCTACCCTGTGAGAAGAAACCAGAGCTTCCAAAAACCACACTGTTGGTTTGATGTGGATGGTGATTTAGCTTCACCAATACTTGTGGTGAAGAGTCCATCATGAGCACTCAACAGGAGGGAACAAAGACTTTATTTTTCATTAATCTAGACCACAACTTATGCATTTGATGAAAACAAAAAAGTATTTTCTGGCAGCATTTTGACACTGAATGGCTGGAAGCGGAAACCAAGGATCACCACCTCCGTTCCCAGTACCAAGCTTTTGCCATTACAGCTCCTTTGAACTGCCAAGGAAAAGGTGAATAAACACCTTTCATGGCCTTTAATGTTCATTTTATGCAAAGTCTTGGCAGAAATTCTTTGCCAACATGCCAAAAATTCAACACAGTTTCCTTTATGAGGGCTGCTTATTCAAACCAACATCGCCAGCTCACTGATCTTAAATGGTCACCAGGAGTTTCTGGTAAATATTTATTTGCCCAAATGTATGTATTGATAGGTCCTATTTGACATAAATAAAATAAAATAAAATAAAATAAAATAAAATAAAATAAAATAAAATAAAATAAAACAAAATAAAAATAAAATAATAACATGATACATCTTCACTGTGAATGAAATAAAAAAGTTTCCTACAAAGTCAGATGAATTTCATTAACTTGTGACAAAATCCTGAGCTGTGTATATCCATATAATTATATATCTCAGTTAAGGACACATAAGGAATTAGGGGATTTCAAAATTTCTTGTTCATGCTCTGTTGATGAGAATGCACTTTTTTGGAACATTTACATTTCCAGATAAGGAAAATGCTAATAACAGAAATCTGTGAATTAGCTGCCGTTCTCCTAGAGAAGCCTTTTTGTCCATTTCTTTTTCAGTCTCTTTGTTCCACCAGGGAAGCATAGTAATTAGCACTGATAGTCTGACTGGTAAATTATCAACTACTAACTTCCATTCTACAATGTGCTTGAAAGACAGCTTTGATTGTGGAAACCAGGACCACAGCTCAGGCTGTCTGGGGTGCAATGGTTTGAACAAAGCCGCTCTGATCATGAAGGAATATCCATTTTTCTGTGATATTTGACAATTTTCTGGAAAGGAAACATTGTGAAGACATAAGCTTTGTTGTTGTAACCATTAGTCTGATATGGAAGGATGTCCTGAGATGTACAGTGAGTCATAGCTGTGATAAATTTGCTTAGATCACACCAAATTGATCTAATTTCCTCTTCTATAGAGTAAGAGAGAGTAAAGAGATGAGGAAGAATGGTCAAAAATCATTTGTCTTGGTCTTAGGAAGGCTTCTGTATTGACTCATATGGCACATTCTCAAGCCAGCTGTGGAATAAGGCCTAAGGATACCCCCTTTCAGGGGTAAAATTGGTTGGAAAACTGTTTTTGTTCGGAGAGAGTCTCAGTTTGCTGCCAGGAAGAACACCTGAGTGGTTCTACAAAGAACATGAGATGATAATTGTGTGCAAGATGAACACATGGCATTGTAATACTGCTGCACTTCAGCAAAGGTATGGGCTGATGGAAGGGAGTGCAGGAGAGAACACAAAGGGGATAAAATGTCTAAAAATGAGAAGATTGAAGGATGACACAGTAACAATTTCCAATGCACAGTAGACTACCAGAGAGAGAAGGGTTGGAAAACATGTCCTGTGTCCTAGGGCTGAAAGTTCAGTGTTATGTAAAGTCCTCAACTAGACATCCCCCTTTCACTCCCCAAAGCCCCCACATCTCCAGCATCAAACTTAGGGCTTTTTGCTCAAAAAAACTCAAAATTCAATTCACACAATTTACAAGGCATCCATCAAGGCAGCAAAAAAATGTGATCAGTACCTGGATATCTCATCCATCTTCACTGGTGGAACAGGTCCACAGTAGTGCTCCACGGCTTTAGGAAATGCTACACATAAAAAAATTAAGGTCCAATCGGAGTCTCAGTGTAAATCATGGCTAAGGAGTTATACAGGCATGAATTGAGATCAGAAGAAGCCCTGGAGCTCTATTCCATGCTCAAGACCTATCACTGGTTCCATGTTAGACACCAAGAGAGATCTCACTTGCAGACCGTGCTCCCATTGGCATGATGCCACTGTTGGACTTTCTGCTGGAATCAGCCATCCAGTAACTCATTACCACCAAATCATTAAATTATTTCTCCCAAATCCAATTAGTCTCGTAAGCACAGAACAATCCATTCTTTCTCCTATTGGATATTTAAGAGGGTGGCTTTGTACTCATTTACTGCTGTCTGAAGCATTAGCTTTGGGGTGACTGGCAGGTTGTGTAGGCAAATGCAAGCAGACAGCGGGCTGTCAGTGGCACAGTTTGAATCATAGAATCATTAAGGTTGGAAAGGACCTCTCAGATCACCAAGTCCAACTCCACACCCATTGACCATGTCCCTCAGTGCCACATCTCCATGTTTCAGGAACACCTCCAGTGGTGGTGACTCTCCCACCTCCCATTGGCAGCCTGTGCCAATACATCACCACTCCTTCTGAGAAGGAAACTTTCCTAATATCCAATCTGAATTCCTCCTTCCCACTCTGTGTTGCTGTTGTTGTGCTTTCAGGAAGAGCTCTGACCATTGAAAAGGCTTTGAGCTGCTTATAGCAGCCACAAGGACAGCACATAACGAGCTTTCAGCTTGTTTCTGCTAAGTGGGATGGCACAATTAAAGCCCATTAGCTGACATGATATCACCAGCACAGAGGAAACACTTGGTGCTGGGCAGGAAGGGAGCAGGACAGCCCTGCTGTATCTGCAGCACCTGTGGAAACACTGAGAGTTGTGTTCATGCAAAGAAGACACTGACGGCCCCTTTCCAAACCCATGGCTTTGCACAAGCTGTTGTTTGCAGCAATGCTCTGTCTGCAAGCTTATCCCAGCAGCTGGGATGGTTTTCTTCCCCACTATGGAACGATGATAAATGTTTTGCAATCCAGCAAAGCTCGGGGCTGAAGGCAACAAGCCAAGAACTGTGTAAATCAAAGGGAGTTCCTCTTTGTATTCAAGGAGGCCAAGACCTCACCCCAAAAAGTCTTGTAGATACAAAGGTTCATGGGTTTTCCTCAGAATCCCAGATTTGTAGATTATCTCAGGCTGAAAACAGATTCTGCCCTCTGCAATCCATCCTCTGTATTTGGGGTAGTGCTGTGTGGATGGGTGGGAAGAAGGCTCTGCTCTGTTCCTTGTGCTCCCCAAGGCAGAAACACAGTGCGTTGTCTGCAGCAGAATAGCTGCTCTCCTGGATCCTCCCCTGGCAAGGGCAAAATTGATGCACACAGTGCAGGGATGGAGATGTGAGCTTGCCAACTCTTAGTTAAGCATGTTGTCCTGTTTAAGCAATTAATTACATTCTCTTTTGCTACAGTGGGGCTCAGAAATGTGAGTGTTTCCTGGTTCAGGCAGACCCATGCATGGCAAACTTGGGATCATAGTATGCATTAAAAGAAAAATCTGTCCTGTTGCAAAGGGATCACTATAACCCAAGATGTCACTTGCGTTTTTGGGAAGGCATTTGATGACTCTGGCACGAGCGAGTCTCTGTTGGGCACTGAACACCATTCATCTTCATTAAAAAAAGGTTCTTTAAAACAGAATTCTTACCATATGCATGTAGCACAGAATTAGGAAACCACACTTCTTGGAAAGTCCTGCTTTTAGCTGGGCTACAAGGAGTTAATGGCTAAAAGATGTTCTGCCCACATTACAGACGTGTCTGTGTCGGACACGTTTTATATTCTCATGAGGAGCAGCATTAGAGATCCTTTATAGGGAGTTTTTGCCCGGTTGGATTCTTTCAGAAACACTAACAAACAATTATCCCTGTTTATTAACACTTTGTAAATTTATTAGCACGTTGTAAAATGTCTATAAATGGAACTTTAGTGGGCAGCACAGCCCAGAGCAACCACCTAACTAAAGAGGCACTGAAGTCCAGGTGCTGGTGGGGCAGCTCTGGGGTCTCTCCCATGTTCAGTAGGTGGCTTGGTGAATGCTGCTTTCATCCTGAATGCAAAAACATTTTGGTTTGGCTGAAGAGGGTTTGGAAATGGAGGTTTTCCTTTTCCACGCAGAAAGAAGAAGATAATAAAATGCAAAAGCTGTGTTTTCTCAGTGCTGTTGGGTTGGAGCGCATGAATGATGTCGATCATCTGCATATGCCAGCAGTTCGGACTCAGTGATCCTTATGGGTTCCTTCCAACTCAAGATGTTCTATGATTCTATGCTGAATTCTGTTCCAATTCAAACTTCTTTTATTTGTTTTGTCCTTCTTGGCTGAGATCTGCCCATCTCCTGATAACTGCCTCACTGGTTCCACGCAGTCAGGGTGGGGGCTGATCAGATCAGGCTGCGCACAACGAAGCCCAGTGAGAACCCAAAGAGACAGCGCTTTCTCACTTCAGTGTGAAACAAAGAATTCTATTTAGAGAGAAAACAGCTCAAGATTCCTAAACGGTGTTTTGCAGATTTCCATTCTCATGGTGTCTCTTTTTCTGTAAGCATTTCACATGCACACACCACTATAATTTAGGAACCCGGTGACCCCACACATTTTATTTTTCTTTGCCACCCGTTTGCCCCCTTGTTCCAAGAGCAGGAATTTCCTGCCAGAGCCTGCAGAGCAGAGCCAGCAATGAGCACTCGTGATTCTTTGCACAGAAAATGTCCTTTCAGGCCCCCTGATCTCAGCCTTTTGCAGCACCCCTATACAGAGTGCAGCACCACATTAACAATTAATAACAGGGCAGCAATAAGGAAGCAACTTGACAATAAATTTGCTTTAATTGGACAGGAATGTTGCCAGGTAACCTTCCCATTTGCTATCAGGTCTCTTTATTACTGGTGAGGCTCCCCCCTCCATCAGGCCCTTTTTCCATCCACTGTGGATGCTCAACTTGGACCTTACCCCATCTACACATCATCTCAAGGCTGAATCAACACCATGTGCACCCAGCAAAGCTCTGGAACACAGAGAAGCATGGAGAAGGACTTTATTCCTATTGTATTGTAAAAAAAAGCATCTGGTGTATACAGTCTTATTGCCTGCTGTCTTGCAAGAAAAAATAATCCAGGGAAGGTTCAGACTGAATATTAGGAACAATTTATTCTCCCAAATTGTGGTGATGCATTGACACACACTGCTCAGGGAGTGGTGGGGTCACCATCCATGGAGGTGTTCCAGAACTGTGGGGATGTGGCACTGAGGGACATGGGCAGTGGGCATGGTGGGGATGGATTGACAGCTGGACTTGATCTTAGAGGTCTTTTCCAACCTTAATGACTCAGTGATAATAACCAGGAAGGACTGGAGCCCAAACGTCTCAGCGCAATCAATCCAAAGACTTTATACACAGAAAAAAAAAATCATTTCATTGGTGGATATTGAAACTAAAACATCCACTACCAAAAATCCACATCCCAGCTCCCTGAGTTATGGACAAATCCGACCCATGGAGGTGACCCCAATCACCCAGGGCAACAGGATGTCACAAGGGAGTAAATAGGGTGATTGTTAACTCCTGAGATCCTACTCCTTTGCATGTGGCCCTTTTCTCACTCAGACATTTCTGTCCATGACGTAGGAGCAACTGAGAGTAATTAGTGTGAGATGGTGGTTGTGGTCACCAAGACCTTGAATAGCACTTGTTTTGGATGGGAATACAGCCTGAGCAGCTTCTAGAAAATGACTTCATCCATCTCCTGTCTGATTCATTTTCCCATATTTCAAAGTTCAGATTATTGCCATCAAAGGAATGCAGTAATTATGCTCTGGGAATCCAGGAAAGGAGGAATCCAGCGCCGAGTGCCTTTGTAAGGCAAGGAGCCAGAGCAAGGTGCTGAATGGCAAGCAGGTCATTGGGATCTGCCTCCATCACTTCCCTTCTATGGTCTGTTGTCTGAGGATTCATTTCTTCTTCAATAGAAGAGAGACGAAGAAATGTCACTCCAGCAATTCAATTCTCTGCTGTGGGTGAAAGGAAGAAGGAAAAGAAAAGACATCCCTTGGAAATCTCCTATTTTACTGGTACATGTGATCACACATTGCAGAATGTTTTTTCTTTCTAGCTAGGCATTTTCCTTGCTTTATAAATACGTCATATAAAAGTGCAAGATCATAAAGTTTACAATTTATGCAAGGGCTGACTTACTGTATAATTACCTTTTTTCGCTCTTGGGCATTTCTGTCTTCAACTGTTACTCTGCAAGATCCAGCGGGCAGCAGAACCAACCAGAAAAATAAAAATAAAAGCTAGAAAAAGGAGGTGGCCTGGTATTTGGTGGCTCAGATCCGACATAAACACTGCCGGGATAAGCAGACGTGCTGGAACGCTGCGGGATTTGGGGTCAGGGTGAAAATCCCCTGGTTTTCATATTCTTACACCCCAAACCACAAAAGTGCAAGTTTCTCATCTTCAGCTTGAAACCTCAGAGGTCTTGTAGCCAAAAATGGGACAATTGACAAATAGGAAATCCAACCAAGAAATGCTGCAGAGAGATTGGCCAGGAAAGGAAAAGTGAAACATTTCCAAATACAGAAATGTGCAAAAGCTTTGCTGCTGAAGACAAGGATAATATTTGCTATGCTATCCTAACCAAATATGCCACTCAGCACTCCCTCCTTTATCACAGTTATTTTAGTGGTGTTGAGTGGGGTCAAGACTAAGTCAAAAATCTACAACTTCTCCTTCCAGACAAAGCTGTTTTCCCAATGAAAATAGCGACTTCACTAAATGTGTCCCAAATGCAGACGCATCGTTAGATGTAGCATTTGCTGCCTACTGTCTTCTCAGCAATTGCTGTGCATAACTAGCTAAAAAAAAAAAAAGAATCTCACTTCCCAGCAGAATTCCCATTGGAAATTTCAGGTGAAACAGCCACATTTTGGCAAAATTGAGAAGTATTCCTATGCAATACGATGGGTTGTGCCTATAGGAGGAGCAGCACTGCGCTGCGAGCCATAAGAGACCTCCACAGTGCTATTAAGAACCAACATGGCCATGAAGTCAGAGTGGAGCACAGCGCGCCACAGCTTGGTGCAACACCTCTTAAAACCAAGAGAAACTCTTAATTAAGGACAGTGTTTGGGGACACCGATCCTGTAACTCAGCTTAGTGCCACACACTAAGAAACTGCTTAATTTTATGAAGAAGTTTAAGTGGTGCTGGCTTTGGTGGGGTGGCAGCACTTGTTTAAGTGTCTCTGCAGCAGACAAATGGATCCAAGCACGGGCTGAAGTTCTCCGCTGAACGGCGGTCTTGGAATGATATATCTGGGAGAAAGAAGCATGTTGGACTTGCAAAACAGCAGGATCCTTTTGATGCTTCCAAGTGCTCCAAAGGCACCCCATGGTGAAGAGCTTCTATTAGGTTTGACGTGTTAAAGGCATTATGGGGCTGAAGAAGCTCGTTTTTGGTCTTAATGAGACCTTTTAAATGAAAAGCAAATGCTTAGCTTCACATTTTATGTCGCAGAACTGCTTGGAGGTTGGAAAAGGAACCATGAATCATAATTTTAAGTTGCAGAATAGGATTTCTTACTTCCCAAGTAGAGTTTTAGAGCTCTCCAGTGTAAGCAAATACCGCTATTTTTATTTACACTTTAAAATTATAGTGAGGCTTTTGGGAACGAAGACATTTTTCAATAACATTTTTAGAGCCCTCTTTGCAAATGCGCAGCTTCTACAAATAAATTTTACAGCCTCCATCCTGCAGTGCAGAGCCTGATGGGAGGCACAGAAGGAGTCTCCTTTGATCCACGTTGGAACAAATATCACCGGAGACCTGGGGCCCTGCCCTAGATCTGTTAGCATGTTTGGGGGCTGTAAACATTTTAAGACTGCAGGAGGTTGTTCATTAGGCGTTTTGACTTTGCATCCCTCTTCTCTGTGAGTTGGAGTGGTGTGTAAGTGAGGGATGGCACACGGAGCTCATCCAGCGCTTGGGCTAAATAAAGCTTTCATGGGGATCCATGCACATAACCAAGAGAAGCAACAAGGGTAAGCTTGACACACAAATCCTTCATGGACACAACAGTCCTGCTAGAACCATAAGAAAAAAGTGTAGTGGTTTGGGCAAACTGGGATTGTAGACTGAGAAACTGCTCTTGAGCCCGTTGCCAGTGCCTTTGTCTTTTTTATTTTTTTTCTGTTGGTTGGGTTCAATTTTTACTCAGTGGGGGAATGGAGAGGGAAAATGTGGTTATCTTCTGGGTTTGGTCTCCTCCACTGAGCTGGCAGCATGTTGGCTGGGCAGGACAAGGTCCATGGGAGCGAAGGGCTGAGGGTTGGGATGGGGTTGGATATGAAGAGCAGGGAGGCAGATTGCCCCACTGTGTCTCTGCAGCGATGACCTCAAGGCTGCCTCAAAAGCAAACTTTGGAGAAACAGAGGTAGCTTCCTCAGAAGGGAAAAACAGAAAATACTTATACAGATAGGTCAATCCAAACCAGAAAAGGCTCCACTTAGGTTTTATAATCAGAAAAAAAATATAGAACAGTTTTCAAATAAAAGAGAGACGAAATAAATATCGTGTAACCTATTAACATCTAGGTAATAGCCCTACTGCTTCTTCACTTAACAGCAAACACCTCATTTTCTTCACCAGATGGATGCACAGAAACAAAGAAATTGATTTATATTGTTCAAAATTGGGCTTATGTATCTAACTGCTGCAGGATACAGCAGGGAATAATCGCCTGACTGTGAATGCATTTTCATCCATGGGGTAATAACTGTCTCTGGTAAATGTCCAAACGAATGGGAATTCTGCTAGAAGATTTAAGATGTTATAGGTTGTTTTTTTTTAAAACTTGTAAATAGAGACATCTTAAAGTGCTCTTAAAGCTGCTCCATAACAATTAAGAAAGATTTTAAGAGACCACAGCTCCAGGATGTCAGCCTTAGCACTTTAAATAAAATTAATAAGTCTCACTGTTATAGACGTCTTCCTGCTTGAAAAAGCAAGCGAGAGCCACTCATCAACCTGAAAGCCATTAGCAGAGAAGATCGAGGGCCTTTCCTTCCCAGTGCAGTGGGGTAGCAGCACCCAAATTCAGATACTGAAGGTTTACATCTTCGGTAGCCCTGTGAGATTATTCAGAACTGCCCTTCTAATTAATGACAGGTGATCTTGACTGGGGACCACACTGATCTCCCTCTGTGTTCAGCAAATCTCTCACACGGAGGACAGACCCTAAGATCAGAAAAACGGATTTTTTTGGTGCTATTTTAGACTTCTTATGACTAAACTGGAACAGAAGCGTAGGTTAAAGTATTCATTAAATAGATAATTTAGACACCTTGAGCTTGAAAATGCCTTTTCAGGAGCAAAAAACTTTTGGTCCCCGTGTTGTTCACACACATGCCAATGAAATAAATGCAAAATAATGCCACAACATTTTTGTCTCTGTCTCTTCTTTCAAAAAGGTGAATGGATCACAGAACATACTTTTCTAATGCACTCCATGGTTGTGTGTTTGTACAGTGATTATAGCCCAGGAGGACAACCACCGAGCACTCTGCAGGACAAGGACGGGATGCAAAATGTGTAATGGATGTTGAGTTGGGCTTGCTCAACCATGGGGACTCTGCGGAGCTGGTACAGAGATTATAGCACAGAAGGACAACCATTGAGCACTCTGTAGGGCAAGGATGGGATGCAAAATGCATAACTGACATTGAGTTGGGCTTGCTCAACCATGGGGACTGCTGGGGAAAGCTGCTTTTGAAAAAAAAAAAAAGAAAAGCTCATTCTACACAATTGAGAAACATTCCATTCAGGCATGCCAGCATTAACCTGGTGTTTCTTTTGGGAAATGATGTCTTCCTCCACTGTAGGGGCCCTGCAAATACAGTCCAGCACGTAACTACACAACGACAAATGAAAGCCAGCAGTAAAAGGGCAGGCTAACGGACTGCAGGTGAAATGCAGCTTCCAATGGTTTCTCCTCCCCACACAATCCATTCATTAGCCAATAGCAATGACTTATGACCTTGCTATATTTTAGTATACCAATATTGGCCCTTCTTAATGCACGGATGTGCAAAGCGTCTGCTAAGTGGAAGAAATGCAGAGCTGCCCAAAGGTGCACATGGGATGCAGAAACACAGCTTTGGAGCACCACACTTGCAAGGCACCTGCGTGGAGAGGATGCCTTGTGGGGAAGAGCTGCCTGGAAGGTCTGTGCACCAGCTTCAAATCTTGGAATCTCCAGCCTGAATCCCAGGATGAGTGGAAGAAAATTCCATGAGTTTTGCTGCACGGTGGTTGGCCCCTGAGATTATGGGGCCACAGTGCAGCAGAGAGGGCAGATTCAGTGGAGATGAACAGCCAGCCTATGGAACGGAAGGAAGGGGGTGATGAGGTCAGATTGCACAGCCATGACTTTGTCCTTTGGTGTTCACAATTGGGAGGTTCAGGTTGGCTATCAGGAAAAATGTCTTCTCAGAAAAGTGGTAATGCACTGGAACAGGCTGTCCAGGGAGGTGGTGAAGTCATCATCCCTAGGAGTGTTCAAGAAAATGGTGGATGTGGCACATGGGGACATGGTGGGGGTGCGTTGGGGTTGGACTTGGGGTTCTTTTGGTGATCTTGGTGGTCTTTTCCAACGTTAATGATTCTGTGATTCTATGATGAGTAGAATCATGTTTGGATGCCTCCTGCGGAGCATGAATCGGGTGGAGAACGTGTGGTCTGAACCAATATTTCAGAAATACTCTCTGATAAGACCATTTATTGGCACCTTAAAACTGAACATTCTGTGGTCTATTTCACAGAATTTCCTAAAATACTTATTTTCCCAGTTAACTTTTATGCATGAGAACATATATGAGACGCCACCAGGATTTTATGCAGTCATCAGCTGTAACTGGAGAGGGGTGTGAAGCTGCAAACTTTAATGGAGGGAGCCACAGGGAATTCCTCTGCTTGCAATGTGACCTGCACTGAGGAAAGAAAGGAAGATCCCTGGGTTCGAGTCGTGCTAATGAATGTGAAAGGAACAGAGGAGAAATGGGTCTGGCACAGTTTCTGATCCTGCTCCCACAGACCTAATGATAGCAGCTTGGGGTGGTACCTTCTGTTCCATGCATTTGGGGCAAGGATCTCTGCAGGGGAATTTTCAAAGGGTCAGTGGTCCTCTTTGAACAACAACTCATTAGTATAAAGCAGCACATGAAAAAAGCCATAAATATGAAGAGATTCTATTCCACCAAAGACTGCCGTAGCCCCTCAGTGGAGCAAAATCCATGCAGAGACTGATGAAATCCTGTAGCAATGCCCAACAAAGTCGTATTTCATTTGTAGTGTTGAGTAGAAGCATGGGGCAACCCCTTTACATACAGATATTTGTTATGAAGTGCCCCTCAGCTTATTTTTTTTCCCCTGGGCGTTGTTCCAAAGAGTAAGGTACCACTGCATCAATTCCTCAAAAAGAAAAAGAAAATAGGGAACTTTTTGCCTTTCTGTCCACCTTTGGCCTTCTGGAGTTACTGGGGCATTCACAGCGCCATCACAGATTTGTATGGCAGACAAACGTTGTTAAACAATCCAGAGTAAGTTCATCTTTGAATGGATTTCAGACCACAAGAATTTTGAAGTCTCACTAACAGGGATTTTTTTTAAAGCTTGTTCAAAATTAAAAGCGTTTTTATGCCAATTTAAATAGGGACGTGGAGATAAAATTCCATCCAAAATATGCTACGTCTCTGGACTCCCCAAAATGGGTTGGTTATTCTAAGTGAAATGTTACGTGTTGAACAAGATAGGCTTGTGCAGAGAATACACATTCCCTGTACCAGACTAAACATTGAAATACAGGGAGGTTTGTTCTATATAAATTCCTGGTAAAGATTAATGTTAAGTGAAAAGATAAGCTTATAGTGCATAAGATGCAATCTGAATTTAACAGCTGCAAGGAAGAATGTTCTGGCCTCATTATCATAGGAGTGTATCTTAGTGAAACGTTACCTTGCTTTAGAGATAATTTTCTAGAGAGACTGCAAAATTTATCAGGAGTTGTAACACTTTAGGACCATTGGACTAATTGGGCTTTGGGGTCCCTTCCAAATGAACTCTCTGTTCTATATTCTATATAAGTGATTGTTGTTCCATACTGGCACTGGTGAGGCCCCTCACTACAAGAAAGACGTTGAGACCCTGGAGTGTGTCCAGAGAAGGGCAATGGAGCTGTGAGGGCTCTGGAGCACAGTGCTATGGGGAGAGGCTGAGGGAAATGGGATGGTTCCATCTGGTGAAAAGAAGGGAAGGCTCAAGGGAGACCTTATTGCTCTCTACAACTGGGTGAGGTGGGTGAGGTGGGTACTGTTACCATTCCCAGGTAACAGTGATAGGGAATGGCTTCAAGTTGTGCTAGGGAAGGGTCAGGTTGAATACTAGGAAAAATTTCTTCTACAGGAGAATGGACTGGCACTGGGATGGGCTGCACAGGGAAGTTTTGGGGTCATCGTCCCTGGAGGTGTTCGAGACACATTTCGATAAGGTATTAAGGGACATGGCTTAGTGGGGAAATAGTAGTGGTAGGTGGATGGTAGGACTGGATGATCTTGGAGGTCTTCTCCAACTCTATGGTTCCATATTTATTCTAAGTTCCATACTCTATTCTAAACACATGAAATGTTCATCAGAGCTGTCTTTATGACTCCTTCACCTCTCATATTTAGATTCAGCACTTGAGGAAATGGAGCAATGGAACAACTAGGAGAAAAGCTGCAGAGCTAGAGGAATCTGAAACATTCAGAGCTCAGTGTGAAAAAATAACAATTAGAATGGAAATCTTATTGCTGTAGTTCTCTGTGTGGTCCTCTAAGGGTTGTAGTTTGAGCTGTATGCATTGGTTTGCTCTCAAACCCAGTGCTGGCACAAAGCAGGACCTCAGCTCCCACCCCTGCCTGGGACTGAGGGGCCGTTTCAGGGTGACTCAGAGGAGCTATAAAAGCCAAGTGTGGGCTGTAGGCAAATGCACAGGTGCTTCTCACCCCCACCCCTTCCTGGAAGTGCACAGTGCTTTGCATCATGTCTTTGGCCTTGGTAGGTACTACACCAACGCAGCCTTTGGGAGCCCTTCTTCCCCAGATTCAGACCCAACATTGTTCCAAGCTCAGCCCAATGCCTGAATGATGCCCAGAAGTTTGTGTAGTTGTGATTCCGACCCCAGTGTTGCAGTCAGGCTTCACTACAATCAATTGTTCTGGAGTTCCAGGGGTCAATGGAAGGGTTTTCTGCCAGACAAATTTGTTTTCTTTAATAAGCAGTATTTTTTGCAATTCAGTGCATTAATATACCAGCCAACAGTAGGGCAGGTTGAAACACAGCTTTCAAGTGATGTTTGTTCCTTCTTTCCCTCAAAATAAGGAAAAAAATGAAAACCATATTTAGATTGCGGGGCAACGGTGCAGCAGACTCTTCTTGTGATCCAACAGGAGCAAAACATTAACTTGACTTTTTGATTAAAATATTAACTCTTGTGAGGTTCTCTGTACAAGCACAAATAGAAAAAGGGAGCATTTCTAAACCAGCACAAACGAAAATGAAAGCTACTGGAGTGTGGGGAGGATGAGATCATCTCAATCCCTTCTGTGCTGTACAAAGTTTTTCCTCCATTCAATGCATTCTACCACTTCAGCTCCAAATGTTTTTCCCTTAAAGTCATTGGCTGCCATTTCAGGAATAAATGCAAAGGAAGAAGGGTTGCTTAAGTATTCAGCTTCTTTTTTTTTTGGTCTTTTCTTTTCCTGTTGGAATATAAACTGAAATTAGATTTTGCCTCTAGTGAAATAATGTATTAATTTTAAAGGCCATTTGGTTCTTTTATCAAAATAGCAATTTTAGAGTAATCAGACTTGAATCACTTGATTCCAGTGTGAGATGGATAGCCCTGCCTACTGAAATAACACATGACCATTCCAAGTGGTAATTCTGAGCTGTTCCTCCCTGATGCAGTCCTCACCAGTCACTATCAATATGAGCCAACATCAATATCAGCCAATAAAATGTCAGTTCTTTCATGGCCTAACCAATTGCTTTCTTGTGAGGTTGCTGCATGATGGGGTTGAAAATAAGCAGCTGTCAACCTGGGAGCAGTAAGAGGACATCAGACCTTCTTGCACTGCCCAGTAGACCGTACCTGTTCCAACAGCTTTTCATCACTGGGTCTGATCCGACCTTAAACCTAGAAGTGCAAGGCTAGTTCCATGGGAGTTCCATCTTGATTTCTTCTGTATATTTATTGAATTTTTCCTCTGAATGGGAATCTGAAGATGTTTTCGGACTGGGCACCCATGGGACACCAGGTCTATCCAAGGGACATCAGGTCTACCCAAGGGAATGCCAAGCTCTAACTTGCTGCCTTCCATTAATCATGCTTTAGGAGGGTTCTCAGCAAAAATGCTTCATTTTGGTTACAGCTTGGGCTTTACTTGGAATAAGTCTCTCCCTGAACAGAAACAGCACGTGCCTCCAGGGGAAAGAGCGAATGCGCGTGGTGGGATTCGCTCTGCAAACTGGTGCTGTATTATGGGGTAAGAAATTCTGTTTCAGCATGAACTTGACCTCCTTCTCACATAAAATAGATCAGAAATGTCCCAGGAGCGGGCAGCAGACTTCTTAATATCCCCCCAGACTCCAGCAAGCTGACAACAGCATATGCCCAAAGCATCGAGGCACTCCGTGCTTCCAACTGCACCGTTTTCTCTGCAGAGATACAGGAGTTAAACAGATCCGTTACCTCAAACGACCTTTGCAGGAGGCTGAATCATTTGCATTTTGATGCACTGGCACTTTCTAAGCCAAAGAGACATGAGAATTTTTATCACCTTCAACAACTGCGTTGCCAGGGGCAACGTGCATAAATCTGCTCCCCAGCATCGGCCTCAGCATGCAGCAGAGGGCGGTGTTTGTGTGTGAAAAATGCATATTTATGCAAAAAATTACAAAATCTCACTCGAACCTTGGGCAAAATTTGGGGTCTGAGGCTTATTGTTTATTGCTAATTGCCATGGCAACCGTATCAATCCAAAGCACATGTTAATCTGTTTGTAAGTACCCCTGCATGTGAACGTGTGCTGTTGGGATGCTATTGGGAAAATACAGGCAGCGTGTTTTAACTCATGCAGGATAATCCCTATCCCAGAGGACAGTGATTTAAAAACACACCTCCTGATGCACTGCTGCTGTCCTCCTTGATAACATAGCTTTCCCTGTCTCCAGTTCCTCAGGATACTGCCTGCCCTCATTCTAAAAGGAAATCTGTGCGTGGAAAACAGCCCCTAAAATATTTACATTGGGATGAGAAATAGCTGAGAAAACCAAAGCACAGTGAAAAACTCTTGGCACCCATTTCCTTATGGAGCTTCTTCAATGTAGGCCATGAAGCTTCAGCCCAGTGTCAAACGATGCTCTGCTTGCCATTGGTCTTGATGCCATTGGCCATTATAGAAAATAAAGTTATTTAATGTTTTGTGCCCATTTTAACATGAGATGTTGGGGGAATCCCAGAGCAGGACTTGAGGATGGCTCTTGTCAGCCTCTGGGGAGTCCTGCAGGATGTTGTGTCTGGTCTCCTGCTTCCTCCCCACGTATAATGATGGGGTTGATGTCTTCCCACGTTTCAAGTGTTTGTGGAGCTTGTGGAAGGAGAGGTTGGTGCCCACAGAGGCAGTGGGCACCGCGGCAGCTGGGTGCCAGACGATTCAATGTTCTGTTTCTGGATTTAGGAGGAAACTCTCTGACAAATTAGACAAGAAAATGACATGTTGCAAGAAATAGTGAAGCTGCTGGTAGGCTGATGGCATCCCTATTTCACTTTGAGCAGTTTGATGCTTTTTTTGGCTGGGCTTTTTCAAGAGGGAGAAGCATTGCCCTGCATCTCAGGGATGGCAGCAGCAGCAGGGAGCTGCCCTGCAGAATGATACCATGTGCAAACCATAGAATCACAGAATGGTTTGAGTTGGAAGGGCCCTTTAAAGTCATCTGGTCCCACTCCCAGTAATAAATAGAGACACCCACAGCTCCATCAGTGCTCAGAGCTCCATCCAGCCTTACCCTGAGTGTCTCCAAGGACATCCACCACCTCTCTGGGCAGCCTGGTGCTGGTAGCATCATTTCAGCACTGATCCTGCCCTTGTTAATCTATTGCTGCTGTGGGTCTCAGAGCAATAGGAATAAAGCACAAAGCAGCTTTGCCTTGAGGCTACGTGCAGTAAACTCAGTAGTTAGCTGTAGCTGACAACAGCAAGGTGAGCTCACTGTCTATTTTTTGTTGAGTAAACATCTTGAATAACTTCATTATGTCAAATAGGAACCCTTATGGTCATGTGCTGCTTTGGTTTTAAATAAACCTCCTTGAATGAGAGGGTAGGAAGTGGTGGGGTGATAAAAAGGCTGCCAGGAAAACCAAAACTTTCTCAGAATAAGGAGGAGAAAAAAATAGAAGGGAGAAAAGAGATTAAACCTTGTTGCTGAAGCACTGGAGTATACATGGCAATAGAATCAGACAGGGGAGCCAAGCACCAAATGGGCTTCCTCTGACAGTGAACTTCTTGCAGCATCCCTGGCTATGGAAGGAGCTTTATGCTGCACCAAACAAGCTCCTCTCTGGATATAATTATGTGATGTCTGATAGGCTACAGTGACCCAAAGCGCATGGTTGGGCTGGCTGGACCTCAGGTGTCAGTGCTGTTTGTAAGGGAGATTTTGTGCTTTTTATCATCTGCTTTCTGGAGAGCAAAGAGGATCATTGGACTGGCAGTGGAGCCAGAAGGTCTAACAGTGGGTCTGCTTTCAGCAAAACCTGCTGGGAGCAAAGGCAGACCTTGCTTCCAGACCCAGAAAGGTCTGCAGATGTGGGTATATGCTGAGAAGGTCTGGTTTTATTACTTGGACTGAATTTGATACTGTTTGTGGAAGTGGGGAGGAGTATTCTGGTTTAGGTTCAGCCTCCTGCACAAAGCAATAAAGGTGCAAAGGACAAGAGTGAGACACACATCATTCCTTGCTATATGAAAACTCCTCTCTCACTGCTCAGCATCTCCTGTTCCAACCCCTCAAAAGTGCACAGGGAGATTTCCCATCTGGGCTCACAAGTGCTGAGCTGCCCCATATGATTCTCAGCAGTGTGCACTGCTCTGCCCTGTGCCCATCAGTGCTTCAGCTACAGCACTGCGCACTGGAATATGCATCTGACCCTTCCTTCCTTCCTTCTCTCCCTCCCTCCCTCCCCCCTTCCTTCTCTCCCTCCCTCCCTCCTTCCTTCTCTCCCTCCCTCCCTCCTTCCTTCTCTCCCTCCCTCCCTCCTTCCTTCTCTCCCTCCCTCCCTCCTTCCTTCTCTCCCTCCTTCCTTCCTTCCTTCTCTCCCTCCTTCCTTCCTTCCTTCTCTCCCTCCTTCCTTCCTTCCTTCTCTCCCTCCTTCCTTCCTTCCTTCTCTCCCTCCTTCCTTCCTTCTCTCCTTCCTTCCTTCTCTCCTTCCTTCCTTCTCTCCCTCCTTCCTTCCTTCCTTCTCTCCCTCCTTCCTTCCTTCCTTCTCTCCCTCCTTCCTTCCTTCCTTCTCTCCCTCCTTCCTTCCTTCCTTCTCTCCCTCCTTCCTTCCTTCCTTCTCTCCCTCCTTCCTTCCTTCCTTCTCTCCCTCCCTCCTTCCTTCCTTCCTTCTCTCCCTCCCTCCTTCCTTCCTTCCTTCTCTCCCTCCTTCCTTCCTTCCTTCTCTCCCTCCTTCCTTCCTTCCTTCTCTCCCTCCTTCCTTCCTTCCTTCTCTCCCTCCTTCCTTCCTTCCTTCTCTCCCTCCTTCCTTCCTTCCTTCTCTCCCTCCTTCCTTCCTTCCTTCTCTCCCTCCTTCCTTCCTTCCTTCTCTCCCTCCTTCCTTCCTTCCTTCTCTCCTTCCTTCCTTCCTTCTCTCCCTCCTTCCTTCCTTCCTTCTCTCCCTCCTTCCTTCCTTCCTTCTCTCCCTCCTTCCTTCCTTCCTTCTCTCCCTCCTTCCTTCCTTCCTTCTCTCCCTCCTTCCTTCCTTCCTTCTCTCCCTCCTTCCTTCCTTCTCTCCCTCCCTCCTTCCTTCCTTCTCTCCCTCCTTCCTTCCTTCCTTCTCTCCCTCCTTCCTTCCTTCCTTCTCTCCCTCCTTCTCTCCCTCCTTCCTTCTCTCCCTCCTTCCTTCCTTCTCTCCCTCCTTCTCTCCCTCCTTCCTTCCTTCTCTCCCTCCTTCCCTCCTTCCTTCTCTCCCTCCTTCCCTCCTTCCTTCTCTCCCTCCTTCCTTCTCTCCCTCTCTCCTTCCTTCCTTCTCTCCCTCTCTCCTTCCTTCCTTCTCTCCCTCTCTCCTTCCTTCCTTCTCTCCTCTCTCCTTCCTTCCTTCTCTCCTTCCCTCCTTCCTTCTCTCCCTCTCTCCTTCCCTCCTTCCTTCTCTCCCTCTCTCCTTCCTTCCTTCTCTCCCTCTCTCCTTCCTTCCTTCTCTCCCTCTCTCCTTCCTTCCTTCTCTCCCTCTCTCCTTCCTTCCTTCTCTCCCTCTCTCCTTCCTTCCTTCTCTCCCTCTCTCCTTCCTTCCTTCTCTCCCTCTCTCCTTCCTTCCTTCTCTCCCTCTCTCCTTCCTTCCTTCTCTCCCTCTCTCCTTCCTTCCTTCTCTCCCTCCTTCCTTCCTTCCTTCTCTCCCTCCTTCCTTCCTTCCTTCTCTCCCTCCTTCCTTCCTTCCTTCTCTCCCTCCTTCCTTCCTTCCTTCTCTCCCTCCTTCCTTCCTTCTCTCCCTCCTTCCTTCCTTCCTTCTCTCCCTCCTTCCTTCCTTCCTTCTCTCCCTCCTTCCTTCCTTCCTTCTCTCCCTCCTTCCTTCCTTCCTTCCTTCTCTCCCTCCTTCCTTCCTTCCTTCCTTCTCTCCCTCCTTCCTTCCTTCCTTCCTTCTCTCCCTCCTTCCTTCCTTCTCTCCTTCCTTCCTTCTCTCCCTCCCTCCTTCCTTCCTTCTCTCCCTCCTTCCTTCCTTCCTTCTCTCCCTCCTTCCTTCCTTCCTTCTCTCCCTCCTTCCTTCCTTCTCTCCCTCCTTCCTTCCTTCCTTCTCTCCCTCCTTCCTTCCTTCCTTCTCTCCCTCCTTCCTTCCTTCCTTCTCTCCCTCCTTCCTTCCTTCCTTCTCTCCCTCCTTCCTTCCTTCTCTCCCTCCTTCCTTCCTTCTCTCCCTCCTTCCTTCCTTCTCTCCCTCCTTCCTTCCTTCTCTCCCTCCTTCCTTCCTTCCTTCTCTCCCTCCTTCCTTCCTTCTCTCCCTCCTTCCTTCCTTCTCTCCCTCCTTCCTTCCTTCCTTCTCTCCCTCCTTCCTTCCTTCCTTCTCTCCCTCCTTCCTTCCTTCCTTCTCTCCCTCCTTCCTTCCTTCCTTCTCTCCCTCCTTCCTTCCTTCCTTCTCTCCCTCCTTCCTTCCTTCCTTCTCTCCCTCCTTCCTTCCTTCCTTCTCTCCCTCCTTCCTTCCTTCTCTCCCTCCTTCCTTCCTTCTCTCCCTCCTTCCTTCCTTCTCTCCCTCCTTCCTTCCTTCTCTCCCTCCTTCCTTCCTTCTCTCCCTCCTTCCTTCCTTCTCTCCCTCCTTCCTTCCTTCCTTCTCTCCCTCCTTCTCTCCCTCCTTCCTTCCTTCTCTCCCTCCCTCTCTCCCTCCCTCTCTCCCTCCTTCTCTCCCTCCTTCCTTCCTTCCTTCTCTCCCTCCTTCCTTCCTTCCTTCTCTCCCTCCTTCCTTCCTTCCTTCTCTCCCTCCTTCCTTCCTTCCTTCCTTCTCTCCCTCCCTCCCTCCTTCCTTCCTTCCTTCTCTCCCTCCTTTCCTCCTTCCCTCCTTCCTTCCTTCATTCTCTCCCTCTTTTCTTCCTTCCCTCCCTTTCTTTCTGGCAGTTCTGTCATGTTTTCAGCCCCAAGCTGCCATCAGCTGATGTTGCTTATCAGGAATACAAAAAAGAAAAAAACCCGAACAAAACAACCCAAAAATCTCGAGGGGTTCCATAACAACAAAAAAAGAGGAGCCCCATTCCCTCTCCTCTTTCCCCCACGAAGGTCAGGAATGCGCTCGGGTCCCAGGCTGAGCCTCCCCTACAGCTGCCTCTGGATGCGATGAAGCGCTCACCGGTATCGCCTTCAGTTATTGACTGCTTTGCAAATTGCTATTGAGCAAGCGAGGAAGTGATAATTGCTGCTTTCGTTCCTCTTCTTGCGATGATGCAGGCTGCCACTGCAGGACTGAAGTCCTCAAGGATTCCTCTCTCTCTCTCTTTTAATTTAAAGCATAAAGTCATTTTAGTTAAGTGCAGTTACGTACAGAAACCTGCGGCAAAATCATATGACAGCTCCGCATGCAGATTGAAAAAAAAAAATAATAAAGAAATGTTCTTGGAAACTCCCAGGGAAAAACCGGAGCTAGTTTAACAAGTCACAGGTGGGATTTCGTTAATGGGTGTCATAATCGCTGCGTAACTCGTGGCCAATCTAAAACAATTGCTGCACTTCACAGCTGCATGAAGCGCTGTTTGTGATTTTGCCTTCCTTGCCAGCATGTGGTTGGGACTGGGGGCATTGCAGCAATCGCCGAACGGTGCTAATTAATGAGAGCTGGGTGGGTTTGGCGAGGCTCTTCCACTGATGTGCAGGGTCGTTGGTTCACGGGAATTAAACCGAAGGGAATTTTGGACCCATCCTTCGGGTTTCGTTGTGTTCTTCCACATGGTTCAGCCTTCGGGCGGATGGTCCTGAGCCCTGCAGCAAAATCCCTCCTCCGAGGCTGAGCGGGCTCAGTCCCAGCGAGCTGCAGGGCAGGAAGTTCTGTTTCCTGAGATTGGAAGGAATGTATTGCAGAACTGCCTGGCTCTTAGTGGGATTTAGCTGCTGTTGAGCGCTTTGTCACCAGGAGATCCGGAGGAACGCAGACGCCAGCAGTGGTGCCAGGTGAGCTCGGCCATGGTGCTGCCTGGGGGCTGGTGGGCTGGTTCACACGTGGACCTCAGTGCAGAAGGGATGTGAGACCGCCCCGACCCGCACAAGGCTCCTCTCTCGAGGTCCTACACCTTTTGCATCAGATGAGGAGAAATACATTTCCCTCTCCTCCTATCTGCCTTGGTTATTCGCTCGATCGCAGTAAAAAGATGAGAGGTGACGGCCTCACGTTGCACCAGGGAGAGCCAGGTTGGATATTGGGAACAATTTATTCTCCCAAAGAGTGGTGATGCATTGGCACGTGCTGCCAATGTGGAGTCACCATCCCTAGAGGTGTTCCAGAGCTGTGGGGATGTGGCACTGAGGGATGTGGGCAGTGGCATGGTGGGGGTGGGCTATGGTGGGATATGGTGGTCAGGGGGTCTTTATCAGCCTTAATGATTCCATGAAAATGCAGAGGGGAGAGCTGGGCAGATGGTTGACCACACCAACTCATCCTGCATCCAAACAGTGCTCCATTAGGAAACGTTTTGTACCATCGTGTTAAGGTACTGCTGCCATACAGAAATCGTCAGTACATGAAGTTGTATCTGTGTGTGGTGCCTTGGAAGATGATATCCAAAGGGCTCTGTGGGTCTGGGGTCCCTTTCTGCAAACTTTGTCTAGAGGTGTCAGGTAAGAAATTCTAGTTTGTGTGCGTCATTTTTCTTATGATTCTGGCAATCTGTGACTACTGCCATTTGGTTCTTCAGCAGCCCCAAGCCATCTTACACCACAAACGTGGAAAAGCATCCTTTTACTGAGGGCTCTAGCATCTCGTTAGGTACCAGCAGGTCTCATTGGCTGCCAAGCAAGTAGTGCTGTCTGTGTCTCTCCACGTTTTCTCTGGAAGTTTAGTGAAGCTATAGAAGCAATACAATGTGGAAGAACATCAGCTCTGCTTGTTTTCAGCTACAAAACACAATAGGTTAAAGCCAGATCTGACTTTAACAGGTAAAGAATGAACTCCTAGTTGGAAATTAGATTTTTTTTCTCTCTCTTTTTAAAACACCATCAACAAGGCTGCAGAGCGGTCATCTAATGGGGGCAAGGGAAAGGAGAAGCTATGCTGCCTTGGATAGCAAAGTGCTAGGCCTCATGGCCCTGGAAATTCCCCTCATACCTTGCAGTCAGAAGGAGGCCACACTTTGCTTGGCAGCCTTGTAGAAGCACTGAATAACTGAGTGATTTATTCTGTCATAGTACTATGACTTGCTGTTTGAATCAAGAGAACAATCTTCCCCCTGCTTGAGCTGCAATCCAGCATCATTAATAAATAGCACTGGTAAGAAAGTCAAGTGGCTAAATTGTCAGCTCCTGTTTGGAAACTGCCCTGATTAAAATATCCATTAGTGTAAATTGTATTTTTATGGTTAACCCACTGTGCTAAATACAAAACTGCATTAAGCTATTATATTCTATGTAGCCTCTAAATTGAATTACCTGGTGCATCTGTTTAGCAAACTGTAAAACCTGAAGAGTTTGGCAGTCCTTATTATTCAGTTTGTATGCTTTAAGTCTTTCTTTTGACTCGTGTAGGCGCTGTGAGGCTTTGCTTCGTAGAAATACACCCCTCTGCATTTAAACAGAGTTGTGTAGTGCTGAAAACCAGATTTAAGAACATTGCCTTGTTAACTTTTCTGCACTCGCTGCCACGATTTCTTGTTTTATGGAGGTATATAGGTTGTATTCCCACCAGAGCACTGTGGGTGCTCTGATGCCAGAAGATTCGGTGCACCTTTTGTTTGTGTGAAAGATGATATGTTTAAAATTGCAAAAAAAAAAAAAAAAAAGCAAAAAAAAAAACACCCAAAAAACACCTTTTAAGTTTCCCTGACTGTTCAGATTCATTCTGACAGCTCAGCTCCCATTGAATGATTTAGCTCACTCCTCCACCTGCTAACCAAGAGAGTGACTTGACCCCACAGCACCTGTGCATGTTGAAAAGCCTCTTGAATTCTGACTCGAAAGGAAAGTGTGTTTCTCATTACCACTGTAGGGTTGTGCCTGTGTGAGAGCAGCAGAAGGACCTGGGCTGGTTCCATATACATGGGGTGGATAAAGTGATGGTGTGGGAGATGCTGATCTGGGCCTGGAAGGTGTGTGAGCCCCATTGCTGTACTGGGCATGGAGCTTTAAATCTGTGAAATGAATCACAGAATCGTTAAGGTTGGAAAAGGTCTCTAAAATCTTCTAGGTGAGCTGTCCACCTACCACTAAACCACATCCATAATCCCTGTAGCCACCTTTTATCCTTAAACACCTCCAGGATGGTGACCCCATCACCTCCCTCTGCAGCTTGTCTCAATGCATCACCACTCTTTCTGAGAAGTATTTCCCAATACCCAACATGGCAATCCCCTGGCACAACTTGGGGCCATCTCCTTCCATCCTATTGTTGTTACCTGGGAGCAGAGGCCAACCCTCACCTCACCACGACCTCCTTTCAGGTGCAGTTATGTCTCCCTTGAGACAGTTATGTCTCCCTTGAGCCTCCTCTTCTCCAGACTGACCCATTCCATTCCCCCAGCTGCTCCCCATTAAGAACTGTGCTCCAGACCCTTCACAGCTCCATTGCTCTTCTCTGGACACATTTCTGGACCTGGAGAGGGGCAGCAAAGCTGGTGAAGGCTCTCCTTTGTACATGATTGCTTTCTCCTATATAGAGCCATAATGAGCTTCTTGGGATTTATAGGAATGTTGGATGCTGTGTTACTTAAACCTTCAGTGAATAATGTAGTCTGTGCCTTTAGGTTAAGAGATTATTGACCAGGAGCATCAATGGGCTGCACTGGCAACATCCTGAGCAGTGAGATTGGGGCTTGTGGCCCATTGCTGATGGTGCTGTGCTGGGAAGCAAAAGCAGCAGCACTGACTGTCTTAGCCTGAAATTCCCAGATGCCAGCAACTTCTTGAGATATTCACAACTACTAAATTTGCACTAAAAACAAACAGAACTGCTGACTGAGCCTGCTGATTGCACTACTTAAAGCACAGTTTTACTTTTTCTTCCTCTCCTCTCCTGAAGAGCTGATGCTTGATGCAGAGAGCTGGATCTATCTCCACTCCTGAATCATCACCACCATTGTTGCCCACACCAGCTGCAGAACTCTTGCTGTCAATGATCCTGAGCCAGTTTATTCCCTCCTCCCTCTGAGCATGAAAGGCTGGAAGGGAGAATAAGTCCTTTTTCTCCCTGCCTACAGAGACAATTCTGTACAGTGTGTAAAGACTTGGGAGTTGGAGCTTGATGATCCTCGAGGTCCCTTCCAAATCAAGCCATTCTATGATTCTTTTACTTGCAGTCTACTATTTCTGTTTTTAATCAGGGGTCATACTTCAGCCTTCTACTCCATAGGGTACAACTGGATGCCATGGGAAGTCAAGAATGGGCTGGGAGATGTGGCTGAGCTGGCTCATCTGTGGGGATGGTCTTCATCAGTGACCTAGATGAAGGGATAGAGTCCATCCTCAGCAAGGCTGGGAGGAGTGGCTGATGCACCAGAAGACTGTGCTACCACTCAGCAGGACCTGGAGAGTTGGGCAGGGAGGAAACTGATGAGATTTAAGAAGAGCAAGCGTAGAGTCTTGTAAATGGGGGGGGAATGACCTCGTGCATCAGTACAGGTTGGAGGCTGATCTGCTGGAGAGGAGCTCAGATGAGAAGGATCCAGGTATTCTGGAGGGTGACAAGATGGCTGAGAGCCAGCAGTATGCCTTGGTTGCCAAGAAGGCCAGTGGTATCCTGAGATGCACCTCCCAGCAAGTTGAGGGAGGTGAGAGAGTCTGCGTTCAGAATACTGCGTCCAGTTCTGAGATTCCCCAGTTGAAAAAAGACAGATCTACTAGAAGGAGTCCAGTGAAGAGCACAAAGATGATGAAGGGCCTGGAGCATCTCCTCTGTGAGAAAGGCTGTGTAACCTGGGCCTGTTCAGCCTGAGGAAAAGAAGACTGAGGGGGATCTGACTCATGTTTATAAACATCTAAAGAAAGGTGGGAAGCAAATGGATGAGGCCAGGCTCTTCTTGGTGGCATGTAGTCACAGCACAAGGAGAAATGGCCTAAAACTTAGACACAGAATGTTCCATACTAACATGCAGAAGAGCTGCTTCACAGTGTGGGGGATGGAGCACTGAACAGGTTGCCCAAGGAGGCTGTGGATGCCCCATCCCTGCAGGCATTCCAGGCCAGGCTGGATGTGGCTCTGGGCAGCCTGGTCTGCTGGTTGGCGACCTGCACATAGCAGGGGGTTGGGATTGGATGATCTTTGTGGTCCTTTTCAACCCAGGCCATTCTATGATCTTCTTTCAATGAACAACGTTCCTCTTGCTGGTTATTAGCTGATCATTGGTGGCACTGATTCAGGTGGCTAACAAAGCTATTACTGCACATGCACTGTAGGAAAAGACCGAGAGAGCAGACACGTGAAAGGTAACAAGGAGCTTGTTGGCTGTGCTGTATTTAATAGAAGAAACAACGACAACAAAATTATTCACTAGTAAACGTCTCATTTCTGCTGCATCTGCCTCTGTTGAAAGGATCAGCTGCAGTCTAGTGACTATCAGTTAATAAACAGCATTGGCAGACACCATCTTTCATTTGAATAGAGAGAACAGTCTTGAATATTATTAGAAGCATGTTTTCAGCTACCTTGAGCTTACTTAAATATGAGAAATGGAGCTCACACAGTCAATTGCCAGTGGCTACTCCTGTGATATCCTGCAGGACAGCAGCTGAATACCAAGCTTTGCAGGCTGAGAGAAAGTGGCCGGGGGGTATTCTTATCATATCTTTATTTTTCATATATATATGTATAATTATATATTTTTAATGTAGCTGTGGATGCTTGTGATAATGTTTTAGAAGGCATTGAGTTATGAGAATTATGCCTAGGTGAAACAATTACAGAATGGATGCCAAGTTGATTAGATATCTGTGGGATAATTATGATTTCTTGTCAAAATGGGAGAGTGTATGGAGTGGGGTTTAACAAGGGCCTGTCCTGCTTCTGGTGACATCGACTATTTTAATTAATGAGAGCATACAAATTTAATAATTTGCAGATGGCACAAAGCTGAGATGGGCTCTCAGGCCATTAGAGGGAAGGATTAGAATTCCAAACGACGATGGCAAAATGGAAAAATCAGAAAGTGATCAGTCAGGGCACAAATAAACCTCTTAATATAGTCAGGAATGGTCAAATGCACACACGTGAGTGGGACATGAGCACAGGAGCCCACCAGGGGCTGGGTGGGCTGTCACCTGTCTGCAAGGCATCAGTGCTGGGCTGTGTGCAGTGCAGCACGAGGCTGTGAGGTGTGTGGAGTCAACGTGTGCTGCTCTTAAGCAGGAGGTTTTGGTGTCTCAGAGCCACGGAGGGGTGAGAGCTTAGAGGAAAAGCAGCAGGAATGATCAGAGGGGTAGGAAACGGGACTTGGAAGGGAAGATAGGGAATGCTTAAGCTATAACAAGCGTAAGCTTGCATCCTCCATGTGTGAGGATCAATGCCATTGCAAAGGGCAAAGATATACTGAGTATGATCTGGATCTGAGCTTCATGGCAGGTCTTGAAATGCTGGGAATAGGTGGCTAGATATTGGGAATATATTGTTTTTGTAACTCCCGTTTCTTAAATAGAAAGGCACCTGATGGAAGAAGTGGAAGCCAAAGAAGGAAGAGCATCTTCCTTAAGCATTTTGTACGCACTTCATTTGGAGATCTTGATTTAATCCCAAAGTACTGATGTGATCCCACCCAGTGCCGTGGCTGTTGGATGCAGCCGTGCACGTGTCCCCTTGACCAGAGCTTTTCTTGCAGTTATGCATGTTGGGAGATCTGCTGCTGCTTCCCAAACTGGTGAACAAAACCACTATTTAATCCGTGGGCCAGCATTTTTCTGTTGGGGAAAATGGAGATGATAACAGAAGGAAAAGGACAGAAATCCAGTAATATCTTATAAAGCATTCAAACTCTATAGCAGCGAGTGCCACAGAAAACACTCTGAGGAAATAAACAGATTTCTGTCTTTAGAGCAGATGTTGAAATAATTACAGTAAATAAGGCACGAGGCCACTTAGTGAACAGCAAGAGTGAGATGGGCTGCTGGATTGTTGCTCACTGCCTCATGGTAGTGCTTGTGAGGGAGGCAGAGGGGACAGCCATGGAGATGCCCTATTGGAGTCCTGCTGTAACATTTAAGCTGTTATGATGGAATATTTCTGTATGAGGACAGGCTGAGAGAGCTGGGCTGTGCAGCCTGGAGAAGGGGAGGCTCCAGGGAGACCTACAGCAGCCTGTCAGTGTATAAAGGGGCTGTAAGAAGGAGGGGGACTTATTCTTCAGCAGGGTCTGTTGTGGTAGGACAGGGGGAAATGGTTTCAAACTAAAAGAGGAGAGATTTAAATTGGGTATAAGAAAGAAGTTTTTACAATAAAGGTGGTGAGGCACTGGAATGGGTTGCACAGAGGTGGTGGTGCCCATCCCTGCAAACACCCAAGGTGAGGCTGTGGGCACTGATGGAGCTGTGTGTGTCCCTGCTCATTGCTGGGAGTTGGACCAAATGGCCTTTAATGGCCCCTTCCAACCCAATGGAAGTTGAGTTGGAACAGTTCTATGATTATAGTGTTCATGGGCACCATAAAAGAACTGCTGATGACAGAAGTTCATCTTTGCTATGCCTGCTATTTCAGGAACATTTTGTTCAAATTTTGACTGTATCTACCATTTCCTTGCCTCTTTTTCCCTCGTTCCCAAATCCATCCTACAATGAAAGTGAAATTATCCCCATGCTGGCAAATTGGTCAAGGTGAGCCTTGGGATCCTGCTGCATCTTAATGCTGCAATCAGCACTGAAATCCTGTCTAACCCATGGTTCAAAACCTGACACGAGCTCTGTCTTAATCTGTAACAGTTTTGTTCCTGTGCTTAAGCAAAACTTAAGGTGTTGCAAGGTCTGTTCTTTATTGCATAGTTTCACTTCTGCATTAAGTGAAATGGATTGATTGCCAACCTGGATGATCCTAGTGGCCTTTCTAAACTGAATGGTTTGATGATTCTCTGAATCCACAACGAGTGTGAAAAGAAAAACAAAACTACGTGAGTTTATCAGTGCTGTGTTCATGCTTGCTGTTTAAATACAACGGAATTCATTTGATATATTCCAGAAGGATCCTTAGAGCAAAAGGTAACTTAGCTAAGAGGCTTCTCACCAGATCCTCAGTAAGAGAATTTGTGAAGATTTGTGTGATCTGTATGAATGTGGAGAGCTGAGAGATGGAAAATCCACGCTGAGTTTTGCTGTCCCAGGTGTTCAGCTTTACAGCAGGGATGTTTCTAGCAATCCCACATCATCAGCCCACGGTAAGCGTGGCATCAAAGGCGGGCTGAGGAATTTATGACAAGTGGTGACTGCATTACTATGTGCTTAAGCAACTTTTCCAAGGTCTAAAAAAAAGCTTAGAGTTGCTTAAGTCTCCCTCTGTATTTGCACAGCTCTCTGATGCTTGTACCCATGTTTTGCATTTCACTGTGAGGAAAAGTGCAGCAGTGATGGCGTAAACCTTGTAGGGAGTCTTGCTAATAAATATCATGGCAACGCACAGCAGTCTGAAAAGCCACCAGGACCGCAGCCCTGTACTTTAATTCTGTCTTTCCCTGCTGCTGGAGGGCCTTGCTCAGATCCTGCTATGCTCACCCACATGTTGGGGCACAGTGGTGCCCCAGGCTCTGTAACGCAAAGTGGTAACAAATAGAAGAAACACAGAGGTTTGCCTCCTGGGTACGTATACTCCATAAACAAACAAAAATACAGAAAGGCATAAAAATAAGCCAGAAGCTCTATAATTAACATAGCACCAATCATAGAATCATAATCCAGTGCTTGCTTACTGGTTGGACTGGGACCTGTTTTTGTGTTGCTGCCATAGGTGTACAGGTATGTATAAAGGTACTGCTGGCAGCTTGGATTCCTTTTTCAGCACCTGTCTCCTTTTTGCTTCAACCACCCTGGGGCAAAGCTCTTGGCTCACGTCAAAAGCCAAGAATTGGTGCCTCTTCCCTTATCCGCCGAGTCAGTTATACCACCAGAGAAAGTGACAGGGTTGGTCAGGCAGGACCTGCCCTTGGTGAAGCCATGCTGGTTGTCCCTCATCACCTCCCTTTCTTCCGTGTGCCTTAGCATAGCTTCCAGGAGGATCTGCTCCGTGATCCAGAGTGGTCAGGTGCTGCAATGGGCTGTCCAGGGGAGTGGTGGAGTCGCTGACCCCGGAGGTGTTCAAGGAACATTTAGACGTTGTGGTCAGGGTTTAGTGAGAACTACTGGAAGATGGTTGGAGTGGATGACCTTGTAGGTCTTTTCCAACCTTGGTCTTTCTGTGGTTCTATGATCTTCCTCAGCACAGAGGTGATGCTGACAGGTTGGTAGTTCACTGGGTCATCCTTTCTACTTGTCTTAAAAACGGATGTGACAGTGTCTTTTTTCCAAGAACCAAGGCTCTTGGTTCTTGATTCAGCTGTCCTTGTGTTCATCTCAGCTACTTCATGAATTTTGCTTGCAGAACTGCAGTGTTACTTCCTTTTTTTTTCCCCCACATGTGGACTTAATTTCCTTGTAAGTTTGGAAAAGAGCAGAGCAGGCTGAGCACTTGTCTGTCTGCCTGCTACCTCCTGCTTTAGACTTCAGCTGACACCATTGTGATGAGGGAGCCTTGTTGTTCAGCAGTGCAAAACCTTCCTCTGATCTCTGGAATATCACGGAGATGGAGAAATCTCTCCAGTTCTCTTGCTGTATCTACATCAGTCCATTTCCATCACTGCCCTCAGCTTCAGATTGGTTTCTTTTCTTTGCAGACTAAAGTACAAAACATGCAGGTAGACCTGATGACCAGAACAGCATGAAGGTAACCTGGCCAAGGGTGTGGGTAGACCTGGCAGCTGGAGTCTGAGCCAGTGCTTCCCATCTCAATATACTTAAAAGCATTGCATACAAGTATCTAGATTTTGAATATTGTCGCTTTCTATTTTAACTTGCAAAAAATGAACCTAGTAAGAACGATAGAAGCGTTATTGAAATCTCGGGTATTATGCAGGGCTTTGTGCATTGTCTTTGTTAGATGTAATTAGCACTTTGGATGTGCACACATCAGATGGTGGCTGAATAAAGTGCTCGTTTAACCCACCCGCTTCCACATCACATCCTTCTGCGTGCCTTGGAATGGCAGTGTTGGGAAACAGGCAGATTCCTGGTTTCAATCAAAAGCACCCAGTGCTTGCTCTGCTTGCAGTGTGTTAAGGAGGCAGTGGTGAGGCGAATGCTTGGTTAACGCTTCTGTTATCGATTCCAGCATTGTGTCTCTTCTATCTTTCCTGACTCTGTGCTACATCCAGTGATGTTACCACGAGTTTAAACATCCCCAGCCATACGCAGTGCTTCAACTGCGTCTTTTCAAGCTCACTAGGAGTGTGTGTGTGATGTGATGGTCAAAGGGGGATGAGGCATGGAGGGAAGGTGGCACATTTTTGCAGAAATAAGGAGGAGAAGCCCTCAGTATTCCAGGTGCTTTGCTTTTCTTTCTGAGAGGGCAATTTTTAAGGTCGAGAATAACAATCTATAAACATGAGCTTCACCCTGAGCAAAGCACATTCTGGTTGAGCAGGACGGGGAGGACAGGGTCCAGCATGGTGCCATTCTTCTGCCTCATTCATGTGTGAGAGCAGAGGATGTGCTTCTTGCACATCTGGAGGGCTTTTCCAGAGGAAAACCCCAAGGAGTGGCTCAAGCTGAAGCTGGGGAAACCCAGGAAGATGTTCAGCTTTGAGCAGCTCTTCGTCATGCATTGGGTCATGCTTGTAACGGGCTGTGGAAAAGACTTTGTTCTCTATGGAGCAACAGTGGCAGCAAAGCCAGGAGCTAGAACTCTTGTTCTTCATCTCTTGGCTCAGCCTCAGTAGGTGGCTTGACCTACTGACATCAGGAGGAAACTCAGCCTAGGTTATCAGGCAACTCCTTTGTGGGCACATGGTGTACTGGGCGAGGTGAGCCAAGTCTTGTGCCAGCCTTTCCCACAGGCTTATGAGCAAAGCAAATTCTTTTTTATTTTTTTCCTCCGTTGCCTGTCTCCAATCTGAAAAGGGGTGTTTTTGTATGAAATTGCAAACCAATTTGCATACTTCATTTTCTTTACTCTCACAAGTCCAAACAGATCCTTCCCCCCCCCCATCCTTCTGTAGACATCTGTTACTAGATTTCTCCTTTTGTGCTCACCAAATCTGAAGCCTGCTGCGCAAGTTGCTGCAGCCTGTGGGGTGTTTCCAGCAGAGCACAGGGATCCCAGCCATCCGGATGTGTGACCCCATCCCACCAGCATCTGCTTCAGCTGGGATCACAGCCCTGTACCCTTCCATGGGCTCTGACTTCGTGTTGCTGCTTTTGATCTCCATTAATAATGGCTGAAAATAGCACCAAGAGGCCCTCCCCCTTCCTCCTGCTTTGTTCGTCTCATCACTATTAAAGAAAGTTGAGACTCCTATTGGAACATGTAATGAGTGTGTCCTTTATTTATTCATTGCGTGCATCCCTACATAGGAAGAGGCACTGTGGCTTTTAAAAAGGGAAAGGCAGGAGCTGCGTGTGCTCTGCCCCAGGTTTTATGCAAATTATGTATATTTTTATGCCAATTTGCAGTCAACTGCCTGTCTTGCTAAGGAAAAGTGGCAAGCCTGGCTACGAGCCAGAGCCACAAGGCAATACTTCTGCCTGCAGTGTGAAGGGAAGGGACTCCTGTGGGTGCACTACCAGCACTGAGCATCACTGGTGCAGGTGCTCGGGGCTGGGGCTGCTGGCCCATCAGATAGGAGGGTGGGTGAAGCCCCAGGCAGGGAATTGTTTCCTCCCTGTGTATTTCCCTCTGCCTGCTGCTGGGGTTTATCTTGGCTCAGGCACTCTGCGTTACCATGTTCTGCATTCACATCTTGCTTGCGATCCCATCTGCCGGCCGTCCCCAGCCCCGAAAGGCAGCAATACCTGAATTAGAGAGGAGATGAGGATCTGCTCCTTGCAACCCCCCTCCGGTGCTCATTTCTCCCTTTATCAGCAGTTCCTACCTCTGAGCTTTGCTAAAGCAATTGGAGAGAGAAGCCAAGAAATCCGTGGCACGCGGGGCTGAGCGGCTGCAGGAAGCACAGAATTATGTGCAAGGATGGAAGCCCTGCAGCTGTCCTCGACATGGGAACAACTTTCCATAAACATTTCTGGATGCTTTGGGCTTTTCCGATGAGATTTATTAAAAAGAAAAAGAAAATTGGAGAGAAATTAGTGCTGGGGAATGCCCGTTTAATCAGAATGCTGATAATCTGCGTCGAGTTACGGTTGCATCATTTAAACTAACTGCTGTGAAGGAATCTGAATGGGATGTCTGAGTTGTGATGTGTTAAAATATTCCTCAAGTGATAAGAGTTATCTGCAGTGTCAGAAGTAAGCTCAGGCTTGCTGCAAATATGGTGAAAGATTAATTGCTGTAAATGAGTACTGGGGGGGGGGAATACTGATTAAGGACTCCTCCCCCATTTCTGTGCTGCAGATTTATCCATCTTTGTTTTCAATTTAGGTGAAATATTCAGAAGGGTTTTGTTTAGTTTGGAGCAAGCAGCAAGGAATTACACAAACAAGAAAGTTTGTTCCCATGCACAATTGAAAACATGGAAAGATGCTCAGCCACATCCCCAAAACTGGAGCCAGACCCTCAAAGCTGCTTTCTTACCTAAAGGGTTTCGAAAATCCCAATGAAACCCATGCAGGCTGGGATTCAGCTCCTCAGTTCAGTGGTAGTTCACCGTTTAACCAATTTAGGTACTTTAAAACTCTCGATAGGTACTTTATGAGCTTCTTATAGCACGTATGTTTGAAAATAGCGTATAAGCATGGAAGCCAGCTCACCAGTTTCTGTTAATCTTCCTCATGTAGAAGTCACGTGTTTTGTATGCAAAGCATTTGAATAATCTGCATCTTTCCAGCATATATTTTTAAATTTGGAACGGATCCAGAGGAAGGCCAATAAGATGATCAGAGATGGTGCACCTCCCTTATGAGAAAAGATTGAGGGCACTGGGCTTGTTTAGCTTGGAGAAGAGAAGGCTCCAGGGAGACCTCACTGTGGGCTTCAGTACTTGAAGGGAGCGGATAAACAGGAGGGGGAACGGCTGTTTGTGAGGGTGGGTAGTGATAGGACAAGGGGGAATGGTTTTAAACTGAGACAGGGGAGGTTTAGTTGGATATTAGGAGGAAGTTTTTCAGCCAGAGGGTGGTGAGGCACTGGAACAGGTTGCCCAAGGAGGCTGTGGATGCCCCATCCCTGCAGGCATTCAAGGCCAGGCTGGATGTGGCTCTGGGCAGCCTGGTCTGCTGGTTGGTGACCTGCACATAGCAGGGGGTTGGAACTGGATGAGCACTGTGGGCCTTTTCAACCCAGGCCATTCTATGATTCTATGAAATTTTAATTAAATGACACTGTTCTTGCTGCTCAACTGAATCCCAATTTCAACTTGTTTTGACAAAAATTACCAATAGTGAATACGCATTGGTCTGTACTTCCTAGACCAACAAAGCATGTAAAAAAAAAAATTGAGCTTAAATACCAATTCTGACTATGAGAATGTAGGCTATAATTAATGGACAATGCTTTCGCATTCTTTTGGTAGCAAACAGCACCAAATTAAACTTGGATACTGAATTACTGTATTCTTATTGCTACACAAGTCAACAAGCATCCGGCTGTCTTCAGCAGAATGGTTCAAACTAGATGAATCAATTTTTAAAATGAAAGTTCCTTACTTGTGGTTTTAAACCACGCCTGAAGTTGCTGTTTTAATTAAAGCTGCTGTGAGCTTGGTGTAAATTACAGGGCAGGGAAGGTGATTCTTGCCTGAATTCTGGTGCTGTCTTACAAAATAGGCATGCTAACAGAGCACAGCACTTGGGTAAGAGCAGAGCATCAGGGAGACAAATGCAAGGTTATGGCTGCTTGTGATGGTGGAAATTTTTGCTCTTCTCTGAAGCAGATCATCCTACATTAAAATAAACCATCCACCAGGAGCCTTGTGCTTTTACTAGACCATGAATTGGCCCATATGGGACAATTCTGGGATGATAATTATGCTCCCTATAAAAGCTTTATTAATGCAGTTATTGGACTGTCTCTACCTTTTGTTATTTCTGAGTATTTCAGTTGTATGAGAAGTTGTGAATATACACTTTGTGATATGGAGAGGAGAAAAAAATCAGGTGAGGACAAGAAGGAAACCAAGTGACATCCTGCCTTGGGCTGCAAGTGAAAATTGAACTGAAATTCTCCCAGGTGAAAAGCTGCAGAATGAGTGTAGCTGAGCGTGGCTGGGCTCTTCCTCTCCTTATCACACCAATGCTACCTGGGGTCATTGCAAGGCAGCACAGCTGGAGTTTCCATTTCTATGGGTAGATCCTTGTTTGCATGCTTGGTGTCTGTTATCAGTGTTGTGGTGGTGACTAACTGCTAGAGCTTCGAAAGCTTGGGCTAAGGAAAGGGAGGAAAAATATCAGACCAAAGCTGTGACACTAATAAAACACCGATGTTACTTTATGGGCTGGTCAAGGCATCATGCAGCAGAGTCCTGTGTGCACCTTCCAATGACTGCACCTCATCTCTGGTCTGGAATAGAATCATAGAATCATAGAATTGTATGGGTTGGAAGGGACCCTTAAAGATCAGGTAGTCCAACTCCCCTGCAGTGACCAGGACACCCACAGCTAGATCAGGTGCTCAGAGCCCCATCCAGCCTGACCTTGAGTGTCTCCAGGGATGGGGCATCCACCACTTCTCTGGGCAACCTGTGCCAGTGCCTCACTACCTTATCATAAACAAATTTTTCCTTATATCCAACTTAAATTCCCCCTCTTTAAGTTTGAAACCATTTCTCCTTGTCTGATCTCTCTCTCAGCCTCCCACCCATATTTCCCCACTGAACCATGTCCCTTAGTACCACATCTACATGTTTCTTCAGCACTTCCAGGGATGGTGACTCCACCACCTCCCTGTGCAGCCCATCCCAGTGCCTGATCACTCTTTTGGAGAAGAAATTGTTCCCAATACCCAACCTGAGCATTCTGTGGCACAGCTTAAGGCCGTTCCCTCTCATCCTATCACTAATGACATGGGAGAAGAGGCCAATCCCCATCTCACCACAGCCTCCTTTCAGGCAGTTGTAGAGGTCTATATGATTTCTCCTGAGCCTCCTCAGGGTGAGGATGGAGGACCACAGACTGCTGGGGTGTGTACACCTTCCCCCTCAAAGCAATAGGACAAAAGGTTACAAATAAATTAAGACTCCATTAGTCTTTGCCTCTCCAATGTATCTTAGCTGTGGCAGAACGGACAAAGCAATTGTTTTATGGACAAAGAAGTTGTATCCCACAGACAGATGTCCACTCAGTGCATGCAGAAGGATGAGCGGGGTTGGTTTAGGCTTGTGCACCAGCAAATTGTGAAGCAGAGCTGAGCATTTTTGTGGTTGATGGGATGGGAACCAAAGAGAAACCAGCCTGAGTTCCCAGGGCTGGCTTTTTAACTGCAAGTGCAGCTCAATGCGATGCAGAGACATTCCTAGAGCTCATTAATAAAGTAGTGGAGAGATCATTAAAGCACCTTTCCTTGAGGAGAGCCTCTTAATTTTGGAGATGCAGCAGATACAGAGGGTATGCTGTGTAACTTCCCTCACACCTCCTGGTAAATTAATGTTTCAGAGCCCTGCAGACTTCGTGGCTTCTGGGAGCACAAACAAGCTAAAATGGTTCTTTCAGGTTGGGAGAAGCACTGCATGTTGGAAATTAAAATACTTCCTCTGTGGTTTGTGTGTAAGATGTAGCTGGTGTTTCTTCTGACATCTGTGGAAATGGAGGTTCTGGTTTCTGTGCTCAAATAGCATTACTGGAAAATGGAACAGTTGAATAGAATTGCCCTAAGTGGAGAACTACTCATCCCTCTTGGAAAGTGCAAGTTAGAGACCAGTGGCAGTGTGGCATCAAAGCTCCCTGGGCAGCTCCTGCACCTCTTGGGTTGCTTTGGGTGATGTCGTGTAGGGATCTGAAGCAGCAGCAGTGCTTCTGACCTTGCCCATGGCTTCATGCTCCAGCTCAGGAGGAGCAGACAAGCCTTTGTTTGTCACCATTCCTTGATGAACCACGCTAGATGCTCTTGGCATGTATATTTTTAAAAGGAATTGAGGGTTTTCTCCAGGGCTGGGCAACCCACCTGCAATAACCAACCATCCTTTGGGTATGGATGCCCTATCTGGAGGTGCAGCTGGGTGCAGCCCAGAAGCTCCCCGTACTCAAGACCATCCTAGATCTGTGCAGTGAGAACTGAATGGCTACAACTTGGCAAGGTCTGAAGCTGTATGTATTTATAATACGTGTATTGACAGCTAAGAACAAATGACATTTCTCACTTAGCGTGCACTCATTTCAGCTCGATGTCAATGCAGGGCACTTGGGGGAGAGCAAACAGATCTTCTTTCATTTTTTTCCCCCTCCTACTGTATATTGTTACCTACTACAAGTGATATTTCAGATGGCAGAGTATTAGTGGTGATGACACCCTGGAGAATATGCATGCCTTAAAAAAAATAAAAATAAAAATCCAGGAGCAATTTTCCTGTTGCAGACTGGTTTGCAGCACTGAGAAGTTAAAAATAAATAAAGCAAACTTGGGAATTGCACAGCGAGCACATTTTCTGTGGAATTACTGAGAAAGAAGCCCATGAGGTCAATTGAGTAGAAATGCAAGTTAAGACAAAGCAGTTCTAAATTAGTAGCTGTCAGGAGAGAGCTAGTTTGGCAGAAAATGTTAAACTGGAAGGAGTTGTAGCCAAGAATGAGTTGCTAGTAGACTCATTAGCACATGGGGAAGATAGGTTTCAAGTTAAAGGTCTCCTTAAAAAGGAGAAGGATTAAATCTTCTTTTTCAGACTGAGGAATTTCAGGGTCAGATTTCTGCCCCAGACTATGGGATGTATCAAAACTGGGATGAAACGCAAAAATATCATATGAAACATCCCTAAATGAGTGGTTGTGGAGGCTGAGGGTTGGGAAGGAAGCCTGGGGTAAGAACAGGCTTTAAATGACTGCAGAAAAATGTACAGAATTGGAGCACAGTCATCAAAGCAAGCCTAGCCTCTAAAATACCTGACTCCTCCTGGAGTCTGCATTAATATTCACTGGCTGCATCTATAATTGCTATAGGAAATCGGGTGAGTGATGATTTGGGCAGGAAGATGATCTTGCTGGGAGACATAGAGAGCTGATTGTCTTGACTTGCACATGTGCTGCCAGTCATAACTTTTGCAAAATGGGCACAGTGTGCAGTGCAGTGAGCGTATTGATGCTGCTGTTCACTTCTCACACACTCGGCAGCTGTCCAGGTGTGTGAAGAAGAGGTCTTGGGAGGAGAAATGAGGTTCTCCAAGAGAGGTGGGGCCAGACCACATGTCCTCATGGTGCCTGGCAGAGGGGGAGAGGAGGGATGTGTGGATGAGGAGAAGGATCGCTGAGCGAGAGGTTGAGTTCCAAGCCATCACTGAGGCGTGAGGATCACTGAGATCCTCCAGTGATGTCCAGTGGATGACAGGCTGCCATGGGGCGTTTGAATGCTTGGTCTTCAGTTAAAGACTTTATCACTTTCTCTCAAGCCAGCTGTATTTGTCTTCTCTGTCCCTCCAGTCCGCTGAGCTGTAGCACCACCAGCCACCAACCCTTGTGTGAGAAGAGCCACATGTGAACTTGACCCATAAGAATTTCTGCAGTAAATGCCTCCTTCCCCCAGCTCATCCACCACATTAGAAGCCAATGGTACGACCGAGGAGGAGGAGGCGAGGTTGCACGGCTGGGGCAGGGAGCAAGGTTCAGATGTGCACACATAAATCAGCCGTGAGCACTGGGAAGCCACAGCCTCCGATGAAGGCATGGCCTTTGATGAGGTGACAAATACCTAACTGATCCCAGCACAAGCCAACTGGGCTGAGTGCTTGTGATCAGACGGGCTGCAAAAATGTGTGCTTGAGTTTCACAGAGTCACAAAAATACGAATCTGAGAGGCCTAGAAGGCAAATCAAAGGCAAGCAAAGCTTGGTGTGCTTGTGGGGCTGGGAGTGATGGGGCTGGTGTGCAGCCACCTGCTGTGGGGTCCTCAGTAGGACAGTGTGCATTACATACATGTGTGTGCATGCTTCTATATATACACATGTGCATGCCTGTGTGTGCATGTATAATGTATATAGAACCACTCGTGCTGAAAAACACACTGCAATGAAACATAATGGGAAATAGAATAGCTGTGGGGTTGTGACATGTTGTTGAGGAAGCGCTGGGGACATCAAGAGCCGTGCTTCTGTCACCAGCACCATCAGCTGAAGGGAAAAGAAACACAAACAGGTGTTGTCCATGGATGGTCTGAGCTGGAGAACCACGGCTTTTGTACTGAGTGAGTGTCCATGCGGTGGCTTAACAGAGGCAGGTGGCTGAAGGAGGAATGGGAGCCTTTATCCATGCAGATGGCAACAGAATAGGAAGCATTTATTATATGTTATATTATGAGTATATATTTAATAGGAGTTATGTGGTTATAGCTCTGTCTCAAATGTATGTGGTTGACTCCAAGCTGTGGATTTCAGGAAACACTGAGCTCTGCAAGGTTCTGGGTGAAAGTGGGCTGATGTACTCATCTGGCTTCCAACCCTTTGCCACTCCACCCTTTGGCTGCAAAAAGCATGGTGTTGTGTATTTTTTGATGGTATTGAAGGCAACAGATCCTTACCTCCTTTCTGCTGTGTTCATTAGGAAAAAAAAGTGTGTCCACGATGTTGATAGCAGTGGGTTTCTGCTGTAGGAAATGGGTTTGTATTTAGGTGGTAAAGCAACAAATTAAAGCAGGGGGTGCAGCTGAAGGCAATCATCTGTCGGCACGATCCAGTTTTGCTGCCCCAAGCCAAACTTCATGTTTTAACACGCTGCTTACAGCAGTGGCAGTTGGAGGGTCACCCATCTGTCTGCACAGAGGTGACAGAAGCAAAGTCGGCTTCTCATCTTTTTATCACTTCATATGATAAACTTGTTCCAGGGAGATTGAAGAGAAGTAAATAAGTGCTAGATTGGAGGCTTTGTTTTGTTTTGTTTTGTTTTGTTTTGGTCATAACTGCATGGGGTAGGAGGGACGTGGGGAGCAGACACCCCTGAGCACTGATCTGAGCAATGCGACGGGGGGGCAGCGTTTATCTGGAGGGAGAAGTGTGAAACTGAAACCTTTCACCTCGTGATGAAATTTGCTCATCCCACCACCCACCAGCAGAAAGTTTTGGGTCTCACCATTGGTACAAGATGACTGGGGGGGTTTCCAGTGCTCTTTTAAGGAAAGAAAAAATAATAAATTCCCTTTTTTTCAATATTGAAATATTGAAATTCTACATATGAAGAAGAGATGAATGGTTTCACCTCCTTGAGGGAGAGCTTCCTCAACAGGATCAAGGATTTGGGACGGTTGCACACGCCCAGCCAGCTCTTTGCATGGATGTAGTGCTGCTGGAAGGACACACGGATCTGTCAGCATGCAGAGACCCCCAGCTGCTGCCATGGGTCAGCTGCAGGCTGTGGTATTAATAGCTTCAGGAGTTGCTATTAATGCACTCTGGGCAGCAGCGAGCTGTACTGCCACAACGTCTGATGGCACACTGAGTTTAAACAGCTGAAATGGATTTCAGCCTTCAGAAGCAATATAAATTCTATTATTCCAATGAAAGGGGACCTGCAGGGTGGCTGCCCACTGGGCATTGCTCCTCCAGCTCCTCACACCCACGGAGGCACGAGTGCTTTACTTCCCAGAGCCGATGCACGCAGCTTTGGGTGCTCGGAGAGCAGAGCCTAATGGAGTTCTCCTAATGGAGAACTTCCCATTCCCTGGGGAGCAGCAGCCACCAGTGGCTGTGCAAGCGCTGGAAAAGATGAAACTCAAAGAAATAAGCGGAGGAAAAATTAGTATTTTAATGCACGTAAAGCCCATGCAGGGGGAGTTGAGCTTTGCAGTGCCTCGAGGCTTTGCTCGTCACTGAGCTCCCACGACTTTAAAGCCCGGTTATGTTTTCAGTATGCAGTGCAGGAGCTGCAGCAAAAGGCCTTGAGCTGGGAAGGAGGATGGCACTGCTGGTGCAGGACCTGGGCTGACTCCACGGGGTGGTAATGGGAAGCTGAATTTGCTGCCTGTCAGCCTCTCCTGCAGGCCAGCATTCCCCAAGTCATACCAAAACGATGGCTGCATTCCCAGGAGCTGCGTGTAATGCAAATCTTTCATGTTCCCAGGTGCAATTTGCTCTGATAAGATGTACGAGATCGCTGTCAAACCACCGCTGCCTGCATTTCTCACACTCACTTGTCACTTGCAGCAGGGATGGGCTTATTGATGAGTTAAATGCCTGCCCTGGCATTCCCAACCCCTTCCTTGTTTCATTTCAGGAACTGTTGAAAGTTTTCTCTATTTAAGAGGCACCAGCAGCCTGCCCTGAGGAGTTTTTCCCTTTTAGCAGAAGGTCACATGGGAAAGTTGAGCTTTTCTTGCACAGAAGTTGATGCAATTAAAAGGGAAAACGAAACACTATTGTTACCAATGCTGAGAACTGAAAGGTGTGACATAACTTGCAGGGACTCACATTTCAAGCTGGGAAAAGCCGTTTTAACCTTATTACTTGGGGAGATCCATTGCTTCTGCTGTGACCAAGCTGCTGCCTCGGAACCTTCCTCTTCTCAGGACTCAATATTGCAAACTGTTGTGTGAGTTAATTTTGGAAATCCTGCTGAAGTGCCTCATCCGGCTGCTGGCCTGGGTGTCTGCATGCCGCTGTGTTTCCTCCGTCTCCAACCTATAGGAATGTTCTGGGGTTATTTGCAACCTGGAGGGTTGGAGTTAGGTTTGGGGTTGGGGCTGGGGTTAGGGTTAGGGTTGTTAGGTTGGGGTCAGGGTTAAGGTTAGGGTTGGGGTTAGAGTTAGGGTTATGTTTGGGGTTAAGGTTTGATTTAGGATTAGGGGCAGTGTTAGTTTTAGGGGCCAGGTTTGGGTTAGGTTTGGGGTTAGAGTGGGGTGATGACCACTGCTGTGTGAAACCTTGGTATCAGAGGATCAAGTATGCTGATACGAGGCTCTTCACTTTGCTATTGGAAGTAATTAGTGCTGCTTGTTGCTCTTAATTCCTCACCCAGTGTTAAGTGATAAAGAGCCCTCAGTTCTTGCTACAGAGAAATTCGATTTCCAGATTCAGTTGCACTTTGAGTTTTTTAATTAATCCAAGCTGGGAAAGAGAGGATGATGAGAATATGCAGAGATTGTATGGGAGAACTTGAAATCTCTGCTTTCAATGGGCTTATTCCTAACCTAAAACATCTGCTTCTGGTTTTTCAGAAGGGAGCAAAACGAATGAAAACCTCCTGCCTTGGAAGATCAGAGGTGGGGGTAGGTGGTGTCTGTACACTTTCATTAACCAAATCCCAACGTTTCCTTGGCTGCTATCTCCTTGGACTTCAGAGTTATAATGGGGTCAGTATGTGGATGGAAAACCTCTCTATCCAAATCTCCAGTGCTGCATTAAGCAGGTGGCTGCTTATGACTTTAAATGCCAAGGAGTGCATAGGGTGGGGTGTTAACATTGCAGTGTCACGTTACAAAGAAATATTTTTTGAGAAGGTATTTTGATTGCTCTATCTACGGTGCATCCAGTGCTGAGTGCAAGGACAGCACTTGGAGGCTCTGTGAAGCAGCTCCCCTGCTGACAGTGGCTCTGTGTCTGATTGCAGCTCTGGTGAGGCTTCCCATTCAAATACTTCCGAGTGATTTTTTTAGGCTGCTTGGACCTTCTCCAGCAGAGTACACGCACAGTTAGGCCAACCTTCACTTATTTAAAAAGTTACAGCTTTGGGGTTTTTTAAAGCATTACACAGTGCCAAGTCTAATGTGGTGGTCCAAGGCATGGATGCAGTTGGAGAAATGCATAGAAATACATTACTCTTGGAACAGGTTCAGAAGAGGGCCACTAAGACGATCAGAGGGCTGGGGCACCTCTCCTAGGAAAGAAGGTTGAGGGAACTGGGCTTGTTTAGCTTGGAGAAGAGAAGGCTCCAAGGAGACCTCATTGTGGGCTTCAGTACTTGAAGGGAGCGGATAAACAGGAGGGGGAACGGCTGTCTGTGAGGGTGGGTAGTGACAGGACAAGGGGGATGGTTTTAAATTAAGAGAAGGGAGGTTTAGGTTGGATATTAGGGGGAAGTTTTCAACCAGAGGGTGGTGAGGCACTGGAACAGGTTGCCCAAGGAGGCTGTGGATGCCCCATCCCTGCAGGCATTCAAGGCCAGGCTGGATGTGGCTCTGGGCAGCCTGGTCTGCTGGTTGGTGACCTGCACATAGCGGGGGGTTGGAACTGGGTGAGCACTGTGGTCCTTTTCAACCCAGGGCATTCTGTGATTCTATTCTATGATAACAATTGCCTTTCTGCCTTTGTGTTTCCATCTGTGTGTGCCAGCTGTGCCACCCAACTGAATTTTGCAAAGAACAGTGGTGATTTAAGACGGCATCTTGGAAGGAAGCATTTTATCACCCTGCTGGCACGGCTCAGCCATGGGGATGGCTGCTTTGGTGCCATCAGCTTGGTGGTGACAGATGATTGCTTCTACTGGAGTGTGAGGAGCGTTTGGCTCACCCAGCTGTGGGAGGGAGCGCCGTGTGGTGGTGGGGACACCCACCTGGGGCTGGAACAGGACATTGGTCCTCAGCCGTGGCTCCAGAGCTTTCCAGATTCACTTCCTCTCCTTGGTATGTGGGAGTTTTTATTTTTCAATCCTCAGTTCCTAAGGATTGCCAGAGAAATGCAAGGAAGTCCTGATTTTGGAGCAGATGTTGGCTTTCTCATGTTGACAGGGCTCAGAAATGTCCATTATTTTGACAGTAATTCTCTCAGCTGAAGACCCTAAGCCACGACCCGGAACACTTGCTTGCTAAAAGACACAGAATTTTCTTTACAGACACATTTGAGTTATATCCTGAATTATGTCAGCTGAACCGCTATCGTCAGTAAATCTCAATTCCATCAGACAGATATTTTATAGCTGTATACATTTACAAATACTTAGTAACATTACTTTTATTCCTAACACCACTTCATGGCAAAGAAAGCACCGCTTTATCTCCTTTCAAACATTTCTACATATCCAGTGCAAGAAGTTGGAATGAATATGGCCTTTACAAGTGAGATGGTTGTGCCAAGCATAAGGGCACGATGCAGTCTGTAAACTCTTGTTCATTGCACAAGTTGCAGCGCAGTTCTTGCTATGGGAATTACTTAGGGCCAATGGCTAGCTGGTTTCTGTACTTCATCTTGTTCTTTGTACCTCTTGTCATCACCCATAATTTGTTGCTTATTGTTCCAACCCTGCTCTGACACGGGGATTATTAGTTTGCTCATAAAGTTCTCCGGGGCTGAGGATCAGCAATGGATCAGTCTGGGGATGTGAAAAGGATGGGGAGAACTGGTGAGTGAAGAGCAACGTCAGTAATAAATACCCAGACTGTATTGGTTTTTTTTTTCTTCTTTTTGATAGCAGGTCCCTCAGAGAAGAAGCAAAGCCCAGCTGCCATGCACTTCAGCCAGAGCTTCGCTTGGGTGAAGGCACTGCAGGCTGGGACCTCAGAAATCAGAGAGTGCCACTGGGGGGCCAGCAGTGCACAGCTTGTCACAGCAGCTGCTAATTCCAAATCCAGGCCTTCAGGGTGAAATCCAACCCCCAACCTCAGCTGAGTGAGCTCAGCTTTTTTCTTCCTTCTGTCTCTTCAATGACACTCCTAGCTTCAGCCCTACCAGGACTAGTGCAGTGCTTGCAAGCTAATATTTAATTTCCCTTCAGCCACAGCTGGGCTCACCTGGATTAGAGTCAGCAGGAGGAAGTATAATTTTCCATGTTGTAATGTTATTTTTGACTCTCAGATGTGCTTTGCTGTAACAGCAGGAAATGTCATCCTCTGTTCGAGCCGCAGTGCTGGGGCAGATCCCTGTTGGAAGGGGCTGGGCTGTATGTGAGGAGCTAGGGCTGTTAGCACTGGATTCAGTTAAGGTGACTGTCACAGCGAACAGAGTTTGAGCAGAACGGGAACGTGCAAAATGTTTTCAGAAATTGAGGTAAGGAAGAAATTGCAAGCTGCCACTTGCCGTGCCTATTTCCCAGTGGTCAAGCTGCAGTGAATGTCAAGCTCAATATTGCATAAATAATCATTAAAAGATGAATAGTGGGGTGCTTGATGCAGTTCTGAATCTAATTAGAATGTTTTCTTGATCTGAGCAGGATCTTATTTTGAATATTAAGTGTTGGGCGATGGAAGATGTGTGAATTCTCACCTAAAATATTTAACAGCAGATCTGTGTCCTTCCTTCTAAATCAAACAAACCAGTGGAATTGTTTATCTTTGAGCCATGCAAAAGAAAAGTGGATGCCAGATATGGTCTAAGTCTCTTCACACCAAGAATCTGTCCTCTGAAATATATTTGCTGAAAGAAACAAACCCAGCTCCAGATTGGTGCAGTCCAATTGCTTTCCTAGCTGCAGGTTTGCATTTGGTTTTGGCTCTCATAGCAGGCCAGCTCCTTCCCACCCCACTGCTGATCTTTATTCCTGACCATCATGTTGACATTTTCTTATTTCCCCCATTCTCTGTTGTGTGCTTTTTAATGTTGTTCACCTGGATTCCTCTGTGCATGGCTAACACCAGCACTCTCCTCCAGACACTGTGTGCAACACTGGAGGTGACGCCGTGGAGGAACCACACCTCTTGCTTTGGGAGATCATCGTGCCCACAAATGGGACTTGGTGAGCCTGCCCAACCCATGGCCAAGACTTTCCTGCAGGCTTCTTGCAAGTGAACCAGGCTTTGTATGGTAGCTTTTTGCCTTTCCAATTGAGAGAGAAACATGGAAGGCAATGCCAAGCTTCGAGACTAAATCCAATCCTTGTCTGTTGCCCCCAGAGAGGGACACTAAGATAATCAGAGGGCTGGGGCACCTCTCCTAGGAAGGAAGGTTGAGGGAACTGGGCTTGTTTAGCTTGGAGAAGAGAAGGCTCCAGGGAGACCTCATTGTGGGCTTCATTACTTGAAGGGAGCGGATAAACAGGAGGGGGAACGGCTGTTTGTGAGGGTGGGTAGTGATAGGACAAGGGGGAATGGTTTTAAAGTGAGACAGGGGAGGTTTAGGTTGGATATTAGGGGGAAGTTTTTCACCCAGAGGGTGGTGAGGCACTGGAACAGGTTGCCCAAGGAGGCTGTGGATGCCCCATCCCTGCAGGCATTCAAGGCCAGGCTGGATGTGGCTCTGGGCAGCCTGGGCTGCTGGTTGGTGACCTGCACACAGCAGGGGGTTGGAACTGGGTGAGCATTGTGGTCCTTTTCAACCCAGGCCATTCTGTGATTCTATGATTCTGTCTTATCTGTATTAGAGCATTTCCTCTTGTAGCGCATTTCCTTTTGAATAATAGTAAAAAAAAAAAAAAAAAAGTAATTTACAGATTTGATTGATGTATCATTGCAATTAATTTGATAATTTTCTAAATTCTGTTATTCACACTCACTTTCTTTAGGCATTTGGGAGTAGAAATACCCTGATATCTCTTGGGAGGATCTCCAGGATGAGAGGACTGATGCAGCTGGTGCTGCACCATTGCTCTTTTTGCTTTGCCCAGGAGGCAACAACTCTTTCACTTAACATTGCAAGAGTGCGTGCCAAAGCAAAACCCACAGCCAAAAACTGGGAGCGGCTGTGGGGTTGAGGTTTGGGAGAAGAAAGGGAGGGATGTGCTCAGGAAGGTGCACCTCGCTCCAGCCTTCTGGGACAGAGTCAGGCTACCAAATGCCATTTCCACTGATGTGATGGTCGGAGTTACTTAACGTCAACTCAGTTGATTCAGCAATGGATGTTTTCATTAATTCCTCCCCAGAAGTGGCTTCCACTGGCAGTCTGGTTGTTTAGCTGGAAATAAGGGCGTTCTCCTCCTGATAGAGATACAGGCAAGGTGTGCAAAGTTGGTAATTACAGGCTTTCTGAAAGCCTAAATGCGGATGCTGTGTGTCTGTCAATGAGGTGGCATTTTGTTGTCACCATGCTGGTCTAAGGCATGGAAGGAGTTTATAGGGACTGGCCGTATCTTTCGGTAGACCAGCTGGCAGGACTGATAAAAATGGGCAAGGGCTTAGGTGTGCTGGTCTGGTTATTACTGTTCCAGTCAGTTTAGTTGGTCTAATAAAAAGATATGACTTCTTACACGCTTGAATTCTCCTGTATGCTGGTAGCTTCTAGGTATTAATGTAAAATTCATATTTTTACATGAATGATCAACTTTTACCACTCGGAGATAGGCAGGTAAATCTACCAACCTGATCTTTACTCAACCTGCTTAAATACATCTCTGAGCTTTTACCTGCTTCTACCAACCTTGCTTGTTGCCGAGCTCATTTTCTCAAGGGTTAATCGAGAGCAGATTTTCTGAACTCGAATTATTTCTGCCTGATCTGATGCAGGGCTCCTTCTAACCCCCTTTAGTGGAAGAGGTTATATGAATTATCAAGGGTTAGACTATGAAAAAGTTGCAGTTAATTAGAAATTCAGAACTTGGCCTTCAGCCAAAATACAATTTTCTTTCTCTACTCCCAGTTTGAAACAAAGTTTTGCTGCGCATCTTAGCCTAAAAATTCAGAATAACTTGCTTAGCCTCTTGTCTACCCTTTATAGCATAATCCAACGAGTTATAAATGCACAGAAGTTTTTCAATAAAGCAACTCAAACATAGCAGAAGTTTTCGGTGTCTGGCTTTGAGTTGCTCTCTGTGGATGTTTTCTATCCAGGCTTATCTGTCCTGAATGGAAGAGCTCTCCTTAATGTGTGCATACAAGAAACCGCATCCCAAAAGTCTGCAGGAGTGAAACTCAACCATGCAGATTCCTGCTGCTGAGCTGCAGTATTTGCCATGATGCAAGTGATGATGCCCCAAGCCCAGAGACTTTGAAAGCACCTGGCCCTGGGCAGCCTGGTGGAGCTGTGGATGTCCGTGTTCACTGCAGGAGAGTTGGACTAGATGGCCTTTAAAGGTCCCTTCCAGCTCTGCGGATACTGTGATTCTATGAACTGAAGCAATGAAAATGAGGAGGAAACACCACACCTGGCATCTTACCTTTGTAGACTTGTGCTTTTAGTTCTGAATGTTCAAACTTCAAACATCAGCATTGCATTTGCTATCTAAATCCAACCGTGAACCCTTGGGATGTAACTTAGACCTGCAGCTTGGGCTGCTCCATTCTCCAAACGTTCTGACTTTAAGGTTATGAGGGTCTCAGGCTGTCTCTCCATGGCTTTACCCAAATATGCTGCATCTCCAGGTGACCAGCACTCAGCTGCTGCTGGTTTATATCCTTCTGAGATGCTGCAGCTCTGAACTGGCAGAACATCCATGCAAACGTGAAGCATGAGGTGTGGGGAAACGCATTGTGTGCCAGTTTTCCAATCCTGACCAGGAAAGAAGCTCTTTGCTGCATCAGAAATATGCTTACCTCTGAAGCAGAACAGAACTGACATCGAGAGCTATAAAATACAGTTCTTAGTAGCTGGTGGGTCTTATTATTTTTCTGCAAACAAAGCTTCTGTCCTTGGGTTTTTCAGCTTGGCAAGTCTTTCCTCTGCACAGTGCTGTGCTGGCACGAGCCCATGGCTGCACAGCGCATCCTCCAGCAGCAGCAGGGTTGGAAGGAGAGGCTGCATGGCATGCAGGCTTCTGTCCCACTGAATGCTGCTCCAGTGTGGCAACTTAAAATAAACGTGTTTATGCTGGGAGTTAAAATAATAATGATAATAATAATAAAAAAATCAAACAAAAAAAATCCCAGCAATTATTTGAAGGCCGTGCTCTCCCAGAACGCTTAAAACTTAATCAACCCGAGTGATGGATCCGTGATAAACGTCAGCTGCAGACCCAACTGAGGCTGCAGGCTGTCCAACCCAATGCTTGTAGCAGAGGTCACAGTCAAAACCTGCAAACTCTTTCCCCAGTAACTCAAGATATGACTCTCCCCATTGCTCATCTGTCCCTCCCATGCATATTCCTAAGCAGATGATTCTGTGTTAAGGCAGTGAGGGACCATTAATATCTGCACAGTTTTGATGCCCTCAGGGAATAGTGCTACCAAAACTTGCAGTGCTTTTCCTGCCTTTTTTTGAGTTGAATCCCAGATGAGGAACTGGTATTCCTGCTTATCATCCCTCGTCTTCAAGGAGAAAGCCACAGAGCCCCAGGTATGCACGGCAAGGACAGCTGCCTCCTGTCATGCTCAAAACACCTCAGGATAGGAAAGCAATACACTCCCTATTCCACCTTAATGGTTTTATAATCACCCCCAGCCTTCGTTTTATTCTTCTGCCCATTCACTATTTTAATTATGATTTTTTTTAATCTCCCCGGGCACTGAAACCTCTTGGATTTTGCCTTTCGGTTCAGTTATTTCGGGAACTCATTAAATGCCCAGGTCACGTGCTCGTTATTAGAAAGTGAAAACAAGTCCCTGGCTGTGCCATGGGAGAGACTTCATGGTGAATTACCGTAGTTAAGTAGTGGCTTAACAGCTTGAGACTCTTCTAACATTAGGCAGGGTTTTTTTAGACCCTTAATGCATGGCAGATTATGATGCTTTCTGTACTGAATGGTATGAGGTTATTGTCTGTGGTTGCCTTAATATGGCTCTTTGTAGAGGGATAACATGCAATCCTGTGCATGCTGTAGAGGAATTAGGTAATGTTCTCTGTTTGACGAGAACAAGAAATGATTTAAATCAAGGGGGAAAAAAACCCCACAATAATAAGCAAAACTCATCCTGCTACTTAGCTACTTTTACAGATCTTTCTAATAGGATTCAGACTGGAAGCGAAGTTGAATTGTGATGTGATTCATCAAACTCTGAATTTCACTGGAGTGCCATACATGGGTAAAACTATTTGCTCTGAGTTGTTCCTCTGGTGCCATTCCTCCTGACACTGAGATCACTGAAGGCTGTTGTGAAGCTGGGGCATCACAAAACCCCACGAGTTGCTTTGAGGAGCATCTTTTGGAGGCTGGACACAGCAGAGAGCGTTAATTATAATTATGTGTAATGCTGTATTATAATTATGACTCTGATTCTATGAACTGGGTAGAGCAATAATCCAGAGGTCTGCAGAATTCTGTTCTTTAATCAGTCACAGGTTGATGTGCTCAGTCGGATGCATGGACAGGTGTGCATGCTTAGAGAGCTGTATTCTAAAGTGAGGACAGGTGATGGGAATCCAGGGTAAACGTGTGAATACTCTCAAGTGTGTGCCTGAAGTTTGTTGCAGTTGGCAATAGGCTCAGTTTGCTCAGGAATCCTTTTATCTCTTATCAAACCGTGCTCCCTTAAACTTCAAATGAGCCAGGCTGGGTAAGGTCCCCTGCAGAGTGGTTTGGGTTCCTCAGTGCAGCATCTCCCTTGCTGGCATTCCATCCCTCCTGACCAACCCTAGCACCTGTTAGTTCCTGGGCTATGCTTTGCCTTTATCTTTGTTGCCTCCTAAAGAGTGCAGGAAGAAAAATGGCAGGTCAGCATTCCTTGCCTTTCCGTAGGAACATAGAATCAGGAAGGTTGGAAAAGACCTCTGAGATCCCCAAATCCCACCCCAACACACCCCACCATGCCCACTGCCCACATCCCTCAGTGCCAGATCCCCACGTTTCTGGAACACCTCCATGGACCCCACCATTCCCTGTGCATCCTGTGCCAGTGTATCACCAAATGTAAGCAAAATTTGTTCCTGATATCCACCCTGAAACAACTCGAGGCCATCACCGCTCATCCTAACAAGACCCAAAGAGCATTAGTGATGCTGGTATCCAAAGGAAATGGAAATCTGTGCTAACAGTGGAGCAGGACAACTTAATACATACTTAGGAAAAAAAAAAAAGACAGAAACAAAAGCAGCAAGCAGCATGTGAGAATCCATAGTAATTTTTTTCATAGATAAATGCCCATTTAATGTCAGAGTCAAAGCACTGAGCTCATCCTTGTCCTGCTGAGAGATGTGCACCTGACTGTGCATACTGCATACACAGCACTGGGGATGTATGCTGTGCAGTGTATGGGGGAATATTTCCTTTTGCAAATAATCCCAGTGCTCAGGACAAGCTCCAACCCAGCTGTTCTCTGCCTGTGAACTTCCCCACTCACTTGGTTAGGGCTGAAGCAGTTTAGTGTTTCCAAAGTACAAGGCAATGTCAAATAGCTTTGAATAAATATGAAGATCTGTATTAAATAACAAACAGGGGCAAACAGTGTGAAGGTAATTGGCCCAAAGCACTTGCATGCTGTATGCGTGCTGTTTTCTGTAAGAGGGGCTGATGCAAACTCAACATGGCACACATGAAAAGGATTAAAACCTCATTAACTAATTGCTTTCAGGATGAGTTTATTGAGGCCTGTTTCTGGAGGGGATCAGGTGGTTGTGCTCTCCTGGTGTAGTTGCAATCTCCTTGCTGCCTTCTAGCACCTGGAGGTAGAGCTTGAATGGCCATAAATGTGAGGACCGTGCAGAAAAGCTGAAGGACTCAGACACCTCTGAACCTTCCCCATGGACTTGCTTTGGTGGGCAGTGTTGGTGCTTGGTTGGACTTGATGATCTTAGAGGTCTTTTCCAACTGTAATGATTCTGTGATTCTATTCAAGACAAGAGCAACGCAGTGGTGGTCGACAAGGAGAAGCTGTTAGCAGGGTTTCTTTTCAGCATCCTGCTCTGCTTGGAGGCTTCTCGTTGGAATTTTGTGAGGGATAACAGCAGGATTCAATCCCTTCCTTCCTCCTATGTAGCTCCTTGAGAGTCTCCAAACTGGGGATAGTGTTAAAAGGACATAAAAATATTAGACAGAGCCCAAAGGGTGGCTGTGGAGGTGGGGAAGGGTTGAGCTGTGCACCACCCCTCAGGGCTCAGTTATGGATCAGTCCTCAACCAGGAGAGCCTTGAGCTGCCTGCACAAATGGCTCAGGCTGGCAGATGCGACAAAAAGAAATCCAAAAGGAGAATTAAAACACAAAGAGGTGTCCAGTGTGAGACTGAGAGTGGTTTGGGGGCTCAATAGCCTGATTATCTCACTTTCTTCCCTCTTGCTGCACTTGTTTCAATGCCTACAGTGACACACAGTGGTGATGAGTTCTGCAGTGCCAGAGCTCTGCCTCAGCTGTGCCCCGGGCTGCAGGCTGCTCAGAATTTGGCCACACAAGGAAGCTTTGGTTTTACCTCTTCCAGTGTATCACCTGCTTGTTACAGCTTTTTCTCATGATCAGCAGAGAGCTCTGGGTTTCATAAGCTGATTTATGCCACCAGTGCCACGTTCAAATCCTCTTTGTTTTTTTTTTTTTGTGATAATGCAATTTTTTATCCCTGTGTAAGCAGCAATGGCATAAGCTGTAGAGTTCTGCCTGGCACGTTTCTGCTGCTCTTTATGCTCCTGGTGCTACGGGAGCCACTAGGAAAGTGCTGCTCATCTGCTCCTTAAGAGAAGTCTTCCTGCACATTCCCCATCTGCTTCTGGATGTGTTGTTTGCAGAGGAGGTAGATAGCAGTTTTCATGAGGATTCTTTTTTTTTCTTTTTTTCTAGCACATCGTTGCTTCATTTTTCAAGAAAATTCTGATTTTTTTTTCCTTCCCCCCTTACCTCCCCCTCCAAACTCCCATTCAAGGAACAATTAGATGAAGCATTGGGCTGCCTGCCTGCTTGAGCCATTGCTGCACATTGGGTAGCTTCAACCTGAGCAATCCCAGCTTCTCCACCTATTAAGATAACCGTGCTGATAAGCTTGGTCTTGAAAGGTCTGAAAGGTGGGTGCAATCTCCCTCCTCTGGAAATTGCTCCTTGCTGATGTGTGGGTCAAGGTCAAGCTGCTGGCAGCCCGCATCCATCTGGAGTGCTGCCAGAGGGGTTGACAAACCTCTTTTTCTCCTATTTGAGAAGCAGTGCCTTGCTCCCTCAGGCTGTGTTTGCAGGAGGACCCCGGGGGCAGTGGGTGGGCAGTGATGCTGGGCTGCTCCTGACATTTTTTCCGCCTGCCGGTGCTCAGCCAATTGGCGAGGCTGGAGCAGCGACACATGAAATATGATGAATTTCAGCTGGGGGGGGTGGAGGGAGGACTGCCTGCTCCGTGGTTTGCACGCTGGGGGCTGCAGGGAACGGCCCTTTGCTGACTGCTCCCTGCCCAGGAGGATGCAATTGGCAGCCAGGTGCTGGGGGCACTGGGACACCCCCAGGGTGCTGAGCTTGGGGATACAGTGCTGCAGGGGGACCTGACCCCCCCCCCCCGACCAGCTCTGTGCTGTCCCCAGGGAGCTGCGTTGTTCGAGGAGGGCTGAGCAGTTTTGGAGGGGCTTTGGTTTGGTTCGTTAAACCGAAATCCCACCTCCTGGAGAATGCTTTATTGCCGTGCCAGGGCTGCTGGGTTCAAACTTTGCAGTCTGATCCTCGGTTTGATGGGAAGCACTTGACAGAGCCGTGCTGTGTTAACCCTCGCACAGCACCCGTCTGGGACCGAAACTGTTAATACCAAAAATTCAGTTGTAACCAATTCAACCCGGATCAGGAGCGGCCGCGCAGCTCCCTGAATCGCATCCAGCAGCTGTTCATTTTTATAATGACTGTGCATTTATCCAAGAGCCGAGTGGCAAGTTCTCTGTTTATTATTATTCCCCCCAGCGGGGAGGGCCGGGGGGGGGGGGGGGGGGGGGAGCGAATCCTATTAGAAAAAATATATCTATAATAATATTAATGAAGAAGGGCTGCTCACGCAAACCACACCTCCTCCTTTGCTCCGGCTGTGCCACCGCTGCCGCTTTATTAATTTATTTGTGCTGCGAGCGATGGTCCTCCAGAAGTGATAATTGGTGCACTGTATCTTTAAAAGGTTAAAACCCTTTTCAAAAAGGCCCAGACTCATAGTGGGAAAAGACAAGAGAGGCTTTGGCTGGCTTTGGATCCAGAAAACAGCTGCTGATTAGAGGCTGCGTCTTCAGGCTGAATTTATTACATATTTTTCAGCAGCAGGGATTCTAGGAGGAAGCTTCCGTTTGGGTTTCTTGAGCACGGTTTATTTTTATTCAGAGGAATAACAGAGGAAGGATTTGTTCCGGCTGGAGCATGCTCACAACCTGCAAGATCTCCCATTATTAAACTGCCTACTTTGGGGCTTTAATGTACATGTGTTTTGGTTTTTTTTTTTTTCCCTTTTTTTTTTTTTTAAATTATTAGCATTATTATTATTTGGCAGCGGGCATCTCTCTCTCTCTCTATTTTTTTTTTTTTTTAATAATTTATTTCGAAAGAAAGCTGATCTCGTAATGAGCTTTCTCCTTCCTCACTCGAAACAGGTGCTAATGAAAGAATGCAAATAGCACCGCCTGAGCCGAACATCTCATAAAGACGGGAGCAGCGCGGAGCGCGGATCGCTGCCGGCCCCCACCCCAGGTAGGCACCCGGTTATTTGTCGTGGCGTTTTGCAGATGGTCCATCCCCCCCCACCCCCCTTCCACCCCCAGCTCCTCACTGCGGCCGCACAGCGATTCCATTTTGCTTCCCCCGAAAGGTGTCAGGTTGCTGCTGTGTGTGACCGCGTATGGGCGATGAGCGGACATATAGATGTGTGTGCATCTCCGGGCTGATCTCTGGCTGTGGTCACCTCGGAGCTGTCACGGCCGCCCCGTAACCCCGTCCTCACCGCCACTCCTCTGCCTGCCTTCTCCCTCTTGGCGCATGAATTCATCGTCCGCTGACAGCAACTTCATTTTCTGGCGGTGTGAGTGGGCCGTTATGATTTCTCCCCCCCGGCAGCGTGGGGCTGCTCGCCCTCCTGGGCGATGCGGGGCGGCCCTGCTCCCTTCCCACCCTGCCTTTAGGAGCACAGACAGCTGTTACCTACAGCGGCCATCCGTGGATTTGTATTTGTTGTTAACGCTGGCATTTCAACACAACCCCGAATACCCTTCTGCCTGCACAAAGCCTCCCGACATCGCGTTTTATTTGCGTGTCGGCATCCGGGATGTGATCCTCAGAGGTCTGTCCTTTGCTGGCAGCAGGAGGTTTCCCTCGGCTCGGCGGTGCAGCAGCCCCATGCAGCACTGCTCTGCTCTTTGCTCACCCTCCAGCTTTTCCGCTCTGCTCTCCCCCAGCTGCACGCTTGGGTTTGCAGCAGGGACTGCAGTGGCCTCTCCGATGGCCCAATCCTGCCCTCCCTGGGATCCATCCGGCCACGTGAACCTCCGAGGGCAAAAAAATCAGCCCTTTGTCTGCAGTTGGTGTTTCTATCATCTCCTCTGCCTGCACGCAGTTTTTTTTGGCCGTTAAGGGAAGACTGCAAAAAGTTTACCCTGATTAATTGTGCGAACTGAGAGTGGGCAGCGCATGAAATAAAACACGTATTTTATACAAACAACCCCTTGGGGGCTTCCTAGAAAGAGAACTTGTGAATATTTAACCTGACAGATATAAGGTAATCAAACCTGAATATGCACCCCCCAGCCCCCCTCCCCCTTCTTCTTCCAAAAGCAAATAATTGTTAATTAAGAGCTTGATGCGGGGTGCGTGCAGACGAACATGATTAAAATATGATTAAAATATGCTTTTGACCCCGTGGTGGGGAGGTACTCCTCCAGGGCTGATTTTTGGCTGTGCTGCTCACAAGGACAGGCAGAGGGGTCCCTGTCTCCAGGGCTGTTGTCCCATGTCCTCCACTGATTGTATCCTTCCCTGCCCCATCTCTGGGCATCCAGAAATGCCAAATCCAGTGAGAGGGAAGCGTGTATTTCCCCTAGATCTTATGCTCCCTTGCGCTGAGCCAGCTGTGCTCAGCTCTTGCTGGTCTCAGTGCCATGCCAACAAACACGTGTACCCAATGCTGTGCTGTCGTTGCTTTGCTTCTTATTATTTTTTGGAGACTTGTTTTTAATCGAGTGGATGCAAGCCTTCCCAGCTGTGATGATGAAACATAGAGGCTTCTTGGTCTGTTTCCTCTTCCTGCTTGCTCTGTGGGTATTCTGTGAGCTGGTGCCATGTGGGATGTTGCTGCCCGTCTGTGGACCCAGGCTTGCTCAGGTCATCAGTGCTGGTGGGAAATGGTTTGGATGAGAAAGCCAAGCAGTTTGGGGACTGAGGAAGGGAAAGCGGCTTCCTTCCTAATAACCATCCCCAAGCGTTGCCTCATAGTGATGGTAGGCATCAGCTCCTGCTCTTGGGATGCCAAAACCCTCTGTTGCTTTGCTCAACCCCACCAACCCTCCCAGCAGCTGGAGTGGGACACACAAATCTTGCATCTCGCTGCAAGAGCTGATGCTCCTCTGCAGACCTGACTGCAGCTGGCACCACGTGGAGCTGCTCCCATGGAGTACCGTGGTGGGAGCCAGCATCCGTCTGACTTCTGTTCCTTCATCACCTCCTGAGAAAGGGAAGTGAAACACACACAGACTGTCACTCCCCGAGGAGCCCCAGTCACCCGATGCTATCGTGCTTGCAAAGGAAGCTGTTAATTATTTTGCTGGAAACAGTTGTAAACTTCTGTAAATGCATACGATGTGGCTTTCAGATGGGTTTTCCAGCATCGTGGTTCATTTTATGGAAAATATTGCAGTTGGCTTGCTCAATTGTGCTGTGCAATGGGGATATCTGCTGGGTGGGGTGATTGCTGTAGGTGGGTCATGGATCCCTCCAGGGCTCAGTTCCTTGGGTACAGCATACTTCTGGATTCCTGCCTGGTTTGGCAATTGCCAGAAATCTCAGCTATCTCTATGCGTGACATGGATCTGATGGGGAAGGCACCAGTGCCAGGAGAGAGCAGTAACCCAATATTGACCTAAACCCATCATTTTAAATTGGACCAGCTGGGAGAGAGCCTCTGCCTTATGCTGGTAGGAGCCCAAAGCACACTGGTCTTTTTGGCTAAAAAAAAATGTCTCCTTTCTCCATGGAAAGCTAAATACCTGCAGCTGGCCTGGCTGTGACACAGGTTAGGATGGATGCATCAAGGAGTATGGAGTATAACATCCCAGCATGTTGATTTACAGGGTGGTTTGAAGGTGCACGTGGTTATCTGAAGATCAGAGGAGTGCTGGTTGTTGCTTATCCATATTTAACCACAATGCTGCAAAATAGATGGCAGAATTCGTAGCCTGGATCTCCTTAGTTAGTTTTCTAAAAAGCTTGGAAAGTTTTATTTCAAGAATGGAAATGTACCAGCTATGCAAGCCATGGATTTGCTCCACTCTGATCTCAGTGGTGATCTGAGGTGGGGGGAAGAAAGCAGCACGGCCTTTTTTGTTCCTATTTAACCTTTCTGCATCTTACTTTCTCTTCTGTGTGGGAAATGGGGAGGAGGGAGGGGGAGCCCATTGGCCAAGATCTCAGTGTGAGTCCCTGGCAGACTGAAAATACGAGTAATAAGTTTTGACTCTAAGCTCCAACTGCAGACAGCAGTGCTTGCTTGCTGGGCCAGCACCAGTAGGAGAGGGAAACGCATGGGGGGAGGCACACATCTTACTGCACAGACAATCCATATGGTTGGATGTGGTTTAGTGCACAGATGATGCTGAGAGCAGCCCAGGCTCCTGGGGTTGTGGTGGGGTCTGTGCTGCTGGGAGGTGAATGTGGCAACCAGTTGCTGTCACCAGAAGCTGCACATGGTGTGGACAGCTTGGGGTCTCAGCAAGCTGCGTGTGAAAGCCCTCATGGCTGGAGGACGTGGGACACTGCTGGCGTCCCTGAGAGCAGAGGGAGTCCCAGAAATAGATGCAGGGATGGTCCCAGCCCGAGGTTGTGTTGTGACCCAGGATGCCCTAAGGACTCTGACCCTGATGGCGCCGGCTGCTGAGCATCACCCTGCAGCTGGAAGGGGAGGATCCCACAGCCCTGCTGCTCCAGGGCTCCTGAGTGGGGATCCCATGGGATGTTGGATGTGCTGATCACCCCCTCGAGCACCCCAGATGTTTAACAGCTGGGACAAAAAATGCAACAGAGAGAGACTGCCCCTTGCTCGCTTCCCCTCCCATGTGCCCATCTCATCGTTCTGGCAGCTCTTGATGTGGGATGCATGGGCATCTCTGAGAGGAGCTCGGTCGATGAAATCTGGTCGAGGAGGTGCCCGCGGGTGGCTGGACCATCTCCCATGGCTCTACAGGAAGGGCTCAAGGCTGCTGCTGACTCATGGCCCCCGCTTGGGGGCTGCCGGGAAAATGGAGTGAGTAAACCCTGATGTAAGGAGTAATCTGTTGAAAATAATTCACTGCGGAATTCATCGTTCTGTTCTGTGAGCGAGAAAGGCGAGCGCTGCTTGTAATGATGTCAGGATGATCTCAGAGTCCTTCAAAACACACCTCCGCTACAAACAAAACTTTTAACCCCCTTTTTTCAGCTGCCTCTTGAGTTGAAGCATGTTATACCTACCCCCGGTGGGTGTTGCTGCAGAATGATGAATTTTAAATCAAAAGGTCTAGAAGGTTTGGAGTAAGCAAAGGGAAAATTGACAGGGGTTTGGTTAGAACTTGTGTGGTCTCCCAAATAAACCTCATGTGCAGGACAGACACCGGGAGGTGCCCAGCTGTGCAGGCAGCATCCCCTCCTGCCCTAGTGCTGGTCTATCTCACCTGCATCCATCCTAGATCCTCTATTTCCAAGGAATTCCCAGTCCTCACAAGCCAGTTCCCATTTGCCCACAGGTTTCAGTCCCCCAAAACACATTTGTTGGCCCTGACTCTGTGTTGGCTGTTGCAGTCAGGATGGCAGTCCTGCATGTTGCAGGTGTCCCCATGCTGACATCCTGCTTTTGGTTGCTTAACTCGTATTCCCACCCTGAATTTTGTTTTTGGTTCTGGCATCTGAGTGAATTTTATAGGAGCGTGAAAACTGTTGAGCTGAACGGATAGTTTTGTTTTTAATGGCTGTACCAAAGCAGTCCGGTCAGGTTTCTGCAGAAAGCTATGTGTTGTATTTGCTAGAAGTGGGTGCTGTGTGCAACCTGGCATGGCCCATACATCTCCAGCAAGCATGGGCAACTTCTCATAGTTAAATTATAGCCAGAGCAAAGGATGTGGCTTTCAGCTGGGGCAGAAAATGTTCCCTTACTCCTCTGTTATGCTGTGGATTAAGAGTTGATGGGATTTGCTTTTCCTCTTGTGGAGATGTGGTGCTGAAGTGGCGTGGAAGTAGAATTTGTGCTCCTTGGTTGTACATTGCTTCAAGTTATTCTTCCTCCTCTTTGTGTGCCCAAAAAGCCGCACTCATGCTCTACCAGGACAATATAAAGACCAATGGTGTAGATGGTGTAGGTGGCTGGGTAAGATCTGGGGTTAGTATTAGCAGTGCTGGTGTAAGACAGCAATGACTTTCAGTCACACTTCTTCCTCTGCCTTCATTTTGCACCAATAAATGGGATAACTGAGGTGATCAGAGGGCTGGGGCACCTCTCCTATGAAGAAAAGTTGAGGGAACTGGGTTTATTTAGCTTGGAGAAGAGAAGGCTCCAGGGAGACCTCATTGTAGCCTTCAGTACTTGAAGGGAGCGGATAAACAGGAGGGGGAACGGCTGTTTGTGAGGGTGGGTGGTGATAGGACAAGGGGGATGGTTTTAAACTGAGACAGGGGAGGTTTAGGTTGGATATTAGGAGGAAGTTTTCAACCAGAGGGTGGTGAGGCACTGGAACAGGTTGCCCAAGGAGGCTGTGGATGCCCCATCCCTGCAGGCATTCAAGGCCAGGCTGGATGTGGCTCTGGGCAGCCTGGGCTGCTGGTTGGCGACCTGCACACAGCAGGGGGTTGGAACTGGATGAGCATTGTGCTCCTTTGCAACCCAGGCCATTCTGTGATTCTATGATAATGTCTGTGTTCGTGTTCCATCCCCTTAAGGAAGTGCTTTGTGGGATTCTGGTCTTGGTGGGGATACCAGGGTGCTTTATGGTAAGGGGTAGGGAGCAAAGGAGATGCTCTTCCATGAACTGTGCAAAAAGTTTGTTGTGCAGGGATGGGCTGTGTACGTGAGGGTAATGCAGGGAGGATCTCCATCCTTGCTTCAGCTCTTAGTGGTACAGCTTATATTTCCATGCCCTGCTGTGAACAGCTCTTTGTCAACCAGCAGAGATCGATGCTCCAAAATGCCAATAATGTAAATAGCAGCAGACCTGGAAAGTGTTCTGCAAAACAAACTTACACGAGGAATACCAGGAAGGTAGCAAAATTCCAAGAACACCCAATCTACCAAAAGTATGGCTTAGTGGTGAGTGCAGGAATGAGGTAAGTTAGGGTAGAGCTCAGCAAGGGCTCTGATTTGTGTGCCTTCAGCTGTCAGGACCTGTATTCCTCTCCATACATCAGGGTGCCGTGGGTTGATTTCCATCCTGGGCAGCTCTGCTCATTGTTTGTGGTGCTGCCTTGTGATCCTCAGCGCTGTCTCCTGGTGTGATGCTGCTGCTTGTAAAGATCTTTCCAGATCATATGACGGAGATGGAGGCAACTATAACAGAGGAAGATGCAGATTTCCGTTGCTGTTTCTTGCAGAATTTATGTTTCTTCTTAGTCATGTGGGTTTTGCTCAGTTTTGCCATTGCAAAGGCTTCTCAAGGTCTGAAGTGGTGTAGTCCCAAATCAGAAATGCATACTGGGATAAATGACTTGATTATGAGAAACCTTCTTTGGTTCTGCATGGCTGAATAGACATAAAATGAACCAGGTACTCAATAGAAAACTGCAAAGGGGACAAGGGGGGTGGGGGGGGCACATTGATACCACATAAAGGTTGCAAAGTTAAGCAATCAAAAAATGAACGAGTGTTTGGTTGAATAAGTAATCCCAACTTCCCTTTGTGTGCACGGTGTTTATCAGATAGAGAGCAATCTTGTCTTACTTACAGCTCTCAATAAAGAGATCTCTAAGATGAGCTCGGTCATGTATGAGCTCGGTCATGTAATTAAAGACTTTTGACACATGGCCAGATGCTCTGCCTGTATGTTTGTGTAAATGAGAGCAGAGGGTGGCTGTGCACCACACTGCCTGTGCTCAGGTGGCTTCAAAATAGGCTCTTAGTGCATCCAGGTGGCCCAGAGGGATGGGACTGTCCCCTCTGCAGGACAGGAAAGGGAGAAATCCCAGTTATCTGACCAGGTCTGTTTGTGCAACCGGTTATGAAAGGTGTGCTCTCCAGACGGGGGGGTTGCACCGATTTTGCAGGCAGGGTTTCAGGGATGAAATTCTAGCTCCCCAGGGGATGGGCAGTGACTCTGGGGGAGGTGGCTTGGGGGGTATTTGGAGAGACACAGAAGAGCAGAGCAGGGCTGTCCTTGGAGAGCTCTGCTGGCTGCACGGGCTGCTGCACCCTCTGCAGTCTGCAGGGATTGCTTGAGGGAAGGACCTGCTTGGCCCCATGAGCACCTTGGCTTTCCTACCCCCCAGTACATCCACGGTGGTTGTAATCCTATGTGAAGTGAGTGACTTTGTACAGAGGAGTGTTGGAAGGAGGGAGGGGACAACGGAATGTGTAGGGTTTGTATTACTGTCACCTTCTTCTTCTCAACAGGGAGGAGTTGCTGCGATGAGTTTCGTGTCACTTTTTATGGTACATTTTTCTTCTTTTAAGGTGGCAGATCTCCATGCTTTACCTAGGGCGTGCTGCTCCCAAAACCCAAACTCATGCCAGTAGAAGTCATCCATGAAGTTGGTATTTGTAGACTTAGCCCTGCCTGACTTTGACTTGGAGTGTTGCAAACCGAATTTCATTCCTGTGTACGTATTTCTGTCTTTGCACTACAGCCACGAGGTGTACGACGAGCTCCAGCAAATAACCCCACTTATTTTTGGGGAATGTTTTTTAGTAGTCTAAACCTTTCTAAAACCTTAAAGCTCCATAAGCAGCTTAAACCAATCTAAAGCCTTAGATCATTTTAAACAGCTTGTGCCAATAGAAGGACTTGGATTATCTTAAATGCCTTAAAGAGATCTAAAGCTTTTAGTGAAAGATTTGGCCAGTCTTGGATTTGCTTGGTTGTTTGATTGGATTTCATGGGCATGTTGGTCATCACTGGGTCACTGCCCAACCGCTGCTGGGGAAGACACCCTGATTTTCTCTGTCCTGTGATTTTGGGTATTTGAGGGGCTGACATTTGAACACAGAAGTAAATCCCAAATCTTTAACCTTAACTCTGCCCTCAAGTGAAGATCATCTGTAACTTCTGTATGCTGTCCCAGGTTCGTTTGGCTAAATATATGTCTAACTTGAGAGAGGAAATACGTTCTATTACACCAATTAAGGATTTTCAAAGAATTGTGATGGCCTGAATTGTCCTTTGCAGTTTAGATTCTTATCGCTTGTTCATAGAACTTTGAAAATCTGATCTTAAGACTTGGCGGCTTAATTAAAGGCCTCTAAAAATGTACATAAATGAAGGAATGAGTCCAGACTGTGACTTCAGTTAATTTGGACGTTCTCTAATTATTGCTTGCTTTGTGCTACAGCATCATCACAGTGTGAACGTAGGATCTAACACTTCCTTCACTTTGCAAGGGGAAATCATAAGTAATTCAGGCTCAGAGTTGGGGGGCTCTTCCTTTTGTGCTTTATCTTATTTTTGTAATTTAAATGAGATGGATTTTTTCTTGCGTGTCAACCAGCCTTTAAAGGCTGAGTTATTTGATTTCCCTTTGAGCGCAGTGGCACCAAAGCTTTTTTTTACTCCCATTGACAGGTGGAGTAGCATCCTCAGGAATTATTTCATTAGAAGATACATCAATAACAGTACCAGATACACATGAAGACAGTATCAGAGCAGAAATTTTCTGCTCAAATGCCTTAACCAAGAGAAGGAGCTGATGCACTTCTTATGCTGAGTGCTTGGACGTGGAGTTGGGTCCTGATGAGCTGTGCCATGTGCACTGTCTGCCTGCAGTCCCTGCTATATGCAAACAAAGCAGTTTTGTGCAGATCTGATGTGGGGCAGCATTTTAGATCTTTCCTGTGTTATAACTGCTTTAACTCGTAAGAAAGCTAAGAACAAGTTTTGGTTTCAATTTTAGATACGGCCGTTTTCTCAGGTTTAAGTGTTGGTCTGCTAACAGGTTGTTCACAGTGAGGCTGCTAAAAAGTTCCAATCTCCTGCATTTTATTCACTTGACTTATTAATGCATTTATTCATAGAAATGGGGAGTGCTTGTTGGAAGGTGAACTGCTTTTCCTTTAACTTGCCACATGGAATTCTTTTGCAGATGGTATCATTCCTACTTCATACTTAGAGCAAGAAGCATGACTGCTAGCTCAGCACCTGAGAATAACTGGTGGAAAATTCTGGGATTTTACACTTAATAGCACTTATTTTTTAAGTAAATTACCAACAAAATAAAAAACCCAACCCAATCTCTACTGTAAAATGCATCCATAAATTCCAAGGCTGTGCTCAGTGCTGGAGTCTCACTGTGGCTCAGGCAGCTTGCCCTGGTCCTGCTCTCTGCTACGTGATAAATAAAGTTCCTTTCCTTCCTTAGAATATCTGACCCAGGGAGTTCAGGATGAAGTTTGTTAGAAATGTAAACAGGCTGCAGCTGGGTAAACCGCTGCTGAATCAGGGCAGGGAGCAGAGCAGCCTTTTAAATCTGGTTCTGTTTTTCCCCACCACTAACCTGGTGACAGGGACTGGGTCTGCTTCTGTCACCAACCTGCAGTGCTGTGGACCTTTGTACCCCTCGTGGCTGCGTCTGCTTGGGTGAAACAGGGTGAACTGGAGCTCCTGGGTTTCCTCTTGTCTATCAGGAGCAAGTGCTGGTTTGGAGCTGGTGGAAAAGCTGTGAAGCTCCTGCTTCCCTCTCCATGGCAGCTTGGTGCAATTACTTTTTTTCACCTCGCTTACCCCCTTTTACTTTTTTTTTCTGCTTTAACTCCTTTGCTCCAAGCTCTTGAGCACTCTCAGCTCTGCTCGCCTCTGCCTGGAGGCTCAAAGCAAAACCAAAGCAGCCACTGCAGAAATTCCCAATTGCATCCTCTTGCTCTGAACTACCTGTCCCATATTCTGTGCCATTCACAGCTATAAGATAGAATGATTCCTAGTGCTGTTTACTAGTAGAAAAACAAAAGAAAGGTCTCTTCGCCTCTTCTTCTCCCTTGGATGTTTTCTGTCCCCTCCCAGTTATGGGTCAGGCACCCATGTGCTCCAGTTGCAGAGAGCTACTGAGCACAGAACAATCCTGGGGTTTTGCATGGACAGAAGCAGCTGCAGATGGGAATTGCCATCAAGCAGTGCTAAAGCAATAGTTAAACAGGTTTGATACAAACTGTGGTGAGGCTTCTGTGGCTGTTTTATTGAAACATCTGTGGCTGGTGTGTGTCACCCCAGAGCAGCCTCTGTGCTCCCACTTTGCTTTGAGGCCAGGTGAGACCCTAAAAGTGGAACTGAATGCAGATGGACTGGGGTTGGTACAAGCATTGCTCACTTCTGCCCTAGCCCTTACGGGATGCAGAGAATAGTTTGAGGTATGGAGGGCTGTAGCAGAGAGCCCTGCTGCAAGCTGGAAGGTCCCCAGGTCTCAGTTTGCTCCCACATGCAAACTGCAGCAGCACAAACAAGTTGGTGATAATCCACCCAGCAATCTGGCATCTTCCTTGGAAAGGGCCCTGATTTCAGAATGTATCGCTGTCCAGAACAGTGTTCAAGCATGTGCCTGCCTGTAAGCATGAATTTAATTGCCATCCTGCAGAATGTTGTGCTTAATCATCTTCCTTGGTGCTCCTTCTGACTCAGGGCTGCTGTTGGCATCCTACAGGGTGCACCACAGTGGGAAGAGCTGCCAGGGCTGCTCTTGTCTCATGTGCATGGCTGGGTGTTGCTGAGGAAATGTGTGGTGGGGAAGGGAGCTTGAGGTTCTCTGGTAAAGAAAACAGCTCTTAATTAATTGGATGAATAGGGTGAGTTGCTAAAACACACAGTGTTTGTGGCAGCAAAGGGTTTGTAAGGACAGGAGTTTGGGTTGAGGATAAATGAACCTTTGCAGCTCTCAGCAGCTTGCTGGAACTCCTCATCCTTGCTCCCTTGGGACACAGTCAGCAGCTTGGGGCTTCTTCCAGACTTCCTAGAAAGCCCAGAGGTTCCCCACATCTGCGTGCCCAGGTGCAGGGAGCAGTGTGCATGAGTAAGGGTGTGTGTTTGGGAGCATCGTGGGAGATGCAGAGCTGGGGACTTGCACCTGCTGGGCTGCTGAGCACAGAGATCTATGCACAGCAGTGACCTGTAACAGATTTCCACCATTGGTTTGAACATCCTTTTCTCCATATTGATGCCTGGGGACTTGCGTGGTCGGTGCCACAGGACACCTGCTGCAGGGGTGAGATTAGGAACGTTCCTCACAGTGTGAGTTGGTGCTGATTCCTGAGCACAGCAGCTGCCCTACCAACTACTTGTGGGGATGTTTCCTCATGATGTCTCCAAGCCTCAGTAGGAGTCACTGCACCCCTCTCATTCTCTGGGATCATAGAATGGTTTGAGCTGGAAGGTGCCTTTAATGGCCGTCTGGTCCAAATCACAGCAATGAGCAGGGACACCCACAGCTCCATAGTGCTCAGAGTCCCTCCAGCCTCACCTTGGCTGTTTGCAGGGATGGGCACCACCACCCCTCTGGGTGTTGAGCTGTAGAGAGCAAGCAGAGCTAACATGATCCCAGTGTTACTGGGGATCTTGTTACTGGGCCAGAGATGAAGATGAGTGAGTGGACATGAATTAATGTAAGGTTTGGGCATGTCAGGAATTTAGGTGGAGTTTTTTTTTTTTTATTTTTTATGCAGGGAGATTGGTCTGAACCAAATTGCAGTGGGAACTTTTAATATAAATTATTTCTTAAAAGCACTTGGACGCAAGGACAAACTTGAAGATTATGGCTGATTACTTCAAAAAGCAAAATCACTCACTTTGCATTTGACATCAAGGGAAAGAGCATTACCTGCACATATAACCTGGAATGGAGTAGGCTTGGGGAGTGAGTGAGCATCTGGAGTCTTGCTGTCAGATGCTCTCCTTTCCCTATGCAATACTCTTACTGCTTTCCAGCTGGGCTGGACTTATCCACTCAGAAGGATCCGAGTCTTTAAAAGCCCTAAGGAGAAGACCATTGGTGCTCTGCAAATGGAGAGCTGAGGCCCATAGATAGAATCATTAAGATTGGAAAATACCTCTAAGATCCCCCAGTCCAACCCCAGCCCACCCCACCATGCCCACTGACCACATCCCTCAGTTCTGGAACACCTCCAGAGATTGTGACCCCACAACTCTCTGGGCAGCTGTGCCAATGCATCCCTGCTCTTTGGGAGAAGAAGTTCTTCCTGATATCCAGCCTGATGGAAGGACAGCAGCTGGAGGCTGTGTACACAGGCTGAGTTCACACCCCAGATTTGCAATCAGGTATTTTAACCCAGAGATGCCCTTAACCTGTCCGTGGAGGCAGGGCACGTGTTGTCCTCAAAGATCTGCTGTGATCCCTCTCACCTTCTTTGCTGTCAGTCTATAATGAAAATTTAATGCTGCTGTTCTGCAGGAGAACTGTAGTGTAGGAGTAACTCCTTGTATGTGAAACAAAACGATGTTGTGGCTTTTGGTACAGTGGAAAGGGCACTTCTTTCCCCTGCTGCTGTCTTTGTAGGTATGTCCCTAAGGAAATTATGCAATCTTTTTATTATTGACCACGTAACTCAGGGCAGAGTGACATTATTTGTCTGTAATACAACACCAGAGGAGCTGCACTGCTCTCTCTAATTTTCCAATAAGCAAATGAAGCCACATGCAGTGCTTCACTAAACCCTTTCCTCTTCAGCTTCCCACACATGCACGGTGCCTGCGTTCCTTCCATTAAGTAATTAAGTGAAGTTTCATGACCCAAGCTCTCTCCTCCGATGGGTGACTGTGCGATTGCTTCACTTGCAGGGAGAATCCATTCCCCTGGGGCAGCGAGTGGAGTGGGCTCAGTGGGTTCAGTGCCAGCGAGCACTGGCTGAACAAAATGGAGATGTCCTTTGGTGCCAGCTCTGTGTGCACATTAGAGCATGTCTGAGAAGAGTCAGAGTGAAAGCACAATATCTATTTCTGTATTTTCAGTGCTAGATGGAACTTATGGTGCTCTGGAGCACGCATAGACATCCGTGTTGTTGTAGGACCTACCAAGCAGTGGTGCTGGAGGCCTGAGCAGATCCATGGCATCACAGCCCATCCAGGTAACTTCCTGGTCATGGGCAACTCCTTGGTCATAGGCAGTTCTTTGGTCATGGCAAGTCCTTGGTTATGGGCAGCTCCTTTGTTGTTGGCAGCTCTTTGGTCATGGACAACTCTTTGGTCATGGGCATCTCCTTGGTCACAGGCAACTCTTTGGTCATGGGGCAGCACTTTGGTGTTGGGCACTTCATTGGTAATTGGCATCTCCTTGGTTGTAGGCAACTCCTTGGCATGGGCAGCTCTTTGCTCACAGAAGATGAAACTTAAACCAGGAGCTGCAATGGTTAGAAAGGAGAAACAAACAGGAAGCCATAAGAGTTGCACTGTAACAGAAATACAGTGGGCATTGTGTTTTGTCACTGAGAATTGTGAGATATTCAAGTGATAAATGAGAGATTAGGGTAAAAAATAATCAGTCTTACAGCATTGAAATAGAGGGGTTATAAGCAGGAGGCATCCTTGTCCCACATTTTGGCTGCAGCATCCCTGGGAAGTTTAACAAGTGCCAGGAAAACCATGCAGGATGCTTAGGGAAAAACTGGCTGTGCAGAAGGGTAGGACAGGTGGAAGAATATTGTCCTCTGTGGAAAGAAAAAGGGAAAGTAGCAGATAAAGGCCAGTGTGATTTGCCAGGAAAATTTCTAAAGAATAGAACAGTCAAAAATTCCATTTCCTGGAAACAGAATCTTCTGACTAAAAGATTTTGCCCTTTCTGCTGAGTAGGCTGTGTTAGTATGCTCATAGGCATACTTTTAAGTTGAACATTTATTACTGTGCTGTAGAAAACTTATCATAGTTTCTGGACAACTCTCTCCTAAACCCCTAAGCAGTTAGTGCTTGTTTTTCCATCCTTTCCAGCACATCATCTCATGTAACACTGAACATTGCTGCCTGTTCTTACAAATGCTGCAGCATTCCTGGGATTTTCAGAAGCATTGGGTTTCTGCTGTTGTGATGCTGATTGCCAGGGGAATAATTAGTCTGGATTTAAAAAAAAAAAAAAAAAAAAAAAAGGATGTTTTTTGGATTTTGAATTTTGGATGTCAAGGGGAAGTTCTTTGCTATGAGAGCGGTGAGGTGCTGGAACAGCTGCCCAGAGAGGCTGTGGATGCCCCGTCCATGGAGGTGTTCAAGGCCAGGTTGGATGGGGCTCTGGGCAGCCTGGGTTGGTGTGAAATGTGGAGGTTGGTGGTCCTGCGTGTGGCAGGGGGTTGGAGCTTCATGATCCTTGAGGTCCCTTCCAACCCAACCATTCTGTGATTCTATAATGATTCTGTGATCTTTTAAATAGCTGTCCATGGGTGTTATTTTCCATCACATTGTGCTTTTGCTGGTTCTGCAGCTGTGGCAGGCAGAGCAGAATGACACATAAATTTCTGTGCTATTTCTTCCCAAAGTGCAAGGCTGGAAGACAGGAAAGCTAAAACTTATTTCTCTAGATAACATCCAGCAAGTCCCCTGTATTTGGTGGTACTGTGTGCTCCAAGGAAATCACGCACTGGATTATTGCAGGGAAAAGTCAAATTGCTGAAGAAACCATCGCAGCTCACGCTGCATTCAAACCTTGCAAAGGTGCATCATCTTAAATGCAATTGCTCGATCCATCCTGCAGGTTACCACGAGCGTGTGCTCCTGGAGGGAGGAGCAGCCTCCCCAAAGGATGGTTGCTGAAGGGTGCATCTGGAAAGAGCAGCCTGCAAGGTGCGGGCGCGCGGTAGCAATTAGGAGCTTACATGCATGCAAATGCAGAGCAGTGGTTCGCCTGCAGCCTGCACTGCCTTCTCCTGCCGGTGGGCATGGAGCTCCTTCTTGGCAAAGTATGTCTTGAGCATCTGCAGGACTAATAAGCTAGAAAACAGGCCCTGGGGAAAACCCCTTTCCCTCCCCCTTTCCTTTCTCGCTTTTCTTTTTTGTTAATTTATTTTATTATTTTTTTTTTCATTGCAGAGAGCAGAGATTTGCAAGACAAAAGCGTTTGCTTTGCATTGTGCATTTTGTTTTGTGGCTGTGGCTGTGTGGAAACACACCTGCCATTTTACTGCTTCCTGCAGCAGATGCAAATAGAGCATCCTCAGGAAAATGTTACATCCCTTAAAATAAACTCTGCTGCTCAGCAGCGCGTGTTGCCTCTGGTTTCGTGCTGGAATGCGTCTGCAAAAACAGAAAGCCACAGGGTAAAAATACAATTGCCCACCAGTAATAAAGAGGAGTTCCTGTGAAAGCTGCACTCGGCCCTCTATCATTTACGAAGTTTGAGTGTGGAGATGTTCGAGGCAGGTGGGTTTTTGGGTTTTTCCTCCATCTCCTTCCTCCTTCCTCCCCCTCCTGTTCTGCTCTGGGGGCCCTCGCCTGGCTCTGTGCCTGCAGCCTGAGCTGCTTTGGGATTGCTCTGAGTCTGCTGTGCAGTGGACAGAAGTCTCTCTGGCTGCCTGGGGTGGCACTGCCTTACTGTGCACGTATCTTTTCCCTTTCTTCCTGCTCCTTTGCTGTCATACAGAAAGCCCAAACAGGAAAAGGTTAATAGGAGAAAAGTCAAACAGAGCTGAATAGGTCAGAATTTGTCTTGCTTTTGCTTTCCTCGCCCCAGAGCAAGCCTGTGTCTGGCACATAGAGACCTTGAAACCTGCCTGATGGAGTTTCATTCTTGGTTGATCACATTGCCCTTGAAAGAAACTGTATTCTGTTCTGCAGGAAAACAGAAAGATGGAGGAGAAGCGAATCCTTCATGCAGCTGCTGCACCCATGCAGCCACCTGAGCTCAGAGTGTGCAGTTCTGCACATCCCATCTGCAGAGGTCTCCAAGCATCAGCTGCTGGGCAGGAGCACAGCAAGGCTTGCTTTTCTTCTCTGGTGGCTGCTCGTGAGGTTTTGCTGCTGCTCAGGCTGCCTGGAGCTCTGGTTTGCAGGATGCAGGTGCAGGAGGGGTGTGCGGATGCTTGGGGTTTCTCACCTGAAAAAGGAGTGGTTGAGTCATTGCGGAAGCTTTGCTATCTGTAAAATCGTAGATAGGGGTTGCTACCAGCACTGATTCAAGACAGAAAGCTGATAAAGCAGGCAAAACCTACCTGGAGGTCTCTGTGGGTGTCTGAAGACATTGTCTGGAATCAGTTTTGATTTTAGTCAAAATAACATCTGGTGATCAAGCGATGTTACGGGGGAAGATGGATGTGCATGGGGATGAGGGTGAAGCACAGATGTTTCTTCAAGGGGTGGGTGAGGTCTGGTGGCCAGGGTGGCAACAGCTGAGGGGGAGGACAGGGGTAGGTGTGCAGCAATCCCATAACCTTGGGTTCCATGGAGCTGGAGCTTACAGCAGGCTCTGGGTGGGGTAGCACCAGGAAGGAGGTGTTAGGGGAAGCTTGGTACAGTGAGTAGAGCAACCACAGTGTATGGGAAAAACTGGCTTCAAGAGACTGCTGACTGTTGATGGGCAATCTGCTGCAGGGCTCCAGTTTTTGGAAGCACCAGCAGGGCGGTGTCAAGCCAGGATTGCATGGAAGCACATGGGATGGATCAGAGCCGCTCCCTGGGCACGCAGGTGTGGCTGTCACAGCCCCTGCTCTCACAGTGTTTGTCTTGGCTCGGGAGCATAGCAGAGGGGTATGGGACATGCCTGCCCATGCGGACAGGAATTCCCCTCGAGGCTTGCTGGGTTCAGGTGTCTTTTCCCCAGAACTGCTGTTGGATCACTATGGCTCGCCCCAGATCCCCCTTGCTCTGGTTTGGCAGCATCCCTCCCTGCTGGGTCAGTGGCTGTATGAACGGTCCTGCTCCTTTCCACACCCTGGTTGGGTGACAGGGCACAAACTCTGCTCTGTGCTTGGCCTGCTCTGCTTGTTGGCAACCCTGCCCACCACAGGGGGACTGGAACTTGGTGGTCTTTAAGGTCCCTTCCAACCTAAGCCATTCTATGATTGTATGACCTTGGCTCTTTCTTTCACCACATCCCAACAGTGATCCGTTGTGATCCTTTTGGCTGCCCGGTGACTTGCAGGAGCAGGAGAGTCCTCTTCCATCCTCTCTTCAAATGTCAGCATCCCAAGGAACATGCACATTGATTGCATGGGCGGTGTGCTACACGTGGAAGAATAGTTCAAGCCGTGGCTGACACTTCAGCCATGGTATTTTGTGCCATGAGTACAACCGTCCCCCTTCCTCATAAAGCTCTCCACATCAGGAGCAGCTGAATCTGTTTCCGAATCATATTAACACCTCTTAACCTCCCAGATCTATTCTGTCCTAGCAGAGCAGTTTGCTGAAGTGGTCGCAAACAGCTGTATGTGCTGCTAAGCACAATGCCACGCTCAACACTGAGCAATGCCAAGCATTCTGCTTGGAGAAGATCAGAGACTTTCTTCTTTTAATCATATGCCTTCCTTGCCTGGTGAGAACATCTCTGTGCTGCCTTGGCTAATGTAGGAATCCTGAGCAAACACAGAGAGGGATCTGCAGTGAAGATCAGGCTACTGTTGGCTTGCCCAGACAGCTCTGCTCTCCCAGCAGAGCAAACCTCTCCAGCAGGGCCTCCAGTAACCTCACCTGTCCTCCCAGAGGTAATTGTGGGCAGATGCGTTGCCTGGGTATGATGTCATTGTGCTTTGCTACTGCTCATTTGTTAAATGCAAGCGAAGGAGGTTGGTGAGATGACTGGCAGCATTAGCACATAGCATCAAGGACTCGAATGGATGATGCAGCCAACTGGAAGAGATTCCCTGCTGGAGCACTGTGGCACTCCCTGTCCTTTCTCAGCATGCTGGTTCCTGTTGCTGTGAGCTACCTGCTCGAGGCTCTGAGGAGGTGCTTGGCACAGCCCTGCCTGGAGTTTGTTGCCACAGTTTCTCCCAGTCGTTGGATCTGTAAAGAGGTTCTCCCATGAGTTACATGAGCCTGGGAGCCTCCTCTTGTCACAGTACAGGAATAGCTATGGCTGAAGGGATGCAGTACCAGCGTAGATCTTATCCACTATTTTCAAGCTAAGTCTTGGTGCCCCCTGAGATCTGACCAGTGTGCTCTCAGTGTGCACAGTATCAGCTGGAAGCAGAGCAGGAATTCAGGCTCTGGTCCAGCTCCCACGGTGTTCCATGAGGTAGGGTTGCTAGACATCCGTGTAACATGAGATTTCCTGCATTTCAGACTTGAATCCTGTGAGCTGTATTGAAAACATACGTGATGCTATCCTTCCTGTATTTCCTGTACAGTTTTAATATGGGACGTGAGAAATCCTGCTATCATCTGCCCCCTCCTTTACCACATTTCTTAGAATGTTCTTCATCTCCCTTCTTTTCCCCGAAGTTTTGAATACGTCCATCAGCTGGTAAGGACAAAGCAACCCCTGGAACATGTTTCAGGTTTTTACTTGTATCTCGTAATCCAGCCACTGGAATTCTTTTAAGACCTTCAGTAGAGTTAACCAGACTGCCTTGCAGCTTTGTTTTGCTACTCCCTGCTAAGGTGAAAGATGAGGTGATCTCTATCAGATAATTGCTGTATTACGTAATTAATTGGGAGATAAAAACCAGGTTATCCCAATTGCTCGGTGTTAGAGCTGATTTTGCAAACAGTTAAGAACTCGGGGTCTCAGCTCTCCAAATTTCTGCAAGTGTCAGTGTCATACAATTATACACAAAAGGAAATTGAGATTATTTCAAATGAGAACAAGTAGGAAGAGGTGGTGAAAAATTTACTGTCTGAAAGAGTGGTTAAGTATTGGAACAAACTGCCTGGGGGAATGGTGGAGTCACCATCCCTGGTGGTGTTCCAGAACTGGAGATGTGGCACTGAGGGACATGGTCAGTGGGCATGGTGGTTGGATTTGGGTTGGACTGGGTGATCTTAGAGGTCTTCTCCAACCTTCATGATTGCATGAAACGAGTCCCCTGAAGTTCAGTCATGGGCTGAGCTTCTCAGCTGCACTGATAGTGGAGCATGTATGAGGAGTAGCCTGAGGAAATATGGAATGAGTGTGCTAGGTAAGTTCCCAGGTGGAAGGGAGAGCTGTGATGGAAGGGGAAGCTCTGGAGGACCTCACCTGCTTCTGTGCAAAGGTTCCATGGTTCCCCATGGCCAGGAAGATGAATTCGCTTTAGGATGAATGTAATGGCCAGCTATTACAGTGATGAGAACAGAGCAATTTCCTTACTGAGAGAAGATTAAGAGCATATCTACATCATCATAATGAGAGACAGTCCTGTCTTCGAGTTCATCGTCCAGTGCAAAGTGTAAAAGTGAATTCATAATGATGGAGTTGAATTTGGGATTTGCCAAATTCATTGTCCAAATGATCAAATGTACATTAAATAGAAACACTTATGGATAACTTTGGAGCCAGTCACAATGCAGACCAGTGACTACAATGCAGATCAGTGGTTACAGTGCGAACACCTTGGGACATACAGCCCACATAGGTGCCATTACGTTACTCCAACAGGGCTGCTTTCCCAGGGAGACATACTTAATCAAGATCTGATGATTTTGGTGTTTGGCTAAGCCAAGCTTCTATCTACCACACCTTGCTCCTAACAGGCAGGTCTGCTTGACCGCAGTCTTTAAACTGGGAAGAGAGGGAGCACACACATTTGTTTCTGAACTTGAGGAGAGAGCAGCACTGAGCTCTGATTCCCCATCCCTGGCTGCAAGAATGAGCTGTGTCTGCTTGTTCTGGTCATAACATCTGAACTGCTGACCGGGAGCTGCTAAATGATGGCATGCAGCCACTTCTTTGCTGTAAGCTCCCTAATTTGAGACATTCCTGCTGGCCAGGTGGCGGGGAGCTGGAACTGCTTTTTGTGGAGCTGTGTTGTTCTTTGTAACCCCCCACACTTTGCAAAGCTCGGGGCTCCCACTGCTCGTTTTGCAGTGGTGCCCACATCCCAGCTGATGCTGGGGTGCTTAGGGGTGTGCTCCCCTTGGTCTTCCTTGTGCTGCAAAAGGTGTTGAAGTCAAAAGCTGAGCTCAGCTTCTTTGCGTTTCAGCAAGTTGCATTGGGAACTCCTTTTTCAGAAGGATGAGCAAAGGCACAGTGCTTAGAGAGCTTGGGAGAGCTGTGTGCTGGAGCCAAGTGTGGATGCTGGAGTGTCTGTCTTCCAGAATCCCCCAACCCGTAAGAGTCATACTGTATTCTCTGTTCTACAGCTACGGACGTAGGAATGCCAAAAAGACTTGAGCTGCTTGCTGCCTTTCTGTGCCATGCTGCATAATAACGCTGCCACTGCGCTTTAGGCTAGCCTCAATTACCCCTTGTTATCAGCACGGAGATCAAAGTACATCATTTAAAGAACAAATGCAGTAAATACCTTGAATTTGTGGATTGACTTTTTTAGAAAAGCGAATTGTCAGGACAAGCTCGAGCTAATCCTGAGCATTTTGCATAAAGAACTGGAAAGAGAAGGAGACATAAGTGTTACCCGAGGTGTCAATTTGCATGATGCAGCGTGATTTTATGCTGCTGCTGCTGCCTGTTGTGTAATCCCCAATTCCATGCTTTGGAATTGCTCTGGGATCTCTGCACGGACTCAAAATATCCTCATCTTCTGGGTGCTGCAGGAGCTCTCAGTCCAACTCAGTCTTTAAGAGCTTGCTTGGATCTTAGTGATGTATTATTATTTCTGCTCCAGGTTTGGGGGATTTTTTAGCATCTCCTTGCAAAGTAAAAGCAAAGGCTTGTTGGACTGTCTGCTGATGGGCTGTGGTTTACCAGGCTCTTCCTTCTAGAGGGTTTATTTCACTATGGAGCAGCTTTGCTCCATTAAAACGTATAGAGTATTTGAAGGAAGGAGTGTTAATGAAGTGTCAGGAAACTTTATTACTGTCTGGAACTGGGGAAGAGGTGGAGTGAGAAGAAGAGAGAATAACTGGGGAAAATCCCATCCAACAGCAGGGCTGTTACCTTTGCTGACATGCACTGTGAGCTGCTGCTGTTAAAGCATTGGGAATAAGGTTCAAGGATACAGCAGGCACTCAGCAGATTTTTCCATTTTTGTAAAGATTGTTCTGAATTACCCTTTGTTGTTGTTGTTTTTGTTTTGTTTTGAAGCTTCACTCCCTTTGGAGCTTTCTGGATAGCCTTGGTGCCAGGTGCTGCTCCCCAGTTCAGAGGCTCCATCCGTGCTGCCCACAGCCTGCCCTCGTGATGTGTGCTTGCAGTTTGGTTTGTTTCTTCCATACTCTGCCAGTTTGTTTAATTAAACTGCCCAATTCTTCTGAAAATGGGAAATGGAATTACCATAGGATGTCTGAATGCTCTTGGTGCGGGGAAGATGTATATCAGCTTTAGTGCTGATAAATCAAGCTGTTGCATTTTGGCTGGGGTGCTGGGCCCCTTGGCTGGGGTAGACACTTCGTTTCTTTATCACAGAGCATTTAATAGCAAAAAAGTAAGCCAGCAAGGAGCTGGGCTGTGGTGGTCCTCATCTCAAGCCAGAGCTGAGCCAGGGGAACGACTGGGGTGGGATCTCCTGATGGCCACCTCCAGTACAAAGAAGCCAAATGGCAGCAGACACGGGGTCCTTGTTTGCATCTCCAACGTGCCTAATATTTAGCTCTAATTTTGCCAGCTTGAGCTGCTGCTGTAAGTGTGTCTGGTTTATTTGGGCAGCAGATTTGTTTTGCTTTATTGGCTCAAAAATAAATGGTGCAGCCTTTGCTGTTGGAGCCACTAGCCAGGCTGCTTGCTCAACCGCTGGAGAGCTGTCTTCAGTTCTGCACTGTCAATTCAGACTTCAGCTGGTGTGGTTTGCCTTATAGATCTTAATTTATTCCCCCTCCCCAACATTCTAATATTTATTGCTGTGATTTTAGGATTTTAGTTGTTACTGTCTCTGCCACACAGGCACTCTCTGTGCTTGCTTAAATTGCCGTGAATATTCCTGCCAAATCTATTGCATTAATACCCATTTCATGCTGACATGTATACAGAAATTATGTATTTTCATGAATTAACAAAAAAGTTAACTGCCCAGCACATGATACATCTGGTGACCCTGCTCACAGCCCTGAGCATGGGGAATGTGCCTGGTCTGCAGACCGATTTGCATCTTTTCTAGTGGATAGAAAACAAAATACTCTGTCTCCATTGCCAGAAGTCACACCTCCCTGTTTCTTCTGGGAGCAACCTTTGCTCTTTAATCACGGTTATTCTTCTGTTTGCTTACCTTGCTGTAACTCTCTGTTCCACCATGGAGATGGAGAGCTCTTCTGCAGAAAGGCTGCTTGGTCCCAATGGCCCAGGAGGCCATTTCTGTGCTTAGCCCATCACTTCTATTAGCATATTTCTAGCAAAAATTATACTTGTAAGCATGACATTTTTTTAGCTGTACATTTTTTAATTATTATTATATTTTTTCCTGTCTTTTGTAGTGATTTTTGCTATTACTTTGTTTGGTGCTGTGTTGTTGCCTGGGGATGCCTCTTTGTGCTTGAAAGCAAAGGTTTTCGTTATTGCTGGTGGAATCAGTGGCACAGTACTTACAGGAATCTCATCCACACTTCACACCTTCTATCCAGCTGGGCTCAGCTTTGCTGCCAGCTCTTCTGGTGGCTTTTCTATACCTGAATACATCATGGGACTGTGTCATAGGACCAAGTTCACACTGCTCCACACTGTAAGACCTCAGGAAAAAGTACCCAAGGTTCTCCATGCACTTTCCCCACTTGTAAAATTGTAGTAAACACATGCAAATGTCATTAATAAGAGTTTCAAGAACGAGAGTATTATGTCAGTGCTTCGCAGTGTCGTTATTTATTATCTCAGAGCTAATGGGATGCAATACAAAGAGCATGGTGTGATTTCGGAAGCTGGAGGCGTGCCGTGTTTCCTGATGACAGTGTGAATGCTTGTGGCTTTTTGGAGCAGCTCGAGATGTGGAATTTGATGAGGATCCGTCATTGTTGCTCCCAGCTAGTCTCATCGGGTGGTCGGTGCTTTGTATTAGCCTAGAAGGTCACTGGAGGAATTAGCTGGTGTGAATTTGTGGCTTCCTCAAAATTAAGAGATTGTTGACACGCTGTTGGGAATAGCATTTCAGGGGGCAAATGCATGAGAAAGGCAGCAGGGAGATGCTCGAGCTACAAGAGCACTGAAGTCCTCAGTGACCGATTCTCTGAGCTCGCATTTTGAATCCAGAGGGAAGTAGTGAATATCTGAACTCTCATTTTCTCTTCCATTCCTTCTCCAGCCCCTTAGCAGGGACAGCACTCATATGGTGGAGCATCCTTAGAGGTGTAGCTGGGCTCTGCAGTCTTGTGCTGGGTTTGGTCTCATCTCCTGAGCTCTGGGGGAAGCTCAGCCCTGTGCTGACAGCAAGGGGAACACGTTTTGGATGATGTTCTGAAGCAAAGATCGGGCTGTCCACAGCCACTGAGGTTTTACCTGATCCAAAATCAGGGTTGTGAACCTGTGTTGTTTAGTCTGATTCCAGGTTGACAAGGTATTTTGCATTTTTAGTTCAAAAATATTTCAGAGGCGCACAAATGGCTGCATCTCATGCCTCGATGTGGATGCTTTTGGGTCATCAGCTTCAAAAACTGTCTACTTCTAGAAAGTTTTTAAAGAAGACTTACATCCCTCCACTCCATGGACATTGCTGGCCACAGGCTGGTCCTGACTTTCAACTCTTTGAAAGGGTAGATAATAGCAGGACAAGGGGAAATGGTTTTAAGTTGAAGGAGGGAAGATTGAGGTTGGATGTCAGGGGGAAATTCTTTGCTATGAGAGTGGTGAGGTGCTGGAACAGCTGCCCAGAGAGGCTGTGGATGCCCCGTCCATCCCTGGAGGTGTTCAAGGCCAGGTTGGATGGGGCCCTGGGCAGCCTGGGCTGCTGTGAAATGTGGAGGTTGGTGGCCCTGCATGCGGCAGGGGGTTGGAGCTTCGTGATCCTTGAGGTCCCTTCCAACCCTGGCCATTCTGTGATTCTATAATGGTTCTGATTCCTCTCACACCATACATTGGCTTTAGAGCTTCCAAAAGAGAAAATATGTAATGAAATGCTAGGAAATGCAACCCCCAATCCTGTAATTTTTAGATAATTAAGTACATCCTTGAACAACAGATTTTGCAGACGACAAATATCTAAACATGACAGTCTTATTAAGAATGGATTGTAAATAGTCTCTTGAGGTTAAAGCATTGCATACCACTGCATCGTTGTTTGAAAAGAAAGGACCTGTGGCCAACAGAAATGCATCGTACATCCTGGCTGACCCACTGTTGTCCATCAATGTATGTCTGAGCTTTCAGAGATTGGGACTTTTCAAAGGAAAACACATGGATTCCACCTCTTTCGTATTAATATTTCCTGAGTGCTTTTCCTTTCAAGTGTTTCTGTTTTTCGGTGATGCCTTTTTTAAATTAAAAAGGCTTCCCAAGCCTTTAAACACAGCATGTGTCCAAAGTGTGGAAAATTCTCTTTGAAGAGTCTCAGTGTTTTAAAGAAAGAAAGGGAGGTTAAAAAATAAAAGGAGAGCAAATGGTGGCTGGTGTGGAGCGAGGGGCAGCTTGGTGCTTTCAAGCAGAGTAGTTTTGATTAAATGTGGAGTTGACTTGGCTGGTGTTATGTGTTACCAGATAGATGAATATGCATACAGACGTACTTTGAAATATTTGTGTGATCTGTATTAATCTACTCTGTGTTAACAGGACTGTTTGAACGCCCATGCTGTTTGCATCTGAGGTGGGATGTGTGGTGGCTGAGGCTGGTTTCTCTGGTGGCACCTGGCCCTTCTGACATCATGGGATGGAGGGGAAAAGAGATTGCCAGAATGGCTTAGGTTGGAAGGGACCGGAAAGATGATCTGGTGTGGACAGGGTTGCAGAATGAAAGACTATTTACGTTGGAAAAGACCTTCAAGATCAAGTCCAAGCAACAAAAACAGCTAGTATCTATACAGTATAGATTTCATATATATATATTGAATGTATATGTCTATATGTATGCATGTATGTATGTATCTATCAATCTACTGATTCAATCTATAATGAATATATATATGTATATATAGATATATATGTATATAATTGCCTTCACAGCCTTTTCAAATGCCAGCTTATGTGTTATTTTCACTGAAATCACAGAATCATAGAATCACAGAGTCATAGAATCACAGAATGGCTTGGGTTGGAAGGAACCTCACTGATGATCAGGTTCCAACCATCCCTGCCACAGACAGGGTTGCCAATTGCTAGGTCAAGTATTAGATCAGGTTGCCCAGGGCCCCATTCCAAGACCCATTAAAGTCCTCCAGGAATGGGGCATCCACAGCCTCTCTGGGCAACCTCCAGCATCTCACCACCCTCTCAGTGGAAAACATCTCCCTGACATCTAATCTAAATCTCCCTTTCTTTACTTTAAAACCATTCCCCCTTCTCCTATCACTATCCACCTGTGTAAAAAGTTGATTTCTCTCCTGATTATAATCTCAGTGAGACCTCAGTGAGGTCACCCCGTAGCTTTTTCTTCTCCAGGCTGAACAAGCCCAGCTCCCTCAGCCTGTCTTCACAGGAGAGATGCTCCAGCCCTCTGATCTTGGCCCTCATCTGGACCCTCTCCAAAATCTCTACATCCCTCCTTAGGGGCCCCAGGCTTGGATGCAGTACTGCAGATGGAGCCTTATGAGGGCATACAAAAAGTCTCACCAATGCCACTGGCTTGTAGGCAGTGAAAACTCTTGTGGTTGCCAAGAGCTTTAATTTAAGATTTCTATAGAGTTACTGAAGATGAACAAAGGATTAGGACATTGGTGTCCAACTTTTGGTTTGCCTGGGATGCATTAAGTGAATAGAAATTGTCTTGGGCCCGCATATATGTAGGTTGCTCTGAAAGTAATGCCTCCTGTTTATTTCCATGGGAACTACAGCTGATACAAAGAGTGTATTAACACTGTCTGATAAAGAAAATTCTCATCTACAAAACACTATTTTTCAACATTGTGCTCTGCATTTTCATCGTATGCATGCTGTGCTCATCAAAACCTGCACCAGCAGAGGTGCCCCACTGCTGCTGTCACCATTGCTGAAACACACTGCCCACCCCTCACTGTGCTCACACCCATTGTAGGGTCTCCATAGACCATCAGCAAGTGTCAATGAATTTCAATTGGTGCCATTTCTTCCATATGAAGGAATTCAGTTCCACCCCTTTGCTTCATACGCTCTTCTAGGTCAGACACCATTCTGTCAGACTGCCCCTCTACTGCCATCTGTCACACAAGAACAACATTTAATGGAATACTGGCAGAGCGATTCAACCTTTCCTGCCAAACCACCACCGTCATGGGACAACGTCACAAAATAGGAGGCATTACTTTCAGAGCAGCCCTTGTAAAATATGTTAAATAGTTGATGTATGTAATAACCAAACTTGTTTTAATATTAAACATTTATTACTAAGGTCAAGAAAGAGAGCAAAAAAACCCACAGAACTAGTGGGATATGTGACCTTCCTGTTGTGAAACTGATGCATGAGTGCCTGGTTTGATGGCAAGGAGCTGCAGTTCTCAGTGAGCTCCCTAGGTGTTCAGTAGAGATCTCTGATGAAACTGTACTCCTCCTTTACTTCATCCTTGAAAACAGCTGTTTACTTACTGCCAAAAGGTGATGACATGGTGAGCTGGTGAAGGAGCAGCTTCAGTGCTGGTGGCTGCCTCCCAGATCAGTGCTGGCCTCTTTAGTGGGCAAGGAACTGTTATGTCCTTCTTAATCTGTGCAAAACTTTCCTGGAAACCAGCTTAGATGGCTATTTGTAGGCTGTCATTATCTGATTATCACAATGCTGATTGATGGCCCGAGGTGCTGTGTGCTGACCCGAAGATGCTGCAGAGCCCCGTGCATTGAAAACCTGTGAAAAAGACAACTGCGGGTCTTCTAGGCTAGCTTAGCTGGAAATTAAGTATTTCTCTGTGATTGAAGCAACTTCAGGATAAAACTGGATGCTTGTAGACTGCTTATTTTATTTCTTAACCCAGCTTTGAGTTGCTTCTGCTAAACACAGGGTCCCTTCTTCTTCTGTCTGCTGCTTGGCATTTCTTTATTCTGCATCTGCTAAGCACAGGAATACACTCCTGGAAGATCATCCTCAAACCCAGCCAGATTCTTGATCAGAGGTGGGGAGCTGGCACGCTGCTTTAAGGCCACAATGAGACCCACAGATGCAGATGCAGCACTGAATTTGGATAGAGCATGATGTGACTGCAGTGCACAGCTGGCAGCAGCAATGCAGGGAGATTCCATCACTGCTCATCCTTCCAGCCTAAGGAAACTGTGACAATGTGGTTCACATCTTGATATTTTTTGTGTTTGGCCTTGAAAGTTTTAAATCATGGCAGAAGGGACGTGTTGGCTGCAATGTGGTCAGCAAGCTTAGCTGGCTGTGGGAGTTCTTCTGAGCCTGAACTTGAACTCAGGGCTGGAGCTGCCAGCCTGGGACAGCCCAATAAAGGCTTCCCATGCTGGATCCTGGCTGAGCTTTGCAGTTTTTTTGTCCTTTGAGGCTATTCTCCTTTGTCTTTGCAGTCTGTTTCCTGGTGCTTAGAGGAAAAAGGCCACCGCCGTGCTCTGAGAAGAGATTTGTGCCACAATGAGAATCCCTTGCTTTTATTAGCGCTATTTGCATAGACCTGAGCATGTGGAGAATAAGAGGCTTAGGCTGTTATGTGCAGAGAAATACAAGGTAATGAGGAGGTGAGGGGGGAAACCCTCAGTGCCGCTGCTGGGGCTCAGCCGTAGTGCAAAATGTGGGTGCAGAGAGATGCTCAGTGGGGGCATTTCCCCATCCTGTGGGGGAGGCAGCACTGGGTTTTGCCTGAAATGCTGCTGCTCTCCTGCCTCTGCCCTACTTCCGCTCTGTCTGCAGCCTTTGCTCCTCATTTCTTCCTTTTTGCAATGGGGTTTTTTTCCTGTGGCTCTGATGGGTGGTGGGATGATGCCCAGGTACTGTGGGAACAGATCCTTTCTTGGAATGTGCCCTTTTGCAAAGCCAATAGACGACACGTCTTCCATATTAATATCAATATCTGTGCATGATTGCCCCATGGCTGGAGCACTCTGCAGATTAGTAGGAAATGTAGTTATTAGCTCTTGATAAGCAGCCACTTTTCATCCCAGCTGTTTTTCAATTAAACATGGATGTGGAGTGCAGCTGCTCGTTCAAAGGGTGCTTTTTACTTCCTTGTGAAACGCAGCATTTTCCAGCATCGAATCCCATCACTCAGTGCAAGGTGAAATTTTTCATGAAGTTCCTATTTTTGTTCCCGTTTAATTTTCTAACAGATCGTCCTGATTGCAGCCAAAGGTGAATGTAGTTCAGGAACTAATAGCAAAGTTGAGATATGCTTTTCAGGTGTAGGGGGAGGATTTACCATGTTCAGTTCACAAACATTTTTGGGCCCTTGGAGGTTTGTGCTTTAAAACTAAAAGTAAATATCATTTCATGTGTACAGCTGTGACTTGAGTTGAGGTCTTCCAAAAAGTTGGAGCCCCAGTGGTGGTACGAAAATCGTTTTGAGGATCTGGGAGTAAATCAGAAGTAGTAATTGTGCACTGCAGGATATCTCAGGACTCATCACCAGAGCCAGAGTGTGATAACTGGAGCCCCAGTATCCCCCAGTATGAGTCAAAATGGCATGAGCTGCCTGGGTGGGTGCTTGTCCTGCCATCACTATTGGCAGAGGACCAGTGTTTGGGGTTTTGGGTTAAGAAGTGTGATCTGCTTTCTGCTGTGTTTCATGGCTCCTGGGACAAGGCAGCGTGGATAAAAGCAGGCATCCTTCCAAGCCAGCATGGGGCTGTCAGGTGATGTGGCAAAAAGAGTGAGAATATTCCTTGTTATTGGGCTGGCTGACAGCCTAAGGGAGATGCTAAGGAAGATAAGATATGGTACATACCCTCCTCTTCAAAAGGAACCATGTGTGACCCAGGTGCGTTTCAGCTGTTTGGCTCTGTGATTTGCCTGGGTGGTTTTGGGGCACAGTCTGGCGGTAACATTTCAGAGGGTTGTGAGTGTGTGAGGGATTGTGGATTCCTGGTGGGAAATCAGTGAGCACAGATTTTCAGCATGGCTGCACAAAAAGGGGTGGGATGGGGATGGGGATGGGGATGGGGATGGGCTGCTCTCGCCATGTCTGACTGTTGGTGTGAGCCTTGCTGCTGCCAGCGGAAGGCTGAGGATTTCCCTGGGAGTTAGCAGCACTTATTCCCAGTTAACACCAGTGTAAGTGATACGCAGGATGAAGGAGATGAAGCCATGCCTTCAGGTCCTCCACGCTGAGGCCCTGACTGCCTAACAGCTGTGTCAACCGTGGGACCGATGGCCTAAAGGTGAAAATCCCAAGGTCTGATTGCTAATGCACGAAAGCAGTGTTTGTTCCTCATGGTCAGGAGCACTGCAGACCGGTCCTTTGCATGTCAGACATCAGCAGGCTCAACACTGCCTTCCTTTTGTACACCTTACCCAACAGGTGAAGCCACAGCCCCAGCCTGCACACCTCTTTCTGGGAGGATGCTCCCTTCGTTAAACCCGCAGCTCGGTGCATTTTTAAGGGGAGAGGGAGGCAGCGGTTTGCTGCAGTTTGTTTGACCTAGTTAGGAGAAATATCAAATCGCCTCGGGCAAGTAATTAATTTGTACACACTTCCTCCTGCTCACGGCGTGCTGCGTGCAGTCAGTCCTTCTGCAGGTGAAGGTTTCAGAGCTCACAGAAAGCCTGCCCAGACCCACAGCTGCTCTGGGCTGCGTTAGGTACATCCTACATCCCAGGGAGATGGAGGCAGCAGGTCTACAGGAGAGCTCCAGATGGTATTTATTCGAGACCTCAGCAGCTGACTCGGGGTGTTATAAAGCTTCTCCCTGTTGCTTTCTCTTGAGCAGAAGCTCTGCCTCACAGTGTTGTTTCCAGAGCAACTGTCAGGGCTGGATTTAAGGGTATTTTTGGTGTTAGCTCGAGAGCCCTGTCTGCAAAGGATGTGCAAAGCAAGGGCAGCTCCTTGCAAGTCTCATTTGCTCATTCAGCCCCAACCGCAGGCATCAGCAGCCTGGAAGGACTTGCTGTGTGCTGCTCCTGCTGCTGGGACAGGTTGTGGGGGGTTCCAAGGTGACACCAACCCTGTAAGCTGGTCCTCAGGTGTGAATCCTCACTCTTCTGAACAAGTGCTGGGTTGTTTCATTTTGCAACGCCCATCCCATATGTTTTTGCAGTGCAGAAGAGCACCTTGGGCTGGTTTTGAGGAAAGCATCACATACTGTGGGCCCAGGGCCAAACCACAGGGGCGAGGAGGTGACCGTCTTGCATGCAGTAAAGCTAAATGCTCAGAATGAAAATAGCTTGTTTTCAGGCCAAGAGTCAAAACTCTCATGGAGACCAGATGGGAAGAAAAGACTGTTCCTGTGTATTTGAGCTGCAGTAGGAAAATCACAGTTAGCCAAAGCAGGGTTGTGCTGTGAAGTGATTCTCACGGGCGTGCAAAGACTCTGATAGCCAAGTGTGCTCAGCCTGTCTTGTCCCGTCTGCAAAACAAGGGCTGTCCTGCAGGTAGAAAATGATCCATGAGAGCAGTTTTGATCTCGAGTGGGCTGAAAGAGGGATCTCAAACAGCTGTGTGCTCTGGGTCCATCCTGGTTGGAGAGGTAGCATTTAAAAGAAATAGCAATAATGTTTTGTTGGTAGCTGTGGCAAGCTGTTAAACAGAATATCTGATGCACTGAGTTCTCATTTGGATGAGTTTGCATTTTACAGAAAGTCTGAGTCTCGTGTAATACGGACAGTTCTGGGAGCAGTCGGCTGTTTAGCAGGAAGGTAGGTGCGTGCTGGCATGAGGATAAAAGTGGAAATAAGCCCAGATCTGGTAAAAGGCGTGCAGAAAGTTTGCTGAAGGGCTGGGCTGTACCAAAGTGAGTGTCTGGTGGTCAGGAAACCACCTGGGAGGGATGGGTTTGGTGAGCCAGCATCCAGGTGAGCTCCCAGAGGTGCACGCAGCTTTAGGAAGTATTGACCAGCTGACTGTGCGTGAAAGAGTTATGCTGAAAAACAGAACTTGACATTGCTTTTGCATGTGTGCAAATATCAGATCTGGCCTGACATAGCGTGGAGTTGTCAAGGGTACTGATGGTGACTGAAGGGTTTTAAACCACGCACACACATGAGCCATGGGAGCAGGAATGACAGCAGTAAGGTGGTAGGAACTGAAAGGAGTGGATTCAGGAATAGAACAGTTGGGTTGGCACACTCCCTTCTGGGTCCAGCAGTTCTCATGCACCATTTCAGTTACTTTGCCCATTGAAAATTATCCAACGTGCAGAGCTTCTACCATGGTTTCTATGACAAATAGTCATCCTTGACCTCTCACTACCCATTTGATGTCTATAAAATATACATTCATTTTATCTTTTTATCTTTTTTTTTTTTTTGGTAAAACTGTGGTTGAAAGAACAGTGAGTGTACACAATGAGGATCCTTGGGTGCTAAGCATCCCATGTGCTTTTTCTTCCCAATGATATAATCCAGGTCATTTAAAAACTTCAGCATTGTGTTTCAGTGGAGACTATTTAGGAATAACCACAGCTGTTTGCTTCGCACGTTCATGAAAAAGAACCGAATGGACATGGGAGCACAACTAGGATTTGTTTTCATACACGTCTTTCGATCTGTCCAAGTGTTGATACAGGCAAACACGGGGATGTTTCTCTGTGATTTACTCTGTTTCGTGTGGAAAGATCAGTGTTGATGTGAGTTGTTGAGAAAAAAAGGGTGGGTTTGAATGTAATGATGCATCTGGAGGTATTCAAGGCCAGGTTGCATGGGAGCTTTGGGCAACCTGGTGTAGTGGGAAATGTTCCTGCCCATGGCAGGAGGTTGGAATTGGATGGGCTTTAAGGTTCCTTCCGATGCAACCCATTTTGTGATTCTGTGGAAGGAGTGGACAGGTATCCTGGGGATGGGATGGGAGGGTGGCCACGTTATTGAAAACCAGCAAGGAGAGGAGAGATGCACCATCAGGACACACAGCCCTGAGAAACCATCACTGAGATCAGTCTGGGTGTGTGCTGGCTCAATAGTGGGATGTTGGAGCAAAGTGACACCAGGAGGGGATTTGGCTGGGGGGGATTCCTGCTCTGATCCTGACTCACCTGCAGCACTCAGGAGGGGAATTCCCAGCCACTATGCTCCCCAGGAATGGAAACAGGAGCTTGCTGAGACAAGCTGTGCTGCTGGAGGTCGTTCAGGTCCTTTCAGGAGATGATTATTTGCACTTTAGTTCTATTAATTTCCTCTCTTAAAATATGCCCCGTGGGCCCCGGCATTGTTGTGGTTGTTCAGCCTTGGATTGCTGCTATTTCTTGAAGCCTTCGCAGTATTGGGAGGGTGTTGGAGAATGCTCTGCTCCAGTTAGGCACTGTGGTACTCATGCAGCTCAGATTTATGAATCAGTGCTTCTCACTTCAGCTTACATTGCTGGGGTTTCCTCTCCTCCCAGCACCCCCTCCCCAATACCTTTCAGCTGTTTCCAAACAGCTGGCTGGCAGCATCACATAGGATGAGAAAAAACATAAATCAGAGCTACACAACGCATGAAAACGGTTTGAAAGCCATCGGGTTTGAAGTGTAGCACAATCTGAGATTTAGCAGCGCTTATTTATTTGCATTTCTAAGCTCTATCTCATAGATTTTGAGGATTTAGGTGGTCAACTGTTCAAGGAAACTAAAACTCTCTCAGGGCGCCAGGATCTGGGCCTTTAAGGGAAGTAATGTCAGGATATTCTGGGTAAAATGCTGAGCTTGCAACATGCAGATAAATCTCCAGCGAAGCACTCAGACATCTGAATGTCGGCGTCGTAATCTGATCTGCTCTGTTGGGATCACTTTTCTGTGTGTCCCGCTCAGTGAGGTGCTGCAGGATTTCACCCCTGGCCGAGGGGATGTCAGCCAGGGAGGGAGGAATTACCGAGTGCAGCATCTTGCTCTGAGCACCCAGCAGAGATCCTCTGTGATGAAGCGTGGAAACGTGGACATATACGTATTTATGTGTACACATGGGTCTGTATTTATATTGGTCCAAGTCTTTGTAGGATGGGATTTTGTGTAATGATGCATACTGGTGTAAAGTGCTGCTTTCCCTGCCTGGTGAGATTTATCTCTGTTTCAGTGCATGCAATCCTCTGCCAGGCAGGAGGATGCTGCAGGAGGATGGAGCTTTCAGCTCTGTGTTGGAAGGGTTTGTAGAGGATCAACTTGTGAAATGCATTAGCACGGATGGGTACAAGTCTGGATCTGCTGCCTCCTCCCACAGCCAGCAAAGGGCTGAACTTTTCCAGCAGGAATCCCCCAATGTACCCCTGGGTGCTGCCTGCCCTAAAAGAGCCCTTTGGTGCAGGAATGCACTGTGTTCCCCTGCCCCTAGGAGGGACCAAAAATGAGCTTCCCTATTCCTGCAGGGCAGAACCCATCCTGATCCATAAACCAGGTCCAAAACCACCCCAGCAGAACACTGCGGTTCCGTTTGGTTTGCTTTCAGTGACGAGTAAAGCAATCTGGCTGCACTGAACTGAACTCGCAGTGAACTGCACTGCGTAGGCTCTCCTGAATTGCCCGTTTCATTCAAATTCTTCAGGCTGGAAAGAAGCACGCTGTGTTCAAGTGTCAGGAGGCGCTGAGCAATTCCTGCTCGTGGCGAGGGCAGGTCCGTGACCGAGGCTGGGATATTAGGAAGCAGGGCTGAACATCTCTACTACACACACACGAAAAAAATAAGGACTATTTAGTTCGTTAGCTTTGCAGCAGGAAGCAGGGCTTTGCTCATACATTCTGTTTTTTTTTTTTTTTTTTTGGTAAAACACTTAAAATCCTGAGGGTTAAATAAATGGAAACGTCTGCTCCCATGGGAACTGCTGTGACCCTGTGTGAGTGGCACAGCTGAGCAGCGTCCTCCTGGCCACGTGCTGTGGGGCTGATTGATTCCTCTGGCAGCACCCGGAGCACGGCTTGGCCACGCGTGCCAGCCTGACGCACGCTTCCTCCGCGTGCATCCTTCCTGCCTGCAGCATGGGGAAAAAGCATGGCTCCGAGCTTCTGGTGTTGTGAAACTCACATCTGGGCAGGCAACGGAGAGCTCTGCTCAAAGCTGAGCACCCTGGGGTGGGTGCAGGATGGGTGGCAGTGCTGGGAGCTCTCTTAGTTCTGCTGAAGCTTTGTGCGAGGAGACATCACAGCCCCGCTTTGAAGCACAGTAAGAAAATGTTAATTGGCCTAATTAATGCAGGAATATAAGGCATATAATGAGTAGGACTAATAGCCGAAAAATGGCTTTTGATTCTGAGTATTGCAGTTCTTGTTCTTGCCTGAAATGAGACGTGAATGCCTGAATGCCTGATTTCTTCAGCCGTCGTAAACTCAGGGGATCATAATAATAATAATAAAAAAATATAAAAAATCCATCCAAAACCAGAGGCCGTTTGGGAAAATACAAGCCCTAATCTCCGTGCTGTGCTTAATCCCTTTGTGAAGGCAGATGCTGCTGCTCAGCCACCCGCCGGCCCGTGAACAGCACATTAATCCGGGGTGCTCTGCGTGCCACCCCACTTGGAGCCCTTGAAAAGCAGCATTGCCCGCTGCTGCCCTCCAAACCACTCCATCCCTAAGCCTTGCTTCTCACTTCTGTGCCAGCGATAACCTGGAGCAGCATCGGGGAAGCCGAGGGATTAACATTAATGCTCGTGTAGCGATTTGAAACAGAGCTCTGCTTGACAGAGGAGCGCTTGTCTCCTCTTGTAAAAGGAAATGGATTAACTCTTTTCTTGAAAAGCACCCTCATTTAGCCCAAAAACAGCATCGGATCACCCAGAGCCCCGGGAGGTGCAGGGAGGTGGTGCACAAGCTGCTGCCTTCTGCAAGCAAAGGTCTTGATGGCAACCCATGAGGTGTGAGCATCCTGGCAGGGCATGGGCACTGAAATCACTGATACGGCTTTACAGTTAGAACAGCGATAAAAATAATTAAGGAGCTTGGAAGTTGGTTTTCGGAGCCCCACCAGTTGAATCCGGAGATGGCAACAAAAATGTTGATATCCCTTACAAATCAACCGCGCCGTTCACTGGAAAATCTATAGCAATTTTCTTTCCCTGACCTTGGGAGGCCTGGAGCTTTGCAGCAGGGCTGGTTGGTGGTCGAGGTGTTGGAAATACAGGGCATTCTTTGGTGTATTTCACCTTCTTGGGAAAATTACATGTATATCACATTTGCTCCCAGTGTCCTTCCCTGACCTCCCTACCGTATCGCACCAACAGTATTTCTGCAGGGTATTGTTGGGATGGATACGCTCTTATCTCTCTTAAGTCTGTTTTTTTTTTTTCTTTTCTTTTTTCTCTCTTTTTTCTCCCTTTCTTTCCCCAGGCCTGGCTCAGCCCTTGGGTTCTGCACTGCTGGGTCCCTCCTGGTGCAGAGCACAGCAGTGTGCACACACAGAACTCTTCCCGTAATAAGGTCATTTAGCATCCGAGGGAAGAGAACAGCTTTTAATCCTCGCTAGATCTGGCTGGGCCGCTTTCAGGCTGGCATTAAGAGAGCCTTGAGGCATCCAGTTTCATCTGCAATGCTAATGCAAAGGAAGAAAGGGAGATGTATCACAACCAGGAGGGGTGTGGAAGAGGAGTATGGTTAAGACCAATTGGGGAACTGCAGAATTAACTTCTGGTTTGCATTTTATGCAATAGATCACACGTACAATGCAGATATATGTGGGTATAGGCATATATATGTACTCATATGTGGACTTTGGAGTAGAGCCCTTGACTTGGAGCACATAACAGTACTGGGGCTGAGGTCCATGCTTGCAGGCAGCACCCTCAGGACATGCTTATTTCGAACACTGCCTTCTCACTGCATCCCCAAATGCTGTTTGCAGCAGTGCCTTCGCCCTGCCTTGAAGCTCCTTATTTTTAGCTTAGATACATTACGGTAAGGGCGAGGACTCAAGGTTGCAGCCAAAAAAGCAGCATGCTGAACGGCACCCAAGTCAGAGCAGAAGGGCTGAAATCGAACCCCGTCTTGGCTTTAAAAGAAACAAAAAGTGGTGCTGCAGTGCAAAAAGGAAAGATGTTTGCAGGACCCGACTCCTATCCAGATGGTGCACGGCGGGGTCAGTGCCTCCTGTGAGGAGCAGCGATTCGAATCAGCGCGTAGCACGCGGGAACTGCAGAAATAAAGGGATTTTTAATTTCTGGAATCATTACCATTATGTCATATCAATTCAGTATAGAACAATCAGCATCTGAATCTGATGGGACATTTTGCAGTTGCTATTGGTAACGTTCGCTGTTCCTTCTAAAAACGCGGAGTCTGGGGGAAGGATGCTCATGTGGGAAGGCGGAGAATTTTGTGTTTATTTTCCAAAATGTGTTTTATTTTGGGGGTCACTTCAGGATAATAGCAGGCAGTGATTGATCGGGGCTAAAGTGGCTCCATCTGGCTGAGGAATCCAAAGGTTTTGCTCAGCCTTCCCAAGCAGTTTTCCCTGTTACTGTTAAGGAGCTCAATTTTAGCCTTAAAATAGAATATTATATTTGTGAAAATGGCTTAAAATCCCCAGTGGATTCAGCATGGATACACGTTAGCAATACAGTAACTTTGTTAATTGCAAACCTCTCTTCTTAACAGCCTTTTAGGCATTCTTGTTATGTGAATCCTTAAAAGACTTCTATCCTAATATCTTATGGCAGAAATGACTCATCTCACCTGACTCGAAAAGTGAGAAAATGGGAGCCTGCCTTTTCTATTTTTCTTTTTTTCACTCCTTCTGATTTCAGAATGCATCATTTCTCTGCTGTGGTTAAAGCCAAAGCCTCAGCATCCTTTCAATTACTTCGTAAGAATGAGAAAAGAAACCCAATTTCAGGTGGGGAAGAGCTGGAAGAAGGGCTCTGCAGTGCCATGCTAAGTGCAGGGGAGTCCTTTGAATTTTTCTGAGCTTATTTGAGGGTTTTTAAGCTCAATTTTGAGATGTGTTGTATTTGGTATTAATGCCTCTTTTTCCTCTCACTCTGAGCGTAGGGCTGCGTACTTGCCCTGTGTTTTTACTTACTGTGTTTTTCCCAATTCTGCAGCTCCACAGCTGTCAGTCTCCCCCCCCCAGAAAAAGTCTTTAAAAAAAAAACACAACAAAAAAAACAAGCAACAGTTTTCCCTGAAAAATAAGGAAAAAAAAAATCAGGTGCCCACATGGCAAGGACTGGAAGCAGTCGGGGTCAGGCTGGACCAGGCTGTGTACCCTCAGTACCTCAGAGGTGGTGTGTATCTGCCTGAGGGTAGGGAGGCCCTTCAGAAGGATCTAAGCTGGATCGCTGGGCTGAGGTGAATGGGGTTCAACAAGGCCAAGTGCCGGGTCCTGCACTGTGGCCACAATACCCCCACACACAGGCTTGGGGATGAGTGGCTGGATGGCTGTGAAGAGGAAAGGGACCTGGGGTGTTGGTTGATGCTCGGCTGAACGTGAGCCGACAGTGTGCCCAGGTGGCCAAAAGGGCCAGCGCCATCCTGGCCTGCATTAGAAACAGTGTGGCCAGCAGGAGCAGGGAGGTGATCATCCCCTGTACTCAGCGCTGGTGAGGCCGCACCTCGAGTGCTGTGTTCAGTTTTGGGCCCCTCACTACAAGAAGGACATTGAGGCCCTGGAGCGAGTCCAGAGAAGGGCAACGAAGCTGGTGAGGGGTCTGGAGCACAAGTCCTATGAGGAGCGGCTGAGGGAGCTGGGATTGTTCAGTCTGGAGAAGAGGAGGCTCAGGGGAGACCTCATCGCACTGTACAACTTCCTGAGGGGAGGCTGTGATGAGGAGGGGTTTGGCCTCTTCTCCCAGGCAACAAACAGGACCTGAGGAAATGGCCGCAAGTTGTACCAGAGGAGGTTTAGGTTGGACATAGGGAAGAACTTTTCCTCTCAGTGGTCAGGCGCTGCAATGGCTGCACAGGGAGGTGGTGGAGTCGCCGTCCCTGCAGTGTTCAAGAGGCGCCTGGATGAGGAGCTACGAGATCTGGTGTAGTGCTTGTGGTAGCAATGGTGATGGGAGGACAGTTGGACTGGATGGTCTTGCAGGTCCTTTCCAACCTTGTGATTCTATGATTCTATGATTCTGTGAACCTGACCTAGCTGTAGGTGTCCCTGTTCATTGCAGCGGAGGTGGAGCAGATGACCTTTAAGGGTCTCTTCCAACTCAAATGATTCTATGGCATTTGGGGGTCATTGAGTTTCTTTGCCTTCCTCTCCTAAGTGCCTCAGAGTTACTCCCAGCCTTCCAATCGCTGCCCCTTGCTGACACAGGCTGATTCACAGGGAAGCATTTTGGAGGATATTCACAGTGATTCCTTTGCTAATTATTGCTTTCCAGCAGCACTTTGGGGTCTGCAAAACCCAAGTCGAACAGGGAGGAGCAGGAAAGTTTTGTAATTCTCATCATTCCTTGGCATCTGCACGTCCAAGGAGCAAAATGACCGGTGAAGGTCTGTGCTATGAGCAAGTGGTCTGTTTTAAGGATGCTGATGCAGATGATCATTGCCTGGGGAAATCATTGCTTGGGATGAGCCCTCCAGGAGCAGGAGGACCAAATGCTGCAGCCTTGCACCCTCCATAGGCAGTGGGATGGATGCTTAGAAGGAAGGCTCTCTGTATAGGAAGGGTTATTATTTGGGCTATTTAAAAATCTCTCTATGATTGAGAATGTTACTGGTGGCAAGTTGTTATAAGTGTTTAAAGCAATGGGACTGTTTTCTTAAAGGCATGCTTTCATTTCCCTGTGCCACTCTTGGACACATCAGACTGAGTTCAGCCTGGCAATGGTGTCGATGCCTTTTCTTTGCTAATATTTCTCATTCAAGCATTTTTTTCCATGGATGCTGGTTGGAACCCCATCCTTGCCCCCTTGACTTGACAGCTATTTGCATGAAGTGGCCTTTGAGTTTATTAGCAAAACAGTAGGCTTTAGTGCCAGAGTTGCAACACTAAAGTTTAGGTTTTGAGGCAGAAATTGTGTGTGCCCATTCCCTAAGTGCAAACCATAAGGAGGAGGATAGTGGCCTCTCTGAGGCTGAATTAGCATTGAGGCTTTAGGGAATGAATTTGCAAACCCCTGAGCTTGACATTAAGTGCCAGCCATTGTCTGTGCTGTGCACACATGCATGTTTGAGCTCACTGCCTGTAAGCAAGGGCTTTCTCACCCTCTCACGTTTCTTCTTTCAGTCCTGCAAGCAAATAGAAACAATAGTGAGCTGAATGGTAGAGTTGCACCTCTACTATTGATGAGTAGAAGAACTGTTGTGCCTCAGTTGCCTGGAGTCACCTTTGCAGAAGTAAAATGAAGTTATTTTGCCATATTTGCATGGTTAATTGGGAAAAGCTTTTCCTCCTGGTGCTGAGCCACATGCAGCTCTCCAATATCAGCACCTGAGATTTGAAAGCACTGATGTACTTTGGGTGAGAGGAAGGCACCTGCTGAAGCATTTCCCTTTTCTTGTTCAGCCAACATCTTTGCAGGTCACAACTGCTGGTGTACACGACAAGTTCCACCAACTTCCCAGCAAACACTGCACTCAATGGAATGATTTAGTAGGAGCAAACAATGGAGAGGGCAAACAGGCAGGACATCTGCTGACCTCAGGAATGAAAGCAGACTACTTTCCAATAGACTTGTGGTCTCCAGAGAGGCTTCAGAGTGAGCTCTGCCCATTGGTAGGCATCAGACCATCAGTTGGTGGCTGGCCTCCCACACCTATTAGACATCAGAGAACCAACAGGGGAGGGGATGCATTGCTGGGAGCGCGCATCCCCTGCTGCCTGATGATGCCCATTAACGCTCTTCTGCAGGTGAGGACATGCAAAATGATGTTCTCCTCTTGGTTTGGCTGACTGACAAATTTCATGCTCCCGTTTAGTGGGGACCCAGGTAGAGTCATTCTTTTCTGCCTCTTGTACTATTTCCATGAAGTCTGTAGGGAAGTATTTTAGGCTGCTGAGCCCTTGGCTGATGTGGTAGAAATGGACTCAGTAGTTTGGAAGTTACAGGGGATGTGAGGGAAGGAAGATGTGTGCGTACACATCTGTGTGTGTACCCAGCAATCCTGCAGCCCTTTGAGCCCTAGAGGTGAGAAATGCGAAATCTCAGCAAAACTGAGGAGCGGATGGAGCCTTCTGGCTGAGATGTAAAAACAAACACCAAAAGGCTCTTTGAGGCTGGGAAAGACATGGGAGGTCTGTGCTGTGGGGCTTTATCTCCCATAAGGAATGTGGGAGGGAGTACAGGGTGGGCAGAGCTGAGGGCTTCCTGAGCACCAGTGATTGGGGAGGGTAAAGTGGGAGAAGGAGCAGGGCATGGAGCTGCTGTGGAATCACTTATATAAAACTTGGGAGCTTTTGCTAGAGATGCTTAGAACTTCTTAGTACTGTTTTACAAAATATTTCATGGTTAGAAGCTATGGAAAAGTGTAAATTAAAATAATTGAAGTTACCTGTAGGGAGTAAGTCACAACAGAGTAAGGAATGAAGTCTGTCCATTAGCATCAAAAGGAAAACCAACAGCAACAAGCAGGAAATATGCAAAGATTAAAATGTCCTTTCCCCTCCCCTCTTGGGTGCTGTCGGTTGTGGGGTGCATGGAGGATGGATGAGCAGGGAAATATGGATGTGATTAAGGGAAGGTGATAACGGGGTGCTTGTCTGCCTTAACATTTCTGATTGATGCTGGGCTAATGAGAAGAGGAGAATGTTTTTAGTTGCTCTCTCTTTGGATGGATGCTGGCAGCACGAGTTCCTGGCTGGAAGAGGGAGGAATCAGCAGCCTGGTGGTTGTGGTCCCACTGTCACAAACTTGAGATACTTGCTCTAAGAGAGGTGCCCTGGGCTGTGGAAGAGCTGCTGCTCAGCTCCCAGAGGGGCAGAGCAAGGCAGGGACGGCTGCTGCTTCTGCTCCAAGGTTTCCTTTCTTCCCTCCAGCTTTAGAGGAAGCACCCATGGAAGATGCACCATGCTTGTGAGCAGGACCTCCCACCTTCCTGCTTCACAGACTCAGGTTTGGGTTGGTTCTAAGCTCTTTGGCCAAGCAGAGGGTGATGCCCCAAGGCAGCCAAAGCATGCTATGCAGGCACAAAGGCAAAAGGACCGCACTTATTCTTCTTTAAATCTACATTTTACATTTTATGACAAAGCCACCTGAATAGGACTGCAGGAAAAAAACCTGCAGCTTCTCCAGAAAAATATCTTATTTTATAACTTTCTATTGTTACAGAGTTTCATTAATGTGTCTGTAAGACATTTGCAATTATAAATTAACCACTTATTAATTCACTTGGGAGAATTTGAGCATCTGATCCAATTGGTGACCTGATGTGATGAGGTGCCACCAATCTGGGACTGTACAAACTTAAATGAAGCACCAACACTAATTCAAGGAGTGTGTCCTTGTGTGCTGGAGAATGAGCAATCACTGCTGTGCTTTCCAGAAGGGATGGTTAATGCATCTCTGTGCAGGCAAGCAGGGTGAAGGCATGAAGCACCAGAACAGCATCTCTACACCCAACTGCATTCATTAGCACCCACTATGGGATGCACCCAGTTGCAAATGGAGGCTGCCAGCATCTGGGATGTCCTGACAAAAAGATGCCTGGGAGCAGTCAGGGGTTGATCCCATAGATTGGTTCTTTTTCTCTTGGTGATGGCAGATTGAATCCTATGCTGGATTCAGGTTTCCTCCCACTTGCTACTCAAATAGGCTCATGGAATTTGGGGTTTAAATACTGTTGCCTCCAGTTTTGACTCTCTGAAGCCTTTTCACACTGAGGAATGTTCCTTCTGATTTCCCATCTGATCCTATCCTGGCTGCAGACCCAACTCATGCTCACAAATTCCACTGTCACTTTCATCCTCCTGTGCTGTCAGAGCTGGCCTGGGCGTCTCCCCAACATGAAATCAGATCTGAGCCGTTTGTCCCCACCAAGAACTCTGATCAGGATGCCTGACATTCCAGGGCCACCCATCCCTCTTTTTTTATCCCTTTTATCCTTTTTAGTTGGCATCTCCAGCTGTCTGCTCACATCCCTGGGCTGTCCCATGATGTGCCAGGCACCTCTGGTTGTCCCTTCCCTATGGGGATGGCCATCAGCATTGCTCCCTGCTTTCCTTGCAGGCACACACGTGTGGATTTTCCCACCCTGTGCATCAGTGGATGACTGCACTGCTCTCACACGTGCTGCTTTTGCTCTGGTTTACTGGAGGGAATTTCCTGCTCAATGCTTTTCCCAGCACTTTCTGCTTGTGCCTCACTCCTTGCCTACAGGAGCAGCGGATTCATTAAGTGAGATGTGTTAATGCATACTATTCAGCATACCAATGGCTCCTTTTGTAGCTGAAATCTCTTTCTTTAGCTGATTTTTTTTTCAGGGTTTCCAAGCACCCTGTGCTGTGGGTGCCCAGAGCTGACAGGTCCTTCCCAGCCCTGGTTCTGCCTCCATCCATCTCTCCCCTCCTTTAGTAGCAAACTGTGCACCCATTGCCTCCTTTCCCCTTCAACTGTTTGACAATTATCACTGCTGTCCTTCTTTTATTGTTTTTGTTTATCCATCTGTCTGCAATTCTTTGTGGAAGCTGCGCTGCTTTTAATTAATGAGAAATTGTTGTTGTGTTTGCTGTTTAGCACTCCTTATTTCTTCAGGAATTATGGGGTTTATTCCTCTGTTATTGCCTGGTTTTAAGCTAGCCTTTTCCAGCACCAAACCCACTCAGTGCAGAGCAGCAGCAATGTGATGGTGGTGGGGGGAGGGAGGGGTTAAGTATAAATTCTTGCACTCTGCCCAGGCAATAAATCTCTGTTCTTTATTTTGGCCGTAGGGATGTTTGGGTGGGGAGGTCTCCATGAATTCACATGGAACCAGCAGCAAGCCCTGGGTTCTGGTCCCCTCTGGTCCACTCTGGAAGAGTGCCAGCATGGCACCCCATGGATGCTCAGTGCCCGTGGCCTTTGTGCTTTGTGCCATTGCTCAGATTGGGTGCTGCACCAGGGTGTAACGAGGCTGGTGATTAATTATACCCCACTGGCTCTGCAGAGGCACTGCCTGCAGGGTCAGGGTGCTCAGAGCTATGGGTGCCCACCTGTAGCAGAGCTTAGGGTGCTCGGTGCTGGATCAGCCTCAGGCTGTGCAGCAGAAGCAGCCTCAGATTTCTCTGCTCTTGTCCAGGGGCTGACTCATTCATTTCCTTGCTTACTGGAAGCATAGCTTATTATTGCAACATTTTAACAAAATCAAAAGCCAAAACAAAATATTGATATCGGAATTGTTTCAATACTAAAAGAAAACAAATGTAGCATGCTGTTAGTGATTAGGTTTGATGCACTGCATCTTTCTTTGCTGTATCTTTCTGTATCCTGATTTCTTAAACAAACTCTCTTTGCTTTGGCTCTTGCATGCAGTCAGGCATTCTCTTGCTTTGCTCTTCCTTTGGAGCATCCTTTAACAACAAATGTTCAAAAAGAGGACAGCAGCAGCAGCACCTTTCTGCATGTTCAGAGAGGGGGGGGCTGAGCTCAGTGCTTGTGTAGAGCTGGCAAAGTCCATTGCTGATGAACACTCTGAGAATTGCACTGCTAGATGTTAATTATCCAGATCATTACTGCTCTTTATTTTTGTATTCAAGTCAGATTTCTGTGCTAGCAACTGCAGACTTGGCAGTGGTTTGTTTTTTCAAGTAGAGGTAATTGTATTTAGTGATAAGTCTCCTGCAGCCTTTCTGTTTGCCTACCTAATTTAATCTGCTTGTCTGCATCCACCCAATGGGGCACCACCAGATTGGGAGCCGTGCTGTTTTCCAGGCTCCCTCTGAGGCCATGAGCCTCTGGGCCATGCTGGCTTTGCTCCCAGCTCAGGGACACCTGCAATGTTGGATGGAGGTCTTCAGAGGGGACCAGACCCCAAAGCAGGTGTAGATACCTGGACACATCTGGGCAGATTGAAGAATCAAAGCCATGACCACTCATTGGTTGCAAGGGAGGATACTGCAGGCTGTGGTTCTGCAGTGATTCCCATTGGATCCGAGCAAGATGGTGGCTGGTTTGTGGTGGGTGAGCTGAGTTTGTGCTGATAGAGAGGGGATGGACAAGAGAAGGGTTGCTGTGCTGGACGCTGAAATAGAATTACCCAAAATTTCAAACAACTTTGAGCCAAGAGAGCAAGCCCATACTGGTTGAGTGCTGCCCATTGAGATGCAGTCTCTATAAGGTACTGTGGCCAGGATCCCCATCTCTGTAACATGAAGCTTCTTCCTGAAGTTGCGTTGTGCCCACTGCTGTCCATCAACAGCTAATATCGCTGTTCATTGGATCCTGGTCCTTCTGATGGCATTTTGGTGGTGTTGGTTCAGTGCCACCCATCTGAGTATTGCTCAAGAGGGAGAAATAGGACCCACTTAGGGCTAAGTGATTAAATACTGTTTAATTTGGGGGAAAAAGTGCCAAATCAGAGCTTTCCTTTCGCTGAAAGTTCAATGATTTGCTTCAGCTTCCAGCTTTAGGGGTTTTATGAAAAACTGCTCTGAAAACGATATAAACAGGCTTTCCTCTTCAAATTATAATTGAATCCGTGCTGGTAATATGCTTTTTGGATAAACGTTACCTTTTCAGTGCATACAAAGATTTTAAAATTGGCTTTGCTAACAAGATGCTCATTGCTGCTACAGCCCTTGCCTCTGCACTGGCAGCACGCTGCATCTATGGGAGCTGCTGCTGTGTGATCCCAGCAGAGCTGTCAGCAGGGTTTGATGGTTTTTTGGTTTATGGGGTAGAGAGGGGAGCAGGCACTGACCCACAGTCCTGTCTGAGCAGTGGGGATGTGTGAGATGCAGAGAGGAGCCCAGGGAGGCACACAGCTTTGGGACAACGAGACAAAACCCAGCAGCCTCAGATTAAATGGGCTGGATCCCAATGCAAAGAAATGTTCACAGCTTCTGCAGTGTGTTTTATGGTTACAATGTGGGGTAAAGCGTGCTTTTACCTGGATGAGTTTCCAGGTACTCTTTGCTGTGGTGGGGGATTAAGATTCCCCAGGCTGGGAAATGCATTTTCCAACTCTGTCATCTGGCACCATATGGGAATGAAAACATGATTTCAAATGGTTTTCTATAAAAATTGTGATGTACTCACTGCTCTGGTCTTTGCCCTTCGTGCTGAAGAAATACCTCAACCCTGGTAAATGTGCCCATTTTCTTTGTTATTTATGACACAATTGCTTTGTTCCGTTTCTTCTGATGTGTCTCACGTTGTAAGCATTTCACTATATTTATACAGCAAGTGCTCCAAGATACAGGTGTGGATTGTGCTGTTATGTATACCACAACTGTGAAATCCGCCATTCCACAAGTAACTTTTCGGGCTGCTTGGCACTGTGGATTGTTTTTCACTAAGACTTACAAATCCAAATTATTAAACGTGAGCATTGCCAGCAGATAAACCTGTGTGAGGACAGCAAGAGATTGTCCATCACAAAGTGCTCTGATGGACGTCGCCTGCAAGGAGGTGGTAACAGTGGTTACTTACGCTGGGGGTGACACTCATTTTTCCTCTTTTTTCCTTATCCTTTTCCTTGGTCGCATCCCAGCCATGCAGTGCTGTCCCCACACCTCCATGCATCATCCCTTGAGCACTGCTGTGATTTTGTTGCTTTTGCTCTTCCCTGTACTATGGACCAAGCTTAGGATTATGCACTGCATTTTTAGCATCTCTCCTTTGCATTGCAAACTGGTTTCTTTGGGGACATTCAGTGTCTACGTGCTAGGCTGAAGTATTTCGGTGCAGTTGGTATTTATTAAGCAATAATTAGAAATGGGGATCTTTCTCAATTTGCTGCTTGCACACTTGCACCAAAGGAGTAGGAGTGCCTATAGAAGCTTTTTTTGCAGGAGTTTGGACACTTATTTCCTCCGTGCAAATCCCATCCTTGCAGTGCATCATCATGGCTGCCTTGCTTAATGCAAAGCCACTTTGGGCCCATCAGCAGGGGTTACTGAAGTTAATTCTCAGAGTGCATCCATTCAGCTAGAAATCTGGAATAAATGCAGAACCTTTGTTTCCCTGACAGAAGTTTTGGAGGGTTTTCTGCAAAGGCTCTGCATTGCTCTGAGAGCTGAGTAAGTTGAGTAAGGCTGCTTTGTGTGCAGGATAAAGATGGCCAACAGGTTGCTTTTGAGGAAGATGGGTTTGGGTCCTCCAGCTCTCTGTTGTGCCAAACCAGGGACTGAACACATTCATCATGTGTTGGGTAAATGACATCATAAGCACACTTCTTGTTCTAATTGCTGTTGTCTACCTCTTCTTCCCATGTTCAGAAATTACACAAATTGAGTGGTGTGTGCTGTGCAGGTCTTAATTTGCGCTCCCATCTCTGTTCTTGGTTTTATCTATGCATTGCAGTGAATATCTGTATTTGGCAAACCTCAGACCTGTCTGTAGCCAGTAGCTCTGTGCCAATCCTCTAGAAATATCCTTTTATTCCCCCATGCAGGTGTATGTATCTCTATTAAAAGATGACCCCCCAGTAGGCTGTATGCACAGTTAGTGAACTTACCATGGGGGAAGCACTCTTACAGCCCCAGCAACCTTTGAGTTGCTCAGGATTCCCCATAATGGTGCACTTGGAGCCCTTGAGCTGACAACTGTTTGCTTTTGGTGACAGCAACGTCTGTCTGCTGGAGGGGCCATAAACCAGACATATTCCCTATGCACAGCTCAATTTAGAGAGATTGAGCTGAACCGGGGATACAGGCTGTCATTGAACAAGGTCTGATACAATGGGGAAGAAGTTTTTAACCGCTTAAATGCTGTGTTTCCTTGCATGTTCCTCATTCCAGTAGTCCTTAAGGTAATTCTAGTACAGATCCAGCATCAATCTTCAACCTGGACCCTATTCAGATCCTGCGTGTTGCTAAAGGGAGAAGAAGATGAAACACAACATTTCAGCCATCCTAACCTTGTCTTTACTTTTCTTGTATTTCTTATGTTCCAAAGTTAACGTGCAGGAAGGGAAGGACATGTTAAATACTTGGTGAGAAGTGATGCCATCTGCAACACGGCAGGATTTAAATTCTGTCATGTAAAGAACTTCCTATTGCAGTTAGCACTCAGATTTGAGCGCTGAGTAATTTAATTAGTGAAGTATTTAGTAGCATCATTAATAGGCTGAAAGAAAAGATACATGGCACATTAATTTAAGTTCCAAATGAGACAAAGCTAGGAAGTATTACAAACAGCAATAATGGCAGAAAAATAATATAATGAACCACAGAAACCTAACAAGATGAGTAACAGAGATGATTCAAACTGGAAAATACAAGGTAATGTACTAGAAAAAAGGAATACATCCAGACACGTTTGTTGAAAAGGAAAGAAGCATTTGAAAGGCAGCAACGCCGAAGAGACAAAGGAGCAGCACACAGCAAATCAAACCTCAGTTTAGGATGGTAGTAAAAGCATCAAAATACAAGCAATACAAGTTTAGCAAGCAGAATTTGGTGAGGTTTTGTCAAAGTCTGCTAAGGGTTGTAATTGCCTACAGTTATTTGAAGCATATGGATGCAGAGGAGAAAAAGTGTGGCTTCAAATTAGCCAAGCGCTGGTGAGGAGGAATGAGGAGATGAAATGAAGCTTTCCTCCTGTCGTCAGCTGACGTAAGAGGACGAAATGCTTTCCCAGCAAGGAGGGATGCCCACCCTATTGCTTGCTGTTGAAATACTGGAAGAAAAGTTTAGACACCTTGTGCAGATAGGCAGAGGAAATAGAGGAGGCAGTTATCATCAGGTAGGTGTGAGCGTGGATGTGTATACTTGAATATATACATTTACATGTGCATGCACCTATATATAAATCTTGTTTTTTGCTTGCTTAAGGAATTAATTGTTCTCAGGCTGGTATTTTTTTTTTTTTTTAATTTTTAAATCTAGATAAAATCTGGGCATGCTGACTTAACTGGTGTGAGTCAGTGTGGCTAAGCTGGGGTTGTTCTGTACCCAAAATCAAAGCTGAGTGTGGCATCTCAGCCAAAGTGCTGTCCTACCTCTCCCTGCAGCCATACCCTGGGATAACTGGTTTATGGTGAAATACTCCTGTCCTGGCTGGCTCTGAAGGTAGTGAGGGATTTGGGGCTGTTTTCTCTTGGTAAGTATTTTGCCATCTGCAATCTGCATTTATGGAGATTATAGTATTTTGGTTCCTTTCCTTTTGCAAATGTTACATTTGGTCTTCCTTAGCAATACGGAACAGTTGATTTCTTGCCCAGGTCTGCTGCCTGGTTGAGCTGCTGCACTGGGCTGTACTGCTCAGACAGAGAAGGGCTGGTTCAGAAACAGAAGTCACACTTTGTTTTATTCTTCCATTCTCCTCCCCCTTCTTTAAGAAGGAAAAACAGAAAGAAAAAAAAAAAGGGTTCAGCAGCACTAGCTGTGAAAGCACCCCCAGGATGAGACTACTTGTACTTGTAATGCTGCCTGAAAGAGTTTTTCTTCCAGATGAAGAAAAAGGGAATAGGACTATTAAAGTGAAAGCCATAATGCTTTATTGAACAATTTTTTTTTTTCCATTCCTGCATTAAAGATGTGTAATTGCAGTTGCTTGTATACAGCCAGGAGGTGAGTCCAGCTATTAAATGGCTCACCACATGTGAGATGAGGTGATCCGAGACAGCCAACACAGCTTCACCAAGGGCAGAGTGTGCCTGACCCACCTTCTATGATGGGGTGATGACACTGATGGACAAAGGGAGGGCAACTGATGTTGTCTACCTGGACTTGTGCAAGGCCTTGGCATCGTCCTGCATCACATCCTTATCTTTCATTTGGAGAGATATGGATTTGAAGGGTGGATTATCTGGTATATAAAGAATTGGTTGGATGGCTGTAGCCAGAGGGTTGTTGTAAATTTCTCTGTGTTCAGTTGGAGGCTGGTCATGAGCTGTGCTGTCCAGGAGTCTGTCTTGGAACTGCCCTTCAGCATCTTTATCAGTGACGTAGACAGTGGGATCAGGTGTTACTCTCAGCAAGTTTGCTGATGACACCAAGATGAGCGGTGCAGTTGACACAATAGAAGGAAGGGATGCCATCCAGAAGGATCTGGACAGGCTTGAAAAGCGGGCATATGAGAATCTAATGAGGTTCAACAAAGCCAAATGCAAGGTGTTGCACTTGGGTTGGGGCAATCCCAGCTATGTGTACAGACTGGGAGATGACCTCATTTGTGGAGAAGGACTCGGAGGTTCTGGTGGATAAAGAGTTGGTCGTGAGCCAGCAGTGTGCATTTGCAGTTCAGAAGGCCAACAGGACCCTGGGCTGCATCAGCAGAGGGGTGGCAGTGTGTGTGTGTGGGGATTGTCCCCCTCTGCTCTGCCCTTGTGAGGCTCCATCTGCAGCCCGGGGCACCAAGCTCAAGAAGGTTCTGGAGCTGTTGTAGTGGGACCAGAGAAGGACCACAAAGGTGATCAAAGGGCTGGAGCACCTTTCCTATGAAGAAATGTTGAGGCAGTTGGGCTTGTTCAGTCTGGAGAAGAGAAGGCTGCAGGGAGACCTCATTATGGCCCTGTAAGTACTTGAAGGGACCAATTTTTTAAATGGCCTGATAGTGACAGGACAAGGGGAAATGGCTTTAAACTAAAAGAGGGGAGATTTAGGTTAGATATGAGGAAGAATTTTTTTATTCAGGAAGTAGTGGCATGCTGGAACAGGTTGCTCCATCTCTAGAGGCATTCACGGCCAGGTTGGATGGGATGCTGGGCAGCCTGATCTGGTGGGGACAACCCTGCCCATGGTAGGAGGTTTGGAATTAGATGATCTTTAACATCCCTCCAACCTAAGCCATTCTATGATCACAGAAGTGGGGTCTTGTGAGCTCTGACATGCTGGTTCCTATATTTCATTTGAAAGAGCTGGCTACATTCAGAGAGGAGGAGAAATCAGCTTCTTCTCCTGGTGTGGATTAAATACCCCGCAGTGCTGACGGGGCACGCCAATGTTGAGGCATCACCAGGATGCTCAGGAGCCTGTCTCCGTGCCCTGCTCCTCACTGTGAGATGTGGCACCCAGACAATCCCCTGGGATGCTCAGAAAGGGATGGGTGATGCCTGTCAGCTCCTGGAACGTGTCTGTTTGGGTTTGCAGGCTGATCTGTACAATTAAGCCTTTGTACAGCAGCTCCTGTTAAAGATGAGCAGCCACAAAGCTTCAACCAGAGCAATACCGTAGAGCTTTAGTAATGACAGCAATATTTCAACAGAGGCTTGACAGGTTTGACATCGATCATTTTGCACTTCTTTATGCACATTTTCCTCGTGCTGCTCCTTCTCTGACTGGAGAGGTGAGCAGAAGAGATGGGGCAAATTTCCATCAATGTTGATGAATGTGGGTAAATGTGATGGCCAGGACATGGGTTGATGTGACGGCCAAAAGGAGGTCTCAGGTAGACATGATGGCCAGGACAAGGATATGGGTAGACGTGGTGGCTTGATTTCAGGACATTCACCTGCCTGAGCTGGAGGCTGTTAGCCATCAGATTACAAGCTGGAGCAAATGCTTGTTGCCATCCCAAGGAGGAAAGAGGCTAAATGCTCTCCTTCAGCAAAGTTATCTTGAGCTTTCAAGCTCAGAGGTGTGCAGAAAAAAAAAAAAAAAAAAAAAAAAAAAAAAAAAAAAAAAAAAAGCAGTAGTTATTGCACCTGTGTTGAGAAGTTAAAAAAAATCATTAAAAAAGTAAAATTCAGGAGAAGTTGTTCTGGATGCCCTCTTCCTGTTTGTTTCCATTTTGGCAGGGCTGTGTTTTGCTCTTCAGCTGTGAAAAATGCTGGTGCTGGTGGATGGAAGAGCAGAGGGTCAAATTCTGCATAGACTGGGGATGTGGGGCTGCTTCACACCAACAAGGAGCTCAGCACTTTCCCAACAAAGGCTGGTTGGGTCCTACGCAGCCCTCAAGCTGCAATAAGAGCAAAATCAGATTTAGTAGATTTTTCCTTTTTCACTTCTAATTTCTCTGGGTTTTTGATAATTACTTTCCAAGCATGTATGCTTTGACTGAGTTATTTTCAGGTCTATTTGCCACGTATATGGAGGGGAATCATGGCACCAGGTGAGGCAGTGGGAAGAACCAGGTGTGCTGATTGTAGTGCAGGGGATCTCTTCATTAAAAGTTCACCAGAAATACTTTCAGCATAGGCTGTCTGTTGCAAGCTGTACCTGCCTGAGGAGTCACAGAGGGCAGCAGTGAGGGTGTTGATTTGGGTTTAGTATTATCAGACCTTAAACAGCAGCTGGGTGTTTTGCAGTCTCTGAGCTGGACACCCCAAGGACAGAGCATGGGGACACATGGTGCTGTGCTAAGGGCTGAGGTAAGCCCTCCTTTCTTCCACTTCCAAACAAAATAGACCCACTAAGACATTTATTTCAAAAAGGGAAAGAAGATGTGAGATTTAAACTTAAGCGTGAGTGGGAGCCAGAAGGAAAGGATTAGTGTGAATTTCACCCTGCTGGTGTCACTGGATGCCAGTGAGCAGGGAGGATCATTTGGTGCCATTTCACTAATTTAACTGGCTTTTTTTTTTTTTTTTTTTTAATGTTGTGCAGAAATTCCATTTATGATGAAAGAGGAAACTTTGTTCTTTAAGAACACCCCATTGCATCTGCCCATCCTCTGGGATGCAGTCCTTCCCTTAGGAGTCTGTCTGATTGCTAGCGGAGCTTGGCAAGAGGATGGCAGGAAGAAGAGAGAGTAATTTAGCTTGTCTCCATCATCCTCCAATGCTTACTGGGATTAAAGCCCTTTTCCTGCAGCACTGGGAAGCACTGGAGCCAGTTCTGTTGCCAATCCTGCTCCTTGGCTTTTGGCTTGAGCTGAGGGGCGAGCGCGTGATTGTTGGAACTGATGAATGCTACGCTGCAGCTGCTGGTAAATCACATACCATGATTTCTATTTGTGACTGTTAATTGGCCCAAGTGGGAGATACCTCCCAGTTTCCCTCCTGTTCGTTGAAACTGGATTTGCATCATGGTAACTTATAGTGAGATGCCTCCTGCAAAACTGACTTGTGTGCCTGCAGTGAGTGCCAAACTATGCATTCGTTTGTATGACTGCAGATAGCCCCATCCTGCAGCTCACCCCGAATTCCTCAGGGCTTCTCCAGAGATGTGAGGGGATTTTCCCTTTTTCCCCATCCTTTTTGCTGTTGTCACTTGGTGGTGGCTTCTCATGCTGTCACCTTCAGGCTTTGGGACCTGGAGGAGGTCACCAGCGATTCTGCACTGCTGCCTGCTGATAGGGATTTTGTGTGATAAAGATCATGATTATAATCCCCTGAGACACGTTCTGTGCACGAATATCATTGATGATGCCACGTGGATCTTGAGTAACAAATAATAATAATAGCAGTGCTCTGAAGCATGCATGGGGGGTGTGAGCCATCCTTCTTGCTGGTCTCTGATTGCAGTGGTCTCTGGTACAGTCTGTTGGATGCTTCTGTTCAAAAGCTCAGCGTTTTGGGAAGTTTGCTGCTTTGCTTTAGGCTCACTGCCACCATTTAGCAAAGATCTGCTGTCTTCTTGCAGGGGTTTTAATGGCTGGGCATTCGTTAGGACAATTATTCAATGGATTGCAGGATATGTGCTGTTTGGTGAGAGCTGGGGATTTAAAAACATTCCTTCAGCACCTTAAAATACATATAGCAAGGTGAATGGGAGCTGTTGAGTCCTGGCCTGAACCACTGATTGAGCACTTGGGGAAAAGACCCAGGCAGCCCTGGAGCTTAGGTGAAGGCAATTCAGCTCTGAGACAGGAAGGGGTGCAGCCTGGCTCCACCTCTCTTAGACCCCATTTAAGGGCTGACTGCCACTGGCAAAGGATCTTTTCTTGGAAATTCCTCCTTGTGAAGCTTTCCCCTGTGAACCTGGAATCTTCTGATACAGGTGAGCAATCTTCCTTCATGGTAGCTTTCTGTCACGCTAGTTGTCACACCTTTGTTGTAATGCCTTTCCTATTGTACTGATCTGTCCAATTGCTACCCAAGGCAATATGCAATGAAATGTTTGCTTCTGGGTTGGCTTCACATTGAAATCTCAGCTCTCCTAATTGCACAAAAATTAGGGCGGAATCTGAAGTGTTAATAAGTAAACAAACAGATCGTGAAACAGAAGGGAAGTAGGGATAGGTTGCTTATTTATAAATCTGATGACTTTTAAAGCCAAGCTCCCTACTTCTTAAGCCTGCCTGCTGAAATGTTGCACTCTTTGGGTTGGTACTTGAGCTGAGATGGTTGTAAAGCCCTGGGATTGCTTGCCAGCACCAATTAATTAAAGCCATCTTCCCAGAAGTGCTCTGCTATCAGCATCTGCAGCAGTGCTTACTGCCCTGAAGGCAAAAGCAGAGCGATGGTGAGTTGTCCCTCTTGGTCTGCTCTGGGGTGGGACCAGATGTGTGGGGTGAAGCAGGACTGGTGCTGCATGGGGGATTTCCCATTGAAGGATGGTGTTTGCTGGCATTTCTGCAAGGTTCCACCTGCAGTCAAGGCAAGTTTTGGCTGTAGTCACATGCAGTTCTACCAGCTCCTTCGGGTATCTTGTCTGCTTGGTCTGTCCTGCAATGCTTTAATGCAGGGCTTGGAGATTAACCAAGGAGATCAAGGTTCAATGGTAGCTTAAGATTTCATTATTATTATTATTGCTATTTTCATGTATTCCTCTTGCTTTTCTTGCCACTACAACTAAATCTTTGGCTTCTATAACCTATGGGAAGAAAGCACCAAGCAGCTAATGCATCCCCCATGCCACGTAGGGGATTCCATAAGGACACGAGAGCTCTGTCTCCATCAAAACACTCCCCAGTAATACAAAACACATATAGGATATAGAAGCTGTGCCTATATCCCTATGAAGGGTGGGAAAGTACCATCACAACTCGCTGCTTTGTGACCCCTCTGAGCAGCTCAAAACTATACAGAAGTGGCTATAAAAGTGTTAATGGTAGAGGAGGAAGACTTTTTTTCTTTTTTTTTTTTTTTTTTTTTCTGCTGCAGCTTTTAAGTTTGGAAAGCATGTGCCTTGATTTTAATATAAAGTAGCCATTGATGGGAGATGCCACGAATAAAAGGCGCTTTTCTTTTTTCCTTTGGCATCGAATCATCGTGCAGTTAGTTTTGTGGCCGTGCATTTGTGAATGCATTTGTGTGTGAGGGGGTGCAGCAGAAGGGCACCAGCAGCACACGAGCCGAAGAGTTTTGTTTAGAAACAGTCACGTTTCTCTCTATCCATCTTTTGAATGTCTTCTCTGAGTGTCAGTCAGGCTCCCGTCTCCTCTGGGTTTTCACCCTGTGATTTCTTTGATTCTATCCATGCACTTCCAACAGGACACTCTTATGCAGATGGGACAGAGATCCAATTCTGCCATGCTGTTGTATGCTAGTGACACCAAACCCTTTGACAGCATTGAAAGCTGCATTGTTTTGGAGTTTTGCTTGGGAATGTGGTATAATTACAGCATTTTGTCCCATCACCTTCCTTTAATAGAAGTAGTAGCTATAATTACACTTTCTACTTACAATTCTACTTTCTACTTGTTGATGTCAAGGTGAATCACAAGGGATGTGTGAGCTGAAGGGTGCTGGGATGGGGAAAGAGTTTCTCTTGTGCAGATCGAAGGATGAGTGATAATGCAGGCAATGCTCAATAAAAGCATAATTTTTAGGGAGAAGAGAGATCCTTCTGAGGAAGGGAAAACCTTTTGCCCATCACTTCCCATTTCAAGCTCACCCCTGTGCTTTTTTGCACAGTTTTCAACACTGACAGCCATGGTGCTGCTCTGGACTTTGGGTCTGTGCATCCAGTCCTTTGCAGGCGTATTGCTTGACATGGAGGCTTTGATGTGTCTGCCTGCCTGGCTGCTATCTGTTGATCTTTCTGTCTCTCTGCCTGCTGTGGTGGAGAAATATTGAGGCATAATGGAAGCGTTGCAGCTGATGGCTAAATGGGCTTAATTTTGACTTTTTTTAAAAGCAGAAATAACACATTTGGCTGGTGAATGCTGTAGCATTTCTCAGTTTAATGTTATCAGCAATTTTTACAACAATTTTGCTGCTCAAAAATGTCAACATGTTCCATTTCAACAAAGTGCACGGAAATGAACACTAAAGGCTGGTTGCCCTTCATTCATTCATTCCTATTAGCTGCCCACCATTAGGGCACCACTTGCTGTGCATTTAAAAATATTCCTGTGCAGTGTCAGCAGTGTGTGAAGTGATGCCCCTGGTGCCCCCAGCACTGTGGAATTGTCACTTGCAGTGCTTACTGGTCTGCAGTGCCTCTGTGAAGCCGGTTTCCATACCATAAGTGGATGGTGCTGCTCTGGTGTAAGGCTGAAAATAATGCGGTCAAGTGTTTGTGCATTTGGGTTTGGTATCCTGGGCTCCATCAGAAGAGGGGTGGCCAGCAGAGGCAGGGAGGTGACTGTCCCTTTCTACTCTGCCCTCGTGAGGGTCCATTTGGAGTACTGTGTCCAGGTCTGGAGCCCCCAGTACAAGAAAGACAGGGAGCTGTTGGAGAGGGTCCAGAGGAGGGCCACAGAGATGATCAGGGGACTGGAGCACCTCCCTACAAAGACAGGCTGAGGGAGCTGGGCTTGTTCAGCCTGGAGAAAAGAAGGCTGCGGGGTGAATCATTGCAGCATTTCAGTACCTAAAGGGAGCCTACAAACAGGAGGGGAATCAACTCTTTGAAAGGGTAGATAACTGCAGGACGAGGGGAAATGGTTTGAAGTTGAGGGAGGGCAGATTGAGGTTGGATGTCAGGGGGAAGTTCTTGACAGAGAGAGTGGTGAGGTGCTGGAACAGCTGCCCAGAGCGGCTGTGGATGCCCTGTCCATCCCTGGAGGTGTTCAAGGCCAGGTTGGATGGCAGCCTGGGCTGGTATTAAATGGGGAGGCTGGTGGCTGTGCATGTGGCAGGGGGTTGGAGCTTCCTAATCCTTGAGGTCCCTTCCAACCTGGGCCATTCTGTGATTAGCTTTGCAAAGTGCAGCTTTTCAGCCCACTTTGAGGCACACTTTGAATCAAAGCCCTCTCCAGTATGATGCTGCTTGCAGCTGTTGGCCAAATGGTTGAGGAGCACTTTGAGCCCTAAAAACCATTCTTCTTATGGAAAAAACAGCAAGGAAAGCATGTGTGAGTAAAAACATGTCAGTGCTCCTTGTCCCAAGTAGTGTTGCTGCTGTGGTTGACGGCAGTGTGCACAGAAGGGGCCGTGTTTGACATCAATCCATCTGTAGCTTTGGAAATGTAGGCTTCCATGATCCCCATGGCCTTAGATACCAACCCAGGAGCATTTCTCATATCCCACAGCATCTCCACTCCTCCCTGGGCTGCCCCATGAGGTGTTTAACTCCTACTCTCAGCCAAGGTCAGAGCAGTACGCTTGGGAAGGTTGAAATGAAGTAAGAGCAGGTAATAGAATAGGGCTTGGTCAAAATATTGAGACGGTTGCCCTAAACTTGGCAACAGGCCTTTAATAAACAAACTGAGATAGTAACAGAACGTGCTCGTTGTATTTTCACAAGCAAATAAAATATTTTGTTGCAGAAATTGGCTGGTTTGAGGGCTCGGTGGAAGGGTCTGTAATTGCCAGTTGGCCAACCAAGTAAACAGAGCCCTCTGCGCTGCTGTAATTGAGGCTGTGTGGGTCAGGCCATTTAATTGCTGTCTGCCTGCTTGGAATAGAAACCTCTCCACAGCCACGGGCACTGCGTCTGATTGAGTAAACAAGCTGCCTGTCAGCAAGGTGAGAGAGCAGCTCTGGTCCCCTCTCCAGAAATGTAGGTCCAAAGAGTCCTTGCTCAAGGGCTGCCTCACCAATCATGCTTTTGCTAGAAGATGACATAAGAAAGCAAGGAGGATGGAGGCAGATAGGAAGAGAGGGGTCCTGTGGCTCATCCTGAGTGTCTCCTCCATTGCAGCATCACTTGGAGCACTCAGATGCCCTCCCAGGATGCTGTCTCCTTGTTTCCCTGGTGCTTCTCAGGCAAGCAGCACTCACACTGTTTCTGACATACAGACTCTGTGCTGCGGAAGGCCAAAAAAATTAATATTTTCCTACTGAGATTCCAGACAGGATTTCACAGAGCTATCAGCCCATGTGTGGTGCTGGGATCACGGCGGCCGCCTGCCTGCAGGCTCTGCATGGCTCCTGGCCTTGGTGTCATTGGGAAAGGTGATAAATCTGTAAATAATAATAATAAAAAAAACAGCAGGATGTATCTGGACTTCCTTCTCCTATCTACTGGAGACTGTTTGCAATACCCACTTGGTTCTTCTTATCTCCTTCTCGCTTGTGACTTTTTACATCTCCACATTCTCTCTTAAACTTGTTGTTCCCTGAAGCCACGCTTCCCTGGTGCTGTGTGGGAAAAGCAAATTGAAAGAATCTGGAACGATGAAGTCACCAAGCCACCGCGGAGGATGGAGCAGAAGCAGCGTTTCCTCGTCCCGTAACCCGCGTGCACTCCGTGCTTTGATGGCTCCGGCTCCCAGCGCCTCACAGCCAGGCTCACCAGTGTGGTCTGGCTGCTCTGCAGGGCTGGATGCAGAGGATTCCAACCCTGCTGGCTGGGATGGACTGGTGATGCTGCTTTTTGGACTGCGCGCTCTTTGGAGGAGAGGCGTCCTATTTGTTTCGCGTCCGCACTTTTCTGACAATGACAGATGAGATTATGGAGCGTGGCCGATTTTCAAGATTCCTTCTAACTGGTGAGCTGAGGATTCCTGTTTAGAATTTTTTTCTAAAATTTAGAAAATTAGTTTAGAATTTTGCCATGCAGCAAAAGAAACCCACAACAACAACCCAACCACTTGCAGTCTTAAGTATTGCAAACTCTGATGAGGCGGTGTGAGGTTGTGCACCTCCAGCTTGGATTCTGCTGCCCAGTGTTGCTTTTCAAGAAGGTGCTGTTTATCACAGCCTTGCTTCATTTGAATAACACAGGGTCTTTGAGAGCAAGCTATTTCCTTCTTTAATATACACATCGAAACTGCAGAATTACTCCGCAGCTCAAACTTGCGGACTCCAAAACCCATCCAGCAGAGAATGAAAATTTTCCAGATGAGGAATAGTGGCTGCTTGTTTTCTCCCCTCCCTTGGATGGGTTTGTGTCTGGGCATGATTTCAGCCCTTCCTTCCTATTCAGCGGCCCAAATATTGAAGTGGGTGTGAAACCTGCAAGCCAGGAAGGGAAGAGGGGAGCAGCGGGTGTGTGCTGCTGCTCGTGTGACACTGCGTGGTATGGGCCCAGCTGAGCTGCCCTTGGGATGAGCTCCTGGGGGCAGCAGCAGGACGAGGAGAGGAGGAGGAGGAAGAGCATTTTCACAGGCGCCCAGGTGGGTGGGCAGGTCAGGGCTTTCCTTCAGTTTGTAGTAGGAATAAATAAGATTGGTGAAGCTACTTTAGGTTTTTATGGGGAGGGGAAGGTGCTGGGTGTTCCCTGCCCCATGCTGCTCTATCTGGGCTGTGTTTGGGTGGAACATTGCAGAGGGCTCTGCAGTCCTGTGGCAGGATGAGGACTGTGTCAAGAATCTGGGAATGAGCAGCATGAAGGTGCATCCTTGATTCCTGACTATGGCTGATGGATGTTCCTGAAAAGCGCAGGAGAAGACTTCAAAAACCAAAGAATGCCTTGCAGTCCCTACCGTATCTGTAGTCTCATGCAATATTTGATGTGCTTTTTAATGTGCAAAAGGAATTAATTTCACCTGGTTGGCACCTCTGGATTTCGGGTGGCAGAAGTCAGACAAACTGACCTCTGAGAGCAGCCTGCCCTCCTCCCAGTTGTTGCAGCCAGCAGAATTAGATGTCTTCATGGCATAGGGCAAGGAAAAAAATCCCAGATATTAATGAATGCCAGATTTGCCAAATGAATGAACAGGATTTTTGTTCCTTGGTGAGAAAAGGAAACAACCGTGATCTTTCTCAGACCAAACCAACATTTTAACGATTGGGGGGGGGAAAAAAGTCCTCACCATGTGTAGTGCTCAGCTCTTGGGAAACAAGGGAAAAAAAACCTGAGATCTGAGCCACTGGGTTTTTCTCATATTTATGTTCTTCTGCTGGTCCTGTGTTTGATTGCATGGTTTCCTGTTTGTTGTTGGGTGGGTGGCTGTTCCATACCTGAGCTGTGCCCCAGAGCCACGTGCTGTGGGATGGCAGTGCTGCATCATCAGTTTTGCATCTCATGAGTTCTGCAAACTCTTTAAAACAAGAGTCAAGGTGTGTGCTATGCTAGCAGGAAGAGCCCAGCGATGTTATATCACAGGCCACCTGGAGACAGGGCAGATGTATTGGTGGTATTTGCTGTCTTACAGAATCACAAAATGGCCAGGGTTGGAAGGGACCTCGAGGATCATGAAGCTCCAACCCCCCTGCCACATGAGGGCCACCAACCTCCACATTTAACACCAGCCCAGGCTGCCCAGGGCCCCATCCAACCTGGCCTTGAACACCTCCAGGGATGGACGGGGCATCCACAGCCTCTCTGGGCAGCTGTTCCAGCACCTCACCGCTCTCACAGCAAAGAATTTCCCCCTGACATCCAACCTAAATCTTCCCTCCTTCAACTTAAAACCATTTCCCCTTGTCCTGTCTTAATGCTGTGTGTTCTGATTTCCACTTATTTAGTGTAATTTCATGATGCCCTGATCCTACAGCATATTGCTAGCCCTATGGAAGGTTGTTAATGCAAGCGTTTCCCTGGAGGTGTTCAAAGCCAGGTCGGATGGGGCCCTGGGCTCTAGTGTCTAATCTCATGGGTGACAGTCCTGCTCATGTCACAGGGGTTGGAACTAGATGATCTTTGAGGTCCCTTCCAACCCAAGCTGTTCTATGACTCAGGCACTGTGATTCATGGTTTTAAGCTGGCCTAGAGGAAACGTGTAGTGCTCATTTTCCCTTTGTGCTTCTGGTCAGAGCTGCTGAAGGCTGCGTGGCTGAAGTTGTGTGACTCTCCCTGGGAGAGGGGTTGGTCAAGCAGTGCCTGATGTCTTTTTCTCTCACTTTGAGGGCAGCTCAAGGGAACTGTGCTGCTGTGTATATGACACAACATATGGGTCAAGGGGCCTATTCTAATGTTTAGCATCAGGGCTAGGCAGTTATCGAGTTGGTGGTGTTGACCTGTGCCCCTGGAAGGTGGAAATAAATGCCTGGTCTTCCATTTAGACTATTGCCAATTCCCTTCCCATGCTGAGGGTGCTGGCTGTTAGACACATGAGAGCATCCTGCTGCCTCCCCCCCACCAAATCACAGCCGTGTCACTGCAGTGCTGCCCTTCCACCACAGCTCCTGAGACCCAAACACTTCGCTCTGATTGCAGAAACACTTTGAAATTTGGCCCTGTTTGACAGAGATGCTAAGGCTGACTTGTGTCTGCAGAAGAGTGAGGGGGGGATTAAGGATTTGTCAGGAAAATGCTTTTGCTTTCAGCTTATTTTTCTTCCCAAGTAAATAAATATCGTAGTAATGTTAGCAGCTGGGGATTGCAGAGCAGGAGACTCTGCCCAGAAAAAGCCCAGAAAGAAAACACGGATTCTCCTAATCTTTTTATTAGGCCATGACAATGTATAGAATACCTACATTGTGCATGCAGCACGTGTCCTTATAGAGCTGTTACAATTGATTTTGCACCGTTGTTAAGCTGTCACTTTGTTTTCTCCTTGATTAAAGCTGTTTGTTGCTGTACTTTGTGAGATTCTTGGTGGCAGAGTGTACAGCTATGGCTCTAAACACAGCGTGAGATGTGGGTTCTGCTGTCTGCTGATGCAGTGATGCTCAGCACTACCTTCTTGCTCAGACTCTGCTTTGAATTCCCATCCTGGATGTCTCTGGTGGCTTTGCAAATCACTTTTTGCACCTGCTGGCAGAATCACATGTATGTCACTCCCATCTATTCCCATCAAGAAGACTGTGTCCTGGGAGCCCTCTCCTCTCATTCTTTTATCACTGGGAAGCTATTAAACTAAAATAGGGTTATTGCTTCTTAGCAATTTGTCACCTCTGCCTGTTCCTGCGTAGTTTTCAACCTTTGTTCAAGGTATAGTAATTGGTGCAAATAGGAAATAGCCCAAAGGAATAGTAGATTGAATTTCATCCTAGTTGTTTTTTGTAAAGCCAGCTATGTTGAATGATGACTAAATTGGGATTAGTATTTGTGAGACACAGCATTTCTTTGTTGAAGGCTGTGTCATAGAAAACCTTGAACACTCAGGATGGGAAACACCTCTAAAATTGTGCTTATTCATCTCATTAAATCTCCACATCCACATGATGGTTGTTTTGCTGGTCCATCAGAATTTATATGGTTAGTTTCACAACTCCATCAGATACTTTTTATTGCACAGCTCATTACATTTAATGCACTTCTGTGGGAAGGCAGGAGATGTAAACTCCAGCAGGCTGTTTGATATCTAAATTAGGTGAGACCATCTACTTTCCCTGTCTGTTGATACTTTAAGGTTTCCTGACAGATAGTTCTCGTTATCTGTCTGAGCAGAGCCTAAATAGTTTTTCTTTTCTAGGACAGTTAATTTACTGCATCTGTAATCTAAGTAAATTGAATGGACCAAATTCTACCCTAAGATTGATTTCTATACTCCACCTAGGAAAGTTTTGCTCTTTACCCATTTTCCAAACACACACGTGTTGCTGATTCATAGATCACAGTATTTGTTGGCAAATTAATGACTATTTTCAGGAGGTTTTGATTTTAATCTGTGTAGGTGGTCCAAAAATTCCTTCTCATCATTAGATACTCGTTAACTTTGCAGATCTCTCGATGATCTCTGGAGGCCCCTTCCAACCCCTACGGTTCTGTGATCTCCCTTACTGTGTGTGATGGACACAAAACCTTCTCCTTAGGTTCAGCAAGGTGCCTCCTACTTCTGAGTTGACCTGATGATCACCTGCTCTTGAAGCGCAGGTCTGAGCCTTTTTGGAGCAGCTGGGACAGGAGGAGCCCTTCTGTAATGACTGGTATTGCTTCAACTCAAACCGATCTCCCACTACGTTGCTTTGTGCAGGTGAATTCATGGAATCAGTGGGCAGGGTTTGCCCTACTCAAGCTGTACCATCAGGGCTCTGCAGATCTCAGTCTTGGGATGCTTCTTGCTTGTGTTTAAGCTCTTGGTCACGTTTATCTCTTCCCACTGGGAATATTTCTGAGCCAGCGAATTTCTTGGGAGCACTTCGTCATGGAGATATCCTGTCTGGTATCTCTGGTGCTTTGATAACGTGAGCGTTAATTAATGCTGCAAACACCATCATTAGCTCTTTGGCTGTCCTAATCTGTCCTTAGCAAAAACCAGAGAAACTGCTTTCTGCTCCCACCCTTTCTTTCCCATGCCCACGGTAGGTTTATGAAGACCAGACAGGGATTTCCAACAGACCCTGCACCTTGAGTCTTCCTCTCTGTTTTCCCTTTTTTTTTTTTTCCCCATGCTCCTCATATCCCCAAGCTCTAACAGGCTTGGAGGTGCATTTTGTGAGGCAGGCACAGATGGCCTCAGAGCGGATCCCTCAAGGCCAGTTGGGTGCTGGTGCTGCCCATCTGCTCCACTAAACACAGCAGAGCTGTGGGGGTCTTCCTCTTGGCAGGGACAGTGCAGTCCTTTGTCCTTCTCCATAAACCATTTCTTGTGGGCCACCAGAAAAAATCCCCGGACCCAATTTGGGTTTGCCCTTCCTGGGCTGCCTCGAGGTGTTCCCACATTGAGATCAGTGCTCGGTGCAGATCTCAGCTGTCTGCAATGCTGTAGTAACACACATCTTCTCCAAGATGTATTGCAGTGTTGATTTTATTCCTTCCTGATCTTTTTGGTGCATCGTGCACATTTTGTCGCCTGCCAATTGTATTCCCCAAGCCTCGGATCCCTTGGGTGGCCCAGTGAGGCCCTCTCATGCCTGCTTTGATATCCCATGTTTATCTGATGGAAATGAGCCCTTCTGAGATGGCCCGCTTCACTCTCTTGCCATGTTTCCCAGCTGTCTTTCTGGACAACTTTTATATCCCGTTGCCCCTGGGGCTGTTCAAAGGCTTCTTTAGAGCCTGAAATCCCTGCGTGTCTCTGAGCTGAGGAGAGCATATCGGGTGAGTCATTAGGATTTACTCTGAATTTTGACGCCCTGTGTGTTTTCTCTCATGCTGGCCTTGTGTGTAACACAAGCTGGAGTACTCCAGGCCAGCGCTGTGTTTTTCTTTTTTCTTTTCCTTTTTCCTTTGTTTGTGTTATGCTTGATTTGATATTCAGACCTCACTCAGTTCTCTTTGGCTGCCTCTTCTGAATAAGAAAAATTGTTTCAAGGATCTTGTGGTTCTGGGTTTTTCAGGTAAATACATCTCTTTCCTCGTTTTGAAAGTGTAGTTTGAACTTAAAACTTAAATGAAGATATGTTTTATAAGTGGCAACAAAAGAAAGGCTTGGTAGTCATGTGAATAGCTCAGCTGGTCACAACGTTATTTTCCTGATAAAGTTCTGTGGTTTTGAATGTGCACTGTTTTTACAGAAATAAATTTGGGTTTTATCAGTTAAAAACGTGATAAATTGAAATAGAGATGTCTACTATATGGCAGCTTTTAGATATCAGAGGTGGCTTAGCAGAAAACCGTGCTTTTCACGTTAAGGATACTTCAGTTGTTTCTGCTGGTCAGGGGGTGGATTTTTCCTGCAAAACCTAAATTTGACCCCATTTTTGGATGCGGATTCTCACTGATGTCTGTTGGCATCACTTTATTCACCTCCCTGGGATTGACTTTGATGTTTCTTCACAGCTTCTGCTTGGTTTTTAAAGGTGGCTTTGCAGAAGAAATCTTTTTGTCTGGCTTCTGAGAAACCTCACTTCGAGATGGACAGCATGAGATTCTAGATGTCCTCATCTGGAAAACCTTCAGTTATCAGTGACAAATTCAAATTTTCTTTTTCTCAACCTAGAAATACTATCTCAGTTAAAAGGGCAGATTTTTTTGGGGTCTCGACACCTTGACTCTGTGATAGGTTGTGGATGATAAGAGTAAGGAAAAGTTAAGCAAGCCAACAGAACATTGGTTTGGATCTTTGTGCATCAGTGGGCTGGGTTGGAGATGTCCAGGAAGGAGGTGATGGAGAAGTGGCTGGAAGAGGAGGCAGGAAGCTGGCGTTGTCACAGAGGTTGGGTTGTGGCAGCAGCATGGTAAGTGCTTGAATGCAGTGAAGCAGCAGAGCAGCTGACTTGCCCTTTGTCCTTCCTCTTGTGGGTTCGTATCAAGAATGTGCTGAACAACCTGCAGTTTCAGAGCAAAGCTTCCTCATGCATTTGTTTTCTGTGCTGTTTTAATGGTCACAAGAAGAGGAAGAGCTTGGTGAGCAGGGCACGAGGTGAATGTGGTAAGGTCGACTGCTGGTGGAGGGCATCTTGTGTCAGCTGCTGTGCATGAGCTTCTTTTGCAACTTGCATTGCAGTGTCCTTTTCTGCTCTAGAATAAAGCTGGTATAGAAAAAAGGTGTCTGCATGCAGAGTGAATGCCACGTCCTGCTGTTTTGTGCTAACTTCATGTACAACTAATGTGTATGTTCCCTGCTTCCTCACCCCTTCTGTCTGTCGTGCTTCAATCAGTGTCCAGCCCAAAGCAATGGTCTTCATCCAGATAAGCTTTGATCAGGTTAGTGCACATGGTGCATCTATTCCCAAGCCACAAGAAAACAACAAATGAAATCAAAAAACTAGAAGAAAAGAGGGCAGCCTCCTTTTGGAGCAGATTCCTCCAACCTGTTCCAGGCAGGAGAACCATTGCTCTGCATGTTGGGCATGAGTTTGAGCTGATACCCTACAGTAGTGCAGGGGGGTCAGCGAGGCAGGGCTCTCCATCTGGATTCAGCTCAGTGGGAAGCAAATGAAATGAAACAGAAAATTCAACGGCGTTAAAGAAACTTGAAATTATTGGCCTTTCCCTGTGGTTTTGTAGAAGTTGTTTTCATGTATGGGCCTGATTGAAACTGTATTTGATTGGAGTGCTGTGATTTTTCCATTGGACATTTGACAGGGCTGAAGGAACCAACCTACTTGTTGAAAGGGATGAGCAGATCGTCCCAGATGCTCAGTCCTGAGATATGCAAGAGGGATTTTTATTTTCTTGGAGCTTTTCTTAAACCAGCTCGCAAAACAGGCATCTGCATTTCATCCAGAATATCATCCATTTGTTTGGAGAGTTTGGTATGGCTTAAAATCCAAGTTTTCTTTGGATCAGGCCTTTAAGATTTGGTTTGATTTATTTCCAGTGACGCTACTGAAATGTAGCTTCCTTCTCTTTTTCTTTTTTTTTTCCATCTCTGCCGACCTGCTAAGTTAAAATAAACGTTAGGTTTTGATGTATTTCTTTATTTATTTTAGTTACCGCAGAGGCAAGAACGTGGAGTGAGAAACTTGGATGAAAGGCAGGGAGCAGCGGATTAGCTAGGAGAGGTGCCAGGCTCGGGTGCCCTTGTTGCTTGGGATGTTGGAGCTGTGTTTTTAGGCTGGTTTTTCATGTTCATCTTAAAGTCCCAAGCAAAGTGGGTTTTGTTATGGCTGTTTTTTCCATCTGCACTGCTCAGGCAAGTGGTACAGGGCCGTGGTGGTGAAATGAGAGCCATTGGTAATGCAGTGAACACAGTGTGCAGTCCAAGGAGTGATGGGCTTGCTGAGCATAGATGTGATTTTTCTATCAAGTGTGTTGCTAACATGGGCAGGATCAGTGTTTTATACATTGCCTACATTTAATTAAATGGTATACCTTTAATATATCGTGGCATAAATCTATGTCAGTAATAATACGTGGCATAAATCTAATCTGTCTCCAGTTTTTTCTTCACTTCTTGCTGAGGTGTTTAGGCATTTCTAAGCCTAGTTGTTGCGCAGTGTTCCCTTGCAGCACAGAGATAAGGCAGCCTGGATACTGTGGTTTTAAGGAACTTGACCAAATTCATGCACAGAATTTGGTTCCTACGCTGGGAATGTCACCCAGCCCACACTCCCAGCCCTTGCAGTCACTGTGAACAATTGGGAGCCTATCCATTGCGACGAACAAAGATGAAAACCCATTTTGTCCCCTAAGCTGCCTTGCTTTAAATAAAGAAAGCCACCACTATTGTATGCTCATGAGCTGTGATTGCGTGCTCGTGGACTGGGTTGCCCTTGCAGAAGGGAAATCCTGCATCCCAGAGGATGCTCAGCCTTGCTCCTGCCTGTGGGTTCCCAGGGACGCTGCCAAGCAGCACGCAGGCAGGTTTGGGACATGCTGACTTGGTGGGCATCCTTGGTCCATACAAACTACCTGGGTGCTGGTGATCTCTGTGCTGGGCTTACAGGCTGGGAGTGTGCAAATAGAGAGGGGATGAATTTGATGGTGAGATTGGAAGAAAACGGGCGTGCTGAAGATCTCAAAATGCACGTTCACCAAGCTGAAGGATCCGTGGACACCTGTTAGTTGCATTTGAAGTTTAGCCTAATATAAAGCAGTTGATGGGGGCAAAGAAAGGAAGTAGATCTGATTCTATGTTGGTATTATATATATATATGTTGCTTTTCTTGGAAGAGTCCGTGTGTTCAAGGAAGGTCCCTTTGCAAACACCCACACGTAACTTGAGTTGCAAACCTTAAGAGAACTGTGGTTGCAGCTGCTTTGTCTACAGCTGGACTTGATGTTCTTCCTTTTGGTGATGTATTTTCCCAAAGCAAAGCCTGAGCTGTCTGTAGCAAGGACAGTGCATGTCGCATCTCAGACATCCTTACCAGATAGACCAGTGGGCCTTGTTTTAGGGCAACAAGACATAGACTAACGGATCTGCAGGCTGCCAGCTAAGAGCAGCCTTAAGGGCAGCATAGGACACAAATGGGTCCCATCTATTTTGGCTATCAGTGCTGGATTACTCCTGTAACTTCACTGGGAAAACAGGTTTTAATTGGGGGTGTGCAGAAAGTCTGGGGATTGCCTGACAGCATGCAGGTTGCTTTAAAAATTCATATGTGAGTGTTCCTTCTACGCCTAAGAACCGCTTCTGTATGTGATTCTTTCTGATCATCAACTTTCTGATAAGTGTTGATTTAATTTATCACAGAGCAGACAGAGCTGAGTCTGTGGTTTGCCAGGGCTGTATTTTACTGAGGTATTTGGACAGAGAAGACGTTGCTACCGTTTAAAAGAGAACCATTCTCCCTCTGTATTCTTTTTGCAAGCGACTAATTAATTTCATCAGTGCAGTACTTGCTGAACCGTGCTACAGTGATAAACACAGTTTGAATCTGTCTCGCAAACACAAACATTTTGCAGACGTGGGGATTATTTACACAAGTCCTCTTTAGGATAATTAATTAATATTTCCCTCCCAAGATCCCAAAAGTTGTTGGTTGCAGAGCAGTTTGGCATTACTTTAAGGAAAGGCTCCAGAAGAGGGTTTGCTTAAACCCCCGCAGGGCTATGGCTTCCTTGGAGAGCATTTGTTTAGAGATGGAATCAGAGACACTGTGGTTATTGGCTCTTTCATTCTGATCCTGTTGGGGAGCCCAGATGTGACAGGTTGCTGGGGAAAGACTGGGATGCTCTGCTAAGGGAGTTTGTTTCCCAAAGGCTTTTCTAGAGGGTTATACATGCATATTGTATTTATTGTATATTATATACACATACGACTGAGGTAGGCTTGAAACTATGCTCCCAAGTTACAGTCTTACTGTGACATCTCTGTCTACATGAAAGAAATCAGCTAGTTCTTAAGACCTAAAAAAACCTTTTAACATGGCAATTTTTTGCATTTCTCTCCTCCGATTCTGCATTTATCTCATCTGCTCTCCTGATTCCTTGCCCGATCCCTGCTGCATGTGCTGCTCCTGCTATTTCTCCGAGCACAGCAGTGCCTGGAGCCTCGGCCCCAGCCCTGCCAGCCCTCCCATGGTGTCTGTGAGGCTGAATTTATTTCTCTGCCCGTCTCTCGCTCGCGGCGTGGCCCTGGCAGCTCTGGGATCCCATCTGCCAGGCTCAGCTGCCCATGGCCCTGCAGTGCTCCCTGCCCTCGGGATGCAGCCCTGTGCATCGTGTGCTTCCTGCTGGCTTTGATGGGCTTTTCACATTTTTACATTAAAAAGTCCCTTTGATAAAGCACTGAGGGTGCTGCTGACTGATCACTTGATGTGGGGCTGCAGATGAAGGGCTGCATTCTTGGTGTGCGTGGTTGACATCAGTAATCCTGTGAATCCAGGCACATCATAGAATGGCTGGGGTTGGAAGGGACCTCAAGGATCATCAAGCTCCAACCCCCCTGCTGCAGGCAGGGCTGCCAACCTGTGTGTTAAGACCAGGCTGCCCAGGGCCCCATCCAACCTGACTTTGAACACTTCCAGGGAGGACATCCTACATCCATCATTAATTCACCCAGCATGTACTTTGAGAATCACTTTTCATCCTGCTCCTATAGAAATCAACCTCAGTTTTTCTCTTTAGAACAGCTTTGCTCTTTCTTACTACTTGTGCTTTTACTTGAGCAAGAACAGGGACAGAGTTGTTGAGTTACAGTGCTGGAGCCTTGGATATTTACATGCAAATTGATTAATATTCAATTTAAGCCCCATTTAAAGCGCTCAAACCAATCTCCTCCTAGTTTGGAATGTCCTCTGGATCTCTGATTGTAGGATATGGTGGCTAATAGCTCTGTGTTGGCCTTAAGCACTGCCTTACTGGAGCCAACATTGTGCTTTCATGTGCCTATGGATATGGTTTTTCTAGAAATCTCATCACTTTTGTCTGAAGCACATGGAAGAGGTGGATTTTATATTGTTTTCCTGAATTTAGCCCTAAAAACCTCCTACGCTGTACTTTAGGTAATTACGTACTATTTTGGATCTCATCTTAGTTCCATTATTGGCTCTAGCTCTTAACTCCTTTGTGCTAATCAGCCTTAGTCAAGAGATACATAGGTGAGAGAGGATGGCTGGCTGGGCGTGCTGGGCATGGCAGCCCTGCTTGAGAGACTGATGCTTCAAAGTGGCATCACATCTAAGAGGGGGAAAAAAATAAACTATTGCAAATCTGGTGGTATGAGAGCTGAAGGGAGCAATATCTGTACAGATGGTGCATTCTCCTGAATTCAGGCATAAGGTAGAGCTGCCATCTCGGCTGGTCACCCTGACCCTGTCCTTGTCACCAGTGGGATGGTGGCACCTCTGAGGACAGTTTATCCCAAGCAAATGGCTCTCTTGGAGAAAATACTCTCCTTGAGGTGCTTTGTCTCTGTTAATTATCAAGAGAGCCAAGGTGCTTAGGCGAGGCCACTAATTCTGAAATGAGTATTCAGTGGATGTCAGATGAATTCAGTCAATGTCATAAGAATAATTTCTAAATAAATTAGGAACTGATTTGAGCCTCTCATCGCTTTCTGTTGTGCTGCTTTGTGAGACACTTTGCACTGTTTTCTCTTTTCTCTTCTAGACAGGATGGTTATTAAACATTGCAGCTACAATCACAGCTGTACAAAGTGCGTTTACAACTGGGATTATAAAGATGCTCTCTAATTTCAGACTTGAGGTTTACATTGAGGGTCTTTTTTAACTTGTAAGAAGTTAAAAAAGTGTTCCTGGTGTTACAAGATTCTGGCACGTCCCTCACTCTTCCAGGACCTCTGGTTTCTTGTGCTCCTCAAACATGTTCAGAATTTCCTAAGTATTGGGTCAACTTGGTGGTTTAGGAGCAACGATTGCTGCTTCTTGTGCCTAGTTATCAAAACCTTTAAAACTGGGCATGTTGGCAAGAAAATGGGAAAGTATAGAATTACTCTTTGGAGATTATGATCGCACATAGGATGTAGAGAGTCCAGTCTCAAGAGATACATAAGGAAGCCTTTTAAAAATAGTTTTGGAAGGCTTTAAAGATAACTTGCAATGTAAATCAGCCTGGAGTCATGGGACCCCCAAAGCGGTAAATGACAGGGGAAGCACAGGCCAGAGGGGCTGTGTTATCCCTGCAAACCTAAACCCTCATCCCAAAATATCTTTTATAACCACCAAAGGATCCCCTGGAGGACGTAGACTGGCTGTTTCTTTCAGAGCAAATATTATAAATAGAATGGGAATAAGTAAACACATCGTGTTGACACAAGGGCGGCTTTGTTGAAGCTTTTTCACACCAAGTGGCAAACTGCCTACACTGTGCCAATTCACAGCCATCCTGTCAGTGGGCAAGGCAGCCTTGGAAGGACGAGCAGCTGAGCAAGCTCTGGGAATGAAAAGACCAGAGTCATAGAATCACAGAATGGCTTGGGTTGGAAGGGACCCCCAAGATCATCAATAGAGTCCTCTAGCCATGGGACTTGATGTAGTGCAGAGCCTTGTGGGCTCTTTGGAATGTACTTGGGGCACATGTGAACTGTGCATGGGCCCGTCCTCTGGGATGGCTGAGAATGGGGAGGGCTGGGAAGAAAGGCAGGGGAAAAGTATTGGTGCAGGAGTCTCAAGCTGGGGTGTGTCTGATGGTGACTTTCTTCGTGAGAGTTGTTTAGTAGGGCTATTCGTGATAATTTGGTACTCAGTACGTGAGTAGATGTCAGAGACTGGACCTGTAATAGCTTAGTAAGACTTTTCCCAGTCCTGTCAATTAGTTCTCAATGAGAGTTTTATTTCAATGTTGTATGTGGTCTATGGGTTTATGCTGTGTCTTAGAATCATAGAACCATAGTCAATATTGAGTTGGAAGAAACCACATGGATCATAGAATCATGAAGGTTGGAAAAGACCGCTATAATCATCTAAGATCATCTAGTCCAACCCTAACCCATCCCATCATGTTCACTGAGGGATCCCTCAGTGTCACATCTCCATGGTTTTGGAACACTTCTGGGGATGGTGGCTTTGCCATCTCCTTGGGCAGCCAGGATTACCAGGTTCAGCTCTTGGCTCCACACTGCACCATCCAAACCCTATGGCTGAGAGTGGTGTCCCAACTCTCCTAAGCTCCATTAGCTCAGGGCTGTGCCTACTGCCCTGGGCAGCCTGTTCCATGCCCACCACCCTCTGGGGCCAGAACCTCTTCCTTTCCATGTAAGCAAGCAACTGCGACATTGAAGCATATTTGAACTGTTATTTTTTTGTGTGTGTGTGCACATTTTCTGCCGGTGAAGAACAATGTGCTTTTGTGCAAATCTGCCAGTGGTGCGTGAATTGTGTTCTACCTGCTTTGACTTTAAAATCTGGCTTTGTCTGTCGAAACTATTGCAGTTTATTTATAGCACAAAGTACTTTCGAGGAGCTCAGACGTTGTCTGATGTCTAGAAGATGATGATTGTCTTCAGAAACAGTTCTCCCACATTTTGATCCAGCCTTAGTCGTTCTTTCCATGCCATCCTGCTGCGATGATACATTTAGATGGGAGCTTGGTCTCATCAGCTTATCAGTCACATCTGTTTTAATGGGTGACTTTATGATGATGACCCATTGACATTTGCCAGGTATTAGAGCTCTGATACTTGCCAAAGTTGGCAAATTAATAGAACTTACTTTAGATTTTATGCTTATTCCCATGAACACAATGGATCCAGTAGGTCCTAAGAAGCTGACATACTGAGCTGGAAACAGAATTTGGCTCAAAGAGTCTTTATTCCACTATTAGAAAGAATCTAGTTAAGAAAGAATAAATCTCCTCTCTCTCACTTAGGGTCTAAATGCAGCTTGGGCTCAGAGCTGTGCTTGTGTGCTTGCCACGATGGCATCTTCATTTCTGCAGTTACCAATTTTGATGCCACAAAGACAGGATTCAGGTTTCAGATGAAGGTACACCAGAAGATTCTTATCTCATACAAACGGCCTCATTAATAATGATAAAATACGATTATTGCACTCTTCCTTGGCATGCCCTCACCCTGCCTCCCCACATTCTTGTACGTGGATGTAAGAGGGTTTTTGCCAATTCCAGTGCAGGATTTTGCCATGCAGCATGGATTGTGGAGAACTGACAGTCACGTAGTAACCATTAAGCTTTTAATTACAAAAAAAAAAAAAAGTCAACTCACAGTCAGTCTGAAAGCTTTAGGAGTTTTGACAGTGATTTGTCTTTGGTCAGGTTTTTTACACAGGGCTCCTCTGCACCCTCTGGTGTCTCAAATCACTTTGCTGCTATCACTGAGCGTACATCAGTTGTCTGACTGAGAAATCCCATATTCAGTTGCAATTTCTGGATTTTCTGACTTCTGAATCTTAGAAGAGCTTTGCATTCTTGAACAGCAGCACATTAGATTGCAGGAATGTGCCTCTGGTAAAACTTTTTCTCTTGCATTATCCAAATTGTATTAGAGAATGGTAAATTCACCGCCCCACTGATAAGCAGTATAGTTTTATTGCATTGTGTTTAACACAAAATAAGAATAAATAGAGGAAAATAAAATGCTCCATTATTTCTTTAGCGGGCAGAGCATTGCAGGCCTTCACAATGCGTTCTTTCTTGGAGCTGTGACTGTACAGTCTTCCTTCAGAGAGCTGGAAGCAGCAGTTCCTGGGTTTCTTTGTCCATGAGCAGTTGCAGGGAATCCTCAGCTGTGCCTGATCCATTGATCACATTCTCTAAGTGCATATCAATATCAAAAGCCTTAACTTAGATGAAAGAAACCTAATTAGAGGTTCTTGCTTTCTAAACTGTAGGAGTCATCCTTGCTAATTTAAAGGGGAAAATTGATGTGAGAGTGGGCAAAGCTTTTGTCTTGCATAACATCTCTTGCTATAGGAAAGTGGAAAGGTCCACTTTGAGGTTAGGTTGGGTTAAGCAAGACTGAATGCTTATCTATGCAATCAGTGCTCTAATGAGAGTCTTGAAGTATTTTCACCTGCGTGCTGGATTCTCTGATGTGATAAACCCACCAACACAGAGCTTTGGCTGGCAGCATGGAGAGCACCAGGTCTGCAGAACTTTGGAGTGTGCCAAAAATGAAAGGGGTGTACAAGGCGATAGCATAGCCAGCCTACCTTTGTGAACAAGTGTGGTTTATCTGTTTCTGCCTCTCCTGGAATTAATCACTGCTTATCAGCAAATGTCTGTGTATCTGTATTACTTGTTTTTCCAGGTAGCTTGAGGTGAAGCTTGATAAAGCAATAATACTTGTAATTAAAATGTGAAGGTCCTGGCCTATTGAAGATAAACAGTTAAACCCGCAAATGAGTTCATGCAAACCATCTGTCATTGACTGCCATCTGACTTGGCCTCCAAATTCTGCTGTTGGGTTATTTAAGCTGGTGCTGCCTTTCTTATGAGCCAGAGAGCGGGTGGAAAACTTGGGATGGAGGAGGAAAGCTGTGCAAAGGAAGAGAAAGAACACATCTTCATTCACAGAACCTGGCATCTGTATGGATTCCTGGAGGTGGTGGTGGGAGATGTTTTGCTTTGGTCAATGGATGTCATTGAAAATGAGGACAACCAGCGCCAAAAAGAAAAAAATCTTTGTATGAACTCTTCCTTTTTAGCATACAGACTCTATACTAAGAGTAAAGTGGTGTCCTATATGTGACCTTATAATCCAGCAAACACTTTGAGCAGCTGTGGAAATATTTGCGTGGCTCTGGCTTTCATCGGGACATCATGGCAAAAACGAGAGCTCTGGCAAATAGCAGAACACTTCTTTTTTTTTTTTTAGCTACGAGTGAAATTCAAAGAAAGACCTCTTGCACGGGTCTGTGGCTGAGCCTTTGGTTTCCTCTCCAAAAAGGCAATTTGCAGTATTACAGAGGCTCTCTTTTCTTTGTAGTTAAGCACAGAACTTTCCACTCTAAGTCTTATGCTGTTCTCCATACCCTCCAACACTACATCTCTCCAGAATGTGATAGGTGCTTAGTGTTTCCGATGTAGGATCTTGATGAAGAGATAATGTTCAGTTGTTGAAGGCTACCTATAAATAACTAACGCTGTAGCGTGCCTGCTCTTTTTTCTTTTTCCTTGTATTTTTAAGCTGTGTCTCACAGATGGCCTCAACTCCATCCTTTTGAAGGAGCAGATTAGAAGAAGCAGAAGGATGTATATATTTATGCATATATACGCATGTATATATATGTGTGTGTGTGTATTGTACTGCAGATAAGCAGCAATGGATATTTCTATAGATGAGTCCATTAAACCAATTTTGACCTTGCCAGTGAACAAGGCCATGAGAAATTGGGCTGGGGGTGTTGGGACGGCCCTGAAAATAGCGACAAGCAGTTCTTGTTTGGTGCTATAAAGGAGGTAGTGGAAGGTGAGATGCTGAAAGTGGCAGAATATTGAATGACGGGATTGCGTTTGTCAAGGACAAAAGCATAATGTGCTTGTGAGAATCAAGCTGATGGGACTTCACTGTGTGAATGTGTAGGAAAAGCTGTGCCTCCGGTGGGCTGTGCAGAGAAAATGAGTGATTTTCATCACGGTTGGATACAGAGACTTGGAGGAGTCTGAGAGTCAGTGTTGAGGGGATGGTTGTAGGTCACAGCTTCGGTGCACTTACAGGGATGAGTGCGGACATGAGAACACCAGAACACCCAACAGCATGAGGTTGGAGGAGTGGTGATGCTGTGCGGTTTTCAGTGTCCAGGATTGTTTTGTCCCCATAGGCAGCAGGCTGGAGATGTCTGATCTGCTGTCCTGCCTGCTCACAGAATCGTAGAATGGCCTGGGTTGAAAAGGACCATAATAATCATCTAGTTTCAACCCTCTTGCTATGTGAAGGTCACCAATCTAAGCCTCCCCTGTCTTAGTTTAAAACCATTCCCCCTTGTCCTATTGCTATCCATCCTTGTAAACAGTCCCTGGTTGGCCTCTTTGCCTCTGGTCTCATTTATTTTAATCACATTATGGATGGAGCTGAGGCACTATGCCTTCCAGGGCTTTCTCATTTTTGTCTGCACATCAGAGACCACGAAATTATTTAATGCTGGTGGCTAACAATTAGCCATGGATACTTTTTCATGTTAGATCATGCTTTCTGGGTGGACGCAGACACAGAAAGTTGGAGTGAGATTTGTGATGCAATTAAAAGAACATCAGGTTACAAGTTTAAGTCCAGTGTATCATTGAAGGCTCTCAGTAGCTCCTTGGGAGATACAGGCAGCTCTTAGAGCTCCTCCCAAAGAGGGCACTGAGTAGAAATGGAAGACTGGCTCAAACTAGAAAGTGCAAAATGGAGTGAAAAGTGTTAACCTTCATGCCAAAAGTAACAAGATGAGTAAGTATGATCTTTTACTCGCGCTTTCTTTGCCAAGCTCTTGGATCCACTTGAGTTGTTAATCCCTGCCCCAGCCATTGAGGAGTGAAGTGCGATGCTCCTCCCTTGGAGTCACTGGTCTGTGTGAAGGATACTGAAATGTGGCCAGTGCCCTCCCCCCACTCCAGGGGCTCTGTCCTTCCTCCTTATCGTTGCTAGATATTTTCTTCAGCACTCAAATAGCAGCAGACCCCCATGTGAGCCTTTTTTTCTCACCAGAAGACCTCAGAAAATTGTTTCTCAGGCTTGGCTTCAACTCAGCGCCACTCCAAGTTGATAGTGTGGGGTAAGATGGGCCAAGGGAGGAGGCTTGGTGGCAATGTGTGCCCATGGCTTCAACACAAGGCTGCCAGACAGGCTTTGTGGTGCTGCTCTGCTCTTCACAGGTGCTGGTTCTGGGAAATGCTGACTCCAGGACACATGGGAATGACAGACTCATAGAGCCATGGAACCACAAAAAGATTGGGTTGGAAGAGACCTCAAAGCTTCCCAGCCCCACCCCCTGCCATGGATGGGTGCCCCTGACCAGGTTGTGCTGTCTGGGGCCTGGAGCACCCAGAGCTCTGAGCAGAGTGTCAGCACCTCACTGCCCTCTGAGTGAAGAATTTCCTCCTGACACCTAACCTAAATCTCCCCTCTTTTAGTTTAAAACCATTCTCCCTTGTCCTATCACTATCAGCCGTACAGTGTGGAAACCAGCCATAGAACATGGATATCACCAGTAAGGCTGAGGGTGAGTGAAGGAGGTGGGAAAAAATGTGACAACAGGAGTCCAGTCCACTTTCCCAACCACAGCAGTGGTCCTGTTGCCCCCAGCAGTGAGCTGGGAGCTCTTCCCCTGTTGCTCTTGGTATATCATCATCTGCAAAGAGTTGAATGGTGTTCCCCCGCCGATCTGAAGGGAAATGCTGTGCAGAGCCCATGGGCAGATGTCACCAGGGTCACACTTTGTGCCCAGCAGGGCTCACTTGGCAGCGCTGCACTGCGGTGGGCACATGGTCCTCCTTCCCAGCAGGTTCAGAAGGGCTCAGCTGCTAAGCAAACATCCCTTCTGCCCCTGCACTGTGCTATTGATGCAGCTATTTTTAAGAACGCGTTCTTTTCTCATCCTTTTTCTTTCCCTTTTTATTTTTTATTTTTTCAAAGGAACTTGCCCTTAAAAAAAAAAACAAAAAAAAAAACCAACCCCCCAAAGCATCTGAGTTTCAGATGTGCTTCAGAGTGATGTCAGTTAGAGATCACATCTTGTGAACTTCCCTTCGCTCTCACCACATCCTGGTGGGGTTTTCTGTGTCCCATCTCGAGTCAAACACTTCTGACAGCAGGTAAATATAGCCGAGCACCTACTTGTGATGAAATGCGTGGGCCAAAGCAGCCGCCTTCGGGGGCGTCAGCACTTTCTAATTATAGCGGGTCCTGCTTCCTTTTTTCTCCCCTCGCACGTCATTATGCAAAACTCATTCTTCTCGGTTGTCTTTCCTGAAACAGGACCCGTGTGTGTGTGTGTATCAGAGCTGTGGTCTGGCACCGTCTCCATTTTGCCTGGTGGGAACCCTAGGGGCTCCAATGGGATCTCAGTGCCAGGTTTGTTGGTTTGATCCTGGGCAGCCCCATAGAGGGGAAGGTGAACACTGCAGTGCTTTTCTGCAAAAGTTCAAGTTGGCTCTTTAGAAAGTGGTGAAATAAAGGGAATACAGAGCGGATAAATAGCCTGTGGGCAAGGTCAAATGACTCGGGACAGGCTTGCTTGGGGACTGAAGAATTCTGATTGCAGAGAGTGCTAAAACAGTTTTGGGGGAAAAGCTGCTTCTGCTATTTCTTGCAGCATGTTGGCAGAGGCTAACCGTGGTCTTCCATCACTCTGAGCACTGCTGGGGATGGAGGCTGGAGCTCCTTGCCCCCAGCAAGGTGCTGGGAACTCTGCTGGGAAGTGCTGTGGAGCTGCAGGAGGACGAGGGATGGGGCATTTGCAAGCAAACAAATGTGAAAATTGCCAATAAGCAGGGCAGCAAACTGCTCAGATGCCGAGTTACTTGATAACTGCTGTCATAGGGTGTACAAGCTTATATGGTGATATAGTGAGGCACTTGCAAGATAATTCATCCTGTAACATTGCCTTGTAAGCAGAGTGAATGGCTCTGGCTGAGCAAATAAAGAGGGTGCTCCGCAGCCCTGCAGTGTTCTCTGAGATAATATGCCTGGGTGTACAGGTCCATTGATTTATCCCTTTGTTTTTATGGACTAATGTTTGTGGCAGACAGACGCTGACATACTGATATTGCAGATGGGCGGTGATGTATCGCCTGCAGAACCTTTAGCTGTTTTTTTTTTTTTTTTTCCCCTAGTGTTTGAAATGCTCTTTATTGCCGCTCAGCCTTTTATTCTAATTATCTGCCCAGTGTTGTCAGTGAGAGCAGAGAGTGGAGGTTATAAGTGTCATATACCACGAGGATGGGAGGAAGGAAGGGTGACAGCAAGAACAGAGATGTCTTCTGCAGCCAGGGTGGCCGCAGGGGGTGAGCCTGAAATGGCAGCATCCTTTTGGTGACAACTTCATTGTGCTGGCAAAGAAGAGACATCGACGGAGAACAGTAAAATTTCTGAAGCTTCCTCCTGTGGGCCCACCCTGCTCTGAATAGGAGCTTTCATTTAGCCGTGCTCCCCTCCTGCCCATGGGTGATGGGAAATCATGATCCTGTGATTCGGTTTTTACGTCACTTTGCCTACATGGGGTGGAGGTGATTCACAGAAGGCACTGCTGGTGGGAAAGCACGAAAAAAATCCAGTGTTGGGAGACTGCCTGGAGCCTGATCTCTATAGGACATGCTGCAGGGCATGCACGAGGGAGCAGACCAGCCCCATGCTTTCAGTGCAAGACAGGGGAGGGTGAGAAAGGCAGGTCGTTGCCTTTCTACCTAGCAGTGTTCATTTTTGAGTTTCTTTTCCTTGGTTCTTTGCCATCAATCACATGTTGTCTGGATTTACAGATCAGTGCAGAGGTTATCAGAGAGATGCTGGGCAGCCCACTCCCTCAGGTGGTCATGGCAAAGCCCACATAACCAGGTTGTTCCGCATGGAAGAAGCCAGAACACACATTCCGTGGCATTTGCTTCCTTGTAGCGTACATAATGGAGCCTTTTTCTATGTCAAGATGTTTCGGAAAGTGCACCCAGTTGTTGTAATTCCCACTAAAACCAATTGCTGTGTGTTATCTGGGCCTGCTGGGGAAGGCAAGGAAGCAGCTGCATTCCTTGAAGTGCTTTCGCTTCTTGAAAGAGCATCCTCACCACAGCAGAGCCCCACTTCTCTGCCCAGAAGACGCATGTAAGATTTCCTACATAGGCTCATGGATCCTATGTGGACACGCAGGGGGTTGTCACCCATTTTCTCTGGGATGGATGGCAGGAGAGGTGTGAAGGGCTCCATTGCCAACAGGCTCTGTGAATCCAGAGATGTACTGCCTGCACTGCAGCTTTGCTTTGTAAACTTTGCACTTGGGAGGCTGGGGAGGGAAGCAGGATCACTCAGTGCTCTGTGCAAGCACGGGGCGCTGCTCTGCGGAGCGGATTGTGAAAGATTTCCCTCACCCCCTCCAAATCTGACGTAATGAAGTCAGAGCTAGAATGATCTCTTTCTGTCTTTTTTTTTCCCCTAGCGTAGCATGATATATTTTCTGGGAACGAATGCCTCATGTGCCTCTGTGCACTGGAAATGACCTCATTTTCAGAAAATGTCTATGGATCGTGTGATTCTGATGCTGCCCAGTGCTACTGCTCTCCTGCAGAGGTGCAAAAACTTCTTTGGGGGGCAGCCCAATGGCGAAGCTACCATTTGCAGTCACCAATACTGATGCCTATCTTGTGAGTGCACAGAGCTGGAAGGCTCAGCACAGGGCCGTGTGCTTTGTGATGCAGTCACCCAGGGCTCTCTCTGAGTCAGCTTTGTCCCATCAATTACTTTCAGCTTCCTCTGTGGAGTGCCCAGGGCGTGTGTAAGCGAAAGAGGCAGCAATTTCTCTCTCTCCCACATTGCAATGATCACAGCACTCCGTAAATGAAGCAGTTTATAGCCGGGAACAAAGCGTGCTGCAGTCACACCGGTTATTTTTGGCGATAATGACAGAAGAATGATGCCTTACTATGTATCTGGCATTGAGGTGCATCAATAACATCCCTCCTTTCAAGTGTTACGAGGGGACCAACTCACCATGAAAACCTTGATTTGAGGGCTGTGGTACGAACTCATTGTTTGCTCCTCTGCTTAATGAATCACCTGGATCGGATATCGATGTGAAATGTCACGGGTCGTAATAAATGGATTCTGAATCATGAGATTGGTGGGAAATCCCCTCTGAATTTTAGGTTGTATTCAGCCCTACGGAGGCATGCTTACTCCTCCAGGTTTCTCCTTCTCAATAATAAAGAGGAGGCATTGTTAGTCAGCGAGCCGTGGGGAGAGGAAGTGTTTGAGCAAAATGAGAACTGCAATAGAAATTAGTCAGCAGGACAGATGGGTGCTCATTCAAGACTCCTGAAGATACTCCGAGTGGGTGCTCGGCTGCTAGCAAAGTGTACAAATGCATTGAAAGAGAAGTTCAGTTATGGGCAGAGGTGTTTTGTAAAGGGAATATAAAGGAAATTCTCTGCTCACGTGCAGGAGTGCAGGCTGTGCTGGTGCTGCAGGGTTCATGATAGCTCAGAGCTTTGCAGAGGAGACTTGAGCACTGCTTGGACAGCTCTGCACATTGCTGAGGAAAGAGAAGAAAGTACTTAGTGCACAAAATGCAGGCTAGGAAATAATAATCAGTCTTATCTGAGTGTTTGAGACATCAGTCTGTGCTCTCTCGGCTTGCTGTCATGAATGCTGTCTTGAAGTGTCTCTGACAATGGCAGATAGGAGGGCTAAGATGCTAAAAAAAAAAAAGGCTGGTTTACCTCGGAAGAAAGATGAAAAGTGTTGTAACCAAAGGGGAAAGAGGAAAGGTGATTTGGTTGGATATACTAAGCAACAAGTGGTAAAGACAAGACCAACTCAAGTTTCCCATTGAGGTTTTCCTGCAGTGCAGGAACAGAGACAAAACCTTTGAGCCTGAAAAAGCAATTGAAAGACCCATGACCAACACGGCACCGTTTACTGAACATCTGCTCAGCGACATGGGCGTGAGATTTGAGTGGATTGGGTTCCTCATACGTGAGCTAAGACTGTGAGCTGACACAGAGGTGCTGTAGGAGTGTTGGTGTCTGTGTGTGTGAGCACGACTTGAGCACCAAATGCTCGGAGTAACGTTGGAAAACGGATCGTTGCATCTTCTGAAGGAACCTCTTTGCTATCAGACAGGAACTTTATGCCATTTTCCAAGTATTTATGTACTATTTATGCTTTTGTGGACCTTTCAGGTTAGCATCTGTCTCCCTCTGGTAATTTCTCTCGCTCCGTGAGTGTCTGATTAAATTTGTTTCTCAAAACTCTTAGGCAGAACCATTGAGCTGCTAAGCAGGAGAATGAGAATGATTCCGGCTTTGTTGGTTCCTCAAACAAAAGAAAATCTTTCTTTCATTAGGAAATGATATTTTTACAAAATAGAAATGTAATGTTTGTTTATAAAGCAAGTCTGCAGATGGTGTTTATGAACAATATCAAAACTGTGGTTTGAGACAGGCTAGATTTCATAAAATCACTGATTGTATTTCTTTCTCGCATTGCAATTACCTAATCTCTTTTCTTCTTGTGGCTCTCAGAGAGAAACAAATGAACAGCGTCTAGCAATGCTTGCACTGAGACAGTACTTTTAAATAGCAATCTAAATGGAATATGAATTAATAATACGCCTGATCCCTGTTGTAGTTCCATTTAAGTTATGTGTTTGCACCATGGCAGTAGATTTCACCGAGCAAAGTGAGCATCCCAGTCTGAAAATTCCCTTTTCTTCAGGTTTTGTACACGTATTCAGCCCAGTAGCAGTAACCCATCCTGCTTAGTGCAGGATTTTCTCTACCTCCCTCTTCTCCACCCTCTGCTCCCCTGGGTGCCTGTGCGCAGTGCTGAGGAAGGTGTTGGGTTTTGTCTCTCCCATCACTGTTCCAGACCGTGGGATGTACCCTAAGGAGCATTTACAGCTTCAGTTGGCCTTGGTGGGAGAGCTGGGTGCGAAACTGAGCCCTGCCTGTGAGTATTGGTAGCGCTTTATGGACGTAATTTGAATAAAAGATTGGAGAAAAACTGAAAAAAAAGGGTGCTAAAGTGCAGCCTCACCCAGTGAATTGACTATAGCTGTTTCCAGCTTATGCAACAAACCTGTTTCTTGTGCCTACCCCAAATCTCACACATCCACCTAAGCACCAGTGAGACATTTTAACACATTTTAGCTTGGTTTCTCATGGAGGCTTTGGCAGTCGTGCTGTCTATCAGTCTCTTCCTCATGTCTTTTGCACCTGTTGGCCAATTTCAACTGCATTTGGCAGAGTGAGAATCTCAAAGAGTATCAGTTCTTGTAAGTCCTGTGAGAACTGGCATCATCATTCTGTGCTTCAGTACATACACACAGATAGCATCCCCTAGAATCATGGAGTTGTTCAGGTTGGAGAAGACCACGAAGATCATCCAGTCGAACGGTCAGAGTCCAACACTTGAAGACAAGCCCTTAGTCTTTGGGCCATCCTTGAGCTATTTTGGGTCTGTTGAGTTATTTTGTTTGAGTTACTTGAAAGACATGGGTTAGTGGGCATGGTGATGATGGTTTGATGGTTGGACTAGGTGACCTGAGTGGTCTTTTCCAACCTTAATCATTGTATGTTTCTCTGATTTTAGTCCATGGCTTTGGGCTCCATCTATTGTAGCAGTCCTTTGGGATGGATACAGGCTGGTGTTGGATTGTTGTATGCTAAAACCAGCTCTGGTTCCATCACCACTGAAACTGATGTTGACAGAGAACGAAATGGATTTCAAAGGAAGGAGGGATGTAAATATTTAAGACAGAAGCTTTCATATCTGCTTCTGCAAATGGAATAGGTGCTTTGGCGTTTGACCTTAGGCTCTGAATCATCTGGGGAAAGCTGAATGGTGGTTCTTTTTCAGATCCTTCACCCAACTAGGTGATGGGTGTGGGATGCGTGGAGGCATGCATGCAAATGTTAAAGAAAGTAGAGCTGATCAGGGGATGCTGGGTGCTCTCACTGTGGTGAGAGAGGTCTACAAAGAGCCTCATTTGACTTTCAGATCCCAGATTGCTTTGCAGTTTTGGCTGGTTGGTTTTGAAGTCTTATTCTGGGGGAAGCAATTGCCTTCTGCCTCCCATCAGTGTGTGGGCAAGCTGTGTGAGTTTTCCCATCTCTCCCTTTCTGTTAGGCTGTGATTTTCTCAATCAGTGAATACAACATGGTTATGTTCAGACACAGGCTTACAGGATCCAAGCAAATGAGGCTTCAGGAGGACATGGGAATTGTGGAACTGAAAGTGGCTCAGTGAGGACCTGTGGCTTTGTCTGGTCCATCCTCATTGAATGCACCAGAGAAAGTGCCTGGGTCATCCCACCAGGCTGGTATATGTCTGTACTGCTTGGGTGCTGGCTGCATCCACCTGCAGAGATTTTCATCTCCTCTGGGCACTTACAGAACTTTGTAGCCCTCAGATGTCGCTGTGTATGAGTGGGTTTCTCAGGCTCGAATGAGAGGAGAGCGCTGCGATGCCTGTGCGTTGCTTCTGAGCTGCGCCTGCTGCAGGGATCAGGAAACTGAAAGGCTTTGCATACCTTGCCCGTGCCCCAAAGTGAGTTTTAAAGAGATCTTTGTCCCTGTGGTTTGCTTTAGGGACCGACCAACCTGCAGGGTGGAACGCTCCCTGCAGCTGGCTGTGTGCAGCTCTGATTCCTGCCCTCCTGGCTGACGACTTGCTCTCCACCTTTTGCTCTTTGTCTTTAGCCCTCTCCACCCCCGCCTGCAGTCAGGGTTTGGCAGCAGCTCTGCATCCCGAGGGTGCTCCTGGTTCACCCGGGTGCAGCACGCACAGTGCATAGGAGCTCCCACCAGCTGCAAAAGCCAGGAGCTATTTCCTTTCCACTCCCACTGGAATTAATACACAGTCAGTCTTGTCCTGGCTTTGACAACTCTCCTTTTTCATAGCCCGGTGGTTCCTCTCCTCCCTTCCCATCATCCTCCCGTAACAGCAGGGTTACAGAGGCTCTCCTCTTCCCAGCAGAAAGATTTTTTCCTAGTGATTTTCAGGCTGATCTGTCTGATTTCTTCTTCTTTTTTTTAATCCTCCAAAAAAACCAGAGGCGCAGTTATTCCATGCTGGTGTTGAGTCGCAACTTCTTGAGAAAAACATTGACCCAACAATTCTCATCTCTTTAAGTGTTCTGCAAAATAGAGGCTCTTTTGATACCCTCCGAGCTCGTGTTCGTCTGCCTTTTGAAGGAATTGCTCATGAGAAGGCACTGAATAATGTTCAGTGGAAATGAAGCCAAGATTTGCTGGGGTTTGGTTATAGCCAACGTGGCTTGACTTCTATCAAATCACTCATCTGCTTTGTGCTTCCTTTTCCCTGCCTGCAGAATGGGCACAGAAACATTGCCCTTGTCAGGAACTGATGAGAAATATTGGGTACATTTTAGATCCCATAGGGATGGCACACACACATGTAGATGCTGTTAGCATGGGCTGGCCTCATCCAGCTGTGTGGATCCCAACAGCTGCTCTAAGCAGAGTTTTGCCATTTGCTTATTCTCTGAGACAAACATATGTAAGTGTATTCAAGCTTGTAATCTTTGTATTACTGAAGTGGCTCAGGGCCTTTCTACTGTTGCTGAGCTCAGATGTCCTTCTGGGAAGAGAATGTCAGGGTACCACTGTGTGGCAATGGAGTGGAGGACTCACATTCCACCACTTCTGTTTTATTGATGCAAAGAGCAGAGCATTGGGATGGTGTTAATTATAGACACAGGACATAGCAAATAAGAGCAGCTGTATGACAGAAGGAAATATGCCGGCATCACTTAGCATTGCTATGCTTTAATTAATAATTAGCCTTTCTGCCTGTAGATGAGAATGTCTCAAAAGTACCAGCAGAGAGTTTCAGCCTTTGGTGAAGCAAGAAGACAAACCAAGGCTTGAGGAACTAATTAAGGGTATTCTTTATCAGCTCTAGCCACATCTGCTTATTCCTCTGACTTGAAACCTGTGCAAGCGACCTGTCCCTAAAGTCCCAGATTGAGTTCTCATCTGCAAAAGAGGAACATGGTTCCATTGGGCTGGGACTTGCAGAAGAGCTCTTGACTAAGAAGAGGTAGAGCAAACAGCCCAGGCTGCAGTCAGCTGAGGCCAAAGCTGTGGCCAAGGTTATGCAAAGAGCTAATGGGAATTTTTGCTTATAACCAAACCCGTGGGTCATCAAAAGACCACTGTCGCTCTCGTGTCCTCAAGCATGGTCTTGACTTGCTGGGTCCCTGGTAGGAATTTAAGAGCCAGGGGAACCAAAGGGACTTTCTCAGAAGTTGTTTCAGATGCTCTGTTTTTCCCAGGGCAGCAAAATTTCTCTCTTAAAATTCAAAACTTGTCAACCTCAGCTCTGTGATGTGTGTTACAGGTTGCATGTCAGCGATACCAGCTTTGTAAAGATGTCTTAAAATATTCCTCCTTTCCCAGTATGAGTATTGCATGCAGTGCAGCCATGTGCATAGTGCCAGAAATTGTCCATGTGCCTGGATCATTTTTAACACAATAACATATACATCACAGTTAGGATCTGATTGCTCACATTGGTGAACCCTTGCTTGTGTAATGAGACACATAAATAAACACGTAGCAAGAATAAAAAACGAGTTGTGCTATTCATGTATGCATTTATGTGGATGTATTCATAGCCCACTTTGAGATCGTAATGGAAGGCCATTATACCAGCCATCATTCAGAATATAGCGATGTCTGTACAGTGAGTGTTTAAAAAAAAAAAAAATCCTGCAAAAATCTGTCTCTGTTGATGCACTCCCTCTCCGAACCGCCTATGGGCTCAGTGTAAGGTCACCAAACTCCATCCAGAAGAATGTCTTTTGCTGAGCAAAATTTGCAGCACGTGAGCTGCCTGTGAAGCACGGCACGTGTTGAGCCATACGGAGGCACTGGGTGAGTTGCACAAGTGTGTGGTGCTGGGGCGATGCCTGCAGGCATATGAAAAACTTGATTTCCTCGAGCTGAAGGAGTGACACTTCTGTTACAGTTAAAAGTTACACAAGATATTTTATTCTGATAGGATTTTTTAAAATTGTATTTCGCTTTTTTTTTTTTTTTTTTTGGTCGTTTTAATAAGTTCTAACAAAAAGCAGCACACGGGAATCAAGAGTGTTTTTCTTACCAGTTGATGGAGATTTGGGCTGAGGCACACGGAGCAATGCAAAATCTAACGGCTACTCAGTGCTCTGCCACATTTAACCCCACTCACTGAGAAAATATCTGAAGCATTGGGATCTTCGTACTGCCTGTGCTTGCACCTCTGTTAAGCATTATGGCACAACTAGAATTAGCTATTGTTTTTCACATTCCCTTTTTCTTCATTGGTTCAAGATTCTCTTTTTTAAGTAAGTTTTTCCACTAGCTGCTCGTTCCCAAGCTGTTGCAGCCTTGGAAGTGTGACCACATGCAGTTCTAGCTGTCATGGCTCTGGCTGCTGATGATAATAATTGCAATATTTGATCCTTGTGAAACTTGGGTCGTTATCTATTCCCATAGTGTTTCCTCTGGCACGTACTCTCAGGAAAATACTTTCTGGCACTGATTTCTATTAGATCGTGGAATAATTTTCCAAAGGAAGTGGCGGAAGGCCAATTGTTGATCCAATTAAAACAATGGTTAGAGATTAACCCCTTAGCAGTTGCAAACCGCATATGTAGGTCATTAAGCCCAGAAGAACAAAGTTTTGGAAGATGCAAAGGTTAAAGCAACCTTAAGCTATAGGAATCCTTTCTTTAGTAATTCTTGGGGAATTATGATTATTTTCCTGACGCTCAGCTGTTTCGCTGTGGATGGCACAAAGTTCTGTAAGTGCAGAAATGCTGCCCGCCTGTTACATAAGGGACCGTCTAACTTTGCATGGAAAGGGTGCTTAATAGAGATCTATTGCCATATATACATTGTTTTTAAAAAAGGAGCTGTCTTTGTGACAATGGGGCTAAGTCTAAGGCCTGATTAGATGGTTTTTGTCTCTTCCCCCCCCCCCTCCCATATAGGCAGGCTCTGATTACTGGGAGCGATATCTCACCGTGAATGAATGGCATAGAAGGAGCTGCAAAGACAAAGAGCTGGCTTTGTCTGCTGATGAATTAAGATAGCATGTGGGTGGCTGGGTGGCTGGTGAATAGCACAGACTTCCTTCATCCTCCTGTCACTGAGCTTTTCTTGTGTTTTCATTAAAAAAAAATGGGCTTAATCCCATGAACAATGAATTGAGAGCAAATTAGGGGGCTTAGGGAGAAAATAATGCCACATCAATATCTTAATGGTGACTAAGGCGCTGTCAAAACTCTTGAAGGAAGTGGGATCTTGGCCTTATGTTACTTTAATACATGCAGAGAGAAAGATGCTGCTATTATGATCATCATGTATTTTGCTCTAGCTTCTTTCTGTCATTCCTACAAACACACAAAAACACCCCAGACTTGTGGGTTTCCTCCAGGAAATGATAAAATTTGTATTGGATTAGCACTTCGCACCAGTCCTCCCACGGCTCGCTGTGCCTCAGATCCCTCCCTGGCTGTTTCCAGGTGGTCCCTGTCCAGTGCCAACTTTTTGCCACGTCCTGGTGGCATTTCTCCACCTCTCCCCTCCCTCATTGCTAATGGGGGTGGCAGCCTCCTGGGGCAGCTGGGGACAGGCCCAGCACTTGCAAGATGGGCTGGGGAATGGGGACAGGGTTTGTGGCAAAAGGTTCTCAAACCAAACCAGATCAGATCATTCCTTGAAGGTACAAAGCATTTACAACACAGTGAAAGTAGTTATAGCCCATCTGTATCCCTTGCTTAACTTGCAACATCTCACCTCCACCCCATCTTCTTGCTTTTATCATCCGCTGGGCTGAGGGCTGAGCTGTCACCATCCTTCTTCTAGGATGGGCGACCTTTCTCCATCGACTTTGCTTCCACATTTTGAGAAGAGCTGCCCGTTGCCATCCTTACTTGTTTGAGGCCAAATCCTGTCCGCCCTCCGTGTTATTTTTTAATCTTCTCTGTTTGGTGCTCTGACAACCCCCCCATTGTGTCACTCAACATGTGGGGATGCATTCAGGCAGCCACAGAGCCCGCGCGAAGGAGATGATGTGGGCATGCCATGTGTAATCTTCATAAAAGGCATTACAAGTGTTTTCCCATATTATTTCTTCTCTATTCAGGGCTAAAGTTCTTTATTATTAGTCCAGAAAAAGAACATCTTATTCCGTGAGGAGACCTGTGAGACGTGATGTCACAACTTGGCCTGAAACTGGGCTAACCAGACTCAGATTTTCTGTTTTTCTCAAGATTTCCCAACAGCTGCTTTTATTTGGCCTTAGGTTCTGCACAACAAATCCCAAATCTGGATTTTTAGCCCGTTGGTCTCTTGGTTACTTCAAGAGTTGAGGGCTTGGCCGATGACGTGAGGCTTCGTACACTGGTGCTCATCTGCACCTGTGCTGACATTGGCTGAAAATCGCTCAAGTGCAAAGTGGAGATGTGACACTGAGAGGCATGGTGGGGATGGGTTGGGCTGGATGATCGTCGTGGTCTTTTCCAACATTAATCATAGTACCATAGAATCACCAAGGTTGGAAAAGACCTCCAAGATCATCCAGTCCAACTGCCCACCTACCCACCAGTATTTCCCCACTAAGCCATGTCCCTCAGTACCACATCTAAATGTTTAGATGTGTTTAGGAATGCTGACTCCACCACCTCCCTGGGCAGCCCATCCCAGTGCCTGATCACTCTTTTGGAGAAGAGATTTTTCTTAATATCCAACCTGACGTTCCCCTGGCACAACTTGAGGCCATTCCCTCTCATTCTATCACTGACGATATGGGAATAGAGCTGACCCCCACCTCGCAACAACCTTCTTTCAGGCAGTTGTAGAGAGCAATGAGGTCTCCTTTGAGCGTCCTTTTCTCCAGACATACCCACCCCATCCCCCATAGCACTGTGCTCCAGACCCCAAACAGCTCCGTTCCCTCATATCATAATGATTTATAATAATCCATAATGATTCTATGACTGGATTGAAACAATCCAAGCAGATGGATCCCTCCTGTGCTCTGTACAGCAACCGTAACCTGTGGGTGCTCTTTCCACAACACAGGCAAGACAGAGGTGAGCAGGCTGGTGTCCAACTGTGGGTGCTGCATCCCAAAGCAGATATCACTGTATAGCCAGCAGAGCCCATCAGATGTGATGCTCATGCTGGAAGTGATGCTTGGGTTTTTGCAGAGAACAGAATAATTTAAATCTGACTTATAGCCCAGCAAAACCTGGTATTTTGTCAGTGTCTTGTTTGGGTCTTTTTAGCTAAAGCTTGCAACCTGGCCTTCGTAGAAGTGCCTTGAAGCCCACCTCTCATGGCCACACATGGTTTTGCGCTGGTCCTTCCATGCAGCAGCTCCTGAAATTTCTTCTACCGGTGCTGTTTTCTATGGAATAAAAAGCAGCACTGCACAGATTTCACCTTCATCCTTGCCCTGGAAATAGCTTGTGGCCTTCCTGCTGCAGAACAAGGGAGGATCAGAGGAGAGAGAAGAGAAAAAGGAAAATGCTTTGCTCCACTGGGATGTCAGCTTCTGACCTGGTCTTTGCTCTAAAACAAATGCAGGGAATTTAGCCAAAAATAACAAGCTTGAAAGTGAGAAACCAACGCGAATGCTTATTTTAAGCTTCCTTTTTTGACCACGTGCTTTGTAGCAATATAACTAATGGCTAATGCTTATCTAAATCTCTCTGTGGGGTCCGTTTTTAGCATACCTTAACCAGGCAGACTGAAAAAAAAACAACCCAAAAAGCATTACTATGGATATGGTGTGCCCAGAGTACATTGAGGAGTGTGATGCAGTAGAAGGCTGTTGTCTCAGATACTATTTGGTACAGAATATGATGTGTTCAAAAGAAGGCTGGTGGGGCTCAGGAGAGTTTCACAGAGTAAGAGAAATGAATTAACCTGAACTCTGAGTGTGGAGATTAAATCTACCAAACAGGTCTATACCAAAACCTGGGGTCCCCAGGACACCCTTCAATACCACTGAAGCAGCTTTCTGTCCTGTGCAGTGGGATGAGGCCTTCCAGGAACCTTTCACATTCCTTGGGCTCTCTTTTCCCTGTGTCCATTCATTATATTGTTCATAGCCAAGGCATGGCAATGTCCTTCCCATGCCTAGAGCTGAAAGGAAGGGGTTGAAATCAGGAATAGGAGTTTGGGCCATGGCCACAACCATGTCTGAAACATCAGTTAGTTGACCTGTGTTGGATGTGGACCTGGACTGAAAATGCTCAGTTCATCTCCAGCAAAAGCAGCTTCTGATGTTTTGTTAGTCTTGATATTTGTCAAGCAAAGTGGAAGTCAAGAAAGCAACATTTTTTCACAACTCTTTCTGTTCTTTCCTAACCAAACTTGGTCTTCATTTTATTTTTTGGTTGTGCTCTCAGTTGAAAATCTGTTTTCTCTTCTGGCTTAGCTGAAACCTCGAGCTAAATGAAAGATTTAGAAATGATCTCTAATACAAAATTTATTAGGGTGAAAGAAGGAAAAAAGTCCAGCTTAATTTCCATATCTCAGGAGGAATATGCAGTTAGAACAAGAGCATCTTTTTTTTTTCTTTTTCCTTGCAAACATTGCAGATTTGCTCCGCATCCCTCAGGGGTTCGATTCCCATATCACAGAGTGCTCATTACTTGAGCTGTGGCAAGATGCATCTCTTGTGCCTCCTTATCTCCACCACCCTGTAGGAAGCCATGGTGTCCTCCTTCCCCTGCAGAACCGCGTCCCAAAGCACGCTGGCACCAAGCTGTGTGTGGGTATTTTGAAGGCAGGGTGGGAATGAGAAGCATTTTGTGGAATTGCACTCAGTTAATGCAGCCATGAAGCCCAGGGCTTGCTGCCAAGGAATTTTGGGGTAGTTTGAATTGATTCCCACTGTGCCACAGAGAATGCTTGGCCTTGCTGACGAAGCTCAATTCTTGGCTGCAGCAAACCTTTGCAAATGGGTAAGGCAGGGTGAGCTGAAGCTGCTTTCATGTGCTTCCAGGTGTAGCAGCCCTGTGAGTGGGGCAGGCTTGCTGGTGGCTTGGGTTTCCTCATCAGGTGAAGCTGTGTCCTGTTTCTCTCTGGGATGAAATGGAGTTTGAACCTTGCAAGTGCAAGGAAAAACATTTGTGGGGGCAGTGAGCATGAAGCCTCCAGCATGCTGCTCCTGCATGATGAAAGGAACATCAGGCGACGAGCGAGCACATGGGAGCTGTGTGCTGTTGGCTAGACAACTGGTGCTGATTCATTAGACTCTAATTACAAGTTATTTTTACCCATCCTCCCATCTCCACAAAGGGCTGCTTGGAAGGCAGCGCTGAAACTCTTCCTTCATCCCGACTTTGAGAACAGTCAGATGGAAGCCTGTCTGTCCTCTTTGTGTTGAGTTTTTGGAAGGAACACAAAGCTGCTTTGCAGGTGGAAGGGCGCTGCGGTGTTGGGCTTTGCATGGGCTGGGATGGGGCAGAGGGCAGGAGGGAGCGTGTGCTGCTCTGGAGCACTTCCAAGGGAGTGCAGTGTCCCTGCAGACTGCTGGGCATTATCAGTGCAAACTGTAGGTTGCACCCAGGACCTCAGCTCTCAGCTTTTCCTTTCAGTCCTCTTCATGTGATACCCGTGGTGATAAAGGAAGTGATTTATGAGCTGCCTTTCCTTCCCTTTTACTTTATGATCTGCGTCGTGCAGCAGGTATAATTAAGAGGGGGTCGGTGCCCAGGGTGACACATTGCTATCCTGTTTATAGCAGAGGCACTGTGATCAAGCAGAAGCATTTAAATCCCTCATTAGTGCCCTTACTCTCGAGGGCCAGGCTGCTTTCTGAAGACTGTTATATTTTCCTCTGTGCACAGTTTAATGCTCTTTCACTAACTACTGTCTCTAGTGATAAATTGGGCTTGTAAAAAAAGCTGATGTGCTTGGATAAAGCCTTGTGTCTGAGAATGGGGCAGTGTCTTGGTAGCCCTGGATGTCCAGTGCAGGTGGACCTGCACACCTTCCTTTCCTTGGGGCAGCTCTTCCTCTTGTCCTCTTACACCTGACATGCCCAAAGGCACAGCAATGCATCAACGTGGGGAACTCATCTTTAGCAGAACAAATTTTGGTTAAGGAAATATCTGAACTCTAGATTTCCAAACATTCTGTTTTATCTTAGCTTGTCCTTACCTTCCAGAAGGAAGGGGCTGAAGACTATGGATCTTAGCATCCTACAGTCATGGGATATCCCAAGTTGGAAAGGAATCACAAGGATCATTGAGTCCAACCCCTGAGTAGTGTGGTGCTAAGGTTGTATCCAATGTGCTCACATGGATCTGTGGTGGGGAGATGCTGATTTACCATTTGAACCCCATCTAGAATGAAATTTCCCCGTTTTTTAAATAATTCTCTTTCTAGAAGAATGGAATAGAAGTGGTAGAGGGTGCATGGAAGGGCTCAGAGTGTAGGGCAGAGAGAAGAGCACAGCAAGCACTGAGAATATGCGTGGAGTTAATGTGAAATTGAGAACGAACCTCCTAACCCCATTAAGTGGTTCTGCAGAGAAAACACGGTGCTGGCTTTTTATTACCTTCTGGAAGAGCACAGCCAGACATTTGGCAAAAGGCTTCAGAAAATCACCGGGTAAATGCAAACTGCAGGTACTGTGTTAAAAGCCCTCAGTTCTCCCAGGTTTTAGGAAAGGTCTTTTAGCACATTAATTAAAAAAACAAAACAAAACAAAAACAAACAGAATCACTAATGATTCTGTCCTCTGCACAAGTAAATGTGGCTCCCTAGCATGGCTTCTGCAAGCTTGTGGTGCAGGGAACGTGTCATTTTCTGCTCTTTTGATGCAGTCTATAAGTTTTGGTGTGCTGAAGGTTACAAAGGAGAAGGAGACCAAGAGCCCTCTCCTGGCACGCACCGAAAGGACAGCTGGCAAACCGCAGGCTGATGGCCTCAAAGCGCAGGTGGGATGCTGGAGTTGGACTGAACATCACTTAGCATTTTCCCATGGCCTCAGGATGTCTTGTAGGCTGTCATTCCGCAGCGTGGGGACAGGTTCAGGGCTATGCAGGTGGGGCTGAGTGCTGGCAGTGCTCCTCAGACTGCATTTCACAGAGCTCAGCAACGTCTCAGGGCTCCTGCTGGGATCCTGCATCTTCCATGGCAACACTCTGCATGCTGAGTGCTTTTCAAGCTATGCATGTGTCACTCTTGCTCTGGAAGCTCCTAGTTTCCCTGGGCTTGCCCCAGGGATGCTGCATGGCTGTGGTGCTCCGACCCATCCATTTGAGCTGGAGAATGTTCTTAATCTGACCAGTATGTGCTGCCATGTGTGCTACAAATGCTGTCTGAAGCTGAGACCATCACATGACTGCTGTAATTCACATTTGTCTAGGTTTTGGGTATCCCTTATAGATCCAATTAACCCGCTCTATCTGTAAACCCTGGGTTTAGGTATGACCCATGGAATACGAGCTCTGCTCTTCCTCACAGCTTGTCTTGTAACTCACTGAGAAAGCAATTGGGGACGAAGGTGTTCCCAAACAAAATCTTCCCATTTAGAAAACAACCCAAGGGCTTTTGCTTGCTCAGTGCTGGGAAAGCCATCAGCTGTGCTGAAGGCCCGATCCCTCCCCACCCTGCATAGAGGGGAGGCTGGAAGGAAGGAGAAGAGCTTGTGTTGTCTGCACAGGGCTGTGGCTTCGGCCACCTTCCAGAGGGGAAAACCTGAGCCCTGTGTGTCCCTTGCTCACATCCCCAGCCCTGCGGGTGCAGGTGCCAGCTGCCTCCCTCCCCACATCCCCAGCAGTCCAGCAGTCTGCGAGCGCAGAGGTCCTGGAAAATGTGAGGTAGCGGGAAGGAAAATGAATGTGTTGTCAAAGTAAATAAACAAACAAGGAGGGATGCTGTCCTGACGGCTGGGATGGGGCCAGAGCCGCCCCAGCAAGGACTGCAGCCACATAGTTTGGGGCTGATGTGCTGCATGGGCTACGGGTTCCTGCTGGCACACACAGTGCGTGTTATGAGCGTTGGGTTACATATGTCATCCAGTTTTGGAGAAGGCCATATACATTACAGACGTCTGTGTTACATTATTATCCCTCCTGATCCTATAGGCGTTCTTCAGTGCTCCTTTGGGGCATCATCTGTGCTGCTAGTTCCCATAACAACTTGTGAATTCATCATTCCAAAGAGGAGGAAAAAAAAAAAAAAAGAAAATCAGCCCAAATTCTCTTGTCTTTTGTCAGCTACTGAAGCATTCGGATCCCTGGCAGCCTGCCGCTCCTTTTCTCCTCCTCTTTTCCTTGTTTTTCATGAAAAGAAATCCATGCATACACTTAGAAGGGTGATTGGAATTATTTATAAAGTAAAAAAAGTCTTACCTGTGCAGCGTTATAGATGCTGGTCCTTGGTAAACATTTAAAATTGAAACAGCGATAGATTAAAAGATTTTTATGTATCAGGTGCTGGTTTAGCTGATGTATGAGTCTCTTTAGCATCCCTCTGACAGGTCTATTTAGAGCTTCCTTTGCGTCTGGCCTTCCTCAGGCAATGACACTCATTACTCTCTACTTGTCAGTCACAAGGAGTTATAATGGAGCTTAAATGGGTCTCCTGACACGGTACCCTTGTAAAGGAGTGATAAATGCCAGTTCTCCTACCTGGCAGTGCATAGGAGGGGTGGGCAGTGGGGACCCCCCAGGTCCTGCTTGGAGCAGAGGGATTTCCCCAGAGCTAAGGGTCATGGGAAGGAACTGGAGGCTTCTGAGACATTTTTGGGCAACTTGATCAAGTGGAAAATGTCCCTATCCATGACAGAGGGTTTGGTTTGGATCGTCTTTCTGGTCCCTTGCATCTCAAACCACTGTGCCATTCTACGGGGAAGACTGAGCACAAGGAGAATCGCTATCGTGATGAACTACTGTTATGATCAACAGCTGTTTTCATCTCCTGTAGCTGTTTGCCCTCATAAAGTTTTCTTTGCCCAGGTATTTATCAGGCTATGGTGTCAGGACCCAGATTTGGTCAGCTGAATTTAATTTGACAGCTGAATTTAAGCTACCCCAGCTCTGGCTGTGCCACTTTCCAAAGGTGAAGGCTGGGTACCCAGTTTGCCCAGGCTTCCTGGGCCCAGTAGTCAAAGAATTAGATTCCCAGAGCTCTGTTCCTCCAGAGCTTTCGTGTTCAGGCATTCAAGAAGAAAACTGGAGGAAATACAGTGAATGGGCTTTGCAGATAGGTATCTGCACCACTTGTATCACAAGATCAAGGCAAAGCATGCTAATACCTGAAGCTCCTCCTTGCTGAGGGTTTCCTTTCGTGGCATGGAGCTGCTTCCTGAGTTCCCATGTTCCATCTGGGTCACAGCATCCCTGGGCTCAGCTCCCAGTCCCTCTGTCCTACGGGATGGTCCTATCTGATTGTACTTGATACTTGTTGCTACTTTTCCCCGTTTTAAGAAATAACGCATGAAAATACAGTGAAAACCACCACAAGTGTAGACATGCAGATGCTTAGTAACATCAGGCGTGACTTTGAATCTATAGATAGACAAATTCTGCAATGTTGTTGACACCCAAGTAACAGGACTTATGTCATGCACTTAGTCACATCTAGGATCTGCGCTTGCGCAACCAGACTGCTGCTAAATATGGAGGTTATGGACAAAATCTGGGCAGTTGATGGTTTTGCTGAATTAGTGTCCATGCTGGATTTTCATAGACTCATTAAGATTGGACAAGACCTCTAAGATCACCAAGTCCAACCCCAATCCATCCCCACCATGCCCACTGACTGCATCCCTCCATTCCTGGTCAACCTCTGCCAATGCATCACCACTCTTTCGGGGAAGAAATTGTTCCCTAATAAGACCATACATTTTAATGCAGTGTTCAGTGTGTGTAATCAAAGAGTTAAAAAACCTAATGGGAAAAGAGTTAAAAAACCCACTGGGAAAAGGCATGTAAGCGCCCAGCTGTCCGTCATTAGTGCTTCTCTCCCCTGAGCAGGCCCTGGGTTTTAAGGACAATGAACTGTGGTTTAGGAGAAGAACTATTCCCATTTGAATTGGATTATCTGACAATTTAAGTGCAATTGCATGAAAACAACATTAAAAGAACATTAAGATACTCTAGATAATAGGTCAGCCTTGTCTGATAGAACATAGCACCAGTTTTGGTTTCTTGGCTCTGTTCATTGGCCATCCAGGAGCAGAGCAAGGCAGAAGTCCTGCAACACGTACATAAAAAGAAAAAAAAAAGGAGGGGGGAAGAAAAAAGGAAAAAATTAATACAAAAGATACCTCTTCATCTGCTGAAAACCCTGTTCAAATGCACAATGGAACAAATTAAGCTTGTAGAGCCAGCTGTAATTTCGGCATTTCTCAGCTTTGCAAATAAACATTCTTTAATTAAAGCTCGTCTCTCGCTTCTGAAGATTTTTAGAAAAAGCAATGAGAAGCAGTGCTGAGAGCCATACCCTCCTCAGGAACTGATCTTTCTGGGAGCACTGGGGGCCACAGTTTAGTGGGAAATATTAGTGATGGATGGATGGTTGGGCTGGATGATCTTACACGTGTTTTCCAACCTTGGTGATCGTATGATTCTATGATTGTATAGGGGATGGCAGGTCAAATTTACTAATTAGCTTAAGCAACTCCTTCCCTGCACAGTGGAAAAAAAAAAAAAAAGAAAGGCCTTATGGAGAGGTGGTCCAGGATGGCAGGTGGCACAGCCTGTATGTATCTGGCTGGGGGTGATTTGCTGGATTAAATCACCCTGGATTCTGTTCCCAGCTGTGCTAGAGCTGATCTTGCACAACATCTCCCCTATCTCATTTCTACGAGGATTGAATGATACTTATTGGGCTCTTCAGAGCAGTAGGAGCCATTGCTCAATATTATAACCAATGGAAACTGTGGCACTATTGTGGGTCAGTGGAAGAGACTGGAGGAGAAGCAAGTGTGCTCCCGTCTCAAGTGTGTTTGGTAAGCTGGGCACTGGATGGTCAGACCGGAGGCACTGAGTCCTCAATAAGTGCAGATGACAATTTTCAGGTGTGTGTAGCTTGGCAGAACAAAGGAAATTGTCGTGAGAGCTGCAAAAATCTACTTCCTGAATGCAGGACGTGTGCCATGACTAACTTCCAGTTGGAGGGGGAGAGCTGGAGGGCTCGTTAGAGGAGTGGTTGGACAGCAGCATCACTTTCACTTGGGGTAAGGCATTTTATTTCTCATTTGCTTTTTGACACCGCTGCTGAAATTATTATTCCAGGAGGGCCGAGTTGATCCATACTGATTTAAGTGTCTAAAATAAAGTTATAGATGAGTTGTGTTTCCACAATTCCCAGTCATCGTTGCGATGTTTATTCCGCGGCGGTGAAGTCATTACCAATGAGCAACCAGTATCCTTTGAAAACAATGAAATCATTTTGTGATGACACTGAAATAAAGGGAGGTTAAGAGGCGGTGTGGCTGAGTTCAGCACGCTAAAAGTTTTGCATTTATTTGCTGCGAAGGGAACCTGTTGTTAAGAGCCTAACGCGGTGCAGCCGCCGTTAAGGAGTCTCTCCACTCTCATTTGTTTGATTTATGCAACCAGTTCCCACTGACCAGACCGGCTCCGATGGGTTGCACCTCTGTAAAGCTGCCACAGCTGACTGTGATATTTTCCCGACTGTTTTTTCCATTTAAATCAACAACTTTAACCCCAGCTTTGCCTCCTTGGCTCTAACTTGATGATTGCCTTCGGGAAGTTGCAGTTTTGGGTTTTCAAAGGTTACCCAAAGTATCGAGTTATTGGACTATATTCAGCTGATGGATTTGGGGGTGGTGGGAAAGGTGGGAGTGATCAATGTCTGCGTCCTCTGGGGCTTTGAGAAGAAGCTCTCCCAGGGAGTGGTTTGCTTTGTGCATAGCGTTAGGCGCTGCCTGGAAGCGCTCAGCTCCCGCGGCTGGATGCAAACTTGGCTCTGTCCCTTTTTTACGCGGCGTTTTCAGTACAAACCTGGGCCAGGGCCAGCATTTGTGACTTGGGATAGCGCGAGCCAACCATCCCAGCCCCTGCTGCCTTCACGTGCTTTGTTTTCCTGAGGAATCGCGCAGCTCTCCGTTCTCCTGTTACCAACTGGCTGAGCTCAGAGGCTCTTCATGGCTCCCAGAGGTTGACTTTGGGGCTGTCATTAGCTCGAGATGTTATTGGCAGTGGGTCCTGGGAGCTGCCGCCAAGAAACATGTTTAGGCATTTGGATTGCTCTTGTAAATTTTAATTAATCACTTTGCTGCTGTATAAGGCAGCGCTGTAACACATACTTTATGCTCAAGGATTCAATTTCTTACAGCAACATTGCACCGCAGGTTAAAAAAGGAAGCAGTGGGGTAACAAACGTCTACATTCATGGATTCATGATGGTTTTATTTGCAGAGAGGCTCTCAAAGTGCTGTCAGTGACCAGCGTGGGCATGGGGCAATGCAGGGATGCTTTGCAGCAGGAGCTCCAGGGATGCTTCTGATGCGTACAGCTGGCATTTTGGGGTGCTATGCCTGGGCATTCCTTATACACAGACACTTACTTAACAATTTTATATATATGTATATATATATATTTATATATTTTTATATATATTTTTTTTTTTGCAAAGATGTCTGTCCAAAGCCCACGTGGCTATTGAACGATGCTGAAATATTCTTTTGGCCTCAGAAATTGGTAGGAGGATTTGGGAGGTGGAGGGGATTCCTGATTCTTTTGCTTTGGATTTTACAACAAAAAGGCTTTCTGTTTCTAAGTCTGTTAACGCAGGACTCTGCATTGACAATAAATGTATCAGGTAAATCACAAATGAAAATATCCAGTGTTGACATGGGTTGAACTACAGCTGTATGGAGTAGTCTAGAGCCTTACAGTGTAGCTGTAAAGTTGTGGATGCTGAGAGGCTTGCGATGTTGATGGGGGATCAACAGAGCTGTGCCCTGATTGCGCTGGAGAGAGGGAAACAAAGCCCATGTAGCAGGGCAGGAGAAGCACATAATGTTGCTTGATAGCATTGATGATATAGACAGAACGAGGATTTGCTGTAGAAATGAACACAGATGAAGAAATTCTGGTTTGCCATAGAGGAGTGTGCTGAGGAATGGGGTTGCCAAAATGCTGACATTGGGGTGGAGGAGACACATTGTGCCAAATTCGCTCCTCAGCTTTGTAGGTTTTGTCCAACTGCACTAACAGTCTCCCACCACCTCCCCTAGGAGGTGTTCCAGACCCAAGGTTTCTCCTCTCTGTAGGTGTGCTGTGTGCTACTGAAGCTGAACTCTCCCTTCCCCAACCTCCTCTACATTGATTGCATCCCTCACCCCATGTGGGATCCTGGACCAGTGCAGGGATTTACATTACAGTGCTGTGCAGAGGATGCTGTGGAATTGCATTACCCCGAGACGTTTGGCCAAAAACCTGTGTAATAGAAGTGTCATGTGTAAGGGCATGGAGGTATAATGTGTTAGGGGATGGAGATGTCATTTCGCTGCTGCCTTCCCGATGCTCTGTTCTGTGGTACCAGGTTGTAGCCCAGGCCCCAGCATGGCATGTTGAATATCAATGTTTTTAACCCAGAAAAATAGGCTTATTGCAAAGTGTGCCACCAGAGGAATTGCAAGCATTGTGATTTCCTGAGTTGTTGCCCTGCTCTTGTTTCTCTTTCACTTCGTTCTTTGCCGACCTCTGCTTGGGAGATTGATGGGGAGGCCAGCAGCGACTCAGCTGCCTTCCAGGGGTGCAGCAATACAAGGGCTGACTCCTGTAGCATGATGAGGCTGTGCAATGTGTTATTATTATTATTTTTTTTCTTAAAGCAAACTCCAGACTTTGCAGCCAGCCTCATTACTCACACGCTGTCCTTACGGGACCGCGTACCTCGCCTGCTCCCTGCCACGTCCCCAAGCCTGGCACTGCATCCCGGAGATTGACATCTCCTTCTCCAGCTCTGATCTCATGTCTTGACCATCTGCTTCTTCTGGTGGTCTCCAGAGGGTCTGCCAATCAGCAAAGCAGGCTCTGAATGCACAGGCAAATGGGTTAGATTATTTTTGGACCTTCCTTGCAGCCATCTGTTTGGGAGGGAGCCATGAGCTTGTCTTACCCAGCTGGGTTAAGGTGCTGTGGCAGCCTGCGAGGGAGGAGGAAGCAAACAGGATAAAGAAAATTACCCTCTTCTTAAGGAGCTGAATCAGCTGCGAGACGGCTGCGAGCTCTGTGCCAGCAGCTGGCACGGGCTGTGGGACATGGGGATATTTCCCAGCTTCATCCCTTCGGGGCTGGCTGCTGCCTTTGGGTGACACCAGGCGAGGCAGCAAGTTTGGTTCTGCTCTGGAGCTGACTCGTGTTGCCCGTGACAACCCGGGTCTGAGTCTGTTTTACATGCACACGCATACACACATGCATATGTTGCTATAACAACCAGCCAGGACTTTTAAGAAATGTTGGACTCTGTTTTCCGGGTTGCAAAGCACCTAAGTTGTGCTGCGGTCCAGGAGCCAAACAGCTGCCTGCAGATTACTGTTTTCCCCCTAAAAAAATGTTCTAATTCAGGTATGCAAAGGAAAACATCTGAGTTAATTACTGTGGAGTGTAAGGCCTCAGTAGGGCAAGAGTGGCTCTCTTCTGGTGTTTGGCACAGCCCATCCAGCTCTGACACAGCACGGCAGCCATGGGAGTGCTGCTCTTGGTGTCCCTGGAGCACCAGGCAGCAGCAAAGCACAAATCACAGGTGAGGAGTTGGACCCACAGCCTCCAACCCAAAATAATGCTGTAACCTGCACAGTAACAGCCAGACGCTGCTAAGAGCAGGAGGTGCTGACAGCAAAGACCTGTATTAGCTATGGGAAGCCTTATCCTATAGCTGTAGCCACTGGTTAAGATATTTGTGATATCTGTTCAACAGCATTTGTGCCCTGAAGCAGGTTGAATGCTAATACTCTGTATTTTGCTGTGCTCTCTGAGTGATGAGCGTGCTCTCAGCAGTGTTGTCTTCCCCCCCAAAAAGGGTTTTCTTGCAGGGAAAGGGGAAGCAGGGGGTGCACAGTAACCAGATGACACGTGTGCCAGCCCTTGCGCTCTGGTCTTCATCTTTCCTGCATCTGAAAGCCAGACTTGCCTTAAAACAAGACCAGAGGAAGGCAGGGAGTTCTGCTTTCCTCTTGCAGCCAGTGCTTTGTCTCCCTGTGATCCAAACACTTGTGATCCTGTGATGACTTCAGTGCAAACAGCAATGTCTAGGATACCCTAGAGCTTCTTTTCCCATCCAGATGTTGTGGTTGAGGGAATGGAGAAAAAAAGGTTCTGACCATTGTCTGGGGATTTCTAGACATGCTGTAGACCAGAAACCAGCTGCAGTTGGATTGCTGGAGGTATAGAATTCCCAGACATGTGAATGTATGGGCAGAGTGGATCTGTGCAGTCTGGAAGCACATGGTAAGTTGGATCCATCTCTCCGGAGCTGGATGCTTTCTGGAGGTGCTGCAGGGTGGGTATGGATGTGATGTGTATGTGATGCACATGCTCCAGTCAAGTGGTTGGTTCATGCCTCCTGATATCAACCATGGTTTTTGGTCTGCATGAAGGCTCCTTAATGATTTCAGTGGCTTCTTGCTTTGTTCACCTGCACTCAGCATCAAGAAGCCTTCCCAGGATGATTCATCCCACGGCTCTGGGGCTGCACTTTGCCTTCCCTGGAGCACTCCATGGCTGGGGACAGGCTGCTGAGCTGAAAGGAAGACTTTTAGCTGCAAAAATTGTGCAAGCCAGCATGTGCTATTTCTGGAGCAGGCTGTAATGTATGCGTCTAGCCTGGCTCTCTTCAGCAACGGCCAAATGTTTTTTGAGCAGTAAAGAAGGTAAAATAGAGCAACACTGTGCCAGAGCCAGATTTTCCTTGCGTTCCCCAAGCAACGCCTGCAGGAGCCTGCACGTGCACTTGGGGACATGCAATTAAATGCTTTGGTCAACAGCAAATGGAGTGGGTGCCCTCAGGCACACTGGGGCTACAGGCTCAGCACCAGCACAGAGCCCCACAGCCATGGGGCTCAGCCCTGTTTTGAAGCAGTCTGTGCCCAACTTGGGTTTAAGGCTTTTTTGTTGCAAAATGCAAAAATTAACAGCCTTCTCTGCAAGTCAACGGAAGGCAAAGCAAAGCAGGAGGGAGAAGGAAGCAGCCAGCAGGCTGAGCTGGCTCGTTAGAATGCTGGAAGCAATTAGAGTGATGTTAGGTTGTTTCTTTGCCTGGTTTGCAGGGGAGGGTGAATCCATGTTGGATATATGAACCCTATGGCTTTTGGGTTTGGGGCGAGAGGGTTTGGGTGGTGCCCTGCAGTGTGCTGTTGGGCAGATGTCACTGTGTCAATGGCAGCAGGCCTTGGGGACAATGGGGCAGTGGCAGGGGACTGCCTGTGGGCACTGACACCCTCCTGCCCTGCCCAGGAACTGATGCTCTGCTCATCCCATTGGGTGAAACCTTCAGTAAGTGCATCAGAAGATGATAGCCCAGCCCCTAAGCAGAGCTCAGCAGACAGTTGGGATGTTTGTGTACAGCACGTGCTTCAGGAATTAATTGAGCTGTGCCCGTGGTGCCATGTTCAGAAGGTAAAACCAACATTTACTCACCACCTCTGTGGGTTGTTAAACTGATTGCGTAGCAGTTTTGGGTCCTTCACACTTGCTGAATTCAAACAAATTTGTTTTGTAAGAAAGCTGCAAGATTAAGGTATAATTTATTTTATTTTATTTTTTTTAAATTTGCCTGGCATTATTAAGTAGGAGGGTTTTGCTTCACCTTCTGCTTTTTGTTCGCAATAATAGAAAGTATTCTCACTGCTCTTATTCAGCTCTGTCCACGGCGTTTGTGTGAGTGCTTTCGCAATGACACTGCACAGAGTTTTCTGTACCTTCATACTGGCCGTGCGTGCGCCAACACATTTTCAAGAGAAGGATGCAGATTTAAGATCATTTAATCTAATTGCTGGCAGCAGAAGGCATGGTGGGAAAGATGCTCTGAAGAACTGCTGGATGGGCTAACAGCATTAGGTCCATTAAATCCTCCGGGAATGAACTGTCAGTAGATATTTCCTCCTATGTAATGGGAAAAATGAATTTAATCAGACAATAGGAGTAAGTTATTCTTTAGGTCAGTAATAAGAGCTAAAGGAAAATAAGAGTCACTTGCTCTTTAGTTCTGTTCTAAGCTAATCTCAGCCTTTTGCTTTTTCATTTCTTTTCCTGGGAATCTTCCTATAACCTGCGGTGATTTTTGGATTTCTGTTCAGGCTTAGCCCTGCTGGCTCTCAGGTTAGAATGGAACAAGAGTTCCTGACCATGCCAAGAGCAGCTGGCCCTGTGGCATGGCCATGGTCCAGCTCTGAATGTTCAGGATGGGGTCTGGTTCCCATCTGGGATCTTTGGTTTTAGAGGAGCTGGAAAGCCTGTGACCAGCCTGTGCCTTCTATACGTGCATCTGTCAGTGAGTCATTTCATGTGTGAAAATAATCTCATCAAAAGCCATTTCAAGTGTAATGTTTATGAGTAACTCTGTGATGTGAGACCGTGAAGGGCAGCAATGAATGAATGTGGAGTGGGTCAGCATGCTTTGCTGCAACCCAGTCCAGAGATCATAGCATGAATCATAGAATCATAGAATGATTGAAAAGGACCACAGTGCTCACCCAGTTCCAACCCCCTGCTGTGTGCAGGTCACCAACCATCAGACCAGGCTGCCCAGAGCCACATCCAGCCTGGCCTTGAATGCCTGCAGGGATGGGGCATCCACAGCCTCCTTGGGCAACCTGTTCCAGTGCCTCACCACCCTCTGGCTGAAAACTTCCCCCTAATATCCAACCTAAACCTCCTTTCTCTTAATTTAAAACCATTCCTCCTTGTCCTACCACTACCCACCCTCATAGACAGCCGTTCTCCCTCCTGTTTATCCGCTCCCTTCAAGTACTGAAGGCCACAATGAGGTCTCCCTGGAGCCTTCTTTTCTCCGAGCTAAACAAGCCCAGTTCCCTCAAACTTTCTTCATAGGAGATACACTTCTCCAGAAGGATTCTCATGAGGAGACCACAGGGACAGTAAAATGAAAGATGCCACTAAAGATAAGACCAAAACAATGGTATGAGAGCTGCAGCAAAAGAGTAAGAATAGAATCATCGAATTGTAGAACTGCAGAATCATAGAACCACAGAATCACAGAATGCCTTGGGTTGGAAGGGACCTTAGAGATCAAAGGAAAAGCCCTTATGTCTCCATGGCAGGCAGTGTGTCTGTGGCATGAATGACTCGTTTGATTTAAAATCACCCCTTACACCTCGGTCTCCTGTGTTTCTCTCCAGGCTCCCTCTCCCAGGTCGCCATACGAACACCCTGAGCCTCCTCGAAGTGCTGGAGATGAACCCATAGCAGTGAGCAGCAGGTAGGAGGCTCAGCCCTGGCCTTGGTGCCATGTGCTGCACGGCCCATCACCGGGGTGTTCCAGGATCTCATTTTGTGCACTCCTTTGAGGTGATGCACTTGCTGGAGTTTGCAATTTCAGGGTGAGATGGTTGGTGATGCATCATTCTAAAGGATGTCTAGAGTGGCAGAGGTCTGACTTGTGTTTTCACTTGTATATTTCTGCTTGCTGTGTGCTGTTGGTGTTGCTTGAAGCTGCCTGGACAAAATCATGCCCATGTCCAGGTCCTTGCTGCAGTTGTCTGAGCCCAGGAGATGTGCAGGTTGCCTCTCAGCTCCTTCTGCTGTGGTTTTCTGTCTGACTCTGTAACCGACAGCTGGATCCTATAAAATATTTAGAAGCAGAGGCTGTGGTTGCTTTTTGTGCCTTGTAGATGAGGACATGGCCATCAGGTACCCAACTTCTGTTCTCCCTTACTGCCCTTGCAGTGCACCTTGCAACTTTCCTGAGTTTGCTTCACTTACTGATGAAAATTGACTCTTCTTAGTGATGCTGGTTGTTTAACTATAGAGAAATTTGTGGAAATGAAGCACGTGGAGCACTGAGAAAACCCTCCAGGAGAAGATGGTGAACCAGTGCCCAATGCTGGGCATTGACACTTGCATGTATGTGGTAGCACAGCCCTGGACTTGCGTGCACTGGGAAGTTTTTAGGGACCAAGAGTCACATGGCTGGTATGACACAGATGGATGTAGCTCTTGTGTGAAAATTGGGTTTGACTGCTGCCTGCTTTGGAGCACACAGCCTTCAGAGGTGCACACCTCATGGCAGTTTGGTGGTTCTCTGCAGGTATGGTGCAGCTCTGTGTTGTTGTTTTCAGAGTTGAAATGTGGTATAGCACGGGGCGGGCAGCAAAACAGCATTTCTGCATGGGTAAAAGAGCAGGAGAGCCATGGGGGATGAAGGAAGATGGGCTGGAGAGGCCACCTGCAGAAGCTGCAGCCATGTCTGGGGGAGAAGCTGCAGTCCTGGCAGCAAGGGGAGAATGGAAGGAGGATGCTGCCATGTGGCATGGCCTCATCTTCGGTCTCAATGGCCAATGGTAATTGAAGGGGACAGATTTTGCCCCACTGCAGCAGCAGGTAGCTTGTCTCCATCAGGAAAATACTTTTTGCTCCATGGCTGTTATAGCTCATTATCTCACTGACCTTTAATTCTGCAAGTGTTCCTTGCAATGTGTTTCTTCAGCCTGCTTCAGCTCCTGACCTCAGTTCCCAGAGGCAGCAGGATAAAATATTCATCTGCTGTGCTGTCTAGCTGCTTTGCATCCCTCCTCCACCCCTCTGTCTCTGTCCTTTTTGGCAATCTGTCGTTTTTTATTTTTGGTATGAGTCCAGGAGCTGATCAAAAAGTACTTGGGCAGCTGGAGCAAGAAACAATGGGTTTTAAAAACACTTTAATGTGTTTGTAAACAGGTACTCTTCATCAGGGTCCCTGCCCAGTGCACTGGCAGCAGGTAAAACTGAGACTCTTCTGAGGTCAGCATTAATTACATGGTGTAAAATGGTGCACAATGATCAAAGATGCGATGGGAGGTATCTCCTGTCCCACTGCCCTCATATCTTCCATAGAATCATAAAGGTTGGAAAAGACCTCTGAGATCACCAGCTGTGATACCGTGCTCATCACTGTAGTCACTGAGCACCTGAGATTGCTCTTTTCTCAACTGCAGCAGGGAAGATGGGCAAAGATTGCTAATAGTGTTGGGAGCATTGTGTTGGCTTTGAGGGTGCTCCACGAGCTGTCACACTTGTTGAAAATCAGCTGCTGGAGAAGACTGATGCAGAGAAGAATCCTGCTGTCTCGTCAAAATCTGTTTCCCCCTGATTTCCACAACTTGCTTATAGTGGGCAAATGGAGGAGAAAAGCCAGAAAGCACTGAAACCAACCCCTTTGTTGCACCCCAGCACAGTTCCCAGCCCCTGGCTGCTCTGGAGATGCTTGGGGACGGATGCAGCCACTCCAAGCTCTCCTGTGAGCAGCGGCGTAATTGCAGAAATTGGCACGGTAGCTTGGAACGAGATCTAATTAATTAATTCAAGACATGCTGGGATTCAATTTTATTAAACCTTGGAATCAGAGTAGACTAGATGAAATGTAAGCAAAGGTTTGGGAGAGGAGGGGTGTGAGCTGCCTGCCAGCACTGCTGTCATGGGACCTTCGTGCCCTTCACCAGCACAGCACTGAGGGGACACTCAGGGTATAGAGGTATATATGTGTTGTGTACACATACACATCCAGCAGCAGCCTGCTGTGAGGGTTTCTCTGCAGCTTGGGCTATCAGAGAGGCTCTGTTTCCCCCACCCCCTTCTGTGTTGCCTTGTGCAAGGTGCCTATCCGTCTCTCTTGCTCCCCAACAGCCCCAGCGGTGATGAAGGGGTTTCTTTGGCCTCTCCCTGCCCCTGTGCTGATGGATGTGGCGTGCTGCATCCAGAGCTGCCTGTTATTTCATAATAAGGGATGTCACCTCTGGATTTACTGCCTGTAATGTGATTTGGGGTCTTCTGGAATGGAAATCCGTTGCTCACGCCTTCATATCTTGAAGTTTGCTCTGCTTCCAGCTATCAGGTCAGGTGTCTGTGTGCTGCCATGGCTTTCCATTGCTGAACTTTGCAGGATAAAGCCTTTTCTTTTTTAAACCAGTGCTTATGTAGGGTGCATCTGAGAAGAGGTGCAGAAGCTGCAGCCTTCCCAGGGTGTTGCTTTGCCTGCCTCATCCAGAGCATCCCACACGAGCCAGCTTCTCTGCTGACAGTCGCAGGAATAAACTTAACACTAATTTTAACTCTAGCTCCGAGGTGGGTATATCTCTGGGGTGAGGGCACAATGAATGCCCTATTCATGAAACTACAAACACAGTAAAAAGAAGAGAGAGAGAGAAAAAAAAGTGTCCCACCCTGACGTGTTTCTGATCTCCAAATAGCTCTAATTTTGGCTTACTCAGAGAACAAGCCGAGGTAGTGTTCGTTTTAACAGCCAGGAAAGGGCTGTCTGTTTATATTTAGGGCCTTGTAGATTTGCTCAGCGTGTGCAGGTGGCACATTAAAACGTGTGGATGATTTCTTACCAGGATAAGGCTGTGTTTTTACTGGAGCACCTTTAATTTTCTACGAAGGCTAAGTAAGCACTGAGAATCTTGTTGCAATGCGTTCTGGGGTTAAATGTAATGGCTTTTGGAGTGGTGTTCTGAGCTTAATCCTGGTGGATTCCTCTCTCCTTGCACCTTCCTGTGTGGCTCTGCCCAGGACTCACATTTTGAAGAGCAGGTTGGCACCTCCTGCCACCTGAAGCCTGTAGGGCACTGATGACTGTCATTTGCTTACCAGTGCTGGCACACTGCTGCCTGATGAACAAGTAGGATGGATAAAGAGCATCATGAGCATCTTCCTGCAGCAAGGAAGGTCCCAGTCACTTCAATTGCTTGCAGCTCTGCACCTCTGGTTGAAAATGGTTGTGCCCCCTAAACTCCAGCTACGCATGTCGCCCCGTTGACTCCAGGAGATTCAGGAACCCATTCACTGCTCACCTGGAGTCATCTTGATTTCAGTGACTTTTCTTAGTCTGTGCTTTTGGGCTGTGGCTCCTGGCATTTGGGCATTGTTCCTGTTTGTCCTCCAGTGCTGCAAAGTCCCGATCCACATGCAAAAGGGACAACTCTCAAGTGAGACTGAGACAGGCTTTCCAGTTCTTTGAAGCAGCAGCAGCCTTTAAGTGAGCCTTGCATCCTGCTTGCTGCTGAGACACGGGAGATAACCGAGCAGCAAGCACAGGTTCTGAAATTCTCTTGCTGGCATTCAGGAGCTGAAAAATGTCCAGCTGCACATCATCCTTCTGCCACCCTTTGGAAATCACTCACTGACCACTAACCCTGCTCGTGCCTTTTGCATGGAGAATCCAGATGTGTTTGTAAGGCTTACCCAGATCCCAGGGCTAGGGAGGGCTTTGCGAAGCGGAGTGCAGCTATTAATGTGACTTTCCTTGGTCTCCTGGAGCTCCTGGCCCTCTGAGATTTGTTCTTGGATCCAAAATTAGAAAGCTGTTGATGCTTCGTTCATTCAGAGTTACGAAAGGGGCTGTTTGACTGAGCTGAAACATTGGGCAGCTGTGAGCAAATGAGGCTCAAAGCGGTTGCAAGAGCAGGATGAAGCTCAGCACAGAGAAAAGATACCAAGTTTTAATTATAGGTACCTGTGTCATACCAAGGGCTTGGGAGATGGGGCAGAAAAGAGTGAAACGCAGGTTCTGTTTGCACTGAACTATTTCTGTGCCTGTTTGGGTACTTTGCTGTGGTAACCAAAGGACCTATTTTTAGTACCTTTCCCAAGATGCTCCTCCTCACTCCACTGAGCTGCTTGGGAAGCTTGTGTACAAAACTGTCCCAGGGGTCTTTGAGTTAAATTGAATCTTAATTCAGATGGATTCCAAAGGATGATGTTCTTCAAAATACATCAGATTCTGCAGGGCACCACCCTGGCTGTGTGTCCTGCTCAGAATTGGGCTGGTCATCCCCCACATCCCCAGTTCCAGCATATACCTACTTGCATTGCCACGAAGGGGTGGAAAAGTCTGCTTTTATTTTGTCAGATCCTGATTATTGCATAAACCCAATCATATTGTAATGGCAATTCGTCTTAAGAGTTTAACAGAGTGATCCACAAATCCATTCCTTCCTGGTCCTCAGCCATGAAGTGCCTCTGAGTCCAACATAGAAAAGATCAGCTCTCTGTCTCCTTGGGAAGATCCGTCATAGGGGACAACAAGCAAGTTTTGTTGTATGTTTGTGTACGTCCTTATGGTGAGACTTTCACCCTATTCTCTTCGTCTTACGGTCCTTCAGATTTCACTGCACTGACAGTGGGGTATTTGTGTACCCCAGGTTGCAGATTGAAGGCGTATAGAAAATTCACCTTGAAATATTTACTTGTTGAGAAAGTGTTGTTAGTCTTCATAAAGCACAGATACACAAAAGAACATAAGCAATCATATGCAAAGAAGCCACAAGCAAACAGGGAAAGGTGAGGTCATTTCCAGAGTCCTTCTTCATGCCTTATTGTCTTTCATCCATAGCCATTTAAAGACACAATGTTTGGAAGAATAACAGCAGCACAAGTAGTTGCACTTTACCCATAGCATGCTCTTGAGTATCTCATGTTTTGTTATATGTTGTTAATCTGTTGTATCATTTTTAAAGCTCCTCTGCAAAATGTTTCCATTTATTTTAATGAAATCCTTCTCCATCTGTACACAGATTTGCGTGACAACAATTTGTGCTTGCTCAAAAGCTCTGATATTCTTTGAAAGTTGTAGAAATGCAGTGACTAAATACATGCAGAGGAATGTCCATGCAGCATCAGATCAGGAGAATAGCTATCCTTACATGTATAATGCTGACATGCGGGTGATGAAACAGGATTGGCAGAGGACTGGGAAAGTTTATTCTAACAGAAGTGCAAATTTTCAATGCATTTCAGTACTTGAGCCCCTTGGAGAAAGGAAACAGCACGGCTTTTAATGTTATCTGTGAGTAACAGGTCAACTTCAGTCAATGGGAAGGATGTTGCATTAAGTGTACCCATGATGGATTCGCTTCCATATGATGCATCAAATTCATGTGTTGAAATAATTCAGGTATTATGGGGAGGAAATCCCAAAGGGGAAATTGATACCTGATGCTCGTAGCATGGGAGCTCTCTGCTGTCAAAGGCTTTTACTTTCAACGAGATATTCCTTGACTCTGTGTCATTATCCCTCGTTATGCTTCAAATTCATGCTCCATCCTGTAGCCAGAGGAGCAATTATAGTAATCTTTGCTTATTCTTATTCAGTCAAGGAGGTATTTAGCCTTTTTAATGCTTAGGACTTGCTTTAATCCCATGTGACCACGGTTATGTAGGTAGGTCCTGGAAGACAAAGTAACTTTTAAACTCAAGATGCTTGAGTTTTAAGAGTGATGTTCACCAGCACAACTTCATGTTGACACAGATGTACAAAATGCCCTTCTTTTTGCTTTATTTTTCTTTATTTTTCTGATTTATTCTGGGAATAGAAAAAAAAAAAACAGTAGCTAGAGTGTGAATATTGAAAATGGGAGGCAGGTGTGGACTTGACTGTGTACAGGTAGAGCTAATCTGAAGCCTGTGCACCTATTTTATCTTCATCACCATTAGATCTGGTTATCCACATCGAGGTGATGGGAAAGTTAATGAGGAATTGTGGGTGCTGCAGCATGGAGGAGAGGTTGCACAGTACCTCCCTACTTCTTCTGTCTCTTGGCCAAGGGGCAGCCAGTGTAGACCAACTGCATGTGTATGAGCCCAGCTCACACCAAGGGGGATTCTGAAACCTGTTAGACGTGGGCAGAATGGTAGAAAATGTGGGTGATGCTGTTGTCAGCTGCAAGCCGTAGCATTTCGTCACCTGCTTGCTGTGGCAGCATGAGAGCCAACGTCAAGTATTTGTTTGAAGACAATCAATGTATAAATTTGTATTTTTGGTCACCGTGCACAGAGCGTCACTGGGATGAGTGAACAACAGGCATTCTCAGTTTAGTTGGCATTCATAGAGATGGATGTGAAGGATTTCTATAAATCAGTGCAGCATTCTGAGGGGTGACTCACATCAGGGATGCAGAGCAGTTGCTATATACCCAATACACAGAGTGCAGCAACCATACTGTAAAGGTGTGCAGCAGGACATGCTGCTCTTATTTAACCTGCCCTGGAAATGCAAGAGCACGTGGCCCCTAACGAGATTAGGTATTACATTTAAAAACACTAAGCCTGTTAACACAGTGCATAATTAGGCCCTGGAATTCACTGCCAAGGAAAATCTTTGAGTGGACCCTTAATAACACCTTAAAAACCAGGCAGACACTGCTATTATTGATAAAATGATGCTTAGATCTGTTCGGTGAGAGCTGCAGAAAAGTCAGGCTGCTTAAGAATGACAGCCTCGCATGTCGGGCCGTAAGGCAAACCCTGCTTCCACAAGCCTCACTTTGTGCTGGAGTGAGCCCAAGCAAAATCTGCTAAGAAGGAAAATGGGATGGACCTTCCAACCATGCAGTCATCCTGCAGGCTCTGTGTCCAGGCGGAGCTTTGCTCCTTGATTCCTTTCTTACTTAATCAGCTTTGTGCTGCTGTAAATCCACGTGGCGACGTGCAGTGGTGGGACAGTTTGTGATGAGGAGTGCATTAAGGTTTAATGCTCAACGAGGTCATGTTTGGGTCCCATCCAGAGGATGCTGTGAGCAGAGCCCGGGGACCACACTGTTCTTCCTTGGAGGATGCTGGTGGTGTTCTGCAGGTGGGACAGCCTCACTGACTTCACCCTGCAGGTTTGAAGTTGATTTTATGCCAAAGCATCATTAATTTCTGCTATCTTAGAAATTAAGCCTCTGCTGTCGATGCTCAATGCTGAGACATGTAGGTCTCCGTGCAGAGCTGTATTAGCTCAATTTACCCTTTTCTTCCAAGACAGTTTTAAGCACTAATTGACCAGAATTCAAACCAACTTTCTCTCCTGGTGATGTGGTTCATTGCTTATAATTGACCTGCTTTTCTGGCAGGGAAGAGAGCTGTACCAGCCAGCATATACTGTGTGGCTGTAGCTTGGAATTACTTAGATGTAAGCCCTGGAAGGAAAACTTTAGGAGCTTACTCTGAGGAACTGAAGCTGTAAAATAAAATATATGAAAAGAAAAATTTCCACACTAGTCTTTTAAATGTGTAAGCAGAGTCAGGGAAGGAAGCTTAGCGCTGCTGGTAGCAGAATGCAGCTTTCTGGAGGTTATTCTAGATGGACAGCCAACAGTCTTAGAGAGTGTGGGAAAAATAACTTAGAATCACAGAATCATTAAGGCTGGAAAAGACCAGTAAGATCACCCAGTCCAATTTCAGCCCATCCCCACCATGCCCACTGACCACATCCCTCTGTGCCACGTCCCCACGGTTCTGGAACACCTCCAGGAATGGTGACCACAGCACTCTCTGGGCAGTGTGTGCCAATGCATCACCTCTCCTTGGGAGAAGAAATTGTTCCTACTGTCCAGTCTGACTTGAGTTGCTCTTCAGGATGTGGGTCCACCAGTGGGCAATAAATATCTATCTATACATACACGCAATGTGGATCTTTGCCATACGTGGGCTTGGACTCACAGTTCATCCCATCACCAGCTGCTGGCACTGGTCCCTCACACAAGAAAATTGTTATAAATGCAGTTCAATGAGAAGATAGGACAGACCTCATTCATCATGCACAGGGCATGGCTGGAGAAGCACAATGACCAGCACTGGTTGTGCAGGGATGATCATTTCTGTCTTTTTATCCCTCTATATTCCCATATTTGTTTTTCCCCAAACCACCTTGAACCTTCCCCGGCTTTGGTTCCTTCCCCAAACATCCCATTGTTAGCATTGTGCAATCCCCAGATGTGCTTCCCTTGCACTCCAGTAAGCATCCCATCTCCACCCCAGTCCATAATGAGCTCAAGTTGACTCATGACATGGGTCATGACTCTCGTCATTGTGGATTTCACACCTGGATCTGGGGCTGAGGCTCTCCTGGGACAGCCCTGGGCTGGGTGTCCCTTCCTCTGAGCCCATAATTTGGGTCCCCACCTGCTATCGTGCCCTGTGTTTCTCTGGGTTTATGGAGATGGGCAGGGAGGGGCCCATGGCTCCTGGGATGGGCTCAGAGTAGGCGAGCAGGATGTTATTTGATCCCTTCACCTCCCCTGGAATCTCTGTGCTCTTCTGTGGGTGTGCAGGTGGAGATTTCTATCTCATAACACAGAGATGGCCAAGAGTGACATGTCCTGCCTTTCCTAGTGGGAAATGAGACAAGCTGGAGGAGATGTGCAAGGGGAACTGCAACCCCCCAGTCCTAGACAGCGTTGTAAAACTCATACAGGTATCAGTGCTGGACAGGAGTTGAGTGCACACTGGCAGTTCTTAGAGCAGTTCATGTGCTTTGTGTTGAATGTGGGGGCTGCCCATGCCCAGTGGAGGTGGAGCAGGTGCCCTCCGTTTGGATGAAGATGTAGATGAAGGGTAAGCAAAGCATCTGGCTCCAAGCCTGGGGCATTTCTGAGCACCTGTGTGTGCCTGAGTACCAGTGGGTACCAAGGGAGTATTCTAGGTCCCATGTGGCCTCTGGTCAAATTTAGACTATGCAGCTTGCAGCATGGCACTGCTGGATCACGTTCCTGGATGTGGGCACGCATCAGATCCCAGTGGTAGGCAAAGACACCAAAGCAGATGCAAAAACATCTGGACATCACCTAAAGCTGAAAGATTTTCTCCATCTTCTGCTGATGCCCCGTGCGGAGCGTTGGCTGCCCTCCAGCAGCAGTTCCCTGTCTGTTCTCCTGCCTTGGAGGTGAGTGAGAACCTCTTCTGCCATGAGCCATGGGGGAGAGAAGAGCAGAGAGAGAGGGAGAAACACACCTCACTGCTTAAATTAGCCTCCCTGGGATTCTTTTGAGAAGATAGGAAATATGACAGCCTGATTTACAACAACTGCCTTGGAACTCACTGTGTGCCTGTCCTGTCTCCTTGCATCTAGAAATAAATCATCACGCACTCACAGAACGGCACCCTTTTATTTGGCCACCATATGTGCCTGACAGCTCAAACACACATTTTTAGGCAGCGCTGCCTCTCCCTGTTTCTTCTCCAGGCGCCGTGAGTTTGAAGCATCGATTTTGCATTCGGGCTTTGTTATTTTTTTCCCTTTGTTTGAGGGCTGCAGAAGGGAACTGCAATATGGCCAACCCAAACTCTTTCAGCTGCTTCTGTGACCCTGAATGCGTGAGAAAGGATATAGAACAGCAGGAAAAGATAAAAATCAGAGGGTGATACCTTCTCATGCCCTGTGAGTTCATCATGTCCTGGTGGTGGTGAAAACTCCCTTAATCCTTAATGAGATGTGTGGCCGTCTTGTTTACAGGACAGATAGATTAAAAACAACAACAGCAATTATTGGTTGCATTGAGACTGATGGGATCTTGGGCTGTTAATTTCAAAATGGTCAAATTGAATGGCAGCTCAGGTTCTGCCTAATTCAGATGCACAAAAATTGCACTGGCAATTTTAGCATTTCCTGCATCAGTTCAGGGTTTCAGAGAATTTGGGGTTCCTTCATTTCAGTGTGTTTATTTGGGTTTCTTTTTGCATGCGATGTGAAGTCGTAATTTCCTCTGTCAAAAAATTCTAAGCTACTACATCTTGTTTGGAAGGGTTGGTTTGGTTTTTTTTTTTTTTTTGGTAGATTTCCTTGTCTAAAATATATAGATATATATAGACTTCGCATTGGTGAGTGATATACCATTGAATAATGTGTAATAAGCTCAGCAATGGGAGTTTCTGCTGTGAGGTCACTTAGGACAGAGATGAAATTGCTGCAGGAACTGGTTTTGCACCAGTTCTAGCATTGCTATTCACTAGGTGCAGATTTCTGTACTTAAGGAACAAATGCTATACATTTGGTGGGGGGAGAAGTTAATTCTGCCTTGAAAGATAGAATATGAGCTTGCAGAATGTTGCAAGTTTCTGTAGTGAGACCCAGAAATGAGGCAGTGCAATCGATGCAAGGAGCAACAGTGCTCTGATCATGGGAGACAGTTCTCACAAGGAAATATACTGATGCATTATCGCCTGGCATCACCATTGAAACAAATGGGCAAGTTGTTAGCAGAGCCTTCCTCTTTACCTGCCTATTTACACGTGATATTGAAAGAGCATCCAACCCCAGATCCAGGTGCCCAGGGGGAGTTGTTAAAAATATACTAAAATAGTACACAACCTGCCAGCTCAGCTGGAGCAAATGAGAAAATCCTGCAGAGAGCTGACCTTATCCCATTGCATGGGGCTCCCCTGCTGTGTGCATGCTGCTGAGATGAGCAGGGCCAGGCAGTGAAATGTGAGAGCCAGCTGCTATGGGAGCAAGTGACAAAGGTCCAGGATGGAGCATGCGTTGGCTGGATGGTGTGCTATGAGGGTGGGAGAAGTAACCAGAGGTTGTTTTGCCCTCTGAGATGGGGGAATTCCCACTGATGACAGCACATTGTTGTCCCTGCTGGGGAATTCATGATGGGAGGATCCTTTGCTGTACTGCATTGAAGGTAAAAGGAATCTAAGTGGAATGTTGGGATGGGGACGTGATTTTGCAGTCAGAAATGAGAACAGTGAAAGATTCACAGTTGTGCTTTCTGTCCTGATAAAGGAATTTGAGAGTGCGTTTCAAGATTGAAAAAAAAAATAAAATAAAAAAAAAATCATTGATTTTATGATGTATTCGCAAATCCATTTTCAGTCAACGGAAATACATCACCTGCTAGATTTCAAATAGAATGTATAGGGTTGCAATCAGATATTGAACTCAAATTTTGGTTGTGTTTCTCTACTAGACTTCCATAAGAACATTTATGGAGACCCAACATTGAATGTGAGCATTCACTGAATGGGTGCTCGCTGAATGTGAGGCAGTGGTGCTGCGTTTCAGCAGTGGTGACAGAGGCAGTGGGTCACCTCCACTGGTGCAGATTTTGCCAAGCACAGCATGCAGGCTCTTGTTCGTGTCTGTCAAAAATGCTCAGCTAATGGTGGTGACTGTGTTGAAAAAAGTGTTTTGTAGCTGAGAGTTTGCTCTATTAAAGAGTGTTATTGTGCTCTTTATGTTGGTTGTAGTTTCCATGGAAATAAATAGGAGGCATTACTTTCAGCAACCTACATATATAAGGTCTGAGACAATTCCTCTTCACTTGGTGCAGCCCAGGCAATCCAATAGGTTGGACACTCATGGTCTAGTCCATCCCCAAGCCATCCTCACTGACCATGCCCCTCAGTGCTGCATCTTCACAGCTCTGGATCACCTCCACCATCCCCATGCAGCCCATGCCATTGCTTCACCACTCTTTAAGAGAAAAAATTGTTCCTAATATCCAACCTGAACCTCCCCTGGAACAACTTGTGGCCATCATCTCATGTCCTAGATAATGGCTATTTCTATTCTGTCTTTTGTCTAAAAAGCTGCTAGACCCTTGTAGACTATATCCATATGATCCTGCCAAACAGGAGATGACACAGGGGTTGGAGGCTGATTTCATAACCAGACATTCATACAGAGGGTGGTGAGGCACTGGATCAAGTTGCCCAAGGAGGTTATGGATGCCCCATCCCTGCAGGCATTCAAGGCCAGGCTGGATGTGGCTCTGGGCAGCCTGGTCTGCTGGTTGGTGACCCTGCACGTAGCAGGGGGTTGGAACTGGATGAGCATTGTGGTCCTTTTCAACCCAGGCCATTCTATGATTCTGTGATTCTGTGATTCAGGAATTCTGAGATGAGCAATTTCTGATGGGTCTTGGGAGTTTTGCTCCCAAGTTTTGCGATGCAAAAGACTCTGTGACCAGGGCACACCGAGACAGCAATTTGTGACCATTTGATTTCCTTTCTCAAAAGCAAACCAATGCTTTCATTTGTGTAGTATATTTTGGGGGGAAGATGATTCCTGTGTGCACGATATAATCCAAACTATATGGTGAAAATGCTTATTTAATCTTCAAATTAACGCTTGTTATGTATAGACACCCATTCTGCTGGATGCGGACCCACTCTGTAATAGCTTGTTTCATGTGTGTGGATGTGGTTATTGGGGTATTTACCATTCATTGGTCTATGTCAGTGGTTTCCAATCTTTTTTTGATTTGTAAATTTTACGTTTTTATGGTGGGGTGCAGTCATTTGCATAGCAAATTTAAGCCTCCGGACACTGGCTTTGCTTTTCTTAATGACAACTCACAAAACCCTTAGAAGTTGCCCCTGAATCCCCAGGGCTTCCCAGACATGCTGGAAACGACTGGTCTAAGATGAATAGGAAGGTTGTACAGAAAAAGACAGAAAGGAGGGAAAAAAGGTTTGCTTGAAGGTAGTCATGTCCCTTCCCCAGTGTAAACACAACAGGGCTGGAAGTGCTGGCTCTGAAGATAATATCTGCTGTCCCTGAAAAATGGATCAAGCAAGTGGGAAGGTCATACACTCATAGAATCACAGAATATTTGGGCTGGAAGAGTCTTAAAGATCGAAGAATCATAGAATTGCTTGGGTTGGATTGGGCTGAGTTGTGTTGGATTGTGTTGAGTTGAGTTGTGTTGTGTTGTGTTGGGCTGGATTGGGTTGGGTTGAGTTGAGTTGTGTTGTGTTGGGCTGGATTGGGTTGAGTTGAGTCGGGTTGGGTTCTGTTGGGTTGGATTGAGTTGAGTTGGGTTGTGTTGTGCTGGGCTGGATTGGGTTGAGTCGGGTTAGGTTGTGTTGAGTTGAGTTGAGTTGAGTTGGGTTAGGTTAGGTTGTGTTGGGATAGACTGGGTTCGGCTGCGTTGAGTTGGGGTGGAAGGGTGCTTCAAGATGGCAGAACCACAGAAAGGTTGAGATGAAAAGGACCTCAACTCCTGCTGTGGGCTAGGAGGGGACACAACACCCTCTGTGCCCCCAGCACAAGCTGACAGCAGCATGTGAGGGGCAGAAAACCCAGCAGCCTGGCTCTTCCACTCATTAACTCCTGCCAAAATCCCCAACCTCTCCTCCCTCCGCGCGCTTTTCGGCGCGGCGCAATGCGTGTGTTCGCTCGGATTGCTCAGAGTTGGCTGCAATTCCTATTCGCAACATATTGTTTGACAAATGTCAATTCTGAAGAAAAATAATTTAAATTATATCTTCGAGACAAAGTTTCAGATTTAACGTTGAGCAGATGCTCTGTCTAAAATTAGCATAATGATTCCTCATGCCTGCTACTTACCAGGACATGTGTCTTTAATGTAAGTGTTGGAATAATAATGAAACTTTGCAGTGATTTTTTTTGGATAATTGTAGATTCTCCCGCATGCTTTTGAAATGTTTAATGAGCACGGGGACCTTTGGAGTTAAGCAAAGCTATTTTTCCCACTTTGCAGATGTGGAAAGGGTGATGCAGAGTTCCCAGTGCTGGGAAGGGGGACAGCATGAGGGGAACAAGGTCATCGCCTGCAGTGGGCTTTCAGCTCCCAGCTGCTGGTGGGAGGGCTGGAAGAGCCGTGAGCTGCCATTAATTCACATAGTGATGGGATTTCCTAATGTAGGGGGAGTTTTTCCAGCACTGGGCTTTTACTGGTGCGGGCTGCGGGGCATGAGTCTGCGGCTTCTGAAGGTCTTGTTTCACTTTTAGGGATTTACAGTTCAGATCGTAAAAGGTTGTTAAATATGTCTCAAAATGTTAAGTTGGATCTGCGGGTTTCTACTGCTGTGATTTTCCTAAGCAGGAGGATGACATGGGAAATGTATTCCCAGTGCCCTCTTCAATCAGGAGCATGATTGCTCCGAGTTGGACGTGAGGGCTTTAAACAAACAAACAAGCGGAGAAGCAAACAACCTCTGACAGTCCCCGGACAGTTTCCCAGATGGGAAAACTTTGCAACAGAAAGGTGAAGTGACTTCAAGAATGAATATGAACGGCTCAGATTCCCATGCTGCAGCAAAGGGGTTTAGGGGGAGCCTCCTTTCCTGTTCCATTAACCCAGACAGCAGCTCTAACAATGGTAAAGATGGAAAAGATGAGAGTAGTGACCCAGCTTTGGCAGCTGGCAGTGGGAAGGAGTGCTCCAAAAATGGGGAGGAAACAGCTTCCAAGAGACCTTTTCACGCAGTGGGTAATTTTTACCCATCCTGAGGTGGATGAGGGATGGGATCAGCGGAAGGGAAAGAGCCCAGTCTTTGGGTGTGAGGGGAGCTGTGGTTGTGTTGGCCATCCGTGACCCAAGCATGGCCTCTGTCCCAACCAAACATTGGTTTGGAACAAAGGGTTCCCACAAAATTCACCCCAGTGGGCCCTTGGGGTGAAACCTCGGGGGAACCCTGCCCTTCCTCTTCCCATTTCAGCAAAACCACACTTTTCTACCCAAGAAAAGGCACCGCCACGGGCAAACACCTTTGTGCTAATTGCATTGAATGGCCACATTTGTGCTGGTTAGGAGAAAAATACCTGGACCTTGTGGGTGCTGGGGCACGAAAGGTGACTTCGGGAGGTGGCAAGAGGGTGTTTGCTCTGATGGGCAGATGCTAAAGTGTTGGTCAAAAGTAATAATAAATAAAAGAAAAAATACCCACACTGCTTTCTTTTGAGGAAATATTCAATGTTCCTGTATTGAATGCTGTGTGGTGCACCTTGCTGCTGTTTCTATGGATTCTGAGGCTGTGTCTTCTGCCCGTGTTCCACTTGAGCCATATTTCATTTATTATATATATCAGTATTTAGCATATCTAGTGTCTGCATCAGTACAGTGAGGCAATTGTACCTACTTATGGCAAAGTGACTCAAACTGAGACCATGGGAGCAAAATTAAACATGTAAGGCCGTGATTCTCACTTTCTGTCCAGAATGAGATGCAGAAATGGGGTGTGAAGCTGGGCTAGTAACAAGCCCATAGAAAGCAGCTGTGTTAGATGGCATTTTCTTGCTTTTAGCACCAAATCCCAGGGGAAGGCAGCGGGCAGGGACTGAGGGGGGGCTGCTCAGTGCTGCAGCAGTGGGTTTCCAATCATTCACTCTACTGGAAAGCAACATGCTGTTTGCTGAGCAAAATGACAACAGAGCTGATGTTCACCCCAAAAATCACTCCGTGCCAAGTCTGGCTGCTGTAGAGACCACACAGCATCCTTACTTCATCCTTAGATGTCTTTTTTTTTTTTTTTTTGGCTGAGCACTGACTTTTTTAAAGTCTGGAGTCAGATAGGAACAGAGGCTTGACATATAGATATACATATATACACATACTTTGGAAGTAGTGATGTCTTCGTGCAGCCTGCATCAGGAGAGCCCCATCACACCCCCCTCTCTCCCCAGGCAGTGCACGGTCGGAGTGAGGAGAGTGTGCTGCTTCCCCCTTCCAGCACAAGGTTTGTTGCGGGCAGTGCTTAATTAAAAACGACCAAACAACCTTAAAGTCCTCTCGCCGAGCCGACGTTCCTATCGGACTGCAGGCTTAAGAGCTGAGCCAACATCTGAGAATGAAATAATTCGAGAAAAGCGAAGGGAGAAAGGGGTGGAGGTGCGTTTGGGCGGCGGGATGCTGAAGGGTCCCGCCGGGAGCCCCGCGTGCCCACGGGGCGACCCGAGTGGGGAAATCTTCGCGTGTGGAAGTCTCGCGTGGGGGGAAATCTCGCGTGGGCAGCCCCCGCCGGTCCCCCCCCCCTCCCCTCCTCTGCCCCGGGGGCTGCGCAGGGTCCCATCGGGTGACCCCTTGGGTGGGGGGCTGAGCTCTACGTGTCCACACGCTGCAAGCCTGAATTCGGGTTGCGGTCGCTCCGGGTGTCCCGGAGAGCGGATCTGCGCGGTGCGCGGCGCCGGGAAGGCAGATGGGGAGGGGAGAAGGAGGAGGAGGAGGAGGGATGGGGAGGAAGGAGGCGCTGCCCTCGGCTCCCCGTATTCCTCGTCCCTGCTCCAGGTCAGCTCCATCCCCTTCCCGTCGCTGCGTTCCGTCCCGTCGGGGGCTGCAGGATTCCCTCGCCCGTCCCCAGCCCGCGGAGAGCTCTTGACAACAGGAAACAATGTGTAGTGAATGGAAAAAGGGGGTGGTGCCGCCTGCACAACTTCCCCTGACATCACTGCCCAAATAAGGAGCTTGAAACGAACCTTTTCTATTGCAGCCCGGCAGAAGATCCCCCCGGAGTCCCAGGGTCTGCAGAGGCAATGGCAGAGCCGCGGCTGCAGGGCGGGGGGCGAGCGCAGGTAACGGGCACCGCTCCCTCCCTCCCGTGCTCTTTTTCTCTATTTCATTTCACTTCGATTTCTTTTTTCCCTGGGGCAGAGGGGAGCTGGGGGCAGAGCGGCGCGATGGGGAGCACCGGGGCGCTGCTGGTTGCGGGGGTCTTAATTGGTGTCTAGCTCTAATTAAGGTCCGGTCTTGCCGCGGGCTTGTGCTAGCCGTGTTATGCAGGGTGAGCCGTGTGTCCGCATGTCCGCCTGTGTCCGTCCATCTGTCCAGGACGGATTTCCTCCTTAACGCTTGCACAGGAAAGTGATCGGGGAGCGCCACGTGACGGCAGCGAGCAGAATCCTGCGTGGGTAAACCCTGCGTGGGCTCAGTGCTCCCAGCCCAGCATGCGAGAGATCCGGGATGCAGTGACCCTTTGTGGGCAGTGACCCTTTGTGGGTGCACAGACTGAGGGCACCTGGGGGTTACCCCGGGGATAGTTTATTCCTTTCAGTTTTTTCCTCCTATTCCTTTGTCCTGGCTGATAGGTGCCCACATCTCAGCCTAAATTGAGGCAGCGTTAAAATGCATTAAGTCTAACTAAATGAGTGCTAATGATTTAAGCTCCTTAGCCTCCTCGATGGAAATTAACAACGCTTTTGATGCACCCGGAGGTGCGATCAGAAACGCAGCCACGCGCTAAGCTGCTCTATGCAAATATGTGGATTGTTATTCCGGAAAAAGGCACTGCGTGTTATTATTATTAATTTGTTTTTTACATCATTCTGGTGCTAATTGGCTGAGTGTCGTGAAGGCGCCTGGTACTTCTACCCGGCTCTGCTGCGATGAGTGGAAGTGGCCGGGGCAGCTGCTACGGTGATTGATGGTGTGAGCAACACAACCCAACCCTTGCCCTGCTGCTGGGGATCACCTGCAGCTTACAGCCTTTTGGTTTCCCTGGTGTTGAAAGACTGTTAGTGTCAGCGTGCAGAGTCAGCTTTAACTTTGGTGTCTTGGTGTCCCCCACTGCCCTTTCTTACACCCTCTGGTTCCACTGGGCTCCAGCCATCCCCTGTCTGTTGGGACTGGTGTGGTTTTCTTGCAGTCTCGGTGTTTGAGAAACTTTGGAGTTTTGGAGGAGAAATGTGTAGGGTGCTGTCAGTGTGCGTTCACAGCAAGAGCAGGTGGGGTTTGTGGGATGTTTGGTGGCTCCCATGGCAGTGAGCATCGCTGCACCCATTGCTTTTTGGTCTTTGCACACAGCTGTAGGTGTAGAGCTCCTGGGTGGCTGCTTCCCCCTATCCCAAGGATGCACCCTTCACTGAAGGATGGAGGGATCTTGTTGTACAGTTACATGTGGTCCTGGCTTGCAGAGCAGCCCTCTCCCAGGGCTTGCAGCTTGGTGCTCAGCCCATGGAGGAGTCACTAAGGAGAGGACAAACAGCACTTGTGGAGGACTTGGGTAACCTGCATCAAAGAAAAAAGCCTTCCAGAAGTTACTGGTTCATTAATGGACGTGTTGCTGCTGCGCTGTTTGCACAGCTCTGAGCTCCGTGTCCCATGGGTCACATCCAGCACCTGTGCTGCATCCCCTAAGAAATGTATCTGAGGGTCCTCTCCTCTCCTGGGGATGCTCTTGGAGCATCAGGAAAGGACCGCATTCGCTCTGAGCACTTTAACCCCCATCTCTCCATGAGGACCTCAGGCTTGCAGCCAGCTCTTCCCAGCAGCCGTCGGAGTGGGGCAGCGCTCGCCCTGCAGTGGCTGTGAGCGGATGTGGGGACTCCTTGGGGTGAGTCCCCTGAGAAACAGTTTCGAAAACAATATTTATTCAGAAGCTGACAACGAAAGCACTGTTGGGAGCAGCACTTCCCGAGCCGCAGGGACCAGCTGCCCTGGGTTGCTCTAGCAGGGAAATACGCTGGGCTGGGGAAGCACTGCTGTCCCTGGGCTCTAGGGGATTTCCGAGGGGTTTCTGGGAACTCCCAGCCACGTTGGGAGGCTCCTTCTGCCTCTTTTCCCCAGGTCCCCTGGTTGCTGAGGCTGCCGCTGCCTCCTGGCCACGTCTGGCTGCACGTGGTGAATGCAAGAAGTGTTTCAGCAGTTGCCATTTCTGCAGCAGTGCTTTGGAGCATTTAGTTTCTTGGCACGGGGTTCAAACTTAGGAGGGAAAAAGAAAAAAAAAAAAAGCTCTGGAAAGTTATTTATTTAAAATATACGTTTTATGGCATTGTCTCTGAGTTTAAGAAGGCTGCTTGTTAGGAGATCCTTACAGCTCTGCAGGGACCTGCAGGCAGCGAGGATGCAGGGCAAGCATTTCTGCTGTTTTCCATCCTGCCCATTGCACTGCTGCATCCTTCCACCTTCCCCTTTTAACCCATAGGCTGTTCCTCCATGGTGCTCCCTGTGCTGCAGCAGGCACTGCTGGCATGCAGGACAGGGTCTCCCCCAAGCTGGCTTTGCATGCTGAGCTGGGATCTCGGTTTCTATAATTGGCGCAGTAATCAGAATGGGGATTTAATATTATTATTTTTTTTTAATCCTTTCCATATCCTGCATAAGGTGAACCTTTTAATGAGCATCAAAGGAAGCACTGCGTGGGGAGGGCCTGTGTTAAAGGGGATTACTCAGTCACTCAAAAAGCATTTGGTGAAAGTTAACGTGCAATAAACCTTTGTTATCCCCTACCTTGCCGTCCTTTCTTCGCACAGCCCTTCCAGCACTTCCAGCGTGGTGGGAAGCCTTATTGTACCTTGATGATAGAAATTCTTTTTTTGTGCTAATGAGATTTTCAGTTTCAGGAGGTCTCCAGATCCCAAGTCGTCTTTCCCACACCATTTATCCCACCCTTCCCTTGTTCCTCCCTTGGACTTTGGTGGGTCATCTGTTCATAAAACCATTATTTAGGCTTTGCAGCACTGGGAGGCTTTGGGGTTTCTGTTATTTTGCTCTGCTTTACTATGAGACCTGCAGATTTTAGGCAGGAAGGTGAAGCGTGTCAGAACTTGGCTGGATCCAGCTGCATTCAGAGCTGGGATTTGGGTTCCTGCGGCAGCATTGCTCTCGGATGCGTTGAGACCTGGAGGGGTTTGCTGATCCCTCACTTGGTGGTTCAGTTTAGAGGGGAAATCTCAAGAGAATCCCAAAAAATTAAGCCTGGCCCTTTTCCCAGCAAACCTGGTTAAAGCGTCGTAGTTCCCTGAAGTCTTTATTGCTGTGCTCCAGATGGAAATCCAACTACTGCCTTGCTCACATGGGCTCTCCTGAAGTTTACTACTTTGTGGAACACAAAAGTCCCAAAGTAGACACAACCTTTAATTGTATAACCACCTGCTGTCACTCTTCATAGGAATTACTGGTGGGTTGAGGTCTCATGGAAATGTGGAGCAGCCTTCTTCACCTTGGGGCATGTGATTATTCTCTTGGTAATCTCTTCTTTGGGCAATGCCACAGCAATGTAAGTGCTGCTTGCTTTGGTGGAGGGACCCAGGTGGTGTTGAGTTGTGAACTCGTTATGTTCCCAGCTGGGGTTAGGGCATGCCCTTGGGGTAAAAGGCTGATAAGCCAAAGTGCACGTGTTCCCCAGAAGTGCAGTATGAAGGTAAGAAGTGAATTGGATGCTTTATAGGTCTGTGTTGCTGCTGGCAGCTGTGGTGTGCAGTCTCCGGCCATGTGATGTAGTGAAGGTGAAACCAGTGGTTGCTATCTGTGATAGGGTACAGGGCTCACTAATTGTAGTTGAGTGGTCACAGGGGCTTCTATGGGATTTACGAGGACCCTTTGTCTTACGGCTGTGCAGAGTAGAGGGTCAGCCCCGCTGTGTGCTGTCTGGGGGTATTGTGGACCCCAAGGAGACTCTGACCCCGACTGCAGGGTTTGTCACTGCCTGGATGTGTTTCAGAGTTTTCCATGAGGCATCGCTGGGTCTTTAAATAGCTGCCCACGGGTTTCCTGTGTTTCCTCCTGCACCATATTCAGTTTTCCTGGGTTTGTTCCCCTCTGGGGGCATTAACTAATGTCAGTTAGAAAATCCAGAAAAACTGAAAATGTAGCTAAAATGAGGTGAATAGAAATAAGCAAAAAAACCCAAGCCCAAACAAACAAGTGAGCATGATGAAATTCACACATTTCAGTAAGCACTGGAATAGCCCCCACCACCTGTAACACATGAGCAGCTGCAGGATGCTCTGTGGGCTGAGCTGTGAGCTGGGGATGGGACAGTAATTTGCGGGTGCCATCCTCTTGCCACTGTATTGTAAACCCCTTGGAGGATTTATGGCTACACCAGGTGTTAGAATCAGAATTTCCAAGGTTGGAAAAAACCTCCAAGATCATCTAGTCTGCCTACCACCAATATTTCTCCACTAGACCACGTCCCTTAGTACAGCATCTAAAAGTTTCATGAAAAAGCTGACACTTGGAAAGGAGCAAGTTAAGGGTAATCAGATGGCTTGGCATGAGGAAGGATGTAGCCTTCAGGAGGATGAGCACTGAAGGATGGAGGCGATGCCTGGTCCTTACAGAGATGCAGCCTCCGGGAGGTTGAGCACTGTGTGGTGTTTCTAGAGTGGTTCTCCTTGGAAGGGCTGTTGGCAGTGATTCCTTTTGGCAAAAGTGGAAATACTGAAGGGATTTCTTCAGGTGAGTTAGTGAAGTCTCCTGACTCAAGTATTGGTCCAAACTGGGAGACTTCTGTACGGGACATCAGGGTAGGAAGGACAGGATAAAGCCTCTCCGAGTGCATTCAAGCTGACCAAAAATCTGTTGGGCTTTTGCTTGTTTTAAAGAAGTAAATAGAGCGTTGGTTGTGTTTGAAACAAAACTGGCTTCACTTTGAAGATGTGGAGTGTTTGACTTCTGGACAAAGCAGTGGAAGGTCAGGCGTGAACCAAGTACAAAAATAGCTTTATAGATAGATACAGAGCAACATCAAGTTTTCTGGGTTGAAAGGGAAGTCAAGCTGTGTGTTTAATTACCTCCCCCAAACCTGCGTGCCGTGCTTAGGTATTTCCTTCATCATTTTCTCAGGCTAATATTAACAAAACCCATAGAGAAACTACTCTGCCCACCATTTCACCACTGTGTTTACATGAGAAAATTGGCTGGGGCACAACAGTGCGACCACTGTAGCTTGGAAGAAGCTCACGGTTCTTCTGGAAGAGAGGATCTGTGCTGGAAGGGGTCCTGCAGGAATTCACAAGTGTTTCTGGCCAATATCTCTTTGTGGAAAAGTTTGTGCCTCGGTTCCCACTTCTGTAAAATGGGGTTAAAAATATTCTCCCTCCCTCCCAGGATCGTTGCCACACTCCATCCGCAGCAGTTTGCAAAGTGCCACACAGTTTTTTCCACCAGTGTGAAAAATGCTAAGTAGAAGTAAATGGACACTATTTCTAATAATATTCTGAGTGTTTCACGCTGCTGAGAGTGGCTACGAATAACTCTGACAACACATTATGGTGGAGATTCACCATTGTGGTTCAAGGGCACTGAAGAAACCGTTGCTTTTCAGCACTGATGGCTCAGCAGCTACCCCAGAATCTGCCAAAATGGGATCCAGTGGCCTTGGATCTTCCTTGTGCTCTATGAGCACAACATGTGTGGGAGCTCCACCTTGGGAGCACCCAGTGGCAACGACTGGCTGCCCATGAGTGTACTGTGCTGGTTGGTGCCATCACACAGCTAATTATTTTTTCACAGAATCATAGAATGGCCTGGGTTGCAAAGGACCACAATGATCATCCAGTTTCTATGCTGTGTGCAGGGTCACCAACCAGCTGACCAGGCTGCCCAGAGCCACATCCAGCCTGGCCTTGAATGCCTGCAGGGATGGGGCATCCACAGCCTCCTTGGGCAACCTGTTCCAGTGCATTTTGGGGAGCATTCATTAAAATCAATGCCTTGCTGCCTTCTCCAACCTTGCATCAAATGACATCATTTGTGTTCAGAAAGAGCAAAGTGTGGATGGTTGAAACCATAATTGTCAAACCAAACTTTTCTTCGTAACCCTAAGGCAGCGCTGTGCTGTTTTTCTGCTGAAGAAGAAGCCTGCAGTATTGGTTTTATTATGCATTATGCAGGTTTTAGGTCTTTAAAGAAGCGAAGGGAAAGTCCCAAATGAGGTGTTGGTTGCCTTACGGTCTCCGTGGAATATAGCTGCTTTTTGATTCTGCCTGTAATTCATTGCCATAGACATGCTCTGCTACCTTCATGTTTTGATCTGTCATCCACCGGTGGGGATTTGTGCAACGTTAGGAAATACTTTGTGTTCGTATTTGCATTAATCAGAATTATTCAGCGGATAGGAAATGGTATGCCAAAATGTTAAAGCAGCATTTAAATTTTACTAAGTAAACAGGTGTAAAGGCAGAAATGAAGGCAGTCAAGTACGTGAAGTAACAAAAATCCTCAAATCCCATTCCTGCTGAACTGAGCTGAGTCTTGCTGGGTTGAGTTTGTCCTGGGAGCTTCTGAGTGTGGATGTGTCCATTGGCTGTGTCAAGCACCGAGCACATCACAGAGAATCAAAGCTGGATGCTGTTCACCTTCCCTCTTCCTTTCCCTCCTCTCTGAAAGGACAGAAGGCAGAGCATGAATGAGTGTGAGCGCCGACAACAGAGTTTAGATTAGCTCTGATATTCGCTGCTTTGTGTGGCATCCAAAATGGCCATTTAGGCAAAGTATTTCCAATGTCGTAGCTGGGAAGCGATGAATACGGTCATGGATTCCATGTGGAATATGGTCACGGATTATATTGCAGCTCAAGGGCAGTTGTTGCATGTGTGAGGGCACTCAGTGTGCCATCAGAAAGTGATATTTTGAGTCAATTCCCTTCTCTGTTTGCATTTGCCCAGGGCGGTATCAGCTGCCACGAGGAATCGTCTCGCCGTGCTCCATGGGTGTGTGCGTGTGCGAGAGGAGCGCAGGGGATGTTTTCCATTTAGCAGTGTTATTTCTGGCACTGCTGCTTTTTCTGTAATCACTGTGGAAACTGTTATGCTTGGGGGTTCTTCAAGGAAACTCTGTAAGTACTTCTAGGGAGAAATGCATTAAGCAAGTGGCTGTGATACGGGTTTCGTAAGGGCTCACTTTACTCGGGGGCTGGAATGGACGCAGTGCTGGTGGCATTGAGGCACCTCCAGCCTTTTCATAGGGTCAGGGTTTGGGGATCAGGTCATATTTCTCCTCTGTTTTCGCATACCAGTGGGCTGTTATCCTCCTGACCCAGTCTAGAGGCTGCATTATGCCACTGCTGCGTGGAACACATCATGAGGTCACCTGGTTCAGCAGCCCACCTCTGAAGGATGCTACCAGCCTTGCAATAAATACATCGACCACAAGACAAACCTCTTCTAGTCTGAGCGCTCGTGGTCATTCTCATTTAGACTTATTCACAAACAAAACCATGCCAGAAATTGCACATATCAGAAAAACTGGCCCCGTTTTCACGGCTTCAGGGAACTTATCATTGAAAGCAAAACTCAGAGGAAATGTGCATGTACAGGGGGAAGAGAAAGGGTTGTGGACAGCAGGCAACAGGGCTTGCTAGCTCTCCTGTGCTGTGTTTTATTGGTGGTGTTTAAGAGTGTTCTTTTTCACTCTTGTTTGTGGAGGGGCTGACACCGGAAAGAGGAAAAGAGGTTTTGTCTGTGCTATACATATTTGATGTTTTACAAGCATGCATTTTAATGATTACCTTAATAAGTTACTCAAACCCTCCTCTCACTTTATTTTGGGATCTCTGGAGGCATTCTGTTTGCTTAACGCTCCTGAAGTCTTTATGGCAGTCAGCAGAGATTTATTACTATTGATTATATGGCACCCAGGACAGCGTTGTGCAGCGGTGTGCAGGAATGATGGTCCTTCCAGGAGCACTTCACCCACCATTGGTCTGCTTAACAGGAGAGCAGAGAAAGCAAAATGGACAGATCCGTCCAATTTGATGACCTCATCAATTAATTATTAATTGAGCTTTTAATTTTTGCATCCATCATTCTCGTTCTGTCTCCCTTGCCTTCCCAGAGTAGTCGTGTGGGGAGGAAAAGCATCACCAGATACTTCTGGAGGGGGGTTTTTGCAGCTTTGGTTGGAGCAGAGCTGTGCTGCATGTTAACCCCTCAGACTCCAGAGAGGTGCTGCCATCAGATTGTCAGAGCTTCTTTGCTGTAAGCACAAAGAGCTGAGTTTCTCCTAATTCTGTGAGCTGTAGGGCAGGTGATGGTGTTAATCCATCCTGGCCTCAGTGCTGGATGTTATAAGTCTCTTTTTCCTCCATTTCATGGTGGCTGTGGACAGAGAGGAGTTGCCTCTGTTTTTCATAGCAGTCCCCGATCCCTCACAGTTTGGCATGGAAACTGCTTTTGCTGCTTCAGAGCTTCCAGCAGATGTTTGCAGGTGCCAGGAGTGCAGTTGTTTTTTCTAATTGCATGGGCAGCTAAGAATGTTTGGTCTTGGTTTTGGCCTCTTTACCACTTTTGAAGGATCAAGAATGACCTCAGCTGGTGGTGGGACAGTGAGATTTCTGGGATAGTGTCCCAAACCAGATAGTCTGATGCTATGGGGCATCAGCTTTGTGGATGTTTCCTTCCTTGGCTGTGTTGTTTGGCTCATAGATTGAGGATCACTGTGTCCATACTGTCATGGGATAGATTTTCTTCATCCCTTCCATCTATAGGAACTCTGCATCCTTCTTTCCTAAAGGGATCCTGCATTACCCCAGTGAGCCAAACCAAACAGCATGATCCATGGCTGGTCTTCAGCTGGTTCTGATGAGATGCCAGGAATGGCCCACAGGGCTCCCATGCAGGGAAAAGCCTTAAACTAACCAAACCTCTCACCACGCACTTTTTTTGCCCCCCTCTTTCGGATCTATGGCATTTTATTGATGAACTGGGCTCGTCAACTCCAAAGAACCACTTTTCTCTTCAGTCCATTTGGTGCTGTGGAGAGAGCTGATGGGAATCGCTACAATAAAATTTTAATTAAATGCCAGGCAATAATTTGCAGTGAATAAAATGTGGTACCTGCAGTACATCTGTTCAGAAACCCAGAGGGCCATTAGTGACTTTGAGAACCGGGAGAAAGACACAGGTCCACTTACCTTGTTTCTTATTCTCTCATTCCGGGGCTGTGAGACCTATTATGTTTAATATTTCATAGCAGTGCATTGTTGCCATCCTTCCTGTGAGTCATTTTTCCACCAGAAACCCGTGCTCGCTGTGTTATTTAACCCCTTTAGGTGGCTGCAGAGTGGATTGCAAGGCTTGTACAGCAAGGCTGTGCTTTGCACGCTGCCAGTGCATTGCCGTGCAGCGCCAGGAAGCAAAAGCTGCTTTCATATGCAGCCACCTGCACTCATAGGGACAAACAACATCCCCAAATCACTTGGAGTGATTACCAGGTCTGAAGCTCTGCCCCATGCTGTGCTCCCTTTGCGTGGTACTTTTCCCTATGTCTGAGTCTGCTGGAGCCCACAGTGGAGATGGTGGTGGAGATGGGCAGCATTTCCAGCCCATCAGTGCAGGGAGCTTTGTCCAGCCTTCAGAGATTCCAGGTGATGGGATGACTCTTGGTGCAGAGTTTTCCCACTGTTTATTCATTTCTACCCTTGCTTGGCTTTATCCCATCCCATGAATGCTTGTGTGCCTGTGCAGGGACCTTTGCACTTCTCACATGCTTGCAGCTGTGTCTTCCCCTAAAGCATCTCCAGTGGCTTTGCTGTATGAGACACTGAGCTCTTTTCCAGGTTTAAGAAAATGACTCGCTGATGGTTTTTGGGAATTCCTCATGTTTTCTCTAGGTTTCTGACCTGGGAACCTGGAACTGTGCACAGTTCTATGTTGTTTCTCTGCCTTTTAGCAGAGCTCCTGCTATGCAAACTGATAGGTCTGAGGCCAAAAATACATGCAAGTTTCATTTAAGTAACAGTAGTGGAAACTTTCTATGGAAAGAAGATACCCCCCCCCCCCCCCCAAAAAAAAAAAAATGCCCCTGAAAGAACAAAGTAATTGCCTTACAGAAAGACTTCCTTTTGCTGCACTGTTTTCCGTTTACATCAGCCGTTTGCCTCCTCTGGGTTGTGCAGTTGTGGTTCTTTGGTGTGTCATCCAGCAAAGTACAGCAGAACTTCTGTGCACAGAAGAAAATTGTTACTTTTTTCTCTGTCATAAGGAGAAAAACAACAAAAAAACAACCAGCTAACCAGCCCGGCTGCGCTCTCTACAAATAGTGACATGAGTGGAATAGAAAAATGCCTATCAGCCCTGAGTGCGGTGCTGAAGGTTATGCCTTTGTGTTGTCCTTCAGATGGGAAGGTTGAAGAATGTGAGCAGTAGCATGCAGCAGTTGCAAATGTGTAGGAGCTTCTTGACCAGCGAGATGAACCTACTGTGGCATTTCAGTACGTACAATGCAGGGATGTGTTTTTCTTGACCAAAATTAGGCAAGGGTCTTTTAGCCTAGTGAGCCTAGGACATGACTTTGGCCATCGTACTGTCTTTACTCGCAATAACTACCTGTGTGATGAAGACCAAAGTTCTGCAAGGAGAATGTTTTAGTTTTTACCCTCCTTCCTATCACTGTTTTTTGTCTCAAGTCCTGTGAACTGCTGGTTCAATCTCAGTTCATAGTCTCGCCTCACTTCCTTTGGTTCAGCAGAGTGCTTTTGCTGTGCAGAAGTGTCAAAAAGTGCACACACGTGCCTCTCTTTGCTTCTTTGTTCATCTTTTATGATGAAGGCAATGGTCATGGTTTTTAATGCCTTGAAAAACTTCTAAAACACCATACTGAAGTAAAATAAAACCAACAAGCACCAGAGATGTGCCACATGAATCATTTTCTTGTTGTTGATAAGGCTGAGTGAGGGGTGACTGAATAGCTGGAGGAACTTCTGTAGACACTATGTCATGCTTGACAGCAAAAGATTTCTTTTGAGAACATTGCATTTTATGTGTGTACACAAAACCTGAGCAGAGAGGGTGGGCTGATGATTTCCCATGGGTCTTCAAGTGAAGCCATGGCCATAGCAGCACTAGCTGGTTAAGTCTGAGCTGCCTGTGTCTCCTCTAGAGAGTGTATCCAGCCCTTTCACACCACCTTTTCCTTGAACACACCTGATATGAACACCAGTAGCCCAGTGGATGAGAAAGACAAGTCCTTCTAGTTATCTTCGACATAGGGTGTACCTGAAAGTTCATAGTTCAGTTGATGAGTGACCTGAATCAAGGTCCCTTCCAACCCAACCATTCCATGGTTCTATGACCTTTAAGGTTCCTTCCAACCAAACCATTCCATGGTTCTGTGATATTTAACCCAGCCATTCCATGGTTCTGTGACCTTTATGGTTCCTTCCAACCAACCATTCCATGGTTCTGTGACCTTTATGGTTCCTTCCAACCAACCATTCCATGGTTCTGTGACCTTTATGGTCCCTTCCAACCCAACCATTCCATGGTTCTATGACCTTTACGGTCCCTTCCAACCCAGCCATTCCATGGTTCTGTGATATTTAAGGTTCCTTCCAACCCAACCATTCCATGGTTCTGTGACCTTTATGGTCCCTTCCAACCCAACCATTCCATGGTTCTGTGACCTCTATGGTTCCTTCCAACCCAACCATTCCATGGTTCTGTGCCCTTTATGGTCCCTTCCAACCAAACCATTCCATGGTTCTGTGACCTCTATGGTTCCTTCCAACCTAACCATTCCATGGTTCTGTGATATTTAAGGTTCCTTCCAACCCAACCATTCCATGGTTCTGTGATATTTAAGGTTCCTTCCAACCCAACCATTCCATGGTTCTATGACCTTTATGATCCCATCCAACCCAACCATTCCATGGTTCTGTGATTCTATGACCTTACGAGAATATGGAACATAGTGAGGTCAGAGGTTTATATTTGGAGGGGAATCCAGAGAAAGTTTCTTCTCAGCTGCTTATCACTGATTTCTGAACTCCATACGTTGCTGGACTTATTTTGATTTATTTCTCCTTGCTGGTGGCTTGCAGGATCTTTTGCTAGAAGTGTATCTCACTTACCTCAGACCATAGCTTCAGACTGTTGTATGACTTCTTGCTTCTCCCCGAGGAATGTGAAAATAAATGGTGAGGATGGATTTATAAAAGGTGTGTGGAAAACAAAGAACCAACCTGGGGAGATGGTTTGCATTTCCCCAAAGCAGGGATTTGTGCTTGGGGGCAAACTGGTTTCTCCTGGGATCATCACCTCCCCACGGGTGGGGGGTGTTAGCCCAAGTCAGCAGTGTGGTCAGCCCATCATTAGTTTAATTCTCTACAAGATGACAAGAAAGTCCTTGTTAGATGTGATCTTAATCTTGACACTGATGTTAATTAGCCCTGAATCATTGTTAGAAGAGTATGGAGCCAGGCAGGAAATGAGCAAAAAGCATTACTGGGGGGAAAAATCTCTGATTTCACACTTCAGGGTGTAGGGAGGGGAAGCTTTGAAGTTGCTGTGTTCTTGCTGCAGTATAATATATTAACATTTTGGTTTTGGCTCATGAAGTACTCTTTTCCCTACCCTCAGAAGCATCGGATGTAATTAAGCTCAGAAGCAATGGTTCTCTCCAGCTCTTTCCTGTCAGCTGGGTGAAATAGCACAGAAATGGTGGATTTTTTTAATATTAAGTTCTTCCTCTTAGCAGAGAAATAGCAGAGACAGAAATCCACTAACTCAGGGCTGCATCACCCCTGAGAAGCAGAGCATCGCTAGTTCTTGTTCAGTGCTGCTGCACACAGACCCAAGGTGCTTTCAGTTTCTTATTTAATGGGCAGCATCGTGACCTGTGTGTCTGCTTGGGATGCAGCACTGCTGGGGAGATGAGTTGTCCCACCAGCAGCAACGCAGAGCTACAGCTCAGTCAGAAAGCAGCGCTCAGTGATTGGTAATGGCCGCGAGCCATTGCAAAGGAGGTTTGCAGACATCTCTGGAGCAGTTGTGCGATTTACAAAGTTGCTTTCAACCTCAAATAGAGATTTTTTTTTTCATATTTGCAGGCTTTTTTTTTTTTTTTCCCCCCTAGGTTTTGCAAGCATTTATTTAACACAAAAGCAAGGCCCTTCCCTGCATAAAGGCACCTGCCGTGGGGCAGCTGGAGCATTGACCTCCCAGCACTGATGGCAGTGCCACCATCTTCCAGAAACAGGGGAAGGGCACTGAAGCCCTGACCCTCCCCTGGCACAGCAAAGGATATGAATTTTTAATTTGTGTTCAAACTGCTTGCACAGTGTCATTGCCTGGAGATAGAAAGCACGTGGCCTCGTTAGAGAGGGTGATAAAAGCTACTTTATCTCAAGTGTCTGGACTGCTGCATTTTTTCCCTTTTTCCTTTTAATCTGATATTCTGTGCTCACAAGCCCAGATGGGGCAGATGCTTCCCAGTTCAGATTGATGCATTTTTTCAGTGAAAACTTGCCTGTTTCACAGGATGCTCCCCAGTTAAACTGGAGTAGAAGCTGAAGTCTCAGCTTGTCACAGACCTGTTTGAGTGTTTATGCATCAGCAAGGCACGAGGCCATTTGTTATTCCCATGTCATTTTGGTGGTTCTTTCTAACTAAGGATGCCTGAGTGGTAGAGGAGCAGCATGACAGTAGGAAGATGCAAGCCTCTTGCAGGTGAGCAACCTGTCAGGTTGTGGGAGGTACAGAACAATTGCTAGAAGTGCTTGCATCCACAACCCAACCCCTCCCTCCAGCCCCATCTCATTCTGTGCAGGTAACTCCTCCTTAGGAGCAATTAGGGCTTTTGGCACTCGTGTTGCAGTCTTTCACCTGTGAACAAATATTTTGCATGCTGTGTGGGAAGGCAGCTTTGTTCAAAGATGTGAGCAGTGTGATATCCTATTACGTACAGCCACAAGCGAGGCGCTTGTGGATATTCAAGCAAGACCTCTGTTGAGCACACTTTAATATTTCCCAAGAGTCTTTTTCAGATTGCACCACTCTCAGTCTGTGCTTTCGTGGCCCCTCATCATTCTTGCTGTCCACGTTGGGACTTTCTTTACAATTCTATTGAGATGCAGTGTCTGGTATCAGGACTTCCCCAGTGCTTCCCTCTGTGTATCTGGTGAGGAGTATCCCTCTCTGTGCATGGCAGAGGGATGCTTGGTCATACAGCAGCAACCCAATAGCATCCAACTCTGGTTCTGGAATCCTGAGATCCTTTTCCTAAAAATAAATAAATAAATATTATAATAATAAAGATCCTTGCAGGTTGCTAGTTATTTCCCCTGTGACTTGTCATTGATTATTCCTGCCTTTGGTACTGTTCACCCGTCATTCCTGAATTGTCTTTTTTCTTTTTTCTCTTTATTTTTTTTTCCAGACCATTTCTACTCCTTACCAAGACCATTTTGAATCCTAATCCTGGCTTCCGAAGTACTTGCAGCCCGTCCCAGCCTGGTATCAGCCGCACTTTTAGTAAGCATACCATGTTCCATATTGCAACCCATTCTGATAACAGTGAATTGTGCTGGACAGTCCCCAGGACACCCATATCCAGCACTGAGCATGCCCTGTTAGAGGTACAAAAAGCAACAAGGCTCCATGGGATGATGAGATTTGTGTCCCAACGTGAGAGATGTTATCAGCCCCTTTGAAGTTTTGTCATGAGAAATATGTTGATTTCCCATGCGATGCTTGAACAGTGTGGGTTTTGTGCAGGGCTGGGAGGCTGAAAGATCTGTGCTGTCACAAAATCAGCACACTGGCTTTCTCCTGAGCGTTTGTTGTGTTTTTGCTCTCTTGCCTTCTTGATGGAAAACCCACCTTCTGTTCACACCCCTTTTGTGCAGCAGTTGGTGGCTAAAGAGCTGCAGTGCTGGTGGTGGTGAATGTGTTAACAGGCTGCCCAGAGAGGCTGTGGATGCCCCGTCCATCCCTGGAGGTGTTCAAGGCCAGGTTGGATGGGGCCCTGGGCAGCTTGGGCTGGTGTTAAATGTGGAGGTTGGTGGCCCTGCATGTGGCAGGGAGATTGGAGCTTCATGATCCTTGAGGTCCCTTCCAACCCTCATTCTGTGATTCTGTGTTCAAGGAACGTTTATGTGTTGTGCTGAGGGACATGGTTTAGTGGGAAACGTTGGATGGTTGGATGATCTTAGAGGTCTTTTCCAACCTTGGTGATTCTGTGATTCTATGAAAAGCGATACTCCAGGACTCATGGATTTTCACGAAGTCTCATAAATGGAGCTTTATAGACCAAAACTGTATTTATAGTGGAAAGGGGCAGAGCCAGATGGTGCCCACAGAGACCAAAAAGAGAATGCACAGCCAGTGCACATGTCCCTGTAGCAGTCAGTGTTCAACAAATCAGAAATTAAAACAGAAACAGTGGAGGAAGCCCAAAGGTGATCAGCAGCAAATGAGCTCAGATGAGAGGTTGCGTCTTGTTTTCTTGCAGGGGAAGAGCATAAAGCTGGGTTTTGCTGTTAGCTGCACCTCAACGTATGTGTTTGTGAGAGCAGCTCTTGGTTTCATACTTCTCCTCTTTGACATCTGCTGTTTCTGGGAATTTAAGTTGGAGCAGCTCATCTTTCATTTTTGACTTCACAGATGTGATTTGAATGAGGATCTCCTGCCCCTTCCTGTGTCATAGGCTCAGAAATACCACTTGCATGCTGCAAAGAGGGAAACTGAGGCACAGAAGGGCAGCACTTGCATTAAGCTCATAGAGTGAGGTTGGAGGAGAAATGCTGATTTCTCATCCTCTCCTCTGTGATGTGTCTTACCCAAAGCTATGAGAACTTGAGAAGAAATGGAGTTCTGTGAACACAGGCTTGCAATGTGGTGTTTTCAAGGACACCAACTACATAAAACTGATTTACTGTGGGAGAAGAAGCCTTAAATATCCCCGTAGAGAGGACATAATGTGAATGATTTTGTGTTTATTCATTGCATTTCACTGAGTGGATGAAATCTCTCCTAACTGTAATTGAATTATGTGTGGATTTGCTATCTAGCATGGTGGTGTTAAAAGCAGGTGCACAAAGGGATTTCTTTCTGGAGAGGGGAAAAAACTGCTTACTGTAGCAGTCAGTGATTCCTACCACTGCAGTAACCCTAATCAGATTAATTATGATTCATTTATCTGTCTGGCTTTAATTTATAAAAGCAACATGTCTAAAGAGTTTTGTTCAAAACCTCTAAGAGTTTCGGTAATATTTTAGGCTTCTTTCACGTGGTGCAGTGTATCAATATGTGACTTTGAGAGAGATGACACTCCAGCACTTAGACCCAGCCACTGGCTCTCCATCTCCTCTTACATCCATCTCCTGTCACCATCCCCATGCTGCTCACGCAGAGTTGGCCCCGTTACCCCCCATGTGATGTCCTCACCCCAAATTCCTCTCTCTCGTTGCTTCTTTTTTCAAATCTCATACCAAATCTCCCCCTCTGGCAGCAGCCTGGTTCTGCTTTTGATCTCCTGTAGGACCCAGACCGCTGTCTGTGTTGCATCCTTGCCCCATCTCATACGCGGCTTTTTCTTTCTGTAATTTTCCACTGGTGTGTCTCACTCAAAATCATAGCTATTCTCACTTGCATAAGCCACTTGCTTTTCCTGTCTCTCTCTCTCTCTCTCTTTTTTTAATGCTTCTTTCTTTTGCTATTTTCCATTTCTGAAGAGCTGTTTAGATTTTCACAAAACCAAACTGTAGGGCACTGCATATGTGCTTGCCCACATGTATCTGCTTAGAGCAAAAGTTGCAGAGCAGTACTGAACAAATGAGGCACTTTTCCATCAGATTCACTCCTCTGTTTTCCTTTTGTATTTATTCACCGCTCAAAAGTGAACTTTTCAATCAAAATAACCCGAAGATGACTTTGGGTTTCACTTTTTCCCCACACTGTAAAAGTGCTCTGTCCCTGTGCTGGTTAAATGGGAAGATTTCAACACCTGTTTTCCCTTTCATTTTAATTCAGCTCTTCTTTTTTTGCTTGGTTTCGCAGCCAACCTGTTGTTTTTGAGGTGTATCCTTTCGTCTAGCTGGGATCCAACACTGTGTTTATTGACGAATTTTCCATTTCTCATGGAAAGGCAAAAAGCACAAGGAGGCGCAGGGTGGGCAGGGATTTGGCTTTGGCAGAGATCTGATGATCCATGGTAGGTTTTGGTAGACAGCTGAGTAAGGATGTCCTCGTCTCCTTGTGCCAGGAGCCAGCGGCAGCCTGCACCATCCACGCCAGGGCTGCACACGTGTTTTATTTTCAGTTTTTCCTGGCGCGTGCAGTGAAGTGCCTCTGCACAGCAACGTGTGTCACCTTTGTGTCAGCCTTCCCCAAAACACAGAGGTGATGTTTTTAACCAGGTAATAACACACTATTTTAAGCTGCTTCTAAAAATAAAGTCCCACACAAGCTGGCGCTGTGACAGCAGTGTTTTATAGTTTAATTGTGGCTGTTTTCTTGGGATGATTCATAGAAAGAAGATGAGCTTTACTAGTTTTACCCCAGGGTGAGGCGACGTTGGTGAGTTGCTGATTGTAGTTGAAAAGATCACATTAGCTCTACAGTAGCTGGCTTATCCCTTAGGGCTGAAGCATCATGTTGAGCACTGGATAAGCTTTCTTTCTTGTAGGTGTCTAACACAAGGCGTTCCGTAGATGGAGAGCATCCTACAGTGCTTTTGAGAGTTGATGCCTTTGTCACATTCAGTGACAAATAATGGCCAAGGGGAGTAATGAGGAAAGAGATGGTTTCTCTGAGAAACAAGGTGGAGATTTAAAACTTACTGCATGAGCTCAGAGCTACAGGGAGAAATGCAAGAGCCAACAGTATGAGGTGAGGTGGAGGGAAGCATTAGAGATATCTAGAGAGCTGGAGATGACTCTGCCCTCCCACACTATCATCAAATATCTCTGCATCTGGGGCGGGAGCAGCTTCTCTGCTGGAGCACATGGGTCAGGCTCATTCTCCTTTTAGTGTTAAGAAGAATGAGTCTTTGTTGAGCTACGTCATGGCCGCTCCTTGCCCAGCCAGCCGCCCCAACACCTCACAGAGAAAGCTCTTGCCTCTGGCCCAGTGCAAAGACCTGACATCCCCTGGAGTTAGTGTGCCCCAGAGATGATTGAGGAGTGAATGAGAGGCAAGGAGAAAGGGCCAAAGGTATCCAAAAAGCAGGAACGTCTCAGGTCCTTTTAACAGACTGCTGAGATGCCCAGAGATGTAGTGGATACCCCATCCTTGGAGACACATAAGATCAAGCTGGATCAAGCTCTGAGAACCTGGATGGAGCTGTAGGTTTCCCTGTTCATTGCTGGGAGTGGGATCAGATGGCCTTTGAAGGTCCCTTCCAACTCAGACAATTCTATGATTCTATGAGACAAATGCCAATAACCACAAGTCTCTTACACCCGTGAGGGTGGTGGGATCTCAAAGTGGGATCTCATCTTGAAGTCAAGTGCCTTTGAAACACCAGATTTCTCAAGAATGGTGATCTCCAGTCTACCACCTTCCACAGAGCAGTACAAATGCCAGCCACGCTAAAAGCAGCATGCATGAACCTCCACCTCCTCGCCTTCTCCTATGAATACAGCACTCAGATCTTGGTGGCCCCTCCAGGCTCCTGTCACCTCGCCAGGCTCCATGTAGCATTAACCTGCAGCACATCACACCAGAGCAATTGGCAATCCTGCTGTCCCTCTGGAGGAAGCAGTAAGGCTTCAGCACAGCATTCAAAGGAGAGATTGCTGCATGGGAAGTGGTAGGAAAGTATCACAGTATGTTTCTTTAGAATGGAAAAAGAAGCTTATCATGATGAAGGAGGCAAAACAGGACGTTTGGGTGCAGCTCTGCTGTCAGCTTGTCACACAGTGCTTCTCCAGGATCCTGAGCTTGCTGCTGTAATGGGGAATGATAATTTCTTATTTCTGTGAAGTTGTCAAGGGTTTGCTTGGTGTTCCCTCTGGGATCCTGGGATCAGAGAGACTTCTCAATAAAATTGTCAAGTTTTGAACTGGCAGTTGGGATGGGAGCAGAGGGTTGAATTGGGCCTAATTCTGATCCTATTTACTGTGCGTTTTGGGAGTGGTTGCCTCAAAGGCAGCAGTCACCCCGGAGCAAAAAAAAACAGTTAAAGCAAATTAGAATTGTTATCAAAGGAAGAGCATGCACAGTGGGACGTGAGCTGAGGCTGAGCAGTGTTTTTACTTACAAGGATAAGGCTTTTTAACTGGGTGTTTCCTTCATTTGTCATCATTAAGAAAATGACAGTTGGAGTGAAAATTAAATACTCGGGGGAAAAGAAAACAAAACAACATCACAAACCAGCAGCCTTTCAGCTGATGATTAGATCTGCCCTGGTTAGTGCTACTATGGTGCAGCTCTTTCAGCCCTTTTGTCCCAAGGAGGGAAGGAAATCATCCACAACAACAACGGAACATCAAAGCTGATGAGCAAGCAAAAGGATAAAATCACTGAGAAGAAAAGGAGAGCCGTGATCTCACCTGTCTGTAATGAAATTAAAGGCTTGTCCCTCCAGTGTTGCTCTTTGGGTTTAAGCAGTGCTGGGAGTCGGATGCTCCAGTGCTGTCACCAAAGAGTTAATCACCAGATAATTGTCTCCTTCTCTTTCAGAGGGGAGTTTCTCGTGGCAGCCTGCAGGGTTGTTGGGTAAGATGCGTGATTGTGTGTTCTGGCAACCGCTTTGCAATGTGAAATAAACACCCTTCCCCATAATAGCCTTCATTGAGCATTGTGCCTGAGAACCCATCGTGACACACGGCGGCACAGGGCCGGGGAGCTTCCTCCTTCCACAGCTCAGCAAAATATTTATACAGTGTCTTCGGGTAAACCAGTGCCTCCGTGCCGTGGGCTGAGCTGGTCTCAATGCCTGCCCCTGCCCCGAGTCCGTCCTGAAACAGCAAGCACATCCCAGCTCTGTTTAATCTATCAGCCAGATGGAACCAGCCTCGCTTCCCTGTTAAGTTTACTTTTTAAATTGCTATAATAGCCCTGCAGAGTTCTTGTTGCTTTAAGTAACTGGAACAGAACTTTAAAAACATCGGCACACGGAGCAGCACCGGTCCTTGGGATGTGGAGCCAGGAGGGGGACTGCAGGGCTGCAGAGCATTCGGCGTGGGGTCTTGGGTGCTCTGTGGTTATTAGGCCTTGCAGTTGCTAAGGAAAAAAAGTCTTTTTCTTGATCGTAGTACTTAAGAATAACATTTTTCAAATCTTGGTGCTATAAAAAAAAAAAGTGTTTTGCTGTTGAAGGAATGTCAGCTGCTTTGCAAAGAATAGAAATGCCTTTTTTTTTCCTGTTGACCATCAGTCCCATAAGGTCTCAATGGCCAGAGAAAATTATGATGGTTTCTGGCTCCTGACCGTTGCTGCTCACCAAAAGCTGTTCCACAGTGTCACAGTCAGCCTGCAGACCACAGAACCAGTTGCAGCTAGAAAGCTCGTGCTCAATGTATAGAAGGCTGATTGAAAAGAAGCATGTTTCCAAGAATTCTCTGTGTTTTGGTTTGTGTAAGGTCTAAAATTTGAAATATGTTTCTCTTGCCCCACATAGATCTCAAATAGTAATTGTGGGTGGGGAATTGCAACATATATGGCTGGTTTTAGGGAGGGCATGCGGAGATCTGGTCTTGACCTTGTGACAGGCAGGGTATTTCTCACTGAAAAGCAAAACCAACAAAAAAACCCTATGCTGCTGTTCAATTTTACTGATGCAGTCTTTGGGCCGTGAAGCCAGACAGAGTTAGACTAGAAAACAGGAACAGAATCTTAGCAGAGCAGTCGGTCAGTGGAGCACCTTCACTGAGAACTGCTTTGTGTACCATCATTTGCAGTCTTTAAATCAAGGCTGGTTTTATTTTTTGTAAGGGATACCGAGGGCCAAAGTAATGATCTCGATGCAGATATGGCAGAGTTCTCTGGTCTGTGCTGAGCAGTCGGTCAGACTTTTCTTCATCGTGCTGTCGTCTGATCTTCATATTTGAGGGTCTCTGAGGACCACGTGAGATCATGGCATCACCTTTTGAAAACCAAATTTGTGATGTTCCTGGGAACACCCATTCCAAAGAAATCAAAGACCTTAAACGTGATGCAATTGTTTTCCTGAAACGATCTCTCTGTAGTAGCATTTATGTTTTCTGCTGTTTTGTCTAGAACTAAGAATAGGAATTCCCAAAACAAACTCTGCACTTACTGCACACCAGCATCACTGATAGCCCACGTAGCCTCTGCTGGTCACAGTGTTTGCTTTGTGAGCTGTTCAGAGCCTAACTGTGAAGACAAACAAGCTCTTGTGGAATTATCATGCAGTTAGTGTGTTTTTAATTTAACACTTTTGCATCCAGGCTTGAACTCACAGAACTCCCTCCTTCTTGGATGATGTTTTGTTTTCTTTTTTTCCTGAAGCCCTCTTCTTAACCTTCAGGTTTGGTTCTAAGGACACCACTTTACTTTTGCTGTAGGAAGGAACGCTATCTTCCAAAGTGACTTTTAGGAAAGGGAAGAAAGAAAGTATGCTTCTCTCTTGCCAACAGTGCAGCCATACCACTCATCTTCTCAAGCATCCTCTCCATAAGAAGAGCAGGTCCGTGTCTTTATGTGTCTCCTCCCACACGGTCCTGTTGCACGTGAATGAAGGCAGAAAACTGAAAAAGGCAAATCTTGCAAGGCACAAAGCCAAAATCAGCGTTTCAGGTTCCCCAGAAGGGCTTCTACCCAGATGGCCAATGAGTTGCTTGGGGCACCTCACCAATGAAGAAAGGCTGAGGGAGGTGGGCTGTGTAGGAGGTGTGCACTGAGGCTCTTGATGAGAGCTGCAGCCGGAGAGCAGAGGAGTGAGGCTCCTGGGTGGCCCATGGCCAACAGCAAGGTGCTGGGGGAAACCTAAGCTCTTGTCCTCTCATGACTCGCTCTTGCAAGCGTTGCAGTGCTGTTGACCTGCACTGGGGCTGCAGTGGCTTGACCGGATCTTTCTGACGATGTCACTTGCTCTATTTAAAGCTGTGAACTCTTCCTCCAGCCCCGACCTCACTGTTGGCTACGTTAACGAGAGATCTCCCTAATGAGATGTGACTGGAGCCATCTGTTCGGGGGCAAACAGAAACCTCACCCGTCCCTTTTTTCTGAACCTGTTCCCCACCGTTTTATGCCTGTACTGCTGTAACTGACCTGCTCAGACAAAGCCAGCCTCTGTTGCCTGCTGCCTAAAACTTGCAGAGGTAGTAGCCATAAAACAGACTCACATCAGCAGACGAAAATCAAGGCCTAAGGAAAACTATTCTTTCCTGCCCACTAATGCTAGGCATAGAGCAGGGATGCTGGCCCTTCAATAATGTGTTGTTTCTTCTTCTTCTTCCTCCCTTAAAACCAAAACAAAATCAAAAATCCTTTCCTGGAAAGACTGGAGGCAATTCCAGACTCGTCTGATCAACAAACACTGCGTGGCACATTGAGCAGAGGTCTCATGACAGTGCTTGGTGCTTCGGAATGAGGCAGTTTAATACATGGACCCAGCAAAAATAACCTGCCGTACATACTTTAAACTACCTTTAGGTAAAGTTGGAGGTAATAATAACCATGGCTATTTCTCAGCAGCCCTCTATCCAAAAAGCTGCTGCTTAGAGGCTCAGCCCTATGCTTTGTAGGTGAAATTCTGCAAAAGGTTCTTGCTGCTGTTCTTGCACCAGGAGAACCCATTGCAGCCCTGCTGTGAGGCTGACTGGGTTTGGCCAAAGTGTCTGAAAACACCAGGATATCAGCCCTGCCACAGACTTCTCTTGCTATTTCTCATGATGCTGTGGCACAGCCAGGAGGAAAGAAGCATGTTGGCTGGATATCCGTTTTGCCAACCATCATGAACCTTGCTTTTATTTTTATTTTTGTTTGTTTTAAGCAGCCACTTGATCTAAAGTTTAGCCTGCTGTGATCTTTGACAGAGAATTTCTTGCTGATGCTAAAATAATGAGGGCTTTTTGTGATCTCTGAGCAGCTTAACCTATAGGAGATTTCATCTTACAGTTTTTGAGGAATTCTTTCTCCTGAGGCTTTACAAGGCAGAAGGTTTTTGGATTAGTAGCTGAGGTAATTCTTGGATCTAGAATCTCTGTCTGTTTAAGAGCTGTTGCTTTAATTTCTTAGAAAAAGGTGACCTGCTTTATAGAAAAAACACAGCACAAACCAAACAAAAAAAACCAAAAAACAACCAAACAACATCAGGGTGGAAGTGTTAATGAAAATCCTCATCCTTTATTTTCTTGCCAAAGACAATTCTTTTACAAACATTTTGAAGCCTATGAGGTTTCTCTTGAGCCCTGTACTAAGCAGAAGGAACATTATCTCAGATTTCCTGTCTGTGCACATGGATATATCAACCTTCTTCGGTAGGGATGTGAAACCAAGCTTTGAAAAATATTTACATGCATTGAAACCAGTTTTGACCTCCATAGCATTTCAATAGTGCCATTCCAACTCAGAGCTCGGCTGAAAAGTGCTAAAAGGTGCTTTAAAGGTATCTGTGGCCACCAGTGTGAGCTCATTTCTAATTAAACAGAAGCCACACTTTATTTCAGTAGAAGCACGATAATAAATGTACACACAATTGGCTGATTCTCAATTAATTAGCTATTAGAAGCAAATTCCATAAGGTCTATTAGGATTAGAAAGTGGAACTTGGTGTCACTGAAGCGTTCTCATCCTCCTGATCTGCATTAAGATGTCATTTTGCTTATGGCTCTGATGTGCTGTGGGTAATTTCTGCAGGATATCCATGTTCTGTAGGAAAGGTGTGCACAAATTCCCTTTTGACGTGAATTCCTCCAGGTATGGAGCATCTACCACTTCTTTGGAACAAGTTGCTCGTAGATGTGTAGATGCTCCATCCTTGGAGGCTTTCAAAGCCAGGTTGGATGGGGCCCTGGGCAACCTGATCTGGTGGGGGGCAACCAACCCACAGCACGGAGTTATTACACCTGGATGATCCTGAAGGTCCTTTCCAACCTAAGCCATCCTATGGTTCTGTGATTGGGAGTAAGCTATGAAACTTCCCCAGAAATGGGGACTCTCAGCATCTCCTTTCAACCCACCAGTTCCATCTGCAACTACTTTCCTCAGACAGGTTTCAGTGGCAGATTAAATACTAATAAAATTCACCAAAAAATGCCTTGCTTCTCATAGATGCCGAGGTTTACTCAGTCAGCCAGGCTTTTTGGTGGTTTTTTTTTTTTTTTTTTGCCTAAAACTTCTATCAATTTGACACATTTTTTCATTACAAATTGACTTTTAAAGCCAAGAATGCACACTGTATCTAAGACATGGAACAGCTTCCCCTGCCCAGTTCACCCCAGCCACAGCAGCCCATTGGGAGCCCATTGGAAACAGTGGTGCAGAGCAAATATTTGTTGCATCCTTGGTAGGAGCTTTTGGGAATTTTTGATTGATGTTTTGTTCTAAGGTGATCTAAAAGAATGGAGGCTCTGTGGTGTAGAGATGTGGGAAGCCCTGCTCTGTTTGTTTTCCTGCAGGGTGGGCTGGTGCTGCGGGTTCCTGAGGAACAGGTTGATGAGGAAAAAACAGGAATAGGTGGATGCAGTGCCAGTGGGGTCCCTACCTAAATATTTGCATTCATCCATAAGAAGCATCTGTTAATAGGAGGTCAATCACCTGGAAATTTACCCAAAGCCATTCTGCTTCTCATTAAGTACTGGCTCGTTTCATTTGCACAAGTGTATTTTTGTATGTGCATACAGGGGCGTTTTGTGATGACAAGGAAGGAAGCAAACAGTGTCCAGACTTGATTTTTTTCTTCCTACAAAGCTACCAGCATTCCCTCCAAACCCAGTCATCTTTTTTTCGTTCTTTCCCATTAAACAAATTTATATCTTGATTTAAAATTATTCCTCTTTTCTGTCACTTGGCTTGGCCTTTCCCATCAGTATGAGAGCTCAGAAGGTGACACTCCCCCAAACCTCCCTGCCTGGGTGTGAAGAACACCAGGGTCTGCCGATGGTGATGCGTCCTCGCAGTGTGCAGTGTGGGAACACTGATGCACATCAACATGTGAGCACACAGAGCTCTTTCCTGATTTTTCTTGTCTGGGGTCCGTGGACGGAAGCAGTGATTCTCTGCATCCTGCTTTTGCATCATCCTCACTCTGAGAATTAATAATGCATGTGGATATCTGTATTATCATTCTATCCTTATTACATCACTTAGGAAGCTGGTTAACTCAGTGCATTGCTTCCAGGGCTGGAACCCTCCGAGCAGAGAGAAAGCAGTTGGGTGAGACAAACCTCCTGTCAACAGCTGTGGGAATTTCAGGCTGTGGTTGCTCAGAAGGGTTTATGGGATCTGTAATGATGAGTCCTTAGATTTCAATCAGATTTCAGTGACATCTGGTCATCAGCCATGCAACCTGGGGTGATGCTGTTGGGTAAGGCAGCCAGGATGGGCTCTGCTTGGGTTTCCCCGTGGGTCTCCCAACAAAGCCCTAACTCTTCCTAGTCCCACTGAAGCAATTGAGACCTCGTGAGGACCTGAAGGCAGAAAAAGGAGCTTCCTTTCTGAGGGAGGAGGAGGAAACTGCTTTCTTCCAGATGTGAGGAAGCTGCAGACCAAGGAACTCATTCCGGGTAGCATGGAGGTAGCTCTCCCTCTGGGTAGTGCAAGAGATGGGTCTGTGTCAGTGGAGCTCCTCCTGGAGTTACAAAAGTGACAGCAGGACCCTGCCATGTAAAAATGAAATCCTTTGGCTCTGCCCAGTGCGTGGTTTGACAGGGCTGTAACCCAATCCCATCTCTGGAACCAAGCATCCAGGGCAGGTGGCCCACTGCTGGCTGTGTCCCCTCGCTGGGACATGGTGCAGGGCTGTGTGCTGCAGGATGACCCGGCCCACGGCTGTGACAGGACAGGGACCAGCTCCCACCTCTCAAAGCCATTGCTGGAGGACATCTCACTCCCCTGGGGACAGAGGTGCAGGTCAGTTTCATTACCCCGAGACTACTCCAAGGCTGTGAGCATCTGAGGGATGAGATATGTTTGCTCTAATTTGCTCAATTTTACTGTATTTTTGATAGGATTTTATTTATTTATTTATTTATTTATTTAGATAAGTTTTTTTTAAATACAGAGATGTAGGTTGGAGTTAAAGATAGGATCTCTTCCTGCATGCCGTGATATTAGCTAGTGGTTGGCAACCCTGCACATAGCAAGAGGGTTGAAACTAGATGATCACTGTGGTCCTTCTCAACCCAGGCCGTTCCATGATTCTATGATATTCCATTTTATTGGGCAGAAGTTCATTGGGCTTTCTGCTTTCTTTGTGCCTGGGCATTTTCAGGACTTCTCCATATCTCATATATGCTCTTTCCATTCCTCTTTTGTTTGCAGCTCCCTGGGCAATGGCTTAGCAAAGGACTGAGCCAGCAATGAGCAGCTCAGCACTGATCCTCTATCAGCACAGCACTCTTAAAGCCAAAGCAATGGCGAACTCCATGGCAGCAGTGCTTTATCAATACTTTACCAGCCCGATTCTTCTCTTCTGTACATAGGGGGAAAAGAATAAGTCAGCAAGCTGAGAGGGTGAAACTTCTCAATCTTCTCATGGTTTTTCTTTTTGGTGGGAGCTTTCTGCTGAGTGTGCGTTGGTTTTGCTGAACGCTGCAGTGAGCAGAGCCATCGGTTGTCCCTGCGAGGAGCTCTGCAGATTGTGGCCTGCATGCTTTTGGCTCGTTTCGACATTGTGCATGTCAAATGTGATACTCCAGATTTTCCTGGCTGCCTTTCAAACACCTCTCACCTTTACCAGGGACTGGCGTTAAACTGTGGAAGGATGCAGCGCTGCGTGTGTTCCAAGACTTCGCTAAAGCCCTGTGAATTCACTTTGTTTTCCCAGAAAAGGAAATGACAAAGATGCGGAGATATTTAATGATTTTAAATGAGAAAACATTAAAAGGAAAAAATATATATATTGAAAAAAAAATCAATGTGTACATGCTAGGTGAAGCCAAGCAGGAGCATCACAGCCTTGCAGCTGGCGTGGCGCATCAGTGGCTTGATGGTTGGACTTGATGATCTTAGAAGACTTTTCCACCCGTAATTATGATTCTGTAATTCTATGATTTTGTAATTCTATGACGATTTTATGATTCTAAGATCTGCAGGGCTTGGTTCCGCTGTCCCATGGACTCACAGCTGGAAGAAGAGCACTCAATTCTGCAGATCTCCAAAGGGCAGGAAATTGAAACTCCTGTGTGTAACCATATATAATCGGTGGGAAAAAAAAAAAAGAAAGAAATAGGTCAGTGGCAAAAAGGCCACTAAAAAGGCTGTATGTATGTGGCAGCACTGAAAGAACAGTGAACCCAAACCAGCGAAACCTCAGCAGTTGTTCTTTTGTCAATTTGCCTGAGCTGTGCGCTGTTACTCTCTTTGAGGTCTAAGCACAGAGAGATGCAAATGCATTCTGGAGCGGATGCTTTGCATCTCCATTTTGCATAGTCAGCTCTGTGCAAAAAGAGGGGACCTTACCGTGGCCTTGGAGTAGAGCAGTTCTGCACAGGGATAGGCAGCAATGCAGCTTCCACTTGCAGGGAGAGGTGCGTTTGCATACAGAGGTTTTTTGTAGCATTTCTTCCCCTTGCTTGTATATTCAAAGCAAACTGGGAGCGTTTTGCAGTGTCAACTTGAAAGATCACTTTGTCGTTTTGGCGAGGTTATACAGTGATTTTGGAGGCTGCTTGAATTTGATTTTGCTGAGGTTTTATTGTGTTTTGCTTAATTGCTTCTGTTTTATTGTTAACGAGACAAAGAGCAGTTTGCAGAATAGCTTGAGGAGTAAAATTATCCAGGAGCAGAGATGAAATGCGAATGTTAGAAGTTGCCTTGCATTGTTTGTGCTGTCTTTAAACTCCTAATTCAGTTTTGTTCAGTCCTGCAAACCTGGAGGTGACATCACTGCCCCATCTGTGTCCTGCAAGGACATCCTTGGGGCAAACCCTGCACCTGGCTGCAGGATGAGTTCCCCATGGAGAGGATGGGCCATGGCCCGTGCTTGGTCAGACACCCCTGCCGTCCAGTTTATTACTTTCTCCAGCCTGAAAAGAGAAGACTTGCAACCTTTTTGTAGAGCTTGCAGTGTACCCTTATGAAGCAGAACCATACAGGATTATGTAGTCTGGCGTGGGGTCCAAACCTTGAGTGGCTAAAATCTGTGCATGTAGAACACTGAGGAATATTCTGCAGTGGGAATTAATCTTATAATACAGCTACAGTTCCTTGCTGGTGGGATAAACCCAGTCCTCCCAGGTGGGCAGCCAGGAGTTGGGACCTGGGACTCCCAAGGCATCACTGCAGGGTGAAATAAACAGTGTTGGGATGAGCTTGTTTTCATTTTGGTCATTGCTGTAGGGTCCATTTTTTTGCACTGATAGCTGAAATCACTGCTGCATACTGCGGATGCAGACAATGTGCTCTGCCTGCAGCACCAGGCTCTGGGGTGGGGAGTGCATTTGCATGGGACTTTACAAGATGTGTGCAGTGATGAACAAAATAAGCCTGGTCTCCTACGCATGCAAAGCAACAGCTTTGTGACCTGGGCTCTATCTGACTGCGGCAGCTCTAAGGCTGCAATTATACACATAAACAGATGAAGCCAGGATCAATCTTTTGACCCCGAGGACCAGTGGCATGGGAGCACACTGCTCCATGGGGGTGTCCAGGTTTTGCATGCAGTCTTGCAGAAGGGCAACCTTTGCTTCGAAGCACCATTTCACTTCTCACCTGCTGAAATTACCTGGGACACACGGCGTACCTGGGTTTTGCTTCTACGTTTCTGTTATCCATCAGTTAGCTGGTTGAATTTAGCACAAATGGAGAAGTGAGAGGGCAGCAAGACTGCTGAGCCATGGCTCTGTGCATCCATGGCAGGAAGGAGAGGCAGTTCATCGATAAGTCAGGGGAGGGTCAAGGGAAACCATTTTCAGCTGATCTCCACAAAGCTTGCTGGCCAGGAGACCAGGGGCTGCGGGATTGACTCAGACCTCATTCCCCACTGATTCACCCTGCAATTATGAGATTGAGCAGAAATCGTAAACTCCATCTGAACTGTAGTTGTCCTTTTTTTTTTTTTTCTTTTTTTTTTTTTTTTTTTTTCCCCACTCCTGTGGTTTGAAACTATGTAGAAACATTTTGGAAGGTTTCTCAGTGCATGAGTTTAACCCTAAGTCTCAGCAGGGGGAAGGTATTATTGGGGAAAGGCAATTATTGCTTTAGCTGCATGCAAGTCACATTACCTTTGGAAAGAACCACCCTCTCACCAATAGCTGGCTCAGGGTTTGGCAGGTCTGGAGCATTGAATTCGGATGAATTTTGAAAGAACCATTACACAGCAGTAGTTTCAAAATATTAGTTCACTAATGACTTCTTTGCACCAGTGAGTGCATGAGAAGTGAAAGAAGCAGAGATTGTTACAATCCTCAGGAGGGATGTGATGGTGATGCACATAATCCCACTTCACAGCCACCAGTGCTGTATGGCTCTTAAGGGTCATCTTAAAAATTGGGAAAGAAAGAACTCCGTTTTCTTGAGTTTTGTGTGTGAGAAAACAGGATTAGGTACATTACGAATGCAAAAAAAAATCCTCTTCTGGGATATAAGAGTGGTGTGTTGGCATTACCTTCCTGTCTGCAGGAACCCAACTTCAAATCCCAGCTGTCCTTAATGATGGAAGTGAGGTTACTGCAGACTCCTGCTCCCAAGCATGTGTTTGTGGTGAGATGGAGCAGCCTTGGGCTGCCCACTGCTCTACCCAGAGGTAACAGTGCGTGGGGCAGAGCTGTGTGCTCTGGGGTAGCACAGCCCTGTCTGGTCTTCTGCATCTGTGGGACCAGGAGGAAGGGAGCTCTCAGATGGTGTTTTCCTTGCCTGAGTTTGTGGGGCAGAAAGCCTCTCTCCATGCTGCCCATTTTCCAGCAGTGCTGCTGACTAGCTGCATTAATTAACTCTCTTTCAATTTGGATGCTTTCACGGAAAAAGAAAAACTGTTTTAAGCTATGAAAGCCATCATTTGTGCATGGGGGCAAAGCTCACAGTTGTTTTCCTGCTGGTACAGATTCCCACAGCTGCCCAGGTTGGTGAGAAGGGGAACTGCTGAAGCCATGTGTGTTAGAAACAAAAGTGAACCAATGCAGCATTCAATCCTTGAGTTTTTAATGAGCAGAGAAAGACTCCTGGAGGTCTCCCCGTCTGTTTCTAGTTATGAGGATACTTTATCTCTGCAGGTCTCTCCCTTCCCATAGTATCTGAGGGCCTCACGGACACTCATGGATGACTCACATCACATCTGCAAAATAGGGAAGTATCCCCATTTTAGAAGTGGGGACTAACGCGGGTCGTAGATGTATGACTTGCCCAGTTTCACACAGGAAACATGTAACTGAAGTGGGAATTGAGCCCAAGTCACATGAGTTGAGCCCTGGATTGCTGTCTGCCCTTGGCGAGCCCAAAGCAGCTCAGCAGATGTTGTATGTGTGGAATTGGTTTGAGAAGCAGGCGCATTCATCCAGGGGTTGTAGCTGTAAATGTGAAGCTGCTGCTGCATGCAGCGGGGTCAGGTTAAGGTGGGAAATCCAGCAATGAGCTGGAGGTGAGGTGAGAGGAGAGAGGAGGCTGAGGATGGAGCTCACCATGTGGGGATGTGCACTTATGGACACCCTCGTGCTGTCCCTGAGGAGCACACTGGCTTTATACAGAGCCTGTTTGCATGAATCCCTGCTGGACGTGCCTTTCTGCAGCACTGCTTATGTGCATCTGCTCCACTTCACTTGCATCTAGGGAGCATGTCCCCTTTCTTCTGTTAGTGTTTCCTTTGTCTGCTGTGATACGTGTCACTGAGCATGTCACTGGGACTAACATCTGGATAAACTGTGGCTTGTGGAAGTCGCTGATTGCTGGGCGCAGCCCCTTCATCAGTCCTGGGTATTAGCAAGAAATATGTGTGATTTTGCTCTTGGTGCACAGAGCTCAGCATTGGGTCTGTCCAACTGGTGGCTCTTCGGCCATAAAGCATGACTCCAAAGGTGGAAGCAGGGCCTTGGTCTTGCTCTCTTCTCTTCTGTTCCGTGCAGATACTGATGCTCTATGAGCGGTTTGAACTGTGCTCTGAGCCGTGGTTGGGTTTTAGGATGCAGAGCCCCAGGGGAGGAGAAATTTCAGCCCTGTCCCAGAAAAACTTGGGCTCATCGCACCGTGATTTGTGGTGGCTGCAGGTCTTCAGTGGAGCTTATAACACTTGTCCAAACTTGTTTCCACTTTGGATGTGGGATCTGGGAGGAGACAGGGTTGTGTTCAGACACAGACATGTCACCCATGCACTGCTTCTTCCTGAGCTTCTGGGAGTTGGGATGGCAAAACAGGAGAGCAAAATTAAGCTCTGAAAAAATGACCTTTCTCTCACGGCTTGAGGACAGTCTTCAGGTGAGAGGAGGCTCCTTGCCTAAGTGTTCTGTTGTCCAGACTTACTCTCATTTAGATATTTGCACAGCCCCTTATGGGGGCCATTTTTGAGGAGGAAGAGAATGGGACTGTGGGGCTTTGAATAACATGGGCAGATCTGTGGTACAGGGCTTGGAGGGTTAAGGAAGTCACAATCCAGAGCTGGACACAGCACCATTAAAAGTCAGCATGGCAGAAACTGAAGGCAGGTTGGGGGTTGTAGCAAGAGTGAAGCCCATTTAAAACTTTGGGAAAAGTAACCAAAATTGGCTACTGGCTTCTGTTCTCTGTTTCAGAGGAGGTGTGACCATATAGGCAAGGAGGAGCTCTGGTTAGTTCTGCTCATGCCTTTGCTGTTGTTGTGGGTCTGAGCCCTCCTGCTGCAGAGTGGGTTGCACAGTGCCACTGAGCATGGGATTTGGTGATGGGCCATTGCCTTGGAGGAACTGTTTGTTCTTCCATGGAATTGCAGCGCTCATCTCTGTGAAGGAGTCTTCCTTTTCTTTGCAATGCATGCAAAGATGATTTAGTGGAGAGTTGTTTGAGTTAGGGTAGTATGGTTGGGTTGTAGGTGGACTTGATGATTTTTAAGGTCCTTTCCAACCTGAGCAATTCTGTCATTTTAAGATTCTGTGCTCGGGGTTGTTTTTCAGAGCACATCTTCACTTGGGATCTTGCTTTGTCTAAGCCTGACCCCTGTGCAGATCAGTGCATTCATGTTAAAAGCTCAGTGGAAGGTAAGTATGGAGGAACTGAATGGTTGAATGAAGTGGAGGTGGCCTAAATGTGTGCTTGCCAATGTGGTGTCCACAGAGGAGGAGAGCCATAGCAGTGTGTTCCAGCAGTGTGCATGTCACCATCAGGGTGAACTTGCTGCAGGAGGTGAGTGCAGTCACCAAGGGCTTCTCCAGCTGTTGGGACTCCGTTTGTGTACTGTTCTGGTTACCAAGCAATTCTTTCCATCAGGGCACCTGATGTAACCCTGTGTGCTCGCTGCTGAGATGGCATTTTAATATCCAAGCATTATGATTCCAACGTGCTCTTTCTTTTACAGACTGAATTAAATCTTGGGCAGACAAGAGAGAGACACCATCAAAATTACAGGCTATCAAGTCCACTGTAAGTAACCTCTGCTTTTTCCTAGTGAGTTGCTCTGGATGTGTGCATTGCCCTTTGCAGTGGGCTCAGCCTGGAAACAGTTGTTGTTCTGTTCTTTGCCTTACTTTGCTTTTTCTTTGCTAAACAGCAATTTTTTTTTGCCTGGCAAGTCCTGCCAATGCTGCATCAGCATTTTATATTATTGAGCATATATACAAGAGGTAATGATCTACCAGTGCTGCCCACTATTTACATTGTGAACCTCCTTGGCCATAAATCACTTTGGAAGTCCAAGGGAGCATCTGTGCTGTCATTCAAAGCTGCAGCTGGGATCTCAGTGTGACAGTCATGATCTCCAGGCAGCAGAATGCTCTGTGCTTTGCCCGTAGCCCTATCTGCTTTGATAAGACATTGCATTGCAGAGCTTTGTAAGAACCTAGGAACACCACGAGCTACTGACAAAAGGGATCTGGTTTCACTCAGCTTTGTCTCCCCAGATTGATGAATCTCTGGTTTAAAAATGGGAAAATGCTAAAAGTAAGAAGGGAATGCTAAAGTAAGAAGGGAGCCGTACCTTTCTGCAGAGCAGAAATAGAGCTTGTGTTTTGCTTAGTTCATTCATTTTCACAAAACTTGGGAGAATCCAGATATATTTAACATGTGTCAGCTATGACAGACTTTAAGTTTGATGGAAGTGGGCCAAATGGTTTGAAAGTTATCACGGAGAGTGACCAGGCAGATTTTCCAGTAGCACACTAGCTGCTCTCACCTTCTTAAAAACAGTCTAAAATTCTGTGTGTGGAAGAAAATACTGTCTGTTGTGGTTGGAATGGTACGGAAAGGCAGGGTTTCTGTTGGAATAGCTTCCCGCTAAGCCTGCTGGATCTCAATCTGTCTTACACAGGTCCAAACAGCAAAGAAAACCCTTCCATCTGCTGCGGTATTGCAAACAGCAGAGTTTTGCCACCAGGAGGGTTTTTAAGGAACCACTGTAATGAGATGTTTTAGTTTGCTGGAAGCAACAGGCAAGCAGCAGAAAGCCAAGCACTGCAGTTTTCCACATCTTACTTAGAAGGATTGGGTCCTGGAGGCCAACCTCAGGGTAGATGAAGGATTCCTTCAAATGTCTTCTCAGTGACTTTCCCACCTGGGGCTCGGGTGTCACTTGTCTGCCAACTTCTGGGAGCTTCCATCCCAAATCCAATGGCAAAGAGCTTCTTCCAGGGAATATGATGGGGTCAGTGCTTGGCTCTGGTTGGTTGGCTCTTCCTCAAGTCCTTTAGGAGGGCTTAGGTGAGGTTCAGGATTCGGAGAGTCTGTGTTCCTGTGCATCTTCACAGAAATCCATTGCACCATAATAAAATAATTCAAAATACCAACAAGACCAAAATAGCATTCCTAAGCATTTTATCTCAGGTGTTAGGGTGAAACTCTGGTCCTATTCAAATTAGAAGGAATTTTCTCATTTATTTCCTTCATCAAGTTGGAAGCCTTTGTTTCTGTCTTACAAACGAAACAGGCATTTCTGTTCGTATGTTCACTCCATTGCACTTCAAGTAAAACCCTGAGAAATTATGTTTGAATAGAAATAATAGCTGGAATCCTCCATTTTAATGCCTGTACTTTGGATTTGGCCCCAAACATGCAATGTTAGCAGCTGGAAACCACGTCCCATAAAATCCATGTGACTTTTTCCTTAAGGATTCGCTGACATTGTGCCAGTGCTATGCATTGCCTTGCTGTGCTGATCTACAGAGAAGGCAGTGCAGAGCACAAGCTAAATGAAAGTTGATACTGATAAGCAAAAAGAGTAGAGCATAGCACATGACAGAGAAAAGAGACTTCTCAGGTCATGTGGAGGCAGAGATGAAAGTAAAAGCAAAAGATATGCCTTTTCTGAGAAAAAAGATGGGAGAATGGGGAAATCATGATGATAAGGGACGTCGTTTAGTGGGGAAATATTGGTGGTAGGTGGACGGTTGGATTAGATGCTCTTGGAAGTCTTTTCCAACCTTTGTGATTCTATGAGTCTATGAAAATAAAGAGGCTGGAGTTTCTGAAGGCAGATTTTGTCTGAAAGAAAGAAAAGAGAAACTGAAGAAAATGAAGAAAAATAAGATGAGGGTAGGCTTTTTTGCCTATGTAGTGCTCCTCCTTAGCTATCTGAGGTTTTATCCAGCAGCGCACAGCAGGGTTGGACATCCACCCTCAGCCCTTTGGAAGCTTTCATTCCCTTGTCCCACCATGTCACCAAGCTCATAGGAGAGAAACACTCACAGTTTTTAGCTTCAGTGGACTTCATGTTTTTCTGCTGCTTTATTCCGCACTGTTGAATTTTCCTTGGAGAGGTATCAATCCAGTGGAATGGTATCCAGCCAGGAGAATTATCTTTTGCCATTGCCATTCCAAGGGCCATTTCCAGTAATGGAAAAAATATGTAGAAAGTAGCCTGAATTGCCCCAGAATGGTCGTTCTCGCTGCTGTAGGCAGCAGGTGTGCTTGTTCCTTGACCAGTTCTTCAAATGCTAACTTTTGTGCAGAGGTCCTGACTAAATCAGCTGCAGCCCATGTGTTCGTCAGAAGAAGTCAGAACAGTTGGGATGATACTGAATCATCTCAGAAAGCTTCCTCGCAGGCCCAATTGTTTTGCACTTAGGAGTGGATATAGAGCCGACAGGAGAAAACAGAATTAACATGTTTTTCAGGCTTTCTTTTGTTGACAATTCTTAAATGTGATGTGCGAGCTTGTGGGAGGCAGCATTCACTTTGTGCTTGCTGAAAAAGTCTCATCTTAAATCCTCTTCCACCACTTTAATGTGCTCTGTGCGTCACGAGTGGGGCAAAGAACACAATCTTGGGCAAAAATGGATGTGATAAATCAGCTTCCCAGATGCCTTTGATCTTGAGTAAGTCCTGTGCTGTAAATACAGCACTCGAAGTGTAGCCCAGACCACACTTGGCCAGCATGGAGGAGCCAGCACTCTCAGAAAGGGATTTCAAAATGTAATTAATTACGCCTCGTAGTAATGAGCACATAAACATGAGGCACCTTTCCTAGCGAGTCAGGGCAAGTGCAAGGCTGGGAAGAAGCAAAGTTCTCGCTGGAGGAGATCAGAAAAAGGAAAGTAAAGCATTAAGATAGGAGTGAGTTTTCTGTGCGTGTACCTCAGATGTGGATGTCAGAGCAGAACGACTAAGCCACTGCTCCTGTTAATAAGAGATAACAAGAGGTCCCTCATCAGCACCTGCACCTCCCAGTGATGGTAAGGGAGGATAGGGGAATTTTACGACTTGAACCCATCTAAGGTTAGAGGGATCAATTGCATCCAAAGAATAGGCAATTTTTGACCACTCCTGTCAAATCTGATTGGTTGGATCACAGGATCACAGAACGGCCCAGGTTGGAAGGGACCTCAAGGATCACGAAACTCCAACCCCCCCTATCACAGGCAGGGCCACCAACCTCCCCATTTAATGTAAACCAGGCTGCCCAGGGCCCCATCCAACCTGGCCCTGAACACCTCCAACGGGGGATACTACCATATTTTTAGACACAGCTGAATTAAATTACACCCCACATCTGTTCTTTCTCATGGAATGCGGAGCATCCACAGGGTTATAGGACCAGATAAATAGAGGATTTTGCATAGAACACAATGGACCTCTTCTGCTGGCTCTTTGTTGTTGCTGCTCTGGATAAGGCTGGGCTATTGGGCAGCTAAAGTCCCCTGTGCCTCCCTGTTTTGTGTGGTTTACAATTCAACCCCATCCCTGCGTTCTCCCCTGTATGGGGCAGTAGGAAAGCAGCAGGGCTTTGAGCAAGTTCCCATTAAAACAATGCCATTCTGTTGTAGCGAAGCAGAGAATACTTTCATAAGGAAGATACTTTCTTTTCTATCTCACTGTAAATCATACGTATCAGTTTGCTTCACTTAAAAAGCACTCCTCCCACTTTCTATTCCATCTCTTGGTGATGCTGTCTTCTTTCAGTGCAATCAGAGTATTTCCTCTCCAAGTGCCTCATTAGTAGCTGTATTTGATGACAAGCATGGTAGGTTTCGTAGAGCTTCCCGTTGTCAGGAGGGTTTGCCTTCATAGGCAAGCAATTTCAACATCCTGCCCATATGAAATATGTGCATAGTATAGAGCTGGACTTGCATCATTGCTTGGCAGCAAAAGGCAGGAAATTAAAGCAACAAAATTTCAGTAAAAGAGTGCATGTCCTTTCTCTTTGCCTGCTATTGTTGTAAGTGACACAGAAGATTAGTGCAAGCTTAGGGGCGGATTTCATGCAGAAGGATTTGCTCTTTTTCATCAGCGAATGTATGTGCTGCACTAGGCAGTGCTTTGTGCACGGTCAGTTTTACTGTGTAGTCTGTTTGGAAGGGAAGTGCAATTACAGAAAACTGTAAAACTATAAATGTTTGCAGGAGATTAGGAGGAATCCACGTTCGAAGCCATTTAAATACAATTTTCAGATCTGAGTGTGTTTCAAGTTACTGTATTTGGTTACAGCTGCAGTGCCAGCTTATGTGTACATTACACTGAGCTTAAGTCCCTGAGGTTTGACTTAGTACGATTTATGTTTAGGTTATCGTTACAAGTGATGGCTCATAAATTGTGGACATTCAATCAGTTATTCTGTATTTCTTCTTGCGAAATATTTACGGTTGTTCTCTGTAAAAGTAGCACTGTTTAATTACTTAAATACAAATGCTGAAGTGATTATTTTCTGTTTGTTTTTCTCTTGGATGTAATTGCAGAAATGCTGGAAATACTTTTCCAAGGCTTTTGAACTCAGAAGTGGAACAGAAGGAAGACACAGGGGGACGTACACCGTTCAGCATTATTTTCCTTGCACAGGAAAAAAAGATCATTATGAGATGAGCACTAAAGTCTCAAGTTTTCAAAGGTTTGCATAACAAACAAGAGACACATTGTGGGTTGCATCTTGACTTTGAAGGCTTGCCACTGTCAACTGAAATAAAATGGCAAGGTTTAAAGCCTTAACCAAGTTCACAAGGAAAATATTTGGACTAAAAGTTTTGGAAAGTTTTCTCTCTTTGAAGTAGTTTGTCATGTGTTACCAATGTGAACTTTATTGACCTTGAAACATTTTTTTTTTTTGAGTCAAATAGCAACTAGTGACACTTTAGTAAAATCTTAAATCAACAACCATCTCCTGGCGACTGCAGCTTTGTAGCAAATGCAGGCAAAACAGGGAATCTGCAGAAGAGACCTTTATTATTCGTAAATGAAGCCTGCCAAAACCTTCCCGAAATAGCATTCAAAGACCCTTTTAAGGTCATGGATCCTGAACAAAGCCAGAAGAGCACAAAAAAGGCTGAGGAAAGTCCAAGAAAGAGGCTTCCCAAAGGAGAGGCTTTCCAAGCCAGTATTTCATCTGCAGCTACGTATCAGGGCAGCTCCGCTTCTTCGCAAGGAACCCCTCTCCGAGATCTCATATCGCAGCAGCACTTTTCTGGCTCTTTGCCGATTCCAAGGGAGGAATCTCAGGAGAAGACTGGACATCAGAAGCAACCTAAGCCTTCCTCTTTCGAACACCCTCCCCACGTCTCGCAGCTTCAGCAGCACGCACTGTCACCAGCATTCATGTCTCCTGGGAAACCCGAGCATGTCCTTGAAGGGCCCACATGGCAGCTAGTTGATCCCGTAAGACCAGGTCCCTCTGGCTCCTTTCCATCGCCCGGGCTTCACGCACACCACGGCCAGCTCTTACCTTCCCATTCACCGATCATTCCTGGAGAGGACATGCCGTCCGTGCAAAAGGTCTACATCCCTCGCCCTTCACAGGTTCCCTTAAAACAAGCTGAGGAAGTGCACAAGAAGGAAAAGAAACCTCAGAAGCCAGGCAAATACATTTGCCAGTACTGCAGCAGGCCTTGTGCGAAGCCAAGTGTGCTCCAAAAACATATCAGGTCACACACAGGTGAGAGGCCGTACCCTTGCATTCCATGTGGCTTTTCTTTTAAGACTAAGAGCAATTTGTATAAACATAGGAAATCTCATGCTCATCGAATAAAAGCTGGGCTGGCCTCAGGGATAGGAGCAGAGATGTATCCGTCGAGCTTGGAAATGGAGAGGATTGGAGGGGAGGACTTTGAGGAGCCAACAGAAGGGGAAAGCACAGATTCGGAGGAGGAGACGGGAGCGATGTCGGGTCACCCTGCAGAGCTCTCCCCCAGGCAGAAGCACACCCTGCTGTCCAGCAGCCTGCTGAGCGCCGGGAGCCAAGGCTCCAGCCACGACCGCTGTTCCCTGTCCCATTCCAGTATGTCTCAGTCGCTCGAGGACAGCAGCCAGTTTGCAGAGCCGCCATCTGACCAAGCTCTGAGCCATAAATCAGAAGATACCCACACGATAAAGCAGAAGCTTGCACTCCGCTTAAGCGAACGGAAGAAGGTCATAGATGAACAAGCTTTCCTGAGCCCAGGGAGTAAAGGAAGTACTGAGTCGGGCTACTTCTCCAGGTCAGAAAGTGCAGAGCAGCAGATCAGCCCCCCAAATACTAATGCAAAATCTTATGCAGAAATTATTTTTGGGAAATGTGGTAGAATTGGGCAAAGGACTGCAATGTTGTCTACAAACACAACGCAGGGGTTTCCGCATCTCTCCACCGAAGAGAAACCCAGTATGGTACCATTATCTGTGCCTAGAACACAGGTTATTGAACACATCACTAAGCTAATTACAATTAATGAAGCTGTTGTAGATACCAGTGAAATAGATAGTGTTAAGCCTAGAAGAAGCTCTTTATCTAGACGTAGCAGCATTGAATCTCCAAAGTCTGCTGCTTACAGGGAACCGTTTCAGTTTGATATCAAGTCCGGTTCCAGTAGCCAGTTGGATGCCTCAAAAGCATTGACATCCCATGGTGAAAAAATGAAGCCCGAACAATCATTGTTGTCACTTCAGCAATCCCACAGTGCCACAGAGACAGTGCCTCTCCTAAGAAGCCACTCAATGCCTTCTGCTGCATGCACTATAAGCTCCCCACACACCTTCAGAGGTAGCTATTCATTTGATGATCACATCATGGAGCCCGAAGTCTTAAGTCGCAGTCAAGCATTTTCTTCCCATCCTCGAATGCTAAAACGACAACCAGCTATCGAGCTACCTTTGGGAGTAGAATATGTCACGGAGGAGGTTAGCTCTGCGAGCAAAGAAACTGTTTCCAAACCTCCCGAGGAGCCTGAAACCAAGGAAAGCGATCTTACCAAAAAATCACGGAAGGGGACGAAAGTTAAAGGGTTCATGTATGAATGTAACGTATGCGGTGCTCGGTATAAGAAAAGGGATAATTATGAAGCCCATAAGAAATACTACTGTTCAGAACTGCAGCTCTCAAAGCCACGTTCTTCCATTTCCCATACCTCTTCAGAGACTGAGAAAAATGTCATGGATCCTGACACATGGCCCCAGGTGATGCATTACAAGCTAGGGAGCACTTTGGAGCTCACCCCGCTCCGAAAACGGCGAAAAGAGAAGAGCCTGGGTGATGATGAGGACCCTCCAGCTTTTGAGCTGTCGGATACTCCCTCCTCCAGCACTGGGCCAGGGGCTCAGTTTGCAAACCCGGCATCATCTGACGTCGCTTTAAACCTAACCCGTGAATCCATGAAGTCACCAGCAGACCCGGGGAAATCCGCACCTTCTGATGTCAGTGCCAGCTTCCATTCCAGGAACACCAAACTGGTTTCAAGCACGGAAGGCAAAGAGAGAAGGACGACCTCAAAGGAGATCTCTGTCATCCAGCACACGAGCTCCTTTGAGAAGTCCGACTCCATCGAGCAGGTGAGCGGCTTGGAGGGCGAAGAGAAGCCCACACCACAGTTCCCATCTCAGCCAACTGCGCAGCACAGCCGACCGCATCACTCCCTGCAGCCCAAGCTGGTGCGACAGCCCAACATCCAGGTCCCAGAGATTCTGGTCACGGAGGAGCCTGACAGACCAGAAACGGAGCCAGAGCCTCCTCCGAAAGAGCCAGAAAAAACGGAGGAATTTCAGTGGCCACAGAGAAGCCAAACGCTTTCTCAGCTCCCTGCAGAGAAACTCCCACCAAAAAAGAAGAGGCTGCGACTGGCAGAAATGGCTCAGTCCTCTGGAGAGTCCAGCTTCGAGTCGGTCTCTCTCACCAGAAGCCCGAGCCAGGAGAGCAGTGTATCCCATGGCTCCAGCCATTCTGTGTCATTCGATCGAGAAGATCACAGCAAGACGGAGCCCAGCAGCCAGCCTCCCGAATCCCACTCCAAGCCTCCAGGTGTTGGCTCCCACATGTTGATGGTCCCAAGCCACCACCACCACCATTCCAGGGAGATGCGGAGATCTGCCTCTGAGCAGACACCCAATGTGTCCCATGTTTCCCAGATGTCGGAGACCCGCAGCAAGTCCTTTGACTATGGGAGCTTGTCCTCCACACCTGCCTCCACTCCCGGCCCCTCCACCTCCTCGGCTCCCCAGGAGAGGAGGAAATGCTTTCTTGTGAGGCAGGCATCCCTCACCAGGCATCCGGAGCACGAGCCAGACCCAGCCCCACCAGGCCGACCAGAGGCAGAAGACCCAATTCCTTCCTCGAGCAAATCTCCCTCGACAAGTTTGCCCCATCAGCCGCCATCTTCATCCCCTTTGCCCTCTCACGGTACCTACCCAAGCGATAAGAGCCAGCCGAAAGACAGCCCCCAGCCTGCATATACCCAGCCCTACACAGAAGCCCTGCAAGTCTTCCATCCCATCCCCCAGCTAACGCTGCACGAAAAGCAGTACCTCTCCCCACAAGTTTCCATCTTCCCCTACCAGCCCCTCCTGCCCCAGCCGGGGCAGCCTGCGGAGCTCTTTGCTGCACACACCATGTCCGACCTCCTCTCTGCGCAGCTCACCGTGCCCCAGCTTCCACCTTCCATCTTCCAGACCCCTCCGCTGCCCCTCCAGCAGACGCTGCTGCACCCGGGCCCGCTGCACCTTGCTCCGCCGCTGATACCGCACCCCACCGAGGTGCCCTTCAGGCAGCACCCCTCCTTCCTGCCGGTGCACTACCCCAGCTCCTCGCCAATCTCCTCTGCCTTTTTCTTGCCTCTTCAGTCTCAGTTTGCTCTCCAGCTGCCAGAAGCTGGGGGACATTTACCACAGCTCAAATCCAGTTTATTCCCAGCAGCAGGGACCTCCAGCCTTTCCCCGTGCACAGAATACAGCTCGGACACTCGCTTGTACCCCCTGACCCGCACGACAAGTCCTTCGGTGCCAGTGTCCACAGCTCAGCTCATCGTTCCCACGCGGTCGGACCCTGTGGTGTCCCTCGTGGTCCCCGTCCGCATTCAGACCAACATGCCGTCCTACGGGAGCGCCATGTACACCACGCTTTCCCAGATCCTGGTCACTCAATCCCAGTGCAGTTCCTCTTCTATCGTTCTCCCCAAATTCGATGATTGCCAACCCAAGGGCACCCTGGTCTGCAGTGCTGATGTGCACGGCCTTGGGTTTGATCTAGCACAGATGATCACAGAGGAGCAAAGAATTTTCCAGAGCCCGTATCTGAGGGTGCCCTTACCCCTACCGGAGCGAAAGGGCTGCATCCCGCTCACCTCCCCAGCAGACAGTGTCCTTGGGCTGGAGGGAGGCCCGTCCACCGTTGGTGGAAGCAAGAGGATGCTCTCTCCAGCGGGCAGTTTGGAGCTGACGATGGAAACGCAGCAGCAGAAGAGAGTGAAAGAGGAGGAGGTGTCAGAAGCAGAGGGGAAGTTGGAAGTGGTGAAGCCACCCAGTGCAATAGAGGAAGGGAAAAAGCAGGATAAAGCTCACTTTCTTACCGAAAGCCAAGGCAGGGTTGAGGTTGAAACACCACCTAGTTTGTCCTTAGAGCAGTCGGAGCTAAAGGAAACCCCAAGTACTTTGCAGCAAGCCGTGTCCCGGTCCGGTTCTCCAAGCTTTGAGGCGCTGGACGAGTATCAGCAGCCAGCTGGCAAGCAGCCCCTTGTCAAGGCACCTTTACAAAGCGTGAAGAAAGAAGACTCCAAAGAGCCGGTGGAGCAGCCTCCACCAAGCCCTCCAAGCCCTGCACCTCCGTCCGAGGTCCCTTCAAGTGCAATGAAGTCTCGAGAAGGTACGGATATGAAGAAGGTACTTCAGTTCCCCAGTCTCCACACAACCACTAATGTCAGTTGGTGCTATTTAAACTACATAAAGCCAAATCACATCCAGCAAGTCGACCGGCGGTCTTCAGTATATGCCAGCTGGTGTATTAGCTTGTATAACCCCAACCTTCCGGGTATATCCACTAAAGCTGCCCTGTCCCTCCTGAGGTCCAAGCAGAAGGTGAGCAGGGAAACCTACACCATGGCTACTGCTCCACGGCCAGAGGCAGGCAGGCTTGTCCCGTCCAGCTCCAGGAAGCCCAAAATGACAGAGGTAATGCAATCCTATATATTTCTCCTCATCTATTTGGATACATGGGAAGAGGGGGACGAGGGATGGGGAATTGCTACTGTTAGTTTAATAGGAATTTGTTCATCCTTTTCTCAAATTGGTAAGTTCTCAGTGAAACTTATAGAGTGAAGAAGCTAACACCCACTAGAATCCCCCCCAAAATGATAATAAATACAAGGCAAGCCTGCTCCAAAGCATTGTGCCGTATTTCTGTCCTCCAGTTTCTACTTGCCTTGTAATCAAAAGAGCATGTAGGAATCACCACCGCACCACGAACCGCCACTGCTCGAGCACAAAGGATTAGACTTGATTTGCATTTTCTGTCTTGATATTTCAAATAGCTTTACAACTTTTTTTTTTTTTTTTTTATAAATGCTGTTATAATTCCCTACATTTTGCATGTTAAAAATGAAAAAAGGATTACCTTGGGGAAATGGGATTCTGTCTGGTTGTGCATCTACTGATCTCACGTTAATGAACATGGAGAGGCATGCTTAAAAGTATTTAAAAATATTAAAGGGAGATTTGCAAAGTGTATTTAGGCTCCCAAAGAAGTGTATAGGCATGCAGTGACATTTATAAAAGTGCCTCAGTAGGTTAGACATGGAGCCTTGTGAAAACACCCATGTCTTTTAGCCCATTTAGTTAACGTCCTTAGCTGTCTGCCTGCTTTTCTGGATACCTAAGGATATCTTATACATCGTCTTTGGAATTAAGAGGAGCAAGGTCAGTGGCTTCGTGCAGGCAGAGCTCGCCAAAGCCATTGGCCACACGGGTGCAGAAGTCTTTAAGATGCTTCTGCTGCATGGACTTTTGTATCTCGCATTGAGGCCAGATTTTTTTTCTCTCTCAGTTAATGCTGAACCATACAGATCCCTTTAATCCAGGTCATGTTCATGTAGATTAGCAAACAGAATTGCTCGAAAGACTTTGCAATTTGATATTCATCTCAAGTCAATTTATATTGATGGATTATTCATTTTATTTCTGAATCATGAAATGAACTCTGAATATTAAATTTATCGTAATCGCTGCTGCAGCTGCTGCTTATAAATATGTCTTAAAATGCACAGTAGAGTCGCTGTGATTCAATAAATCTTTATTTCTATTCAGCATTTCCATCATTCTGCAGAAATCCAAAAGGCAGATTTTCTTGGAGCCTGGGGGCAGATAATTACCTGTGCAGTGCAATAGCCGCACTAATGCTTGATATTTATGCACTCTTTTTTCGGTGGATTTTATCTGGAGGGTGTTGTACCATCCTTGATTTCATTCTCTAATAGAAGTGCCTGTGCTCCTTTGAACTTTGCTCTTTGGCGTGGTGCTAAAATGAACACAAAGACTTGTGTTTCAGAAATACGACAGACCCTCATATCCCAGAGTTAAAAGTTCAGCTCTAAGCGGAGCGGCTCAGCCCTCACCCATCAGAACACCTCTTTCACCGCATGCTCAACTCAAAGGTTGACAAACCTTTCAGACAAAACCCTACAAAAGTTGCAGTTCTCACAGTGCAGTTTGCAAAAGCAAGGGCTTGTCCTGCAAAATCCACCTAGAAAATGACACAGCCTGACTTTAACATTAATACCTGCTGCTGGAAGGAGTGGGTTTTGCAGGAATTACGTTAATTTCAATGGGGATAAATTGACCTCATGCCAAGTCAAGAAATGTTTTTAATTAGATGATCAGTGGGAGTGAAATCCCCAGTTTAGCCTCTACGATGCTTATGACTGGCACAGATTAGGAAGCTGCTGGTTACTCAGGAAGACGCGATTACACGGAGCTGCGTAGCAGTGGCATCAATCAAAGGTTGAGAGTTCAACCTTCAGTTAACTCCAGCTATTTCCTTAAGTCTTTTCTTCCTTATGGAACTATAAGCTGTCAGTCAACACAACAGAAAATGTAAAAAAGCTCTAATATTTTGTACAATTATGCATGCAGCAAGCTACCAGCGAGCAGTAGTACTGTGTATACTGTCTACGTACTTGGCTTGATTTCTAAATTGCCAGTGGGATTTACTGAGCAGATCAATTCTGAAGTGACTGTAGGCTGCAGTGTGCATGTAGGGATGGTTAATTACACTGTATCGTGCTTGCACAGTTTGTAAATTAAACGAGATTGTAACAGGGGGTAGTAGTGACTGTATGATTTTGGCTCTCCACGGTGCCTTTCATCTGTCTATGTTTTGTGCTTTCAAAAGTTGCAATAAATAAACCTCATGCTACATCTAGAAAGTCAATTGTTTTGTATTCCTCAAGGAACTGAACTGGGAAGGCTTTCACTAGCGTTGCTGTGGACGTGTAGCTCCCATCAGGAGGTGAAGTCATAGTGCTCCATGTTAAGTTTTCAGAGGTGCCACCGATTGGCTCCGAACACAGAGCACATCTCCGTAGAATCATAGAGATCCATCTGTGCTGTTAAATTGTTGTAATGGTGCCTGGCCCCGTTCTGTCCTGGGTGGATAACCCACGTGGTGCCCAGGAACATCAGGGGAGGTTGGAGGAGGCATCTTGGAAGCATGCATGGGGCTGATGTGTGGAGTTGGGATCATCTGTGTGAGATGGCCCAGGGCAAAGAGCAGCCCCAGGTCCCACGGAACTTTTCAGGTCTCTTTTTGAGCTCTGTGGCTTCTCTCTAACCAGGGGAGACAAAGAGGCACCTGGTGAGTGCTTTGTTCCCTTGAGATAAGTGCTTAATCACCCTGAGAGCTGCCGCTGTCTCCAGTGGCCGTAGAATCAAGGGTGACCAGCTCGGATTTAAACTTCTACAGGCAGAAATTCCTCTCCTGACCCTGTGTCTTCCAAACCCTCACTCTTTTTTGAGAAATAATAAATGAAGTGAGAATGTGGGTGATTCAGCTGTACTTCAAAGATGTTTTTGCATTTATGTAAAATGTAACCTGGGTAGAAGGCAGCCTACTTCCCTCTCTCAAAGCTTTGGAGACCCATTATTCAAAGCTTTGGAGACCCATTATGTGTAATGTTAGGTTTTAACAGGGAAACTTCCCAAGATTCCATTCCAGGTGTGAGAGCTCCGCTTGCATTGGGCAGAGGCAGGGAGGCAGCTCTGACATTTCAGTCCAGATTCCTTAACAGATAACATTACACGTGCGAGATGAGATGGCAGCACATGGCTCAGACCTGGCTATGAACAAAGGGTGGCCAGGGGTAGCAGTGAGAAAGTCAAGCTCGCCCTGGGAACATGTGGGGAGGTCGAGGGTTGTTTTCTCCCATTGGTTTTGTGGCTTTCTGTGCACGGCGCCCTCGGCAGCAGTTTGGTGAGAGGAAATCACCCACAGGCTCTGACTGTCAAGTGATTTACATCCAGCTTAGATGGCCCAAGTCCAAAACTGTGTGAGTGTGTGTGCGCGAGGGGGGAAATCCAGGGGTTGAGGTTAAATATATGAATTCTAGTGAGGTCTGCTCTCAAGATCTTTATGCATATTAAGGGAGAGGATGATCCAAGGACAGAGCAGTGGATTTGGGGACAGAGACCCATGGCCGTGCCACATGCTCAGATTCACCCCAACACCTCCCTGGATAGCCTTGAGTCACCATGCATCTAAACAGTACTTCCAAGAGGTCATTGTAAACATAACCCAACCTGCAGGGCTCAAAATCCAGAAGCAGAAACCGTATTTCTTGAGATGTTGTCCTGTCACAAGCTGCCTGTGTGGTGGGCTGCTGTTTCAACCTGCAGTGTTTGGTCTGTGGAGTCTGTAGAGTGATGTTGTATGTAATCAATGATTGTTTTGCTCTTTTGGGGAGATAGGTTCATTTGCCTTCGCTCCTTTCTAATGAAGGTCGAAAAGATATAACTAGAGCTGAGAAGGAAGAGGATAAAAGAGGAAAACCAGAAGAAGAGGCTGCTGTAACCAAAAGAGGGGAGCCAGTCAGGATCAAGATCTTTGAAGGAGGGTAAGTGTCAATTTTATTTCTCTTTTTTTACTGATTGTATAGGAGTTGTTGGTTACAGTGATGGCTTGTCAGTGGAGGTGCTGTGTGGAGGCCAGGTACAGCTGGATTCCAGATTTCCTTCAGCAGCCACCTTGCAAACCCACCCTCGAGGTCAGCAGATACTTCGGACTGCATTCATGTTCTTTTCTGAGTTGTCTTCAATTAAGAGTCCCCTTGATCTCATCTGTGAGCAGGTGGTTGAGTGAAGACAGCTGAAGAGCACAGATGCATCCTGCAGCTGTCTGTGATGTGGCAGAGGTGCTCTCCACATCTTCTGCATCCTTCCATAGCCTTCTCCTGAAAATGAAGTTCCTGGTGGTTGTTGCCATTGTGATGAGAAACTGGAGAGCTCTTTCCTTGGGTTTTAGATGGGGGAGCAAAGAACCATTGTATTTATGTGATTTTAAACCCACCCAACTAAAGTAGCTCAAACCAGAATGGATGCAAAGTCTGAATTTGACGTATAGGCCCAGGTAATGCAGAGTGCTATTCAGTAATTCAGCACTGGTCTAATATTATTGTTTATCTTTTCAAAAATGAAAAATCAGTTAATGAGTAGCATGTCTGTAGGATGCAATTAGTTTCATACTTCAAGATCATCCTTCCTGTGTGTTGCAGAATCCTGAGCAGGATTCATCAGTTCTTCTCTTGCCATTGGGTGGTCTTGGTTTTTGTGTGCTAGAAAAAGGCTTTAATTAGTCAGCGGTTGTGGTTTTCTCTCTGCTGTTACCTGTTGAAGTTTGCTTTTATTTTAAAATATTTCATTAACGGATGATCAAACCATCTAACCAGAGGAGTAAAGTGGTGCTTTGTGAGAGGAAAGCTGCTTGTTGGCTCAGGACTGCTCACCTCTCACCCAGTCTGCATGCACAGCTTGGGTTTAGGTGTGTGTTGGCAATGAGTGGTGAGCACTGAGGGCCAACCCTGAAAGGAAAAGCCCTTCCTTGTCACCTGCCCTCAACCTGTAATGGTTATGGCAAAGTGATTTAGGGAGGGAGCCCAGGGGTTGGCAAGAAGGCAGCAGACTGGGATGTGCAGTGAGTGCACTGCTGTCATCCTTCTGTTGCATGCAGGACCATGGGACCAAATGAGCGTTGGGTCCCAAATCCCCATAAGAAACCTCCATTTCCCTCAGCTGGGTTATCCAGGACTCCTTCCTAGGTGTGATTAAGGAGGCTTGGCATTAACATGGATGAAAATCACCCTGCCCCTCGCAGAGCTGCTCCACGGAGGCTTTTTGGGGACAGTGCTTCAGTGCCACATCTCTGTGTCCCCGTGTCCCGAGCAGAATGGGTGGGGAGTCACATTATCTAAATGACAGACACAAAATAAAGCAATTTTTCCAACATGTTCTGTACAAGCCAGGATCAGGGAACGTATTAGTCATCCTCAGCGTATGCTATGTTTTATTTTAAAGTTCCTGTAGCATCAACTTAAAGCAGCCGTCCTTCTGGATACGAGACAGAATATAGTAGCTGCTTAATGCCAAGCACAGGCACAAATGTAAGGCAGCAGATCGGAGAAATTTCATGTCTTAATAAGATGGTGAGCACACTGCTGAGAGGTCGGGCAGGACAGGCTGTTCTCCCAAGGTGCTGCTACAGAGCTGGTGCTTCATGCCTTAGCCCCAAAAGCTTTCTGACATTGAATCCTTTGGTCTCAGCAGCTCAAATCTGCAAGGATGTTTTCTTACAGATGAATCTGTGGGTTGCTTAGTGCTTTGCACAAGATGCTAAATGGATCAGATGTATTCCTTGCCATCTCCTGCAAATGTTCCATCAAATTGCATCCATCCTCAAGATGTTAATTCACCTACTTTATTTCCCCTCCATAAATATTCCCTCTTTGTTTCATTCTTCCCTTATTTATCAGTTTCACGTGATCTGTTCCAGGCTTGACCCATCCTTCCATTGCAGAGCAGTTGGTTTCAAATCTTTTGAAGCCGACCTGTGCTTTTTTGCCTCTAACAAGGAGGGTGATTATAAAGAAATTCAAGCACTCCTACACAATTTGAACTTGCTGTATCTCTTTTAGCTCCATCTTCCTCTCAGTTTTTTTTTTTCTTTGAGCTCTTCCCTTTCTCAATGCTATTTTCAGCACTTGCTTTTTCTCCCACTGTACATCCTTCTTCCAGCCCTATTTCTGCCTTTCCCCTATTGCTGCCCTGCTCACAGCACCCAGGACCAGCTCTGCTCCTGGCCAGAACCTTATTCCCTGGCTTTCAGAGACCAGGAAAGCCACATTTCATGCTTCCATCACACCTGCTGCCCATCTTTAAGGAACAAAGTGATAAACCTGCTGGAGGCTCTAGGAGCTGTGTTCTCTCTCTGTTGTGGCTCTGGTTTCTTGGGGATACAGGGAGAACGTGTGTGGCTCTGCCTTGGCTCTTCCACAGTTAAACATAGATGGAGTGTGCAGTTCTGGGTGGGCTCCTGTTTGTAGGATGAATTCTCTTTGCGAACAAGTCTTAAGCTCTATATGTAATTTCATATATAAGATCTATCTGTATGTTTCAATATATGCTCATATATATATATATATGTTTTGATATAAGCTCTATATGTAATTTCAGCAGTGAATTTGTATGGAAAATCCTGGAATTTCATAGGACTGGGTTCACCTGGGTTCATGGCCAGCGTTTGCTCCCATCATGAGCAAACTCAACAAACAGCAAAGAGGTGGGAGCTCAGCATCCCACTGCACTGCTTTGTTAGGATGTATCTGGGAGAACCATGCCATCAGGCAGCTTGTACTCCTCAAGGAGCAAATAAAAATAACCACTGGCCTTGTCCTCATGGTTGCCACGGTGGTTGTGAGCAGTGAAAATGAGCTCTGAAGGTCATGCTGGCCAGCACAGCTTCAGAAGTGCCACGATTCCTCCCTCTGTGTCACCTTCATCAATCTACTCTGGGGTTTTGGGGGCACAGGGACCATTCTGAAATCTTACATCATGAAACTGTAGATCGGTATCGACCTGAATTGAAAGTGAGGTCCTTGATGGTATCATGGGCTTGTAGGGAAATGTTGCCTGTTTACTGTGCATTAGCATCTTCATGATGAAATCTGATAGTGGTAGGGGTCAATATGTGTCCTTCTGTTTCACAGCAACATCTCTGTGCTCTTATGGAGTCCACTGCTTGGCTCTTTGGGGTCATTGTCTGCAACTAGTAGGGAAAGCAATACCAAGATATAAGGGTTAAGAACAACTAATGCTAACTGACATCCCCAAAGCAGCATCATGGAAAATGAATACTTCAAAGGGAGGGCAGAGGTGCTTTCTGTGGGGAACTGCTCCGTTCTTTTTTTCTCTGTAACCAGGAAAAAAACCCACATATGGTTGCAACATAATGGTCACAGCCCCGAAGCTTCCTTTCATTCACACCATCCCATGTGTGCAAATCTGCACGTGAGCAAAAAGAACCCATAGTGGTGTAGTGTAGGGTATCTTAACACTGAGAAAGATGCTCTTGGTGCTGTTATGACCCAGGCTGCTCTGGACTTCGGTCTGGTTCAGATATGAATCTGGCTCCTTCACTCCTTTTCCTCACCAATAAGTAACAGGGTTGTGTCTTTGCCAGCCATGGGTTCTTCTGAACCACAGTGGTTCCTCCACCTTAAATCACTGTTCTGTGAGTCGGAGTGAATTCCTGTCCCACAGCCCCTTCTGCCTAACACAGTGCTTATAACTGGGGGGACTGTATGAGGACTGACCGCTGAGCTCCTGGAGAGTCCTGGGGTTGGGAGGGGAGAAACCGTTGCCTCCATGCTGCGAGGCTGCTTATGGGATTTTAGACAGGCAGGAGGGAGATGGGGACATACACTGAACCTCAGCCTGCCTGGTGAGAGATTTTTTTCCCAGTGCTGAAGGCAAACAGAGAATCCCTGGGTCTGTTTTATCAGACTTGAACATGATTACTAATTAGGGGGACAAAAAAAAAAATAATACAACCTTTTGCAACCCATTAGCTGTGTGCATTCCTGGCTCCCTGCTCTCCTCCCGCTGCCGCTGGGATCTGCGGTCGGTTCCTCTGGGTGATCTCACTCCATTTCTATGACCGGCCACAGAAACTGCAGCTCCCACCCCCTGCTGACACACACCTCCCGGAAAATCCCTGGCACAACAATGCAGGAGTTTTATTACCCTGGAGAAAGCCCGCTCTGTTCAACAAGCAGAGTTTCTCAGCGTGTAACCCCAAACCCCTGCGCCGAACCCGGTTCGTTCAGGGGATTTCCTCTGCTGCTTAGATGAGTTCTAAGAATTCACTGTGTTTATTTTGCTGGAGTCATTTATCCCAAAGACATTAATTTGAGCACACAATTAGGCGGAGTCTGTCCGTATCTCCTCCAGCTGCACTGTGCATCAGCAGTGCACGGTGCTGCTTTGCTTATCTGCTCCAGTCTTATGGGGGAATGCACTTCATGGCCCCAGGGTGGTGCCTCACATATGACATGAAACAGTCATATTTCACAGCATAATCATTTCTTGGGTGAAAGTAAAGAATTCCTGAAATTTTCATTTTAAAAGAAAGTGAAAGGGATTTTCCTGCTGCTCTGCAGGGGAGGGTGGGATTCGTATGAATGCTTTTCCATTGGGGTCAGAGTGCCAGACTGACCTCTGCCTGTTAATCTGAGCATCTTATGGTCGGTTGCTGGATTTTCCCTGCTCCCAGGAGTGCTGAGGAGGCATTGCTCAGCCCTGTGGCTGCACAGCCCCATGGCAGATGTGGTCCCACCTGTGTCAAGCTGCACCCTAAAGTGTGGTTTTAAAACTTTTCAAGCTCAGTCATCAGCTTGTGCACAGGTATTTATCCTGCTTTTGTAAAGGACCTTGAAGCAGATGTGTGAATTTTCAACACATCAGACTTGACAACAAATGGAGAGCTTTCATGCCGTGAGGTCTGAGGCATACAGCACTATTGCTCAGACAGAGCTGAGAGTGCTGAGCCACCATGGGTTGGGCATGATGGGGAAAGGGAAGGGGAGAGCAATCCCTGATTTTGCCATATGAAAATGAGACATCACATAAAATGATGGCAGCTCTCCAAGAATCCTCTCCAATGGAGCCTCCAGTTCCCTGAATAGGACATCCATGCTCATAGGGTTTGGGAGCAGCCCATGGGGTTGGGGTGCTCCCACTTGACAGGAGCTGGGCTCATGGTTCTACTGGGGAAGGACGCATCCCAGTGTCCTAGTCCCAGTAAAAGAATGTAAGATCTCATTGAGCACCATACGTTTACACTCTGTTTTTTTCTTTTCATAGCACAAGCAAAGCACATTTTCTGCTTAAAAAGCTAACAATCCCAAGAAGACAAGACACAGGGTGGCAATTTAAGGAAGGACGGATTTATGAATGTTACCGCTGCTGACAAGATGAAAGGAGAGATGGTTTGAAGAGCCAGGTTGCAGGCAGTGAGGAAGGCTGCCTGAAGGCTGCATGCAGGAATAGCAGCAATGAAAAATGGCAACTAGAGAAAAAATATTTTCAAAAAGAAAGGAATGTGTTCTTTTTGCTTTGAAAATCATTGCGTTCTTACTTTAGAGGCTATATGGAGAGAAGGTTCCACTCAACCTCGAAGCAAATGATTTCCCCACCCCATAACGTGTCTTTAAGAAAATTTGGATTTTTACATATTTTTAATTCTGGTCTTACTTAAGCAACATTTCTGCCTGATAACTCAGGTTGTTGCCAAGAAACTGAAAAATCGGTTGTTTTTGGAGGTCTGCTCAGGAAATCCTTCCTTGGAGCGGGAGCTGCGAGGTACACGGCAGGAAACGGAGCGTGGAAGAGGAGGAAAGCACAGAGCTGGGCAGAGCAAAGCAAAGGTGCCACTCACTTGGCTTCAACCCCAGGGACCTCGCTCTGTCGATGTGTGGGATGAGGCTGGGAGAGCAGACATGGTTTCTTTTGGAGGAAAGTTGTGGGGCAGCTCTGAAACTGCTCACAGATGGTGCCACGTGCCAGGAGCTCTTGTATCAGTAACCTGGCAGAATAGAGCAGTAACTTCGGGTTGTTAACCCGAAAACAGGTTATTAATGTCTGTTGGGAGCAGCTTCTGGTTGTGTAAGCAATGCTGAAGCATCATGCAAGATCCCAAATGGGCCTTTGGGGCAGAGCCCAGAGCTTGAAGCACTTTGTATTTCCTTGCTTTTATGACAGTGTTTACTCCCTGTGAGTTGATAGCCACCATAAATGCTCCTCAAGGCTCTGTGCAACGTGAATCAGCATTGTTCACATCCAGTCTCTTCTTTACTACCTCCTTATGGATGTGGGTGCAGAAAAGCATTACATCATCTACGTTTTGGCCAACTAAGCACAAACCCACTCTCAGTTCCCATCCCAGCCCTGGGTGAAGGAATTCTCACGAGCACATGGAGCACTCACACCAGGCACAGTGCTGCCCATCCCTTCCCTTGGCTCCTGGTGGCAGGACGTCCCTGCATGCTGCCAGCCCTCCTTCAGCACCAGCTGTGTTTGCACTGAGCAGTTCCTGAACACGCTGTTCCCTGAGCATATCCTGCAGACAGCATGGTGGTTGGAGCAGATATGTGTGGCTGTGCACCCCTCCTATGCCTGTGACTCACTGTGGCTCTGGGATAAGTCATTCTTCTCCCTGTGCTCCCATTCCCTTCCTTGGGAGAGGGGACACCAACTCACCTGGTGCTAAGCTTGCTTATCTGCTGATCTAACTTAATATTCCTCGATGGGAATTGTTACTGTTTTACCCCATTTCCTGCCCTGAATATCTTGTCGCTTCGCTTGACAATTGGATTCATTCTGCAGCTTATGCCTGTTTTCCCAGGAAATTAGACAAACACAGAAGGATTCAGTCTGGGTTGTTGTCTGGCTTTCTTTATTATTCTTCCTAAATTATTTTCTGTACAGCCAGCCCACTTTCTTAACACATCTTTCTGGCAGGCGCTCATAATGCTGTTTGATGCTAATTTCCCACAGACGGTTATTAAGAAATATTATCTCAGCTTCCCGTGTGATCATGTGTGGGATGCACACCTTTCTGCACTGGGCTCTGTCCTGAGTAAAGACGCCTGTGAGCATCCATCCAGCCTGCCTATTGGCTTCCCCCTTGTAGTGCACTTGGAGTGGGGCAGAGACCTTGGGTGCACAGCATTCCCTGTGGGGTTTTCCCAGCCCCTAATTTCATTCACTGTGACATTTAACATCCTCTGTGTTACACAAGGACAAGACTTCCCATTTGCTGTCATCTCAAATGAGGAAAAATATAAAGTTAAATGATATTATAGACGATGTCTTTGATGCCATGCAGAGGTGCCTGGTGATGGCCAACCTGCCTTGCTGGCATCACATTGCACCTTCGTTTGGGGAACAGAGTGCTCCAGATGCCAGGTTTGTCAGTCTCCCATTGTAGCACTGAATTAAAAGTCTATTATTAATTGCATATGTTCTAGTAGTTGCTTGGCTTATGACACTTATGACATCCAAGGTTAAGTCCAGCAGGAGCAGAGACCAACAAGTGAGTGGGTTACTGGGGTGGGAAACAGCACCATTTTCTTTCCTTATTCAGTGGAAAGACAAGTTCAGGTCACTGCAAGCAAAAAGACAGGGTGGGGGCACTGCATTGCTTGTGGCCTCTCCTCTCTGCCTGCAGAGAACTTAGAGATCTACCACTCTCTCCCTGTCTCCATCCTCCCTCTGTGGAAGAGGAGACAAGGAGGGATGCTGGTGTTGGCTGTTTTTGTTCCAGACCTCATATCTCTCCTGGGGGTTGACCAGACAATTCCACACATCTGAGGTGAAGCCTTCAGCCAATGTGACACTGTAGTCCTGGAAAATGATTTGTAATCATGGGGACAATGAATGGTTACCTGTGCACTGGTTGCATTTGGGACCATGTGGTTACCAAGAAGAACTGAAAAACAGCATTTAGAGAATCATAGAATCATTAAGGTTGGAAAAGACCTCTAAGATCACTACTTCCAACCCCAAGCCATCATGCCCACTGGCCACATCCCTCAGTGGTTCTGGAACACCTCCAGAGACGGTGATCCCATCACTCCCTGGGCAGCTGTGCCAATGCATCATTGCTCTTTCTGAGAAGAAATTGTTCCTGATATCCAACCTGTCCGTCCCTTGGTGCTGACCTCTTATCCTATCACTGTTACCTAGGAGAAGAGACCAGCCTCCACCTTGCTACAACTTCTTTTCAGATCATTCTTCCCATCTAGGGCAGAAAGGACCACCAGGGGCTGCAGGACCAGGACTGCTGGCAGAGCAGTGTGAGAAGTCAGGGAAATTGTGATGTCCAAGAACACAGAGAGGGACTCAAGCATTTCACAGTGCCTTGGTCAGATGGGTGAGGGAAAGCCAGTGGAAAGGAAGGGTTGTGATTTCATCAGCAGATGAGTTGGGACAGAGAAAGTAGAAATCGGTTAAAAGGAAAGAGACGGTGATTATTCAAGCAGGAGAGGGTCAGGCTGGAAGGTCTCAACAAAGGGAGAGGGTATGGGATGGGATGAAGAGAAAAAAAGGTACGAGCTGATGTCAGGAAAGTGGAGAGAAAAAGTGGATGAAGGTCAGAGATGATCTCAGGATTCAGGAAGAAGTATAATAGGAATTGACACATACAGGTACCAAGTTAACATGACTCACATGTGTACTTCTCCAACATTGCACATGCTCTCAGTTTCATAAGAGCAAGCATTTTTTTTTCTTCTTTTTTTTTTTTTTTTCCAGTTTAACAAAAGGCAGTTGGGTGCTTTCCTTAGTCGAAGTTTTGAAAACTATAGCCTAAAAGAATCTGTGTGGAGTCCTGATGCGAGGCTGTGCTCCCCTGGGCTGCCCTTCTGCACCTCGGACTCACAGCCATGACACAACGCCTTACTCTGAGCAGCTGTCTGCTATGGCCAAGTGTCTGGAATAATAAAGTCTCCATGTGAGAGGGCTGCATGTGGGCTTGTGGCAAACGTCAAGATTGTGGGCTTTGCACTTTATTGATTCAGTGACACAATCTCTCCAATTAATTCGGGGGAAAATTTGAGAAGGCAAACGTTTTTACCAGCTTTACTTAGGATTATCCAGTTCTTAGCATCTGCACATCTAGGCAGCCTGTCCTATACAGCACTGTAAATAGACACCCTTTAATAGATTCCAAGTACTGTGCAATCAATTAGAAACCCAGTGTTCAAATAGACAGACCCAGAGCTGACTGCCTATTGCTCAATCCGTATCCCGCTAGGTAAATGGCAGGAAAATGAGAATATAATTCTGGCTGTTTGGGACTTCCTTTTCTGTCCCTTCCTAATGATGAAAACATTACTTTTGAGCAGATAGATCTCTTCTCAAGGCAGATGTTAATCTGATTCCTGCTCATCTGTTTCTTTTCTTGTTTTGTTTTGTTTTTAAACTCATCCCAAATGTTGTAGTTGATTTTCAACTGTCTTAAATGTCAATCAGAGAATCCCAGTGATGGCAGATGGATGTGAAATTCCTGGGACTGTTCTGCATGATGGTGGAGGAATGGTAGAGTCCTGACAGTAAAATGTGCCTAAATGATTTTGCATCTTCTCAACCTGTTTTCTGCTATTTAAAGTTATGTTTGGTTTTAGCTTGTTTTTGAGGAGGAGCTCACTGTGGACATAGGCCCATGCGTCTCAAACCTGGAGCTGATCTGAACCCAACGATCTCTGGGTCACAAAGTGCTGTAAGGCAGCTGTCAGCCCAGCTCAAGTTCTCCAGGATGGAGGAGAAGGAAAAAGCTGTGATTGCAAACTGCAAGTGCTTAAAGTCATTTCCCTGACCCGAAGGACCTGCTGCTGCTCAGGCATTTATGCAAAATAAACTGAGTGAGGAAGGAGGGTAGGATGGGTTGTCACCCTTTAAAAATATGTGAGAAATCCTAGCATACGTATGGAAAAATGTGAATCCAGACTGACTGTAACTGTGTGCTTTGTGAGTAGACTCGTGTGAGCTAAGGAGATGTTTTTGCTGCTCTCTTTTGCTGTTTATTCTAGTCTAGAAATAAGACTGAAGAATAGCAAGCTGTATTTAGATTGGAAACTGGAGAGCTCCAGTGTGGGGTAACAAGCAAGATCTTGCCTTGTTCTTCTGATGATGTTCACCTGAGAGCTCTTCATGGTAGTTAGGCTTCCTAGACGTTCACATGTTTTTGATTGCTTGGGTCTTTGTGTTTCCAGCTGTCATTCTGTATGTCAAAAATGAGGAGGGGTCACCAGGTGTGAGGAGCTAATGTCATAGAATGATAGAATCATAGAGGTTGGAAAAGACCTCTAACATCATCAAGACCAACTGTCAATTCATCACCATCAAGTTGCTATAGACCTTCCTATTTGTTGGGCGCCTTGGTTTCTTGGGAAGCCTGGGAACAACTGAGCTGGTTTGGGTGTCTCTTGGTAGGCCTGTGCATAGCAGTAGTGTTTTCAAAGATCAAGTGTTGCTCACAGATGTTTTAGATCAACACTTAAACCAGTGGTTTTTCATGTTTGTGAGTATCTTGCTATTCTTCTTCAAACAAACCATTTAATTGCAGAACTGAGATTCAACTCTCTGCATTACAGTCCCCTTAACAAGACCAAACAGTGCTTTCAAACATCAGGTTCTCTGCAAAGCATTGGGCTAAGTGTGCCACAGCAGCCTGCCTTTTTTATAAAGTGAGAACCTATCCCAAATGTGAAAGGAACAAAACCCTTTGGTACAGAAAATAACTCCCTCTTGATGGCAGGAGAGCTGTGGTGAGACCAGTGGGGTGAGCAGTGGGGAGAGACATTGTATGGCATGAATTCCATGTATATTTACATAAAAAGCTACATAAAAAGGGGACATCAGGAGTTTAGGGTAAGGATTGATCAACTTTTCACAGTTCAAAAAGATGAGGGATATTTGGTATGGTGGTGTAGAATGGGATAAGTGATTTCTTTTTCACTTGGTCTTGGTATGCCCTCGGTTTGTGGATATTTTCCTTTTTTTTCCCCAGAAGGCTGTAACGTTAGAACCATAGTAACATCTGTGTATGTGGGAATATAGGACATCAGTACAAAAAAAAGCTAATTAGTTTATTTACCCAGAGTACCAATGGGCGGAAGTTTTAGCATGGAAGTATGCTGGTTTTACCACAGAGTATTATATATAACAGTAACTTATTAGGAATTCAGATCTTCATATGTTGCATCTTGAGCTCAATTTATTGAGCTGAAAGCTGAGCACACTGATTAAGAAGACAAAGATCTTCAGAGGTGCTGGGCAATGGGCAGGGCTGATTGCAGTTGCCCTAACTGTGGGTATTTGTGCCTTTGCAAATTGGATCTTCATGTAGATGTCACCAAATGGACTTAATAAACTCACAGCAATCAAGAGTGAGAACTGTAGCCCTTCTGCATGAGCCCAGTGCTGAAGCTGATGGTAAATTAAGAAAGTGCTAATATGTGGTGAAGGGTACTTGTAGGAGGCAGCAGGCTGCAGAAATAGAGGAGCTCTGGGAGCCGCCAGTTCTGTCCTGTGCTTGAGCCACAGGTCTGTGAACGTTTACAGTTTTGCAGCTTGACTTCTTTAGCAGAGAAAGCCGCAGCGATTTCTGATGCCGCACCGCCGGTCCCTGGTGCGCGGCTGCTTTGCAGTGTGTAAATCTCCGAGGCACCTCAGCATAAAACACACACGAACCTCTCTGCTAAAGCTGACGGAGGTTTTATGTCCTGCAGTGAAGAGCAGTGATTTAAAATAGCTCCTAGCTCTGCCCCCGCTTCGGAAGGGGCCTTCACGGTCCTCCTCTGGAGAGCAGAGGCCGTGTCAGCACTAACAGCAGCCGGTTATTTTTGCACAGTCCCCGCAGCCTTCCTGCCATCCCTTCCAAAGTGTCACCAGCACCGCCGAGGTCACATCTGGAGCAGCGGGTTCGCGAACCCTGCCTGGAATGGGACGGCTCCGTGCTGCTCCACAGACGGCCCCGTGCAGGGAAGTCCCGGCTGGATGGCGATCCCACAGGGGCTGGTGGCTGCGGGCAGCTTCCTGCCGCGCCGTGTTTATCTAAGAAAGGGGAAGGCGAGTGGTTTCGAGGAGGAGTCGCCTCGGATTCTTGCGGGCTTTGATGTCTCCTCGGATTCAGACAGCAGCACGTCTTCCTATAGACCCGGCTGGAGGCAATCCCACCCGTCCCACGTGAAGATGTGGGGGTGAGAGACCCCTGGGGAGCCTCTGCGTGTCCTTGGGAAAAGTGCCACGGCTGTAGAAAAAACACAAACGGTTGCTGCTGTGACTTCCTGGAGAGAAACGGGAACGTATTTTGGTCTCAGCAGAAGTGAGCATGATATACTGGCACTTTTGACATGCAGACATGCAAAACAGAGAGAGAAAATTTCTAGGCAACAATTTGTGTGTTTTTTTACTTTTTTTTTTTGTTTGTTTGTTTGGAAGGAAGGAAAATATCCTGAAATGTTGGTGCACAGATGGATTTCCTGAGGTATGCGAAGAATGGTCTTTGCACCCTGGATATAGCACTTTGTGAGCAGACTGGATCTTATCTGCCATCCACCCTCACTGCTGATCGTGTCCAGATCCCTCCCAGCTGGGAACTCCTCTTGAAGGAGACAACGGAGATCTCTTCCCGTTCCCTGGGTTCTTGTAATGTTGGAAGAAACAACACTGTGCTGCAAGTGGTCCATCCTCAGCACTGTGGCATGATTGCAGTCAACACCATTCCTGCTGTTATCTGGGGGAGCTCAGTCTGTGTAGGGCTTTTCCCTTCTCTTTGCATTTTGCCAACTTTTCTTGCAGAATGGCCCCGAAGTGCAACCTTTCCTGCCCATATACAGAAGTAAAATTCACCAGCTGCTCACCCAGCTCTTCTGCAGTCCTGTTCTGCATGCTTGCAGTATCAGTCTGGGTCTGTCTCTGTTTTGAAAAATTGGGAAGAAAAAGTAATTTCCTTGTGCTGTGTCTACATAGAGCCCTCTTTGCATCCATTTTTGATGACAGAATATCCCTTCCTGCTCTGAATGGTGATAACACTCTCCACTCCCCGTGTATTATTTCTACAACTTTTCTTCCCTGCTGGAAAGAGCTTTCTGAAAACATCTGCTGACCTTCTTCCTCCTCCTTGAACTCACCTCTGCTCTGAGATGTCTGTCTGTAGAAATGATGGCAACATTTAGACTGCGTGTCCCAGCACTTCACACCGACCTACATCCTCCTGTTGTTTTCCCATGCTATCCACCACTGCCCATCTGCTATCTCTTTGTATGTCCTTGGGGCTGGATCTTGGTAAATTAGTTTTTCACTCTGTGTTCACTGTCTGCACGGTAGACCTGTAGGCACTGTGTTAAGATAAATAATAGGGATCTATCTTTGAGAAATATTACTCCTTCATGTGTGCAAAGTGCTGTGCAGAAGGGGTCTGGCTTGGCTGCAGGAAGCTCGTTAGGGAACCTAATGAGAGCAGCCAGCCCATGGTGCGGAAACACAAGCAAGAGCTCAGCTCCTTTTAGGAGCTGCTTTCAGTTGCTCCTGCTTCAGCCTGGAGATACTGCAAGTACGAACACCCCTGAAGGTCATCAGCAGGCAACGGTGCTTTCAGGGGCTCTTTTAACATTTTCTTATCCTGGTTAAACATGCTCCTCCTTCCCCAAATCTTATGATCTTCCACCGTTAGCACACGCGACCATTGGCACGTTCTTTCTGCAAGACTTCCATGGGAACCTTTCCAAGGAGGACTTCTTTCACAGCCCCTCTCAACCCACAGGGGAGGTGACCAGACCCGTCACGTTTTCCATCAGTGACCTGGGAACTGCTCTCCTCCTTCCTCCCACCCCACCTCCTCCGTGCTACCGACGCGTCTCCATGCTGCGGATGGAGGGACCGCATCCCTGCCTTCCTCCTTTCCCAGCTGCGTTGCTATTGAGTCTATGATCTCACCCACGAGCATGGCAGGACGGCTGGGAACAGCTGGAGCCTTGTGGTCCCGCGATCCTCGCAGGAATTTCTGCATCCTGGAGGAGTGGGAGCTTCCCGCGGGAGAAGCGTTTGCACTGAGCGCTGTCCCGTGAGAACAGCACTGCTGCTGGGGTTTGCAGAGGCACGCAGCCGTTATCTGAAGCTACAGAGCTGCATCTGTAGCAGTGGTTCCTAAAATTAGCAGGCTGCTTTGGGGCTGTGTGGCTGACGAATGTTTAGGGACTTCTAGAAGAAATCACCTGGGGTGTGCACGCATACTCTTTAAGCTACAGAAGAGTGTGCTCTTGGCACAATCATATTTTTTTTCTGATTATTATAATCATTATACACTGAAACGTTCTGTACAGCAGTCGTAAAACACACTGGCTAACAGCAGATGCCTGAGAGAGAAGGATTTTTACTTCTTTTTTTAAGTTCAGTTGCTGAAAAATGACTGGGAAAAAAAAAAAAAAAAAAGCATTATGGGTTTTCCAGATTTTTTCCTCAGTAATTGTGGTATCTAATGTGTTTTTTTGATTCCAGGCTAAAAGATGATGGTTTTGAGCTGTAGGTCCTGCAAGCACAACTTTGGCTCTGCTCACCTCCTCACACATCATCATGGGTAACGCAGGCTCTGCCCCTGGTTACCCCTGCGCTGCCCTGTTTCCTTCAATTGCTTTGCAAGGGCGAGTGGAGCTGCCTAAATTGTTGTGCTGATTATGTGCAAGAGAGAACAGGATCCAGCTCCCTCTCTCTGGGCTGCATTGGTTTTTTGTAGGGATAGAGAGAGAAGAAGGAGAAAATCACAACGTTGTGAAATTGCTGAGCTCAGAGTTTCTGTCTCAGAACGTGCCCTGGGGAGGAGCAGTGGGATGGAGGGGGAACTTTCAGAATCACTCGCCTGCTGTGGTGAGAGCTCGTGGAGAGCTGCGGGCCACTGCAGAGCACGTGGAGGATTGTCCTCAGGGATTTCCAGCGGTGTGCAGATGTGAGAATAGCAATCATTGCCCAGCTGGTGGGAGTTCAACTGCTTGGTGAATGATTTGCGCTGCTCTGGACCCAGTTTCTGCTCTCCAAACAAAACCTCCACCTGACCCCGCTGCCAGAACTGACTTGAGGGCAGGTTGGTTTGGGCCCAAATTTTGGCTGCAGAAACACTAAAAAAGCCTTTTCCACCAGTGTGTACCTGGGTGTTCATAGATGCAATGGGATGATGACTCACTGCTCCTTGCCAGGTGATTTCACAACACAGGTCCTCCCTGCAAACGGTGACTCTTCATTATCATTAGAATCGAGGAGGGCTTAAACTCTGCTCCTGCTAATGTAGATGAGTGCCCAAGAGCGGAGATGCTTTGCTCCAGCTCATCTGGAACCTCTTACAGCTCTAGAATTGGTCTGAAAAGTCATAGGATAAAACTTTCTAATGCAGTTCCTGGAGTTTCTGCTGTCCGGTTGGATTGATGGTATCTCAGGTCTCCTTGGGACTAGTCCTCATTTCCTTGCTTGGCCCTGACAGGAGACAGGAAGCACAGGAAATGAGAAATAATTAAATCATTTCTTTAAGATTGTTTTGTCTTGGATCTAACTTGAAGGATGGGTAAAGGCTTGGGACAAGTCTGAGGCTCATGTTTCCTCGAAGAGTTTCTCTATCTCCTGGAACGCTACAGAATTTCATTAATAATTATAACCCTAGGTGTTGTGGAGCAGAACGAGGGCTGACGTGATGATCTGCTTGTAGGTGATAACCTAAGCCCGATCCATTCGATCCTCCAGGATGTTGAGATGTCATAATAACCTGAGTGGCTTTGGGTATTTTGTCAGTTGTAGTTATATTAGGAGGAGAACGGAAATTCATCAACCATCAATACCCAGTGGTGATAAGGGCAAGAACTGACCGGAACGTGACACTGACTGAGTGCTTTGTTACGGGGTTACTGTGGTTCTCAGATTGTCTTTACTATGTGTTTGTGCTCTGTTTTGTTGCCTTTGGGAAAGAAGGGACCAGGCAGCTGGACTTGCTTTTATTTACTATGCTTCGCTATAGCCAGAGGCTCTTTGGCTTCTATGCTATAGAAATAAACCTAGCCTATTATTATTATTTATTTTTACTAGTTATTAAGAACTTTCACTGGGGAGTTGGACCTCACTCTGGGAAATGCCAGACTTGGAACCAGTATATTCCACTTGCTCCCATGGTTCTAGTCTCATCCATTGCTCTTCCTGCATCAGTCTCATCCATCGCTCTTTGACATGAGGGGACCATTTCTCCTGGAAAAACACCCTGCTGTTTCCAACTGGTTCCCTGGCTCCTGCTGGAGCTTCACATGGGGCTGGCAGAGGGGTTGTCTGGGCTTTCTTGTGAAGACATTTGGAAACAAAGTGTTTGTCTTGAAGAAGTTATTCTGTAATGTGCGGCATATCGGGTTCACTTCCAAGATTCTTTGAAATCAAGGCACTTCCTGTTATTTCAAAGCATAACCAGGCCGACACTTGGATGAGGCTTGCATTATTGTTAATGGCAGCCAGTCTCAGACGTTCAGATTTTATTGTGCCAACAGTTTATGGATGGGTATTCATGTCACTGGTGAAGAAGTGAATGAAACTCAATACTCCCCGCAGGGAGCTTGCTGGAGCTGCTGGAAGCCTTCTGCACTTGGAGGAGCAGTGTTTGGGTTTCTATTGCTAAGTAACAAAAGGACAGGGATAAAAACAGCTCCTGCACGGCACCCTCCTCCCAGATCTCCATACACCTACATGGGGAGCTGAGCTCTGAAGCCTCTTTATGCAAACTGGAAGAGACTGAGTTTCTCTGGGAGAATTTATCCCATGTGTCACACACTCAGAGGGTGGAGGCGGAGGAACTTGAGGGGAAGTTTTGTTTTCCTTTACCATCTCTGCTGTTTGTAAGGACTCCTCCTGCGATGCTCCCAAAATCTGTCACTGACTGAGCAGTGGGAACAAAGATGTGGGAAGTCACTGCAATGGCATCCTTGCTTCAAAAGCTCTTTGGAAAATAAGCTCAGATGTAAGGAAGATGGACTGAAGTCTCCTGAGACAAGAAGAGGAGAATAACTGTGAAGAAGCAGATGTCCATCAGGGAATGGATTTATTCTGAGCCATTTTTGTTGCTTGCTTGTATGGTGAGGTCAGCCATTTGTTTTTGGTTTTTTTTTTTTTGTCTCTGCATATTTTACCTTTAACATGATCAGCATTACCAAAGTTGGCTGATACTAAAGGGAAAGTGGAAATAAGCAGCGATCCTTGTATTACATTGCAGCCTTCCTGATAGGAGGGAGTAACTGCTGCTTGCAAGTGGCTTCTCAGATCTGTTTGAGTGAATCAGTTGCACCAGAACATATCTTTTTTTTTTTTTTTTGACTCATGAGACACCTTACAAGTTTGCTTGAAATAAGGATGGCTGAAAATTTCCTTTCTCTCACTTGGAAGACTCAGGGAATTTTAGTAGGTGGCCTGGCCATACAGTAAGTGGACATTAAGATCCTGTAGGACATCCACTGCCATCAGCACCAAGGACACCAGCAGTGAATAGGACTCTTGGCCAATGGAATTGTCTCCAAGTTGCCAATACTATTAAAATACCATGTTCTGTAGCTCTGACTGCAGTTCATTTGTCATCTGCTCTAATTCATGCCAAAAGGCTCTTTATTATTCATCTGAGTGGCTAGAAACGTTCATGATGAGATGCAGTTATTGCTGTTAATAAATAATAATAATAATAAAGATTTGGAATTGCAATCAATCGCATCGCTTCCACAGCTTGTCAACGTAAAGAATGAGACCTAAAAGCTCATCATCTAAATTGTAGTCAGATGCCTAAGACTTGTGGTAATTAGGCAAAGATGTAAGGAGTATGTACTAATTTCATAGAATTGTGGAATCATAGGGTGGTTTGAGTTGGGAGGGACCCTTGAAAGCCATCTGGTCCAAATCCCCTGTGATGAGCAGGGACACCTACAGCTCCATCAGGAGCTCAGAGCCCCATCCAGACTGACCTTGAATGAAGTATTTATGGCCAAGCATTTTTCATTTGTAATATGAAGATGGATTGAAAGTAGCGTCAGTTATTGATGGATAAGTTTGGTCTGTTCAGTTCTTCTAACTTCTGAGTATTTCTTGTTATTACTGCGATCCTTGCCTTTTCTTTGGTCTGCTCATGGTGCCGCTTGCTGCTCTCCAGTGATGTTGCAAGCAGGTTATTTCCAGGACATAACATAAGCTGAATTAACTGTGGATGTTGATCTGGCTCTCAGCTTTCTCTTGTCCCACTTAGTGAAGCATGGTTTTCAAATGGCCCATTGAGATCTGCAGCACTGCCTGCCCCGTCGTGCTCCCACTGCAGAGGAGCAAATAATCACCCAAGGAATGGGGCACAGGGGATCCCGGCTCACAGCGCCTCGCTCCACAGCCACTGCAGAACAATGCAGCTAAATTTCCCTTGTGTGGTGTTTGTCTTAATTACTGTTTTTCATAATGTGCAGAAATCTGCCTTTTTTAACCCAATGGTGTTTTAGTCTACGAACGTGCCGTGTGGCTTCTTTTTTTTTTTCCTCTAGTTTTTCCCTCTTTTTCTTTATTTCTTAATGAAGAAGGAAGCAACCTCATTAGGCACCATTTTTATAAGTTGTACTATAAAGGAATTAGCTTTCAGGATGAGCATAAAATATATTTTCTATGTTAAAGACCTTACGGTTGGCTGCTATGCTATAGATTCATTATAGAAGCAGTAGATGGCATTTTCTTTCCCTGCTTGCCTACCCTTAATTCTGGTGACCGTAGATGGAACGGCTCTATCTGAGGTCCAGTGATGTTGAAAAGCAGAGCAATCACTTGCAGAAGTTTAAGCAATTAATGGATGACACAAAATAAACACAGATTTGGACAAAAAAACATGAAAAATTTTCCACCCCAACTTTCTGTCAATCATAGAATCACAGAATGGCCTGGGTTGAAAAGGACCACAGTGATCATCTGGTTTCAACCCCCCTGCTATGTGCAGGGTCACCAACCACCAGACCAGACTGCCCAGAGCCACATCCAGGCTGAATGCCTCCAGGGTGTTCTGTCAAGTGTCAGTTGAGTTTGTTTCTCGAGGGATATGAAGAAAATCCACTCCTTAATAGTTCAAAACTAAACCATGTAGCAATGCAGAGTACTTAGGGGCAGCAGTGTTTTTTTTTTTTTTGGTGTACCTGTACCCCATAGATGTGTTCCATTGAGGTGCAGTTTGAATGGGATATTTATTCATTCCTAATAGGCTGGCAGACAAGAAGGCAGATGTGGTGACAGAAGAGAAAATGCATTTCTATAACCTAGACACATGGCTCAGTGGTTCCTCACTTTTTCCCATGGCAGGAAAAGTAAGATTTTTTCACCTTGATTTATGTTGGGTAACTGGGGGCAGTCTAATAGCAAGTCTCCTCTGCTGTGTCCTACTGACATGGTGTCTGGCAAAAAGGGTCAAAAATGGAGCAAGCAGAGCACTGTGAACCTCTCAGAATGAACAGACACCACACAGAGAGTGTGAGGAGGAGGCAGCCATGTCCAGCTAACAGGACATGATCTTCCAACCCAGCCCACGGCTGAGACCCACAGGTGTTGAGCATCCTCTGTATATCCCAGTCAGACCAGGAGGGGATGGAAAACCAAAGAAAATTCATCCAGAAATGGAATTAAAGAACCACAGAAACATTTGAGTTGGAAGGGACCTTTGAAGGTCATCTAGTTCAGCTCCCCTGCAATGAACAGGGACATCTGCAGCCAGATCAGGTTGCTCAATCAGTGGTATAGAAAAAAAAAATCTGCCTGAAATAAATGTGGAGCTACCAAGATATGATGGTATCCAGTGAAAAATGAGGTGTCACATACCTTCCATCCAAAATGGATGGTTCTTTGCGCAAGCATGAAAAGATACACCATCAAAATTAATGTTTATACACCCCAGAAGCCAAATTCTCGCCTAGAATCTTTGAGTGTTTACAGATATGTTGAGATAAGCTCTAGAGTTTGGTGGCAGCTTCAGAATAGAGACCCTCTCTCAGGAGCCAGTGACAATTCAAGAAGTGTAGTGGGAGGAATGTGTTACTACATGCTTATATTGGATGCATCCTTTCAACATACTCAGTACAGTTTTAAATAATTCATGAGTTGTAATTTAATCCAACAGAATTCAAGAATTTAATGATATGTTTAGGACTGTGAAGTGGTACAGAGCATCACAGGCTTAAAAAAAAAATATGGGCATTGCAGGGATTGAGTTGGTGCTGAGAAATGAAGTCCTGGAGCAAGGCCATCAAACACAGTTCTTCCTCCTTGACATGGAAAGTGACAGAAGGACGAGAAGGCAGCCTGTAATTAAAACAGCCATGGCACTGACAAGCACTCATAGCACTTAGGAAAATAGTGGCAGAAAGAGCTGCTTTGGGAACAAGGAGTATCCGTGTCAGTACTTAGAGTCAGAGTGGTTAATGTCAGATTATCTGGACATTGTTTGATTCCGATGGGGGTGGTGGAGGAAAAAATGGAACTGGGAGAGGTTATCTACAGGGACTTCCAGGCTGGATTTTCTCTATGAATACTTTATGGGCTGTATGAGTTGGTTGTGGTGTTTGTTTGTTTTTTTTTAAATCTGATGGTTTTTTCTATTTGTGTTTGATCTTCAGTAAGGAAAGGAGGTGTTGGAGCAACACTCTGTGTGTGTACCTCACCCCAACCTGCCTGACTGAGCTGAGACAATGCTCCAGCATTGCCATCATGCAGCACTGTGTCTTGGAACGACGCATAGGGAAGTCTTAGAAATGGGCACATAGAAGTGGGAGGTGAATGTGGTTTTTTGTAATGCTGCCATCATATCCTTGTAGTTACAAAACTAATTACTGCTGTTTTTTTAGTCTCTTTCTTTCATCTTTTGCTATGGGTTGGGATGAGGTGCTCAGGTTCCATGTGTTCTGCAGTAACTGTCTGACTTCTGCACGTTCTGAAGATGCTCCACACATGGCCCAATCACTAAATAAGAAGCAAGAAACTATGGAAGTTGTTTCACTACCTCTGCTCTTAATGGGCTTAATTGGACTTAATGGAAAGGAAGCCCAGAAGGAACAGATTATCCCATGCATGCAATCAGTGCTACTCCACATTTCTCCATGCTGGGTGCCTAAAGATGGCCACTTTGCATGGATGATGCACGCACCATGCAGTGAATACTTTCACCTTGCAGTAAGGGCACTTTCATTTTTCAGTCTGGTTTCATTTCTAAATGCATTTCAGTAATGAAAGTCCGGGTTGTCAGCTTGTTTAAAGCAGTGCAGTATTATTTACACTGATTCTTTTTTTTCCCCCCTGAAATAGTTGTGTTTTTAGAGCAGCTTGGAATGACAATTAAGTGATTAGAGTGTAGAGAGGATGAAGCTGTATAACAGCAGATAGAACCGTAATGAGTATAACTGTAATTTTACTTCTAATAGAGTAGAAAAGGTCTGATGCCAGAACCCAAAATTAAATCAGGCTTTCACTCAAGCATAAAACTCAGAGGAGTAATAACACACTGCTCCGTTTTTGCAGTTCTGTATCCATATACAACATTGGCTGGTGCTGGGCTCTCTCTGTGATGGATTAATTGAACTGAAGGAGATCCCATGGTTGTGTTGGGTGTATCACACTGCCCAAAGATCTGTGCCAGGTTGGGGTGGTGGGGCTGCCCCCCTGGTGCAGACCAGCTCACAAGGGCACAAATCCTCTTGTTCCTTCTCAGCCAAAATAGGCTCTGCTGGCTGAAGGATTTGCTTTTGCTGATGGAGAAATGCCTTTAAAAGGCATTCTGTGTTCAGTGTTTTTATGCTAGTAAAAGCTCCTTGTGTGGATCTGGGTTGTTCACGCATATTTTCTGTGTTGCTTTCAAACTCTGGCTGTTTGTCGGCCCTTGGAGACCACTGTGTGTGTTACGGAGGTGTCAAAATGTGTGTCAGCTCCTCCAGTGGATTTGCAGCAAGGAGCTGTACCCAGTGAGAGGTGCTGCAAAGCCTGAACACATGGGAGGTGTTACACCGCTTAAATCCATGCCATACTTCTGTGCAGGGTAAACCTACTTGAGAATGCTCCCCATCCTTTTTTATATTTAGCCTAAATTTTCTATTTTGTGTTTTCACTCTGCAGTTCATGGGATTCTTTTGGGACTTTGATGAACTGAAAAGGTGGACCTATGTGAACCCAATGAGGTTCAACAAAGCTAAGAGCAAGGTTTTGCACTTGGGTCAAGATAATCCCAGGTGTCTACACAGACTGGGAGAATCCCTTGAGAAGGACCTGGAGGTCCTCAAAGATGAGGATGCCCCACCCCTGGAGGTGCTCAAGGCCAGATTGGTGGGACCCTGGGCAATCTGATCTAGTACTTGACCCCGTGGTTGGCAGCCCTGCCTGCTGCGGGGTGGTTGGAACATGATGATCCTTGGGGTCCCTTCCAACCCCAGTCCTTCTATGATTCTATGATAACCATCCATAGTAAAGAAATGTCTCCTCATCCAGGCCATTGCACACATCTCTCCAGGTGATTAGCCTGTCCCTACCCCTTACATTTATCTAGAGTTTTGTATGTTGTTTGAACCATTCACTTTTTGCACGTTTTCCTCCCAAATTCATCTTTACATCAGCAAGGAGGTTACTTCCCTCTCGTCTTTTTTTTTTCTGGTTTGCTTATGTCATTCCAACTGTGAAACACAAAAACCTGAACACGGAGTTCCAGATGCGGTCAGTTGTGGATATATTTCCTTTGACTTGATGTTCCTGCACTGACCTCCCCATGTCCTGGTGGTCTGGCTGCCATGTCACAGTGCAGAGCTATAGGAAGAGACTCCTGTGGCTTCTTTTTCCGTGATATATGGGCTCTGCCAGTGTTCATTTTTGTAGGCAAACTGAAGGATCATTGATCTGCCTTTGGAGGGTGCCCACCCATGGTGCTTGCGTTGCTTCTGAAGCAGCTGACATGTCCCACACTACCCAGTGCCACCAAGGTTGTGCACACAAAGCCATGATCACAAGGGGTGCAGTGTGGGGATACACCCATTTTATTGTTTCCCATTCAAAGAAATGTGGAAAAATGCCCTAGGTAAAATCCAAGCTGTGAAGACCCACCAGGGATGTTATAAAAAGCAGACAGGGTAACTTCAGCTGGAGTTGCCCTGTGTCATCTTTGCTTTCTTAATTTTCTTTTGCAATGCCATAGAATTCCTACTCCTACTATCTACGCTCAGATTCCTGCAGAGAGGAAACGAGTGGTGTGCATTTATTTCTGAAGCTGTCTTTAGAGTTTCTCCTCCATGTATGTTTTGGTGACCAGCATTGCTGAGGAGCCAATGGGCATTTTGCTTGCTAGGAGAGCAGCCCTGCCAAGGAGCTTCCATCCAAGCAATCGTGCTGTCTTTGACATATGCTTGTATCCACATGAATTGTGTGCTGGTCCTTCATAGAATGGAAATCATAGAATCCTATGATTCTATGGAATCATAGAATCATAGAATCATTAAGGTTGGAAAAGATCTCTACGATCATCAAGTCCAACCATCCAACTACCACCAATATTGCCTACTGCACCATGTCCCTAAGCATCACCAATGGCTAATCTTGGGGGTTGCCATGCGGGAAAGCTGGTGGGTCTTCGATCATTTCTGTATTTCCCATACAGATAGGATGATCATAAGGAACACCTTCCCTTTTAGGGGCACTGCATATTGGTGAGACTGAAAGTCTTACATGCAAAATACTTTAAAATACTTCGGAAAAGTATGGTCTTCTTTTGATGTGACTTGACACTGAAATAACAATATTTTGTGTTCATCTAACTTAACCTATTCAATTCTCTAAGCAGGATTAGTCAGTGCTGGTAAATGTTAAAAACAGCAGCAAGTAATCCATGACAGGTACATCCCCTGATGAAGGCAAATGGAGATTCAGTCTGATAACATTGCATTTGTCTTCAGTGCCTTACAACTATTTCACAAAGATATTTACTGATAAATGACACACAGTTTTTGTGCTCCTCCAGACCCTCATCGTGGGTGAGACGTGAATACAAAATTTCAGTAAGCCTGGTGCGCAGAATGAGACCACAGAGGTTTCTGTGAAGAAGTTCCCACTTTATGTACTGAAATTGAATCTACAAAAATGAGTTATTGTCCCTTGTGTTTGTGTCAGCATTCACTGCTTGGTCATGAGATATATTACAGAGTCTGGGGATTGGCAAGGGCTGTTTGTAAAAGATAATTACTGGGAGATTTCTGTGCCAGATGCCCCCATATCCGTACCCTGTCCTGCTGCATCGCTCTTCAGAAATTTCAGTTGATCTTGGTGCAATATTCCTGTCTGATACATCAGGATACTGTAAGGTTGCTACGATGCTTTTAGGAACCTGGAAATGACATTGTCTAATCTGGATTTTGTAAAGAAATACTTTTGTTTGTTCTGCTGTTGCTTGGGTTGAGTTGAGGGAGATTTCCTATAACTGTCTGGCCTTCAGGACACACCTGTGAAGGGTTCCCTCCTCCCTCTATAGGGTGTGCAATGGGTAAGGATAAGTATTTATGCTGCACGTGGAGATTTAGAGAGGGTATTGCTGGCATCACCATGGGAGAAGTGCTCTGATTGTCCAGTGGGGAGCTGTGATAAAGGCAATAAACATCCTGGTAATTAGTGACATTATAATAGCTATGCATTTATCAGCAATCTGTCACATTTTGCAGGTGGCGTAAGACATAAATTAGATCAGCTAATACCAGGGCAGACAGTCAGGGACTTCCGAAGGATTTAACTGAGCCAGATGAGTGGGCAGCCTGATGACAGATAAAATGGGCCATCAATAAAAGCAGAGGCCTAACACCAAAGGTAACAACTGGAGCTGCTCGGGTCACTTGACTGAGAATTAATTGCAGCAGCTCGGGAAAGGATCAGATATCTGATTCCTGTTACTGTGTACCAGAGATCTGAAAAGCAAACATGGGAGTTGAACAAACATCCAAACCGGCTGAGGAAATACTTGTTCCCTCGCTGCAAAATCAGCTGGGCTGTGCTGTACCACTGAGCTTAAAATGCTGGATACTGGCAAAGTCGGGGTGCCTAAGTCTGACTGGCAAATAACATCAGTTATTTGATGTGTTGAGGCAAAATGACATTGACAAAGACCTTCCAGGGCAAGGAGGGCTCCTGGTGGCTGCAGGAAGCAGGAGTGATTCAGCCCAGCTGTGTCTGGAGCAATGGGTCCCCCCAGAACCTTCCAACCACCAACACTTCCTTCCCCCTCTGCTCTCCAACCTTTGTCGTGTGGTTTTCAGCCACATGAAGACTTTTGGATGTAGCTCACAGCACTGAGGGAAAAAAATATGTATAGGAAAAAGAAGTGTCTGTGGCTAAAAAGGATAGCCAGATATTTGCAGCAGAAAATAGTAAAACCTAGACCTCCTAAAACTTGCAAAGGAATAAATACTTGATGGTTTTAGGTTTCAGCTAAGTTCAAGGGAATGAGTTAAGGCAAAATTTGATGTAGTTTGGTGTTACCCCAACTCCTGACAGCTGCTGGGGCCGCCTGCTCTCTGTATGGGAGGCAGTGCCATGGCTGTGCCAGTCCCCTTTGCCCTGAGAAGTGTCTGTAGTGGTTGCAGGAAGCTCAACACGTGTGCATTTGCTGGCAGAGCACAGCAAATAAGCTTTCAAAAAATGCACGAAATAATGGAATTTTCATCCTTTCAGTGTGTCTGTTTCAAAGAGCTATTTCCAAATTAGTCTCTGAGCTCATAATGACCAGTTAGCCTCCTGGGTTTCAAATCATCTCAGCATTAGATTGGAGCCGTGGCACCATAGGAGGTTTAAGTTGCTAACTGCAGGATTATGAATTCCACAACGCTCTAGAAGGGAAGCACAGATTTGCTGACACAAACTCCAACTGTGGATATCAGAGGAATCCGGTTACAGCGCACGCAATGGAGCAGGAAGGTCCCTTGTCCAGGGTAAAATCTTCACGTGAAACGAGCTGTCATTGATTTGTTGTTCTGATGCAAATCATATGAGCGTATGAGATCCGCAGAGAAACCAGCTTCATATTGAAGCAATTATCTCCATAAACATATCACAGCCTCCAGTGCAGACAGATGGCGTTTGCAGCAGCCCCTGCGTTATGGCAGCCTCACCTGCCTTGTTCCTCCCCATTTGGTTCAGTATTTCTTTGTATCACCTTTCCTTCTCTGCTTCTCTGCTCCGTGAGATGTAGAAAAATGTCTGCACTGAAGGATGGCTCAGATAAACTGCAGGGCTAATTTCAGATTAAATCACATGTCACTTTTTATCCAGGGGAAGCCAGCCCTGATAGCATTAATGAGGCCAACAGAGGGACTGCTGGACACAAAGGGCTTACTTAGAGGTTTCCATGTGAGAGTGTAATTAAGGGTAGTGCAAGTACAAGGCTGATAAAGGTGCAATTTCATTTTTTAAATGGCAATGTGATTACCAGCGCAGTGACAGAAAGAAAGGAGGGGTGGGAGGAAGCCTGAAACACGAGTTGGAACAGAAGGATCAGGATTCCTGGGTCCCTTTTGTTGCTTTCCCATTAAATCACTGACTGGGTGAAGGAGGACATTGGCCACCCTTGGCCATTACAGCTACACTGAAAGAAGCAGTGAAGTTGGCCACCCTTGGCCATTAATTATGGGTACCCTGAATGAAGGAGGGCCATTGGCCACTTTTAGCCATTAATTACAGGTACCTTGAATGAAGTAGAACCATTGGCCACTCTTGGCCATTAATTATGGGTACCCTGAATAAAGCAGGACTGTTGGCCACTATTAGCCATTAATTATGGGTATCCTTGTATCTGTAAGGTTAAATGGTGAGAGCTGGCCAGGGCTGGAGGCTGTGTGTGCTCCTCAGACAGCAGCTCAGTCCTCCTGGCCACCTCACAAGAACCTTGCTATAAGGTCTGTTTGGTGGAATAGAAGTTACCTCTGTGCTTCCTAATGAATGAAATGAAATGGGACCAAGGACACATGCTTTCTCCCTGGGTAGGAGACAAAAAGGTCCATGCAGTGTGACCTTGCTTTAAAAGTTACTTGCTTGTGGGTAACTGCAGTGTAATTTCTTGGATGCACACTGTGCAGAACATACTGCTGTCACCATCTCTTCTCAGGGCCAGATTCGTGATCTTTGTGTATATTTTACTCCGTTTTAAATGGTAGTTGCCTTTTTTTTTTTCTTTATGAACACTTTATTTTTTTTAAGCCATACCTACATATTTAAGCACTTGAGCATACCTTGTACTTTGTGCTGCTGTTCCTATTCAGTTTCTCTCCAGAGCAAATGCGGTTTTCTCCCCATCCTGATTTGGAATAGACTTTATCAAATTCTAGAGAGTGGCTGACATTGCTGTGTGTCTTTGGGTCCCCTGTTACAATGCTCTGGAAGGTCTTATTTCCAAATGTGGATGTTCAGGGCTTTTGGAAGACCAGTCGTTTTTCATATTGGATGGAAAAAAAAAAGGTTACAAGAAGTACCACACAACAATTTGGCCTCTTTGGGAGCCAGCTTTGTGTTATGTTCTTCTTGTGCTGCACGTAAGGAAATTACAGACTCCATTTGCTAAGCTGCAGGAGGCTAAATGATTGGTCTCACTTGCAAATATTTTTCAAACCTGTATCATGTGGCCTTCCCTATGTGCAAATACGTGGACAGAAAATAAATGAATTTATAATGTGAAGGAAGGATGGCCGATTTGGGTAAATCCAAGTCATGATATTGTGCCAAAGATAAGAGCCTTGAGTCTGTGGTCTTTTAGAGTAAGTATGATATAGTTTTTACAAACAGTATTTTCTTGCATTGTGTCCATTCTGGGTGTCTCTTATTTTAGCAAGAGCTGTAGTGCAGGTCTCTTATTTTATGCCAGGTGCAGTGCAGCACAGTATTGTTTCCAATGGCTTTTGCTGTTGTCCCAGTGGGTGTGAAGGCTGTGTCACAAGAGGTCTATCTGGGATGTGCTCCTCAGTTCATTGCAGAGGATAGTGACAGTGTGCATATTTTAAATCACAGCTGAGAGAGAGAGATGATTCAGGCCATGGGTTGGACTGCGACATGTATTATTCAGACTGTTATGAGTGCTTTGTATTTGAGGATGGGGAAAATCAGGACATTTGGGTGATCCCGTGACTTGACCTCAGGCTTTGGGCTATTTGTCTGTACAGAGAAAGGCATAAAACATTAGAAACATGTTCCAGAAGAGGAAGAAGTCCTCTGGGCAAAAGATATTTTGTGTTTAGCCTAATTACCCAGAGCTAGCAAATGGTAAATGAGACCGGTGGTGTCAATAACATGTTAAATTAACCCAGGAAAGTTGTGACTACTGTTGAGGTGGGAATATTCTTTTTTTTTTTTTTTTTTTTTTTTTATATCATGACACCTGTTGCTCATAGGTACAAATCAAACGAAGAGTATGTGTATGTGCGAGGCCGTGGAAGAGGGAAGTATGTATGTGAGGAGTGTGGAATTCGCTGCAAGAAACCCAGCATGCTGAAGAAACACATTCGCACGCACACAGACGTCAGGCCATATGTCTGCAAGTACTGTAACTTTGCTTTTAAAACCAAAGGTAAGAGACAGTCAGCTCCTAGCTCCTTTACTCAGTGTATTGACTTCATGGGATGCTTGCAAAGGGGAAGGGAAGGCCTTCCCAGGGCTGGAAAACCCCATGAGGCAGAGGGAGGGGGATGAGGGAGTCCAAAATGGGCTGGAATTACCCAACAGCACAAGCCCTGAATCTGATGCGCGTCCCGAGTCTGCTCCATCCTCTTGGTGTTTCTTAAAGGAGAAAATTGAAAGCACAGTTTTGCTGCCAGGGATTTGTGAACAGAATCACCCCAGAATGAGGACGAGCTGCTGGGTCCCTGGGCAAGCACCTGGAGACTGGGATTGGGTGGCTTTGTATGCTCGTGCTCTCAAGATCGGTATTTGCGCTGCACATTTTCATCCTTGGCAGTTGCATGCAACTTCAGCATTTTCTGTATCATATGAGCAGACCTTTTCTCTAAAGACCTCCATCCCAGGTCATCTAGTCATTAGTGACCCACAGCCTCACTGCCTCCAGCTGTTCTTCGCAAGCAGCCTCCATCATTGCCTCAGACCTTGTGCAAGTAGAACATGTCAGAAACATGCAAAACAGCATGTGAAAAAAATGAAAGTCTTTTCCCATGGACTTTGGGGAAAGTTGTCAAAAGTTCCAGAAGGGCCCGAATCCTTTGACCTCTCCTAAGAGTCTGGCACCACGGCTTTCACAGTTCTGCTCTCCATCTTTAGTTGTATCGAGTCTTGCAATAAAGATGCTGAGTTTGGTGTCTCGCTCATAGCTCAACCTAAGTACAAGATGCCCATCTTCTCTAGCTCCATCCTTTCAAACCTCAGAAAACTACAGAGCTGGCAGAATTGATTTCTCAAGAACAGCATCTCAGAAACCCCCTACTACCCAAGAAAGAGGCACAGCAAAGACATGGGAGGAGGCTTGGGTGCTGCATAGGCTGTGTCATGCCTGCTGGCCCAGAAATGCCATTGGTGGCCATGTCTGTGCCTCAGTGCTAAACAAGTGATCCTGCCGCTGGGTGAGTCACTGGGGCCATGCCCGGGGCTGGAGGTTAAGTTGTTGGGGATTTCTGGGTAACAACGTGTTGGGAATCAGCAAATGTATGTGGGCATGGGGAAGTGATACCATATTTGAGGCCAAATTCTTGTCAGACACGAGCAGCAGATCCAAGCCATGGTTCTTCCTCTCCTTCCCCACCTGGAGCTCTCCCTGATCCATTTTCTTTCTCTTTCCCTCTTGCTTTGGTTCCTTTGTTCCAAGGTTTTCCTTTGAGAGGTGAATCCGTTCAACCTCTCCCATCACTTCACCTTGCTTTCCATCATGCTTCCGTTAGGCCTTTGTTCAGGGTGATGAATCCATCCTTTCCACCATCTCTCTTGCTGCTTTGCTCTCCACCTCTGCTGCCTTGAAGCACACCTGCAAATAGATGCTTGCCTCCAGAGGATTTCCCTTCTTCAGCTTACTGGGGAAGGTAGCATGGGAATGCTTCCTTCCAAAATCAGTTTGCTCTGGGATTTCAATGCAAAACTATCCATTTGCATATGGGTGCATGAGGGGGGGCAGAATTCACTGGGATGAGCGATTTTAGGACAAATGGTTGCATGATGGTAACTTGGAATTGCATGAATATGGCTCCTTGTTGAAGGGGGGGGAGGGGCTGACAGCCAGAGCCCTGCAGGCATGCCCATACTGCACATAACTTTGCAGCACTTGGATAAAATCTGTTTGCTTTGCTGATGGCAGCATAAGGACCTTTGAAAAATAAGGGGAAAAAAAAATCATCCTTGCGTGCTGATAACATCATCAATTAAAGCCCAGTTGCAGAATTGTTGCAGTTGGTGATGGTGCCTTAAACAGAGGTCTGGTTTGCAGAACTAGAGGTTTCACAGCTCGTTTTGCAGACGTCTAGAAGAAGTTGGTTGGGGCCCTGATTCATTAGGATCCCCCTTCCTGGTGGGCAGTTTTGCAACCACAGTTAATTGCAGAATGGAGAAGCTGGAGCTCTTGCTACCGGACTGCGCTTGCAAAAATATAAGCTGAGCTGAAACTCTTTTAGAAATCAGCTTCTCAGGGGTAATTTTAGCATTCGGTGTAAACTCAAGGGGAATATCTATGAGGCTGTCTTCATTTTGGCTGTGGTAGATCTCTCCAGCATGATCTAATGCTCAAAGTTCTCAACTAGGCTGGAAGCGGTTGAATGTTTTGGTTTTTTTTAATTATTATAATTTTAATGAGGATCCTTATCTGGTTAAAATGTGCCCCTCTCCCCCTTGAAATTCCATACTTACGTTCCAAGAGCTGGGAAAACTTTTTGTAAAGCAGCGAGCTTTCAGTATTTCCCCCTGTTCACTAATTATGCTGTTTGTCTGCTTTTTGTGCATCTCTTTCATTGCAAGCAAAGCTGTTCCTCCGAGTTACAGAGCTGCAGGGAAATGTTTTTTTTTTTATTATTATTATTATTTTAAAGCAATTCCATGAGATTATTTTATTTTATTTTATTTTTCCTGTTCACTCAGTTGATGGAAACAGCAGCCTTGGAAATTTGGTTTGTAATTTGGTTTGATTTTACATTTCTGGATGAGATATCAACATGCCTCTTTAATGAGGTGTCTCTACCTCCACTCCGTAGCAGTGCTCTCCTGTGAGGTTTGATGCTGTGGCCTCAGAGAGGTTGCTTAAAGCAGTTAAGCTGCTTCTTCATTCTTTCTTACCATGAGGAAGATGCAGTCCAGCAGTTTTCCCATTGGGAATGACAAAGAGCCTCCACCTGTCCCTGTGTCCCTGCCCTTTCCCTTCCATGGGTGACCAAGGTTGGGGCAATGCTGAATTTCCCACCCTGTGCACACACTGTCCTCTCCCACAGCCGTTGTTTGCTTTCAGACTCGCTGCACGTCTGGATTGCTTGACATTTCTTAAAATTTCTGGAAAAACCATGTGGAGCAGCAGACTGCATCCACGTCTTTGTGCAGAGGTCAGAACGGACAGAGAGCTCTGCGCTCATGTAAGGAGTGTTGGCTGGAGATCCCCGTTTGACAGTCTGCTCCACTCCCAGCTCCCAGACGCCAGACTTCTCCATGTCCTCAGCCATCGCCCTTAATAAATTAGCTCTCAGTTCCTTAAATCAGCACACGACAGGCACTGGGGTTATTGAACGTGCTAATGTATTGAATGCGTTACCCCTCAAGCCCTTAAAGGCCGGGTTATGGCTGCTCAGTTTATTATTATTACTGCTGTACAGACTCAGTGCTCTGCTAAGCTTCTCTGGAAACTCCAGAGCAGGTCCAACTGGCGGAATGTTCCAAAGAATTAACTCAGCTAAAGCAGGGCAGAGCCACGGCCACATTGCCAAGAATCCCTGCACTGATGCTGAGAACAGAGAAGGACCCATTGGTCCAAGCAGGAGGAGAAACACTGAGAAAAGGGCAAAAAATAAAAATAAATAATAAAAATAAAAGGAATGAAGGCTGAAAGTCAAATTCAAGTGAAATATTAGGCAGCTATTAAGCTTCCATGGGAAATGTGCTAATTTTCTTCATTTTGAAGCCCAGCCTTGGGACCCTTCTGGAAGATCAGTTAGCACAGGCTGATGACATGCTCCAGAAGATGGCTGATATTTCATAGCCTGTATCCACGCAGGATGGATGCTCAATTCTCTCCTTTAATCTTTTAAGTCAATATAAAAAGATAACAACGCCATTTAAAAGGAATTTGAACCTTTTGCCCAAGAAATGATCCAAGTTAAAGCATTTCTTCTTTGAGAGCCTCAATGGGGGACATCATAGAATCGTAGAATCATAGAATGGCTTGGGTTGGAAGGGACCTCAAGGATCACTAAGGATCAATACTAGACCAGGATGCCCAGGGCCCCATCCAACCTGGCCTTGAACACCTCCAAGGACGGGGCATCCACAGCCTCTCTGGGCAGTCATCTCCATACAGAGAACCTGTGCACTATTTAAGTCACACGTAAACCCTATTTGAAGGGTTTATCTGGGATGAGGAGCATTGCCTATTGCTTATCCTCTGGGTGTGAACATGTCTCACAGCAAAATGGGAGTTGCCAGTGACGGAGTAGCTGTTGCTCTCCTTCCATATTATTTTTAAAGGAAGGATATGAAAATAACTCAAGTCCTGGAAAGCAGTATTGGTGTCACAGAGTTGCCTTGGATGCCAAGGTCATGCTGTTGGGTATTTGTTGGAATTTATTGTTGTTAAATTGTTCACATTTAATAGGAGAAACAGAAAGCACGGTGTGCGTCCAATGTGGACAAGTTAATTTTTTCCACGAATCTTAATGCTTCCGTCCCCTGATTTTTATTTTAACTCCACCACCTTTAAAATATTATAATGGATGTTCTGAAGAATTAATTTCCCTCTTTTAATTTAAATGGAAAATCACTTCTAGTCCCTCCTAAGCTGCTTTTGGAACAGCGCAGTTTTAGCTTTCTCAAAACAACACAAGCATTTAAGCTGCTTTAAGTCCAGAATAAGACCTCACAACAGCAGAAGAGCTCAAGCAGCCAGCAGCACATAGTTGTATGCAGGCGTAAGAGAGAGCCCATCCCTGTGCTGCTTCAGTGCTCGGGATGGGGGGAGGCACCATTTGCACAGTTTCCCAAATTTATTTCGATATAATCAACGGATTTCAAATCTGGGAGCTCCTTCTGAACCTCAGTAAGGATCACCCACTTGCTTAGGATTGGGTTTGACTGTTCTGCAGCCTAAACCCTCTCTGCTGGTTTCCCTCTTGTTCCTTCAGATATGTTTCCAGCTGTTTCCAAGGAAGCAGTGTTATTATTATTATTTTGTTTTGAGTTAGGAACCAGCACTCAGCAAGGCAGCAAGTAGCTGAGTCTTCCCTTTTAGGTTCCGTGTCCAGCTCTCACTTGGGCAAAAGTGTTGATTTTACTGGAAATGTGCTGAAGGACATTTAATTAAAGGGTCCTAAAACACAAACAGTTGGAAGAACCCTGATAAGATAAATATTCTCCTCCTCCAAATATCTCCCAAGATGATAACTTTGCTTCTTGCTTTAAAGCAGCTTCCAGCTTTTAGCTTCCGTGAAATGATGCAAACGGAGCTCAGATGGGAGTCCACCCCCTGAGCCTCCCTTCCCATGAAGGCAAGCAGCTTTCCCAACGTTGTGGGACTCTGTGCTGGGAAATGCCCCCACCTGGGGGGCTGCCACAGACAGCTCTGCACCCTCACCTTTCCCATTTATGTGTGGGCATTTCCCAAAGTAACCCAGCAAGGATGAAAAAAGAGGGGAAGAGCAGAGTAGAAGGTAGTAGAAGGGGAAAACAAAGCAACACTTGCAATGAGCTGCACTTTGGGATTTGGCACACATTCACTTGCACAGGGATTTTTAGTGGTTTTTTTTCTTGTTTTAGTGTCGCTTTGCTCAAAGCATGACATCCCCCTGAATAACTCATGCTTTGCCCTGATAAATCCAGATGTACGTATCGCAGTGGATTTATGAGCTTGTCTGAGGATGTGCTTGGTGGACCCCAGCCATGCTTCCCACTGTTCCTGGGGTACCACAGCATAACCATCTCCCCCAGCTCCCACCGAGCTCTTGCTGGGGTTTATTTACTACGTGTGCCAACCAGTCAGATATTTTGCTGTAGCACTGAGCGAAAATGGGTCATTTTTGGCAGCGAGATGCAATGCGTTGTGATGGACAGGCAGCAGCAGGGTCTGATTGCAGCAGGCTGAGTCAGATTGTCTTTTTGGTAGTTCGGTCCAAAATTAAATTCCAGCTCCATGAGGTCAAAATTTTGAACTCCTTGGATACTCCTTGGCACAACAGCTTTTCATTTACAAAAAATGGCCATTCACTGGAACCAGAGGCATCCGTGAGAATGCACTTTTGTCCCACTGGGTTGCTTTGGGCCCGCAACAAAACTCCTGCTCCAAGTCAGAGAAAAAGCTCCGAGCCAACGTCTTCATCCTCACACCTGAGCGTCACACTGTGGGGCTAAGAGTATGTTGGCGTGAAGTTTTAAAATAATAAATCCCTCTTACTGCAACTAAATTATTAAACACCCTTTTGGAGCAAGAATCATATCCTCATCCTAGATGGGCGCCAGATACGTGAGGATGTAGAGTCAGCCTTTGTCCCTCTTTCTTGGTCTTTCCTGCTGGAGCCATTCCATTTCCTTTAAAAAAGGCTAAATAAATAATTAGTGGGCTTGGTAGGGGGATGATTGTGACACCCCTCTGAGCTGTGAGGGCATCACAGGTGCAGCTTATTTATTTATACTCACTGGAGCAGCACAAGAGGGGTTGGTAGAGGCTTCCCTACGTCCCACCCAGCTCTGGGACCAGGTTACTCTGTAATGCAGGAGACAACCTTTCATTTTTTTCTTTCCTTCCCATCTATTTTCATTTTCCCCTTCGACAGAGGTTCAGTGCTTCCCTGGTGGATAAGTAGGGTTAATAACTGTCTAATTAACCTGCCTGCAGTTTGGGAGTTAGGATTAGAGAGCTTTTCCCCAGCCGTGTGCCTGTGGGTTATCCCAGCTCAGGGCAGCAGGGAGCATCCCACATCCCATACCCCCCTTGCAGGGGCTGCTCTCCCCACCCCCAGCCCCAGGCAGCCTCATTAGTGTTCAGCAGGCTTGCTCATGATGCCCAAAGCTGGTGCACAGGATTTGGGAGTACCTGTGGCTCCTGCTCTGGGAGCTGAGAGCTTTTCCCTACTGCTGCTTTGCTGCGTGGCAGCCCACCAGAGCCATCCTGTGCAGTTGTAGGGATGTGCATCTGCATTGCTTCACTCCACACAGCTTCTCATGCATGTAGCCTTGAGTAAGTACTAGCATGGATCAAACTGCCCAGAAGCCAACCCCAGGCTCACTCCCCAGCCCAACAAACTGCTCCTCAGGGTGGAAATGGCATTTCCCAGCTGACTGCACTAATTACTTTTATCTAGTTGTATCCAGCTGTTCAGGCAGAGGCAGGCAAGGGTCGTTCCAGAGTGGGCTGCTTTTTGTCCCCATTGCTGGCATCTGGAGTGCTCATTTTGGTAGCACTGCTCTGCCCCAGGCACGTCCCAAAGCTGAGACATGAGAGGTGTTACCCACTGTGCTGCACTGGGGAGCGTCTTCCTTGTCCCTGCTTTCCTACAATTGTTCTCTGTTGCACCATCACTGACAGCAGTCCAGGACCTTTCTTCCCCCCTAAAACCAGTGCATATCTGTGGTGGCCTATCAGGTGTTTAGTCTTGCAACGTGGGATACCTGCACTGGATAGTGGCCTGGGAATATTCTGAGAATCTCCTTATCTGGTTCAGAGCCAAATTATTAATATGCTACTGATGAGCTTGCAAAAAAAAAAAAAAAAAAAAAGGTTTAAAAAAGCCATGTTGACCAAAATGTGTTTTCTGCTTGCTTTCAGGGAATCTGACTAAGCATATGAAGTCAAAAGCCCACAGCAAAAAATGTCAGGAGATGGGCGTGTTGGTATCTTCACTGGTGGATCTGGAAGCCGAAGAAGGTAAAATCCTTTACAGTCCCTTATATATGACTATTGCCTCTGAGAAAGGGTAGTTCAAGCACAAGATGTGGGGTGTTTTTGCTCCTTCCAGCTTTGCATGGGGCTGTAACCTCTCCCTGTGCTGCTGCAAGCTTGGCATTGTGGCTGATGGTTAAGAGATCAGTCCTGGTCCCCTCATTAGGATCTGGAGCTGCAGAGCTGAGTGTGAGCAGATGTTTGTGCTGCTGCCCTGATGGTCCTGCCAAGGAGATGCCCCTCTGCAATATGGAAAAGAGCTCCAGGGAAGGATGTTTCCATCCATTTGGAATGATAGAATCATTAAGGTTGGAAAAGATCACTAAGATCATCTAGTCCATTACCACCATGCCCACTAAACCCTGTTCCCAAGTGCCACATCTTTGAAGGTCCTGCCCATCTGGCTGGTTGGATGACCCCACAACACTCCAAATAACCAATGCAGACCCAGGGGACTCTGACTGATTGGAGCGAACCTGGGCAGTGTCTGCAGGTGCAGACAGAAGCAGGATGATCCAGCTCCACTGCCCCTCTACTGCATGCATCAATAAACCAGGATGGGGACAGCTGCTTCCCTCATCACCAGGTCATTGCTATGTGTAGAATAAAGGTGAGCCACCCTAAAATGACTAGGACGTTTCTCAGCAGATAAAAAGCTGGCAGAACCAAAATAACATGATGCTTTGACATTTAGTGGCATTATTCTGAATGCTTTACAAGATACTTTTACCCTGTCTCACCTGCTCATTTCTTTCATCCACGAACACAAAGTCTGTCCAAGGGTCTTTAACCCAGGAGCCTGTCCGTGCTGTGAAAAGCACACATGATTCTCTCATTTAGTAATTTCTCTCCAGCCTTATGGTGGGATATGCAGCTGAATTCCCCTGAAGTCATCCCAAAATGCAGCCTTGTAGGGAGGCTGGCCAACACTGGGCAGCAGCGAGGTGGCCATGAGCACTTCTGCCTCCTTCAGAAGCATTGAGGGAAAGGTGAGGAAGGTCTCCAGAAGAACATGGGGAAATCTCATGTGTCTTTTTGAGCCAGAAAAACAACTATTTTACCCCAGTTATTGGAGGCTGTGTTCTGACAGCTGCAAAGGGTCAGGCTATTCCCATTCTTTCCCTCCCATCTCACCCCAAACCATTCAGGTTCCGTAGTCCCTGGGATCTGGGGTTAACAATGGGTTAATGTGAGCTCCATAAGGCACGCAGCACCACGGTTATTTTTATAAAGTGAGCATCAGCTGAGCGAGTTCTGGAGACAGTGCTGGGAGCCAGGGAATGTTAACTCAGCAGGAACAACAAACAGAGCTTATCACCCCGCTCCCCTGCCGAGGTCGAGTCCATCCTAGGCTTTGTTGGGAAAGGGGCTGGTTCCTGGGATGTGGCACTGCCACACGCCTCCTGATCTGTAGGTAATTAAGAGTCATTAAGTGAGGTCCTGCAGTGGGAACTGCGTTGGCCCATGTGCTTTGTCCCCGCATTGTTAATTAAGCAGTCTTGGGGCCGTTTGCCTGCAGTCATCCCAAAGTAAGCCGCAAGTCCTACGACGACCCTAGTACAGGCAATTAATGCACCTCCCAAAAACTATCAAAGCATTGGCATCAGGGTGGTACGCTCAGCTTGCCAACCAGGATCTGTGGCTGGTACAGCACAGCTTCACCAGCCCAAGCCCCCTGTGTAGCAGCTCCTGGTGTAGCAGCACTGCATCCTTAGGTCTAATTCAGGTTGGATGGGGCCCTGGGCAGCCTGGTCTAGTATTAAATAGGGAGGTTGGTGGACCTGCTTGTGGCAGGGGGGTTGGAGATTCATGATCCTTGAGGTCCCTTCCAACCCAGACCATTCTGTGATTCTGTGATTCAGGCTGGATGCAGTCCTGGATGGCCATGGGATGAGGACATGGGAGAAACAAAGCGCCCCACTACACTTTCATTGGTATTTCCAGAGATTCCCACAGTGCCTTTCCCATCGTCTGTATCTCCTTTTCCCCCAGTTTACCTTCTTTAAGCCATCTCATTCATGCAGCCAACAGTGTGCTGCCGTGCTTCAAGGGGTAGTTCTCTTACTGCTGAAATTTCTGGGCTCTTGGCTTTGGCCCAATTCTTTGGAACAACCTCTTGGCTGGATTGAGACACAGTGTGCTTAGCTGTGGCCTTTCTGCAGGAAGACATGGCCAAAAGGGAACCTAGCTGGGGATTCCAGAGGAGCTGCCCTAAAGGAGAGCTTTTTGTCCTCCAGGACCCCCAGACCCTTCTCTGCAGGGCTGCTCTCAGTGAGTTCTTCTCCCAGTTCTTTTCCCAGTTCATAGAATAATAGAATGGCTTGAATTGGAAGGGACCTCAAAGATCATTTAGTTCCCTTTCTGAATTCTCCTGTTCTTCTCCAAGTTCTTTTCCCAGTTCTCGCAGTTATTCTCCCATCCAGGCAGAGAGAAGAGAAAAGAGGTGAAAGAGGAATGAACTTCCTGAAGTGCAGGAAAAATGAACAAGTCTTTTACAGTGAGGCACTGGAACAGGTTGCCCAGGGATGTGGTGGTAGCCCCATCACTGGAGGCTTGATCAGGCCCTGGGCAACCTGATGGAGCTGTGCATGTCCTTGTTCATTGCAGGGGAGTTGGACTAGGTGATTTTTAAAGGTCCCTTCCAACTCTAAGGATTCTCTCATTCTATAATTCTGAGTGTTGATTGCTTGAGCCTGAAAAGCAGCTGTTATTTTAAACCTTTCCATTATAGTCAATTAGAACTAATGAATCAGTCAGTGGAGTGTGACTTTTGGAAACCTGAAGATCAGAAGTCCTATTTCAGTTCTGAGGACAGAGCTGTAGGGGCTCACTGTGCGAGTTGGGTGGATGCTTTGTTCCTTGTTTCATTCAACCATTCCCCTCTGGCTCACCAAGGGAAAATGGCAAACAGGGTCAGATGAGGAGGATGCTGCTCTCAGCCTTTGGCCTCTTTCATAGAAAAGGGGTGTAAAGCTGAGAGCTCAACAGAAAGGCTGGAACCACCCGCTTGAGGATGTGATTTTTGGCCATCATCAAATCATTGGTCCCCAGTGGCACACGGATACCAGTGAGGAGATGTGCTGTGGAGGGATGGGAGCCCACAAGCTCCAGGACAGGGCTCCTCGCCTTGTTGCTGTTGGCTGCACAGCAGCTTGCTGGAATGCATTGCACTGTCTGGACTTCATTGCATTATGCAAGAAACCCGTGTAATTTTAGAATTACAAAAAATATACAGTCCCCGTTTCCTCCCATTGATGGAGACCATTCGTGTTTGTGTAAAGGGGACCGTCTGCCAGGGAGGAATGCAGAAAGGTGAAAGCAGAAGGCACAGTTGTCAGCGGAACGTTTCTGTTCTCTCCTCCCCTCTTCTTTTTCACCTGGTTAAATCTAATACTGAACCCTTGCTGAAATTTCAAATATTCGGGAGGCCCTTTGCTCATAAATGCCAAGCATATCCCAAATAAAACAGCTGAGAAGATGGTCAGAAAATCATATTTGGTACTGTAATCGTTGGAGGTATGTGGATGGATGAGAAAAGAGCAGAGGAATGACAGAACAGCGAGTGAGGAATCGGAGATTGCAGCTGCGTCGCAGTGTGGTGGGTTGGAGATCGCCTTCCCTTGTGGGCTCAGAGCAGAGCCTGCTGTTGAGGAGTTTAATTAAAAAAGTAAAAATGTGCCACAGCCCAGCCCAGGATGAGAGCTGTGCTCCCTTCTGGGGCACGTGGGGAGGGAACAGCCGTTCCTACAGCTCCCTGGATTATTTTCAGCTTGAGCCGTATTTCACTTGATTGTTTTTCTTTCTATTTAAGGGGCAGGGGAAAGAAGGGGGTGTGACTATAAAAGGAGATTGGAGCATAATTCTTCACTGTTGTATTGGTTTGGCTTGGTGTGATTGCACCAGACTTGTGCAATACCACGCGGGTAACGCAGATGTAATGAAACAGCATGCAGAGCCCTACGTGCCGTCAGTGGGGCAGTTTTTCTCTCCCTCTCTGTGTTCTCCTGATGTGCCCTTGCTCTCCCCAGCCGCTCAGCAGAATGTTTTTCTGCTGCAAAAATCCATGTCTGAGCTCTCTATGGAGCCTGCGAGGATCCTGCAGCACCGTCCCTTTGGGATGCCCCAGGGCTCACTGAGCTGTTCCCCCCTGTGGGAAATACAAACAACACCCCAACGCAGAGCTGGCTTTGCATTTCCCTCACCCTGTCCTTCTGACCTTGCTGTCTGTGCGACTGAGGCCAAAACAAGGAGACCACACAGGAGACAGCAGCAGGGCTGGGGCTGTCTGTCCGTCCGTATGCATGTGGATGTTGACCCCACAGACCAGGACAGTGATAGCTCATAGCTCTGGTACCGAGCTGCCTTCCCTTTCCAGGCAAGAAATATGCACGGGAGAATGAGTCTTTTTGGAATAATATTTGTTCTGAAGTCAGCTCCTCTGGGAGTTTGCACATAACCCAGTGCTGGATCCCGGGCCCAGCAAAGCCCATCATTATACAAGCATTGCACAATGATCTTGGTGGAGAGCTGCTAAATACATGTCTTGTTCCACTGATATCTGAGGGTTGCCAAATACTTTGTGAGCATTTACCAGTAAGGTCCTGTTATTCAAAGTAAGCTGAATTAGGCATTTATCCACAGATCTGAGGGACTTCTCCCTGTGTGGCCACGTTCCTGCTGCAAGCCACCAGGTGTGGTCCAGCTCCGCGCTGAATCCCTGGAGCCTCCCCTTGGCTCATCCTGCTGATGGCAGCCCTGCATGGAAAACTTCAGTTTGGAGAAGAGCAGCATCTTATGCTGAACAGGGCGGGGGGGAGAAGAAGCCAGCAGTGCTGCAATTAGTACAAGTGTCAGAGCAGCATTTCCCTTGCACAGCTGGGGAGCAAGCGTGCCTCAGCAGCACAGCACCCATCTCCTTGGTGCCTGGCGTTAGCACGCTTTGAGAAAGTGTTTTTTTCTGGGCCCCTCCAGAGCACTGGGGACTTGTGGAAAGTCTCTGCCAGTGCCATTTTGTTGAGCTATAGTGACATCCAGTGGCTGTTCCCAGCGGACCTCTGCAGGCTGAGTTTTTGTTTATCCAGCCCTGCTGCACATCTGGCATGGCAAATGCAGGTTTTCTCTGTGCAGAGCAGAGGATGAGCCAGCAGCTTGCTACTGACCTCATAAAGCTTCTCCTGGCTCTTTGAGTAGAAGAGAGTTACTCTATGGGCTATGGGATACTGTATGGAATACTCTATTTTAAATTCTTCACAATTTGCTTTCTTAAATATTCCATGGTTTACAATCTGTTATTACCAAAGCATCCCAGACATGTCTGCGTTATAGCTAGATTTGATCAAAATAAGGGAAAAACCACTGAGATATTTTCTCTTTTAATTAAAGCCCTGTCTTGCTAATATTTAAATGTTACATAATTTAGACAGGACAGACCTGACATGTTGGCAGCCTGTGTTTTGTTAGCTATGGACGTTATATGGGCACCATTGCAATAAAAAGCACATCAAAGGATGATGGTGCTGCTGATATCCATGTGTAGTAAGACCTTTCTTTGTGTTCCTGAAGCAGTAGAGGCTGTGTGATGGTGTGCAGCAGCAGTAGGGGCTGATGGCAGAGTGCTGGCAGAGCAATGGTTGGAACCAAAATTTGGGCAGAGCAGTGATGGGATCCCAATGGTGGGATTCATGGGTTCAAGACAATGAAACCACCAGGGGGAGAGCTGGAGCAGAGGACAAGGCTGAAGTTCGAGGTGACTAATCGAGGAAATAACTGGATCTTCCTTCTTTTTGTCCCGTGAGATCTTTGGAGCAGGTTTAGCACAAACCCACCCTCTGTTTGTCTTACACTTCTTGTTTTGTGTTTGTCTGTCTTGCAGGAACCAGTGAAGACCTATTCCAAGACTCTGAGGGGCGGGAGGGATCTGAGCCTATTGAGGAACACCAGTTTTCAGACCTAGAGGAATCTGACGATGATGATGACAATGAAGATGATGAAGACGAGGAGGAAGAGGAGAGCCAAGATGAACCACCCTTAAAGCTGCCGGAAGCCAAACTCCCCGCCCCACTGATGCATTCTTCAGGTGGCTCTCCAGCTTCTCAAGAGGAAGGCACAGAAACAGCATCCTCCTTAGCCCAAGAAACTGCTTCCAGCAGCCAAAAAGTCGGTGAAGGCCAGCAGGGCTCCTCCTGCGGGCTGGAAAGCAGGTGGTCAGCAGACAGCAGCGACATCGCCGTGTGCCACAGCGCCCTGAGTCTCCACAGACCAGCTCTGACTTCCACCGAACAATTGGCTTCTGCTGAAAGAGAGTCTGTCACCAGGCCACCCATGTCCCTAGCCATGGAACTGTCAGCCTCAAAAGACACCTCCCCAAGGAAAAGGTGGTCTCCGAGCCAGGACTCCAACAGAGCTGGCGGCAGCAGCAGACCAATGCTAGCGAGAAAGCACCTGTTAACCAAAAATGAAACTTCACCCAAACGGTTTTCACCCACCGGGGAGATGTCTCCTCTGAGGTGCCTGTCCCCAGGGAGGGGGCTGTCCCCATGTCCACGTGTCTCTCCCAGGAGGGAGGCATCCCCGCTGCGGTGCGCGTCGCCGAGGCTCGAGCTGTCGCCCAGCAGGCATCTGTCCCCCAGGAGAGAGCTGTCCCCTAGAGCGTACCTTCCTCCAGAGGGAGAGGCCTCATCTCCCAGCAGAGAGATGCCATCGGGCAGGTATTTATCGCTGAAGAAAACCTTGCCCCCGAGCAGCTCGGAGGCACCCAGGTACTCATCTTCTGGCAAGGAGGACGCGCCTGGGACGAGCAGATCAGCAGCAGATGACAAAATTCAAAGCTCATATCAAGCCCAGCATGGAATATTATCTTCGATGCCTCTACCTCACAGGTTCTTTGGCAAAAATGTACAGCTCTATGAATCCAAGCTGGTAAGTCCAAGCCCCCTCTTTCCCCTTAGTACGTGCTGTGGTGTGATTTTAATTGAGCTTTGCAATGCAGAAGTGCAAAGTGACTGTAAATGTATACAAGGGAAAGTGAGAGCGAGTACAAAGGGTTTGCACCTGTTGGTCTGCCCATCTCAGCTGAGGGGAAATAAAGTTGTCTCCTCTTCAACCCAATGCAGCTCACCCTGACCCAACCCATTCTTGCTTTTCCTGCTGACACAAGCAGTAAGGATGTGCTCTTAAGAGATCTTTTTGTTGGGAATTTCAGACCCATTTCTTAGATTTCACCATTTAAAGTGAAACTCTACTCATTTTTCTATTGTCACTGTCCTGAACCAGATTTGGGCTAGCCAAGGGTCTCTCACACCTTGATGCTTTCTCCTGGGCTATGTAGGCATGCAGCCCACTGTTAGATTAACTGCTGAGGAATGTTGGTTTGGACATCTCTGCTTTTATCTCGCCTCTCCAGCACAGAGAGCTTCTTCCCACTGCATCCAGAATATCATTTAATCTCTCTGTTGGACATATCACATCCTATGGGGAAAAGAAAATTGCCTGTTCCTCCCACTGCTACAGGCAAATTAGACATTGGGTCTTGTGGAGCACTGAGAGATCTCCCATTCCTGCTGAGGTGCCTGGCTCTCCTGTAATTTGTGCTGATGAACATGAGATCCAGCCCTGGAGGACCCATCATACAGATGCTGACTCAGGTGTTCCCCAAAAAAGCCCCGTTGCACCATTTGCCTTTCTGTCATGTTCACAACAGTGAATCATCTCTTGGTGCTGCCTCCCTACTGTTTCCCTCTATGAGTGTTTGCCTTACTTTCCCGGAGACCATCAGTTATTTTAGGCCCAAATTTTTGCCCACTTGAATGCTATTTCCCTCAGTTCTCATCTGCCTTTTGGGGTGAACCTCAGGGCTGTGAAAACCCCATTCCTTCTGCTCTGAAACATCTGCTAGGAAAACTACCCACTGGTGTCCTCTAAGCTCCCTAGAGCACAAAGGAGGCAGTAGCACCTATTCCTGCTTGCCTGCCCACTCTCACCTTTTCACTTACACTAACTTACCTTTCTGCTCACTGTCCTGCTCCTTTCAGAGCTGTGTTCATCAGATACCCAAACAGACCCCTGTGCTCCCAGCTAGCGTCCTTTGTAGGAATGGTATTCATCATTTAAAAATGTAAAAATGATCTTAGCTGGGGCATAAGGCTTTTGTCCAGATCTGTGCATCAGGTCTCCCTGTGGCTGTGCCTCTTCCCAAAGGCTCCTGCTACAGGTCATCTCTCCCCTTAGTTGCTGTTGCACCATGGGGATTTGCTTGGGGTTTCCCAGCATCCCCACAGCGGTCTGCCAAAACTTTGTGTGGATAAGTGTCATTGAGCAGGCATTGAGGCTGGTAAATGCTGACTAACTCATTGCTACCTCCTGTGGCTCTTGTTTTCTTCCTTTCTCTTTTGCTGCCTTCCTCTGCTGCCTTATCACAGAGATTCAGCTTGCAGGTCAGGCAGTTTTCCATAGCTCCACAAAGGATTCCTCCAGTGTATCCTTAAATCCCATAACCCCATCTTTACAGAAAATTTATTTCATTTTCTGTTGCTTCCTCTTCCTGGGAGTCCTGTCTAGGGGCTTAGTTATAACCTCATCACTAATTAATCCATTTCTGTTTAGCCACATATCTCTCCATGATGTACATTAGGAAACTATGTGAAGCACCGGTTGGAGAAAAAGGAAAAGGTAAATTGGTAGGGTGCTAACCTTGATTTCTGCAGACCACACCATGAGGGTGGTGGTGGGGACCTTTGATGGGAATGCTTTGTGCCAGACCAGAGTTAATGCTCTCAGTGCAAAATATCCTTGCAATTAGCAGCTGTGAGGATGTAACACTGTTTTAAGGAAATACATGAAAAATTGATAACAATGGTTTGGGCACTGAGGTAATCCATGTACTGATGGAATGAAAGGATGCAGGGAGCGTTAACATCTTCTGGTGGGATTTTGGAGGTGACTGATAATGACTGAACTCCTGGGCATGTGCCCCAATAGGCTGTGTGCCCACTTGTACCCAGAAGGCAAACTCTGTGGGTTGTCTTGCTCCTTACCTTAAGGGTTTGGGAGCCCAAGCCATCCTGGATTGATTGATCTCTCACCAAATTAGAATAAAATGTGCACAAAATCAATCCTTATAATGAGCATTAATGATGCTAGTGCCGTACCTTATGCGTTGCTCTGATTCGGCCGTTTCTTTTTCCCCATTTGGTGCAGAAGATAGAACCCAGGAGCCCACCACGCTCACCCGGCACCATGCAGCCCATCTGCTTCAGACCCTTGCAGGCACCTCACGAACTTCACACCCACAGCCGAGGAGAAGAGAATGTCTTCAGCCACCTCCCACTGCACTCGCAGCAGCTCGCAAGGACCCCGTACCCCATGATTCCTATCGGGGGCATCCAGATGGTCCAGGCCAGGCCAAGCACCCATCCCAGCCTGGTGCCCAGCTCCGTAATGTCCCTGCCAGGGGGACACTTTTCACCTGGTGGCAGTAGCTTTGAGGAGCCATGGGTGCCACGGGAACCTTCATCTGCATCTGTCTCCCCGGTGGCAAAAATTTCCAAATACGCGCTGTCCCCAGAGCCTACAAGCAGCGAGTGCTTGGAGGAGAAAATGAGGACTAGTGAGCTTAAGCAAAAGCCAGACCCGGAGGAATACAGGGTAAAAGTGTTCGCTGAGCCCAGCCCTGCGGAGCAACCGGGCCGCTCGGCATCCCCAGCCAACCCCAGCACCACCCGCCAGCCCTCTCCAAAGCCTTCGACAAGCGGGGACGAGCCCTTGACTAACCCGGGCGAGAAGCAATGTGGCAGCTCGAGCAGCCCTTTGGAATCACCACACTGCACTTTCACCTCCGAGCTCCCATCCCCGCCGCCGCCCCGCAGCCCGCAGCCCTCCGGAGAGCCCCGCAGAGCCCCCAGGAGTCCCCATGCAGAGCCCGCAGGCGTAGGTCACGCTCAGACAGAGGCGGGCGACAGCACGGGCAGTGCTTAAGCCCCCGCCATCTGTTCCACCTTTAGGCTTCCTATGTAAAATCAACAGACATTTTCAACACTATTTCCTTTAGTATAATCATCGCTATACGAAGCACTCTAGTGAATGACCAAACCCATGGAAGTTTCCTGGTTTTCTTTGTCCTGGTCTGGTATTATCTCCACATGTATGCAGTTACTTGTGCCTTTTTCTATACCTTTTGTTGCTTGAAATGTACAAAAATGTTTGAGGCTGTGAATATTTTTTTAGAGTTTTTTGGAAAGGGGTTTGTTAGACCTTGTCTTTTTTGCCATTGAGGTGTGCGTTCTTATGGGCCTGAGAGATGCAGAAAGGAAAGGGTTAAGCATTTTAAGAGGAAGAAGATGCACTGAAAACAAAAACAAAGAAAAGAAAAACTTTTTTTTTTTTTAATATTGATTCAATGATTAAAAAGAAAACCAAACCCTCACTCCTGTGTACAGAAGTTTATGATTCGTATTTATTACATGCTTTATTTAATTCTCGCAAAGTGCTTGTTGGTTTTTTTTCCTTGCATCCCTCTGATTGCCTATGGTTGTGCTTTAAACACTTGAGACTGCTTTACATTTGAGAAACGTGTTTACCCTGAACTTGTAAATGAAGCTAGCACTTCCTCAAGGAGGGGGAGGCTGTTCACAGCGAGAGAAATTGTCGCTCCAGGAGAAAAGCTCATCGTGAACATCTCTCCCTCCTGCAGAACATCAAAGCACTTTTTTTTTTTTATTCAAAAAAAAAAAAAAAAAAAAAAAGGGACACACAAAAAGATATAAATTCTTCTTCAGAGGTTTACCTGCAAGAAGGTAGGAATGTATCGAATGTAGCCCAGTGCTGGGCTTCATCCCTCCATCCCCATCGCTGTGCCCGGAGCCCTCTCCATGGTCCTGGAGCCCTTCTACCCCTGGCTCTGAGGGAGGCTCTCACCCCGCTGCCATTTCTCCTCCCTGGTTTTTAGGTGGTGGATGAGCTGCTCCATCCCATCCCATGGGTTTGCTCCTTGAGCTTTAGGGATGCTGGAGGAGTCTGTGCTCTGCTTGATGACTCCGTGCTCTGTTTTCTTTGTATTTATTTAAGCAGAACCTTGCCATGTCGCCCTCATTGAGCGGACGGGCTCTTGTGGGGTGTTTTGGAAGGAGAAGTTACAGTGCTGAGTGCTTTGCAGTCAGCGTGTTCTGCATGCACGGTGACTTTTCCAAGAGCAGACTTTCCCCTCTGAGCTCCCGTAGCAGAGCATTGGCCCCACTGCCCTCAGATACCAAATACAGAGACTGACGGAGTCGCTCCGTCCATGTGCTTTGAACCATGGCCATTGGGTATGTGGCTGTCCCAGTGGACAGCAGAGGGTTATCAGAAGGTTTTCTGATCTATGAAATCTGTACAGACCCCTTTTTTTTTTTCTTTTTTTTTTAATTTTGACAGCAACAACAACAACAAAAAAAAAAAAAAAAAAAAAGAGAGAGAGAAAGAGAAGATGATATAAATATTTAACCAGTGGTTCAGTTCTATCTTCTTTCAGAGCTGTTCCAGTTTATCGGGTACGTAATACACTTTTTAAAAAAATCAAAAAAAAAAAAAAAAAAAAAGAGAAAAACATGAATGAGAATATATTTCCTTGCCAGACTTGATGAGCTATGAACTGTTCCCGTTTTACGGGCAAATACTATAGATTTTTTTAATGATCTGTGACTTTTTTTTTTTTTAATTATTTTTATTTTTCGCTTTTCTTGTAAAGGGAGTTAAGTACAAAAGAAGATATCATGGAAATAGCATTAAGGCTGTGACACTGACCAAAACAATGTCCAGAAAGAACCCATGTCTACCTTAATCAGCACTTTTATTGAGTTCCCCTTCAATCTCCTTGGCCCCAAGCCTGATCCTGCTTCCATATTCACTCAAGTCCCATGGCAGAAGCCAAGGCTGCAAACCCATTTCAGCCCAGTGCCTCTGCTCAATGGAACCTTAGGCACCAGCTTCAATCCCTCCCGCCCATTGGAACAGCACTGAAGTGTGATGACTCCCCCATGTGCATCCCTGGACCTAACCCTTCCCCAAATTCAGCACTGGGTTCAGATTTCCTGGTTTTTGCCACCTTTTTCTGCCTTGTCACACTCTTAACATTATTCCAAGGTAGCTTTTTGTATTTAATTTTTTTAAAAAATATATATGCATATATATATATATATAGCAACTGTACATAAAGAAAAACAATGCAGCAGTTGTGCACTCAGCATCCTGGTTTCATTTGGTGCATTTGACATGAGCTTTGGGCTAGATCAAATTTGCTCAGCTTTCTGTAATTGTATTTTAATCCTTGACCTGTTGGCACTTGGCACGGGTGTGGGTTTTTTCTTCCTTCTGTCATTCTGAACAGAAGAAAAAGAAAAACAAAACAAAACCTAACAAAATCCAGAAACCCTTCAGCGCATTGTTGTTGTTGTATTTTTTTGTTTTGTTTTGTTTGTGGGTTTTTTTTTTTTATGATGATGATGACTTTTTTAAAGCTTTTCCAGAAGCTCCAGATGAGTTCTGCATCCCAGCTGCAGAGCATCCCAGCTGCCTTTGGCTAAAAAACCAGGGTGAGGAGGTGCAGGGGCTGTGCAGCAGCGATGCTCCATGGGTTGTGCCCTGCAGCCACAGAGCGGGTGCATGCGGGGACAGCCAAAAACTCAGGGGCAAGGTGAACAATCTCAGCCTGGTCCTGCTGCCCAGGGGGCACGGTGGGGAGGCTCTGGCTGGGGTGACATGGTGCTTCATGCGATACCTAACGGGCGCAATATGGCCTATTGTAGGCAAAAAGAATAATAATAATAATAATAATAATAATAATAATTAAAAAAAAATTGATATTTAAGGGCTACTAATCCCGCTGACAGCTCAGAGCTCTGCGGGAAGGGCACCAGCATCTCCGCCTGTGGGCAGGGCAGCATCCCAGAGCTGCCCCATCACAATGGGGGGACTCTGAGCGCTCTGGGTGCCCCCAGCGCCTCGCACTCATGTGTGTTGGCACTGCACTGCACCTTATTGCAGGTCTGGAGCCCCCTGTTCCTGCTAATTCCTACCTGGAGCACCTGCTGTCCCTGCTGGCTATTTCCTACCGCTGGCTTCTTGCTGGGTGAAAGCTTTTTGCACGCCGCAGTTTTTCACCTCACTCTGGGTGTCCACTCTGTCTGCAAAATGACGATGAGAAATTCAGATTTGCTTTCTGATGGGTGAGTTGGTTTCTGTGCAGGCACTTTGCAGAGGCAGGGAGCAGCACTATTTCTAAGAGAATGTATTAGTCACGCAAATAGGCAAATGAAAAACCAAAGCTCAACCCTTGCTTTCCATCAGCAGGTGGAAATAAGCCCTCCTGCTTTCCATCTGACAGAGCTCCTTAGTGCACAGCCAGCTGTCCCCGTGCCCCTGAGTGCGTTGCTCAATGGCAAACGGTTGGTCTTGCATCCAAAAAATGATTTTGCAAGAAGATCTTGTCCCATAGTCTTAAGTAACTTCTTGAGGCCATTTTGTTGAGTATCCAGAGTCAACGGAGCACTCCTACGTGGACTTGTGCTGAAGCACTCCACAAATTCCCGTCACATCTTTTTGCTCAGAGCTCAGCCTGAGTTCTGCTGCTTCTGTCAAGGTCACAGCGATTTGCAGGACGTAGGGCCCCCCCGAATGGCCCCATCTTTGGAGGCAGCTTTCTGCCACCTCTGATTACTCACAAGTTGTTGGCTGGGCACCCAGGGACTGCAGCAAGAAACCCTTTTGTTTGTGATGGTGTGGCCATGACTTTACGGTGCATGGCTGGGGAATGCATTTCAACACTTTCTTCTTAAGGGTGTCCATGAGGTCTCACTGCTGGTGGTGACAAATGCACCCTCTGCCCCCATCTCTGTGTTCATTGGGCTCCATCGGTTGGGTTTCCCTGAAGCCAGCACTCACTTCTACCTGGTTTTTGTTTCCAACCCACAAAAACAGCACCTGAACAAGCAATATCCTTGGTGACGTGGAAATCAATACAGTTATTCCATGCAAAATCCTAAAGAATTTGATCTAGCCCCATTCTGTGTTCTTGCAGTATCACTGCTTATGTGGGTTCATCATGTGCTTCTCTTTTTTTCCTTTCTTTTCCCCCCGTATTTCCACCTCTTGCACAGTATTTACAAATAAAACCATATTGTAAATTATTTACAAAAAAAAAAAATTAAAAAAATAAAAAAATAAAAAAAATCAGTCCTGATGGCATAAGACCAATCTGTTTTCATTACTGAGATATGATGGCACTTACGATCACTTTAGTAAATGTAATGTAAAAATAATAATAATAATAATAATGTGTACGCAAATTTAATATACATGGTCTCATGTAAGATAAATATTTGCCTTTTTTTCTAAAAGGTGTATGTATTCTGTAAGTGGAATAGTCTGTAGAAAGTTTCTATATGTTCTTAAAATGGCAATACATTCCAAAAAGGTACTGTAAATATGTACAGCGTACAATGTAATTTGGTAGTTTTGCCTGTCAGTTTATTTTAACTCCAGTTTCTACACTTGCATCTTGCAATGTCTGTATGGTTATATCAGTGCAAAAAAAAAAAAAAAAAAAAATGCAGGTAAAAGCACAGTCTGATGTATGAAAAAGAAAAAAAAAAAGACAAGAAAAACAAAAACAAAAAAAAACAAAAAACGACAAAAAAAGATAAAAAGAAGAAGAAAAAATACTCAGTATTTGATGTTTGTGACTCTTATTGTAAATGACATCTGTACTGTGAATGAGAAGTTTTTACAAGTATAATATTGCCTTTACTACAGCTCAGATTGTCTGCTCAGTCTGAGCATATTTTTAAAAAAATAGCATGTTGGAATAAATTTTTAAATCCCAACATATTACTGATTGCATGGCTGGTAGTCTTTCATTTCCATCTTATTTATCACAGTCTGAGACTTGGGTTGGAAGATGGCAGAGGCAAATTCGGATACCCAATTAAGTTGCAAACCCCCATCCCTACTGCACTGGGTGGTGTCCCATCCAAAATGCCACACAGGCACTGCTGACATTTCCTAGAATCATAGAATCACAGGGTTGGAAACTTCCCTGCAGCAGTGATGCAAGGGATGCTCTGCAGGGTTTGATCCAACTCAGCACACCAATGTTAGACCACAATGGAACGCAGCGCTGGGTTGGGGCTTTTAAGTGATGCCCCCAATCCTGGATGTCCTTTTGCCACCTCTTTACTGCATCCTCACCAAGTTAAACATGTTGAGGATCCGATGCAGCCATCCCTGCCTCAGCTCCAGTTGGGGGATGAGGGGAGGCTCTGTGCAGGGCTGAGGCTCCAGTGCTGCTCTTGAAGTGAGCATGGACATTAAAGGAAAAAAAAGAGAAGGAGGGGGAAAAAATAGAAAAAAATGTAAAAAAAAAAAAGAGAGAAGTCTTGATTTCCCCCTGCTAATTGTCCTCCCGAGGAAGCAGGCTGCCTTCAGCCCATCCGTTCCCTTTATGCTCCAGCAAACCCTTCCCACCGTGCAGCTTCACCCCGTCACCTCCTGCACTGTGCTCAGCCTTTGATGGACGGCTGCAGACAAGTTCAGGGACTGAAGCAGGGGGAGGCTTTGCAAAATAGGTCAAGGATGGCGAACTCTATCTGATTTCTAGCTGTGACCGTGCAGCTGGGACTGCATCAGTCAGAGGAACCAGCTGCTCCATGTCCAAACATCAGATCTGCACAGCACTGGGTGACAACTCCCCAGGGGTTCTCCCATGCTGGAAGGGCTGAGCGAGGTGTGGGAGCTGTGTGCTGAGCTCTGGGTGCTGAGTGTTGGCAGCTGAGCTCTCTGTGTTGCTCTCTGCATCGCTCATGCCCAGCGCTCCCTGCTCCAAGGCTGTGCAAGGTGCAGTAGGTGTGGATCCACCATTTTCAGCCCGTGCATCCAAAAAGCCCCAGTGGGCTCAGGGAAAGGTGTGAGAGTCATGGCCCGGGGAGGATCAATCCTTTATGGCCCCAATAACACTTTGTATTGTCCTTAATGGCAGCAGAAGGCAAGGAGTGCTGGCGGACGGCTGCAGGCAGGTGACGTTTGTTCCAGATGTGCTGCCAGCCCCTCCATGTGTGCTTCAGCAACTCAATAGAGGAATTTTTCCTTAAGAAAAAAAAAAAGTTTCTTCAATTCTTAAAAAGAGAGTCTTTAATGGCAGACAGAGCTGCCTGCAGAACGTGGCTAATCTCCCATGCCTGGAACCACTTTGGTTTACACAAATCTCCAGTGGCTCCAACGCATCAGATATCCCAAGAAATTCCTTCTCCTTTTGTTTTCAAGACACAGAAAGCAGACTTTTCCTCCCCTGTGAAGCCAAATGTGGCTTCAAAATACGAGACGCGGTTCCCCATCGCTGTGTGAAGGGTGGGACAAAGCTCTAGAAATCAGTGATTCTCTCGGGGAGCCTAAAATTTCTTAAGTTCTTCCAAAATACTAAAGCCCTACAGGGAAGCTCTTTCCTACTTCTGAGGTTCAGCCTCAGAAGCTTGATTTGAGAACCTAAAAGATATTAGAATCATAGAATTGTTAAGTTTGGATAAGACCTCCAGGATCGCCAGGTCCAACCATTGACCCATCTCCACTATGCCCACTAAAGCACGTAGCATTAAACCATTAATTCTTGTTATAACTGGGCCTTTCTGTGCATTACATACAAGCACTTTCGGGAGCCTGATCCTTGACATCTCTTGGCTGAAGAAGGTGGAGTACCATGCAAGGTGCTGGATTTTGCAGCACCATGTTGGAAGATGTGGGTCAGCATCAATCATTGGAAGAGCTGATGACTTTGTGTAGAGAGGGGTTGGCTTTAACCAACAAACTACTGCCCTCTGTTCAGATGTTCTGCATTTCTGACACAGAGCTACACAAAAGGGAGCTGTCACTGTGGAAGGAGTGACACTAGGGAAAGACCTGAGGACAGGAACAGCAACAGAGATGGGATGAAGGTGGACACAGACACATGTCCACAGCAGCACCAGCCAAGCCAATGAGCTTCTGATTCGGTCTCAGTTCTGCTTTTCTATGCTAACCTCAGTGCAAAGAGTTGTGAATGGTCCCCTGAACAGCTTGAATAGAGCAGAGAAAGAGGGGCTGACAGCACTGGCTCTGGTCCTGTAATGCAACTTCTGGACTGAATGCAGCTCACACAAAGCTTATAGAGAATGAATAAGGAACACATAAACCTCACAGCTTTTGTGCTTTATCTCAGTGTTCTATGTCCCACGCACCTCTGGGTATAGCAACATCCCCTTGAGTGGCTTCCACCACTTACTGGCCACAGGCTGCCTGAAAGAAGGCTGCCTTTGATATCTTGGACATCCCACATTCACTTATTGAGGCTTAGCTAGACAGAGGAAAGGATGCTGTAGGGGCAGAGCAACTTAGTGCAAAAGACAAAGCTGTGCTGCAGAGATCAGCCAGGAGACAACTTGTTACATGTGTGTGCCTGACCCTGAGTGCTGAAAAATGTGGCTGAGGGGAAGCAGCCCCTACTCCTCTGCATGGAGGGTTCACAAGGAGGGTGTTGTGCTGGAGGGGCTGTCAAGGGCTGATGCTGATTGTTATGACAACAGGAGGAGACTGCTGTGTGCAGAGTGGAAAAGGGGAGGGAGGGGAAGGTGGTGGAGGAGAGAGCCTGTAAGGGGTCAGTCATGGGGCTGGCAGGCAAGGTGTGAGGATGGGGGATGCCCTGGGGATGGGAGCATTGGGAGGGGCTGGGCTTTGCACCCAGTTCCTTTGCACTGCCTGCAGGGCATGCATGCAGCGCTGCGTGCCAGCAGCCAAAACTTTGCTGGCATCACACGTACAGCTATTGGGACCCACATGATGGGTACGACCTGGGAAAATCATGCTCAGTGCAACAGCCCCTGCTGATGATTGCTGCAGATCTGTCCTGGGGAGCGCTGGCAGGCAAAGTATGACTTCATTCTCCTTGCTGATATTTCTTGGATCGTTAGCAAGGCAAATAAAAAAATCACCTAATAACAAAGTTTGCGTCCAGCTGGAGCCATCATTGCCCCCTCAGAGCCTAAAAGGGGGTTGACATAAAATCAAGGAAGGCAGGAAGCCGCAGGAGTAAGCCCAGAGCTTTAGCTCGTGCTTTTCATTTTAATCAGGTGTGTTCTTTGTAAATCCACAGCTCCTGAACCCACATGATTAAGTGAAAGCTTTGGCTTGCATCATCAGAAAGATGCAAACAACTGTATCCTCTGGTTTATGGAGGAAAACTTGGCACTACAACCTCTGTGCTTGCCAAGAGGGGATCAAGACATGACATCCATGGCTCTGTCACTGCCCTCCTGTGAGCCCCTTGGTGGTGTGGCCCTGATTTCTCCTGATATCACCCACTCAAAGGCATCAAGAGCAGACTGGATGAAGTCAGAGCAACTGGGGCTGACCCTGCTGCTGATCCTGCCCTCTGCTCCTTCCCAATCTAAGCGCCTTTATCAGTGGGCACATCAGTGTGGGATGAATCAGGGATCTGGTGATGCACAGAAGCTTTAAACATCATCAAAGATCTGTGAGATGAGTCAGCTTCAACCTTTCTTGAATTACAGACCAGCTATAGAAGGAACGTGGTTTCAGCAGGAGCTGGCTGTGGATGAGACCATATTCCATGTATTATTTATCTAAGAAGGTCTTCCCCCAGTCTCAGCTGATAGTTGAAAGGCAGCTCAGGCCACAGACATGCCCAGTTGCTTCATTCCTAAAGAAATGAGACGTTCCAGCTGAAATATCTGGGTTAGGAGGTGAAATGCTAAACTCCCAGTGAGAGCAGGGTTGGGTTCGTGGTCAGAACTTTTGGTTACAGATCTGGTCCTATAAATGTGTGAGCACTGGGAATTCCCAGGCACACGCACGCCATTGCTGATGCTGGATTCTTTCTGTCCCACAGGGCATTTCAGTTTCAGCTTCAGCTCCTAAAATTATGCTATTAACTGAGAATGCAAATTTTCAATTTAAAAAATTCCTAAATATCATGGCTGTAAAAAAAAGCAAGAAATCATGACCCTACAGTTCCTAGTATGAGGCAAATGTGAGCAATGCAAAATACATTATTCTTTTAACCTCATAACTTTGAAGATTCTACTTAGGACTCGTCAGTACTTTGTGTCTAAATACAGCTCCAGTGGAGATCTCAAATTTTAAGATCTCTGTAACACATCAGAATATAAATTTCAGGACCCATGGTTGGGGGTGAGATGTAGAAGATGCACAAGGAAGACAACATTCAGGATGAACTGGTAAATGGATGGATGTGTGGATGGATGGATGGATGGATGGATGGATGGATGGATGGATGGATGGATGGATGGACGTGTGGATGGATGGATGGATGAATGTGTGGATGGATGGATGGATGGATGGATCGATGGAGATACGAGGGAAAGCCTCTGAAGTGTAGGACCATGTTACTGAAGAGAAGGGTTTAACTTCTTTGAGTTAAGACACTGCAGAAAGTACTGTCTGATTCTCCTCGGGACAGACAGAAAAAAAATCTCCTTACAGCTTATTTTCTACACCTATCTAATTCTCTGGGAATATTTATGCAGTTATCACCTGCTTTCTATCATGTACTCCCTCGATACAATGTCCCTACATAATGGATGTCTTGGGGTTCAGCTTACAACAGTGATGTACCTACTGAAGATGGCTTTGCTCTCTCCCTGAACAGGTATTTATTAGATGACGGGAAACAGGATAACCTGTCCTCTGGTTCTGCTAGAATTGAATGGTTGATTGATACCTTCTACTGCAATCTCACAGACACCATGTTGTCCCATGCCTGAAGCATGTTGCATCACACCCCAATCTGCAGCTACATTAGAGGAATTGTGACACTGATTTGAAAATATAGAATATATTGTTGGCACTTTATATCTGCCTTCTGCTTTTCAAAGACCAAACAGCAAATTTCCATACCATCCTTCACCAGAATAAAGATTCTGAACCCCTTCAGGATCAAACCCTACAATTCCCAAATTCTCACGTGGCACCAGGTGCTTTAAATCCTTGTCTCACAACCAAGCAAGCATCATGAGACCCACACGCTGCTCACAGCACAAAAAAGTAATGGCTATTGCTAACAGCAAACCTATCAGCCTGGTGCTTTTATATATCTGACTGGAGACCTAATAAGCACTGAATTGGTGTGTGATTTAATGAGTCGAACTTCAAAGCTGCTGTTTCAACACCTAATTCACTCATCTGGACTAATAACCGAAATGGGTGGCATTTTTTTCTTTTTCCTTCTGTCAATTTATTATTTACCCAGTTGTTTTACAGCTCCTAATTTAATAAGTGCAATAACCTGGGGTGCTGCTTCAGGAAGGAGGAGAAGCTGAGAAATCCAGCAGTCTCTCCTATGATCAGCTTTGGTGGACATCAGAGCTCCCATTATAACATTTTATGCCTTTTGTGCCATTGGCAAGGAAGAGATTTTGAGCTCTGAGCATCATCCGACAGCCTCAATTTCCAAAATGTGCCATCAAGCTGCTGTAATAGATTGGCAGCGCTGGTTCTCCTGTGGCTTTGTATCAGCAGTGCTGGCCAGTGGCAGCGTTCTGCTCCTCTGGAAGTACAGGATGCAAAGTGCATCCTGTCTGAGCAGTATGGCTCATTTTTGGGGTCTCTTCTCTCTGCCTCCAGAGATGACTCCAAGCTGCTGTTTTCAATAACCACGGTGCTTCCCCTTCTTCACTTCTCATTGCTGGGTTTCAGAGCACTTTTGCAGACATTAAAGAGCTGTTCCCCAGAACCCCAGAGGCTGCAGCTAAACCGAGCTTGCTCTGCAACATTTCTACTGTTGCTGTGATACCAGCAAGAGCTCACACCAGCCTTTTTGTTACAGCCTAAAGTAACTCAGAGGATAGGTCATTCCGCAGAAAAAGAGCCCAGCCAGGGATCTTACTGTTAGCCACTAGCAGAACAAGGGATGCTGCTTGGGATTCATCAGCCCTTTCAGCGAACATCCTCCTTTTCTGCACTACCCTCCTGACCTGCTTTCATTCATCCTTTGGACACTGGCTGTGCTCCGTGCAGAAGTGCAGTGCTGGAAGTATTAGGGTGTTTTGTAGCTCGTCTGTTGATCAGGCAGATCCACAGATGGGGAAAATCCTAATAAACCTGCAGTGCGTTCCCTTGCTACTGATTAACTTTTGATCCATTTTCTTCTGGTTTTAAGTGGGAAAATAGACTCAAAAGTAGCTTGTGCTCTGAAGGGCCACATTCCTGCCCATGAGCTATTTCCAAAAGGCTGCTGTGAGAGCATCCAAAGCAAAATCCCTGCTCCATTTTCCTGACTGCAAAGCACAATGAAAAGGGGCTGCGTTTCCCATTTCAGACTGCTGCTAATTGAAGCCAGTAAAAATCACAGCCAGTCTTGATTTTTGAGGCAGGCAAGCAGGGACCTACCTGGGCTCATGCCAGGCAACAGAGTGAACATTGCTGCTCCTGGGGAGCACTGAGGAGCCACTGGAGGAAAGAACAGCTTCAGTGACAACCCCCCCCCTGTACCCCCCTAAAGATGAGATGAAGGGAAGAGGCATTCAGAATCCTGTAGGGACATCTATATCAACACAGGTGGGTGTGCAGGGCTGGGCTGCTGGAGTTGTGCCTGCATGGGGAAAGCAGCACAGCCCATAGAAGGTCCAACAGCCTGTGCTTGGGCATGCAGCACGTGCTGCAGGTCTGTCCATGGCCTTGCTGCTCCAGTCTTGAGCTGTTTTTATACCAGAGATACCTGAAAGCCAGTGCATGCAGTCTGAATGTCCTGAGCATGGTGGGAGGCAATGAGTTGTACGCTGCACAATGAGACCAGCGACCACAAGTGGTGCTTTGTAAGCCCAGAGCATGCTGAAATCTCCCCAGCCCTGGCCCACAGCTAGTGCCAGCACCCTGCTTTGCTCATGAGACTGTGATCCACTCAGTCATAAACAGCCTTCATTCTCCTCCTTACTTCATTAAAGATGACCACAGCCCTCCCCAGTCACCCTCTATGGCTGCTTCCCCCCTAACTGCAAGTTACATGCCCTAGCAGCTCTTCAAAGAAGCATCACTTTGCAGTCAGCCCCACTTTGCCACCAGCTCTGCATGCAGAACAGTCAAAATCAAACGAGATTGGCATCTTCCAGTACCACCAGTGTCCTTGTGGTGCAGGACATATTCACCCTTGTTTCTTCAGCATGATGATCATGACAGAGTCATTGTCATCCTGGGGCTGGATGCTGCAGGGCACAGCCATTTGGGTGGGTTTGCAGCTCGTGCAGAGGTGGCTGCATTCACCCTCTGGCCTCTGTCTGATGGTCTTACAGCGGTGATAAGAGGGGATCAGATTGCTGGCAGATGGTATTAAAATGAGCTTGCAGGGATGGAACACGAGAAGATTGGATTAGTGCTGGTGTGGATGCCTGTGCCAATGACTGCTGGAGCGCAGCCCCGCTCCTCGGAGCCCCACACCAGGCAGGTGTTATCGGCAAAGATTTTTCTTTAAGAGAAATTAATGATTTTTCTTGAGCACTCTTGTGTCTTTAATTAAATTGCCTCGGGAAGCTGTCAGTCAAGCAGTGGAAGTTACAGCCCTGCTGTCAAGCAGATTTTCGGTCAGATGAGTGTTTTGTGCTCGTGATGCTCATGAAGGAGTTAGAATCTCCATTACCACTCATGGGAGCAGAGCTGCCCTGAGGCATCCCCATGCAGCACCCTGGAGAACAAAAGACACTCCTGGGCCCAGCTTCCCCCGCAGACAGCCCTGTGCCAAGCAGGCACTGGTTTGGGGCCAGAGGGAAGAAAGGACCAGGTTTGCCTGGATTTGCCTCTAACCCAAGCAGCAGGCTTCCCCAGCCAGGTCTGACTGTCTGCCTTTGCTCACAGTCCTGGCACTGTGCTATGGAGTGAACTGGGAAGCCCACAGACTCTCTCTTCGCCGATGCGGATACAGCCCTAATGCAAAACTGGATTTTTTTCCATCTCCCTTTATTCCGCAAGCGATGCCATGCTGTGCCCAGTCTGGTCCTCCTCTGGCCAAGTGCTCCATGTGGGTCATCAGAGCTGGGGGCTGGCTGGGACCCCATGTCCAGGGTGGCAGGAGGGGGCAGATGGGGACAGTGGCAAGCCAGGAGAGGTTGGCTGGGACGAGCCCTCCTTGAGAAAGTGCCTCTTTGTCCTCTTTCTGCACTACAGCCACATCTGGTCACTCTTCAGCAAACTGCTTTTTTGCCTAGGGACACTGCACCATCAGCTGTGTAATGGGAACAATATTCCCAAAAATATGGATGCAGACAGGCACGCCATGACGCCAGGCTGGGGGCAGGCACAAGACCTGGCACCAAGCAGGGATGCTCAGGTGGGTGCTGCACCAGCTCCAGCCATTGCATCAGCTCTGCGGCAAGCTGCCACCAGCACATCTCCTGTTGGGATGTGAATTATGCATGTCCACCGAGTGCCATCTAGTGGGATTTTATTTTATCATCCATATTTCCTTCTATTTTTAAGGAAAAAAGAAACCAGCCAACCAGCAAACGAGCCAGCATTGTGCATGGGCTCGAAGCATGAGTGCGTGAGAGTGTCTGAGAGTGAGAGAACAAACTAATTAATGCAAATTGTCTGTATCACACGTTCTCACTGCAGCTCCTTTCCAATTGTTTTTGTGCATCTCCCTTCCTTGCACCATGCCTGCATTATTTCTGGCATGTTATAGATCTTGATTTAGAAAGGAAGATCCACAAGGAAAATATTTCATATTTATACTTTGCTTTTAAAGGGCCAGGTAAGTCAGTGGTACTACAGGGTGACTGAGCACTGTATGATGAAGAAAGACCCTACAGAATTGGCAATATTGTTCCTAATTTTATTAGTGCCTATATATGTGCATCTCTGTGTGTCTGACTTGGAGAAAGTGTGTGTTATTCTGCCTAATTGAGAAGTGTGAATTCAAGAAGTGAGTTTACCAAAAGCCATAATTGAACCCAAATTCATATTATCTTTTAAAATAAAGTGAGACATCTATTAAAGATGGAATTATCAGAACATGTATCCACTATGTGGGTACAGCAAGTCTCTGTCAGGGTGGTGGTCCAGGATAGCATTACTCATATTTTACTCACTCCCTACTCATATCTCCACCTGCAATTACTTATCTGAGAAAGAGCTGAGGAGATGATGATGCAAAACGGTAACTAGCTGGGTATCCCCATGGTGTTATTTGCACACTCATCAACAGGATATCCAAAAAAGGCTTCATCATCACTGTGGCCAGGAATGCCGCCTGCAAGCATCAGACCCAACCCAGGTAATGCTTTGGAGGGTTGACCCAGGACAACAAGAGCAGTCTCCTCTGTGACCCTTCATTGTTCTTCCTTCTACACAGGATGGCCCCTCACAAGAAAGAAATAGAAGGGCTTCATTGAATCCTGAACACAGTTGGAGGCTTGGATCACCAGCTGGGATCATTGGGCATGGAAACACTGAGCTTGGCTCTGGCTTTCTGCTCTGTACTTTTGGCTGTTAGCCTTCTCTCTTATTTGCTGCCATTCATTCTCAGATAGTCCTGGTGCCTGGAGGAGCCCCGCTGTGACAAGTTTCTGTGTTTATTCTCTTGAGCATCCCGTGGCTCCAGTTAGGCAATTCCTGCTCGTACTTCTCTTAAAGAGGAAGAAAAGAGCAGTTGTTTATCTTATTCACCTTTTCAGTGAGGCTGATGATAGTGATACCAAGGACTGGTGCAAATAGGACAACTCATTGCCTCCCACCATGCTCAGGACATTCAGACTGCACGCACTGGCTTTCAGTTTTCTCTGGCACAAACACAGCTCAAGGCTGGCGCAGCAAGGCATAGCAAGGAGCACAGCCATATGCTGCATGTATGAGTCGCCTGCAGCCTTCACTGCTGCTGCTCCAGGACTCGCCAGCAGCGTTAAAAGGTTGTCACCTGGAATTATTCTTCCTATCCTTGAAGTTACACCCAGGAGCTTTTGGACAGTGTGATGTCATGATCAAATAGAAAATATCACAGAATCAGAATCACAGAATGGTTGGGCTGGAGGAGACCTTAAAGCCCACTCTGCGCCACCTCTTGCCAGACCCACAGTGCAGATGGAAGGAAGGACACCATGATGTGCTCCAACCACGGTGGGCCCACCATCCCCATGTCTCACCATGTTCTTTCCAGCAGAGCTAGACTTGTGGGTGGGGTTTGCATCCAAGACTGGCTTAGGCTGTTGGGCACATGCCATAACCCAACACATGTTTATCTAAAACATATTCCAAGTTGGACCAGTCTGCTCTAGAGAGACTGTGACCACAGCCAACATGGAAGCAGCAAAGAGGCCCCGTTGGGAATTTGGCTCAAACAGAGTCAAAGCCGTTGGTGATGATCCAAGAATTTTAATTGATTCTGCCAACGCACACACCCTCTGCACTCGGAGGGGCTTAGTGTTGGCCTGTATGTGCGAAACCTTGCCGCAGGGGCCTGCTAACACTGCAAACTGCTGGCACGCTCAACACCCTTTAGATGGGACCGATGAGGAGAGGCTCTGCTTGGCACCAGCTGCCAACGTCTGCTCCCATCGGGAGACCATGGATGATGCAGCAAGGCATCCAGGTGGGAAGCAATCATGGCAGGGACACACTTCCATTGGGTTTGCCCCCATGAAGTGGAGACAGACAACCCACCCTCAGCCTGGGAGAGCTGGTTGGAGAATGCTGCTCCCAAATGTGCTTGGAACAGGGAATAAAATCGCTGTTAGCAATCACGGCCCTTTGATACCAACCTCTGTACGACCATAGAGCTTTGTAGTGTTTTATACATGCTACATAGAGAGAGCAATGGGGACCTGCTACTCTAAGCTCAACGTCGGATCACTTTGCAGCCACTTTGCATTGTCATTGAGTCAGGGAAGGATCAGCCACCAGATACAGATACTCTCTCTTCACTGAGTCAGTGACGAGGGATTGAGTCACTGGACACAGATTTGTTATCTTTAATTGACATCCTTGACCTATCCCAGCTCGCCATGGCTGGTGTGAAGATCCAGCTGCTGCTTCAGATGATACATCTCAAAAAGCATAAGTAAAATGGAAAACACTTTGATACAAGAGCAGCTTGACTGAGGAATGAAGCAGACTCAAGGAGAAATAGCCGTTGCAAACCTGAACAAAGCAGGGATGCTTACACTGGGTTAGCAAAAGCAGGCTCTGGACACAGGATATTTTTCTCCAGTCTCACCTGAGTGCTGGGACCCCGTGGCTCAATGGTACTACTTGAGCAGCCTTTGTGGTATTGATTCTGGTCTGCAGAGTTTGAATTTGAATATTGATTCTGGACTGCAGAGAAATGAAAAAAGACAGGAAAATCAACCTAACTGTGATTGTTCGCTTTGTGCTTGATGGGGGGCATGGGCAAAAGTTTCACTGCTTTCCTCCAGTGCAGTTTTGCCACTGTCCCACTGCTCGTTTCTTGTGCATGAACCACAGTGAGGACGGATGGATGGGGCTATGGGAGAGGGTCAACTCAGGAAGCACCCAATTTTCCATGGGGGCTTCATCTGGAGCTCTGCTCCCTGTCCTGAGGATGCAGTGCCCTGCATTGCTAATACTTCAGGTAGCTCCAGCTCAGAGCCTGGACCTCTGGCACGCTGAAACCGTGAAGCGTTGCAGGTTCTTTTTGCCCGCCTTACATCACTACAATAGAGCAAGCAAACAAAATGCATGTAATCAAGAGGCAAACGTGACAAGAGCGATAACTCGCATGCCGCTCTGCTTGCTCACCCAGCGTAAGAGAGGCAGAAGCTAAATATAGAAGTAAGATTGCTAATAACTGGCACGGGAAAGCCTTCAGCGTCTCCATTCAGTTCATTTACACCTCCCACAAAGAAGACAAAGAAAGCCTCTCTGAAGGCCTGCCAACCTGCTGCCATCTGAGTCAGTCACTCTCAGCCACAGCCTCTGGTGCAGCTTTGCTACCCGATGCTGTGCACGTCGAGGGACGGATTCACAGCTCAGTTACCTCCAGATGAACCCCAGAACCAAGGTCATGGCACCGTTGCTATAACCAGCACCTACCCTCTCTGTGCCTGCTCCCATTATCCAGAGTCCCAGGCTCAGCAAGAAGTCGGCACTGGATAAATTTTTTTACCTTTTCATTTCAGAGCTGCTTGTGCTGATCAAACGTGGTAAGACGGCCACAGTGCACCAACCCCTGCAAATGTCAATTAAATGCTACAACATTTTGCAGATGTTAAAAAGGAAGTCTTGTGTTTGAAGCATCTGGGCAACCTCATGGCAGTGTTTTAATTGCTTTTGCAGAGTAAACGTTGTCTGATACAATAGATTTTTGGCAGTTGATCGACAACAAATGCATGTTGGTTATCTAAGAACGAGTAACTGTACCCATGCTATACCCATGCACATTCATCCATGGGACCTCTGGCAATGTCAGCACAAGGCTCAGGTTGAACATTACGTGAGGTATGGCAGAGGCCTGGCATTTTTCAAGGTGTTTTTCTGGGCTCTCTGTCATGGCTTTGGCTGAAGACATATTACCAACCTATGACAGCCACAACGCATGCTGCAGTGACAGCAGGTAACCCAAGCTGGAATGCACTGATTGGAAACGTGATCGATTTTTGATCTTTAAGAACACAGCTCAGATTAAACATGGTGACACAGAACCAACTCACCCCCAAAAGGACACCGGGATGCCACTGTTTGGTGGCTTGCTCCAGAAATGCTTCAGCACGATGGCAAATCTTACAAAAAACTCCTAGAACTCCAGGCTCTGGTTTCACTGTCCTTTGTCACAGGTATGTGAATATAAACCCACCACTGCCTCTCAGACACACAGATACTGCAGGAAGGTTACAGGAGGATTCTGGACAGGTCACTTATGACCTTCCCTATGTTAAATCTTGCTAGCATTATTGGGGTGGCTTTCATTTTGTGCATAAACTCTGCAACTTCTGGGTGTGAGGCAGACCCTGTTAAGATCTCCTTGAGTCTGTGGTGGTTAATCTATTCCAAGTGGAGCTTTTCCAATCCCTACGTGGAGAGGTAAGGTAAACTGATGCAGTCCAACAGCAAGATCAGTCATGGTTTAACCTCTTGAGAGGCAGCTGCCCAGGCTAGCTGGATATGAGGACATTGGTGCTGAGATCTATGTGTGTAGGAGATAGAAGATCCCATTGTTCTCCCCCATGGTCCATGGCTGCCATCCATCGTATCATCCCAAAGCAGCCATAATGGTTTCATTTGCAGATGCCAGATGATGGCAAGTCAACCCTTCCCTGAAACTCTCTTCCAAGGATGAAGTGAGCTCCTCAAACAGCTTGTACCTGGTTCCCAGACATGGCCCTAACGTCTCGGAGGTGCTGATTTAGGAGATGGTGCCAGTCCATGCCCAGGTGAGAGGAGAAGTAGACAGCCATCAACTGAGGCGATGAGGGCAATGCTAGAGAGAAGGAAGTGTTGACAAATCTGAAATCTGCCCAGAGCCTAACAAAGGTGTGAGGCTGGAGGCACTCCAAGGAGCCATGGGAGAGGCCACTGAGTTGAGCGTTGTTTTCTCTGACCCTTTGCCAATACATTTCCCAGATTGTGGCAGGTGATTTGGGTTTTTAGTTGCAGCATGCAATTTTTTTCCTTCCTGCCCGCCCCATCACACTTCCACACCTGACTGACCAGATCAAGGAGTGCAGTGTGCAGATTGGTATCTTGGCGAGGCGGCTTGCTTTAAGAACAAAGTGTGACCACATTCCAGGGCACAACGGCTGTCCCAGCCAGCAGATTGCAAACAGGAGCCAACAGTGGATATGCATTTATGAGCATCCCAGTAGGCTTCTGCCTCCTTCATCATCCCCTGGGGAGTGATATTTATCTTCCTCAGATTCTTTCAGCTGTAGCTACTGTACTTAGCTTTCATGACCACAGGCGTTAATGAGGCTTGGACTCCAGTGACTCCCATTTACCAGCCTCTAAAGAATTCCCCCCTACTCTAATTCAATGACCTAAAGATAAGTGGTGTCACAAGACTGCACAGTTAGTTTGCCTTCCAGCAGACAGGGAAGGCCCCCACGGTACCCATAGGAGGCATGAATACCTACAGGAGAACAGCTTTCGTCTTGGGGTGACTGCTGGAAAGAAGAAATCTGCCATGCCCGGAGAGTTTGACAAAGCCATGGGAGAAACATAAACAGAAATTCACTCCCCATCATTCTGGAGTTACCAGGTGTGAGATTCATCTGCCTAAGCACATACTTTTGAAAACTCACACATTTCCAGAGGGTGATAGCAGGTGAGAGGAAAGCCTTTTCAGATACCCATAAGAGTCCTGTGCAGGGAGTCACCAAACGTAATGGTCTGATTCCATGCTGAAGGGGATGAAGGCAAACCTTACTGACCATCTCATTTTGCACATTAATGATGGTGACTACACCATCAGTGCATCTGGAAATCTGCTCACTGAGGTAAAACAGGCAGAGCAAAGGTGAACAGCAAAGGTTTTTTGCACAAGGCATCACCCATGTTCAAAATAAGGAATAAGTGTGAAAGTGAATAAGAATCACACTGAGGTTTGCTGCTCTGTGCTAGGCTAAAGCTGGACAGTGATGCTTAAAACAATCCCTCCCAATAACAAGGAATGGTAATCACCATTCCCTTCTTCCCACCATTAGCCTTTTGCTGTGCATCAGCACAAAAAAGTTTATTGCTGGTTGCACTGCTTTTGTTCTCCAAATCCACATCTTTCAAAGTCCATGCACACATTTTCACATTTTCATCTAAAAGGAGATGAAGCCACTGCCAAAGGCAGAAATTGTTTCTTGCCATTATGGAGCATGTACTGGGTAGAGGGCTGCTCTGGCTATCCCAGGCTGTGTGAATGGAAGAGGTTTAGATGACTTCCGTGGGTGTGAGCCGAGAGATGTGCATCCTAACCCTGTTGACTCTGACACTGATCACAGCTAATCATCAAAGCTCAGTATAGACAACAAAAGAAAGCTACATGAGCGTATAAAGTCCTGTCCCATCCCTGTCCCATTTTACATCCTCACTATTGCCCTTTGTGTCCTCTGGGAAAGGATAGTGCTACAATCTCCTTGAAGCTGGGGAGCTGACACTCCTCCAGCAGCACTAGGGCAGGACTGAGAGGTGATCACAGAATCACAGAATGGCCCGTGTTGGAAGGGACCTCAAGGATCATGAATCTCCAACCCCCTGCCACACGCAGGGCCACCAACCTCTACATTTAATACCAGCCCAGGCTGCCCAGGGCCCCATCCAACCTGGCCTTGAACACCTCCAGGGATGGACGGGGCATCCACAGCCTCTCTGGGCAGCTGTTCCAGCACCTCACCGCTCTCTCTGCAAAGAACTTCCTCCTGACAGCCAACCTCAATCTTCCCTCCCTCAACTTCAAACCGTTTCCCCTTGTCCTGCAGTTATCTACCCTTTCCAAGAGCTGACTCCCCTCCTGTTTGTAGGCTCCCTTTAGGTACTGAAGGCTGCAATGATTCACCCCGCAGCCTTCTTTTCTCCAGGCTGAACAAGCCCAGCTCCCTCAGCCTGTCTTTGTAGGGGAGGTGCTCCAGCCCCCTGAGAAACTATGAATAAAACCCAGATATGCACATCCTCAGAACTGGAAGCTAATTTTACAGAGATTGCAGAGAACAAACCATGGGGCAACAATCATAAGAGATTAATACCCTTTTAGGAAACCAGGCTGATCTGTTACTCATTCTTCGTGAGAACAGCAAACAAAATCAGGGTGATAACAATGGTGTTCTTCCTCCCAGACTCCCAGGCACTCACTGAATCAGGAACACGACTCTTCATGCCCATGTGTGCTGCCCATTGCACAGCAATGAAGGAAAATCCCACACACAGCCACAGGCCTGTGTCTTTTGTGATTCACTGAGATTGCTAAAACTTGGAATAGCTATTGCTCCTGACAGTGCATTCACTTTCAGTTTGAAGCATTTGGGCTAAAATCATTTCTACAGGCTTCTTGATATTTGAAAGCCTCCAAGGCCTGGATGGTCCATGTGCAGTGTTCCTGCAGAAGGTTGAGGTCATCATCATAAGAAACTGACCTGGAAGATTGTGTCCAGATCATACTATTTTCCTACACCTATCAGGCCTTTAGGAAGTGATACACTGGAGTTCACATCCTCGCTCAGCATCTAGATGGAAAGCATGCTGTTATTCACCCAAGCAGCACGAAATTGGGTAGATGACACAATTACACTTGTCTGTAATTAGCTGAATCAAAATCAGCTGTAAGGTCTTTCACATTGCCTGTTCAACAGCTCAGTGGTTTAACATGATATCCCTCAGTGGTGGGACATCCTGGCTTTCCAATGGGAAATTCCAGGCTCCCACTAAGGCAGGTCAGTGGCAGGACCTAAGCTCTGTGACCTCTTATTGTTGTAAGCTCAGACACGTGTTGACATCTAAATACACAAATACTGTGAGAAGTGACTATTTCTTTCAGTGCTTAATTGGCAGTAGGGTCTGTATAAGTATACATAGAAACCCTCTTTATGTGCTTAACTTTTAAATTGGACCTAAGACTTTTAATGCCAAACTTTTGTCCAACAAATCAAAGCCAGTGATTCACATATTCTTCATTGCATCTGTGCTATTTTAAGAGGAGCATTTTGGATATGGGGACGGGGCAACGTGCTCAGCAGGGAGGTTGGACTCGGTGGTCCCAGTGATCCATTCTAACCTCATCCATTCTGTGATCCTGGCTCCTGCCACAGAACTGAGGGGTTGAAGACAGCTCAGAAACAACCAGATGAGCCCTTTGCAGCCCTTGCCTCATTGCTGGGCCCTGTGAGCTGTGTGTAGTCAGCATGCTGGGGAATCCACGCTGCCATAGGTGAGTGCAGCGCTGTGGGTAATCAATTATCTCAGTTGCACATTGTTTTCATTCCTTGCCTATGTGCATTTCCCAGAGAGTCGATTATGTCACTCATTAACCTTCCAGACCTCTTTATTTTCTTTATGCAAAGAGCTGGCTTTTGTCAGGCCAGCACGTTCATATTTCGGCTGAGCTTCAAGAACAAAGAGTCCCCACTCATTCCTTTCTGCTTAGTCATACCCCAGTCACGTAGAAAGCTATTACCAAAATTGGTACAGAAAGATTGCCAACCGCAGAGCTCCAGCCCAGCTGCGTGTGGTGAGATTTGCATATCAGGGAGCTGGGAGCAGGCTCAGTGCAGGCAGCACTCACCGCAAAAGATGTTTTTGTTCGTTTCTGCAAGAGAATGTTTGTAAAGTCACAGCCTTTCCCAAAACAATGAAGATAATCCTCCCATCTGGCCTGTCCTCCCAGCAGCTTTTATCCTCTCTCAGCACTTGTGTCAAGGCCAAACTAAGCTGGCATCTCAGCGGATTAAAATCCAGTTGTTGGTTGTTGTTTTTTTTTGGGGTTGACCACGTGGAGGTATTTGCTCCTTGGCAGTTGAGGAATGTGGTGCCATGAGAGCATCCCACGTCTCTTTTCACACCTACGTGCCACAGAGCATCATCTTGGAGTGGTGCTCCAGGCCTCCTGAACAACTGCTGACTCGAGCAAAGGTGAAGACAAGGAGCACATACAACAGCAGCAAAGCAGCAGAGCTGCAGGCTGGAAGATATTCATGTCTAATAGGCCAGCAAGCACTCTTGCTTCATAATATACAGAGCGAGTTTTCTGTGGAGGTGATTCCTAAGTAGTATTGCTGCAGCAGTCACAGGTGGTCCTCCAAACAAGAGTCAGCTCATCAGCCTATACAGGCTGTGCTCCCTGCCTCTTTTCCTCCAAAATCGTGGAGAAAGAACCTACACATAATCAGTTTCTTTCTGAGTCTGTATTTATGTCTTCTAGCTTTACTTTACAGCTACGCAGACTAAGAAGCCCTTTTTCAAATGGTGCAAACTGAAATTTTCACAATATCACACAAATACAGAGCCTGGGAATGGAAGGAACTCTGTTAAGATTTGCAAGCATGCTGATGCATTTCTGAAGCAAGCCAGTATCCCACAAAACATTACTGTACAACATCCTGAGCTCTTTTTCTGCTTGCAGAAAGCTCTTTTGAGGAGTTGAATGCTCCTGCTTCCACCTAATGAAGACTACATCCAGAAGATGGTGGTCAAAAACCACGGTGACATAGGCTACAACAGAATAACATCTCCATTGCTGCAGAAGTCCTGGCTCATGTTCTCAGTTTAGTTATTCCCATCCTTTGATTTGAAGGAGTAAGGGTCACCTCCATGCTCTCCTAGAGCTTCTTGCCTTCTTTGCTCTGCAGTTGTGTCTGCGGTGGAGTTTTTCCTGGAGGTTTTCAAGGAATGAGTGGATGTTGAACTGAGTGTCGTGGTCTAAAGCAGTCACAGGCATAGGTTGATGGTTGGACTAGATGATCTTAATGGTTTTTCCAATGTTAATGATTCTATGATCCCATAATCTTGCCATGACTCAGCCATGGAAGATGCACCTCCAGCAGTGACATTGAGCCAGTTGCAATCCCTTTTGTAACAGCCCAGGATACGAAACACCATGAAACACTGAAGGGCTGGGTGCAACATGCCCTTCTCAGACAAGCCCTTGTGCCTGAGTAGGTTTGTGCCGTAGGGTTGCTTTGCAGAGCTGGGTGGGGTATGCTCCCAGTTGCAGTTTCTCTGCCTGCAGGAATGTGTGCTCTCCATGGACTGTCATCTGAACAGTTATTGTTCAAAGTGCTTAACGTTAACTGAGATTTGTGTTACATCATCAGTCTGTAGCACATGTACCCCTTCCTTAGGTGGCATCTGTCACCACGTGGATAAATAAGATGCCTTCCAGGGCTGCCACGACTCATAACTTTGACACCTCTGTCATTATGCCGTTAACGTAGGGCAGATCATCCTCCCAGTTTTTCTGGGCCTGTTCATCCCTCTGACACAGCTAGACCAAGGCTTTGCTACATCATGTCCAGACAACCATAGCACGAGGCATCTGCTGCTGCATGCAATTAGCTGTGCAAAGCAGCCTGCCTTGCTAGCACTGAATTACAAAGGTTTGAGCCTATAAACATGATGATTTGAACAACTGCAAAAGCAGGACAGAGGATGTCCAAGCCAGAGCTTTGCCTCCAAAGCAATTAACAGCACCTCTCTTGGCTCATAACCAGGCAAACTTTAGCAGTAAACTTCAGCAACTAAAGCAGTGAACTTTAGGGTAAACTTTAGCAGCAGGACCAAGAGCTGCTCCTGATGGAGTCTTTCCCTCTGCCTTTGCCATTTGGAGGCCAGGCCCTCTGGCTCCCCATTTCTTGACTCTCAATCCAGTGTTGATGCTGTGGATACTCTTTTGGTTAGATTCACCTTGTCCAGGTTCTTGGGCTTTTTTGGACTTAGGTCCTTGAAAAAGCTCACATTCTGATGCACAGTAAGTAACAAAACACATCACTCCCCTCTGCACCAGATTTTCCCCTTCCTTTCACAGAGCACAAAGCTTAGATGGTGTCAGGAACAACGTGTCCTGCACATGCCATTCCAGTGAAGATGGCTTTGAATTTCAATACTCTCACACTCTGGTGGGATTACAAAGGGGAAGGTGTTCCCATCTCTCCTCCAGAAACCTGCTTTTAGGAGCGATAACACCCAATCACCTTCAGTTTGGTGTCCAGCCATGCATGGCCCTCTACAAACACCAACTTCTTCCTACGCCTTTCCCTGTGTTTTCTCATACTTCCCTCACAAGACCAACTTCTCCTTAAAGCCTCTGACACTGCGGGTATCACTTTGTCCCCACAATCCACCACTCTCACATTATACCAGCCTGCTCCTTCAGATAGAGAACGTCTGAAGGGATTTGGAAACAAACGAGTGCTGTTACGTATGGAGCTCTGTATGTGTTATGACTGTTAGCATCTACAGCGATGCTGGATTTCAAATGACTGCTACTTAGAGACACAGGCAGCCAATTTACGTTCAATTCATTGCAGGCTATTACAGAGAAAGCACATGCACACACACACACTTCTCTAATGAAAACTACTTTTGTTCTTTCTTGTTTGCTTTCTCTTACACAATAAAAAATCCTTCTGGCTCAAAGCACCTCTGCTCGCCGCGTATAGAGAAACACACATTTTGCCAACAACTCTCCTGAAGAGACACCCTGCAGGGATATCCTGTCTACACTTTTCCTATCGTTAAGCAGAGGCTGGAAGCCTGCATTTGGGGAACTATCCAACACCCACCCTGTTTGCCATTTTGCCAACGTTATCAGTGTTTGTCCCTGTGCTGCTATGTGTCCTTCGGTGTACTGCTGAATTCCTTTCCAAAATGTCATAAAACAACGGGGACAGCTCTGTTGTTTTAGGAAAGGGGAGAACATTCTGAGTATGGTGGAGAATGTTTATGCCATGGGGATGTGCACGTACCTCGTGTAGGATGTCTGCCGTGCAGCAGCAGAAATATGAGTGTTTAAAGGCACGGGGTGTAGGCAGTTTTGTGTGCACTCCTTTGGAGGAACGTCAGCACCTAGGCACCTCAAGCACCTACAGTGTTAGGTGGCAGCCGAGGTTTTAGGTTTCTCAAGGATGCCTACATGCTAGACTTGAGCACTTAATCCCCTCTGGATTTAGCTCTTTGGACATGAAGAGCTGCTTGTGCACAAGCCCTAGAGAGACTCTTAAACTAGGCGTTCCCCACTTTCTGTTTTGTTGGCAAGACCTGATCCATTAGGCATGTGCAGAGCTTGCCAAACCCACACAAAAGACAGCAGAGACGAGCCCTCAGACATGTGTGTGTACTAGTAGACTCAAAGCCCAGTGGTTACAGCACTTTCAGGAGCTGAGGGAGAGGCCAAGTGTGAATAATCTATTTTATACTGTGGCCATTAAACACAAGAACTCCTGCTAGGAGACAATGAGGCTACCTGGGATGGGCTTTTTCATATCTATCCTTCTATTTTGTACAACTAATTAGACAGTGGTTAAAGCAGAGCCTTGAAGGCAAGCGTTTGAACAGAGGGCTATGGGATATGGTGAGTAGGGAGGATGTCACCTGCCACGAGAAAGGCCTGAGCAGTTCCCTTACTGAACTTCTGCAGATCATTCACAATTAACAATCCCTCTGGCTGCCTAACTTCCTTCTTTGCATTTCCCACCAATTTAGGCAACTCTGCTGATACTGGGTTTTCTCTGTGACCCGATAAACCCTTATATAGCAGCACTTCTTGGTCTTACCATGCTGGCAGAAAAAATGCCTAAGATTTTTGAATCTGTGTTTTCTGATTACCCTGGGCCCTAGAAAAACTTGTAGCAAAAAAACAATGGGACTTAACTCAGTTTTCCAATACAGCAGATACGCAGTGCTTTATGGTCACTGATTTAGGGGCAGACAGATGAGGATTATTACAGGGAGGGAAATAAAAGGACTTGGAAATGTGGGTCTGTGGAGGGAAGTGAGAAGCACACCTGCTTGGTGGCTGAGCCAAACTACAGCACTGCAGGGAACACTGAGAGGGGATGGCCATGCAGGAGGTGGAGATGCCTCCTCAGGCTACGTCCATTTGGAGGTGGTGGTGTTATAAGTTGCACTGGAGCACCGAGTGTCCATCCTGATCAGGTACAAAAGCAACCTTGGGCATCTTAGTGAGCTGGGTGTAGCATGCTTGTCCATCTCTTGGTGGTTGAGCTCATCCATCCCTTGGTCATCCATTGGTCCATCCCAATGTGGTCTTGCCAACCGCATTGATGGGAACTGGTGTCTATGTGTCACCTTTGGCCAAAGAGAGGGATTTCCATAGGAGTTTGCTTAGAAGTTGTTGAGAAAGCTTTGTGTGTCCTTCCTGACAACATCCCCTCTTCTCCCTGCTCACCAGGGCTGAGCTCCCCACCATCTGACCAGATCCCTCTGCAGTGCTGAGGAGAGGGAGCACACATCTCCATGTGATTCCAGCCAGAGAAAACCACCCCATAACCACAGCAGAAGCTGCTGATGGGAAACCCTGAGATATAAACAGAAATTTCTCGGGGTTGGGGAGGAGCCAAGTCCTTTCACCTCCTTTGCTGCTCGTCTGCCTTGTTTTGTCCCATTATCTCCAGCAAAAATGGAGATGATTTGTGGCATCCAAGAGCCAACGTGTCCGAGTCAGACATAACTACTGTGTGGCCTTCGGAGCAAAACTGCTGGTTGGCAATGCTGCTCCCAGCTCAGCAGCATGGAGCAGAAAGCTCAGATCCCTGGGAGTTCATACAGCAAATAGACAAAACAACCAGCTGAAGAAAAAGGACAATATTTCCTTTGTTCTTCCTCACCATTTTCCTACGGAGAAACAGAGATAAAGCGAGTATTAGAACACCATTATTTTGGCTGAATTACAAACACAGCCAGTGACTGACATATTGTTAAGCATCCTTTACAAATGCACTGATTTTGCTGAAACCAACAAATTAACAGCATGACTAACAAATATTATCATCGTTATGAGTTTGCGGTATCTCATTTCTACAGTTCTGAAATTGATTATTCTTCTATTCTGCCTGAATGCACCTCTCACAGTGAAACCCTTGTCCAACATGTCACAATTGTTTCTTTCAGGCAAAGCAATTCCGGCCTTTTGCTTGGAATTAATGCATTTCTCAGACCTGGGCGAATATTGCTGATGGAAATGCTGTCTTCTATGAAATTCCTCGTTGTTTTACATCATTTTATGTGGGAATCAAGAACTGCAGAATTCCTACTGAAGCAGAAAATCCGGTTGGAGCCCTCAGCTCTGATCCCTCTGGACTTGCAGCCAGATACCAATAGTTATAGTATAAACCAGCCTCTAAGAACTGAAGTTTCATGGCAAGATGGTTAACCAGTAACTGAAATTATGGCTACATCTGTCCAAGGGCAGAGACATACAGCAAAAAGACACTGCTAGCATAGACTGATCCCTTGCCAAGTTTGTGTTGTGATTCCTCAGCACCTAATTATTCCTACTTTAATTAAAGTTTCTTGTAAAACTTTCGTTGTTTCCTTCCCTAAATGATCTGCTTCTGCAGACTGAAGTCTCTCATCTCCTACCAAAATTGCAAATGGAGCTGGATGGAAATTATGACCTTCTTAGTTTGCTGGATATGTCAGTATTTTTTCGAGCCAAGCATTTCAGATTTCCTTTAAAAACAAGGTGTTGTAAAAAGTTGCAAGGCTGATTGAAATTCTGCATTTTCATGGCAGGGAATATTTCCATTACGATTTTGAGCACTTGAGTGAAGAAAATGAACTAATTTGGGTCGTTTTGAAACAAACTGCAAGACACAGAGCTGAAATGATTTCACCGAGTGTAACGCCTGATTCAATAGCTCTGGACTCATAATAGCGGGGGGAACGCAGAGACTCCCAGTGTTCAGATTCTTCAAGTGCTCTTGGAAAATGTCTGTAAGCTCTCCAGGCTCCGCCATAGGTTTGTACGTTGTTCAGAACAATGGGATTTGTCCTCTAGGTGGCACAAATCAATACATCAATATATCAATAGACCATATAAATAATTAATAATTAACCACATGTACAAGCACTGAGGTTTAAAGGGCACATATGTGCATTTTCTCTGTTTTCTTTGATTTTTTTCACGCTGTACCTACCTTCTGCCTTATTCCCTGCATTTAATTTCGTCTCTGATTGATCTTGGCAATATCAGGAGGAGAAATGCTTACCCCACATACCTTCCAAAAAAAGAATGCCCTTTTATTCATTCCAATGTGGAAGAAGTAAAAGCTTCTGGCCAAACAGAAACTAGCTGCTTAAAGAGGCCTTCAAGCAGACGTGTCATCAGCTGGAACAGCCCACCACATACATTGCTGTGTCTGCAATCTGGAACACCTTGGCATTTGCAGAAAGCAGCTGTTGCAGAAGAACAGAAAGGGATCTCTGCGCCTGTCCGGATGGTAGGAACCCCTCTGAACTTGTCTCAGCTGGAAAGAGCGACATTACACAAGCTGTTCTTCTGCACTTGCTGCAAAGGATTGGTATCATCAAGCAGCTAGCGATGGAAGACAGCTCCGAGGTGGTGATTAATTGCATTACACCTATTGTAATTATAAATTCCAGGTCACTCATCGTTCTGAAGGAGTTCAGCCATCAGGGTGGAGTAAACGCAGACATCCATGTTAAAGTGTTCCAATGAACACCCAACGTACGAGGAATGTCTCCATGGGTTGTCTAAACACACACTGCACTTTTCTTTTCTTGCCCTTTGGGCAGAGAAAATATGCAATAAGACAGGCACACAGGACAGATTTGTAATTGTCATTCAATTTAACTCCATAAAAAAATTTCTTATGTTCAAACATTCCCCTCTGGCACAATTTTTCCATCCATAGAAAAAAAAAGGTGAACGTGCTTTTGCTTCCCGGGCTGTGAGGAAGGAATACAATGGGTTCACAGCCTTCAGAGTTTTTGAAAGGAGTGAACAGTGCTGAAAAGGATCAGCGAATCTTGATGTGGGAGAACTGCAAGTTTTCAATAGGGCATCTTCCTGCTGGAGCTGCTGTAGTGGAGGCAGGGCATCATCAGCAGCACATTTATTACAACTTCATAATAACAGTGATAAAAACAACCTAGATCAGATCGGTGCCCATTTTGGAACCAGCAGGGGATGCTGATGGGGACAAGTCCTACCAGAACTCTGCTCCCACTGTAGGTGGCAGCCTGATGGAGTAGGAGAGCCACAAGCCATAACGTTCAAGTGTTTTCCAAAGCCAATCACAAGTCCCTACATTCACAATATCCCCAGTTTATCTGGCCCATTCCTGGAATTGGCTCAGACTGGCCCAAGAGACAATTTTTTCCCTTACATTTTAATTCTCAGCATTCTGAGTTGCAACGTTTCAGGCGCTCCTTCTGCCTGACCGCCATCCCATGAAGGTCCACCATTGCCACAACCCCAGTGATATCAGGCTTTCCCTATTCAAACAACTCTTAAGATCTCTAGTTACAGTGGAGAAGCACCTTCCTTCCTGGGAAGGATAGAAGCAGCAACCTTCATCCTCCTTCCATCGCCTTCCTGAGGGATTTTCGCCCACCTGGTCATATGGGGGCACGTGGGCAGCAGAACATCTCAAGCAGTTTCCAATGGCAGACCCAATGCCTGAGGCCAGGCTGCCCCTCCCTGTGTATGTGAGGGTCTCTGGAATCTCCTAGGTTGGGGAAAACACACCAAGATTGGGACTGGGGTAAACAACCCTCATGCTATATTTGGGTGCTGATAATGCAAACCACAGACAAACATAGAACAAGGACAATTCTGTTGTCAGTAAACCATGCAGGCACTCAGGTCTTAATGCTTCTTTTTGGTTTAGGCTCATTAATGTCCATTTTGCTGTTGAATGAGTAATTCCATCTCAATTCAAACAGGCAGTTCTACCCCTCCCTTCTACTAACACCAATGTTCACCACAAAAAAAAAGAAAGTCACAGCCTGGAGTTGGTGTGCTACACACAGAGTATAACCAGGTGCTTGCAGAGCAAATTTTGAAAAGATGGGAGCTGCTTGGATTTTGAGTAACAGCCCAATAATGTTCCAATGCTGTCACCACCTGGGAGGATGGATTAGCAACCCCAGTTACAGAGTGGGTCTAGCCGTTATCCAAAAAAAGAAGCCAAGGGAGTTCCACAGCTGCTTTAGAAAAAGGAGGATCCCCCTAAATATCGAGGTCTCAACCACTGATGTTACCCATATTAGAAGGCCAAATGAGTGACTTCTGAAATGACCACGTCCCCAAATGTGGAGGTCCCAAATGTTGGGATTCAAAAAATGGAGCCATCAAATACAGAAGTCCAGGAGGAATGGGGTCCCCCAAATGTTGGGGTCTCATGTGTTGGAGGCAACAAATATTGAGGGTTTGCCAATACTGAAGCACCAAGGTGCTTCAGGTACACTTCAGGTCACTCTCCATGGGTTTGAAGCCAAAATAAAAATGTGAGGTTAGGATTTGAAGGATGCTGTAGCATTGCTCATACAATTTGGTAGCTTTCCACAGGCTGAAACTCTCCAAACCACAATGTTTGGGCAGGATGGTGTCTCCTAAGCTCTCTGCCATTCTCAGCACTTCTGAAACTATAAAGACAAAGCTCTGCACTGATGCAGTGTAGGCTGAAAGCTCTGGACAGGAAATGATGCTTCTGCCCTAGAGGACTCCAGACCTCCTTGTGCACCCTTCCTGATGGGGTAAAGCACTGCTTAGGCAGCAAGAGCTGCTCTGCTGGAATTTCTTGCAGTCAGCAGAAAGCCGTGATTTATAACAGCTGATGAGGAGGAGGAGACACGGTTCTCCCAAAGGAAACCCCATTTGACAATGTCTCCTTCCTATACTTCCTAACAGGGACTCGGTGGGGGATGACCAACGCTGGAAAAAATTTCACTAATGTACCAAGAAAAGAATTATGATTATTTGCTGGGCTTCCATCCACTGTGGGGAATTCTGGCTCGTGACATCACCCCATTGTTCCCGTCGGTGCCAAAAACACGCTGGGATCCCATCTCCTCAATGGTTAAAGAGCCTTCCTGTTTGCTCGTTCCTAGTTTCCAAACAGCGTTTCATCAATGCTGCACGGGACGTCTCTTTTCTTGAGCTGCAATGTCCCTTTCGTCATGTCTGCCTGGAATTCTTTACAGCGGAGTGAACAATGTATTCCTACAGTCAGAAACAAAAGGGAAAAAATAACTGCAGGAGGCAAAGCCCATCTTTGGCATCCAGGACCCTGTGTACGCCTTTGTTCCTTCTTTGGAAGCCTTGTTTGTGCAACACGGACCCGTCCCTCTGCTGGAGCCCGTTGTTTTTCTTAGAGATTTCAGTGTGGTGATAATGCCAGGAGTGCTGGCTGCAGGAAGCAGTGTCCCCTGCTCCTTATCAGGGGAACAGCAGAAGCAATGCAGCGTCTCCGTGGGCAGGAGGTCGCTGCTCTCAGTCCAAGCAGAACCTCTCAGTGCAAAGGGGAATTGAACACTCAAGCTAAAATGAACAGCTGCTATTGGAACAGTGATGGTTGCAAGCCCAAGCAATAACATGCGGGGATGCTTGATGCTGAAACAGCTGTTTCCCCATGTCTAAAAGTTCTTCTTTGCAAGCCTACAGGCAAACTGCTCCATAAGAAACCATTGGTTTTTAACACAGAAATTCTGCAGCCCTGGGCAAAGCCCTGGGAGCTCTGTTCCAAACAGTCCTGGTCAGTGTGGTCCCAATCCCACCTCCCCTCCACAGTGTTCCCACATCCCTGCCACAAGTGGAGACCTTTACCCACAGCCCCACATCCTCTCAGACCTTTGAAGCACTGGTGCCAAACATCCCCACACATGCTGGTCAGGTTTGTGCCTGCTCAACGCAGCAGGGTATTTCCTGGAGGGAAAAAAAAGAGTTCAAACTCCATTCAATAGGCATATATGAACAAGAGGGTGTAACATTTGCTCCATTTTCTCCAACAGCGTAAATCACTCTTGGGATTGATGAGAAACGAGCAAAACAAATGAGAGATCTTGGATGAAAGGTCTGGTTTGTAAAGATATTTTTGCAGCTGGCATTAAAGGTAGATACCCAACAGATAACCCAGCACTTGTCTTCTTCTAGCAACAACTACAAGACCTTAACAGATATTTACATGTTGCTTCAGGTGCTTTTTGGAAGTGTCAGCTAATTGAGAGAGCTGTGGCCACAAAAGGAGGCTGGGAAGGGAAACAGCTTGAACGCAGATCTCCAAACCCTCAGGTTAACTTGAGACTGTTCACCCTTCCCAGAGGCATGGGAGACCTTCATGCAATACACTTGTCTGCCTGATCCTTTCAGTAAATGTACCCTTGAAAGTCAAAGGACTGCCTGAATGGCAGCAGCACCCTTTCTAAGAAAGCGCCCCTTCAAGAATAAATGATGTCATTCACTCCCCAGCCTTTTCTCTGTGTGCACAACTGCTGCGTTACCTTCCCCACGTCGAAAATATCTCCTTTCATCCCGCAGTGACCAGAATGAGGATGGTAGAAATTGGAGCCAGGAGAGTTCAATTATATCATTGGATTGGCATCTGGGATGACATGTAGTATCTCGGCTCAGACATAAGTCTGCAACTTGGCAAAGTTGGAACATGGGCTGTAACAGGTAATGCTGCTATTGTATTTCCCTATTGTCTTCAGAATGATTGCTGCATTGGTACAGAGGTCAAAAACTTCCCTCCTTCTGCTTCTGCTTGTTTGCTGCTCACACAGAAGTGTTATTTTATCAATTACAACACCATTTTCTTCTTAATTTTTTTAAAAATAGTTTTCATTATCTCTGATTTTCTCTGCTTAGCATTTCCTCTATATATTGTAGCTGCAGCCCCAGCTGTATTTTTCATCCTCCCTGTCCTCCTGTCCCCTCTCTTCATTCCCACTCAGTAAACAGAGCTCTCTGCATTATCTATGCTCTCACACGTGCCATCACAACCAAAGCAGTTCGGTGAACAGAGAAACAATTTCCCCAGATCCTATTATTTCAGTCCCACCATGGGATTCCCCCTGCACACAATGACTGCATGAACACAGAGAGGGACTCACCCTGCTGCTTGGTCAGTGTGGATGTTAAAACCTCTCATTATTGCTTGCAGGAATGCAATCCCAACCCATTTTCCTACCACGAGATGCAGCCAGCAGAATTTATCACTCAGATAAAATTAGTTCTCCTCACTTCGGCCCATTGCACTTTTTTTTGTTTCTCTTCCCACTCCTCCGCTGTGCTCCACACTTTGTATTGGACCTCACACCAAATCACATTAACACACTCCACCTTGCATCCTTTCCCGATAATAAATCCCTTCCCGCGCAATAAAAACACTATAAAACAGCTCGTCGTGAACAGATGAAAACACACTCCCTTTCTTAAGAAGTCTTGAGAAAGTCAAGTGCAGGAACAGTTTGTGTCCGTGTTTTGTTTTGTTTTTTTTTTGCCTCTTGACCTGCTTTTGCAGGTCCCAGTCCCACGCCATTCCCAAGGGCCGTGCAGCCAGGAGCTGCTTCTGGCCCACGCGGTGCCCCAGGGGGCTCCTCCGAGGGCAGTTTCCCAGTTGTTTATTATTCTTTTGGGGGCTATTTTAATTTCTCGTGCCCGAAGGGTTGCGGCAGCCCGGGGTCAGCCTGTGGGGAAGCTGCGGAGCCCGCGGGCAGCCGCATGCGTGGGATGGGAGGGCAGTACGAGACCGTTCTGCGGGCACCGCTCCCGCTCCATCTGCCGGCAGCGCCCGCGAACTGCTTCTGCCTCCACCTGCAGCACGCGTGGGATCCATCCCAACTCGGGACTCATCCCCACCAACCCCTACGGGAAACCAACCCAGTTGCACACACGCACAGCAGCGTGCCCCAAGTGCCCCGCGCTCCGAGCATCCCCGGCGGGGGAATTTCTCCCCGCACCATCCCCGTGCGGGACGGGAACCACACGGGTGTTCGAAGCTTGGGGCCGGAGCCGAGCTGCAGGACGGGGCCTCCCCGCAGTGGGGCGGACCCAGGGGATGCCGCCTCCTTCCCCCCTTCCCCTCCACGCGTGCCCGAGCCCCGATGTTTCCCCCGCGGGGCTCCACGCTGCGGGGCGGAGCGTGGCCGTCACGCGGCGGAGCGGGGCTATAAAGCACCTGCCAGGGGCCCGCTGCCTCCAGATCATCGCTGCGGCTTCGGCTGAAACGGTGCACGGAGAAGAGAGGAGGGGGAAAAAAAAATAGAAGGGGGAAAAAGAATCATAGAAAAAAAAAAAAGAAAACTCCCAAATCGAAACCTTCCAGCTCTCTCCGCAGCCATGCCCAGCCATCCTGCCGGTGCTGCGCTGCTGGCGCTCGCCCTCTGCGTCCTCCTGGAAGACGGTGAGCCCCGGGGCTTTGGGGGTGGGGGTACAGCAGGGGGTTGGGGGTAGGGGGCACTGCGGGGCAATTTCTGCCAGGCTGCACCTCTCTGCTCTGGAATCACCGCAGCGCTCGCCGGAATGTGCTCCGGTGCTCCGAACCCAACCTGCAACTCATCCCTTCTCCTTCTGCTGCAGGTATGGGGCAGCCTCCCCTGCAGTCCCACCTCGGCGCGGCCGCGCACCTGAGAGCCAAGCGGTGCTCCTGCAACAGCTGGCTGGATAAGGAGTGCATCTACTTCTGTCACCTGGATATCATCTGGGTCAACACACCTGGGTGAGTGTAGGTTTATTTGGGGGGTGGTTCTGTGGGTGACTCGTTGCCTTTCTTATCCAGGATGGGGGGTAGTTAGAGGGAGGTGAGAAAGGAGGTTTGTGCAGCACCTGCACCACAGAGCATTGAGAGTTCAGCCCTTAGCAGCTGCTAGAACACAGGCTGTGCTGTGCTCAGGGGTTCCAGCATAACCCAAAGGGAGGGGGATGAAAGCTCATGGTGCTGCCTCCCCATGGTTTATCTTTATTTGAGATTTGTACCTCTGCAAGACAAAAGCAATAGCAAGATGTTATAGCTGCAAGCCAGATAAGTTACATTACCCTCTTGCAAACTGTAACTGCCTGCTGGCTGCCAGCATTGTTAATGAGACAGTGGTGGGTTGGCACTAACGTCCTGTGGCTGCCAAGTCCTGCCCTCAAGAATGCTAAAGCAGCTCTCCGTGCAGTTTCAGACCAATGGCCATCGCTCTGTAGCAAAACACATGTACTCAGGTGTGGTTAAAATCATGCTCTCTAACGTGCAATTACAACTCACTGCTTGCTCAGAGCATAGTTTCAATCACTGCCAATCCTAAACCCTCTGGGAGGAGAGATTGTGATCAGAGATGGAGCAGGAATGTGCACATGCTAAGAGCTCGGGAAGCATGCTGTGATCAGGAGGACCTGTTATGGCCCTGAGGTGTCTTCATCCGTACTATGTCCCATGCATTACAATGGCTGGGATTTGTACTATGTCCTATGCATTGCACATTCCGTGTGCTGGTGGCTGGTGAGCCCAGCCCATGCAGCAGCCCTTGCATGGGTGCAAGGAGAGAAAATGCGACTGGGAGGGCTGGCACGGCCATCTCCCTGGGAGGGGCAGAGTAAACAGTAGGTGGGAGAGGAGCTGGAGTTTAAAGGCTTGGAATTATCGGTGGCCTTTTCACCTTATGTCTATAGATGAGTCTTTTATTATCATGGCGCTGGCTTGGCTGCCTCCCAAGGCTGTGTTATAAACCTGCTGGTGATAACAAGCGAGCAGCAGCACTGATTGCTCCTCTTTCCAACAGGCACACTGCTCCCTATGGGCTGGGCAGCCCGCCACGACGGCGCAAGAGATCGCCTGGCAGGTGCGAGTGCTCGCGCTCCAGAGATAGCATCTGTGCCAACTTCTGCCAGGAGGAGCCCAGGTGAGCTGGAGGGGCTGGGGATGCTCCCCTGGGTGCTTCAGGGAGAGGGAAGTGGAGGCTGTGGGGTTGCTTTGGGATGCTGGCATCTCCTGGGTGCTGGGAGCTTATATAGGACACTCTGTTGTCTCACTTTAGCCAGAGGTGTAGAGGACTGTGTGCAGATGAGGGGGATGAGGGGAGAAGTTATTGTACAGATGTAATTAGTTTCTTATCAAAGCAATAGTCAAAACCTCCCATCGTTAAATTGACTATGAATTGAGCGAGGCAAGAGGACAGCAGTAGAAGTGAGGCATAGATAACTTTCAAATAGCTGCAATTAACCCTTCAAATTGTGCACTGAACTTAGTCTGCCCCCAGTGATGTTAGAGCAGCATTCCCCTGGTGCCTGCATGCAGGTGGCTCATGCACCTCTCCTTGCTCATCAGGTACCTCCAGAGCCTGAGGCTCCCAACGAGCTCTGGAGCATCGACAAAGGCTCCACAGACCAGCGATGTGAAGCCTTCCCAGCACAGCCTGTTGAGAGCCCTCAGGTGAGTGTGCCACTGAAACCCGCTCTGAACTTGGGGTTGGACTTGATGGTCTCCAGAGGCCCCTTCCAACCTCTATGATTTTGTGATTCGATGTGAACTTCCCTTGTAAGCAATGTAAAAATTTGGGGTTGTGACCTCAGTAGTTGCTGCTTGGGTTGCTGGCTTCCCTCCTTTTAATAACTCAACTGAGCAATTTCTGCTGTGTTGAACTGAAGGCTAACAGCTGAGGGAGCCAGGGATTTTCCAGTACTAAAGCAACATTACATAATATAATTTTTGGTGGGGAAGTTCTTCTGATATGGGGTGGGAAAAAGGGTGATGTGTAAGAAGGAAAGAGATGTCATGCCATAGGAAAAGGACAGATTGGGGGGCAGCTTTGGATCAAAAGAGATATCTCTTCTAACATCCCATCACTGAACTGTGGAACTCAGTGCTGGAAGAGCTTCCAGAAATCTAAACAAGTCAAAAGGTGCCTGCAAATTGAGAGAGAATTGGTCCATTGGTGGCAGTTAAATCAGATCCAAGGGGAGCAGTTTCTGAAAGACAGATGTGGGGAAGCATCAGTTGTATCATCCCAACCAGGTGGATCAGTGCTGTAAGTTATTACAGCTGCAGCTAGGGATTTCTACTCTTCCATCCCTTCTTCTGCCTGAAAAAAGAAAACTACAAGAAAACAAAACAAAAGCACCAGCCCAAAAGCCAACAACCAAACCCAAGACACCAAAAATAACACTAATAACAAACAACCCAACAATAAAACAAGAGCCAAAGCGGTGACTGGTTGGTAAATGGCATAATATATGCTACTGCCAACAGGTAAATGACATAGTATAGGCTACTGCCAATAGGTAAATGGCATACTGTAGGCTATTGCTGAGTAGGAAAATGGATTGATGAGTGAACATTTTGTGTCTCCTGGTTGCAGGGACCTTGCTGTCTCCCGCCTGCAGTTTGGCAAGCAGCAGCACCGTGCTCAGCGGAGTGCTCCACCAGCAGTTTTGCCTTGGAAGAAGAACATTTGGAAGAAGAAGAGATAAGGAGCAGGCTCAAATCAAGTTTGCCAGAAGAATCTGGAGTTCCGTGGGTGCCGCTAACTCCGCTGTCGGTAGTTAGAGCTGAAGGAAAGGCCATGAGTGGAGGGGGGAAGAAGTGGAAGTCTCCATGCTCCCATTGCGTGAACGAGTACTGCATGCACTCCAGAGACTGTTATAAAGGGAAATCAGTGTCTCTCTATACAGTCATAGACGTGTCGTGGAGCTGAATGGTGCCTTTTTGGATCAGGCAAGGGTCTTGCTGGTAGAGCACTTGCTTCACTCTGCACTGGAGCCCAAGGCAGACACTCAGCTGCTGCAGGTGGTTGAATCACCAACAAAACCCAAACAGCCACATGCCGTCCAGACATGGCAGCATCGAGTGCCTGCATCACTGGTCTGCTCTGCCCTTGGACCATGTCTGAGCGTGGGTCCGCTCGGCCCTCTCTGACATGGTCTGGCTGCTGTAGATGGGGATAAGCTGCTTCTGGGCCCAGCGTTGCACTTTTTTCACTTATCAGTGCGATGTGCATATGAATGAGACTCCTGTGGTCAAACAGTTCCATGTGTATATATATATATATATATATATATAAGTGTATCATCTTAAAGCCCGAGAGCCATCTGAATAGTCAGTGGCATTCTTTGGCTGAGAAAATCACTGGAGGGCCTTCTGGGTCTTGTTTAGGTGGATGATAGCTCTCTTCAAACCCAAGCGTGGCTCCTGCCACCATGCAGAGCAGAGCAGGGTGGGATGCTCACGTGCAGCTATATCTCTGCAGCAGTTTCTGGCCCTGCCAAGCTGCAGCCCCACACATGGAGCCCCATGGAGCCTGGGGAGGCTCGATCAGAGCCAAGCTGCTGGTCTGGATGGGGTCAGTGCTGGGAACCTGGCTTGGGACACGCTCCTATAGGGGTAGGGTTCCTCAGTTTTCACCCCATACCCCAGCTTGCTCTCAGCTTTGCCTGAAGTGAGGGGTTATGGGCAGAGAAGATGGGTGGTGGGAGAATGACACTCAAAGGCTTGCTTGCTGCTTCACTTAGATCAGATTTCTGAGTCGGACCCTATATAATAAATAAGCAGTGTGTGCACATCGCTGCACATTGCTGTAAGCGTAACCAGAATAGAGAATGAGTTAGGCAAGGGGCAGCCAGGTGGGATTAACGTGCAGGAAAGGATCAGCAGGAAGAGAGCACAGCACTGTCTGCACAGTTTTAGGAGAAAGGGTTGGAGTTAAGCCCACACGAATGATGGATGCTTCACCAGGGGCTGCACAGTGCTGCTGGCTCAGAGGAAGGAAGGAATAACTTGGGGAAAAACACAGAGCCCAGGAGCTGGAAACCCATCTTGTAGGCAAACAGTCTCAAGGATCTGGGGCTGTATTGCGGATGCACTTTTGCTTGCTTGGGCAGATTGAACTTCTGTTATAAATTGTGGCTGTGGCTGTTGTCTGGTTAGTGCAGGTAAATTACTGCTGTCGGGTCCCCCTTGCTGCCCGGTCCAGCATTACACATGAGCATTGAAAAAGATTGCTTGAGATTGGTGGTGGACCAAAACCTGTGGTTGTCTCAAGTGTAGTCCCACCAGACATACAAAATACTTCCTTGATTTTGCTTTAAGCCTTAGAGAGCAGAGCAAAGATGAGACCGATTGATTGTATTGTCAGTGAAACAACCGACCGATCATTTTGGTCCCCAAAACTGCAGGAAAACTTTTTTTTTTTTTTTTCTATTTGACCTTCTGAAGGTTTGAGTCATTTGGGAAAAAAAAAAATAAATTAAAGATAAATAAATCCTGAAAGGGTTTGTTCCAAAGGAAACTTTGCACATGGTTTAATGTGAGCCTCGTAATTTAAAATAAAACTACTGCTGTAAAATACTATGTATATCTCCTCGTGTGTGTGATGTCTCATCTTTAGTGTGACCGACTGCACACATGCTGTATGTAGCGTTCTGACATCTGTATATTTATTTAAATCTATTGGTTTTTTAGATGGCAATTTGCAAAAAGATCTAATTTGTAATAAATAACGGCAAAAAAATCGATACCCTTTTTTTTTCTCCTATTATTTTGTTGGGGTGGTGATGGGTGGAGAAGAGCAAGAAGGCAGCGGGACAAAAGCACTGTGGCAGTGAATGGGACAGCGGAGCTGGGTAGGAATGGGGATGCTGTGCTGAGCACAGCTTGAATCCCTGCTCTGTGTGTCCTGTTAATGTTCTCTCATGGATGAGCACTTTGTTGCAGATCATCTCAGCAGGTCCAACTGCGGCTGTTAGCACTGCAGGGACAAAGCAATCCCACCCCCTCTGCAGCCCCATCAACTTTGAGATCTGAGTTTGGGGTTTGTTTTATTTTTCCCTCAATCCTTTGTTTTCTCAGTTCTTTTTTTTTTTTTTCCAAGTACGGTTAAAAGGCCCTGATCCCATTAAAGCTGTGCCTGAAGACCACGTCATAGATTACTCTGGTGTAGTTAACTCAGTGAATTTCATGGTGCAGCTGTGAGAAGGAAATAAAGAAACATTATCATAACAGCCAGCATTGTGCTTGCTGCATACCCAGCAGCTCTAAGTTCGTTGTGGGTTTCTATGCCTTTCTGGGATTGAAAGTTTGGAGAGCAACAGCCCTGCCCTTTCCTACTGCCCAAATTCCTTGGCTGAGCTACAGCCAAACCTCAACCCTACGACCTGGTGTTAAGATGTGCAAAAATCAGATTCTTTCAGATTTTTTTTAAAATGATTTTATGACAAAAAGATGTCTGGCAATGGGCTTCAGTTTCCCTGTGTATAAAATCTAAGGTGTGTGTTTGGAGTAATTTCCAGAGTGACCTGGTTGGGCTGAGTCCAGGTGGTGTGAATGAGGAAGCTGAGGGCTGCTGGACACTCATTCATTTCCTAGGAAAGATTTCTCATCATTTGGAATGTCTATTGCCCAGCCTTGGGCCCAGCCTTTTATTTGTCTTTCTTTAAGTCACAGAAGAAATATGACCTTAGTCAGCCTGAAAGCAGTTGCCTTTCCCTGCTCATAGAGGATGAAACCATCCCATCTGCCAGGGAAACGGCACTTGTGGAGCATTGCCTTTGCTGGAGAGGAGCCCATGGGATGCTCTCTGTAGCCCTGATGCAGGACGTGGGCTAGAAGAAAGGAGTGAGAAATTTTGGACCAAGCTATCCGAGGTTATTTTTTCTATTTTTTCTGCTTAAGATCAATAAGTAGAGAAAAATAAAAATAAAAATCCATGTGGGGCTGAATGATGGAGAACACGTGAATTTCCCAGAAGGAAAAAAGCAGGACAAAGGCACCACGGGCCAAACATCCAGAGGAGTACCTCAATTCCCTGAGCACAGAACCTCAGCAAAGCTCCTCACTTGGATCTTACGTGAGCCCCTCATGTGTCCCACCAAGTGCCAAGGGACCACTGCAGCCTGGCAGCAACCCCATGGCATTGCCTGTACCAGTGCCAACATCTGCACAGAGCCCTGTCCTTCGGGTATGGTTTTAATTAAAAGAGCTAATTAAGCATCGCCCAAGGACAGGAGAGAAGTGAGACATTTGAGAGCATCTTAATTAGGATGTAAAGGGAAAAGAGAGGACTGTTCATTCTGAGATTATTGAATTCGATGATGAAGATCAGCTGAAGTGGATGGAAGGAGATATATTTTATCAGTTTTCATACATAACAACCAATAACAAGAGAGAGGAAAATCCAGGAAAGCAGGCAACTTCCAAAGCCAGTTCTACATGGGCATCTTCTCTACAAAACAACTTTTCAGTTCAGCAGTTCTTCATTCATTTAACAATTCCCATAAAAGGGGAATCCTGGTGCCCTGCACGGACCTCACATTTTTTCTGCAGCAAGAGTTCCTAAAGAAGAGCCCTTTTACAATGATCTGTTCCTTTTACACTGCAGAGCTGTTCTGTCCTCATCAGGGTAGGCAGTACTTTTTCAAATTTGTCTGCATCTCACATTTGTTGAACCATTTGGTTTTGCTCAGGAGAAGATGTGTTGACACATGCACGGAAAGATGCTTTGAGTGAAGTGCATTTCAGTGAGTGCCTGTTCCATGTCTTGGCCAGTCAATGCCTACATGGAAAGAATAAGCCATCCATCCACACACGAGATCTACTCTGCTAAAAGCTTTCCCTGCCTGGCAATTTATAATTTTGTTCTGCTTTGGATCTCTCTGTAGAAAAGCCTTATGAAGTAAGACCTAGAGTAGGTCACTTGGACAAGGGACACTGGAAAAATGAGTGATGGGTGACTCTTTCCTATGGGTCAGCAGCTAGTTGCCCTGTGTTTGGTTTCAGCACATCTGGCCGATGGCTTCACAGGGGCTGCCCAGCAGTATGGATCTCCCAGCAGCTGGGCCTCCATCTTTACAATTTGATCTGTTATAGAAGCGACTAAAGGCAAGGCTGCAATGCACCAAGGCAGGTATTCTGCAGGAGGTCTTCTGCCTGTGGAACATCTCCTGTGTGCTGTAGTGTGAAGCTCAGGATAATTTAGTTAAATGAAACAGGGGCTCCTCTGCATCCTCCTCCACTGAGAGCAGCATTCAGGATTTCCAGCTGGCTTGGCCATGGCCATGGCACATCCTTGTGGTGTGGCTCACACCCTTCAGATTGAGATAGAACATGACACGCCGCTGGGCAGTCTTAGCCCAATGCTGTGTTTAAAGTTCCCAAATCTTCTCTCTCACACCAGTATCCTTGGGTGTGAAGGCAGTTGATTGATGGGTGGTCTTGAGTAGACTGGAGTGAGGAACAGCCAGATGCACAGTGGATGCCAGCTCCATAACCAATGCCTTCTGCCGCAGGGCAGTTCTGTGGTCAGCTGCATCCAGCACCTTTCTGGGGGTCAGTTCAGGCTTAGGGCTGAAAGGGATCCCTCATGTGGGGTTTCAAGCCCTTGGCTTTCCATGTTCAAGCCTTTTGCTCTGACACTCTCAGCTCTTCCTCCAGCTCTCTCCATTGCCCTGTCTGGTTTGAGCCAGGAAACAGAGAAGATCCAAAGTTTAACTCTTCCTCACAAACTCTAGGAGGGAATTGGGTTGGGAAGCAGGAGGTGGAGAGGCACAAAACCGTTGTGTTAAGCACGCTTCCATCTGCTGCACGTTCCTCTGACACTCAACAGGAGCATTTTGCTGCCTCATCCTTTTTGAAGTCCTTTCCTCAGCCTCACACCCGCTCACTGATGAGTAATTGGGTGCCTCTCCCCACATAACTTCTGTAAGACCTTTGAGGCAACCTTACAGCCACTCCCTTGTCCAAAGGAAACTGCTCCTCTGCACAGCACTGCTCCACCAGCTTGTTCTGCAAAGGAGGTGGTTTCACTGAGCTCCCCTGATGGAGGGGCTTCCTAAGGCCACCAGGTCAATCTAACAACCTGCAATGGCAACCCTGCACTCCTCAGTCCTCATCCCTCATTGGCCATTGACTGGCTCTTGTGCTAGGCTAAACCTTGGTGGATGCATTGAGCTGGTAGAAATACAACTCAGAAGACAAGGAAGGTGTTTCTCAGGCTCAGTGACCTTAGTTGGGTCAGACAAGTCTGGAGCTGAAAGATGAAGCTCCATGAGCAGCTGAACGTCTGGCTGAGAGTGAAATGTGGGAGGCTGCCAGGTCCAACGAGGTGGAGTTTGCCAAAGATATGACTTTTGGTGGTTTTAGTTTCTCATTTCAGGTGAGACCTGGAGTCTTGGGAGAAGGAAGAGGCTGAAGAAGAAAATGAAATTGGACACATCAGATTAAGTAATCACACAGTTTAGAGCTACAGTTGTTAGCTGTGCCTGGTAACAAATACAGGCTCATGCCTGTAGTTGCAGGAGGTGAGAAGCATCCCATCGTGTCTGCTGAAGTGTCTCTGCTGGAAGCTGTCATTCCTGTAGTGCACCTGGAACATGTTGAAAGTAGAGCTCAGCGTGTGGCTGGTGAGGTCTGGGAGACAGGATACGAACACCTTGCTGAGCTGCCTTTGTGAATCAACGGGAGAACACCAGAAGTGCTGCATTCCAAAGGAAAGAATGACAAGGCTGATCAAAACGTCTTTTAGGAATTCCAGGCTATCTCAGCTTTGACAGAGTTTCCTGGAGATTTACCTGGGAGCTGTAGGCTGGATATCATAATGCCTTCCCTCCCTTCAGCATATCCATGCATTCATTTTTTATCACCCTAATACAACATTATTTGCGATATGTGTTAATCAGTTCAATCAGTCACCCTGATGGCTTTTTTTTTTAGATCTTTTTTTTTAGATCACAATACATGTCTTGAAAACCTCCAAGACTTCATTTCAGCAGCAAGACCATAACAGTTTAGACAAGATCTTAAATGGTGAATAACCCTCTCCCTGGAGATTTGATGGCAAATACGAAGTATGCCTTTGTGACTTTATTATTAAAACAAAATGATCTCCCTCCAGCTCCGTTGGAGGGGGAGGAGGAGAGAGCACACATGGAGCAATTAAGAAAAATGTCTTTGACCTTCAGCAACTTAATCAGCTGCCAGTGTGCTTCCTAATAGTGTGCTAATGGTTAAGTTCTTCTGGATGCCATAAAAAGTGCTATAACTGGAGGCTACAATAAAGTGCTGATCAACCCATCAAGTGAGTCAATCCAAAAGTAATATCTGTCTTCATAATGACTATAATAAAAACGATGCCAGAGCCAGGAGATGACGTGAATAAGAATGCTGCTTAATTATGCTGGGCTGCAGTGCTGGGTGAATTTGTCACACTTCTTCAAACTTGTTTTTGGGTCGCATTCCCACTCTTGCCTACAAAAGCCAAACATCATAGTTGTGTGGCCAAGGACACAGTAGGACAGGGAGGGTGAAATGTCCCTCCAAGCCAACCAGAGCTTTGGTGCAGGGAAGGCTGTTGAATTCGGGGGAAGGCTGTTTGTTCCTACAGTAACTGCACTGACAGAAAGCAGGATGGAACCATGACTGTGTTTATGCCTGTGAGAGGTTGGGGCTGGGAAGCAGAGAAAATGTGTTCATAGATTTTATGTATTGCAGTGTTATAGATTGCCTGCTATTTTGTGTCATGGTATTTAAGCAGGGTGAAGGTTCACTGGAGACTCCAGTGATGGTGGGAGCAACGCAGGACAAGACAGTCCAGTCCTGTGATAAATTGGCATAGATGTAAAGCAGCAGAAACCACCCTGGGCAGAGAGGGAAGTCCTGGAAAAATCACTCCCTAGCAATGGGGATGTAGCTGAGGAGCTGACAGTGGTTGAATGCTATCCTTGAGGATTTATAGAACTGTAGAATCATAGAAATATAGAATGGTAAAACCACAGAATGCTTGGGTTGGAAGGGACCTTAAAAACTGAAGAACCATAGAGTGGCTTGAGTTGGGTTGGAAGGGTCCTTGAAGATCACAGAACCACAGAATGGTTGAGTTGGAAGGGATCTCAAAGCCCTCCCAGCCTGACCCCCTGCCATGGGCTGGGTGCCCCCCACCAAGTTGGGCTGCCCAGGGTCCATCCATGGCTGAGGGCACCTCCAGGAATGGGGCATCCACAGCTCTGGGCAGCAGAGTGCCAGAGCCTCATTGCCCTCACAGTGAAGAATTTCCTCCCCACATCTAAGCCAAATCTCCACTCTTTTAGCTTAAAGCCATTAACCAAACTTAGCTTTAAACCTCTTCTAATTTAAATTCTTTACCACGAAGAAGGCAATGAACAAGTGCCTTTCAAAGGAACCTGATGGGACAATAGGAGCAGAGAGACTGTCAGGTCCTGCCCTGCATGGTGCTTCAGGAATTATCCATTGATCCACAGATACAAGCAGAATCAGACGAAAGAAGAAGGACCAGCAGGAGCCAAGAGCACCTGTTGATGTCCATGGAGCGGTGTCTCTTTTCCTGCAAAACAAAGCTGGTGTTTTTTAGGATCTCTCTGAGCACAAAGCTGCTCTCCAGGATGCTAAGAAGCAGGGATGAATTCACAAGCGCAGCATGGAGCTGGTAGAAAACACGCTGCAGCCTTTCAAGGAATCGCAGAGCGGATTCCTCCCCCATCAGTAAAGAAAACAGGATGCAGGCCACATTCCTGGCCACATAGACAAGGCTCTGCACACCAGCACAAACACATTTTCTCAGTTCCAATTAAACCCTGGCTTTATATCACCTTGCTGCTGATAAGGCTCTGATTAATGGAAGAATTGTCTTTTTTTTTTTTTTTTTTTTTTTTTTAATAAAGTCCCTGGTGCTAATTGTTTTTTCCCTCCCTCTCCCACTTCTCGCTTTAAAGGCTCTTTCGAGGAGGGTTGCTGATTGTGCTCGGAGTTGTATGGGAACACTTAGTCTCTTCCTGGTTTTGTTTTTAGGGCTAACTGCTGCCACCGAGGCTCGCAGGTCCAGCAGACAAATCACCTCTGCGGATAGCCAGCAAAATCCTGCCCTTGTGCCTCCCGATAAACAAGTGCAGATTCATGTGTTTGTTCATGACACAGAAAGCAGCCAGGACAATGATGTGGTGACTTTTTTGCCAGTGTTGTTTCCTCTGGAGAACCGACTTCCCTCGCGGAGCCTCAGGTGCATAGCAACAACTCAGCAAAACAAAAGCCAACCACTGCAAGGCATTAGAAAAATATTATCCCGGTCCGAAGGGTGGGGCCCCATCTCCCATCGGCACCCTGGTGCTGGGACCAGCCCTGGCTCCAAACATTCCCACGATGCCGCCGCGTGCGTGCCAGGCTAATTAGCTAAGTGCTCTGCTCCCAGGTGACGCTGCCTGAGTGGCGAGAGGCAGGTTCTGCTCCAGGTGGAGCAGAGATGGAGAGGTGATGTGCATGTGTGTCATAGGATTGCTAAGGTTGGAAAGGACCACTAAGATCAGCAAGTCCAACTGCTAATCCATCGTCACCATGCCCTCTAAGCCACATCCTTGATGGACAGGCTAAGAAAAGGGCTGGAGGCTTAGTTTAAATGCATTATTTCTTTGGCCATCAAAGGACTTTCATTCTCTGCACATCATGAGTTAATGTCAGGTCGGAATGGTTCTACCACCTCTAAGCTGTGAGGTGTTGAACAGAGATGCACTGCAGCTCATGCCTCAGCCCTATGGACCTACCACCAAGGTCTCAGGGAGGTGGTTGAGTCACTGTCCCTAAGAAACGTTTAGACGTGGTTCTAAGGGACATGGTTTAGTGGGAAATACTGGTGGTAGGTGGATGGTTGGGCTGGATGATCTTGGAGGACTTTTCCAACCTTGGATTCTGTGATTCTGTGATTCTATGGGACACAGTGCTCGGCTCAAAATGTCCTTGAACATTTCTCCTGATTGATTCTGAGCGGTTCAACACTATCTCCACTGTCACTGCATCCCTAAGGGAAGTTTGCTAGGAGATGGTGTTGAAATGACTGATAGACCTGAAGTGGCTGAGACCTCACACTCCTGACATGTCAGCAGAGGGGAAGCCTGGCCAAAATGCTTGGAAGGGACAGGATGCAAAGGAGACCAGCAAAATCAGTGACTGATAAAGCACATGGAAACTGAACACAGAAGGGATCAGCCAGTCTGGGTCAGTGGGGCTGAAGAGTGTGAGTAAGCAGGGGAACTGCTCTGCTAAAACCCCTGCCTGTGGCTGCAGGCTGCAGCTGTGCTCTCCAGGCTGCTTTCACCTGTAGGAAACTTTCAGACCTCACTGTTCTGCACATCTCTGCACATCCTTGCCTGCTTCCATCCTACCACTGTGCTTCTGCTCTGCTTCTCCTTCTGCCTTCTGCATCATCCAGCTTTCTACCTTAATTCCATGTTTAATTTCACCCTTTTCCTGTTGCTCTTTTTGTTCTCCTATTTTGGTATAGCTGACACACTTTTAGATTGAAGATGAAAAGAGGACACTGGGTCAGGAAAAAGGATGGGTGAAAGATGCAAAGAGAGGAAACACAGAGCAGTAATGGAAAGAGAAGCAGCATGAGAGGGCAGCTCACTGTCAACTTATGTATATGGGTACACAATGAAATGAATGTGTTACTGTGGCTATGTCCATATTGGACATGACACCCACCCCACAGGCAGATTCTCACCCCACAGCCCAGCAGGGATGAGCAGCTCACGTCCCACTGCTCTGTGAAGTCCTCAATGTGTCTGTCCTAGGAGCTTCTCTGAAATATTGTTATTTTTACAGGGTCACAACGATGGTTTGGTCACAGCAGGAAGTTTCTGCAGCACAGTGCTGAAGACATGCTCAGTGTGTTGTAAAACCCAGCGGGAGGGCTTGTAGGCACTCAGTCTGCTGGAATGGATCTGGATGGAGCTGGGCTCCATTCATGCTGTGTGTGGGAGCCCTCCCTGAAGTCCCACTGTGGCTGCAGGAGGGGATTTCAAGGAGCATCTGCAGAGCCTGAGCTGTCACCCTGCACATTTCTGCCAGTTTCTTGGGAAAGGTGACCACAAAGCAGCCCTTGACAGACTTGCAGCCTGAGAGTAGGTATGGATTTATCACTGCATCCCCAACACTTCATCATCTTCCTCATGCTGTTGGAGCTGCAGATGAGAAGCAGACACATTTCCCCATGGATGTTTTCGATGGGAAGCTGCTGCCTTACTGGGGGGAATGGATAATGCTTTACCCTGCCTGAATGGTTTGTTTGGAGAAGAAGTTTCCTTCTTTCCCAGCTGCTAAAGCAACAACTGAGGGACTTAGGTCTTGTGTGAGGATGGCTGTTGGTTGGGCTGTTGGATCACTCCTGGAGCTGCTGCCATGTATGTGTAGGGAACAGGAATATTTGAACACACATGTTTGAGGAGTTGGATGCAGAGATGTAAAAATGCACAGACCTAAGCTCTAAATGCAGCTCCCCATGCCCTTCACCAACACACTCAAGACAAAGACACACAGAAATTGTAGCACACTCACTCCTAGCAGAGAAAATCATTTTCTGTGGCTGTTCCAAATGCTCAGAAAGATGCACAAATGGCCCTTCAGGTCCAGCCAGAGGTCTCCTTCACTTATTCTCTTACCATTAGTTAATACAGGGGTGAAGGAATTTGCAAAAAAAAAACAAAAACAAAAACAAACAAACAAACAAAAAAACCAGCATAAAAAACAAACCAGTTTGGTGGTGATCTGCCCTTCACTGAGCGTTTGTATGGAGCTGTGCAAAGTCCCCTGTACAGAGGAATGGAGGCATCTGATGTGGCAGTTCAAAAGCACCTTGAAGGTGAGTCTCAGGGATGGGTTGGGCACCTTGCACTGCCTGTGGGAAGGAATCACCCTGAATCCCTGCAGCACAGAGACCTGGAAGGCTCTCCCACCCCTCGGAGATGTGAGGGAGTTGGGGTTGTTCAGTGTGCTGCTGCTACAGTCTTGTCTGTCTTTCATTCTTTCTACCCAAATGACCTCCGGATTGCATTCCTGTTGCTCCTGCGTGCTTGGATACAGTTGTTAAACCTGTAAACAGAGGTGTTGCAGCTGTTCATCTTGCAGGACTGCCGTCAAGCCATGAGCATCCAGAATGTGATGGTGCATGCTCAGAGATGGGTGTGACGGGTGCTTCAGAAATCCCTTGGATAGAGGGGCATGCTTTACAAACAAATGGCTGCACACTCAGATTCCTCCCCTGGAGGGTTTGCTTCTTCCCAGAGCGTTGAGTAGTGTGTAAAAGCCTGAAGTAAGAGATGTGAGGCAGACACCTAGCAAACACTCATCAATTTCCAAAATACAGAGAGGAAATATCCATGTTGGTCGCAGTGGGAGCGTGTCTCTCTTACACCAGCCATGGCAGGATGCATGGGGTGAACACCGCCTGCAGTACATGCAGAGGTGTGCTGCACCAAATGCACCTTGCTTTGCTTGGAGCTGCTAATGGGGCCAAGAAGGGCTGCTACTCCTTTGCACCATCCTCTGTTCTCCTCTCTCCTTAACAACACCTGTGGTTGCTCTTGCAAACTTGCATCATTTTGGCTTCTGTGAGGTGAGCTGGAGGGTTGCAGTGGGGGCAGCTGGGATTATTACTGCATCCTACACAGGGATGAACCTTGAGGAAAGGAAATTGGAAAAAAGAAAAGAAATGCTGTACTTGGATAAAGAAAAATGCAAAAGAAGCACACAGTTCAGCTACTGCTTTATTGGTTGTACCCTTAGAGGAGTGAGTTGAATACTTTCCACTAAGCTGAGAAACGGATCACACATCTGTATGAAAATTACTTCAGTATAACACTGACTTAAATGTTTGGCTGTATAGAATAATGTCAGTGTGGGTCTTTTTTAATTGCTTTTTTGATGTGGAGCCAACAAATGTCATGTGTGAAGCGTGCTTTCAAGCGGAGCAGCTAGGAGAATACTTTAATCTTTGTGAAAATAACTGAGACTCCCATCACACCGGAGCTCTAGGAGCTGGGATTTAAGGAAGATGTCAAGTACAAGTTGTAACACTGATTGCTACATCCTGGCCTTGGGAAGGGCTTCCACTTTGCAGTTGAGAACCTCAAGCTTCAGCCCAGTTTTCAAGCTGCAACCCTATACATAGTTTGAATACATTGAAATATATATACATACATTGAAAATAGAAACTTTTCTTCCTTGTGAAAAACTTCGAACTTCCATGCATGTTTTCACACAGTGGAAGATGAGTGCCCCACTGTCTGAAACATGATAAATCTGCCATCTCTAGATTAGGGGTAGCAGAGAGTGGGAGAGTGTGGGCAAGTTGGAACAACACCTCCATGTTGGATGCCTTCTTCAAGGGGATGCTCATGGAGCTTGTAGTATAGATAAGGTGAATTATCCATTTTGTTGGTGGGTTGTGTCACTGGTCTGGTAGAAGACGTCAGGAATTGTGAAATTCAGTGCTGCATTGCTTAAACTCAGGTGAAAATCCCAGACCCAGTGCTCTGTTTGGCACTATGGTTCCCAAAACAGCGAAGGAGAGAGAGGTTCGTTGGATGGGATTAATGACATTGAGCACCCATATCTAACCTGTAGGAGATGCTCAAGTGGATCAGAGCTGCACCCAGATGCTGCTGGAAGATAGCTTTGGGCCCTGAAATGTCTGTCTGTGATTCTTTACCTCACCTATGCATTTCTCTGCCTACAATGGCAACTACATGAATCTCTTCCAGTAGCATCAGATCTTGGTTAGATCACCGACTGGAGGAGATGGGTGCCCTGATATTCAGGCACTAATCCATTTAGAGAGGTTTGAACTTGCCTCTCCAAATTGTTTGAACATCACCTTGGGATGTTTTCTGGTTATAAAGGTTTTCCACCTCTTTTGCTAAACCTTCTGTCCCACTCCCACCATGAGTGCTCTAATGACTTCCAATTGCTACAGGTTGGACAACCAAGGGCAGAGAGATTCATTTTTTACACCCCAAATAGCCTTGATTTGTAAAGACACAGGAATGCTGTTGATCACAGGCAGGAGGTGCCTTGAGAGTTTTCTGCCTTGAAACCTTTGTCCTCTTATCTCATGGACCTAAGATCAGGCACAGCTTTCCCAGATGTTCATTGCAATTGCTTCTTGCCACCTGGGAGGTCCTGTGGTTGGCTGCCATCAACTTGTGCTTTACATTCTGGATTTCACTTTCTGCTTTCAGAATCACAGAATCATGAAGGTTGGAAAAAACCCCTAAGATCACCAATCCAACCCCCTCCCCACCATGCCCACTGACCACGTCCCTCAGTGCCGCATCTCCATGGCTCTGGAACACCTCTAGGGAAGGATGCTGATCCCACCACTCCTTGGGCAGCCTGTGCCAATGAATATTACTCTTTTGAGAAGAAATTGTTCCTAATATCCAACTTACCCTCTCTTGGCACAACTTACCCAGAGACTGTTAATAGCCTGGCTGGACATACTTAATCAGTCTTAAATCAGCACCATAAAGAGATGCATCAATTAGCAGCTGAAGCCAACCCCCTGGTTTTGTGCTTATGTTCCTTTCTTGTCCAGCCCCAGGAAGCATTGCATTGCAGCACTGGAGGCAATTCCACAGCTGACAGGACACAGTTTGAAACCTTGTTCTACTTTTGGACTGCAATCATCCAGGAATGAAGTGATAGTCAGCAGCATGTCCTTCTGTTGACCTACCAATGGTACTGATATAGAAAATTGGTAGTTAAAGAACTAAGGGATGGTGTTTCAAGGAAATTATTGTGCTTTATTGGTAGCTGAGCATTGTAACTCTTGTCCTGCTTTAAGCTTGATGAATGATTAACTCGATTCGCCTTGCTGTAGCATGAACAACTTTTATGCATTTTTTTAACTACATTTATTACTTAGTACATACCTATTTCTTAGAGTGTAACCGACTGCTTTTGCTGACAGCTAGCTTTATTGGACCTTTAACTCAAGCCTTGGCTTACTGGCTCTTGCATTTATTGCAGCAAATCTGTGTTAGAACACCAATTTCAAGCCATTGTGAACCAGCCATGGTAGAAAGGAGAACTAAGACACCTTCAAGCCCCATTCACTGACATTCTGCACTTGTGTTTGTGGGATTTAATCCTGTCTTAGACCCAGCATGGAAATGTGTCAGCCACCAAATGAAGAGCAAAACAAGGTTCTGGGGAGTCCATTTGAATAGGCTGCATGTTATTTTAACCAGACAGCTCAGCGAAACCTGCTGAAGTCTGAGAGCTGAAGAGCAGTCAGGGCTGAGGATGCTGCCTGGGGCCAGCAGGGTGCTTTGAGGGGAATTAGAAATACAGCTATAGTTTTGGAGAGGACCCATTTGAAGGGCAGTAGTTTGTCTGCAGGAAGGAAATGGCTTTGGAAAAAGGAATTTTCTCTTTGATAATCTGAGAACTGAAGAGTTGACTTGGTGCTATCAGTAGGTCCTTGGAGGCAAAGGGAGGTTTGATAAGAGCAGCTTTTCACCCTTGTTGACAAAACATGTTGGCATTCTGTCTTTGCTTTGTGTATTTTAATACAGGGTGGAGAAACACAATCACTCCTGGAGGTAGCAGAGCTCCTTGCTGTCTCAGCAGTAAAGCAGTGATGCTGTTCTAAACTCTTGCATCTGTAATTTGACTTTGGCTTGTGAGTTACAAGTTCTGCTTTAGCCCCTCACAGATATGAAAAGGATTTGTAGGAAGATGGGACAGAGTCTGTCCAGCACCTCTTTACATGCAAGCCCCAGCAATGGGGTAAAAAATCTTCTCTAAGTTAAGATTGACAGGTTCACAGCTTTCTTTCATTTACCTGAAACATACGGTGTCACATCACTTCTGGCATCATCTATGTCACCCCAAGCACTGGAATCTCCTGTCCTTCTGTCCTTTTCGTCTGCCCTGGGTGGGACAGTCGAGACATGCTCAGCACAGATACCTTCTTTGGGTTTGCTAGGTGCTCTTTCTTAGGAAGTGTTGATTTAACCCTCTCAGGAATTAGCATTACTCAGGGCAGAGCTGCTTTGAAGTGGTTACCAGGCTCATTAGAAGTAAGTGCTGGGTGTGGTATGTATCTGCAAGGCGAGTGTCATTCTGTTTCCTGGGGACTGAACCTGCAATAAGGGGAGTTTCCCTTGTTGGAGGGGGCAGCTGTGAGGCAGCTGCTGGTTTGGGCAGCCAAGTGAGACGCAGAGTATGGAGAACATGGAATTTCCTATTAAGGCCACTTCACATTTACCATACAGCATAAAGCTACAGAGTACTGTAATCCCATGGGAGACAAGATGATTGAGTGACTTGAGGATAATATGCACGTCAGTGTTTGGTTTCAAGTTGTATCTACAAAGACCCTCTTCAGTTCCTCTCTGTAGGTGGACTGCAATGATGCTCACCTGTATCTCTGGGGTCTACAAGGATCCTGTGACGTTAACTGAACACTTCACCTCTGATGCTTAAACACAAACCAATGACTCACCATAACTATATGCTTAACTCCATGAAGAAACATTTGCACTGGTAGTGTACAAATGGCCCTGATTCATTTTTCAGCCTTGCCTCACCTGCTGGTAAGACTTCTGCCACCAGAGGCAGAGCACCAGCTCATCCCTGTTGCAACATACCATGCTGGTGATACCTGAGAGATGCTCTCAGTCTGTACTGGAGTGGGTGCTTACTCATTTTCTCGGGTGTAAGTTTGGTCCCTGGGCATTTGTGTTGGCATAGCAGTGCTGTAACACCTTTTGCCTTTTGGCATTGGTTATGTAAGGACCTAAATATGCTGGAGTGACTCACTGCAAGGTCTGAGCAGAGCTGTTTGAACAAGAATAATGAGTGAGTTACAGTAGCGATGCCTGCAGAAGGAGCCCAGCACCCCCACAGTGACTGCTTCTGCTGAAGACCCATTTACTCTATGTGGAATTGTTTTTTTCTTCACACAGCCATTTGCCAGTGAAGGCTGGTCTTCCCCAGTTTCTATCAGCCATGTTACTGACTCTTGTAACAGGCTGGGTCTCCACTAGGAGGACATCCCAGTACCTCTTGTCTGTAGGAATACCACATCCCTTCTCCCTTTGGTTGATTTGTTCCTTTCCACTTTTCAGGTCTCTTTCAATGGAAAATTGCAGTACAGAAGCTCAAGCTCTCTGGGGATCAAGCCTGACTGCAGTCATTTTCCTTCATTTTTGCATGCAAAATCTCTTACTGTAGCCACATGTGGACATCATACTGCTTTGTTCTGTCCTGCTCCAGCCAGCCTGATCTGTGTCACAGAGCCTCGTGCCTCTCTACAAAGGATATTCAGTATCTCATATCCTTTTTCATATTTTCCCTGTCTTTTTTTTTTTTTTTCTGCCCATATAACAAAGAACATTCAAGGTAGGTCTCTACCAAAAAGGCAGATTTGTGCTTCCTGTAATATTTATGGACAATAGCTATTTCTCATAACTGCCTGAGTTTTGTAAAAAAAAGGGCATCTTTTTATCCCGAAAATGAAGGCTTATAATAATATCAATATTGTATTTACCACAAAGTTTGGAAAAGAACTCTAAAACCATCAAGTCCAACTGTTGTCCCACCCCCACCATGCCCTCTGACCACCTCCCTCAATGCCATGTATCCATGGTTCTGGGACACCCCCAGGGATGGTGACTCCACCTCTTCTCTGGACAAAATCTCACAAAAAATCTCACATCCAGTGCTGTGAGGTGGAAATAATTCCATCAAAAGGAGCATGGAACTGCAGATCAGAAGCCTCAGCTTCAGAGGGAGCTCCAAACCATTAGTTCCATGGAGGCAAATAACCATGCTGGAAAGGAGGCAATCATTTGCCCACCCTCCATTGCATTCTTTCTTGACTGATTTCATAACACAAGGACATCCCCATCCCAGTTCTCCAGTGTCTGTTCTCCTCCAGCATGTCTCTGATGGCAGTGCCCAACACAGCATGGGAATTTCCACTCCTGGAGGCAATGTCTGTCTCTCAGTGATCTCCAAACCTCTTCTGTTTTCGGTACAGCTACAGAATTGCTCCTGGACAGAGGAACTCCAATAGACATTTTAGTTTACTCCACCAGAGATTTTAGACTCAAAGCAAATCCATGTTAAAAGTTGAGTTGTGGAGCACAGAGCATCACACCCCACTGGACACAGTGACACTGAAAGTAGTGTGCAGGTGGTTTGCATGAGAGCCCAAATATCTCAAATATTCCAGTGATTTCAGTGAGTAATGAGTGCCTACAAACCACAACGTAAGCCTTAGCATTCAAAGTGCTGATCTGGGCAATATCAAAACACCTTGAAATTTGGGCTGGGAAGTATCTACATTGAAAGCAATAACTGGCCACGCTGTAGAGGCATGGGTCACTCTCAAGGAAAATAAAAAAAGCTCAAGCCAATCACTCAACTGAAGTGATGGTTATAGATTAAAGAGGGAGGGAAGGAGCTTAGAGGAAAGGTCAGGTGCTGTGGAGGGAAAAACAAAACAACAACCAGAAAACCCTACAAAACAAAACGTCTAAGACAAAAACTTGGAAACTTTCCTGAGAGAAAACTTGAATTACCTCAGAACAAAGGCTGCTGACTTTCCTTATGAGAGAGAATGTCTTGTTTTTAAAACCTGAAAGGGTGGTCAATATCTGTTTTCTTCGTTGATTGGTTTGCTGGAGATTTTAGAAATCTAAAAAAGTTACTTTGGAGAGAACCAGAGATTTAATTCTGACAAAATGAAGAGAGAAATTTTCCAGTTACTCCAACTGTTTTGAACTATGTTGATTCCTCTTAAAATTTTTGCATTCATTTCCAAAAAGGAAACAACCAACAACAGGAACAACAAAATTCCCCCGCAAAAAAACAAAAAAATAAACAAAAAAAAGCCCCAAACCAACAAGAACAGTGAAAACCACGTTTGAAATTTGAGTAATATAGTACCTTTTTTTTTTTTTCTTTTTTCATGTTTTGAGAACTTAGTTCTGTGTAAACAGTTTCTGAGGTAAGGATGAAACCATGGTTGCCTCCCAGTGAGCTGGGTCACTGGGTTTATGCTTACCCAGTGATGTAACAGCCTGCCCTGGCACTGAAGTAATTGAAGTGTGCTTGCTCCTGTGCAGGACATGAGCAGAGAGTATCTAAACAATCCTTCTGGAATTAAAAGCTGCCTCCATGACTCAATCTCACAAACTTAACTATTACGTGCAGATTAAGGAGGGGTATGAACAGTTATTCAAGCCATAAGGAATGGTTTGAAATGACTGAATATAGATATATAGATGCAAAGGGTACTCAGAGTTCTTGGAAGGGGATCAGTGAGGAGAAACACAAATTTAAATATCTTATGCAAAGGATGGCAGAAGGGCTAACCTTGCTGCCCTGCAAATAGGCATCTAAAGGAAAGAAACTTTCTGAATCCTATGGGCTGAGAGGGAACTTGAGTTAAAGAGATGCAAAGATCTCTGTCTTGACTCCCTGTACTAATCCACTACCCTTTAATACATCTCAGGAGAGAAAGTGTGGAGATAGGGGAAAAAAAACACATAGGTAGGATGGAGCTCCCACGTTATTCTACACTGACACACTCCCACAGAATGCCTTGCACAAAGGTAGTTGCTGCTGGCTCTTGAGCACTTCAGTCAATGGGATCTGCCTCTAATCTGAGCACACTATGAAACATTCATGTCCTTGGTGCCCTCCTGGACTCACTTCCACTCTTTTTGTATTTGCTGCACTTGAAGCTTCAGATGGAGTGGCCAAGCAGAAGAGCTACTTGACAACCTCCTTGTTGACAGCTGTTCTTACTGCCCTGAGTGCCTCTCACCAGCACGTGGCACTTCCCAGGCTCAGGGTATGGCTGATCACTGAGCTCAGAGCACAGCTGCTTTTACAAACCATTTGCAACAAGAATGCTCCTCGATCAAGCAGCAGTATTGCAATTGGAGCTGCTGTGCAACCCTGGAGCAGCTGAGAGGGCACCACAGCCTCCCCCAGAGGTGCTGGAGCCTCAATGAGCACCAATAGAATCACAGGATCATAGAATGGCCTGGGTTGAAAAGGAGCACAATGATCATCTAGTTTCACCCCCTGCCGTGTGCAGGTCACCAACCAGCAGCCCAGGCTGCCCAGAGCCACATCCAGCCTGGCCTTGAATGCCTGCAGGGATGGGGCATCCACAACTCCTTGGGCAACCTGTTCCAGTGCCTCACCACCCTCTGGGTGAAAATTTCCTCCTAATATCCAACCTAAACCTCCCCTGTCTCAGCTTAAAACCATTCCCCCTTGTCCTATCACTGTCCACCCTCACAAACAGCCATTCCCCCTCCTGTTTATATGCACCCTTCAAGTACTGGAAGGCCAGAATGAGGCCTCCCCGGAGCAAATACCCCACATACAATGGTTTTCTCTGTGCAAGGTGTGCCATGGACCAATGAGGCTCTTATGGGTCAGTCTGCCTCAGTCTCACCCTGCCTGTCCATTCGTGCTGCACATTGGGCTGTCGTTGATCTGGAACCTACCCTGGGTGATTGCTCCTCTGTGTATCATCTGCTGCTTTCCAGAACTCTCCAGTCATTGTTGTGATGTATTACTGCTAATTTTATCTCAAATTCAGGAAATTTAATGTCTCCAAATTGGTGTGGATGTACTTTTGTAAGTTTGTGATGTTGATATCCAGCACTGCTTTCCTTTCGCTGTCGCTATTTCCCCAAGGAAGCTCCCTAGGGTAGGGAAAATGGTTCAAGGGCATGGTAGGTAGCAAGGACATCCTTTGAATGCACTGACTTTGACCTCCCATGGCATTTTGTCAGCCCTGTCCTGATCTATGTAACACTACTAAAGTGTTAATGCAACTCCTTTACACGCAGATCTTCTACATTCAGGGAAAAAAAGTAAACCATTAACCAAAAGACCCCTAACATAATTGGTAAAATAAAGGATGGCTGTTGTATTATTCAAACACATGCTTTTATTTGTAAGCTTCCTATGTTGGCTCTGTTTGTGGATATAATTTATGTTTTGGGCAAATGCCATTTTGCATTTAACTCATGAGCCTGACACCGTCCCAGGCGGCACTGTGTGTGATCTTGAAAAGAAAGTGAACAATGTAAGATTTTCAGATCACACAAAACTGTTGAGGTCAGTCAGGACCTCAGAAGAACTGGAAAAAAAAAAAATCCAGGTGTTCCTGCCAATGTCAGGTGAATGAGTAGAGTGCTGTCGGATGGAAAGCAAGATGGATGACTACCAGATTTGGAGGAAGAAGCAGAGCTTTACGTGTGTGGCTGGGCAAGGCAAAGCCACGTGTGGTCAGTAACAAGGCACCTTACCTCAAAGCCTGGTGGCAGTGGCAAAGAAAGAATGGAAGTGGTGACGAGCTGTATAAAGAATGAGGCAGAAAAATGATAGTGAAAATATGCTAATATTGTTAGATAAATCAGTGCTGCTCTCTCGCTGCCAATACACAGTGCAGTTCATCACCTTATTTTAGGAGGGGGGAAAATAGTAGTGATTTCTGAGACAAGCAGTGAAGATAAGTGGCCTGAAGAGATTTCTATAAGAGATGCTGAAAAGCCCCATTCCTAGCTCTCTGTATCCACAGTCTCCATTTATCTTTTTTTTTCCCCTGCAAGTCATTTTATTTTCCCGCTTTCAATTACTTTGATTAAGTACCTTTGGGGGCTGTGATGTATGAAAGACGCCATGTGAAGTGCACTGGACCAGCGTCGCCCCTTTGGTTCCTTCTTTGCCTTAATTGTACTCTCAGCCCTTTGTTTGCTTCTCCACTTATTTCATTTGTCAGGATGTTGGAAAGTGGCCTTTTCTTTGAAATTTTTTTTTTCCAGCTAATTTTAGTTTGTTTTATTACAAGTACATTGTCCAAGAAAGTGATTAATAATGCTGTGCTGCCTTCATGGCTTGCTGAAATTCTTTGGCTGAAACTATTTTTTGACAAAATAACAGGTCTTTGAGTATACAACCTTTCCCAGAAGTGGTACCTTTCTTTAAAGCCCCTGGATTTCTTTTTTTTTTTTTCCTCATTCAAAAAACAGTCTGACAACTACAAATTCGCTTTGGAAACCAAAATACTTTCATTTGGAAGTACCATTATTTTTTTCTAGCTTTAAAGTGATATCTTGCCTTCTGCACATTGTTGATGCCTTCTTTCTAAGATGAGGTGTTTGCCACCTTTTGGAAATCACCGCTGATGTTTAATCCATTCCATTTGCATCCATCTCCAGCTATTGCAGCCATGCAGTGAGATGTCTTTAGCAACTGCTGTGTTGCTGTGAATGGACTTTCACACGCCACAAGTTCATTCATCCTCTCCTACCACCTCCATAATGCATGCTGCTTGTCTCCGGGATAATTTCTGAGTGGTTCTACTGAAATCTTTCACAGCAATCAGCACTGCTTGATTCCTTGTTCAGGAGAGCCATTGAAAGAACTTCAAAGATTCATTATTTTTGAAGTCCAGGAAGGCAGAAATCATCTCCCCCTGGGCTGGAACCAAGATGCCAACGTACAGACATCAATGTGCAGCTTGCTTAAATCTGTACATGAACCTCCTCAGTGAGGTAGAGCTGACCATAACTCGAGGCTATTTGATCAGATGTCTGTCTGATCTAATGCAGGTTTTCTCCTGCATTGCATGTCCTATTTTCTTTCTTTCTTTGTATATTTAGCTGGAGGGTAACACTGTCCTCTCTGTAGTGAATACCATGCATGAGAATGGGGAAAAAATGTCCTGTTTTGACTTGGTTGTTCTACTCAAAAGCATTCCACCTTTACTCCTGATGATTTCTTTTTTTTTTTCCCCACAGAAATTGTAAGTCTTGTCATTATTTTCCACTGCTGAGCAACGCAAAGTCATGAAAAGTCAATAGTGGAAGCAGCAGGTTACACGTATACAGGAAGTAATACCTTTTTCCATTAAATTTCAGAGGCTCTGGAAACAAGTTACAAGATTTGTGATCAAACTCAGAGAAAAAGGTGTTTTCATGAGGTTCTGCTTCCCTGGTGAGAACCCAAGTAAAGAAATGGAGAACAAGGCTGTGCGTGGCTGGCAGAGCACAGATCAGTATTTATTCACATGCTGCTTAGCCTCAGAGGTCAGATCACTCACTGTCACTGTTTCAGTTTGTCTTTCTATAGAAATGCAAAAGATGGTGATAGCAGGGAAAAGCGATCGCATCATAAACTCTGACCTGGTGTCAGGCAAGTGAATATGGTGGCAGAGTTGAGTTATTATTTCCCTTCGGGGCAATTTGATCTGCAGTGATTTTCACACCCATATCTCAGGGAGATGATCTCTGGGCCTGGTCTTGCATTGCCTGCCCTCAGCTTTTAAACTGGCCTCAGATGTTTCTGCAGAAGGGCTGCAGAGCTGCTCTGAGTCTGGGGCTTGCCTGCTGCCTATAGGATATGTTGCAGCTGGTTGTGGCTCAGGGAATGCAAAGTATGTCTCACACCGTGCCCCGAACGCAACCTGCCCTGGGGATTGTTTCCTCCCCACCTGCCTCGGCTTTGGCTTCTTGGTTCTTTAGCAAAGAGGTAAGGAGGGATGGGTGAGCAGATATGCACACAGCTCTTGGTAAGCAACTTGGGGGAAAATAGTACTGAAAAATGCCGAGGTCCTTCAGAGGGCATCAGCTCCACTACACCATCCCAGTTCCCACCGCTCTCCCTCTTGCCACAGCAAGACATGCTGGGACCCAGCACCAACCCTCTGACAGCAGACAGCATCATGCTTCAAAGGAAGCCCCAAGGAGTGCTCAGAGAGGGTGACCACGAATGCTCAAAACACCTGAACCTGACAGCAGGTCTCAGCCTTGCATGAGCTAATAGGAGAAGTTCATTTTTCACACAGAGGGTGGTGATGTGCTGAAACAGGTTGACAGAGATGTTGTGAATGCCCCATCCCTGCAGGCATTCAAGGCCAGGCTGGATGTGGCTCTGGGCAGCCTGGTCTGCTGGTTGGTGACCTGCACATAGCAGGGGGTTGGAACTGATGAGCATTGTGGTCCTTTGCAACCCAGGCCATTCTATGATTCTATGATTCTATGAAACAAGAGGAATGGGAGGTCATGGCAAACATGGTGACTGATTTGACACCAAAGGCAGTGTAAGCCCACAGGTCTGGGGTGGTGGCAGGGAGAGCAGCAGCTGGTTTGAGAGGGGCTGGTGGACAGGACAGAAGCATTCTTTGGAAGGGCAATAGCCAGAGATTTGTTCAAAACCCAGTCAAAGTTACAGGCCAGTGTGCATAATGTCTGGATGGAATTTAGAGGAAAATAACATATGTGTGTTCATAGGAGCCAGTTTACAGGAAGAGACATTAATGAGGAGTTTGGGGATGTGTGAGCAGGTAACAGGAGCAGAATGCGCCCTTATTAGGGTCCTTTGTGAATTAAAAAGCTTCAAACACCCTGAATAGCTTCACTTGGACCCCCAGCCCTGACCCCGAGTTGTCCTAGGATATGAAATAATGAGTTGGGTGCCAATGTGAAAGTTTAAATAAATAAATAAATAAACAAACAAATAAAAATTAACAAGGAGTCTAAAACACACAGTGATAATGTCAGAAACCCTCAGGCCGAAGTGAGATATGGTTAATAAGAGGCAAGTGATCTGTCTTGTTTAGCATGAGATCACACAGACAGAAAAGATAGTTCTGCAGCCTTTGGTATTCAGTGACTTCCTTGCTTCTGCATTCACAGAAGTCATAAAATCATAGAATGGTCTGGGTTGAGAAGGACCACAATGATCATCTAGTTTCAACCCCCTGCTATGTGCAGGGTTGCCAACCAGCAGACCAGGCTGCCCAGAGCCACATCAAGCCTGGTTCTGCTAACAAGAGAAAAGAGAGAGATCAGAGCAGGGGAGGAAAAAAATGGAGAATACCCAGTAAAAGCATAGAGTTCAAGGCATTGAGGCACTGTGAGGTTTAGCACAGAGTGCTGCAGGGATTGCACGACAACCTCTGCACCAATGCTCTTCAAGTAGTGATGGAGGAAACTGAAGGGGAGTAAAAACTGTAAAACACAGAAGTACTGCCTCTTGGAGCTGGAAGGGAGATCCCTGGGAGCTGCACACCGGAATAGTCTAGCTTGTGCAACAGAAAGATTCAAGAACAAATTGTTAAATAATTGAGTTAAATGTGCCAAGAGGATAATAAGGTGCAAAAGAAACACAGACATGGATTTGTGAAGAATAAATTTTGTCTAACAACTGTTTTAATGTACTTCTTCCATTTAGTGGATATGGGGAAAGCAGTAAGTAAAATAAATCTTTGGCAAAGCCTTTGGGAGTTTTTTTTTTTGGCAGGAACAGCAGTTTGATAACCAATGCCCAGCTCATAGATCTTGTTATAAAGAAGGCATTGATGAACAGTTTTTCACCTCCCCTGGGGAAAGCTAAGTAGGAATCTGATAAATTTGCAGTAAAAAGGATTTAGGTTAGATGCTAGGACAAAATGTCCTCATTACAAAAGGATGTGGAGTACCAGGAGGAGCCACACAGCTCTGCTCTGGAGCCTTATGGTTGGAATGTTCAAGGAGCATCTAATGGGGTTGGTCTTGGCATTCCTTAGGCTGCACACCTGTAGTGAGTGTCTGTAAGGTCAAAATCTCCTAGCTGGGCAAATGAGAGGCCAGGCAGTGTGGTTTTCAGCCATGCACATGGTGTATCTGGCAGATGGTTACCATCCACTCCAGCTGTGCACCACGCTGTGCAGCCCATGGGACAAAAGTTGGGCACTTCAACACTACACAAATACCTCCACTTACCTCTACGCTTAATTTCCCTCAGAGCAGACAACAAGCTGTTTGAGCAGGTTGTGTTTGTATATGTGAAGTGGATGGTATTTGGTGGAGCTGTTGGGATAATAATTATTGCAAAAGCTGTACGGAAGCATTCTGACTGACTCAGCATCCAAAGGTTGGCATTTTGCAGGTACTCTCTCCACAGTGTATTGCACCATCTAGAAAAACAGTTTCATTTTCTGTGTGCTGCATATTTAAATATGTCATGGAAGCAGCATCACTGGAGAGCAGCCATTCTGAGCAGCTCCCAGCGGGCTGGTTGCACAGGATGTGCACCTGGTGCAGTCTCTCTCTGAGAGACTTTGTTGTCTTGCTTGTTTGTTCCTTGCTTTTGAAATAGGAATGGAATGTTGCACATTCTTCTTCATCCTGAAAAACACGTGTGTTGTGTGTCTGTATTTCCTTGTTCTATCAATCTAGCCTAGTGAAAGATGGAGCCTCTCTCCACCATTTGTCTCTTTTTACACAGAGAGAAACGCTGTCTTCCTTCCAAAAATGCCAATGTTTGTTTTTAGTACTGTGTGCCTCATCCCAGTCTTTGCTGGACTTGCATATAAAGGTCACCTGGCCATCTCTTCAGTTCACTGAAAGCATCTTGATGTGACTGAAGAAGACATGAGACAGGCTACCTGCTCTCTGGCACCATCACTTTGTGTAGCGTAACCCATATGGCTGTATGTCTGTGCTGATCAGTGTCCAGTGCTGTTCCACCAAGAGCTGGGCCTTTTAGGCAAGCTGGGGTGAACAGCTTGCTTGGAGAAATGATGGTTTTTCATGATTGCTTTAACAAAGTCTTGATCCTGGCTCTGAAAGGAGAGCCTAGGCAGGCAGTTCCAGAGTGAGCATGGAATACAGAGCCAAAAGTGTCTTCCTCATCCTGGAAATAAAGCCAGGCTTCTCTTCGAAAAGCCTCTAAGGACTCCCCATACCACCTGTTTCATCCGTGCCTTGTATTCATCTAGTTATCTTCTTTCATCTTGTTTCATCAAGACTGTGAGTTTTAATTAATATCAGCTCTATTGAAATTGTTACACTTTAGGGATGCCAAAAAAAAGAGTAGGGATAGATTTCACTCGAGCTTCTCCAGTGAAATATTTGTGTTCTACATGTTTCCAGTATGCCAGCAATATGAACAGAAGGAAGGACCTGGGGGGAACCTGTGGGCCAGAGCAGCAGGGAGAAAAGCACCCATTCACGGAGTCTCCCAGGTAAAGAAATCCCCTTTTTTGGCTCTAAACATTCTCAAGCAGTTTGCCAGCAGTGCTGCTCCAGCACCCTCATTCAACTTCCCTGCCCCTGGGAGCAGAGGAGGGATGCAGCAGGGCTGGATGTGTGCAGCTGTGCCGGACACCCCGCTGTATGCAGGTGTCCTCTTTTCTTTCCTACGTGACATTCAGTCTGTGCTTTTCCCCCAGATCCTCTCTGTGTACATACAACATCCTTAAAAATTGTTAAGAGCGCAAGCCATTTCCCTGGCTGGCAGTAAAAACAAAGAACTATTCACCATATCTATTGGCTGCTTAAAAACAGGAAATGTTCTTTCCTTTGCTCTGCTTTCTAGTAGGGGTTGATTTGTGCTGAGCGCCGTGTCTGCTCTCTTTGCTGAGCAGAACCTTTGTCGTGGCACATGCTGTCTCATTTGCATGAAGCAATGTCTCAAGGTAATTGATGTAAACAGAAAGGGTGAGTACAGTGTAGAGATCAGTGGGGTGCTGTATCTCAGCTGCTGGAAACAGCCGAGATCAGTCACGGCAGAACACCGCTAGAGAGCTGGTTATCATTTCTTAAAGTTCCAGTGGCAGAAAGCAATCCCTAATTCGGAGCTTTATCTTCAGTGGAAAGGCAGAAGGAACTCTCTCTGGGGTCTCCTCACTTTCTTTTGCTGCCGGCTTTTACCTTCCGCCTTTAGACACGCCTGCGAATATGGATTAGCAATCTCTTTTTGCTCCCATGCAGCTCTGCGTGTGTGACCGACTCTCGTCATGCAGGAGATTGGAAAAAGAACGCTTGCAGGGATAGCGCTGGCTCGAGGGCCAATCAAGTGGAGCATTTCATCAACAGGCAATAGATTTTCTGGGAGCAGTAGGAGAGGAATCAATGCATAAAGTTTTTTGCTTTCTTAATCATGCTCCTTCTCTATCTTTCCCGGGAGATTTATGAGCCTCTGAATGTTGGACAAACACCAATAATAGTTGCACGTTTTTAGCATCTGAATGCTTTGCTTTGCCTGGCTTCAGACAGAAAAAGACAAGTCCAGACAAGGTGGTCCTCCAGAAAATGGTTTATTGGGACAGTGTTTTGGCCTGCAGCCACGGCACCTTGGGCAGCGATCTTATCAGACCTCCTAAACAGAGCAGGGCTGGGCCTGTTTGTTACTTCAGTGGAAGACCTCCGAGGAGAACCTGGGTGTTGCAAGACGTGGCATCGATGGCTCTCTGGGCGATGCTTTCCCTGGAGAGGAATGGACACCTGCTGCAGGTGACCGTGTGGCTGAAATGGCAATGCTGCAGGGAGGTGCAAATCCCAGCTGGGCTGGGGATGAAAGGCAGAAGCAAAACCAAAATCGGATCTGTGTTCTCAGTGGTATTCGGGGAAGCTGGGGAGGATCTGGCCATTGATTTCAAAGATCTGGGTAGCTAAATACTTTTGGTTCCTTTGGGAATTCCAATCCAGCTGTATGTCTGAAGCTGCAGTTGATTTGGCAGAGATATCAGCAAGGGTTTGCTTGTGTCTTGTTTCAGCCAGCTTTGATACGTAGTCTGAACTTACAGTCCTCTGGAAGTGCTCTCATTCCATTTTCTATTGAGTTCTGACTTGCCTGGAGGGTCTGATGCGATTTCAGGTAACCTTCTACTGAAAACAACCACATCCATAATGATGACACTTCTGGCCTTGACATGACTGTAGCTTTGGACTCCATTAAGGTGCCTGAACAGTCTTCTCGTGCCCTTTGAGACACCTTCAGGAATGTGAGACATTGCATAGGGTGACAGATATGACAGTGTGTCTACAGAAGACCCGTTCTCTTCTTGGCTGGCAGCTGGTGGGTAGGAAAATGAACTGTACCCTGTATGTCCATTGGCTTTAAGATAAGCTTACAGACGTAGTGCACATGGGTTCACTGGCTGCCAGGTGTCCCAATTGCAAGCTGCATCCCACCCCTTTCTTTCCTTCTGCAAAATCCAGAAAAGATCCTGTTTACTGACAAATCCTGCATTATTTTTTATAACTTTTGGAGCCAGACAAGGCTTTTATAACTTTGGTGTTATTCACGACAGGCTATTCTGTTGCTACAACACAAACTGTTATCATTAATGCTTCTGCATAGATCATCTCCTGGATGAAATGCTAGACGAAGAAATTAGAAGGAAATGAAGCTTATTAGAATGTTGTCCCATGTGAATGATCCAATAAGACAGAGATGCTGTGACTGTTTTTTCTCCCCTTTTTCTTTCCCTGTTTTGAATGGAAAGATTTCAGGGTAAGGGCTTTTCTTGCCATGTGTATGCACAGATTTTATTATTTTGATACGGCCTCAATTGCTGCCATTCAACCCGTGAACACCAATCTTTGCCGTGTATTTTCCAGCTTACTACATAAAAGACTCAATTGTTGGTTTTTTCTACCACTTCCCTTAGGAGACGATTCTGTTTGCTCTCATTTGATGTATAATTCTGGCTGATCATTCTTGATGGTGTTGCGTGACTAATTACCAGTATCATAACTTGTTTTCTAGCATTATAACATTTTTTCTATTTGTGTCTTTGCATCTGATAACAAGCCATTATCACCCTAAGAAATGATACTATCATTAGCGCATGATTTAGTGGGACACAGAAGTTTTTGCTAGCTGGTGGTAACATTAGGTTTTATTTTCTTTCTCACTGAACACTCTAAATCCCATTGTTGTTAATTGGCTTCTTTCCATTGGCTTCGGTGAGCTTTGCACTGGGCTTAAGTCCAAAACCATTAGAAATATTTAGGGATTTAAGTCCCCCTGATTTCAGAGGAACTAATTTACAGACCTGGCCTTAGTTTCTTTAGAATAAGTTGGGGGGGGGGAGGAGGAGGAGGGAGAAACAACAACAAAAACAACACAAAGAAAAACATGGAAGATGTTAAGACTACTCTTTGGTGTCCTGTTACTGGGTTCACCTTCATTTCCTATTTGGCAATGATCTTCTGGGGTTTCTCCTTGAATTTCTTTCAGCATCCAACTGACCTGAGGAAGCTGGAAGTAAAGGTGGAAATGAATCATAAAGTAGCAACAGAAGATGCCTTTTGCAGCCTGCTGCCTTTAGCCTTGGAGTTTGTATGTTACTACAGATTATAGGGTTTTATTTTGTGAATCCTATCAGAAATTAATGCTTATGAGTGTGTCCAGACTAGGATAAAGAAGATTTGTTGGAGGGTAATTCATGAGAACTGTATTTCCCATGGACAAGATACTATTTTTGCATTTAGAATGTACTCAGCAAATAAGCTTATAATAAGGATATAATGAGAAGACATTAAGGAAAAAAACCCAATAAAGATAGGTTAACAAATGAACTGTGGTTCGAAGCTTATCACTGACAGTGCTTTTCTGGTACAAGACATCTCAAGTCACTGGTTCTCAACATTATTCACATTTTGTGTAAGACTTTCAGTTTGCATTGGGTTTTTCTAGATCATCAAATGAAATCTTATGGCAAGATATGGCTAAATAAGCCTAGATGTGCCTTTACCTAAGCTCCTGGTGCTAAGTTTTTCATCTAGTTGTGTTTACCTCTTTCCAGATCCTGCTAGATGTTAAAGTGTCTGTTATAGGAAGAAATTGGTAATGTGCACCGAAATATTTCTCTGGAAAAATTCTGTTTATGTACAGGGAAGAAGAACATCCATTTTGTTTCCTAGATGGCATTTGGAACATACATTTGGCATTTGGAACTGCATTTACCTGCATTTCCAGTGAATTTCAGTTATCAAGGAGTTCCCTTGTTCCTGCTTTTATTCAAGGCTTTATTTCTGATTATATCTCTTTTATGGTTATTTTTATGTTGTTTTTTGAGGTTTCTCTTTGCTTGTAAATGATTGGCAAATAATTTCCTAGTCTCTATTCTCTCCAACAGCTTGCAGCAATGTTAATGCTCCTCTATTCGAGCATGTGGTCAGTTGTTTTGGTTGGCTCCATCTCCTCGGATAGATTTCCATGAGAAGAGGGGCTGATGAATCCACTGATTTAACTCTATCTTTGAGGGATGATAACAGAGTCATTTTCTGGCCCAACAGAGTGTAAATATGAAAATAAATGAGATAATCTTCCATGAAGTCTAAGCTATAATCACTAATGCCCAAGTCTCTTCCATCAGAACTCCTGCACAGAGCCACTAGAGTAACGCTAGACCTTAAAGACAGGTAAGAAATATTCTCTGGAAGCTCAGAAGCAGTGATAGTGAAAGACCCCGGGCTGAGAGGGTATTTTTTATATCTTTATATCAAGGCAGATATGAACATCTTTTATATTGTCCTTAAAATAACCCTTTATCATGAAGATGCAGCTAGAATAATCATCATGAAAAATGGGGCCACCCTTGGCAGAACTGTGCATTGCATCCTGCGTGTTTTGAAGGGATATTTATCTCCTTTACTGCAGGGTCACAGGAAAGTTCAGAACATTTTTCCTTACAAAGAAGAAAGCCTTGATGAAAGCAGTTTGATGATAGATATGCATTTAAGGGTCAGCGGAGCCCCTCTTAGTGACTTGCATGGCCACTCTCCTTTCTTACAAGCACTTCAGCCTTTTCTTAGTCCAAAACATTCTGGCCTGCTGGGTGTACAAATGCATTTCCACAACTGGGCCCTGGACACTTCATTATCTGGCTGTAAACTCTTGGGAAGACCAAGTCACCAAAGATTGAACCAATCACCATGGAGGTACCAGCTGGCGTTCAACGTATTCATGGTCTGTTTTATTACGTTTTGCTATGTTATTATTATTGGATTATTGGATGTTAGGAAAAATTTCTTCTCCAAAAGAGTGGTAAAAAAATAGTGCTGGAATGGGCTGCCCAGGGAAGTGGTGGAGTCAGTGATCCTGGAGGTGTTCAAGAAATGCTTAGATGTCGTACTGAGGAACATGGCTCAGTGGGAAATACTGGTGGCAGGTGGATGGTTGGAATGGATGACCTTGGAGGCCTTTTCCAACCTTAGTGACTCTATGATTTTGTTACTCTCTGAGTCTACATTTCCTCCCTTGTTGATGCTCAAAGCTGAGCTCTCCAAACTCATTCGGTTTCCATGAAGAATTAAAAGCATCCTAATAAACAAGTGAGTATAAAAAGGCAGATTCATGTTAGCCTTCCTGGCACTGGAAGTGATGCTACTGTTGGGTTTGCAGAGCTCCTGCAAACAGGATAACCTTCGTTTTCCACCACATCTTAATATGGCATTTTCCAGAGCTGAGAATGTTTACACAAAGCCCCTGCAGTCAAGTTATATCAGACTACTGGGGTTTAGAAAAGAAGTTCCCCACTATTGCCTTTAGAATAGGTGATGAATTATCTTAGTGCAGACAGAGTGCCAAAATGGAGATGCTGACTGTGAATGCAGAATGAAGGGCTGCCAGAGACCAATGTCATGTGCATGGACAAGGGGCCAGAAAAAGTTGTGTCAGAACTGACCAGAAATGACAAATTTGGGACCCTTTGATAAAGTTATGGATTCTTTCATAGTGAGGCAGAGGGAGATGGAGTAGTATGTGTCCAAAAAGTACTCTTTAACTGGAAAGAAAAGTTTCTTATCTTATCTGGGATTAGACTTTGGATTTTATATATCCCCAGTCTAAGGAGTGCATTCATACCCCATAGCTTGCTCTGACAGGGGCATTATAAATAGGAATCAGATTTTCATTTTGCTGGCATTCGCACCTGGAGGGCTTTCTGTGGGAACACAAAGCAAATGGGATCAGTGTTTTCTAGTGGTGGTTGGAGTGTGCTGATTGACTTTGTTCTGAGTGAGGTGTAAAAACAACAGAGCCTGATTGAGAGGGGTGGGAGAAAGACCAGAAAGGACTTTGGCAGAAGGTCTGGTAGGGAAGGGTTGGATTGAACCCTGGAATCAGGCTGTTTGGGGATCCCCAGATCCTGAGTGTCCCATCGTAGAATCAGAGTCACTAAGGTTGGAAAAGATCATCCAGTTCAACCATCCACCTACCACCAATATTTCCCCACTAAACCACATCCCTTAGTACCACATCTAATCATTTCTTGAGCACCTCCAGGGATGGACTCCATCACCTCCCAGGGCACCCCATTCCAGTGCCTGACCACTTCTTTCAGGGAATAAATTGTTCCTAAAGTCCCACCTAAATCTCCTCTGGTACAACTTGAGGCCATTCCCTCTTGTCCTATCCCTAGTTATGTGGGATAAATCCTTCCCAAGCATCTCACTGTTCTGCACAGGCAGGTGATATCCCCACTGGGCCAGCGTGACAGAGCGCTGTGGGATTAAGGATGGAGAGGGGATGCCCATGCTCTGAATGCAGCAGCTCTCCATGCCTTAAGTATCACAGAACCACAGAATGATTGGGTTGGAAGGGACCATAATGCCCACTCTGCCCCAACCCCTGCCATGATCTTGTTGCCCCCCACCAGATCAGGTTGCCCGGGGCCTCATCTTATTATCTGGGATTGCCCCAGCAGCTTGCATTTGGCCTTGCTGAGCCTCATTAGGTTCACATGGGTCATCTTCTCAAGCTTGCATGTGTGGTGTTTCACTGTCACAGCTGGGTGGTTTGGGTATGCATCCAGACCTCTTTCTCCTTGGCTTTTCTTGCTTCCACTGTTCCGTTTCCCTTCATCTGGAGGAGGTGGATAATAAAATATAGGAAGTGGAAATGCTGCCAGGCTTGGGATAAATTCTTGTTTGGCCTTTTCTTCTGCTGAGGCTTTGAACTTGCTAGCTAAGGAAGAAGAGTGTGGATAAAGAGGTGATAATTAGCAGAGGTAGGCATGCAGTGCCAGAGCTGATCTGATGGACGTATTTGCAGGATGCAGAAGGCAAACAAAACATTAGGGAATTGCAGCTTCACAGGATCAAAAATATGCTAATAGGAAAGTTGGTTTGTACTTCTTAAAAGTCATGGTTAGGAAATTAATGAATTACTGCGGGTTTAACTGGGTCAGTGGGGGGAAAACAGGCCTGATAAGGAACTCCTCATGCAGGATTGTTTTGATGTTTGGATACCTCTGTTTATTTTCATCAGCAGCATAGATAAGATAACTTCAGGCTGTATTGTAAAGCAGGTTGAAGCAGTTTAGTAAACATAGTTATTTATATGCATGAACATACTTGCATAGAAACATACATACAGTGACGCATATTAGCATCTACTTCAGCTCAGGATATTTTTCAATCCATGATTAAAGTCTTTCTCATTAAAGAGATCTGTTTTCATTGAAAGCCACATTTTCCAGACAAATCACTGTAATTATCTCTGTGAGATAAAATAGTAGTCTTGGCCAAAGACCTCTGCTTCATTGCTTTGGGGGAGTCCAGCCAACCTGCTGAGAAAATCAGAAGGCTAAAAAGGAGTAGGTTGGGAAAGCTTATTGCTCATCTCTGAGGGCTGGATAGAGCAGGCAGAGAATCCTAAGACCAGCACAGACACAGCTCTATGCTGCAGCCCTGCATGTGAGGGAGCCAAAGCTGCAGTGAGGGCTGCTGGGGAGATGGTGCCCCATGCAAGGACAGCAGAGAGTGGGGAGACATTCCTACAACCCACCTCAAACACACCACAACTGCTTGCAGTTGTATCTAGGTAAAGTTTGGATGTGGGATAGGAACCGAGTACAGAGAAACAGAGGAATGAATGTTGGACAAGTCCCTTTTGTCCATAGGAGCAGTGAGGGTGAGTGACCATTTCCAGGTGGGAACAACCTGCTGTAGCTGGAACACATGGCCAGGGGAGCCTAAATCCCAAGCATGGTTGTGGGTTGCAAGCAGCTGAGTCCTGCTCGGATGGTATGTACGTAAGGAAAGATTCCAACTTCCCATCCTGCAAGGATCCTGCTGGACCTTCCAGCTGGGCTGATCCTGGAGCCCTTCACCTGATTCAGTCCCATCTGGGATCTTTTTGCCATTTCTCTGCCTGGGCAAAGAGAAGAAGAAGGGACACACCAAGAGGCTTGGGCACAGGGTATGTGGGGGATAAATGTGGGGCCATGGGGAAGGCAGCAGCACACAAAAACACTTTCAGAACAGGGAACACTTACAGACGTGAAGCTTAGGGAAGGAGCAAGGAGAAACCCAGCAGGTCCAAATAGAGAATCAGGTCTTCATCTGCACTGAGGAGAGCATTCAAGGTGCATTGCCCTTCAGGGCACAGGTGAGGTTGAAGGATATGGCCTCAGGATGCCCGTCTGGCCTGGAGAAGAAGTGTGCATGTTCCCACTGTGGGAGACTGATTTCCCAAAGACAACCACCTACAATAGCTAATAGAGCACATATCTGTGAGGCTGCTGTGTGAAAACCTTTCTTTGTTCATTGGTAGCCACAAGGCAAGGAGCACTCCAGCATTTCATCACTGACCATCTGCAGAATGAGATCTGGCAGAGCTCTGCAGAAAGAGTGAAACACCCAAGCTCATGACAGCTCCCTTCTGGTGTGCCCTTCCCAGAGCAACATGCATAGTCAGTCTCATGGGACCCTTAATGCAGTTGAGTAGTGAGAAAAAAAAGAAGATGCTTTCAGAGAGAGTTCCTTGTGTTTCATTTGTGCCTCTTGTCTTTGGGCACTGCTGGAAGAAGTCCAGCTCTTGCATATTCATTCTCTCCCTTTAGGTCTTGAAGGCCATCGTTAAGGTCTTCCCAAGTCTTCTAATTTAAAAAGAGGAGGGGAATCAACTCTTTGAAAGGGTGAGTGACAGCAGGACAAGGGGAAATGGTTTTAAGTTGAGGGAGGGAGATTTAGGTTGGACATCAGGGGGAAATTCATTGTACTGGAACAGACTGCCCAGAGAGGTTGTGGATGCCCCATCCCTGGAGGTGTTCAAGGCCAGATTGGATGGGGCCCTGGGCAGCCTGGTCTAGCATTAGGTGGGATGATTGGTGGCCCTGCATGTGGCAGGGAGGTTGGAGATTCATGATCCTTGAGGTCCCTTCCAACCCTGGCGATTCTGTGATTCTGTGATTCTGTGATTCTGTGAAGCTAAGCATCACAGCTCCCTCAGCTTCTCTGTGGAAAGATGCTCCAGTCCCTTCCCCCCCACTGATGCTGATCTGTGTCACTGTACCACAGGTCAGGGGGAGAGAGCTGGGAAGTCTATGGGGTCTCATAGCATGAGTCAAGTGTCACAAAAACCATACACATCTGGAATGAATACCCCCAATACCCCACTAAGATAAAAACAAAGGAGCTCACAGCTTCACCACTGTCCACTCCAGAGTTTGCCCTGGTGTTATCTCAGCTTGCAAATATAGCAGCTCCAGTCTATGGTCTTACCTCTGCAGCACAGCAGTGTGTTCACTGAAGTGGGGGAGAATCCAGACTTTGAAGGGATAACCACCAATATGACTTAATGTGGGCATTTCCCTTACATTTTCCTGCACACTGAAGACTTGTCAAGCTCAGGAGTCTTTCTGACTGCATTTCTCAGGATCCACCTGACCTTCTTGTCCTCCTGAGTTGAATAAACCAAGAATAAACCACTGCTGGTTTCTGAAGAGTTCTGCCTGAAGTCTTGGGTGAGTTCTGGATTGAAATTCACAGCCAAATGAGGAAGAGGGTTTTGAGTAGGAGGTGGCTTTACATTAACAGAAATCATGGGCACAATCTTGAGTGTGTCACTTCTGTGTTAAGTGGAGGACTTAAGCTGGGATCCCATCTTCTTTCCAAGGCTTTCTGTAGCATTTCTGAAGATTCTGATGTTTATGTATTCATTTGCTAATTGTCTTTAACAGTAATGATCCAATCTCGGACTTCTTTGTTTCCTTTATACATTTCACTGACACCTGCCGGAAATCTTTTCTGTTTAATTTTCATAGAATCATTTGAGTTGGAGGGGTCCTTTAAATGCCATCTGGTTCAACTTCCCTGCAATGAACAGAGACACCCACAGCTCCATCAGTGCTCAAAGCCCCTCCAGCTTGACCTTGGGTGTCTGCAAGGACAGGGTATCTGCTCTGTGCAACCTATTCCAGTGCCACACCACCCTTATAGTAAAAAATTTCTTCCTTATATCCAGTCTAAATTTTCTACTAATTAAGGAGAATCAGCACAGAGTCCTTGATCTTATAAGCACTCCTAAGGTTGGGAGAGAAAAGTGCCTTCTAGTACTCCAACTACAGGTCCACTTAGAGAAGTTCATAAACTAGAGGGTCTTAAGAGAGTGTAACATTCAGCCCCAACCTTATGCATTGAGCTGCCAAAGCACCATTGTAACTGTGAAAGGAGCTGGAGGAGCCAGACTGTGTGTACAGGTAGTAAGCCAAAAGCTGCTCCAAGTGTAGGTGTGATGGGAGGTGTAGGCTGGGCACAGCCACGTCAGCAGCACCTGAGGTGGGGTCTGATACCTGCACTGCCCTGCACTCCCTGACCCTCACACTTCCCTCCCTTCTCACAACAGCAATGAACATTGGATGTGTGCAGGTGAGTTTTCTAGATCAGTGCTCACCGTCCACGCTTGGCTGCAGGCATTGTGGGACTGTTTGCTTGTTGCCCTGATAGCTCCTTCCCAGGGTCTGGGCTGGGCTGTGCTCACCTACTGGTGTGTGCTGGGGGTTACTGAGTGCATTTCGTAGTGCACTGGTTTCTTCTTCCCAATTCATTTTCCTCTCAAAACAAACTTCATCTCCGAGTACCATTAGCCTCGTGCCTCAGAGCAATAGGAACATGGCAGCTGTCACCAAGCACATAGCACTCTCCTTGGCAGAGCATGAAGGCCAGCAGCACCGTCAGTGCCAGGAACTTTAAGGAACAGACGTATTTCCCTGGACGTAGCACTGAGGTACTGGGGTGAAAAAGGGAATGTGTTCCAGCACCTTCCAAACCAACAGAACACGCTGTTCCTCCTTACACATGAGGACATTGAGGGCTGGGCAGCTTTGCCCTATCCCATCACCTTGCTCAGGTAGGGGTGGGCTGAGGACCTTTCTGTCTTTCCCGAGCGTTGTGCCCTGCTCTCCAATGGTTAACACTCTGCTGGTGCTTTCAAAGCCTTCCTGTATTTCCTGCCTGACTGATGGGGGGAGGATCTTGCTTGGTCTGTGAGTGAAGGAGAAATATGTTTTCCTACAGTGCTTCGATCCAGCTCCATCCACGCCCTCTGCCTAGAAGGACAATTGTTTCCAAGAGCAATACAAAAACACACCATTCACAATAAAAGAAGGAACAAAAACAGGCTTATTTCCCCATTTCTCTGCATCAGCAAGCTGGTGAAGAAACAGCTGTGTTGCATTTCGAGAAAGGAAACCTGTAGCAAGGCTTGGCCCTAGAAGAGGTTTCCAATGGAGGGGTCACTTTTTAGCATGTTGGCCAGCACAACATTATCACTGCCACAGAGCTGAGCTGAGCTCAAGATTTCTTCCCCCTGAGGCAGGTGAAAGAAGGGATGAACACTCCCCAGCTTTCTTCCAGCATGAAATATGCCTCTGCTTAGGAGAAAAGCAGAAGCAGGTGGGTCTCCTGTCTGTGTGCTGGTCAGCTTCAGCTTCCCAGAGCTGGAATACAGGTGTCCACGTAGCAGCAGTCAGAAGGGCTCAGCCAGAGCTAGTGTGCAGCCTACCATGTACCACTGCTTCCAAACCACAGCCTCAAAAATAGGTGCCATGGAGTCTGGCCGCAGCATTTGCTGTCTTATGGCCACCCATGCATTTGTTGTCCAGAGGGTTTAATTCACATCTCTTTTCATCTGCAATTCCTAAGAATGGATGATAGCAGACAAAACATGAGAAGGAAACACAGCTCCAAAAGCTGCTGGTCCTTAGGATTCCTGGGCTGCAGCAGAGATGAGTTATAAGAGATTTGGTGATAACTATTTTACTCCAAGTAGCTGCTTTGCCCTCTCTGTTAACTAAGACTTGTGATGTTTAAGAGCTCATACAGATTTATCACTGCTCATTACCCAGGAACACATCCTGCTTCTTCCCTGGAGTGAATCTCAGGCTCTTGTTGGATCCAAGGCCAGCCTGTCTCCCCCACCTGCTATCAGCTGAGAGTCATAGAATATTCTGAGTTGGAAGGGACTTATCGGGACCATCAAATCCAGCTCCTAAAAATGAATGTGAAAATTCCCATCCACAGGGGGAGGATAGGAGCTGAGCTGCCCTCTCATGACAGGGCACCATGATGATGCCCTGAAGCACAAGTGCAGGGGTTTGCTAAAGCACACAGCCCCTACACTCAACCTATCTCCTCCAAGCCTTGCTCTGCTCAGATTCCAGTGCAATGTGCTCTGCTCAAGGCCTTCTGCAGTGAATTCATGAATTCAAACCTGTGTTGGTAACACCTGGGGGCAGATGCTGCAAATTGCTGGGAGGAGTGGCATAATGCAGCCAGATGCTGGGTGCCACGAGCCTCCTGGCCAGCTGCCTTGGCCACTGCAGCAAGCTGATGTCCATCCCTGCCAGGGGACGTCAGCCCTGTGTGCTTGTGTGCTTCATACGCATGACCCAGGAGCAACGCTCACTCTGCCAGACTATCAATCAGGAACCCTTTATTTTTAAAAGAGAAATAAAACAATAGCCTTGTGTTTTCTTTGGAATTTCTAACCGTGCAGTACAGTGAGCAGCACAAGCCATGGCTGGCAGCGAGCGCTGCCTGCTCACCCTCCTCTGGCTCCCCAGCAACGGCCTGAGTCATGGCTGTGGTCACAGACAGTGACACAATGCCATTGTCATCCAAAGAATGCAGTGCTTTCCTGCTCTGAACAAATATTTTGTACAGTGCGTTTTCTATGCTCTCCAGAGGAGACACTGTCTGGATCCTTGCTCTGAGTGCCCCCAGGAGCAATGCTGACTAATACTCCCATTTCTCTCCTCATGTTCTCTCAAGGTCCCAGACTTATTTATACTCCGTACAAAGAGCTTGGAGTCAAGGTTGGTGAAGTGGATTTCCTCAGAACAGCACGTGCGCTGAAGGGTGAGGAAATGGCAAATTTAATCTCTCGAGGTACAATTCACTGAGGTCACGTCACTGGAGCCAGCTCATGGTGAAGGGTCTGGTCCTGAGCACTCATCTTAGACATATATAGGCAACAGCATGGCTGGACAACTCAACCCTGTACCTCAGATATGGCATTGGGATGACATCCTCTGGGGATGCCTCTCTCACTGAAGTGATGAGACCCAGCTCACAAGGAGACTTCTGCAGGCACAGCAAGCCCTGCAGAGCCACTTTGAACCACCAGCCACGTTCCTGCCCTCTGTGCACACCTCCTGTAACCTCTGTGGTCCTGTCTGCACTATGGAGCTTGGAAATGAAATTGCAATTATTAACTGCACTGCAGTCCTCCTGTTTTTCTCACTTTTCACAACGGGCAGAAGGAACGTGGTTAGTTAGCACTGTTACTTCTGCTTTACCAGGTGGTATAGGGATTGCATAGGGGAAATAAATATAATTGTAAACCTCAGGGGGTGGACAAGGTCCAGCTCACCCATGTGTGTTTGCTCTGTTTAACTAAGGGACAGGTGACAAAGCTCCAACAAGTCTGATCACCACAAAGAGCTCTGACACTCCTTGATCAAGGCTGGGGGCTGGTGTGGTGCTGGGGAACGTGTGAGCCTACACATTCCATAGGGAACATCCCCAGAGGAACCAAGGGCCAGGTTGGATGGAGCCTTGGGCAGACCAGTTTGGTGTGGAGCAGTCAGCCCACGGCAGGAGAGTTGGAGCTCAACAATCTTTAGGTTCCCCTCCAAACTAAGCCATTCTACGTGCAGTGTATCTCTAATGTGACAGCACGTGGGATCTTGATGGAGCAGGGCCATGTGATGGGATGTGGTGTAGCCATGGTGCTCCTGCACATTTTGGGATGCAGGGCGGTTCTGGAAGGGTGAACGTCCAGAATGGAGGTATCTGGTAAGATCAGAAGCATGTCCATTTCCCCATGAAGCCTCATGGCTGTAGCCATGACGTAGTGGTTGCTGTGGTTGCTCCCTGTTAGCTCTAAACTTGCTGTTTGTCTCAGTGGGAGGTGTGCTCATGAGACAACATTTTGAAAAACAGAGTGTGCTTGGCTGGATTTTGGGTTCCCTCAATCACCAAGGAGAGCCAGCATAATTCAGTTCCTAATAATCTGTAGAAAGTGTATTTTCTCCCCAAGTAGAACACCAGTATGCTTCACAAAGTCAGTGGTAGGGTCTGCCTGATCAGATCCAGCCAACCATCCTGGAAAAAGGAACTGGTGGCCCTTACTGAACTGCAGCCTTCAGCACATGTGAAAATCCTGCATTCTGCACACAGCCAGTTGTGAAACAGCGGATGTTTTGGAGCAGCTAGGTGATGCAGAGGACTTCCTTCCTCAACTTAGAAGGCAAATAATTTGTATCCTGATTACAAATTATGAGGGTTTGTAGATTACGAGGTCAGAAAGGACCAGTGTAATGATGTCACCTGACCTTCCCAAACAGTGCAGCCTTGGAATGTCACTTGGTCATTCCCCCAGTGGTGAGGAAAAGAGTTCATGGCTGACCTGCTGTGGGTCTTTAAGACTCACAGGCACAGAGCTGTCTGTCGCTGCGCTGTGGTCAGTGAAGTTGTTCTGATGCATAATCCTTTATCCTGCTTGAAGTACACAGCTCATTTCCAGTTTATGTTTCACCTATAGGTCCTTTGTCTATAGAGATCACCTAAGATTTACAACTCCCTACTGAGTAAGGTGGAATTGGAGTGTGCCACGTCCCCATTTCCACAACTGGGATGGAGGAGTCGGGAATATGGTTTCCATTCCTTCTTTGAGACTTCTGAGGCCATTCTCTGTGCCTGCAGAGCAGGAAGGCAGTTTCCTGTCTCACAGGTGTGCAGTGTGTTTTACCCCACACAGTGGGACTTGCAAGTTGGGAACTTGATTGGTAGGATCTGGAGACCTTCCAAGTGCTGTTATTGCATTAGTATGTCACACTCCAAAGACAGCCTGGAGGTATTCAGGGTATCTAGCTGAGAATGGAGCTAAAGGGCTCTTCCAGTCCCACACAGAAGCTCTGTGGAAGGGGTAGGGACACCACAGAAGCACCACAAGGATGGCTCACACGTATTACAGCTCAAGCTGCAATGGAAAAATAGGGCTCTGCTGCAGAATGGGCCACAGACACATGCAATTCAAGGAAGTATCCACTCTGGATTTATGTCATAAGCAGAGATTTTGAGGCATGACTCAAGGCACTGGCTTGCCTTAGGAGGATGCATGTTGCCCTGTTACAGGCAGGCAGGAAGGAGTACAGAATCAGCTCCTTCTCTTCCACTGTTTCTACACTAGGACAGGAAGCATTGCAGTGCCTGCATGCTTGCTCACAGGCTGGGGATGCTGGCTGTAATTGTATGGGCAGTTGTATGCATTGCTAAGCACTGCACAAGCCAGCAGCATTAATCCTGCCATCCCGGGCAGTATTTCATATTTCACCATGAAGGTGAACAGAACAGAGCAAACAGCTGGTTCCTGGGCTGAGCTGGTGAGGAGGTAGTGGTGGGACAAAGCAGCATGCAGGAGAAGCTGCTCCATCCCTCCCACGTGGCACTGCTGACAGCTCCACTGCATCACCATGTCCATAAGCACCCACCCCAGGACACATGTTTTGACCTGCTGTCTCCGACACGTAGATTTTGTGCTGCCCCATATTCTCAGCCCAGTGGGTTCTTGGGTTCTCCCCGGGTGGGTGAACAGCACCTCTGGCCCCTCTTCAATGCAGGACACAATGAGGATTAATCACAGCCCATCAGAGAGCCTGCTGTATTTTTCCTCCATTCTTATTTGCGTGCTCCTGCCTTGAAAACAGGATGGTGGTGCTTTCCTGCTGCACATTCACCGAGACTAAACAAAGGAGGTTGTATTTCCAGCCCCCCCCCCCCCCGGCTCTCCGATAACTGTGGGGCTTTCAGGAATTGCTCAGGGGAGGGGGAAGGACTGGGGGGGTGGGTTGTTCAAGGAGCTGCCCCTTGTGCTGGCTGCAGAGCTGGGCAGGAAGCTCTGAGATATCCGGGTGTGAAGGGCTTCCATCTCACCTTTGGGGAGAAATGCACTTCCCCAGGAAAGGAAATGCTCTGGTGGCCGTGTGCCTGCCTGGCTTGTCGGGCTGTGCTGGTTTGCTCTCATTAAGATTTATTACTTGTAGTTTGTTAAGGTATCATTAGATTTAAGGCCAACTGTGCTTTACAGTGTAGTACAAATGAGAAACCCAGCCTTTACAGCCTAAAGAGAGAGGAAGCATTTATTTCTAATAGTGTGACCATCAGCATCACCCAGGCATGAGTTACATTATGCCAACATTCAAAACAGGAGCTGAATTTAACTCTGTCCTTGCATACTTTGAAAACTCTCTGAATGCTACAATGCCTTTCCCTCGCCTCAGTATCAGTAACATGCACAGTATTCTACTCTTTACCTGATGCTTTCTGCAACCTCAAATGACCTCTGCTGAGTGAGAAGTAAACATTAGGTTCTTGTGGGCCCACTTCTCAAGCCTGTTCAGGTCCTTCTGGATGGCATCCTTTCATTTTACTGTGTCACCTGCACCACTCAGCTTGGTGCCATCAGCAAACTGCTGAGGGTTCACTTTGAGCCCATCATCTCTGTCACTGATAAATATATTGAAGAGCATTGATGCAAAGATGGATCCCTGCGAAACACCATTTGTCAACACCTCCTCTGTCATGGAGAGCCATTGACCACAACCCTCTGGCTGTGATCATCCAACCACTGAATAGTCCACCCTTCAAAACAGTCCACCCTTCAAATCCATGTCTCTATAATTTTGAGATAAGGAGGTGATGTAGGACCATGTCAAGGGCCTTGCACAAGTCCAGGTAGATGACATCAGCTGCCTTCACTCAGTCCACCAATGCCATCACTCCATCACAGAAGGCCACCAGATGGGTCAAGCATGCTGTGCCCTCGCTGAAGCCATGCTGGCTGTCGCAGATCACCTCCTTGTCCTCATATGCCTTAACATCTCTTCCAGGAGGATCTGTTCCACGATATCCCAAGCAGAGAGGTGAGGCTCACCAGCCTGTAGTTTCCTGTGTCTTCTTTTCTCCCTTTCTTAAAAATGGGAATGATGTTTCCCTTTTCCTAGTCATTGAAGACTTCAACTGAGAGCCATGCCTTTTAAATATGATGGAGAGTGGTTGGTGACCCCATCACCATTTCCCTCAGGACACCCTGGGCTGCATGTCATCAAACCCAATAGACTTGTACACATTCAGCCTCATGAGGCAGTCTCAGACTTGCTCTGCTCTTACACCTGGAGTAATTTTGCTCCTCCAATCCCTGCCTAGAAGTTTGGGAACATGAGAAATAGGGGATGGTACTCATCCCCCCCCAAGGAGTGCTCCAGGATGATGCAAGGCACTGCCTCCAGCTGTGCTACGGGCTGCAGGGGGCTGGGCTAACTGCAGGCAAGTGGGTTCAGTCTGCTTTGCACCACAGTTCTGTTTTCATCACTTCATTATATCTTATGGTTTGGCCCTGGATGTTCTGTCCCTGGGGTACCGAAATGCTGCAGAAATCCCCCCAGACCTAATCTCACCGGATTAAGGTTTGCAGCCTTATTATAGTATACAAGATAAGGGCTTATTAAGCAGCGTGAAAGTAACCTTGGTGAAGGGGATTTCAAAACCTTGCGGTGCAAAGTCTTGAGATATGAGCACTGAGAAATCTGCTCGGGTTACTTCATATTCCTGGGTAATGCTTATCTCCTTTATTCACATTAATTGTCATACGGAACCTCGGTGCATCAGGGAGCTGACAAATGCACATTACCAGGAAACCTGGGAAGGGCAGAAAGGAAATAGTTTGCATATAGATTTTAAGTGCGGATGACTCAAAGAAGGGATAAGCTGTACCCTCTATAAAACTATCGGTGAGATCTTGAGGCTGGGATGATATCTCAGGAGCACTTTTCGTATCCAAAACAACCCCCAGAAACATGCATCCTACCGAGCACGGCGCACCACAAACCGCAGCTTTAGCCAGCAGCAAAGCCACAGAGCACCTGTGCTGTAAGCAAACAAAGCAGCGTGGAGCGTGTGAAGGGTTTTAGGGAGAGGGGAGGGGGGGGAGGGAAAAAAATCTCACCTGGAAAAAACCAACAACGGCGAGATCCCAAACTTTCTCTCCCCTTCCATTCCCTCACGTTTCTCATCAAAACTTGTAAATCACCGATTTGAAATATGTTACAAATGAATAAAAACTTGCAGTACTGCCTGGGGTATGGCAAGAAAGCACGTGCTGTCATGATTAAACACTCGGAGAGCATGCTAATTACATAACACCCCAGGAATTTGGCAGTGCTGGGCTAGAAACAGGGCAAATAATCCTTTTCTTCCCCTCCCCTCCTCCTCCCCCCCCCAGTTCTCTCTGCTTCACTTTTCCTTGATTGAAAATTTAGTTCTCAACCCCTTCCAGGCAGCTTCGTGATCTCTGCAAAAGCGAGAAGCAAAACTTTTGCAAAAGCTCTGTTGGAGCTGAGGAAGGTCTTGTTAAACAAAACAAAAATCCTGTGCCAAACATCCAGCACTATTTTGCTTTGGTGCTTAAGAAATGCTGTCAAATAGAGGCATAAAGTGATAGTGGGGGCCTGGCCCCACTTAGCATCAAAGTAAAGATTGAGCCCTGAGTAACTGAGCATTCTCATCGCTGTATTAGTTCAGTGCTGCATAAACATGAGATTTGTTCTCTGTTACTCACATTTAGTAGGGAAGCAATTTTCCTATCAAGAGGGAAAACAGAGAGTGAACAACCCCCAGTGTTTTCAAGCTGACATAAACAGATGTCAAGTCCTTCAAACATGCTTCAGTCCACTTCCATGCCATAAACCTCGACAGCTTTTGCATTCTCAAGTCTGGACAGAGGAAAACAAGCTGCCTTCCAGTCATCATTACTCTAAGTATAACTATTCTGGAAATAGGAGGAATAGTGGCACAGTTCGAGTACTCATTTTCAGGAGTACTTCATTACTCTAATACTAATAATGCAATTAAAATTGCAACACACACATTTCTTAGTTTCGATCCTTTCCCTTTGTAGTTTTGCATCCCCTTCCATCGCTCCCCTGGACCTGAGAGTTGCTGCTTCAGTGGAGAGGATAACGCCTCTCTGTCAGCCCCTGCAGTCCCCTTTGGGAGCATTCATGATGCTGCTTTGCTCTTTGATCCCTGCAGGACCCACCTGGGAACATTTTCACCAGCATACCAACTCTTCATGTGAACATGTTAGCCACAGACTTAAGACATACAAGTAAAACTTAGTAGCCGAGGACACCAGGTAAATTACTTCAATTAATGCCACAGCAAAACTTGGTGAAATAAAGGTTGAAAAAGTGATGACAAAGCAGTCCTGACCAGTCCTGAGATTCTACAGACTAAGTAAGAAGCTTATGGCCTGCTGCTGGCAATGGCAATGCCATGTCCTGTGGCACACAGTTACGATGGGCAGCATCCCTGTGCAGGTTTGTGCAGAACTGTGCATGCTGGTGGCTGCAGAGATGGAGATCCACCAAGGAGATGCACAGCATCCAGCAAGGGCTCAGAGAAGCCACACAGAGACTGCAGAGATTCTCCCTGACATGCTATCCCTTGACTGCAATACAGTAGAAATCCCATACGCCCTCATTTTACATTGATAAATGCTAGGAGCATTTGGTGAGGCTCCCATTGAAATGATTATTGCTATGTCAATTCATAGGCTTAGAACAGGCTTCTTGTTTCCTCTGTGAAAGATGACTGAAATTCAATGTGATATAGGGCTCTGCACCTCAGTGTGCTGTCTGCATCTCAGTGGCATCATGGGCATGTAGGTGCTGTCTTGCAGCATAACCATACGCCAGCTTCATGCCCACTGCACATCATAGAACTGTTTGATTTGGAAGGGACCCTTAGAGGCCATCTAGTCCAACTCCCCTGCAGTGACCAGGGACACCTGCAGCTCAAACAGGTTGCTACCTGAATCTTCATCTGCTCTCTGGGTGCAAGGTCACATACAGACAAATACTCTGTATATACCCAGGGTAGATGTGAGGAATCCAACCCTCCCGTTTGGGCAACACTGAATCCAAAGATGATTTTCTCCAAAACATTTTTGAATTATGCAGAAGTGCTCATCGGAATGGCAGGAGTGAGGGGTCCATCTTGTAGCACCATGAAGGGCTGGGAGAGTTTTCTTCCCAACAGACAGCACAGGGTATGCTGAGAGCACGGGGACACCTGGAATAGCTGGCAATTAACAGAACGCCTTCTCCAGCACAACCTCTTCTTCAGTGGGCTTTGTTTCAAGCTTCTCCATCATCTTTCCATCATCTCTGAATGAGAGCCAAGGAAAGCAAACAAGGCCTGCAGTGCTTTTTGCAGAAGTCAGTCTTGTAACTGGCAGCTGGTGATAGCACGCTTTGTATCTGCTCAACCTGCCCTCAGATTCCAATAAGGCATCCTGACATGTTTGGCATTCACATATAAATATATCTGGTCTTATTGCTTAGGTTCAGGCTGGCCCCCAGGATCACTGAGCTCATGACAAGGCTTCTGGCATCCTGAGACAGGCTATGGAGCACTGAAAGCTGCCAGGAGTTGGGTCTTGTAGCAGAGCATCACTCAGCCCCACTGACTTCATGCCAGTCCCATAAGCAGCACATGCAGATAAGCCATAGCCCCAAATCTAGATGCTTGACTTGATGCATGTATTAACATCACTGAATACATGCATTAACTCCACTGTGTTCCCAAGTGATTTTTATCCAGCTACTATTTCTCTTCTGTCTTCCCATCACTAACATCACATCTACAGGCAGCCACCACCCCTGCCTGCTCAGTGAGGAGCTGCAAAAACCAAAAATCCCTTTCCCAAACTGGCAGACATCAGCTTGTTTTCCATCCGCGTCACTGTCACGCAGATCTGCTGGGAGCCACTGAGGAAACCACTGGGCATTTTGCTGCCTTGTAAACATCCTGGGGTTGTTGAGAGGTGTTGTGAGACCTCCTGGCATGCAGTGCAGAAACAGCTCTCAGTGTGCAACTGATGTATGTAGGAGAACCTCTAACTGGAGGTACTGGAGGCAGTAACAGAAGAAAAGGTCCATGTTTAGGATGAACGTACTGTTTTTGTGGCTGTAAATGAGAGGTCATTAGCTTTGCTAAGCAGCATGCAAAATGAAGGTCTCAGCCAGTTGGAAAAGATCTCTAAGACTGCCTAGTTCAACCCCACCCCGTCCCCATCATGCTCACTGACCACATCCCTCAGTGCCACAGCTCTCAGCTCTGGAACATCTCCATGGATTGTAATTCCATCACCACACTGGGCAGCCTGTGCCAGTGCATCACCACTGTTTCAGAGAAGAATTTCTTCCTAATCTCCAACCTGTCACAGTCTTCTCTTTGCTCCTGAGATGTACAAGTTGTTGACTGCAGTTCTGAGCAGTTCATTGCAGTGTGGCCAAGTGAATGTTCAGCTGCATCCAGAACAAACTCCTTCCCACACTCCAGTGAGGAGCTGTTTGTCTCTCTGCCCACATGCTGCCTGCCTCCCTGCACCTGCCTGCTGTGGCATTCAGTACATAATCCTCCTGTCTCCTACACCACCTGCCTAATTCCATCCTCCCACTGTAATCTCAGTGTCAATATTTAACAAAGCCTGTAAAACCATTGGTTTCTTTTCAGTGTCTGCTGGCCCAGCTCATGCAGCAGGGCAGTGGAGCTCCATCATCTCCCACTCCTGCTTACAGACTCAGAAATGACCCTATTTTTTTGTGACCTCTCACCTTGGGCTTGGGGTCCAGACATGGCTCCAGAAGAGCTGACAAAGGATGGTGGAGAGTTCCTAATGCTATCACATGGAAATGTTTGTCACCTGTACCTAGTCTCACAAACGCCGTCCCTTATCACAGCCTGTCCTTTATAGGGCATCGTAACCAAACACAACACCTTAAAACGCAACTGGAGGTGTGACCCTGCCTTAGGAACCACAGTTTCATCTCATTTTATTTGTTGATGTTTTAATATAATACCATCTGGTGAGCAGCTGCTGAGAGGTGCCAGTGGCAAACAAGTCTCTGGGACTTTCCAGGTAGGACCTGGTATAGGGAATGCTGGTGCTTGGCTGTGCAGGGCGTGACCCTATCAAGTGGGGAGAGAGGGGCAGAAGTGGGACAGGAGGCTCCAGGCCCCATGGCCAGCAGCATCCAAGGAGCCTCCTTAGTCTGGAGCAGGGTGAAAAGAGCTGGGATGTAGAGGTGCTGAGGTTGGAGTACAGAGGTAGGAGTGGGAAGAGCTGGAGCTGAGCAAGGAGACAGGACACCAGTGCTGAACGGTGAGTACCCAGCCTCCTCCTTGTCTGGACTAAGAGAACTGAGGAGCTGATTATAGAATCATAGAATCAGATGATCATTAAGGTTGGAAACAGCCTCTATGGTCATCAGATCCAACTACTGACCTCATCATCATCACATCCCACAGTGCCACAGCTCCACGGTTCTGAAACACCTCCAGGGTTGGTGACTCCACCACCTCCCTGAGCAGCTGTGCCACTGCATCACTGCTCTTTTTGAGAAGAACTCATTCCTAATATCCAATCTAATCTATAGGGATAGTACAGGGCTCTTTACTGCTCACTTACTGACCATCAGAAATCACTCTGTGAAGAGCAAAGATTTCACTACCCTACTTCAAACAAGGAACCTAGATCGGTCAGCAAATCAATTCTCCAACACTGAGTGGTAGGAACAATTGAGCACTAAGGGAACAGTGTTGCAAAGAATGATAGTTTATGCATGTATAGATGGGGAAACTGAGGCACAGAACACTGAGGACTGTCAGCACAGAGAAACGAGCTCTGTTGTAGATCCCAGAAGTCCTCTTTGCCACTTTCACGCTGCTTTGGCCAGCTGTGCCTGGTGAGGAGGAGGGCTGCAGCCCAAGCCCTTTGCACTACTTCCCGAACGGCGAGCTGAGAGGGAGCAAAACTCGCAGTGCTCATCAAAACTGCCCGTTTAAATAGATGGGAGAGGTTGCGATTGCTATCTGGGCAAGCTCGTCAGGTGAAGGCATCTCGAGACAGATACCGCAGGAGACTTCCTGGTAAATTGCAGCATCGCAGAGGAGTCTGCAGCTACTTGTACCCAGCCATCATCGGAGCAAAGAACGTTTCGATTCCTGGCTGGTACCTGAGCTGATAATTGCTCAGAAAAAATTAAGGGTTGGGTAATTCCTCCTGAAATTAATTACCTTGCTGAGACGCCGCAGGGCAGTTTACCACAAGAGAGTTTGAAGCAGATGATATAACCACTTCCCTCTTCAGGTTTAAAACCAGGAAACAAGTCGCAGAAGCCCACCTTTGTCACGAGAGTCCTGTAACTTTCCGCTTTTATCGTCAGTGGGAAATTGTTGGGCCTTGCTCAGGTCCTTGTGAAGCACACACAAAGGTCCAAAGGAGATGCAAGCAGGTATGGGCACTCCCAGTGCCTGCCTCATTCGACGTGGACAATTCCATTCTCTTCAGTAATTTTCTTTGCTCATTTTAATACTTTTTATTAAGTAGCCACTACCATTTGCAAAATATTCATAAGGAGAGGCTGTAAATTTCTCTTAAATTTCTTTTAGATTTCTCTCAGGCAATGGATAGCTTTGTCTGCACATGCATGCCGCCCCTTCTTTCACCCCCTTTATTATAAAGAATATCTTTCTATTTTTTTTCAGTACAAGCAACTGTAAAGTTATCGATTCCTTGAGCAATGGAGCCAGCCCAAGGCAGAACAGCTTGTGTCTCTGCCCTTCTTCACCCACAGAAATTTTCCTTTAGTTTTCTTTTTATTACCAACCCCAATTAAATGGCTTTTCTACATATTCTGTGTTTTTGAGACATCTCCCTCCTTCTTTTCCTTCCTACGGACCACTTCCAGTTGGTCCACACCTCTTCTGGAGTGCCATAGGACCCGCCCTGAGATCTTGCCAGGGTCTGGTAGTGCTTTGCAATGGGCAAAGTTGTCTTGGCTGATGTTTGGGTCTTCCCTAGAGGGACTGGAATTGTGGTCAGGACCTTTGGAAGGAATCTCGAAGATTGTTTGCTTCACAGACAACAGGTGATACTTAGAGAACATAATCTTTTTTTTTTTTTTGCCCAAGGGAACGATGGAGTCTCCGTCCTCGAAGGTGTTCAATAAACACGGAGATGTGACACTGAGGGCATAGTTAGGTGGGCATGTTGGGGATGGGATGAGTTTGGGCTTGAAGATGTTAATGGTCTTTTCCAACCTTAATGGTTCTGTCCTGTGTCATGTGCCTGCTTCTCTGTGCATGCGCATGTGAGTATCTCCTCTTCCTCTCCTCTTTTGAATTAAGACTAAATCCTCATTGCGTTTCTAGAAGAATTAGGAATTCGTCTGCCTGAGAAAATAACGCTTGTGGTCAAATGCTGAGCTCACCAAGAACAGATGCCAGCTCTAATTGCTGTGATTCATTGCAGGTACAGGTCCTTTCTTCAGCAAACTCCAGCTCCCGCTGGTCCTCCAGCATCCTGACTTACAGATGCACTTCAGAGAGAGCAGGAAATCCAACACCACCAAATAAACACAAGGGGAGGATGAACGCCAGCTCTTCTCCTGGGCTGCCCTTGTTTTTCTTGCTCCTGTTTTCAGCTTTATCCAGGGTTAATCACCAACAGTTCCGAATTCCACCCGCGATGAGGGGAAAGGGAAATGAGCAGGAGAGCTTTGATTCAGCACCAGAGCCCTGCATGCTGCCTTGAACCCCTTGCTGCTTCATTAGTTGCTTTTCCATGTTGGTAGACAGAGGCTGCAGGAGGGACACGAGCGCTGCCAAGGCCAAGAACCAGTGCCCTTATTCAGAGCTCACAAATGCGCTTCTCATTGTTCTCATTTCCCCTCATATGAATAATAAAAGCTGTTTGACAGCATAATTACTAAAACTATTTTCTGCCACCGCTAAATCTCCATAATTTGTCACAGTTAAACCCTTTTAACCCTTCTGTGCCCATTGAACCAGAGGTGATGGACATGATGGCATCAGCTCCTAAGACAGCGGTGCTGGTTGGCAAGCTGGGAACATAGAAGGTTTGCTAGGCATTGTAATTCCTAATAATGCAGAATTCCTTAAGGGATCTTAAAAATAGAAAACTAATTTTCAAAGGTGAGTAATAAAGGCACCAAAATCTCATTTTCTAGAGTGATTGAGGGTCCATGCTCCAGATTCTCATAAGAGTTTGAGATACCTGGATATCTTGAAGTACCTACACCAAGGAGCTCATCTTTCTGAAGGTCAACAAGAATTTGGCTCAGCATCCTAGGGAATTCCATAATTGGACTTAACTTCCTAAGTCACTAGGGATGTTCAGAAGTCTGCCTGCATGGTTTTCCAATTGTGAAGAACATTTTCTAGGAAAATCTTCGTGTGTTTTTTTTTTTTTTTCCTAGACAGTTACTACATCCAACCACTGCAAAGACTTTTGGAAATTAAACACCAAACCACCCTTCTTAAGGCCACTACACACCTCATTTTTGAATAGCTGGAAGCAATCTCTCCTGGGAGAAGACAACAGGTGGTAACAGCTTGCAGCAGGATTGTGACACAGGCTGGGAAGAGGAAATGTTGTGGTTGCTGAACTAGCTTAGAATAGGATACTTGAAACTAGGAAAAGAATTATCTAGTCATGTGCTGCCTCTGCTCTTGGGAAATGCAGCATCTTTAGTGAACATATGTGAATCGTGGTGCGTTGGTTTCACAGCTGATCTGGAGATGAGCAGCTCTCCACTGATTCTCCAGGAAACGCTCCTCATCTGTTGGGGCTGATGGCACCGACTGCTCCTCTGTCTGCAGCAATGGAGCAACCGTGGCTCAGAAGCCCACACACACTCACGTGAAGTGTGGTAGCTTGACATGGTCTCACAATAGGTTAAGTGCCCCAAGGCCAGTGGTGTCAGCACAGACGGCCTCTGGGACAGATTGCTCTATCTTTGAGACGTTTCAGAAGTGGGGGGCTGCAATGATCCTTCCCTAGGAGGAAGAAGTCCCAGAAATCAGAAAGTTTCGTATGCAAAATCAAGTGTTTTCCTTCTTCTGTCACCTTTGTGGCTTCAAGTAGCTCAACTGATTTCAGCACCTAAGAAAAAGTCGCGAGGGAAATGCAGACTCTTGGTCAGTGAAGTGCCACATCTCTCTCTTCTGGTTCCTGTTTTTACACCTGAAGAGCCACAGTTGATCAGAGAAATGTCATTCACCCTAAGCAATAATGTCTTCATGAAGAAGAGGAACATTATTTTTGATAAAATGCTTGAACTGTTATAGGACTTTGAATAGAATCTTGCTGTGGAGGAGAAGGCCCGCAGGACAAAGTGCAGAAAAAAATGGGAGGTAAATGCAGTTTATCGCTTAGAAATTATGTAATCACCTCTGCCTGCCTTGCACCTTGCCCTCCTGTCTCTTTCTGTAGGATTTCCTCCTTCCCATACCTTCAAGCAACTCCAAACACTGGCCAGTTTTGCAGAACTCCAGGTATTTCCCCATCTTCAGACCAACACCCCAAATAATCAGACAAAAGCCATTGATGGCAAATCCATACATGGCAAGGCTGACTGCTTTGCTCCTCGTGCCAAGACGCACACATGGGGTCTGACTGGGGTGAAGCATTTCTCGTGTATATGTGAAGGAGGTTCCGTGGCCATAGGGGAGAGCAGCACCCACAGCCCCACAGACACGAATGGGAGAGGCTGTGCTGCAGTAACGAGCTGTGTGTCAGCTCTCTGGAGCCAGCCAGGACGACGTGGGAGACCACCAAGGGAAGCTGTGATGCTGCAGGGTGAGATGTTGAGTTCTGGCATGTTGCTCTGTGAGTCAGAGCTAAGTCAATGTATTTTGGATTTGGAAAGAGGCTGTGACGGGTTACAGTCTCTGAAGACCCCTGGCTATATTTTTATATAAGGGTACCAAATTAATGACATCCCGAATTCCAGCAGAGGTTACTCTGCATGTCTGACAATTCTGCCTCAAGGCTCCACTGGGAGCCAGGGCCAGGCTGCACGTCTGAAATGGCAGCACGAAGTGGTGGAGCAGGAAAAGTGCTCTGCCTTTTGATATCAGTGGGGGATCTGGCTCCAAACTTATTTGTCTTTTCTCTGCATTACACAGACTGTCTGTGGCCAATTCAGTAGTTCTGTAGTGATAAACCATCGCAATCCAGAACATGATCTCAATAAGTTAATTGTGAGATACCTTGAAAGTCATTCTAGAAACGTTTTCTTGTCATTGTTGGCTAATTGTTGGAAGGATGTGAGCTCCCTTATCATCTCTGCTGGGTGTTGTGTTGCTTGGTTTGATGATTCAGGAGTTCAGATGTAGGTACTGTGGGGCTGGGGTAGGACTTGCATCCAGGCTTGCCCCAGGTTCAGCTCTGTGCAGCCTGGCTATCACACCTGTATGTCTCCCTGTAACCACAGTGCCACCAGGTCCCACTCACAGTTTCCAGTACTGACCAAGCAGTGAAGGCAATTCCAGTGCTACCATGGATCATCATGGGCTTGTAGTCCAATGGGGCTGAAGACACTGACAAAGCTACCACAGAAGAGATCATCTGTTGGAAGAAACAGAAGGTTATCCCTCGTGATATTGACTCCTTTTCATCATTTGTCTTGTTCAGGGTACTGGGAATAGGGTTTGGACTCTATTTGTTATTTTTCCTGGAAGCTTTATTTCTCATGGCAGTTTGGAAAAGCAGCAAATTAACTTTAATCATGCATTGCGTGCCAAAAGGGAGTGAAATGCACACAGCAGAGAAACGGCTTAATTAGGGTGCCCTTGGCAGAGGCAGGACTCAGTGCTGGGTGTATTCTAAAATGTAATTATAATTAACGGTTTACTTCTAAGGGTGGGAGACTTGGAGGGGTCAGTGTAGGACTGGGGTTCACTGCACACAAGAGACTGAAGAGACTTTATGTAGGAGAAGGGAAAAATCAATTGAGGTAGACGTTTTGATGTGTGGAAGGGGGAGGAGACCTCTGGTGCCTCCTCAGCTTCCATCATGGGACATTCAAAAGGAACATCCTTTTGGAAAGGTCCTCGTGGTGACTTGGTTCTCCTATTGCTTGTTCAAGTGTTTTTCTAGAAAAGAAATATATCCAAAAGCTTTTACTAGCCTGTTGCATCCCTACCCATGTGTGCTGGAAATTCAATTGGAAAATAACATTTTTTTAAAAGCCCTGTTACCTGGAAAAGCCTGAAAGAAAAAGACCAAAGCAAACTAAAAGGAAAAAAAAAAAAAGGGATAGATGGATAGATAGATGGATAGAAACATAGATTTTTAAATTAAAAAAACCACATGCTTGTGGTGACATGGGAAACATATGCTCATGGTACTACAGTCCAGCTGTAGGTACCACAACAGTGGTTTTGTAGGATGCCACGAGGTTTCTCTCCTGTACTGAGCTTGAAAGCTTGCATGCTCTCCAGTGGGCTTCAATAACCCAGTGTCCTGTCCCATAGGCACCACGGTGCTCAGGCCTCTGATCTCCCTGGGATGAATGAGGGAAATGGTTCTGCTTGGCAGAACAATGAGCAACAGTTTGGGCACTGCAGATCTTTACTGACTGAAGGTAGATGTGCTGTGGGAAGATGAAATGTTCCTCATTTCTCTTCAGTGCCTACTGAAATTTATGGCTTGAGCTGGACGTATTTCAGTGTTGTTCCATATTTCGTCAGGAACAAGCTCAAGGGACATCAAGTGCTGCAAGATTTCATTCCTTCACAATTCTAGGGTGAAAGCAAAAGCCTTCTTCTGAACTGAACTTCAGACTTCTCCACATCGTGGACAAGGGAGCTGGTCAAAAACTCCTTTCAGTGCAGATCTTTCCTGCCAAGTCTTTGCTCCGTGTTCAGAGCTCTCCAAGTTACCCCTAATACGAATTTGGTTGTCCTGAACAGAGAAGTTAAGGGTGGCAAAATTAAGAAATGTGGTTAGAGGATGAAGTGATGGCAACAGCACCACTCTGAATGCATCATTTGCAAAATGTCTGTACTGCTCTTGCCTTGAGTTTGTCTACTGCAGTGCCATAAGAGATAGGACTGAGAAAGAAACAGAGCATGGCAACAGAGGTGAGCAAGAAGGAGAATTAAAGAAGAAAAAGAGAAGTTTTATTAAGAAGTGTGAAGGGAAATTAAATATTGTTGGTCTGTCACACTGCTGTTGTTTTAGAGGTGGAATAACATGAGCTCTAGCACAGACTCTAAGGAGATGGGTACCAACATAGCAGACCAAGCACAGAGATACTGAGATGCAGTTGTATGCTGATCTTTATGGACCATACACTCCAGTAGAGGTAGTGGAGTCACTGTCAGTGGTGTGCAAAGTGCTCAGACATCAATGGTGAGAGGAAGCAGTGGGAATGCTGTCAGACATCTAATTAAATCAGTCTAACAGGAAGGAGGAGATAGATGAGAAAGCTTAGACAAAAATGAGAAATTAGAGAGCTGGAAGAGAGAATATCAGGTTCCATGCAATGTGAGATCAGTTCCTGCAGCTGCAGGTCTCTGAGCCATGGCTCATTTCAAAGGGCTGGGCAACTGCGGGGCAGCAGCCTGGGAAATATCCACAGTGATTACTGCAGAGGTGGCTGCCTCATGGAATATCACCTTCTGCTCTGGGAAGAGCTGATCAGTGCAAGATTAATGCAGAAAATCCCTTTCTGTGTGACTGCTGCTCATTAAAGATCGTGGCATCTTGCTATGACCCTGGCCATGCCACAAGGTGCTGGACCAGACAGACTAACAAGCAATCTGTAGCTCAGAGGCACAGATTCAGGTACAGCACCTGAAGCAAAGCAGGCAGCTTGTCTCAGAGGCAGACGCACACAGACAGTGCTTTAATGAGCAGATGTTTGAAATCCATCTGAGATACCTCATGAGGATGCACTGCCAGCTTGTAAGGCTGGAGAAGTTTAAATGGAGCTATAAAGTGAAGTCAGGCTTGATAGACACCGCTGCCAGGCAAACTCACATGGAAAGGAGAAACACGAAGGAGACCTCCTGCTTTCTTGCTCCAACCTGCAGACACCTAAATATAGAGAGCTCTGTCAAGCTCTGCCACTCCCCACTCCATCAGCTGCACTGCGCAATCCCCATGGCACTCACAGAGGGCAACCTTCTGGGCAAGCATTGGGAATGACTGCCTCCGTTTTATGGCATTTGGAGCACATCTTGAACCTGCCTGTGGCTCTCAGTGCATTCCTAACACCAGGGTTGGTTGGTGTGATGGTGCAGTGGGGGTTGAGAGTTTCCCAGCACTTGGCGCAGGAGCCCTTTGAAAAGGACAGTGGGGCAGTGCTCCCACACTTGAGACACAGATTTTCAAGACACGATGCGAGGAATAGGATGATTTTGTTCCCGAGGAACAATATTTTCCTGCTTTCAACTGATTCTGGTGCTACCACATGGTGAAAATCAGTCAATTCATAGGGTGCATGGGTAATTGAGGGACCTGCTGTTCCCATGGAAGGAGAAACTCTGCTTAAACCCCAGAAAAATTAAGCTAGAATCTTCAGATTCTGTGCCAGAACCAGAGCTAAATACTTTGTTCCTGTATTAATTGCTATTGGTCAGCTCTGACTTCATAGCTTAGCAATGTTCTTTGGTGCAAATCCAGAATTACAGACACCACTACAGTGTCGCAGTTGACTGGAGAGGTTGAATGGATCTGGGGATTTCTGCATAGCTGTGTCTAGACCTCTTCCTACAACGGCCCAAGTGTTATTTTTTCAATGCATCGATCTGCTCAAGCAGGCTCTCAGTACAACAGCAATGAATTCACTGCAGAACGTTGCACGTATTGTCTGAAGCCTTCCTGCTTGGTGTCTGAGAAGGAGAAGCTCTACAAAGCTGGAAGTTGTCTCCCCTGTCTTCAGACATCTACACCACAGACATCTCTGTCTACATCAGTCTCCATGGACGTTACACTCAAGAGAAGAGAAACTGGCACTTTCAAGCCTGAACCCATCCGACCTAATTTGGGCCTGTGCTGCAGGATGTGTCATGCCTTCAGAGCTCCTCTTTCTCTCCACTGACAGTGTGGAGGCTTCAGACACCACCAACTCTCACACTGCACATATAGCACTCAGGTCTCCATGAGATTATTGCACAGTTCCATTTGGAAGGATCCATATGACTTGTCCCAGCCATCCTTGAGCAGACTATTTAGGTCTCATTTCACTGCTTCCTGATACACCAGAGGAATGCAGAGCAGAGGCTGCTTGACAAGAACATCCCCTAGATAAGCACGATCTGATATATCTGATTATATCTCTTAAGCTCGTTATCCTTGGGGAGCACAGTGACATGCTGCACAGGCATCTGTTCTCATTGCTTCTTTTCTTTTCATTCAGAGGATGCTGCTGTCAAATTACATCCCACTTCCTTTACAGGTAGAGCTGCTCCATAGATCTTAAACTCTGGCCCTTTAAAAGGCTTTCAGTCATCGCTTCCATCACACCCATCACACCCCCATCTCCATCAGTGACTTTTTCAATAACTGTACCTTCTGGACACTTGTGATATTTGTTCTTACCTGAAATTCTCTGTTTCTCGCAAAATGACCCAAACTTCTACTCTACTTTAGCCCTGCCTAAAATCTGCATATCCACAATGTGCAGTGGTACCTCTGAAAGCTGCTTACCCACAAGGACATAAATATGTCCAGCTTTGGCCTCTATCTAATGTGAGCCACAACAGGGGCTGACACTCCTCAACTTCCAGGCAGGAAAACCACAGTCATCACAGAAGATCCCCAAACCATTGCTCAGTGTGAACACATGCATCTTGAGGCTCTGGCCAACTTCTTTGCGTAGGGGAAATAGTCTGGGTTTGACACAGATCTGAGGCTTAATCCTCCATCCAGATGAACTCCTACAAATGCCAGGCACAGCCTGACAGAGGCTGTTGTCTGTTGGAACTGGATGATCCTCAAGGTCCCTTTCAACCTAAGCCATCTAATGATCTCATGAGAATAAGACGATGGCATGTTGGAAACTTTTCCCCTAACAGTAGCCTGCCGTTCTCTTTGTGTGCTTCGTTACAGTCATAGAATCACCGAAGTTGGAAAAGACCTCCAAGATCATTCAGTCCAACCAAATTTTTACACTGTAAGAGGCAGATGGTTCAGTCCCTGCCATTCCCACCTCCACAGGCATCAGTTGTCTCTGTGGAAAGGTAGGTTTGACTGCAGCAGGGTTGAGAAGAGGCAGAAGGGTATCAAACCCTAATTCCAACTCCTCTTAATCACCATGACTGCAAGTCCCTGTCTCAGCTAACTGAGCTTTTTAAACCTTGCACAGTTCGCAGTGGCTTTGGGGTTAAAATTTGCCTTCCCCTACTTGCTTGCATACTTGAGATTTACTTCCAGTAGTGACATCAAAGCCCAGGACTATCCAGAACCAGTAGGACTGATCACATTCCAGTCTCTAAACAAATTAGAGCATGCCAACGGATGATAGTAGGTATCTGTGGATACGCTCCTAGTCTGTGGCAAATGCAAGGAATGCAACTTCTTTCATGGTGGGTTAAACTAAGTCACATTGCCTCAGATTTGCTGTGGGCTAAGAGCATACAGGAACACTTTTCACAGCTCAGTGCATGCACTGCGTCTTGTTAAGCCGTGGTAACTCGATCACACTTGCACAATCCCCAGGCACCATGAAATCACTCTGTTCATGCAGTGCAGATGCTGCCTGCCTACTGTGGGCTGTATGCTCCTGTGCATTAGCCACAGATGAGTCGCTTTGCCTCGTGCTCAATAAGGAAGGAAAAGGAATGAAATGTGTTTTGTACAGTGAGCCTAGGCTTTGGAAAGTAATAAATGGAGTCCTGGGGAGGGATGAGTGTGGAAGAGTAAAGTCATTTACAACTGTGCAGAGCGGTTACAGTTGGAATTCCTGTGAAGATGAGTGTGCTGTCTCGGAAGGAGGGTGGATGAGAACAGCAGCACTTTTAGTCCAAGGGACACACTCTTCCAACAACTGAATTACTGAATAACTGTTGGCTTCCCATGAGCCTGCCCAGTGCTGCCTCTCCTCTCCCTGTTTCTCCATGCCCTCCAGTGTCCTTGTTCAAACAGCAGGCTTGCTGGAGGAAATGACTCCTGCCCAGTGCACCCGGTGGATATCCAGCTTTCCCAGGTCTCTGAGGGCAGACTGAGTTGACATTGTTTTGTTCCACAGACTAAACTTACTAAAAGGAATTGAAAGCACCAGGAGAAGTGCCTGACGTCGGAAGACTTTCATCTCTCATCCGGATACTGTCCTACAGCAGTTTCCAGCAATGAGTGGTACATCTGTACACCCAACCTTTTCACATACAGGATGCCTACTGTACTCCCATTCTTTAGGACCCAGTCATGAGGCAAGTGAAAGGCAATTCCATCCCTGGACAGCTCCATCCCTGGGGCTGTTCAAGACCAGGTTGAATGGAGCCCTGGGTAACCTAGTCTGGTACCAGATCTGTAGGTTGGTGGCCCTGCCTGTGGTTGGAGTTTGATGATCCTTGGGGTCCCTTCCAACCCAAGCCATTCTATGATTGTATGATTCCATTAATCCATCAGACTGGAACTCTGTGGCACAAGGAGTCACTGGCTGCAGATGACAGGGCACACAGAATCAAGTCTAAACAAGCAGCTCTACGCTGTTTCACATCCCAAAGCATTCCAGGCAAGTTTACGTACTAGTTAATGGCCCTTTTGCTTCAGTGAGACTCTTCCTTCTTGCAGAAAATGCACATCATGAAACCCATTGCTTAGAAAAGAAGGATGGAGATCTCTGTTTTAAACAGAAATCAATTTCAGTCACTCCCACTTTCACTTCCACTCACCAGCTGCAAGATAAGAGTCCAAGGATCTGGCCAGGGTCATCTGTGTGACGTATAGAGGACAAGGGCTATTAGCTGTCAAGTCTTTGGTGCCTCATTGGTTCTGCTTGGTTAATAAAAGCAAGCTGAGTTTTGGGTAGGTCTTTTGACAACTAAGAGTTGTAACATCATAGTATTGCATACTTAGCCCTCTGTAAACCTTAATCAGGTTTCCATCCATTGTTTGCACTTTCTGGTGTGTGGTCATGGTTACAGGTATCTTCTGTTGGCATAACAGGCAGAGGAATGGCACGTGTGATGTGCTGTACCTTATTGCCATCCTCCTGTTATCATCCTGACAGCCTAGTGACTCAGCAGTGCTGTGGTGCTTATGCAAATGGCACATTCCTGGGTGTTTACCAGTTTGTTTGCATTGCTCATGCCCTTATTTATCAATAAATGCCATTCTTCTAACCCTTGCTCCCATGTTTCTTCTGGTATTCTCACACAGACGTTTTCATTTACGGTCCATTCAGAACTGTTGTAATTCTTCTGTTACAAATTTGGACGTAATCATGAAATCTGGTGTAACTTTTGGTACAAATGTAAACGAACATACCCTCCTCTGTGCCTTCCTCTCAGCACTGAGCGACTGACTAGATGATGTGAAACCCAAAATTGTGCCTCTTTGTTTGTCACCAAGACTGCAGTGGAGGAAGGTCAGAGAGTCTCAAAGTTTCTAATGTGAGCCCATTGTACAGTCAGAGGGAGTGTGGGGTTCAAGCATTGCCTTCCCCAAAAAGCAACCTGATCAGCCTCTGCTGGAATGAGGCTACGACTGGAATAGGTAGGGAAGCTCACGGCATGATGAAGAGGGAAGTCTCAGGTTGGTGGGAACGGAGATGCACTAGCAAAGCCAAAAAGTGGGTAGGGTACCAGCATGTACTTCTAGACTATCAGCTCCACTGCTATGACTATCACTCGATAGATGCCCCAATATCAAGAGATAACTTGTGGCTGTGCTCGTTCTTGCAGCAGTGGCCTACTTTGCTTGGCCTGACCTACAGGTAAGCTTGGCACACAGTTGCCTGCTGGAATGGGAATGTGTTTTATTTCATACTTATCTGTCTATCAGATCGCTGCAGTTTTGCACAGGCATTAACAAGGGTGCTGCCGGAGTGCCTCACCTTGAGATAACAAGGCATTAAAAGGGCTGAGCAGGGATGGAGAGCAAATACTGTACAAGGTGAACATTTGCAGAGTATTGGTTCTGGGAGACATGGTGCTGTGTGGGCAAACTTTGCCCTAATGAATCTGGACGTGCCAAGCAGAGCCCAGCACCAACCCTGCCTTGTGTGTGTCATTAACCATCCCATATGGACTTGGTGCTGGGAGAAGCCAGATGACAGCAGGAGGAACTTCAGAAGGATTCTTCTCGAGGCTGCCAGGTGAGCAATCACTGCACTGCAGAGCTCAGTGCTGTGCCAGGTGCTCCCGAGGGGAGACTGTGCTACACAGGGAGAGCCAGGCTGCTGAGTGCTGAGCACCCGACGTCTCCTGCAAAAGAGCCAAGCAGAAGTGAGATTTCTCTCTTGACAGGTGCTGAAGTGTCTGACTGTCACCTTGTTTTCAAGATTCCGGGGAGCCAAGCCAGTTTCAGAGCCTGTCTGCAGGTTCAGGTGCAAATTTCTGCAGACGTTCGTGTGACGCAGCAACACAAGCATCCTTTCTAAAGTTACTGTGAGGAGGCAGGGCTTAAAAATACAGAATTCTGAAGCTGATAGTGCGTTCATCAAAGCACAACTCGGGAAGGTTTGCCTGCTCCCATATTATCACAGGGTATCCAGTGCATGGAGTGGGGGGTCATGAAGAAGAAAGAGAGCAAGAAGCAGATTTTCCTTCCTGAGATACACAGTGTCCAGTGTGACTGCTTTAACTGATTGTCACTTTTTCAACAGAGGCACTGAAGGGAATGGTTCAGTGATGGGTGGATGGTTGGACTCGATGGTCTTAGTGATCTTTTCCCACGTTAATGATTCTGTGATTGTAACAGCAGGAAACATCAATCCCAAGGAGCTCTCCAGGGCTTGCCAACCTAGAAAGAAGTGGCAGAGACTTCAGCTACTCTCACAGATTGGCTGAGATAGCAGAGTCGTTAAGGAAATGCAATCATAACAGTGTTTTATTGTTTTACAGTTCTGCAACTTTGTTCTATTATTACAATTTTATGCTTACAGGTAAACACATCCTCCGGTCTCTAAATGTCTCCTGGTGATAAAGCTGACTTAGATGCACTTTCGCGTAATGGAACACTGCGCATACGAGGGTGTGGAGGTTCTTAAACCTTGGTACCAGAGGGCTCCTGTAGTCATGTTCTCAGCAATTTTCTCATGGAAAGCTGAAGAGCAACACAGAGCCCCCAGCTTGGATTTCTTGGACCCTCTAGGGACTGGTGTGATAGAGGGGGTGGTTGTGGGATAGGAAAGCTCAGTGTGAAGGTGAGGAGAACATGCTTGGACACTGGAGTACCTCTGGCATCTATCTCACTGCTCCTGACCTGTGTGGGGACATAAATAGACTTTGTCAAAGTCACAGCTTCCTCATCTGAGAGTGAACAACCCACTTGGAAATGCCTTTCTTCCTGCTCTCCACCCATTACTAGCTGTAATTCTTCAGCGTTTTGCCTTAATTTCATTCGAGAAGTGCTCTGTGGACCCAGAAATGATTGTATGAGACCACACTCACTGAGCATGAACCACCTTTTCTCCATCTGAGGACTGTCTGCAGCTAAACGCAGCAGTTAAAATGCGTAAGAATGTGATAAAACACCTCTGCTGATTTGATGCTCCATCATGTCAGTGGGATTTGGAGGTAACTTTCCCATGGAGGTGTAGGAGGTTGTTCATCTTAGGAGAAAAAATGAAAGACTACAGTTTCATTCTCAGTGAAGATGAGGATTCTGATCTGCTAAGGGAGATATGTCTCCTATGGGACAGGAAAAGGATGATAACAGAAGTAGTTGGAAGACGCCTGCCATTCCCAAAGGACTTCTAAGGGTTGAAAAGAGAAAGGCTGCTTCAATGGAAGAGGAAACAAGGAGAAATATCCAGCAGGAATCTGGATCTGTCACTCCTTTTGCATGGTTAGGGGCTGACCTGCTGGAATATTAATAGAGGATTTCCCAAATAGCCCAAAGATATGAGGTTTTTTTTTAATTTTAATCACATTGTGAAATACAAGGCTGGGTTCCTACAGGTAAAAAGCACGCAGGGATTAATGGGGCACAAGTTTTAGGGCTTCACATTAAGCTTTGTGATCCAAGCATCCAAGAAGCCAAATCTGAGAGTTTCACACTCTGTGTAGTTGCAGTAATGCAAAAGGAGGCACAGAGCTGTGTGTCAGCATCCTCGTGGCTTCCAGGTTCTCCCTTTGCCTGGGTACTTCCAGCTCAGCTGGGCCAGCTGAGAGTTCAGACCTCAAGAAATGATAGCACATTTTGGTCTGAAGATTTGGAGTGGAAGACAATTTTCTAGCCAGAACTTGACTCTGGTGATTCATTACCTACGAGGTCAGAAGACATTAAACGGTCTTATCTATCCTGAGATATGAAGCATCTGGAAGGTCACCAGCTGATTGGAGTTCACAGCCCTCATGACGATGCAGAAAGTTGCTCAGTCTTGTACTCAGAATCTCCAAGTGATGGAGAACCCACCATGCTCTGAATCTGCTTCAGTGATTCATTAACTGTGCCTCAGCTCCCAGCAGCTCCTGGTTTTGTCTGTCTGCTGTCATCACAGACCTGCTTTTCCTCTGTCTAATTATAGTCGGTAATCAAGTCGCTTTTTAGACAGCCAGTCCACTTAGTGAGTATATTCTGCATGTTTAAATTTGCCTTGTAACTCCAAACTGAAAGCATTCCTCCTTGTTATTTTACATTTTCTGCAATGCCATCACCTCAGAAGAAGCTTAATTCCACTGCTGGTACAGTGTTTGCAATTAAATGTGGAAATGACCAGTGAGTTCCAGTGCCAAACTCTGATGCATAGTCTGGCAAAGAGGGAATGATGTCAGAAGTTTTCCGAATATCTTCATAGCTTTGCATCTGTGGTGATGTGGACCATCACCCTGTGAATTAGTATTGCTTCACCAATTTCTGGCGTTTATGCTAAGGGATAGCTGCTACACTATTCAGTTTTTGAAAGATATTTTTCTTGATTGCAATTATTTACTATGCAGCACGTGAGAGGAACTAACTGCAGGGTTGGCAAGAGCTAGCCTTTCTTGTAAGCATTAAGTGTATGGAATATAAATCAGCCAACAGCTTAGGGAGACTCAGAGAAGGTAAGACAAACAAAAGTGTAATTAGATGAGACCACAGCTAAGATGACATATTCAGTACAACAGGTGGAGAGACCAATCCCTCAGAAAACATTAACCAAGAGGCTGAGCAATGCCAAGTCCCCATGGCTTAGCCTAGTGCTAAGGGCAGGACCATCGTGTGTCCCAAACCCCTTCTTCCAGAAGACACAGAAAGACATTATGGAGAAGATCCCCATAGCATAGTAAAAAACGTCCCAAAAGAAGAAAGCAATCCCAGTGGGATCCACTTTCTTAGGAGATATTCAGAGGTTGGGCTGGGGGGAGGTGTAGGCAGACCAGCCTCTGTTTGACAGAGGCACAGGGCAAGGCAGGACACAGGGTGGGATGATCACAAAGGCAGGTGGTTGGTGTGCAGGATGAGTGTTTGAGACAATGGGATAGAGAAGCACAGAATGTTGTGGGGGTATTTTTATGTTTTTTGATTTTTTTTTTTTCCCTAAATTTCCAGGAAACAAAGCAAGAGATTTACAGATTTTGGCAAAAAGTACAAGAATGAAATACTCATCTTTTTTTTTTTTTTTTTTTCCCCTAAAATATTCAAATCTAGAGAGAAAAAAAAGTACTTTGCTGAAAGATTTCAAATAGTTTTAGACAAAAATATCAAATATCCTGCTCAGCCATTAGTGTTTCTGCCTCCGTGAGTGGGTGCTGTGTGCTTTAATCCTCTTATCACAAAGGGCAGCTCTCCTTACTGTATCCAGATCCACATGGGATGAAGGGTCACTTAATGAAGTGATTTAATGAGGGGAATGCCTCTCCTGTGGCCAAGCAGAAATTCTTTGCTACAATTGGCCTTTGACTGGTATCTTTCCCAGTGATGAGCAGTGTGTTAAGCCTGAATGGTCTACATATTGGGTTCCATTATGATGGTGTGGGCTTGGGGTCTGGGGGTATAAATCCAAAACCAACACAATCCAGACCTCAGGGGTATTCAGAGATTACAAAAAGCAATGTCTTGTTATTGAAGCTGGAACAAAATATTTCAGGGATGGCTGGTATGCAAAAGAACATGAAAAGGAGTTCCTCACAAGGGACAGTGACACTGAGAGGCATGGTGGGGATGCTTTGATGGTTGGGCTTGATGATCTTAGTGATCTTTTCCAACCTTAATGATTCTATAACAGGATGCAGATAAAATGCCTCAACATGTGTTGCAGAGCCTTTTGTTTCTACTTGAACTCAGCAGAGGCCATGAGCTCAGCCTGCTGATTCCTGAATGGAACCAAGCTGGCTGGAGCTGAATACTTTGGTTGCAGAAAACAGCCTTGATATTAATTGGTTGTAGCAGTGAGCTTCAGGCTGTGGCCCCAGGTCCCCTGTTTGGTGTGAACACAGCCTGGGGTGTGTTGTAAATGCCAGTGGGGTCTCTCACACCAGCAATGCAAGCCTGAGGGAGTGCACCTAGCCTGTGGATAGGATGATTTGTCTCCTCTGACCTGTAGATACTAAAAGCTAATAAGGAATGACATGTCTCCAGGGTCTGCATCCACAGTGGATTGAGCAAGCTGATGTGGTCACATTTAGAGCCACTGCAAGCTGTCCTGACCACGGTGAACATCACAGTGAACTTGAATGTAGCCTTCCCCAAGGGCAGCTAGCCATGGTCAACATTGCTTTTCCTCTGGAGTGATGGAGAAGCTTTGCTGGTTCTAGATGACTTCAGCTGCTATCTCTGCCTTCAAAATCATTCCCTGGGATTCTTCTGGGTTCAAAGGAAGCAGTCCACAATTTCTCACACAGACAGAAAAATGAATTAAATCCAAAGAAACCACAGATCATCTTTGTTCTCAAGAGAGGGAGATTTCATTCCAGGAGGATGTCTGGAGTGGTCCTTTCTTTATCCCACACCAACTTCTTATCCTTCCCGTGGGAATGAAAATCGGTTTATTGAGGTTCTTCCTATGAATGCCATTTAGCTTTTGTAGTCTTATATGGCGAATGATTGGCCTTCCCTACTCCCTTTGATGTGCATTTCGGTCTTTTTGGCTCTGGGACACCAGTCAGAGTTTTTTGGTGAATTGGTTCAAAGCACAGCAACACATTTTAGGTGAATGATGAGAATTATTGGAGGGAAAAGTTGAATATGTTTTGTTCTTTGTGTATAATTGAAAGTGGAATCTGGAGAACATACGGAATCTGACAAAATCTGCAATTGGAAAGTCTGTTTTAGTGTAAAAATTCTGCTGTAGTGAAGTCAAAGTTCCTTTCATTCAATAAAAATACACATTTTTGGAAAAAAAATTACCAAACAGTCCATATTGAGGTAAGTGAGTCAAACCTGACATTTTACAATAAATGTTTTTCTCTGACTGAAAGATTTTCCATTTAAAGTGTGTTTTGAAAAAAGAAGTGAAGTGAGCTCATGGTCTTCCTCTGTTGGTAGGATAACAGCAATTCCCTCGTGGCCTGGGGACTCTCTGACAGCATCTGTAACGCCAATTAACTCATTTATTTCAACAGGTCGGACTTCAGTCTGGCATAGATGTGCTGCCTATTCCATTTTCTCTTTCACCACACAACCCCTGAGAGTCCACTGCTTCCTTATATTTAATGATGTTTCTATTTTCAGTTTTGAAGCTTCTAGAAAAGGGACTCCACAGTGACCTAACCGAGTTCTCTGCTGCACTGGAGCTCTTCATCTGCTGCTGATCGTGCGATCTCTGAGAATCACAGGATCACAGAATGGCTTAGGTTGGACCTTAAAGATCATCCATCCCCAAACGCTGTCAGTGTCTGGTTGCCCCCCACCAGATCAGGTTGCCCAGGACCCCATCCATGGCCTTGGGCACCTCCACGGATGGAGTACCACAGCTCTTTGGGCAGCTTGTTCCAACCATTGTCAGCCCCCCTCCCAGTTCTCCTTAGAACTTAGAAAGGATTAGCAGATCTTTGAGAAGTTTGTCCCTTTCTTCTTATAGTTCCTTAATCGTTGTGATATTTTGGAATATAGGTTGCCCAGACGTACTCTGGTGCATGAACTTTGGGTTTTAACCTCAAGAGAGAAAACAGAACTTTGTGTATCCATGCCATCCATTACAATTTCCTTCCATTACCTGGACAGCCCCATCTGTCTGTGGAAAGGACCCCTATAATCAAATACAAGTCTTCAGCTGTAAGGAAAGCTGGTTGCTTGAGCACCTCTTCTCCCCGTGCACAGGGCAGCATGCCATGCCCTGCAGCAAGAAAAACAGTTCTCACTGACACCAGGTTGCATTCCTCTGGCTCACAGTGCTACTCACACCACGGCAGGACTTGGCCCTTTACTGGACACCACTCTCAGATATAGATTTTGGGTTTGTGTGGTGCTTTGTGGAGCCAGGGGTTGGACTCAGTGATCCCCGTGGGTCCCTTCCAACCCAGGATATTCTATGGTTCTATGATTCTGACAGCTAACAGCTGACCGCCATCTGAAGACTGCTTCTTCCAAACTGTGTGTTCCTCTCTCCTGCTGGACAGGCTGGCTGGAGGGGGTGACACAGTGACCAGCAGCACTGGATCTCTCACTTGCCCATGGCACCTGCCCAGATGAATTAATCAGCATCACACAGAGGCTGCCCTGGGGGAGGCACCTCGGTGCACCCTGCCAGGATCACTGAGACTTCAGACAAAGAGGGTGTTTGGGTAACTTGTTGGTGCCAAATCAGTTCATGATCCGTCTCTCAGTACCAGTCAGCATCTGGAAGAATTGGTTGGCAGCCATGGGGATGGTGCTTTCTGGCAGCGTCTGACAGCCTGGCAAGGGCAGGGAAAGCTCTGTGCAGTGAAAAGAGGAGACACATCAGGTCGAAGGCCAAGTCTATGCCAAGGAACATTGTCTTTGGAGCCTGCTGTAACTAAGCCTGCCTGGCCTCTTGCTGCCCAGCAACAGGAGCCCAACAACCAACACATCCCTGCTCCAAAGGGGGAAAAAGATGTTCCATTCCACCTCACTTTTCTGCACAGAAGCACTGCAAGAAAAGCACCTTTGGAGCAAGAAAGGGGCAGGAACAATGCATGTTCCTAATCTGTATCTTTTTATTACTGTTATCTTATCAGCCCCAGAGCTCATAGATAACTGCACCCAACAGACCTGCAGCCTGCAGCCACAACAGACCAGCTGAGTTACAGGCAATGCTCTGCTAATTGAGGAACCAACACAGGAAGGAAAACACAAGACTTCTACCAAAGCCAAAGCACTCACTGCATATCATCAGACAGGAGGGTGTCTAAGAATCTCATGAATGATCTGAATCACCGTTATCCTTTAAAGTCTACCAGTATTCTGAAGGAATGGTTACCTTGTGTTTGAGCAACTGGTGGAGCATCTGGAGCCCAACTTCCACCTCTGCTCTGTGCACATCTGTTTGCCTCTCCATCAAAGGTAACAGTACTTCCTTGGCCTGTCTAGTCTTTTTGGCTGTTGATTAGAAGCAAATGGGATTCTTCAGAGAAGAAACTGTTTTTGCTGAAAAACATTTCGTTGTCGAAAAAGGATTTCTTAGATCCAGGATGGTGTCTTTGTTAGGGTGTGGAAGGAATTAATCACTCCAGAATAACCCAGTGCTTAGGGCATTTGCAAAATCCGAGACACATCAGGTTCAAGTAACAGCTGAGCCTCATTTAAAGCAGGAACTGGAATTTGATCTCCCACATGGCTGGTGAACATCCTAACCACAAGCCTATCCTGGAAAGAACTTATGTGTGTCCAGAAAATATTTCCAGAAATCTCAGTTATAGTAAATATATATATATGTATAAACAATCATTAATTGTTTGGGGGCTTCTTATTTTCCCAAAACTTGTTTACTGTCCAATTCCTAAATGGATTCTCCCTTGCTGGTACAGCTCCAGGCACAGTGTTATCCCTTCAGTCTAGCAATGACCCAGTGCCAAGGATGAAGAAGGAGTGTGATGTGCAGATCAGACAAGGAGCTCTCTCCAGTTACAAAGCTAGCTTGGATGATCTGATTTAAGTCCCTAAAAGCTATCAAATTTTTCTGACAGTGAAAGAGTGCAGGAACTGAGCTGTCAGTAAGTTGCTGTTCCTGGAAATGGGAATTGGTGCTGATACTCACTTCTTTATGGAACAAATTCCCAGTTACAAATGGAAGATTTGGCCCATGGAGGAGTGTTCAAGGGGCTTTCTGATCCCTCTGACATTGCCATAGTGCAGACATCTGCTTCTGTAGGTGAGCAGTGCTCAAACAAAGGGATTTTCCCCTCTAACACGGAATATCAAACATGGGAGCTGATGAGCCCACAGCCAATGAACCATGATACGGCTCATGTAGAGCTCTCTACATGATAATGGAACACTACAGATATGGTGACTGAGCTTTCCACTGTGCAAATAGTGCACTGGCTTGCAAATTTCCAGGACATGTTGGGCCAGAAGGGACCTCTTTGTAGTTTCAACCATCTTAAAACTATATTCTGCCTAGAACTGCACGGCTAATCTATAAACTGTCCAGAAGTTTCTCTTTTAGTCTTCTAAAACCTTTAAACTAAAGTTCTCACGCCCACTGAACAACAATGCATCATTAATTCAACCAGTGCGCCCAAACCACACCTAGAGCAAAAACCTGAGTGAACAAATAGGCTTGTGATTGTCCTGAAAGCCAGCACATTCCTGTCTGAATTTCTTGTCTGCACCACTGTGCAATGGAGGAAGCAAATTCCTCAGCTGCTGCCCCTGGAGATAACACTTTGCTCCAGCCACCCACGTCTATGGCCAAACTCTTCCGTCATGAGGAGCTTGAGATGCCTTCTATCCGAGAAGTGCAGTTCTTCTGCCCATGGGAAAAATGCTTTTTTTTTTTTTTTTCCCCTGAAAAAAAATCTCAGGTTAGACAACCAAAAATAGGCCTTTCAACCATGCATGTTAATCTTATTTAAACCCTGGGAGTTGCTACCCAGAATTTTCCTGATTATGTCATCTGATGGGGTGGTGCACAAGCAGGGTCTCCAAAATAGCAAGACTCGTATCACAAAGCAAGTTTTGCATAAGTTCCTTTGAGATAATGTACTTGCAAAGCAAAATGTCTTCCTGTCTCATACACAACATAAAGCAGCTACTGACAAATACATTGCAGCAGGCACGGTTTGGTATTCACACATAGAGAAGATTCTTTAGTGAGAACATTCTCTGGGACTATAAAAAGAATCACTCGACTGATGTTAATAAACTGACAGATGAGAAATCGGACAAAATAAGAGTCTGCAGCACTGCTGCTCACACGGCTGGAATAGCTCTGCACATTTTGTCGATCTAGTCAGTTAACTGGAAGGAAGAATCTAATTTATGCTGAGGCCCAACATGATGAATAAGTCATTTCCCCAGATGGGAGCGAGAAGAACTCCTTGAAACACGTTGGACAATTCAAAAAGAGTCTTTTAGCTTTGATTAATAAGTGCAGAGAAAAAAAGAAGGAAAAAAATGTTCAGTTTTGAGAGTGACTTTCTTCCTCTCTATCGAGGAATTTCTGTTTATCAATGCCTGTAAGTCAGGGTTGTATTTTTTTCTCATGAAGGAAAGTTAGATGTACGAAGAGGAAATATACATGAATTACTTTTTTCAGTGTGAGGCCTTTGCATTTTGCATCAGTAGGCACTAATAATTAATATTCCATCTGTACTGCCTGCCAACATGCACACAATGGATCCCAGATACAGAATTTCTTTGGTGGATCCTTGAAGGCTGAGCACTTGCTCGACACAATACATCAGAAGGAAACAACTTTTAACTCTTATTTCTTCTTGTCCTCATCAAATAGGTGGAAGAGAAGGTAGGATTGTTGGCTTTAAATACCGCTGTAGACAACACTGATACAATGAGACAGTAAATGGGAATGATATGTGCTCCTGCCCTTTCAGGGCTGCGAATAATGGTGACCCATTCGATGACAAACACCAAGAGTTGGCCTAGGGTATGGCCATGGACATCACCATCCCCTGAGCACCACATGATCCACACATCTTGACTAGACTAGACTATATTCAATTTGAAGACCAGCTTCTCAATGTGATTACTGCTGTTTCTGTTTTCTGTCATGCCTGGAAATATCACAGCAGTTAGGAATGCAGTCAGCACCAGAGTATGCATGAACCTTGTTTGTTAAATCAAAGAAAACTTCACTTCAGCAGGGAAAGAGGATGAGTTCTGATTTTAGCTCATCTGATCATTTAGCCTATTTCAAGACACGTAAAGGAGACGCTGTAGAATCCCTTGGACCAAACCTCCTAAAACATGAATGCACATTTCCAGTCTTCCTGCCACTCCTGCACACCTTGAAGGTTGAGCTTGCTTGCAGGGGAACACCCAGTGCTATGCAGAAGCATGGAGCCCTGGTAACATCAGAAGTGCAAAGACATGTTCATCCATGGCCATTCAAAAGTGTTGTCATCAAATCCACTGAAAGCTTTGCACTTTATTTTCTCCAAAACAACACAGGTCTCTGTGTGGCACCAAGCTTTATTCTGATCTTGGTGGTGCTCTTCACTCATGGTTCTACAGAAGAGAGGAGGAGCTGCTTGTATATGCATAGTTTATACCCTTCTCCACTGTACTGTCCTTCAGACACATTAGCATTCAATTTATTGATGTGCTATGTAACGTAACATTAGCTTCAGGCATTATCTGTCCTCATTCTATTTGAACAGCCAACCTGATCTTTATACGTTATTTCCTGAACTAAAGGCTCTGGCCTCTTAGCTGTTACATTTGTATGTGTATTGCAATTTGCTCTTGAAAGATAAAGCCATTAACCCAAGTCCTGATGATTTCATGATTAACATTGAAGAACTATGGGCAATTCATAACAGCACATCTCACGTTATGGCTATCAGAACAATTTTCCCCATCCCAGAGTTAAACAGTTATATCCAACGCATCAATCCTGAGCACTGTTCTTAGCAGTACCAAACAAATCAGTACTGACATGAATATTTTTAAGTACTACTACCAGCAATCCCTGTGCACGAGACATCCTTTTCCACACAAATACAGCACTTGCTCTAAAGGCACTTGGACATGGAGCAGATTAAACTCCGAAGGAATGACTCACACTGGAGGTCTCATGTAACTGGTTGTAAATTATGATCATTTTATAAAATTACATGTGATTACTCATTAATAAAAGAAAAATTGTTGTCAAGAATGCGTAAGTGAAGCCTGTGGATGGATAAAGGAAATATACAGTTGACTAGGATGTAGGAACAGGGGAATACTGCATTTTTTTGTTCTTTTTTTGTTTGCCAGTATGACTTAGTCCTATCCAGAATTCATGGGCACTCTAAAGTATGGGCCAGACACCTGGCAAATGCTTCCTCAAAGCTGGGAATAAGCGACTGGGAAGAATACACAGGTACAGAAACATGAGAGTGAAATTAAGACGTTCTATAAGACTTCATTAAAACCATTAAATGCCACAGATTCTCAGACAAGAGAGAGGCTGCCTTTTCCAGAAACAGTCAGTGGCCTGGAGAAGCCTGCAATTAGAGATAAAGTACTATATCACCGAAGAAGGAGGGAGAAATTGCACTAAATATCCCTTACACGATCTACAGTTTCAAAAATCACCAAGGAAAGCAAAGGACAGAACTATTTTCAGGTTTTGAAAGCATCTTCAGAGCCAAAGAACCAAGAAAACGTTACATATTTGAAAGAACTAGCAGAAAACAAACCAAATTACAACACACATTGCTTTTCTTGCTAGGTTACTTGTTTCCAGAAAACATGTCTCAGTGTCCAGGTGTAATTTTTGCTCTAATTACTCAAGAGATCCTCCAGGAAAAGCCTTGACCCAGGACACAACAAACAAGAGAAAGTCCCAGAAAAAGCCAAGGTGTTGCTGAACCTCTTGGGCACTGGGCCATCTCTTCATGTATTGTACAAAAGATGCTAATCTTAAATTTCTCATACTGTAAAATAGGAATTAATTAAATCCGTTTTTAATGCAAATAGACTTTAGGAGGAAGGGACTGCTTGCTATCACTGGGACAATGTAGTGGGGAGAATTTCACTCCATGCACAGCAAAGATGAGACCAGAACAGAAAAATGGCATTGGCTTCTCTGCCATCGATGCTGTTTTTTAATTCTGAAGAGTAATTTGTCACTTTATGAGGCAAACTCTTACAGTTATCAGGTGAATTGCTCTCTGATTGGATGAGTCAGCACTGTATAGAGGATAAGCAGACTGTCTGTGGTCTGGGAGAAGACCTCCAGCACCTAGGAATGCTTTGGTGGACAGGAACTTAGGAGAGATGTTGCCTCTACTGCTGCCATAGAGCCTCTAGAGCTGGTGTCCATGGTAGGAAAATGGGCTGAATGCAGACGGGTGCCAAAAAGAAAGACTTCAGGGTTGGATTTACTGCATTATAGGGAGAGTCTGGAATAGATACCTTCACTATGAAGAAGAACTAAAAAGAAGCCACTTTTCAACAGAGAAATCATGTCTGATAGTTTAAATAAAAGAAATTCAAAGGAGAATGAGGCAGAAATTTTAATGAGTTGCTGTTCACAGGCAATTTAGAAATCTTGGCAGAATGTGGTAAAGGCAATGAAAAGCCACACAAGTGGAAATAAATATAATGCAGTACATCTCCCAGAAAGAAGGAATGTGTATGAGGAGGAATAAGAAAATCAAATTCTTTGGGGCAGCTGGGCAGACACATTAATGGAGAGACAATATGTTATGCATGCCATATGATCATGAACATCACCATCTGATAGCACAGGGAGGGGAGCATCCTTCCTCCTCCACACAGAGCAGGGGAAGATGCATCACATAGCTCTGAACAAGTTTTGCCTCCTTTAGTCTCCACTAATTGCATCCCCTTCGATTTCCTATTTATTAACGAACTTCACTGCTAAATGAGAGGAAGTTTCAGTCTTTATGTGAGTACAGCTGAGTTTAACTGCCTTCATCTTGGACAGCTGAGAATAAAGAGCCATGGGTGTGAGCGTGGGTGTTTGAGTGAGGTGGGGAAGAGAAGCTGAGAATCCTAACCGTACCCAACTGGCAGATGGGTGGGTGAATAAACAGTAGTTTTCAATGCAGAAAAATGTTTTCTCTGCCACTCACAGAAAATCTATAGGGAAAATGGCTTTTTCACTCCCTTCCTCATGTGTTCTCCGCTGCATAGAAGCTCATTAGGAGAGCTGGAGGAACACATAAGAACCCTCCCCTGGTCCAGCAGTTTCTCTCTAGGCTTACAATGCACTCATCAGTAAGTCACCACAGATTCTCAGTGCATAGGAAGGGAAAGACAATAATTTATTATCAGAACAACTCCCTTTGTCTGCACGATGCCATTATTTTTCAGCAGTATTTATAACTTAAGAACGTTTGCTCTGTGGTTTTTGTTGTAACAGTACGTACATGAAAAACATAAACAGGCTGTGGGATAAAAGGAGAGAGATGCATGAGCATGACAGTGAATGATAAAGAATGGTTTTGAAACTGGTAGTGCCAGTGGAGGAAGGGACAGCAGTGGCTCCTCTCCACTAAATACCACTGCTCTAAAGCATCCCAGTGTGCTCAAAGGAGACTGACACGCTATAGACAAGACACTGTTCTCACTCTCATTTTCCCAAGTGCAGCTTTTCCAGCTGTTAGCAGCCCCAGGTTTTCTAACCCAGGGTTCCTGGACCTGTTTGTAGACCACAGTCCCATAAAGGGGAATTTCTTTCATCTTCTGAGCCAGCAGAGCCCGGTCCCAAGCTCCCTTCCTGCTGCAGTCATGGAGGGTGGAGAAGCTGAGGAGGAGAGGCAGGATGAACCCTGGCACATCCTACCAGGTGTGTTTGCACTTGGGGGCTGCTGTCTGGACTGGGTTGGCCGGGCTCCAGGCTGCAGCTGGCTTCTTAAGGCACCTCTCTCTGAGCTGCCAACTAAAATCTTCACGAGCCACAGGGATGAGCGAGCCTCGTCTGCAAGAACAGCTCCTCAGGGAGCTGAGTTTGGGATCTCCAGGCCTGCTGCCCATCTGTTAGATAGGGACAACTCCCCCGATGAGCAAGCAGGGACACCTCCAGGGAGCAGAGGCATGTGGAGCTCCAGGTACACGTGTTACTACAGTAGCACCAAGCGGCCCAGCTCAGCATCTTGCAGCAGTCTGATAATTGTGCCCATCAGCCAGGAAGTTGCTGGAAGCAGCACGATTACCCAGGTATGCTGGCTGCTGTAGCCAGGAGGTAAGGCGCAGTAGCATTAGTTCAGTGAGAAGGTATGATTAAGTCACCCAGCTTTATGAGAAATGAATACAGCCACGAGGAGTGAGTCATGACAGCAAATGAAATGCATCTGAACCGACGGAATGAGAGACAGTAAGTCAGCCTCTGGAGCCCAGATCTCTGGCAAAGTATTTCTTGAGAGAATGGTGAACTGGAGCTTGAATACCAAGATAAAGTACAGCCATAAGAGATCAATAGCTTTAAAGAAAAATCTGAGCTCAGCAATGATGTTTGCAACCCCAGACACCACTGGGTCTGAAATTGGTGTTTCATAGCCCGTGTGACACCTGGCAGGGGTGGCCCAGCAATGGCTTAAAGCTCCAACTCGTCCAACTTCATGCACTGAAGAGACGTTGTACTCTGCTCTAGGCTGTATGATTCCACTGCACTGCTGTTGTTTCTGTGGCCATGGCTACAATGATTAACCCATGAGGAGCCTCCACCAGAGGTGTGGCCAGTTTCCATCACTGATGCAAGAATCTCATCCTTCTCAGCCCAAAGGTTAAAGTGCTGGGCAAGCAGCATTTGGCTTTCCCTGACAATTTGGGTTTTAGCGGTGGTGAATTTGGTGTGTGTTCATAATCCTGTGGTTATGAGTAACTGCAGAGGATGCTGTGGGCAACATGCTGGGAATCCTTTACTTAACGCTGAGCCAACATTAGGAGGCATTTCTCCAAAATGTCCTCGTTCAACCAGAAGGGATGGGATCACCTGTGGAGTCTGTATTTCTTCATATTGGAAGATCAGTCACTTTTTTTATGTGTAAAAGCTTGGAATTTCTGGCACTGGTCAATCACTCTTTCTGTTCATTTGTTTTCTATGTTTCCTAGCTTTGGTTTTCGATTCTAGCCACTGGAAGTTTGAACTGCACAGTCATCCACTGCAACGCGTCACCACCCACACCAACCAACATCTCACAAAGACTTGAAACTGTTCTGGGGTTTTCTGGCAGCCAAAGCTCCTCACATGGAAGATGTCTCTGGGAAGTGCCTCACAGTTACATAAAGAATAACTTTTTTTTTTGCAAATCTGCCCCAGCAGAGCTGATTTGAAACAACTGATGTCTGCAGTTTCAAAGGCCCACAATACAGGACCTTAATAGCCTTGGGATCCTTCCAGCATTATTGGGCAACTGATTCAGCATAACCTCACAAAAACTAGGGTATGCTTCTGTGTGAGTATCTTGGCATGAGAATCAGGTTCTTGGCTCCAGCACACCACTGGCAGATGCAATCCCTGCTGCAGCTCAGGGAGTCCACTGAAAACATGCTCGGTGGCATCAAAGCAACCCGAGGTTGTTCCCTGTTTTGTTGATATTACTTTTCCTAGAATGATCTCATAGCAGTTTGACAAATAAAAGCCTCACTGCTGGAGAACTGACCATCTGTCTGCCCCTCCCTGCCCTCCCGCACGCTCTGTTTTTCCATTAGCACCATTGCCTTCGGGGCCTCCTAAAAAGAGAGGCAAATAAGTTATGTAACCACGCATGCTGCACGCTCGATGGGACACGGCAGGCAGAATCATTCGGAGGATCCAAAGTGATCCTGCCTGATGACTACATGGGGAGCACTCAATTTGTTGGCACGTTGATGCTATCTACCCTTCCTGCCCCACCTCCCTCTGGGTCTCGGTGCACTTTATAAGAGGTGAGGCAGCAGGAATTTTTCCTTCTTTAAGGCACTGAGCTGGAGGCAGCGACTGATGTGAAGTCATCTGAATGAGGAACCCTCAGCTGGACACGGGAGAGGGTCTGATAGCTGAGGCCATCGTGGTTACCCCATGGAGCAGCTCAAAGGAACAGAGCCCTTCTTACGCCATTCTCGTGGCTGTGTGTGGTTAAGGAGAGAGTGTTCATGGTTTGCCCTTTGCTCTGGGGGAAGGAGGGGAAGTTTCTTTCCTCCTGCAGAAGAGGTTGTATATCCCCTTTATCAGAGAGATTGCTTGCAAAGGGGCAAATCCTCTCCCCTTGCATGCAGTGTGAAGATGAGCTCAATGGAGACAGCCTCCCATCCTCTCGTGTACCTGGGATCATTTTTGCATGAAGGCACCCAGATCTCACAGTTTCTCTTCAGTTGATCTCCTCAGCCTGCTGCTCATGTCCAGGGCCTGAGCTGTGGACAGAAGCTGTCAGAGAAGAGAGAAAGTGCCACCATTGGCAAAAACCTATTATTGTATAAAGAATCCCTCAGCTTTTGGGGAACTGAAAATGAGGTCTTAAGGACCCAATGGAAGTTTCTCTACTTTTCTACAAAGTCGTGCTTTTTCATACTCCTGATTATATGTTAGTTTGCATACCTTATAACCATCCGGCCCCAGTCTTGCTTATGGCAAACCATGTGTTAAAGGGGTATAAAGTCAGGATGATGGAGGACAGCTTTCAAAGCTCCCCCCTGCCAGCCCAAGACCCCCAGTTTGCAAGCACCCCCACCTCAGATCCCAACCCACGAAGGACACATCAATGAAACAGGTTGTATAACCTTACCTGCACTAATTTACCTTCCCTGGAATTTGTATAACCTTACCCAACCTAATTTATCCTTACCTACCCTAATTTACCTCCCCCCTCCCAGGAATACTGATTAGTCACTGTTTGCTGAGAATACATGTGATTGTAGACCATATGTGCAACAGCTTGCTGAGGATACACGTTATAAATTGTTTTGGTGCACCTGATCTGTGTCTGTGAAGTCACAGTCTTCTCGCCAGGTGAAACAAACCAGGGCATGGGGTGGGACTGACCCAAGGGTGAGCCCAGAATCACAGAATCGTCAGGGTTGGAAGGGACCTCAAGGATCACGGATCTCCAACCCCCCTGCCACATGCAGGTCCACCAACCTCCCCATTTAATACTAAACCAGCCCCCGCCATGCAGGAGGGCGGCAGCTACCTGGGCTGTCACCTCCCCCAGGAGCGACTTCTTGATTGTGGCCTATTTCTATGGCAGAAAATGTTTGTAGGGGAAAGAATATGGGACGAGACCTTTGTAGGTGAAGCCAGCTGATCTTCCCTGGAGCTCCATACGCAGAGAAATTATCAATTAGGAAGGCTATTTTCTGTCTCAGTATTACTCCAGGAATGGAGCACTCCCAGGATGCGTGGCCTAGATTTTGCTCTGCACCTTCAGTTCCCAGCAGGCGCCGTATTGAGGTTTCCTCTGAAGGTGTGATGATGTGCCAGGAACCTCAGCGAGCCTTTGTGAAAAAGCATAATGGCTGGAGGGTCCCCTCTGATGAAGCTGCCGCAGTACAAAGCCTGGGCAGTTCAGCAAGAGGAAGGGTTTCTAAAGAGCACCAAGCAGAGCCCTTCAGAACCAGCTCTGTACAAAAACACCTCGCAGAAATTAATAGAGAATAACCTCTTTTCTTTTTTCAACAGCGTTTCAAAGAGATCTGTGTTCTTCAAACCACATACAGAGGATCCCATCTCTATTAAATCCCGGGGGTCTTCATTGCCTCGCAAGCCCCTGGGAACACGGCAGACTTCACCCACCCCAAATTCTCTGGCCTCTCCTCGTCCCCCTTTGCCTTCTCCTGCCCAGACATCCCGGCGTTTGTCGGTGGAGGTTTGCTTCCATCCGACACTGCCCTCTCATGGAACAGCAGAGATTTGTCATTCCTGAATCCCATTCCGTCCCTGTGCGGTGGGAGTAGGGTTGGGGAGGGAATGCCCTATGGAGGTTGTTTCAGGAGGAGGAGGTGTTCTTGCCCGGATCTTCTCGAGAGAGGTGATTTCTGCAGCTGGAGGACAAGGCTGTACTGTAACTGCTTCCTTCTTTGTTCTCAGAACAACAGAAACAGGATAACCAGGATCACCAGGGTGGAAATTACAACTGATGTGTGCCTGGGGTTGATAAAAGAGAACTTTTTAAAGTTTGAAACCCTTTAGGAGAAAGGGACATATCCTGGAAAACAAGAGGTGAAGTCGAGCAGAGTTGTTGTCCAAATGCAAGCTGCTGGGAGCTGTAAATATGATAGCTCCTCTATCCTTGGCAAAACCACTTCTGGCCACATAGCATGGGCAGAACCAACAGTGGAGATGATGGAATGCAAGCTGAACTGTAGATTGGTCTAGAAACCTCCTTAGGTCCCTTCCCACCTGAATTATTCTACGACCCTGTGAACTGTATTTGTTGTATCTGAAGTGCAAGCCTGGAACACAGATTTGTACCCACGCTGTCCTCCCACGGCTGGGACTGAAGCTGTTTTCTGCCAGCAGTGTTTTCTTTGTCTGATGTTTGGGAAAGTGGAGGGCTCTGCTGTGATGTGGCAATAATGACTGGGGACAGGTGGTGGTTGTGGTGTTTGGGGACAGCAGGAGCAGGTGCTGTGAGAGGGACAATAGGTGGAAGCAGGTTGACTTGTTGGTTCCAGCTGATGAACAGGTTGGTCTTGGGCAGACTGGTTCCTTTTGCTAAGAGGAGAGCTAGCAGAGGAAAGAGGAGAAAGAAATGAATTTCCTTCTACCTGATGCATTTCATCACTTTTCATTTGAAAGAGACGTGTTCAAGAAGCTCAGGTTCCCTAGAAACTCCTAGAGCCCACAGCAAAGCAGCTTCTGCTTTCAAAGCCAACAGCTCCAGTCACAGCCTTGGCAGTGCTTACAACTTTACATGCTGTAGGGAGAGGAGTATCAGCTGCTCAGAAGAGAGGTTTTATTAAGGCTTTCAGGCTGGGCGTCTTTGACAGCCTCCTCCCGCTGGGGCTAGTATTTTTTATTGATGTAATGGGAAAGCTTTTTCCCCTCAGATGTCTTTTTAATGCCTCCTGTCTCATTCTATCATGGAGTCAGGGAAATGAGAGATGGAAAACACCTATGAGGTCATGAGGGCCCTGCCTGTTCTCACCGGTACTGAATCAAGGCAGGCAGCTCCATTATATTCCCATCTCACTTCATGCAGCAGCCCCAAGTCCTGTGCATGAAGTCAAAGAAAATAGTTAATTTAGACACAAGCCAAAATATGTTCCTTGAACACCTCCAGGGTCAGTGACTCCACCACCTCCCTGGGCAGCCAGATTGGACAGGATCCTTGGTAGCACGATCCTGTGGTAAGCATCCCTGCCCATGGCAGCAGGTTGGAACTAGATGATCTTCAAGGTCTCTTCCAACTTGAGCAGTTCTATGATTCTATAATACGGTTATCTAGAATGTGTTTTCTGCCCATTCTTGGGGTATAACAGCGTAGCAGATGGCTCTTTCATTACTATCTATGATTTTTGCTCCCTATAAAATGATGAAACTCTGGCTTATCATGTACTGATACACATCAGGAGTTAAGTGCCCTGAAATCAGTGGAAGCACAGCAGTGGAAGGTGTAAGAAGTGTAAGAAATGTGATGACCCCAGCATCAAAGCAAGGTAGATGCAAGCAAAGCAGACCTGCTTGTTCTCGACTCATTGAAAACACCTTCAGAATCCACATGGACCTTCTGGAAGTATATCCACCCCTATTCCACGAAGGAACACCTCAATGCTGATGAAGTCACGAGCACTTCTCTCAGCATTTGGAGAGAAAGAAATAAAAGAAGCTTAAAAACCCTGAATAACTCTGTTCCTGAGTTTTCTTTCCCATTTGCCCAGTGCATAGAGTCAAGACAGGGTAATAATCACAGCTCTGCAATGTAAATACATAGAGAGTGATATAATTCTGTGTTTTGGTCTAAATCTATGATTATAAACATACAGGTACGTACATGACTAGTGCCAGGAGACTTAATCCAAGTCACCTCTCCCACTCTAAGGGGAATAAAGACCTGGAGGGCCCATCTTTAAAGGCAGAGCCCTCAAAGATTTGTTTTGAACAATGTCTGTTGCTTGGAACTCCACCTCCACACCCAGGTCTTGGAGCACTGCTAAAAACTACAAACACAAGTGGAACCCAGTTCAAAAACAAATGATTTCTGTGCATGCTGTCCCAGGCCTCTGGGCTAGTTTCTGTATTTCTCTTTCATCTGAGATTCTCCCAAGGTCTGAAAGAATTTCATTTTCAGTTTTCCATGGGAGAAGGTCGTGCATGGAAATTGCAAACCCTCCATGGGCTGCTTGGCCAACTTCTGCATCTCATGGTGTCATGGGGGGATTGGGTAGAAACCATGGAGGTGGCAAACCAAGCTGTAATTTCACAGATAGGTTCAAAGGTGAGGTTGTAAAGGAAACCTTTGTCCAAGCCAAGATCAGGCCACTCAGGACTGGGTCTGGACAGTAACATGCTTCACATGCTGTTATAAACTCTTCCTTGGGGTGGACATTCAAAAATGGCAAATCAAAGCCTAGTAAAGGTAAGCTCTAAATGTGCCCTGTCCCAGCTGAGTGCAGACAAAGAGGAATCATGATGAGAGATATTAAGGAGAGAATAAATTAGTACAACATTTGCAATCTCCACTGTATCTCTCTTGTCAACTCAGAAGACTGTGAGTAAACATTTACGACCAAACCACTGATGACCAGTCTAAATTGATTTTGTTCTCCTCTTACATCCCACCAAGATCTTTGCCCCTTTCCATCCTCTCCCATCTCAGCTGCTCAGCTCAGTGCTTGCTCCCTTTGCACTCTGGAAATAACAGTGATTCTCCTAAAGGACTGCCCAAAGACCTGAGCAAGTCTTCCATTCTGCTCTGCCTGTGCTCGTCTCTGCTGGCTGTAGCAGGAGCCTGGCCGAGAGCTTGGGTGATGCAACACCTCACCAGGGCTGGACTCTGCACCATGCGCTCCTGAGATAATGCTTTCAGCAGACCCCAGTATAACTTTGGATGCCAAACATGTGAATGAGTAACTAAAAATACTAATATACTCAAATGTGAGATAACTTCAGATGGCATATCCAACTGGCATATTTAAAACTCGAAGCCAATGTTGCTGAAAGATGCACGTTTGCCATCAGGAGAGAAGGGTGTGGAGTCTGCTGCCTGAACTCCCACGGAACATAGGAACAGCAAGAAAAACTTCAAAATGTCTTTCTAAGGAGAGTTCTGCCTCCAACTCTGCAGATGAAGCTCCTTATTTCCCAAGGCTTGTCCTGAAGAGCATACATACTGATTGTTGTTTTCCATGTGTGAATCACATTTATCTTCCAGTTTATATACGTTGCTGCAGGAAACAGAAGCAAAATGTTGTTTAAAGAGCTTACCAAAGTACCAACCACCACCCGAACACACAGTAACGACAGTGCACCTTCCACACGTGCAGACACATATTCTACCTCACATAGATCACAACATAAGCATCAGCACATGGACTTTCCTAAGCACGTGGACTTTCTCTGCACCTGAGCAGACACTTGTGACAAATTGATGCGTCAAGGCATCAGGTCACACTCTGTATGTGGTCACTTGTGCAGAGACACATCTTTTTCAGCTGCGTAATTTGCTGGGAACGGGAGTTTTCTTGATGCTAGGATGACAGGTTTTCATGGTTTCAAATACTCAGCATCGTTAGCAATGGTGAGTGCTGTCCATGGCACTCCACGTGCCTGCTGGCATTGTCATCAGGCCCTGGCCCATGGTGACACCTGCAGAGCCTGACATCTGCTTGTGCAGGAATTTCTCAAGCAACATCCAGTCTTTAGAATCATATAAACATATAGTTATTAAGGCTGGAAAAGACCACTAAGATCCCAAAGTCCAACCCCAGCACATCCTCACCATGCCCACTGGCCACGTTCCTCATTGCCACATCCCCACAGTTCTTGAATACCTCCAGGGATGGTGACTCCACCACATTCTTGGCCAGGTGTGCCAAAGCACCATTACTCCTTCAGGGAAAAAATGTTTCCTAATATCCAAGCTGACCATCCCCTGGCCCTTCTTAAGGCTGCTACCTCTCATATCCTAAAAACATGGTCCTACATCACTAATGCAAAATCACTGCAAGACACTTCACTTCCCATGGATTGCACAGAGCATTTGAGTGCCTGAGGGGAGTGTTCATGGGTCTATGTGACTCGGTGTCTGAAACCAAGATGTCCTGAGCTTGCTCCAAACCCATTTGGGAGCCTCCTATGAGCTGTTGGGATTGAACATATCAGCATATTTTAGGGCAGGTTGGAAGAATCACAACGTCGATATTCCTTCTATGCCCAACAAGGGGGTGGAGAGCTTCTGCTCTCCTCAGTCCCATTGCACTTTTCCTGATGTTCAGTGCTGCTATGCTAAAGCTCAGATTTGGATAGCCCTCAGATCTCCCTGTGAGTGTCCCTGTTGGGATCTCAGTTTCAGGTGCTTTGGGTTACTCAACAATTTCCTCATCCCTAAAAAGAGAGAAATGTGGGTCAGTTCCATGATGAAAAATGCCATTCTAAAATGAGACATTAAAACATTTCACTGACAAATGCTGGGCAAATTATTTGAATATTTTAGAAGCCACTCTATCAAGTTAGTTCTCAAGGTCTGTGAGCACACAGCCCCTGCGTGCTGTTCTCTGCAGGTTTAAAGTGGTGCTGTCACAACTTTCCTAAAGAAAATTTTTCTGGTCACCAAGGGACAGCATAAAACTTTCAAATCTCAGCAGCATTTAAGATAAACAAAAAACAAAGCAGAAATCCCTTTGGTGTTTTGTGCAAGGGACATTTGAAAGCACATTATAAGTCACTGTCTTTTGTGCAACTGGCATTTCCATTGGTTCTGGACTTGGTACAAGAGCCAGCAGCTCATCCTTATTGTTTGAGGTTATCCCTGTAGAAGAACCCTGCTGTGACAGTGCAGCAAATATCAGTATGGTGGTAGTATCCCATTACCTTGAGGGGAGATGTCACTAGCTAGTGCCATCTTTCCATGTCTTCTGCACTGAGCTCTGACACTTCTTCTATCCCAGCACATGACAAGAGGTGCTACGTGTAGACCTATTCCCTACTGAGCAACATTTACTGGGTGGTGAGCTATAGCGTGTCTAAATTGTTTGAACTAGGTTCTCAGATAAATAATCTTTCTTGAGTCCTGATAAATATGAGAAAAAATGAAGGAAGTAATTTAATATCTTTTCTATGTCTATAGAGTTCAAAGGTTTTCTTTTTTTTCTTTCCATGGTAACTAAAAAGTATCACACAATTTGCTTTTCATTGGCATGAACCAAAACCAGGAACCCCCAAGGGGATCCCAGGCTTATCAGCTAGAGACCTTCTGACTCCAACTACTCCTTGGGCTCTAGAGCAGCTGGAGACACTGACATAACTTAAAATGAGCAAATTCAGGTCGCAGAAGCAACACATTGCAAAAATATGATTTTTTGGAGATTTGATTTTTCACTTTTCTTTGTTGAGAAGAAAAACAAATAGCATTTGTTTTACCAGCATAAGAAAGGTTCTCCCAGGTGGTCCATTTAGCCCAGGATTCTGTTTCAGGCAGTGCCGATACTGGACTGGATTCACATGAGAGTGGCTGTGTTTCTCATTTCATACCATCTCATTTCCCCCTGCATTGGCTACTGTTGAATTATACAGAAGGTGGGACATTCCTGATTAGACCCATGTGTTCATGAACCTGCCAGCTATAGATTGGCCTAATCCCTTTCTGAACCTGCTAATGCTGCCCTCATCGATTTCATGACATCAAACATCAATTGCTATGTTCCCATCAGGTCAAGAAGTGATTTCTGTTCTCTCTTCCAAACTGATATCTGGCGAGTTTCACTGACTGCCCAATCTTCTACTCACCCACCCAGTTCTAGCACTGTGAGGTGCAGTGTAGATGAGTTTTGATTCAGTTTAGATAATGAGTTGATTATAGCATTCAGCTCATGACCTTGGTAACTTTGCCCACAACCCTTTGCTTTCTCTCCAGAATAAGATCATGTCCTTTTCAAACGCTTCTTCCAAGGCAGATTTTCCATCCATTTGAGTATTTCCATTCCATTTTCCTCTGTCTCGGTGCCAGTTGCTCTGTGTTCAAACAGGACAAACACCCCATTATGAAATGTATGGAGGTAGATCCAAGGCCGAGAAGGTCATCCCTCTAATACAAAGGGGAAACTCTCCAAGATGGAGTGCCTCAATCCTCTCTGAGATTTTGGCAATTTGACCTTGTACTGCATATATGAGCACTGCTCTCCTGTGCTTGAGTTGCTCTGCACTTTCAGAGATGATATATTTCCTTCTGTTACACATACACAAAAACATTAAAAGTTCTTAGTACTGAAGATGCCCCAGATGCTCTCCTAGCTGACATTCAGATGAGACCTGGTCTACGCTGTCAGCATCCCTTGCTTTTCAACACTTTTTGGCAGATGGCTCTGGACCCAGAAGGCCTCTGATGTCCCCAGGGAGCTCATCAGCTCATCACTGTCCAACAAGAGCTGTCAGTGGTGACCACCCCCAGCAAACCAGCGAGCGTGTGAAGAGCTGCACTCCCCAGTGCTGCAGTGAGTCACAGCTGGACGTGTCACGCACCAGCTGATGGCAAGGAAGAGAGGGACACAGTCGATACAGTGTGGATGCAGGGGGAATTTAAAGGAAATTTAAAAGAAAAAAAGGAATATTTCTTCATAAGGATTAAACACCCTCTGCAAAAATTGCATAGTGATTTCCAGCAACCACAGAGTGTGCAGGATCCTGTTGAAGTCACCAGATTGTCAGGACACTGAGCCTTAATGGCTTTGACTATCTGTGGTCCCTCTGCATACCCCTACCTCTATGTAGGAGGACTTCAGCTCAGCTATGGAGCCTTATTCCAGGTAGGAGTGGTGGGTGCCCTGTCCTTGGACACATGCAAGGTCAGGCTGGAGATTGCTCTGAGCACCTGGTAGAGCTGCGGGTGTCCCTGCTCATTGCAGGGGAGTTGGTCTAGATGACCTTTAAAGGTCCTTTCCAACTCAAACGATTCTATGATTTTTTATGGCTGGATCCCTCTGAAAAATACTTTGAAAAAAAGGGCTGAATGTAGCTTAGCTCTCCGCGCAGTCATTTCTCTCTGTCAGAGACACCTTTAATCTGTCATTCTTGTGTTTAAACCGTTCCTTATAGCTACCTGAAGGAATATGAATAATCCTCTGGTATTTCTATAACCCTCTTCTGACCCGTTTGCTATTTTTACCTGAGCGCTTCACCTACCTTGGATGATGTGGATTACCAGGGCTATAATTGTCAGGGGCTGGCAACTTGTTCAGCCGGGGGCAGTCCCGTCACGCTGACACAGATGCAAAGGCATGAAATCTTCCTTGTTTGCTTTTCAAGTGGGAAACGCCTTGCCACGTCCTCCGTGCTGGTTTTGTGCAGTGTCCAACTTGGCGGTCCTTCTCCTTTCCCTGCTCCACCACCCACCCCCCTAGGAGGAAATCTGTGCTGCCGTGCCATCGCTGAGGGTTGTGTTTATGGCATGGTTTCCACTTTTCCAATGCTGTCATCAGCGCTGAGACATGGGAGAGCTGTTTGTTGTTTTCAGAGAGAATGCTTCAGACACCCTCAGGATAGCTGCAGTCCACTGGCATGGTAATAATGATGCTTGAGGGATTTGGAGGTGTGATTCAGCACAGTGTTAGGGCACTTGTGTGTCTGGAGAAAGAAATGGATATCAACCTGCAAGTCATAGAATCATAGAGTCATTAAGCTTGGAAAGACCAGTAAGATCAACCAGTCCAACTATCAACCCACCCCACCGTGCCCACTGACCACATCTCCATGGTTCTGGAACACTTCTCGGATTGCTGACCCCACCACTCCCTGGGCAGCTGTGTCAGTGCACCATTACTCTTTCTGAGCAGAGATTGTTCCCAGTATCCAGCCTGACCCTCCCCTCTCTGATGCAATTTGAGGTCATTCTCATCCTATCACTCTCACCCAGGGGCAGAGGCCAACCCCCACCTCACCACCCTCTCCTTTCAGGCAGTTGTACAGAGCAGTAAAGTCTCCCCTGAGCTCCTCTTCTCCAGACTGAACAATCCCAGTTCCTTCAACTGCTCAATGAATGTTGGAGTATTTTGCTGATAAGTTGCTTCACTCTCCTGCACTCCTTGTCTCAGGTATGTGGTCTCTCTTCCACTCCTTAGAGGAAAGGTCTAAATCCATCCTTAGCCTAGATAAACCCTAACCACAGGGTTGTTCAGACAGGATGGTGGAGACTTTGTATGGAGACAGGCACCTAAATTCCATGGGGACTGTGAATATTATCATAGCTCTCACAAACTCCTACCATCAGACTTAGGCAAGCCCACGTTCAGCATGCCAGTGTTTGTGAACCCCACTGCAGGTTGTATGTCCACTTCTGTCTCTTACCAACAGGATGCCTGACCAGAGATCCTTCAGTTGGTGGGATGCTGAAAAGTTTAATACAGCACATGTTAAATGCCTACAGCAAATCTAACCCAGTCCTCCATACGTTGCTCTACAGATACACCTCTCGTTTTGAAAATCCCAATGGAAATTCCATGAACAAATGGAGAAAGTGTGAGAAATTCAGGACAACTTAACTGCATAAATTCACATCTGATTACAGTGCTGGCAGCCAGATTTGTTTAGATCAACTTCTTAATTATAACCGCAATAAAAAGCATCACCCATTCATGCTGATGTTGTGCTCCTTTATTCTGTTGTTCCTTGTAATTACTTAGCAGATATAATCCTTCTGCTAAACCTACCTGCCTGCTCTACTTCAGAAATGAGGAATACTTCTGCTACAATTGCATGAGAGGAAAAGCCACGCAGAGCTCAGAGCAATGCTGGTTCTGCTGGCACAGCAGAAGTCTGAAGGAACAATCTGTTCCATCTGTATGTGTCATAATTGAGAGGTTTGATCATCCTTTGCAATTATTATAAACTGGATCTGGCCTGATTATTTCTTACAGACTCTGTAGCCAAATAATTTAGCCTGTTGGGATATTGACTGACAATCATGCTCGGTGCTGATTTCTAAGAAACCATTTGTTCCTTGTAACTACTTGATGATATTGGAGTGATTTTGTGTTCTCTAGAGAAAGGTGCCGGCTTTCAGCATTCCTACAAATGTCACCTTTATTGCTGGGATTTAGGCTTCAAACTCACAGAAATCCTTTTACACTCCATTATCTTAAAGGCAGATCTCCTCACCCTCATGTTCAGAGGGACCCATATCCCAGTAACCGGGCCCATTCCAGCACAGTCAAACACAAAGATGAAAGCCGAATTAATTGTAGCACAAATGATTTGCCTTTGGCTTTGATAACAGCGGAAGGTTGCAGTTAAGCCGTGCTATCTTGCTCAGAAAACACATCACACACACTGTGGATGCATTCGTGGTGAAACAACTCTGCTTCGTTTCTCTTTACCTTCATTCACTCTAATGAGAACTAAGAAAATGAAGAAAGGGTTTTAGGGAGGTGTAATGGGCAGAACAATCAGCTGGCTTTCTTCTCACCTCCTTCCATACCTGAAAGCTTGTCTGAATTTTCTAGCATTGGTTTTGGTCTCCTTGAAGATGTTATCTGTCCTGACAACACCGCCTAGCTTGTAACCTTTAACCTTCTTATCTGTAACAACTTGCACTTAACAAGAACACGAAATACGGGCATCCATACCTGGCATTCCTAAGAATAATAACTGTACTTTGTCGACAAATATATTTTTGGATAAAGGACTTTACACGGCCAAAGTCTGCTACTCTCTAGACAAGACTAGCAAACCTCCTGCGCTGGCTTTGTTAAAACATTACTAATCAGCAGAGATTAATAATCAGCAAATTCTTCAGATACAGAACGCGGGCTGTGCGTGTGCCCATTGGCAGCATGTGGGAGCTCGGCTCGTGGCGTGCAAACTGTGCTGCTGAGCCTTCCCAGAGATCAGCAGCTGTTTAGGACCGTGATTTAAAACCCAATTACAGGCAGTGTAAAATCCCTCTTATTTAACTCAATAATGTGTAATGGGCTCAGATGGGATTTCTTTTGTTTATCTACGTTCGGTGTGTTGTTTTTTTTTTAATATCGTTGTCTTTAAAATCCAGTTAAAGCCATTTTCAATAAAGACCCTCTGTCTGAAGAGAGACAGAAGATGCTGGGGAACAGGGAATGGCTCTGGTCTCAGTTCTCTGTTCTCTGTTCCCAGTTCTCGATCAGAGAAATGCCCTTAAAGCTGGCAAGGCAGCTTTCAAAGCTGCATCCTCCAAAAGAGGGGTCCAAAACCTTGATTTCTGTCATCTAGCAGAACAAAAAGGAAAATCTTCTGTAAATATATCAGGGAGGAAAAGATCAGGGAGGTCTGAAAGGTATTTGTGGACCATAGAGTGACACAAGGAGATGAACTGCAAGCAAAAGGGTTGTGAAACTATGGCAGCTGTTGGACTCCCTTCATTTTAAGCCAGAGCATGGCTGGTTCATGAGAGGGATCCTTGTGCCAGGGGAGGTTCAGGGTGAATACTACCAAGAAGTTCTGCTCAGGAGGAGTGGTGATGCATTAGCACACACTGCCCATGGAGTGGTGGGGTTAGCATCCATGGGGGTGTTCCAGAACTGTGGGGATGTGGCACTGATGGACGTGAGCAGTGGGGTGGAGTGGTGTTGGATGACCTTAAAGGTCCAGTATCAATGATTCTATGATTCTATTCTATGATTCTATTGTGCAACATGACAGCCCACAGGGAGGGTACTCAAAAGAGCTGGGAAGTTCTTATGATCCTCACGTAAGAGACGTCCCTGCTGGGGTATTGTTTTGTAACTCTATGCCAAAGCTGTGCTAACTTCTCTATGGAAATAAGAGTTGTGAGAAACCAGGCAAAACCAAATAGCTTTGTCTGGTTTTCTCTTCTGCTTTTTCATTTTCAAATTGCACCTCCTGTAATGGAGCCGAGACAGCATTCACACCTCTCCACTCTGCAGGAACTGAGAACTGACCTGTAGAAGACCAGGAGCTGCTTTGGGGGCTTCTATCTCTTTTTCTGCACATTTTGCTCCATGCAGCACTGAATCAGACACTTAAAGCATCAGTGTAAATACAAGTAGCTGAGAATACCTTCACTGTAGGTGGAGAAGCCATCCCTATTATCTTACAAAGCTGCGTGTTGGCTCAGAGATTTCTTTCTCATCCCAGCCCATCAGACCAGAAATGGAAATGTCTCAGTGTCACAGACACACAGGAGGGTGTTTTAGGGAAATTAAATGCTAAATCGATTACATAGGCTTAGCAGATTTCCTAGGGCTAAACATGGAAAGAGAAAAAACAAAGTGGTTTTAATGACTTAACTGAGCAAACATAACAAGAAAGTGATGAAAAGGTGAGAAAGATAAGACAGAATAAATAGAGAGAACTAACAGGAGCTTGCTATGCAAGAGCAGTATTGCACTAGGGAGTAACCCATTACTCATACTGCCAAAGGTACAGTATGTGAGGTGGAGGCTGGTCAGGTAAAAGCAAGGGGTTTGTTCTGCAACAGTTTTTCTTCCAGAGAAGTAAATAGTAAGATGAAAAAAATACATAAAGAAAGTGAACAGGATTCTTTTGTCTTCCCTGGGAAGAGAGTTTTGGGTGGGCATTTTAGCATCAGTCTTTTAACTTCACAAAAAGAAGACTTCCTCCTCCCTCATCTAGGGCAGCAAAAAGCTCCATTTCAGCATGTGACTGCCAGTGACATCTCTGCTCTTCACTGCAGCAAGATGGAGAGCTGGTACAGAGCAAAGAGCTTCAGGCTCTGCTCTGGAGCCTGGGGATTCTGAAGCCCTTCAGAGGTGTTGTTTTAGAGATGCATAAAGGACATTCTATGATGCAGAGCCCTCCAACAGAAAATTACTCTCTGCTTGGCTCTTGCAGTTCATGCATGACCAAAACGATCTGAGATATCAGCACATTCCAGCAGAAAGTAATTAATTCTTTTAATAACATTTTCCCCCTTGTGAGGTGAGACATATAAACACTCTGTACCTCACCATGCATTTATTTCTGGGCAGCAATGCCTTCCCTGCTGTCCTTCAATCTATTGCTGTATCATATCAAAATTTAATCTTACGGAAGGTGAAGAAAGGCACGACAAAAAAGAAGGTCCCTATTTGGCAACCTCATCCATAACAGAGGATGGCACAGCTTCACCAGAGCTGACTTTTCACATGCCACACAGAGGAATTCCAACATGACAGGGGTTATGGAGAGGGTGGTGGGGAGAAAGCGCAGAGTACAGAATTCAAACCAGGAGAGATGTGTGTGGATGCAAAAAAAAGTAGCTCTGTTTCTTGACAAAAGGATGGTGGGTGCACGTGTTGCCAAAGAGAAAAAGCTGTGGGGAGTGAGGAGAGCAATGGCCAGAGACAAGGGGTAGAGAACGGGCACAGACAAATCATGGCAGCCTTCTGACTGAGGTCCAAAACTGCCTCCTGAAAAGCTTCCACTCATGCAGTGAGGTTTATTGTCCTCAGCCAGGGCCACATAGATCTTTGGGGATGGCCAGAAAAGGGGAGGTGGTGTCTGCAGCACACAGCCCAGGGGAGCACCAACACAGAGTGTTCAATACAGCCTGAAGATCTTATCAGGACAGTACTATGGCTACATTTTTTTTTTTTAAAAATCTTTTTGTGTTCTTAGTTCCTCCTGTCAGACAAGAGAGTCTGGTCTTAAAAATGCATTTCAAAGATGCTGCACATTTTTTGTGTGTGTCTTTACCTCAGACTGATAAGGAAATACTTCCCCTGGAGTTACTCCTGATTTTTAAAGCTTCTGCTGTGCAGACTGTAGAACTGAAAACAGCATTGTGTTGCCCTCTTGGAGGAGCAATCCCAGGAATTAGAGATGTGCTGACCTTAGTTTAGGATCACTAAAAATAATTGGGGATGCAATTGACCTAAAGAGAGATGTGTGATGGAGAAAAGTGAGCACATCTCTAGGCAAAGAATCCTGATTCCTTTACATGCTCTGGAAATCCCAAGGGATCTCAAGGCTTGGTGGCTCTGTCAGACCCCCACGTTGCCTTGGAAAGGAGTGAGATCTGTGCTGTCACCTGCACATCACTCAAAGTTAGGTTCTGGTTGAGTCTCTACACGTGTGGTTGGGTCCTTCCCACGCTTCACAGCAGTAGGGTCAAAGGAGGTCATGAGGGATACATGATTTAATGACCTTCCAAGTCTTGATTTTGCCATTTTTTCTGTTTTACTTCAGTAGGATTATTTCTATGTGTAGAAGAAGAGAAGTGGGTCAGACTGATGGTCCCCTTGCCCAGGGCACTGTCTGTGGCAGCAGCAATGCAGTTTCTATTTAAGGAGAGCAGAAGCGCACGGCTGCGTTCTGCAGTCCGTTCCCATCGCGTTCACCCAGCATCTGTAACTGCTGGATTAGAATTACCTGACAGGACATCCCTGCCTTGTCCCTTTAAATATGCCTCTATAGACTTGCAAGCCATGACTGTGTCTCGTACTTTTCTCAGCCTGCCCACTCGATCCGCCTGCACAGCCCAAGGGGCAGCAGGCTCTGGCAGTTCCATCCCCACCACGTCAAGAAGTGCTTTCCACTGTCCTAAACTGCTCCTTTGCCAGTTCCAATGGGTGCCTCCTCTTCTTGCTCCGTAGGATTCGGTCAATAGCACAAGTCGAACGTTGCTGCTTATCTTCACAAAGCTGAGCGCTGGGCTGGAAATCTTGTGAAATAAGAAATCTCCTCTTCGTGTGTGTTTGTGCAATCACGCAGCAGGATGCTCCAGCTTCTGCAGAAGGCAGTGGTGATGCGAAGTGTTTCTCTTAAGAATTTTTTTGGGGGAAAGTTAGCATTTCTCTGTGCATTAGCTGGGAGGGAAACTCAGTCCTTCAGCTTTATACCTTATTATGAGCCCTTTGCCATGACTGTGACATCTATTGTACAGTAAAATTTCAGTCTGTGTTGTTTTATTTGTACTAACACTGTATAGTGTCTGTCTGCATTCTGGCTGCAGTCAAAATATGGAAGAGAGATCTTGCATGAAGAACTTATTGAGAAAGCAGCTCTCGATTGTCTTTTCCTCCTTACATCAGACTTGCTAGAAATGCATGGTTTTCTCAGATATTTCTAACCCAGAATCAGTTTTGTGCCAAAATACAGCCTCCCAAAGGGAAGAACAGACATATTAGAAACTACTTTCCTGTTTGCAAATTTTCTTTGCCATGTGCATCGTCCGTGTGGTAGTCAGTCTACTTGGTTACTTTGACCAGAGTATCTTCAGCCAACCGGATCTCCTCCCCAAAACCACAATACCTCTTTTTATTGTTATTTAAATAATCCCATATGATTATCTGCCATGAGGACGTGGGTGTTTTCAGCAGTTCTGAGAAGTGAGGCTGGAAGATGATTGCTAAACAGTGACATCTGTCTGCAGCGTTGCCTTGTCCAACCCTTCTGCTGCTCAAGGCGAGCTGTTGGGTACTTGACTTCTGTTCAGGCAGCAGGAACATCACTGAAGCCATGGTCTGCTCCTTTAGCTAATCTGTCTCAGCTTGGTGATGTCCCTCAGGACCAAGCCAACCTCTCTCCGTTCAGTGCATGCTGATGCTGTCATTTGGATGAGCTTAATATTTCTCCCCTTGTGTGCAATAAAAATGAAATCCCTCTTGTATTTATACAAGGGGTGTTCCAAAGTTAAGGTGGCTGCTCAAGGAAGAGACCAGAATGTACAGATTACAAGATGCAATCTACCATGCAATTAAGTGAGACACATCAGAGCTGATGTGTGTCTGTGGGACAATTACCTGTGATTCCTCACGTGCTATTTGAGGGATGGAGAGGGAAGCAGCCAGGGAACAGTGGTTGCTTCTGGCTTAGCTTGACAGTCCTGATGAACAGGTGACTCCAAGTGAAGTTCTATAGGGTTCCTGGCTCTATAGAGCCACCTCTATAGAGGTGTTCAAGAAGTGTGCAGATGTGGTACTTACAGACACGGTTTAATGGGCAATATTGATGGTAGGTGGACAGTTAGACTGGGTGGCCTTTGAAGTCTTCCCCCATGCTTAATGATTCTATGATTCTATGAACATTTACATCCTGTATGGCTCAGATCCAGCTTGATCCCACTGAGACATCAACAAATGGATCGAAAGGTGTCAGCAAGTTTCTGGTGAGTGGGCCCCCTACTAAGGGTCTTGTAGGCCATCAGACTTTTGTTATCAGTGCTGGGAATCCACAAGCAAGTCACGAGCTGGAAGCTCCTGGTCAGGAGCGTGCCTCTTGTTGGTGATGTGAGGCTGAGCTTGTTGGCTGTGTTTTCCTTTTGCTGTCTGCATTCAGGCAGAGGTGTCTGACTGCATCTATGAGACAAAACCAGACTGCGTCTCCCACCCTGGGTGCTGGTCATGTTAACTACAGGCAGCAAATTGCACAGTAATTCCTCTTTGAATTACTCAGTAACTTGAAAGATAATTACCAGGTAACCTGCAACAACTTGCCCTAGCTACTGCTTGGACATTATTTATATGACACTTGCTATGTGATTAAAGAGCAGGTTGCTAGCTGGAGGTACTCTGGGAAATGAAAGGATACCTGAGGAGTGACTAAGAGGAACGAACATGTAGTGCTCAGGGTATCTGAGAAACATAGGCGTTATCCTCTTTCACTTCAGGCAAAGTCAGACTCATTTTCCATCTGCCCTCTGAAGCTGCCTGACTAAAAACCACATTTCTATCCACTCTACCTTCAAGGACCAAAAAAAGACTCCGTAAGAGGTGTGCTGGATGGAACCATCAAGGGAATGACCTCGGCACCACTGACCGCCCTTCACCCAGGAGTTACTTCCATCCACCTCCTCACACACAAGTGGAAGATATGGAAGATACTGCAGCTGTGGATGTCTTATTCTCTTTTATGCCTCAATTAAAAGCAATGTGAGGTGAGGAGCAAGCTGGGGGTCTGTATCCATGTAGTACCTGTTATGTGGAGGTCTTCCCTCATACACAGTGCAGTGTCTGTGGTCTGAAAATGCTAAATGCAATTCAATAGACACAATCACGTCGTCTAAATTCAACACCTCGAAGGAGGAAAGCTTAATGGCATTTTTATATAAAAGCAAAAGTATAAAAATGATTTACAACAAATAAATACCATCAGCCCCCTTATCTCGGTGCTGATTCAGGAAGGCGTACAAGTGTGTCCTTTAGTCATGACGACTTTAATAGATGTCTTGGATGGAAACATTTTCCTGACTCAGACTCTGATCTGGAGCTGCACAGAGCAGAGCACCATTACTCACAGTATTTTAGGGGTGAACTTTGGAAGAAAATAGTGTTTGTTCAGCTCCAAGCAAGCCAGCTGACATGACGATGCCTCTTCTGCAGGAAGGGGGCCATGCATTGGGACGACCTGTGACGGTTCCCTTGGTCGTAAATGAGAAGCTGGAGCTGCAGCAGCCAATGGGGTCTTTCTCACAAGGGCAATATGTCAGGCATATGCCAATCCTCTCCTTGCTCTGTGCATTATTTCTGTGTTTGCATCTATTCCTCTTGTTATTTTTTTTCCATGTTTCATTTATATAAATATAATAATATCATTTAGATAAAATCCCAAAGACATCTTGCTGTCCTTAGTAGCCACCATGCCTTCCTTCCAGCACCTCTCAACGCACCGAGTTTGCAAACGAAGCAAAGCAAAACCAGCGGCCACGTATCAGGCAAAACTCAGCATCACAGGACGTGTTCTCCTAATACAACAATTCCGATTTCATGCAGTGACATTTGATTGACTTTATGTCTTACAAAGCATTTTGCCGGGATCGTTGATCCCGGATGATCTGCTGTCTGCTTGTGTTCTTCAGTTCACAGGTTAGAAATACAAAATACTTGAGGAGATGGGCCCAGGAGACGTGCAGTTCCAGCACGTATTCCTCCCTTCTCCATCGCTGGCCATGCTCCCACCTGCCACCCAGGCACATTTTCAGGTAGGGAAAAGCTGAGCTGAGCAAGCCCTGGGGTTTCTCAGCTGTGTGTCAGCTCAGTGCAGCAGAGAAAAGACATGCAGACCAGAGCTGGCCAGGACAAGGAATTTTCCACCCTTTACTTCCAATGAATGATTTTTGTTTTGTTGGAAATTTGTCATGGAATTTCTTCATTCAGTGCCCCGAATCAGATTTTTTTTTCCGGTTATTGTTTCTTATCTCAGCCCCAGAAGCATGAAAAGAAATAAAAATATCTGAAACGGGGGTTTTTGATTCTTTACCTTGAAAACATTTCAGCAAGGCATTTCAGCTGTGTCTGCTGTGAGACCATGAAGTTTCCTAACAATGCCCCTTGCTCATTTGCCAACAGGCACTCTGTTAGGCTCCAAAAACAGTAACACAGAATTCACTATATTTGGGCAAAAGCAAGTCCATTTGCTGAGGACAATGCATGTGGCACCACATCTCAGTCTCTCTTCCCCTCTCTCTCTTCTGCCCTTCACCTTTCCTCTGTTTTCCCAGTGCGCTGAGGTGCACCCTTAGTAAATACTTGGAAGGGTTGTTCTGCAAAGGCAAATGTCAACAAGCATGGCAGCAAACTGATCTGAGGCAGAAAAACAAGAGCAGCCCACAGGAAGACAAGGACATTTTTCTCTATAGACAACCTTGGAAAGCAAGCTCTGCTATTTCTGTGTATATTTGGACAGCCCTTCCAGGCTGTGCCTGGCTAGCCCTATGTTCATCCCACTAAAGAATTAGCCTTAACCTTAACTCCAACCCCAACCTTAACCCTAAACCCCAGCCCTAACTCCAATCCTAACCCTAACCCTATCCCTAACCCATTCTATCCATTCTATCCATTCTATCCTGACACAGGTTTCCTTGTGTTAAATGGAAAAAACGTTTGCAAAGTGTGGAGGGAATGTCAGTAAGCCCATCACCGGATCTTTGCAAAGCTGTCCCCATCACTGATGCTATGGGAGATAAATTTTAGGATATTTCCCCTTTCAAGAAAAAATAACCCTCAGTCAAGACACCCTGGCATGGTGCTAACAGGAAGCTTTCTTAATTGGTGGCCAAATCTTTATTCAGCCCCTCTTCATTTACATGCAGTATTTGATCAAGTGGCTTGTAGTAAAGTTAATGGGATTTTTGCCTTAATTAAAACCTAAATGAGGACTCCAACTGGTCTTGTTTCATCTAATCTGTACACAGCACTATGGCTTTATATGATGCTTTACAGAGAAGCTGCAAAATCCCTGCTGGGAGCAAGTACATCAGTCAAGCACAGTGAGTGGAGACAGCTGTAAAGAGGAGGGGACGGGAGGATCAGGGGCTGAAAAATAAAGTTGGAGTGAGATTCTTCAAGTTCCTAAGAGCTTCTGCATGCTGTTTGCTACACTCAAGTGGACAGCATGAGCACCAGGGCTGGAAAAGGGGCACCTAGCCATGGAGCAGGGCTGTCATAAAATCATAGAATCATGAAGGTTGGAAAAGATCTCTATGATCTCCAAGTCCAACCCCAGTCCTCCCCCAAGATGCTTACTGAGCACATCCCTCAGTGCCACATCTCCACTGTTCTGGAGCACCTCCTGGGACGGTGATCCCACCAATCCCTGGGCAGCCTGTGCCTCTGTGTCACCACTGTCCTTCAAGTCCATGGGCAGAAAAAGGCACTGTACATTTCAGCTTATCCTGCAGTGAGCAGGACTGTGCTCTGGAGATGCCAGATGTGCTCCTGTGGCTCTTGCTGGTTAAGGGCCAAAGTAAAACTGAATGCAGGAGTAAAAGCAAATGGCCTAGGTAATTGTTTGTGCTCCTTTCACAAAGGGGCACTGGAGGATTCCTGGGTGAAGTCATTTGCTTGGGCTTGGGCAGGAAGGAGCCCAGCCAGCAGCATGCTATTTTCTTGGCCCCAGGTTTCCCCTTGCACTAGCCAGCACTTTCATTGCAACAGGAAGAACCAGTGATAACACATCTCCAGCTCAGCAACACCCAGAGCCCAAGAGCCCAAATCCTTGATACGTTGCATGCAAAATCCAAGGATTTTGGAGGCTCTGTCTCCATCTTGGGTTAAATAAAAGAGTCCAAAACCCAGAAAACACACCACCTCCTTCTGCACAGAGCTGGTCCAGCCTGTGGGTTTGGACGTTTCCAGGTGACAAACCCAAAGCAATAAAAGAGAGCAGAGGTTAAAATGCAGCTCCAATCATGACACACACTCATCGATTTCACACAGCACAAAGGCTCATTGACCCACATTAAATGGCAGCTGTGGTGTACGCTGGAAACCTCACGTCTCCACAGGCACCATCCAACACGTGTTGATCTAATTCTTGGAAGTGACCCTGATTCTGCTGGCTGGCAACCACCCTCCAACCCAGGAAGGCAGCCCAGCAGTCAGGGCTTTGCCTCTGCAGTTCATCAGTTCCCAGGCAAGGCGGGCACTGGTAGGGGGCCATAAACAGAGGTGGCATTTGGAAAGGTCAGAAGCAGCTCAGCAAACAAAAGCCATCACTGGGAGAAATCAACAAGAGAAAGCAAATATTTCTGTGCTCGTTGGTTGCTGCACATAACGGTGGCAATGACATCAAGAGCAGGGAGGCAGCTGGGGTGAGACTCAGTCATGCTGCGGGCAAATGCCTCCTGCTCCTCCCTGGGAGATGTTATCTGGGCCAAGCCAAGACATCCAAAACCCATTAGATAAGGCTTCTGTTTGTTTCCCTGCGCAGCTCTGGCGTGACACATTGGCTTGGGATGAACGTCTTGAGAAATGCTCTGTAATGGGGTATCCCCAAAACCGACCTCAGTCCAGACACTGCGAGGACTCTGTTTTGCTGAGGAGCACAACCAGCCTTGTGTCCCTCCTGTCTGTGGCTGCTGGCTCCCCCACGAGCCTCCAATCAGCCTGTGGTGAGCTCCACTCAATGCAAAGCTTTCTGCTTTCTTTCCTTCTTGCTGGTGAGCTCCTTTTTCTCTCCCTGTGCCTTAATTTCTCCTGCTGGGAGCAGGACTGAGCCCTATAGCTTTGGGTTCCTTGGCTTGCAGAGATCATCTCTGCATTCTTCTCAGTGAGGATTTGTTTTGCTCTCCTCTTCCCACCACTGAAAACTGAAGTTATTTGAACTGATAGTGGCTTCATGTGTTTGAATGAAAGCTAATGGGAGCTGGTAGAACCTTTTCCCTCTTAAGATGCCTGGTGAGAAATGGGCTTTGTAAGAAAACAGAGCAGAACTCAGTGCAACAAGCTGGAGCCATGAGCAGTGGCAGCGATGAATCTTTTGCAAGGACAAATGACTGTTAAAATCTGATCAATGGCTTAGAGCACATCTATACATGCTCTTGTGAGGGTGTGGGTACATACATGTGTATGACCCGGGGGTTTTCTGTCATTTTTCTCCTCTGTCACAGTGTGGTGTTTTAATCCGTGTGGTTAAATGAGTTTCGAGATTGCTAAAGGCACACTTCACCAATCGAAAGGAAAGTAAGGGAATGGATGTGAAATCCTGCCCCGGGGTGAGAATTACATCCCCGCGTTTGTACAATGTATAATTAACCAGTGGAACTCATTTCTGTGATATATTATTGAGGCAAATCACTGCAGTGAGCTTCAAGTAATGATGAGATGCGAGCGGGGAATGGGAAGTCTCACAGAGCAGTAAGGGCTGCAGTTCCCACTGCTGCTCCAGGATGGGAGCACGGGTCCTCTGCGTCCTCATGTGCCACTCACCATCCCCATCCGTAGCACTGGGCTGTGCCTGGGCATCTCAGCTGGCACTGGAGCCTCTATTTCAGCAACTGAATCACTGCTCTGACTCACGTGAGACAGTTGCATGGAGGTGTTGTCTTATTTTGGAAGTGCTTCTGGAAAACACCGCTCAGTGCCCATATTTATGGGCTGTGAGAAATGCTGAAGGATTGCGCCTATCTCGCTTTGTGTTCACAGACCATCCAAGCTGAGGCAACCTGGATGTTTGGGGCTGAGCTTCCTGAATATTTCGAAGTATTTGAAGGTAGCACTCTGGTCAGTACAAGCAATCTAACTCTGTCCTCTGCTGTCACCTCCAGTGCAGTCCTCTCCCGTTGCAGAAGAGGTAATGGTGCCATACTCTGAGCTGGACTGCAATGGGAATCCAACATATCCATTGTGGTTGTGGATGCCCCATCCCTGGAGGCATTCAAGGCCAGGCTGGATGTGGCTCTGGGCAGCCTGGTCTGCTGGTTGGTGACCTGCACACAGCAGGGGGTTGAAACCAAATGATCATTGTGGTCCTTTTCAACCCAGGTCATTCTATGAGTCTTTGAGTCTATGAGCAACGACCTCTTCAGCTCTGTTTTGGGGAGTAACAGTTAGTTTAGAGTTCCTCCATCTGCACTTATTACTAAGTGATGGGGTTTTGCTAATCCTCTCATGACCATTATTTTGCATTCACTGACACTGCAGGACATTGCTTTGTCTCTGTCAGTCAAAAAATTCCTTTGCACTTCTCAAACATCTGCTTTCCCACATTGCCACTCATTCATTATGAAGTTAATCCAGGTGCTGGGTTGTGCATTTCAATAGTTACTCAGGAATTTCACATTTGAGGACCTTGGAAATGTATAAATTAATATTATGCCATTTTGGTAAATTGTTTTTGATCATTTCATCCATTCCATTGGCAGTTCAGGCTAGGACAGTTCTTTACATTCACATGTAATAAAGAAATATTAGATTATATTCGTGAGCCTGAGCATCAAGGAAGTAAATAAACAAGAATGCAAGTAATCAGTGCATTTTTTCTTACAGAGAAATGTCTTCCATGAGTGGTTTCCCTACTCCAACCATCCTTATTTAAACCAACAGAGCTGCAGATTCCCAGCTTCTGATGTACTGCGACAAGTTTCTATTAGCTCTATTAACAACATTAGCAAGTTGTTTTTAAGGCCTCTTTTGCCATATCTTACTGCTTTTGCACTTATCTCACCGGTTTGTGATGGTTCATGTTCTCCCCACCGAGGCATGAATTCCACCACTGAAGGACTTCTCCTTTCTAAGAATAGCCCTCTTTACTGTTTGTTAACCAAGTCACCTTTTTTTGTGTGTGTGTGGGAGGGGGAGGAGGGGGGGGGGGGCTGAGATCCTCAAATAACTTTTAATAGTGATTTATTGAGCAGATTTTTGATGTCTTTAAACTGAGCTGTTTGTCTGCAATTATTTCATTCTCTGGGATGTGGTCAATGGGTGTGGGGTGGGATTAGACTTGGGGTTGGGGTTAGGGTTAGATTAGGGTTAGGGTTAGATTAGGGTTAGGGTTAGATTAGGGTTAGGGTTAGGGTTAGGGTTAAGGTTAGGGTTAGGGTTAAGGTTAGGGTTAGGGTCTTTTCCAACCTCACTGATCCTATGATTCTATGATATGTTTGTGGGCCATGGGCCAGGACCATTCACATATTTATCCCGTAGTGACACAGTAGACTAAGCCCTCTGAATTTGTGTGTGCAAATATGTGTGCACAACCACTTGGTGATCACTGACACCCAGCAAGCAGCTGCTAGCTATTGGGTAGGCGTCTCTCTGCCTCTACCCCACTTGGCAGGTTGGGTGAGCTCGTAGCTTTCCCTTCTAAAATCATAAATCACGTTTCCAAATGGAATCTCTCTCAAGGAAACAATTGAGAATCGAGGCTGTTGTGCCAGAAATCACACAGACCTTGGAGCTGTTGCACAGGAGCATGGAAGAAATACTGCCTGCACTACAGCTGTGGGCTGCAGGGGATCACTGCTGTCCTTGTTCTCCAGCATCACCTTCTGGAGAGGGTCCAAAGCCCTCGTCACACAGGGGCCAAAGGACAGCAGCAGGAAGGGGAGCGGAGCACATTGCAGACATCAGTGGGGTGGGAGAGATGGGGACCAACACAGCAACGAGCGGAGCTCATCAGATTGCAGTGCTGCTGCTGGAGAGAAGGAAACCAACAGGAAACTGAGGGGAAAGGCCAAAAAATATAACTGCGCTGATTAGGAGGAAACTGCTTGAAAAGGAGAAATCCGGGTCTGCAAGGAACGTGCCCAGTGGCCTCTGTGAGCTCAGAGCTGCAGTGCAGAAATCACTGACTTGGCAAAACTTTTTGTCCCTGCTGAATTCCAACAACACAGGGCCCCTTTGTCCATTAAGCAGAGCAGACCTGAGCATGAGGAAAAGCAGTTGTATTCATTGTCTGGAAAATAGAAAGAATATTGTTTGGTATGCTGCCATTCTTATTTAGTATTTTTGACCAGAGGCAGGCACAAAATGTCATGGAGAAAATGAAATGGGTGAATGGGCGTTGCTTCATTTATTCCCCAGTCCTGCATCAGTTTATGCCAGCTTTCCTTTGTGCTGGTGTGCCAGCACCAAGTGAGGGGAGATGCCTCCTCCAGCTGAAGGACCATCCATTTCTCTTCCAACCCATATCCAGGTTTCTCAGTGATGGAGGAGGGGGACAACATGACTTGAAACATCTCCCCAGTGCTTCTACTCTGCACAGCTCATGGTCTTCACCTGGGTGCTGGAGTAAGCTTGAGGAGCTGTGGTTGGGTGGTGGGATGTTCACTGTTTGTGGTTTACACATTTACTCTTTAAAGGCTCTGCAATCCATCAGGCATGGGAGAAACAAGAAGTTGGGAATGCGGCCAATCTAGGGCAGGCAAAAGGAGCAGGTTTTGGTGGAGAGAAGAGCTGCACCCTCAACAATTTGGTTTTGTATCTAGAATTTCTGAAAAGTTTGATTTCAGTTTGATTTCAGCTCATCTGTTACCCAGGGAGAAGGAAGGACTTTGAGGCCATCGGAGAGCACAGAAGGTTGAAAATGATGCCTAAGATCTTCACCCTCACTCACTTTGAGGAGAAAGCCACATGCAGAGCAATGATCAGGTTGAATATTAGGAAAAAGTTCTGCAGTAATGCATTGGCACAGCTGCCCAGGGAATGGTGGGGTCACCATCCCTGGAGGTGTTCCAGAACCATGGGGATGTGGCACTGAGGGATGTGGTCAGTGGGCATGGTGGGGTGGGTTGGAGTTGGACTGGGTGATCTTAGAGATCTTTTCCAACCTTAATGATTCCATGATTCTGTGTTATGCTGATCCTGCAGCACTGCTGATGTGCTGGGGTCAGAGCATGGTGTAAAGTCACAAAGGGAAGGAAACAGATTGCACTTCTTCTCATCACTCTGCACATAGCCATGCTGCTACTCAGGGCCCTCAGGAAAGTTTCTGTCAGTAGTAGAGCAGCATCCTGGGGAACCTTGGGTAGTCATTGGTTTGGGAACAACTGAGTAATCTTTCTCCCCATGAGGAAGGCAGCAAAGGCCCAGCTACCTGCCCAACTTCCCAACTCCATCACATCTGCTGTGTGTGCAGTTTGTGAGCTTCAGAAGCACACCCTGCTCTCCTGGTGGATGCGTGTTCAAATGAATGAGGACAGCCCAGTTTAGTAGCAGCCGTATCCCCATTAAATGACAGGCACAGGTTGAGGTGGCTCCTGCAGGCAGTCTGGCTCATGAGCAGTGCCCTGCTGCTGTACTCCTGTAGAGCTGCTCTTTGTCTCTTCTCATGCCAAGGTATTTCACCCACAGCTGCCCTCAGCCATCTTGGTGTTCGTCCATCAGTATGAGTGCTTCAAGGTAGGAAGAGATTAAATCATGTTCCTTCCTGCAGCTCCGCTGCTGACTCCAGGACTGGGAGGTTGGGAGGAGGTCCTGGGGTTGGCCCCAGCTGACCAGAGTTCAGGACCTCTCTTCTCTTGGGATCTTGTGCAAAATCTGTGTTTGTTCTGCTCCTCCATCTGTGAAAGGGTGACAGCAGTTTCCTGGCATTGGGTTTTTAAGCAGCTGACTGCTGGGGGAACCAGCTCTGGTGGCTTTGGATCAAGACTTCTCCCAGATCTCATGGGGAGCCACCCCAGTTCCCAAACCACTGTCCATGGAGACAAACCTTCACAGCACCTCCAGCTCTTCCTCCTCCTCAGCAAGGCATGAAATAGAAATGGCTTTGTTTACTTGCCACATTTCAGTCTCATTCCCCCCTTAGCTTCCTGCTTGTTCAGACTGTTCCCTTTTTATCATCACAGACAATCTCATTTGCCTTTGTTTGGCTTCCAGAAAATCCCTGTTCTAACTGGGCAGGAGGAAAAGCAAATTCAATGGCTTCCTTTCACCAAGGAGAGCTTTGAGGAGGCAAAGCCCAGGGCAACACAGCATGTTTCCCTCATGCCAGGGGCCACGTGTGCGGGTAGTGTTCAAATCTACCTGCCCTGTCCTAGATTACTACAGACTTGTGGGTGGATGGTGGAAGAGAAATCAGGCCCATCCTCTAATAATGTAAAAATAATGTATGTAATTTTTTGGCATTTCTGAGCACTGAGTGAGTGCAGATCAGGAGCAGATTCAGGAGTGCCAGCAGAAATGTCCCTCCTGACTGCTCCCACTTGCCATTCACCATAGCATCACCTCCACCATGGAAATTCAGGAATGTCTAGGCATTGGCACGTGATTAATTGATTGCAGTGATGAATTTTTTAGATCTTAGTCCAGCTGTAGTTTCTGGGCATGGCCAGGAAATAGCCCAGGCCATGCACCGCTCCTGAGTTTGGGGCTGAGAAAGGGACCCATATGGCCTCAGTGGGGACATTCCTGGGTGAGAGTCCTCTTCTGCTGCTCCATGATCCACGTCCATGTTTGCAACTCACCTGCATCTTGTTTCTCCTTTAAACCACGGCCTCATCTTGCTCTCAGCCCTGCAGCCAGGGCTGCACTGCCCAAAGAGAGACTTTCCTTCCCCTTCATCCTCGTTGCCAACACTTCATGATGTGATGGATCGAAAGAGCTGAGTCAGCAATGGGAACTGATGCTGAGACCACTCTGTGGGGAGAGGGGAGCAGAGTCTGTGCTGAATGCTGGGTCCTAGGGCAGGGAGATACGCTGGGACATTCTCACACCAAAATCATTTTTCTATTTTGTTCCTAATTGCCACCATGAGTCCACTGCATTGGAGAGGCATTCATTAATGCTGTGATTGAATCCGAATAAACTGTCATCTCTATCTGCCACTCCCTGGACCTCTGCTTCCTCTTCTGCATGGAAATTTAGCAGACAGGAGGAGTGTGAGCCCTCTGTTCCGAGGAGCTGTGATGTCTGAAGGCAAGGCTTTGGCTCGCCTGTTAGCCCAAAGGAAAGAAATAATGATAGAATTTAACAGAGTAAAATGTGTTGAGGGATGTGGAGGGAGATACTTCGTAATACAGAAGCAAATGGGGGCAAAATTACCATCTTAATTGTATTAATGTTGCCAATTAAAGGCAGAGCCCATGTTGCTCAGCAGGAGCGTTCTGGGATAGAAGGGAAGACAAATTATCTGCAAACTCCTTATTTTGTCTTTGTGAATTACCACCCCAAGGTACTTAATTGAATCTCTAGTCCTGATCAGTGAACATTGTTCAGGGAGTGAATTAAGGAAAGGCCCCACAGGCCTGCTCTGCTTTGTCCCAATTAAAAGAAACACTAGATTTTTTCCATTTTTTCCCATTTTTTTTTTTCTTTCTTTCTTTCTTTTTTTTTTTTTTTAATTACTACATGACTAAGAGTTAAATTGAAAATTAGGAGCTGGGTCTAAATCATTTATTATCTGCTCAGAGCAGAACAGAGCTGGACTCGTGTTGGGTGCACGCATGGCAGTCTGCACCACTGAAATGGGAAAAAAGTGTTGGAGCCTCCATCCCTCCCCTGGTCACACTCCTTCTGCTCCCATGGGTGACAGCACACTCCGTCTGAGCTTTTTGCAGGTGGCATTTTGGGTTTTTTGGTGGTGATGCTCAGCCTGTTGCACTGAGCCATGTGGATGGCCACCCCAAGGTTCCTCTTTTTCAGACAATCCTGAAGCATCCTGGATACCTCGAGGTCTCCTGAGCTGTGTTAATCTTAAGCAACACTTAGTTCAGAGCGATGTATTCAGGGAAAATCCCCAAAGATTGAGCATCTATTGATGAGTTACTTTGATTTTATTGGGTAGAGCATAATACTCATCTTTCAGGTTATGACCTTTAAGTCTTTGAGCCTGCTTCTTCTCTTATCTCATTATAATTAAACAGATTTGTTGCTTTTCTGAACAAAAATCTTCAAGTGCACTGAGGCTGCATTTCATTTATTTTTATCTTATTTTTATTTTTCCACTAGAAGCTGTTTTGAGCTCTCCAAGCCCTATCGCCCAGTGTTAGACCATTCTTGTATGGTTCTAAAATGATAATGTCTGGGGTGAATAAACAAAACAACCACAACAGAACAATGAAATAAAACCCACTGTTACGTGTTTATGGAGCCTAATACCCCATAGTAGGCTCGTTACAGTGATGATAATGAAGTGTGCAGTAGTTTCCTACTGAATGCCAAGGAAGAGGTGGCCTGCAGGACAAGTCCAATGGGATTCTCAGTAGGGAAGGGGAAGACCCATTGGAACTCAGCTCTTTCAGCCTGGGAGATCTGTGAGCTCTGCAGAGGGAAAGAGGCAGAGCAAACAGGAGAGAGTTGGGAGGGTTTAATTCAAAATAAATGCCAAGAAAATCTTTCTGTTGTATCTCACTGAATACAGGAGCTTGGATGATGATGCCATGAATTCCAGAGAAGGGGCACCTGGAACAGGGCCTGTGAGGAAGGGGAAAAAATATAAAGCATAATGATCAAACAGTAGGGGAGAGCAAGGACCGTGAAAACATCAAAAGTCATGGCAATTGTTTTGGATGAGAATGTTTTTAAGAGCCCCTGTTTACGTTGGACAGGGGAGTTTGCTTTGAACAATGGATGAACTTTTGCAAAGCAGGCAAAATCCACTCTACTCACTACCAGGAGTTTGTTTTACTTGGGGAAGAAAAAAAAAAAGTATATATTTATAAAGACAGCAAAACATGAATAGGTGTCTCAATGTTTTAGCATCTGCTCCAGGCCTTCTCACAGTATCAGTGCTGAGCTGTTAGAGATATGGGGACAATTCGCCTTTGAAATGCCCACATGTTGGCCGTGGAACTGGATTTATTGGGTTCATGCATCACAGATCCAAAAGTGTCGTCGTGGTCCAGAACCCAGATTTACTCATCTTACCTGAAGTGTTTTTGGGGGACCTCATTCAGCTGAACCTGAGGTGCTCGATGTCACAGGTGGGTTAGCCCTGGTGTTACTCTTATTTTTAATGTCATGTAGGTGTCCAGGATACTCCGGGCTTGTGTTTGTGTGTTACACTGTGATCAGTGACCGGTGCCCTGCAGGGCATGGCTGTGCTGTAGGGCTCCCAGACAATGGCTTGCTGTTTCTGGAGTGCCCCATACATTCCAGGATGCATTGGGCCTCACAAGTTAAATATTTAGTATTTCCTGGATCCGAATGCTTCCCGAGCTGCTGGTTTTGTTGTTTTCATATATTTGCCTTTGTTTCACTTGATTAGAGCAGTGGAGTTTGTAGATAGGACTCTATTCTTGGCAGAAAGCAGAGTATTATTAACATTCCTTATCGCAGGAGTGTATATTATTGTGCGACACTGCACAGAGTAACCTTAAAATAAAAGCCCTCCCCTGCCATTCTGGGCACTGTTATGACTGCCAGCCGCCTCCGCAGCTCTCCAGGCAGACACTGCTCTCCAGATTATCAGCAGCTGCTTCCACTGCTGCCCCACATCCCTGCCCTTTGCTCACAATGGGACAGAAGCACGGTGGTTTCTCGTGAATCAGGTCCTCGTGTTGCTCAGGGGAAGGGGTGTGAATGGCCAACTTCATGGAGAGGGAAGCAGTTTGCACAGCACACCGTGCAGAGTGTCTCCTAATCCCTGTGCCCCCTATCCGATAAGCTTTAACATTTCCCCTGACCAGGAGCCCTGACAAGGACAAGACAGGATGCTCCCAGGCAGCTGCATCTTCAAAGTCCTCTATGAAGCTTAGCAAAACTACAAATGCATCACCGTAGGAGCAGGCCTTATGGTTTTCAGCTTTGCCCTTTGAGTTCTGACTACCTATAAATTATAAATTTTGTGTTTTAAAAAAAAATAAGTCTGTCTTTTTTTTACCACAAAGGTCTTCAGTGCTTTCATTCGCTCCGGTAGAACATTGTCTCAAGGTAAAAAAGCCAGCAGCAGAAACAGCAACACGTGCCCATCCATCCCGTGCCTAGTTAAGGCTATTTAAATGCTGACATTATTAAGCAAGAGCAATTCCTCTCCCCATCTCCTTATTTATTTATTTATTTATTTATTTATTTATTTATTTATTTAGTAGAAAATGCAGGAAAATGAAATGTCTTAACAGAGGAACTGGGGATGTGGATGTGCCAGCAGCAGCATTTGCTCAGCCATGCTAGAAGCTTGGAGGATTTTCCCTTTCTGTTTTTCTGGGTCAGTGTGCAGCTTGATAGATGTTATTTATATTATAGACTGGGTGCCCCATAATATGCAGGAGGTGCAAACCAGTTGGAGCTGTTTTGCTGTTGGTCCAACCCTAGCGCTGCTCTGTAACAGGCTTTGCATTCAACAAATGTGCAGCTTAGCTGGGAACGTTGCTACTCCCGTTCTATCTTACCTCATATTGACAAGTTGATTGCAATAGTTGGTAGGAGGACATAGAACAGGTTGCCCAGAAAGGTGGTGGTGCCCCATCCCTGCAGACACCCAAGGTCAGGCTGGAGGGGCTCTGAGAATCTGATGGAGCTGTGTGTGTCCCTGTTCACTGCGGGGGAATGGGGCCAGATGACATTTAAGGGTCCCTTTCCGACTCAATTGCATCATCTCATCAGCCTCACTTCTGCCTGGAACAGAGAAATTGGAGTGCTGCCTATTTAGTTGGTGGGAGGAATGGAGCCAAGAGCGATCTGCAGTAGAAACCATGGGAGGAAGCAACAACTCTTCATCCTCAGCTCCATCCTTCATCATGTGCTGCTTTTGCTGGCAAGGAATACAGTGTGCACGTGGATTTGAAAAGAGAAAAAGCCTATTCCAGACCTCAGAGCTAGAGCAAGGGCAGATTTTTCTTTGAAATTTTCAGAAATATTGGTCAGAAATTGATTGTGGCAGGATGCCACAGCAATTCTCAGTTACAAACTGATAGTTGAAATGGTTCAGGTGTTCACAAACTGTTAGCTAGCTAATAAATACTAAGGTTAGGGTAGGGGATTGGGGTTGGGGTTATGATTAGGGTTAGGGCTAAGGTTAGAGTTAGTGCTAGGGATTGGTTTGAGGTTGGGGTTAGGGTTAAGTTTAGGGTAAGGGTGAGGGTTAGGGTTAATGTTAGGGTTAGCTTTGTTTTTCCTTCCTTTTTTCCTCTCTAAATATGATCACAAGTGTTCCCAATAGCTCCACCCATCCTATCCTGTACGATCAAGTATTCAGGTGCTATTAAAACACCAATGAGCAGAGAAATAGCACTGCCTGTACAGAACACTGTCACAAAGTACGACAGATAGGCAGATAAAGGAGCATGTTGCAGCCAGCATGGGTGCTGGGAAGCTGAAGGGGCCTTCCAAGAGCTTGAAGATTGTTGTGAACAACCCTAACCACCAAGTGCACAGAAAGCTGTGTGTGCCCCATCCCTGGAGGTGCCCAAGGCCATTAATAGGGCTCTGGACAGCCTGGTTTTGTGGGAACAACCAGCCCACGGCAGGAGTTGGGACTGGGTGATCTTTAAGATCCCTCCCAACCCAACCATTCCACGAGTCAGTGATCTCATTGTGGCCAACAGCAGATTCAAGGAGCAATAGCACTGAAAGACTTTTCAGAGCAGCCCCTGCAAGGCTCCTGAACCTCATCTGGGAATACAGAACTCCATGCTGACCAGTGTGACTGCCAGGCTGGAACACAAGGTAGACAACGACACCTGAAGGCAGCAGGCTCCAGTGCTCTGAAATCTTGGCAGTGCTTTGACTTAGTCATCACAGTGTGTTTACAAGTCTCTCCCACTATTCTCTTCCTGCCAGCAGTTGACAAGCACGTCTAGTTAAGCTTAACAGAAGTATGTTTAATAATTAGCAGAGCTTAGGAAGACCTTGCTTGCAGCTCTGTTGCGTGTGGAGGTGTTAATAAGAGCACATGAGGCATGAGAAATTTTTGGCTCCTGCAGTAGCTGGAGGTGCTCCCAACCTCCTTCCACCAGCAGCATCTCTCTGTGGCTTCAAGCTGATGCCTTCAGTGCCTGGAGGCTCCAATTCACCATAAGCACACCCCCCCCTTGGGCATGAGGACAGTGGGGGCAGAAGGGACAGTTCCCTCAGTGCACCTCAGTCCCATTCACTCATCTCTCTGGAAGCCCTCACCATGGTGTTTGCACTGGCTCCACAGCTGTGAGCTGCAGCTCTGTGCTGTTATCCAATCTGACAATCTATTTTCTTGCCTGTTTTCATCTCAGCTTCATCTAATCTCCAATTCAGTCCATCTATAAACTTCTTTTTTCTAGACCGTTCCAGACTGGCTCCTTCTGTTTATGTGGATTTGCTGCCAACCTTCAGTCTCCTCTACACTTCCCTTTGCTTTTCTTTTATGGCCTTTTATGATGTTTATGTTATATCAAGGTCCTTTCCCTTTTTTTTCCCTTCCTGCTCGTGGATAATTATTCTTCCATCCATGGCTTTAATTGCCTGTCCTTATCATGAATGTTTCTGTGGGTGACAGGAGTGTCTGAAGCACCAGATCTCTGTCTGCAGGTTGGTAGCAAGCTCAGATCTGGGTCAGCCCATTCGGATGGACTCTTCCCATGACATGCCCATGACCTTCCCTGTGCAGCCCCTGAAGCCCCTTACTTGAAGCTGCAGCGTCCTTCCAATGAAAGCCAATGAAAATCACCTTCAGGTGCCACCTGGAGTGCCCATCCTTTGCATCACACGGGGCCTCATGGCTCTCTCTGGTGCACATTCATGGTGTGAGGATGGCACTCTGCGTGTGAATGCTGATTTGCTGTGGTCCCATCAGAAAAGTCAGAGCCACATCTGGAAGCCCCTGCTTCAGTCTGTGGTTTCAGTGTCTGCTTCATGGGGTAATGGTTGATTCATGGATCTGCAAGAGATGGAGAGCAGAGGGGAGGGCTGCTCTTCGACACCCAGCGTCTCAACCACCTCCACAACTCCCCACCCAAATCAGGAATGAAGAGATACCATCACTACCACCAATTAATTGATGTGCTTCTAACCTCAAGGTCTTGTTAATTTCCAGAATTCAGGCTGAGGAAGCAGCATCTAGGTAACAAAGGAGCTCTGGATTTGTCCCTTCTAGAAGAGCTGCCAGGCAATGCACTGGCCTGAGTGAGATGGAGAAGGTACGTGTGTCTATGTGGGCTTACTCCAACTCCCTATTTTAGACTCTCCCTTCTCCTTTTCTTTGTTGGTGTGATGAAAACCCACCACAACCCCTTTTAGAGTGCCTTCATCCTCACATCACCCTTGCTATCCATGTCCATGGTGGGATGTACTGAAGAGAAAGAGAATTATAGAATATCCTGAGCTGGAAGAGATCCATAAGAAGCACTTGGACCGAATCCAGGCTCCTCCAAGGATCTCCCAGAGACATGAGAGTGAGAACCATCTGACTGCCCTGGGCCCCACATCAGTGCCCTCAGCCCCATGTCAGCCTAAGGGATGCTGTCCTCTCATTCTGCCTAAGTTGGAATCTCAATTCAGGGTGCAGCCGGGAGAACCTCACAGCACCCTCCTGGGTGCGGAGCATTAAGGGACAAGCCCTTGTTTTTCTTTCTCATGTTAAAGCTCCTTCCCTCGCAGCTGCCAGAGTAATTTAATTAAATTGTAATGCTGTGGAGCTGGCTCTGCTCCAAGGGCAGGAGCAGCAGCTTGCCACCTCGAGGGCAGGCAGGCTCCCGGGGAGCAGCCAGCCTCACCGTACCGAGAACGCTGCACTTGACTCATAAGTCTGCTGATGACAGGTTCTGAGGAAGCCTCACCCTGCACGGAGCACTGGGGGTGGGCAGCCCCCTGCACGGGGCCCTGGGAGCTTTGGGGTCCAACAGCCCCATTTCTCAGAAATCACTGCCCTCATCCTGCCTAGTGATCAGCACAGCCCCATTCTCTTCCACTGCTCCCAGCACTCTCTCAGACAAAGTGCCCCTATGTCACCTCCTCCCATCCAACCACCCACACTGCCCGTGCCTCCCCCAGCATTGCCCCGAGCAAGCAGGGGACACAGAACATTTCCATTCCCTCCCCTTTGCTTCTTTCCCTATTTCTGACTCTCCCAGAGGCAACCTGTGAACAAATGCAAACCCCAAGGAAAGTCTCAGATCTTTTAAAATGAAAGAGAACCCCTCAGGATGGAAGAGATGTGCAGAGGCACAGCTGCTGCCAGCAGGGAACTGCTCATTGAGAGCTTCTCTGAAGGCAGACTGCAGCAAGGAAGAATGCTGGCCTTTGGAGCACGGGGCTTCTGCTGGCACCAGGCACATCCGTGATGGGAGGGCAAACAAGCACATCTTGGGCTATTATTCCACCGTAAGAGGTAAAATCCTGGCTGTTTTCCAGGAAAGCATATCCTTAGCAAAAGCCATCTCACCTCTGAGAGAGAGGAGCCCCTGGAGGATCTCCCAGGCAGAGACAAAGCCCAGGGAAGGCAAACTCCCATTAAAACCTAAATCATGGGTGTTTACTGGTGGCAAATAAATCACCGTCGCCACGCCAGGGATTCCAGGGCTGGGAGAAGTGAACTGCTGAGATGCCCTGGGTGCAGCTGCACGCCGCAGGCAGCTGAGCCCTGCGAGTCCCCGGAGTGCCAGTGCTGGAGGCAGAATGCAGAAGTCGTGAGAAGTCTGACTGCAGCCCCAGGAACAGAGATGGGGAGAAATGTCAGGATATTTCCAACTATCAACCTCACACATCCTGACCTCACTGGTGGCACAGCCCAGCAACTCTCGCTGTCGTTGCTACCAATCCCTTGCAAAAAAATTGTCCTCCCCAGAGGAAAAGTGCAGCTCCCAGACAAGTTGGGATGAAATCCTGATTCTGGCAGGATGACAGAAGCAGGAGGGGATCAGTGTTGCATCTCTGTGCATGGGTTGGTGGATGGCAGTGGGTAGGTATGGTGGAGAGGGCAGTCTGGGGCTCCTGGTCCTTTCCCCAGCATCTTTCCTGCATAGCACCTCGCTGCCCAAGGACATCGAAGGGAGAGGATATTGCAGCGGGCTCCTTTGAAATGCTCCAGGGAGAGATGAGGGAAAACCCCTCAAGCACTTTGCTCCTGGTGCTATCACTGCTGTTTACTCCAGAGCCCTGTTAATCTGCTGGGGAGGAGGAAGGGCAGGAGGGCACGCCGAGCTGGGGTGCAAGGCTGGCATCCATCCCGGAGCACAGGAGCCCCTTCATCCCACCATGTCCCACACAGATAGGATGCTGGAGGGAGTCTGAGGGCAGGGGGACATCTGTGGGAGCAAGCTCTCCAAGGGAAATTCCAGGGGCAGGTGGAAGGGCACGCTCAGAGCCTATGACCCTTTACAAGGAGCAGAAAAAATCTTATTCTGACAAAAATCACTCTTTTTCATGGTGTTGAAAAATGTGTGCATGTTTCAGGATGACTTTCCTGGATCTCTGCTGGTGGAGAGTGACCAGGAGCTGGGTGAAGCCTGACGGTAATCTTCTGAAAAGGACACCCTGCATAGAATCATAGAATCATGGAATCATTTGAACTGGAAGGGACTTTTAAAGGCCATCTGGTCCAACCCCCCTGCAATGAACAGAGACACCTACAGCTCCATCAGGTGCTCAGAGCTCTGTCCAGCCTGACTTTGCATGTCTCCAAGGATGGGGCATCCCCTATAGAATGTATAAATAACTCTGAAATATGAATAACTTGAGATTTTTTCTTCTTCAAAATTCAGTGGCACAATACTGAAGACCAGATACTGTGGCCTAATGGATAATACCCTAAGTGGGTATTATTGTCTGAATGGATTGGCTGACAGGGAATTGTGTTGATTGAATAGTAGAGGAGTTATTCTTGACTTTATACTTATTAAAATACTAACTGAAAACACATCTCCATAGCTCTGCAACACCTCCATGGACAGTGACCTCACCACTCCCTGGGCAGCTGTGCCAATGCATCACCACTATTTGGGATTGGGAGAAGAAATTCTTCCAGATATCTCAGTCTTTCTTTCTGTGCTTGCTGTTATTTCAGTAATTAAAGATTCCTGAGATGTTAAAAATTTGCATCTTATTTTAGCTAGGATTTTTCTAGTTTCAGCTGGTGTTATCTGTGCTGCCGAGTGCTCTGCTTGGAAATACTCACTCTGACCACAGCATTAAACATACATTCAGCAGCATTAAAGTCAAGGTTGTCACCTCTTGATCTTTGCTTTGACATGCAGACGATTGGCTCTCATTTTTTATGTACAGTGAAAAAATCTCAAAAGGAAGAAGGCTGCATTTGTAGAGGGGAAAGGAAGACTTTATTAAGCGATCATTAATATTGCAAGAGTAAGTGCTCAAATCTTGGAAGCTTTTGGTTTAAACTTGCCTTTCTGATGGAGTTGGCCATTGGAGATGTATTAACATAATAAAGAGAACTGTGCTGTTCCCAGGATGGTGAGAGCTGGCTTAAGAAAAGGGAGGATTCAATCCTGCAAGAAAGTTTTGAAGTCTGTTCTTCCTTGTATAAATCAGGAAACCAACACTTTTCAAAAGCTAAAAGACAGCTGGAAACTGTTCCTGCAGGAGCTGACAGGCTGAAGGGCCACCTGGGACACCAAGCTGAGATCTAGAAAAAAAAAAAAACACAAGAAAAGTAGAATGGGCCAAGTGCCTCATCTGGGCTTTCGATGGAAACAGATACACAGTCTTCACCTTGTCCCTACAGGTGTCACTGAAACCAACTCATTTTCCCAAAGAAAGCTTCACTTTCAAAATATTCCCTTTCCAAGGGTGAAAAGGGAAGCAACCCTTTAACTGAAAATCTCCCATCAGCTGTAATCTCCTCTCCTCTCCTCTCCTCTCCTCTCCTCTCCTCTCCTCTCCTCTCCTCTCCTCTCCTTTCCTCTCCTCTCCTCTCCTCTCCTCTCCTCTCCTCTCCTCTCCTCTCCTCTCCTCTCCTCTCCTCTCCTCTCCTCTCCTCTCCTCTCCTCTCCTCCCCTCTCCTCCAAATTTTGTTCTCAGACACATGGTCACCAATCTAGAGGAACTACATTGAAATGGAGGTGCATATACACCTTGACACCACGGTTGCCTTAGAAATATCAAACCACCTAAGGCAGATGGATGGATTTCCACCCATGTAGCTGGGAGCTGACTTTGACCAAGTGCTCACTGCATGGCACGCTGATTTCCAGTGCCACACACAAGATGCTCCCATCCCTCAGGCAACTGTTTGGCTTTCTTTTGTATTCCTGCTGAAGTGGGAAAACAAGAACCTGCGATCTTTCATGGCTATCCTTATTGCTTGCATAGCACGGACTTCCCTTCATAAAGAGAGTGAGGGGTTTATTCCTCCCAGTTCCATTTAGAGAAGGCACCAAACACTGAAACACATCAGTGAACTCCACTGTTGTGCCCTGGACACCTCCCTGTTCCCACCACCAACCTCTGTTAGCAGCAATTGTATGCCTGGGGCACTTCTTCTGCCATCTGACTCGGAATTGCTTTGAAGTCAGATTTCCTATTCCACCAGCACAGATTTCTCTTTGTCTGAATTGAAAAGAAAACAAAAAACACAGTCCCACAAAATGAGCATTTCAAAACTATTTTAGCCATTCACATCAGAGTAAACAAAAATACTCCATTTTGATATAATCTGGTTGTTTGGGTCTTACTGCAGTTCTGCACTTCATCACAAAAGGAAATTCCAGTGACTGAAGTGGAGTCCTCTGACCTCACTGAAATACTGTTGTTCAGCCTTTTTATCCGATGCTGAAGTTTGTCAAAAACAGCACTTCCCTGGAGGAAAATTTCTGCTTTGATGAATGGGCATTTTCCTAGAGAGATACGCTCCGTCCGCAAACATTCCCAACTGGAATAATGGCACTCTAGAGGATGTTATTATTCAGCCACAGCTTTCCAGGCAGCAGATGTCTGTCACTCCTCTCGATAATCCGTGTGAACGACCACAGAAAGGCAGGAACACACACAGTGCATTCTGAGAAGATGAATGGTGTCCCTTTGGGGTCAGTACTGGGACCAGAGCTCTTTAATATCTTCATCAGTGACACAGTGGGATCGAGCACATCCTCAGCAGTTTGTGGATGACACCAAGCTGTGTGGTGTGGTTGACATGCCTGAAAGTTAGGATGTCATCCAGAGAGACCCAGACAGGCTGAGCAGTGGGCCCAGGAGAACCTTGTGAGGTTCAACAAATCCAAGTGCAAGGTCTGCACCTGGGTCATGGCAATCCCTACTAACAGTATGAGCTGGGGGACATAGGGATGGAGCACAGCCTGGGAGCACTGGTGGATGGCAGCTGGGCATGAACCAGCAATGCGCTCTCGCAGCCCAGACAGCCAACCATAGTTAGGGTAGTATGGTTAGGCTGAGGTTGGACTTGATGATCTCGAAGGCCTTTTCACACCTGAGAAATTCTATGATTCTATGATTCTACACCCTGGGTGCATCCAAAGCAGCACAGCCAGCTGGGCAGGGAGGGGATCTGCCCCTCTGCTGCGTGCTGAGACCTCACCTGCAGCACTGCGCCCAGATGGGGAGTCCTCAGGACAGGAGAGACGTGGAGCTGTTGGAAAGAAGGGCCACAGAAATGCTCCCAGGGATGGAACACCTCCCTGCGAGGCCAGGCTGAGAGCTGGGCTGTGCAGCTGGAGGAGGGAAGGCTGCGGGGAGACATACAGGTCTGTCAGTGTCTGAAGGGGCTGTAAGAAAGGGGATAAGAAAGTGGACAGACTCTTTAGCAGGGCGACAGGACAGGGGGAAATGGTTTCAAACCAACAGAGAGGGGACTTAAATTGGATATAAGAACAAAGTTTTTACAGTAAGAGCGATGAGGCACTGGAATGGGTTGGAATGGGAGGTGGTGGTGCCCCATCCCTGGAGATATCAGGGTCAGGCTGGAGGGGCTCTGAGCACTGATGGAGCTGTGGGTGGCCCTGCTCACTGCTGTGAGTTGGACCAGATGGCCTTTAATAACCCCTTCCAACTCAAACCATTCTATGATTCTAATTGCTTCGTGGAAGCTGAGGGCGCAGGGACAAGGTTCAACCAGGCTCGAAGAAGGGGAAAGACCTCTGTGACAGAGTGGGGTGAGCATCAACCCCTCACCAGGTGCACTGCTCTATCTTGTAAATCATAGTCCAACAAGCACTGAATAACCACCTGCTGAATCTGAGCCAAGAGGGGGGGTTCGGAGCTCTCCCAACGCAACTGAATGAAGCCTTCTGCTTCCACTGACAAACTCGACGTGCCTTCTTTTGGCAACAAACAACAGCTCCAGCATTTGTTCACTGACGTCCGGTACCGTTCCTGGTTTCTCCCTCTGCCTCATGTTTCCTGTTTCACGCGCTCAGCTCTGATGCGTGGCTCTCTTTCTGCATGCGATTGGAACCAAACAGCCAATTTCCATTGGCACCGTCCTGTTTTGCTCTTTCCAGAGATGCCTCATCAGAGGATCTCAGAACATTTTGCAACCGTTCATTAATAAAGCAGCCACCTGTCTTGGGAGACAAGCACAATCATCCCTCAGCTGCATGTGAGTCAAATCAAGGGCACAGATATCAGCTACTTTGCCAGAGGTCATAAAACGACTTTGTCCTTGCATGACCCTGTGCTTTGTAGCTGGGACCTTCAGAGAAGCTTTGGGACAGCAGCGCATGCACAGTGCTGGTCAAACACACAACGATCCCATGACCTTCTGGTTATATTCAGATGTTTCTTGCTACTCTTCCCCCATCTCACGCCAATGGGCAAATTAGTGCTTTAATGAGGCTGTCTCTGGGTTCATCAGATGTGCCACAGCCACCTGAACACTTTCTCTTAGCCTCAGCAGAAGAAGGGATGGGTGTCCCTACCAGGTGCTGTCAGTGGGGGAGGGGGTGCAGGTATGAGCCCTGGGTGAAACCCCAGGCTGTGTGCTGGCTTTGAGCTCAGCAGGCTTGCTGGCACATTTGGGAAGCACGCGTTTATCTGTGCTGAAAGTCTGTCTCTTCCTTCCTCCACTCAGACGTCTGCCTTGAGCAGAGCACCAAATGATGACCATAAATATCATGGGATAATGAAGGAGTTTCCTTTCTCTTCCAGGTTTGAGAGATGACAATGCTTTAAAGCTGCTCTTCACCCTAGAGGGCTCCTTCACTGGACAGTGGTGTTACCCCAGACAGCACTGGGTTGGCAGCACCTTCCCTTCAGTAATTCATCTCAAATATTCCTCGTGCTGCTTTAGATTGATGATGTTTTCCCCTTCCCTTTCTCTTTATATTGTCACTTAACTGCTCCGACTTATAAAGCTGTTAATCTTTCACACACATGCTTACGTTAAGCAGCTTAAGAGCACTGCAAACACTTTATCCTCATAAAGATTGAACTGCCCTGATATGAAACTTGTAGCTCTGGAATAGAACAAAATTTACGTACGCAAATAAAAGCTGAAGGTCAGGGACAGACAGAGAGACTGTAAATATTTCTGGGCCCATATTTCAGGGGATCTGAAAAGAGGAGACAGGGCTTGGTCGGCTCCAAGCAGCTTCCCTGCCCTGAGTCAGCGCGAGCAGAGAGGAGAGGGAAATGGTGCTGCACCACGAGGAGATGGGGCTAGGGAGCAACCTGCAGCTGCTGAGTCACCCCAGCTCATGGGAAATCAGGATTGGAGAAGCTTAGGAAACACTCTGATATTTTTCCTCCATGTATAAGCAAACTAAGTGCAGTCTTTCCCAGTGACAGCTCCAAGGAGAAAACTCCAGAGCAAGCAAGAGCGAGCAGTTGGCTTTCCAAGTGCAAACACCATGGTGAGAAAGGGAAGAGCAACCGTGCCCTATGTCCTCTGCCCAGGGTGCAGTTCTTCACCCCACTGGGAGGAATGAGGGAGCCCTGGCAGTGGTTGGAGGTGGCCATTGCTGGCAGGTGATGCTTAGGGCATGGCCAGGGCCGCATCCTCTCCCAGGGACATCTCCAGGAGCGCCAATGCAAATGGCTTTGAGCAGCACTTGGGGAAGCCAGGCTGTTCTCTGGGCCATCAGTTTGTGCCCATACAAACAGGCTGCCAGGATGGCCCAGGGATGCCAGCAGAGGCTTTGCAGAGCTTTGCTCTCCAGCTGCCTGGATCCATCAGGCTCTGTGAGCGCCAGTGCAGGCTCAGTAAAACCAATTTAAGGATTAGGGGGTAAGGATGTATCATTTCCCAGCGTGCAAGGGTAACTCCATCTTGGGCTTAATTATGGGCCATTTACAGATCAAACTTGGAGCAGTGTCACTGCAAGGATTTAAGGCCAATGTGAGCCCATCGTGCCCCACGGCACAGTCAGATTTGTTCCTGAAGTCGGTAATAAGGAACCCACTTATTTACTGGGAGACTCAGAGGTGGAATGCGGGGTCTTCTGCAGAAGAACTGTGCTTCTTGAGCTCAAGGTGGTGACTGGGCAGGCAGCTGCTCATGGCTCGACTGAATTCAGGACTGATGTCTTTCTTCTCTGCTTTGAAAGGGAACTAATCCCGGCTTTGAAGAGAAGAGAGGAAGACCTGAAATGCCCCTGGGATTGCCTGGGGGTTTGTGCCCTCTGCTCCCTGTGTCACTGCTCAGGAGAAGCAGCACAAACCCCAGCAGGCGATGCTAAGCAGGAATTAGCACTTGCTCTGACCTTGGTGCAGATCTCAGCCCATTGCAATGGCTGGGCACAGCTCAGAGGTTGTTCCTGTGTTAGCTCTGTGTTCAGCTGCTCCGCTGCACCCTGTGGATAAACCCCAATTTATTTCTCACTGGATCCATCCCAACTCCTCCAGCAGACATTTTTCTCCCCCCGTGAAGACTCCTTGCCTTGGGATTTGCAGTGAAACAGTTAACCTTTCCCAGGGCTTGCGGCGGGGGTGCAATTTATAATTGTGTTTTCCAAGAGAGCTATAAACTTGTCTCCTATCAGTTTGCTTGGCTGAGGCGGAGAGTCATCAAGAGTTGCATCAGGGATGAGGTATAATTCAACCAATTATAACTGGCAGGTTATGCTGCACTTGTAAAGTACGGATTTTAAAGCCTGCAATTGCTGATAAACTGTATTGCAGGCAGAGCGGAGCAAAATCTATTTGCAGCAAAAAGGGGAGTTGTATCATTTAACCCTTTCCTCCCGTGGGGCTCATTGCCTCATTGCCAATGATGATTGAACAAATATGTTTGGGGTCCAATTGTCTGTGTAAGGCTTAGGGCTGGTGGAGGAGCTGCAGTGGGCAGCGATGCTGGGGATGCCAAGGGCTTTTGGGGGTGCAGGGAGGGCAGTGGGATGGGGAAACCCATCTGGAAAGCAATCTCTGCAGGACAGGGCTGTTAGCCCAGTGTGTTCAGCATGGATGCAAGCAGGTCATGCAGCACAGAGGAGCCCTGGGGAATTGCGTGCCCTCAGCCTCCATCTGTAAATGCTTTGCCTTTTTATACTCCATTTAGATCTGAAAGGGTAATTGTTTCCCTTTAGCAGAATTAATCGTAATCTGGCTATTAGATAATTGTCCTTTAGTCTGAGTGCAGCTGCTTTCGAATTACAGCGTTACATCAGCGGGGGCGGCTCTGAGGCAGCGTCGGGGTCCTGCGGGGGGGGAGGGGGGAGGAGAAGCGGGGGGATGGCGAACTGAGTCAGACTGCAAGAAAAGCTGGGAAGGAAGCTCAGCTGGGTAGCAAGCATCAGAGGTGCTGAGAGCCGCTGTGAAGGACGGGGAGATGCTCTGGGCAGCGCAGCAGATCCCGCTGGGTGCTCCGGCTGAGCGCATCTCCTCCGTGAGCTCCGCAGCTCCGAACCCGCAGCTGGGGGGACGTTCTGGGATCGGGGCCGCTAGAGGGCAATGCGGGGATTCCCACGCAGCAACGCCCGCCCTGCGGTTCCTGAGGCTCCGAGGTCCCACCGAGGTTCGTGCTGAGGGCGGAGGGATGCGGTCCTTCTGTAACCTCCAGGCTCAGGATCATTTCGCAGGGTGGTTTTGCAAAGAACGGAGTTTTAAGCGTTTATGTGGCTGTAGGCAACCCGCTTTCCATCCTGTGTTACTCTGCAAACCCACACATCTCACTGCCCCGTCAGTTGAGGTGTGTGAGAACTGGAAAGGGACCCTAGGAAAGGGTGATGAGGGTGATGGGCTGTGCTTGTTGCACTTTCATTGTCCCAGTCTGCTGGGCTGTGAGCAAGCAGGGCCACCACGCTCTTCCAGCAGCAGCTGGGATGCTCCCAACACCTCTGAGAGGTGTTCCCTTCATTTCGAGTCATAGAATGGCCTGGGTTGAAAAGGACCACAATGATCATCTAGTTTCAACCCCTCTGCTATGTACAGGGTCACCAACCAGCAGACATTCTAGTGGTTAGAATGGCCTTAAGAAGACAGATGTTCTAACTTCATAAGGCTCCCAGTGGTGGAAACTCCACACCTTCTCCACACAACCCACACCAGTGTTCCATGATCCATCCTGCTACATAGGCTTCCAGGAACCATCATGAATCAGTGCAGTTAAAGTCCATTTCTTCTTGCTTTATCTCCCGAACACAGAGAACAGATCCCCCTCTTTTCCATAGCAGTCCCTTATTACCTCTCAGACCACCAATCATTCCTGCCCAAGCGGTGGTGAAACCAAGCAGTACCAAAGGAATGGCTGTGTACCACCGATGTCCTCAGCTGTGATGGGAAATGGGATCTGCTATTGTGAGCTTGGTGGCTGAATAAATAAAAATAGCACAGAATGGTGCAGTGGGTACTTTCCAGTTAATAATCCCAAGTATTGAAGATTAGACATTTCCCATCAAACCTTCATGTTTTCAGTTGTTTTACGAAATGACAATATAACAATAACAACATGACAATGGCTTTATAATAGGACAATAGTGTACACATCTTACTCATGAGCCAGAGCTACTTATTTTTTTTTTTTTTTTCAGTGAATTGATCCATCAAAGAAAAAAAAAAATAAGAAAAGAAATGATAAAAGCAGAGTTGTATTCCTGAAGACTTTTCTAAATTGGAAGCAAACGTTTGGGTTCAGCATGAGCATCACTGGAGGACATTCTGAAATACCCAAGAACATCGGTGGTGCCTCCTGGTCTAAGAAAGCTGTGAAGCAATGTGGTAGTTGGGGGATCTGACAGTCTGTGTCCATCAGTGAGGTTTAGGAATCCTAACCAGAGTCCTTGCCTTGGGAGTGAGCCCAGCACCTGAGTGCTGTACTGCAGCCTGGTAAGGGTGAGCAGACTCACTCATGGTTCCTCCACCCCATCTGAGGCTGAGAGCAGCTTTGCACCACTGAAAGCAAGAGCCAGTCCCACAGCCCCATAGTCCTACAGCCCCACAGTCCCATAGTCCCCCGACCCCACAGTCTTGCAGCCCCACAGGCACCCAGTCCCACAGACCCTCAGCCCCATAATCCCACAATCCTGCAGACCTGCAACTCCACAGCCCTGCAGCCTCACAGCTCTACAGCTCCACAGCCTCACAGCCCCATAGTCCTACAGCCCCATAGTCCTATAGCCCCACAGCCTTACAGCCCCACAGGCCCCCAGCCCCATAATCCTACAGCCCCATAGGCCCACAATCTCACAGTCATACAGACCCACAGCTCCACAGTCCTACAGCCCCATAGTCCCACAGTACAACAGCCACCCTCACAACCCCATAGTTCAATATTCCTCATAGTCCTACAGCCCCACAGGCCCCCAGCCCCATAATCCTATAGCCCCCCCAGCCCCACATACTGCTTTTGGGACAGTGACCATTGTCGGGTGGATCTCGGGTGGAGTGAAGCAGCTGTATAATTCCTCTTGCACATACAGTTTCTATTTGTTTTTGTATTTATAACTGGCAATAGCATTTTGTCTCTTTCCTTTTTCAGATACGAAGGTAATTCTGAGTCTCCCAAAATACATTTATATTGGCCAATAGCTGTAATTCTTGGGACTCTGAGTTATTTCTAAACGATACAAATACATGAGGAAGGAGCCAGATCATGTAGCAACCGAATGACTTGAGCCTGACTCATGGCTGCAGGTGGAATCCCACCTCGAGAAAAAATATTCTTGGCATGGAGGAAGTGTCAGCCTTGGTGAAAAAGAAAAGATTGGGTGCTTTTGGTGAGCTGGAGTGAACAGAAAAGGCAGGGAAGCCCAAGAGAGGTCTTCTTCAGGAAATGGTGCTGGTATGTCTCAATTCCTCCTTCCTGGCCAAAAAGATCACTGTCAGGAGCTCTACAGGAGAGAGGTGAATCTGAGAGCATCAACCTCTGCCCCTGTCCTGTCCTCTCTCTCAGGTCTGATGGCACAGATCCTCCTCATGAATGGAATTGTGAACCACAGGTGTCCTGCTAAAGCACGAACATCACCTCTATGTACGTAGTGAGATGGTCAGCCCTGGTTTTCTTGAAGCATGATATCATCCTCACAGCCTCTCTGGGGTTGTCCTAGTAAGGGTTTTCAGGGCACACAGCTGGTTATTGGAGCCACACTGGTTATTTTGCAGCTGGTGTCCCCGGCACCACACAGAGGTACCAATGGACACCCAGGAACCTGGTCCCAGCTCTGGTGCTGGGAAGCACTTCCCTGATGGCTGCTTTGAGCTGAAAAGGAGACAACGCATTGCCAGGGCTCAGCAGAAGGGATGCATATTGCCTGCAGCAGGGCTGCTCCCACGCTCCCAGGTGCCAGCAGTTACTTACAGCACAACCTGTATGGCGCAAGGCTGGCAGCTGCAATTTTCCTTGGCCTCTGTCAAGCAATTGCATGAAGTGCTGCTCACACAAGCGGCTCCAGTCAGGTCCTGACCCGGCCCTGATCTCCACCATCTGGACCAGCCACCAGCAGCTCATTACACACAGATCAGATGCTGCCCCAGCTGACACCAACCCGACCGCGTGCTGAACCGGGCGCTTGGAAGAGCTCTGCTGGTGTGACAGGGATGCTTGGGCCGCTCTCAGCACTGGGCAGCACTGATCTCTTTAACACAGACACTCGGATCTGTCAAAGAGGCATCTGTGACATCTCAGGAGCTGCACTGGTGTATGTGGGAGATGAGGTGCTGGCCTGGCAGGGCATCTCCTGTTTGGCGATTTGGGGCCATATGCTGCACTTAGCAAGATGGGGGGGTTGATTTTTCAGTTATTCTCTATTTCCAGGGAAGAACGTGTCCTGAAAGGGACTCCTCACTTTCACTATTGTCAGTGAAAAGTCATGAATGACACAACTGACAATGAGTGATTTGCAGAGGGCAAAGCCTCAGTGCCAGTTTGCAGTGAAGATCTGAGCAGAAAAGTGTCAGTCTGGCATCCCTACGAAGTACTGAAGAGCCAGAGCTACCTCTGCCCAGGCTGACATGGAGGCAGTCCTCTCAACCCGACCTGCTCTCAGATAACACCGATGTAACCGTGGCTCCTCCTCCCATGACACAAAGAAGACAACCCAACTGCAAATCCTCAGTGTCAGATCTCATTGGCCTCGTGCTGCCAACATCTACACCATGGTGCAGGTGTCCAGGATGCATCTGTCCTTCCAAGGACAAGCTGGCTTTGCATACCTGGAGCTTGGTGCTACCTAGAGAAGGATCAGGCCTGCTGGGCTCGCTGTCTGCTAACATGACAGCCACTTGTCAAGGCAGAAAGGAGTTTTTCCACTGGCCACGTTGACCTCTCAACATACAGAGTGGGTTTCATCTGCTGGAGTCATAGAGGAAAGCGTATGAACGTTCTGGAGCCACCAAATCTTGGGAAAGCAATCTGAAGGCCAAGAGGCTGCAGCTCCGAAGGCAGGGCAAGGAAGATCGGTGTGCGCGGATCTGAGGCATGAATGAGAAGCCAACACAGAGCACATGGCAGTGGGTCTGCAGGGTCGGGCACTGCGAGGAGCAGATAACACAGCAGCAGCAATTGATATGACAGCCATCAGAGGAGGCGATCCATCTGCCAGAGGGCTTGGCTCAGGCACACCATCCCATTAACACCCGCTAGACTGGAACGAGATCAAAGGGAACGTTCCTGCTGCAGAAGGTAGCCAGCATCAGCAGAGAGACTCAACGCTTGGTAATGGGCTGAGCAAGAGTGCTTGCCAACGTACAGCACGCAGAGCACAACGCACAGCATGCCAGAGGGTTTGTGCAGGGTCAAGCAGGCTCTCTGTATGTCTGATTTTTTTCCACTGTGTGGCACGGGAGTCTTACAGTCACCACTGCTCCTGTCCTGTCCGTCCCCGTGTCTGTTTTGGCAGCTGCTGAGCTGTGCACGTTGTTTTCTTTTGGGGTTGCTTTGTTATTTCTTCTTATTTTGCTCAGAATAAAAGCTCATTTTGCTATTGGACACAGTTGCTTCTCATGCTGGGGAAATAAACAGCACCCAGTGTGCACACCTTAACCATGCCCATTTGAGTAGCAACTGTATATACAGAGGTACAGCTACAATATGGAGGTTTCTCCTTGGGCTGGGCTCAACATGCTTTGTCATTTTGCAGAGTCATAAGCAGAAACTTGACATCAAAACCCTCCACAAGCACCAAGCCTCTCCCTTCCATCCATCTTTTTCACTCAGAGGGTGATGAAGCGCTGAAACATCAAGGAGGCTGTGGATGCCCCATCCCTGCAGGCATTCAAGGCCAGGCTGGATGTGGCTCTGGGCAGCCTGGGCTGCTGGTTGGTGACCCTGCACACAGCAGGGGGTTGGAACTGGATGAGCATTGTAGTCCTTTTCAACCCAGGCCATTCTATAATTCTATGATGATTGTACAACCCAAGGAGCCATCACCAAGCTTTCCCACAGCTGTGTGGTGCTGGGTAGATGTGGAGGTCAATAAAGTTGATGGGAGTCTGTGTCTGACTTCTGTGGGGCCGCTGGTTCAAGATGGGTGTTGCTGTATGGCGCGTGCTTTATTGCCTTGCTGTAAGGTCAGCTCAATATCTCTCATGCGCCGGCTGGGCCACTGCCAAAAAGTAATGTAGCAAGACAAGGACAATGCTGAAATGAAGAGAAGTGGATGAGCTCAGTGCTCTCAATGTTAATTACCAGGCGTGATCGGCCTTGATAAAAACTTGCCAGGCCTAGAGCCACATTTTCTCACTTGCCTTTTATCATGAGGGTGATGGATAAATGAATGGCATCTACCAAAGCCCAGCTCCTCAGGGGGATGTATGTGCATAAGGAAACTCCTGCACTAAAATCACCTTGCAGCGTGCACAGGAGTGTGCTGTGCGTGGCCCCCTTGCTTTGGTTTGATGTCTGTGCAAAGTGAGCTCTGCAGGCTCCACGTGGAGCATTTCTGGAGCAGTGGTCTGTCCTGTTCTCATCTGATCAATTTTATAGCTCTGAAAATGGGCACACCCTTCTCCAGTGCGGTCCTGTGAACCTTAGTGCACGCTGGTAGTGCAGCTGACAGCCCCAACAGCTCCTTAGCTCCTTGAGCTCAGCACCCCACGTGGCACAGCACAGTGCCACAACTTTTCTCACTTACAAAAGCTGGACGTGCTCAGTCGATGCTTTGGCTTCAGAAAATGTGTTGAAGTAGACAGATCATAAATAGGAAAATAGGGCCCTTCTGGGGGCAACCCCCAAGCAGAGGAAAGCATTTGGGGGCCCAGTACAGAAATGAAGCTAAGTCAGCATTTGGCAGCATTTTGCAAAGTCTTTCAGATGAAGAAGGAAGAAAAGATTCCTTTGAGGGATGATCTCAGACCTCAGGATTTTCTCTGGAAGCAGAGCCTGCTGCACCCTGCTTGTGGGCAAAGACCTTCAGCAGCGCCTTGGAGCATGAGCCCCTGCCAAGCGATGATAGATCCGCTTGGAAATGACAGCTGTGGTGTTCCCAGGGGAGGACCAGCATCATGCTGGGCTGCTCCTACTCATGCTTAAGCCCAGACCCGCTTCAGAGCATCTCTGCTCCCCTGAATCTGTATGGGGGACATGGAGACGGAGCAGAGGGATGGAGAGGTGTCAGCCAGCAGCAGCTCTGGAGCTGGAACCACTAGAGGGAAGCACGAAGCCGCACACACTAATGGCTCCGAGGATGGGGATGGAGAGCCCGAGAGCTGGCAACAAAGAGAAGAGGCTGTGGGGACGGGCAGTGTTAACTCCTGGGGTTTGAGCAGCGCTGGGCCGGTCCAGCCGGGTAGGCAGAGTGCCATGAGCCAATTCAGAACAGTCCGAGTCCTTCTCGGTCCCCCAGAAAGAGATGATGGTTTCACATCGTGCCCAGCACAGCCACTGCTGTTACGCATCGAGTGCCTGGAGAGATTTCGGGTGCGTGGCAAAGACCTCAAGAATGCAACTGTTCTGCAGGGTGGAGGTGTTGAGACAAGAATCTTATTCCCTTCACCTCATTTTTGATTCAGTGTAGTTCCACTGCCCGCTCAGGCCATCCTTTGTGCCCTGGTCAGGATGAGCAGATCCACCCAGCACTCCTGGCTGTGCACCCAGCAGCATGCAGAAAGTCTTTTCTCCAGGCTGGTTCAACAGCTTCAGGAAGAAAGATTCCCTCCCGAAGTCCCGGAAGGAGCTGTGCAATTAATCTTTAGCACTTCATTTACCTCTGAGTATATTGCTTCACTAATGGCCAAAGCCCACACCATTGCCTCCTCCTCATCCCTCAGGTTCAGCTTAAGGTTGGAGAATAGAGCGATTGAAAGATGGGACGCTGAGACATGGTGGACAGCTCTGGGGTGCATAGAGCCCCGAGCATCCCTCTCACCTGCTCTCACCTCATTCTGGGTGCATTCAGAAAGGAGAGCTGGAGCTAAGCGCTGGGTGCTCAGCTCTGCTGGGTGCCCAGGGACTTCACATAATTATAGAATTAAGTGAATTATGGATATTCACATAATTATGATGCATTCAGCTCCAAGAGGGATGCTCTGCATTTTATTTCCACTATGCAGAGGGCTGCCCACAGTGTGGAGATGACAAAAGCTACTATCAGCCATCCAGAAATGAGCCCTTCACAAAGTGATGATGATGATAAAGGACTAGACCTCCACACCTCCAGCTTGACCCAGCTCCAAACATTCTCTATAAACGCGAGCTCCTGACCAGTCCTAGTTCTATCTGTGCTCCTGGCCATCCCATGAACTGGATTATCCTCTGGAGGATCTCCCATCTCCCTGGAATTCCAGGATAACGTCTTGGGAATGGCACTGGCAGGAGACAGCCAGGAACTGACATCACTGAGCATTTGTCTGGAGAAGTCTACAAAGCAGCACTGTCCTCTGAACAAGTGAACAGGACTAGGCAGGAGCAGGGAGTGACATGGAACTCATTCAGGAACAAATCACTCCGTCGGAGTGAAATCTCCTTGGAGCTGTGAGGAGCCCAGACGTGATGTCTTTGCTAGGAATACTCTTCACAAGGTGCCTGGAGAAAGCAGCTGCATTTGCAAAAGCATGGGGCAAAGGGTGTGAGGCTCCTCCTCCCTGCTCTGCCAGAGCTCAAAGGAAAGGAGGTGTCTACTGCTGTATGGCGAAGCCCCTGCAGTGCTCCTTTCTTTGGGCACAGAGATCTGAGCACGCCTGGCTGCAGCTCTCCCATGTGTTAAGCCTTCCTTTGCTTCCAGTCTCAGATGTCTCATTTTTTTCTGGAAAGTCCTCGCTTGAAGAATATGTCTGATCCTGTTTGGACCATAGCCCACGCACTGTTCTTCTCTCTCCACTTTGCTGGCTGAGAAAATGGGGGTCTGAGCCCATGCGTCTGCATCTGTTCATGGGAATGCCTGGAGGCATCACGTGTTAATACATTCGCTGCAGACCACAGACGAGCATTTCTTAATCTTACTAAATCACAGAAAAATGACAGCACGCTCTGGCTGCAAATGAACAGAGGCACCTTTATTCACCGACTGAGCCGGGTGAGAGTGAAAGAGCCTGCAGCCAGGGGTTGGGAATGACCCTCCTGTCGTCTTCCCAGCAAGAGGCAGAGGTGGTGGAAATGCATCTTTTACCTGCCCAAGGCCCCTGTGAGTCTGTAAACACAGAGCCAGGGCTCAGCTCTGCTCTAGAGGTGCTTTACTGCCCTTTGTCCAGGGCTCTGCTGTTCTTGTGGACTCATGAGTAGAGGCCACAGCAGCATCGATCAGCGCTGCTCATCCAAGTAACCACAACAGGATTCTGGATAAGCTGCAGATAAACACTGCTGCTCCGCTTCCTGCCCTCAGCTGAGGTTTTCCACTCAGCAATAGGTGCTGTGTTTGTCATCCAGCAGAACTGCTGCTCTGGCTCTGCCCATACGGTCTCTTCCACCTGGGATGGGTGCAGAAGAACCCCTTGTGCAAAATACTTGGGCAAAACAGGAACGCTTTGCTGTGCAACCTCTTTACTTATCCCTATTTTAGCAAAGCAGTTCACCTTACACCATGCAGTGTCTCAGCCTCATCCCCACGAAGAACCACAGCATGACATACAGTGACCCTTTCATCCTCCACTGGATGGACATGATGTACAGCAGGGAGCTGCAAAGAATCTAAAAGAGCAGAAATACAACATAATGAGGCTTTTCAACCCCCAGAAGCCAAAGGTGATTGTTGCTTCTAATTGGATGTGCCTTGATCTCAGGGTGATGGAGGTGAGAGAAAAGCTTTGGGGTGAGGACAGGAGGGCAGGAAGGGTCAGTGCATCACACAGGCTGCTCTAGGGGGAACAAGTAACCCAGAACCCACTGCTCTCTCCTGAGGAAAGAGAGTTTGATTGGAAAATCTCTGCAGATCCACCACCATTTTGTCTCACCTTAACCTGACCCACTGCTCCTGAGGAAGCCAGGGCCCACAGCTGGCAGCTGGCACCACGAGCTTCCATTGGCCTCTCTGGAGATCTCAGGATGCTGATGAGGCCGCACCTGCATGCTGGCCAGCAGTGGGAAAAACAGCACAGATGGAGCTCAGGTCCCATAGTTTCCCCCAGAATATCCAGCTGCCCCTCCTGTGCTCACCAGGTCTTCCAGAGACCCCATCCGAATTGCAGCAGGTTTCCAGCATTCCTGCCCTTGATACAGTCTGGTTGAGGGGTCTGTCAGCCTCCGACAGGAATATGTGGCCATTCACAGTTAAATTCTTCATGAAGTTGGACACAGCACTGGGTAGTTTTCACGCAATCATATGACTGTGATTGCCTGGATGGAAGGACTGTACCTCCCTAATCAAGTCTCTGCAAAGAGCAGGAAGGGCTCAGACCCAGCTGCACAGATGCAGTTATTCCTCAGTGTAGGAGAGCTGTTGTGGGTGATGCCTCCTCAGCACGATCAGCCTTTGTGGCAATCAGTGCCTGTGCTGACCCTGCCCAGGTGGGCTCTGATGGATACTCTGCTGCTCTCCTCTGAGCGCAGGAAAGCACAAGCAGCAGGGAGCAGGGCAGGGCTGGCTGATGCAGGGCACTGCAGCGTGAGCCCTTTCAAGTGGCCTTATCAATTATTCACACCGCTCCAAGGCACGCAGGTCCGCCTGCAGCTCCCTCCCCGCCTCCCCTCTCTCTCTGACATAACACGATTAGCTGGCTCCTTCACAGCTGGTCTTGGAAGATGTGTCAGGAGACATCTGAGAAATGCAGAGCGCCCACGGGCTGGGAAAGAGCCCCAATCCAGGCTGTTGGCTGCTATGTGGGCTATGGGGTCTTTGCAGTTCCCTGTGGCAGGGCAGAAAGGAATGGGCAAAAGACACAGCTGCACTGCTTTGAGGTGATGAGTGATTGCAGGCTGAGGGCATGGTGCCCCACAGGTGCCTCCTGCAGCACAGCAGCTCTCAATCATCCTTGGTCACATCCTGGCACAGCAGGACCCATGCCTGCAGGCATGCACTCAATGCACCCATCCCCTCCTGCCCCATCCATGCCCCTTGTTTGGCCCCAACATTTCTCTCCTCTCCAGGAACGGGGAGATTCCCTCCCTTTCCACCTGAAGAAGTGTCATCTAAAGGCAGCGTAGGCACTGAGGGCGGAGTGTATTTTCCATTTCCCTCTTTGCATGGATCACATGCAGCCCTCTGTGCTGCATATGTATGCGCTGCTGAGGGTGGCACCACATTTGCACAGCTGTGTTTTGTGGCTGGCAGCAGACAGGGAGGATCCCCGTTAGCTCAGACATGGAGTTCTGCATCATCAGTGGAGGAGCCCACAAGATCTTAATGGCTAAGGCTGAGCATGGCTGAGGAGCACAGGGACAGCACTTGAGCTGGGGGACCAGGATGTAGTTACACACAGCCAGACCCACCCAGTGCTCTGCCAGCCTCCTCAGTGCAGCAGCAGGAGAGCCCTGTAGCCAGGAGATGCCTCTGGGTGCTGACACCCTCACTGTGTGGTACTCCCACCCTGCTGCAAGAGCTGGTGGCATCTCAGGATGGGGTCCTGCGGATGGAGCTCCTCCCTGCGTCCCCTGGGGGCAGTGGGATGGAAGAGGAGCCATCACCTGCCACCCTGGGGGGCTCCTCCTGCTGAGCGGATGGAGGGTGTGAGGGGCATTTAGCACTGATGAGAGGGGGTGGGTGACGTTTCTCCCCATCTGCTGGATGAGGATGGGGATTGGGGGGGAAGGGGCTGCTGCTGCAGTGCTGGGAGAGCTGCGACCTGAGCTGGCTGCTCATTTGTAACGGGCTCCGTGTTCACGCTGTGGTCTCCGTCTACGAGCACTCAGCTGCCTTGTCATCAGCCAATTCGATCCATCAGCTTCTTGACAGGCTCGGAGAATAAAAATAACCACCCATTTCTAAGTGCCTATTATGGCACTTTGAAAAATGCCTCCGCAGGCGAGCCTGAATTATTCCCAAAGTACTCATTTTTTAAAAACGTTATTTTAATGTAATAAATTATTTGTACTGAAGAGTAAAAGATTATCTGTGTACCCTGATAGCTCTCCGCACAGCGAGGGGTGCGGGGCCGTGCCTGCCATGGGGAGGGAGTATAGGGAGCTGTGGGGTGTTGGGAGCAGAGCAGCTGTGGTGGGCACTGATGCTCAGTGCTGTGGGAAAACACAAATGGGAGACCCAAAGGGCTGCCCTCACTGCTTTAGAAAGCAGCCAGAAGCCATGGCATGGCATGGTGAGACGTCACCTGAGTGTGGAGACGGGATGGTAGGTGTGGGGTTGAAGGTTGCATTGGATGACCTGAGTGGTCTTTCCAGCCTTAATGATGGCACCAACCCATGGAGCAGCCCTCAGTGCTCCCAGCAGAAAGGTTGTGATGCCACACTGGGGCCATGGAGGTGCCCAGATGTGGAGATGTGGAGATGCTCAGATGCCCACACACACTTCTACCCCTGCACCCACACCACCCTTGGGATCCACAGTCACCTCCTCAGAGCAGAAGTGTCCTGGAAGGACCTGATGGGATTGGTGTTTTCTTTCAGCAGGATATTTTCAGCGCCCCCAGGGCTTTATCTCCTATAGTAGTCTACGATATTTTTAATACTAACTTTTTAAATTCTGTTTTAATTTAAGCTAAACCCCAAAATACTCATTCCTCACAGCCTTGGAGGGAGAAAAAAAAAATTAAAAAAAAAAAAAAAAGAAGATAAAACCTTATTTTGGCAGAATGTTTTGGATGCATCCAATGACAATTTTTTTTTTTTTTTTTTTCCTTAAAGAGTTATTTGTAAAATATGGATTGAGAGAGTGGAGTAACGCTCTGGTTCATGTTCCAAACCACGCTTTGGGAATACAGAGCCCAGCACTGCCCACTGCTCCAGATGTGGGACTCCATCGCTACTGGAGTTGTGTGGGGACACAGTGACCACACTGTGCCAGCAGAGCCCAGTGCCTCCAAGGGGGACCAATGCATTTTGTGCACCACCACCTGCAACGCTGCAGCTCTGTGCTGTCCCCGTGCCTCCCTTGTGAGCCCATGCACCCACACTGGGGTGCACGATTCTGCTGTGCCTGGCATGTCCCGGGGCCGCCTCCCCTCCCCAGCGCCTTGATTATAGGGTAGCCATTCAAATCATTTTAATGAGCTCAGCCTGCTGCTGTGAGGCACCAGTAACTATGGCAACTTCATTCAAAGGTGGCTGTGCGTGGTGGCTGTGTCAGGATTTGCGTTTCGGGGAACTGATTGGAGGAGATGGGCGAAGGTGGGAGTCCGTGGGGAATTGGGGCTTGTTTGCACGAGAGGGTTCGTTTAACACGGTGACAGGTGGCACTCCCAGGGTGCAGAGGGGTGCTCAGGCAGGTCCCTGCTGCTCTGGGTCTCAGGAGACCCGGTGACACTGTGCAGCTCTCCATCATCTCCCAGCCAGCACCTTGCAGGCGTTAGCAAATTGGTCTGCAACCCTAGCAAAGGATTTGGCCCTTGCTCTCTGCTCACACGGTCGCTGTGGGCTGGTGGTTGTTTGAGGGCAGGATCAGGCCCATGGTGCCGCTTGGGTTGGCACAGCTGAATGCTGCCCTATGCCACCCCAGCCATGCTGCTCACCTGGCTCAACCAGGACAGTCCTGAGGCACTCACAGAAGTGATGGAGCTGTGTGTATCTGCTTTATTTTAGCACCCTCTGGAAGTCTGCAGGTGACACTGAGCTGGGAGAAGTGTCAGTTCACCTGAGGGTGAAAAGACCCTACAGAGGGACCTGGGCAGACTGATAGCTGGGCTGAGGCTGTTGGGATGAGCTTCGACGAGACCAAGTGCTGGGTGCTGCACTTTGGGCACAACAGCCCCACGCAGCAGACGAGGGAATGGGATGAGTCCATTTGGAGAAGAGGAGCTCAGGGGAAACTTCATCACTCTCTGCAGCTGCCTGAAAGGAGGTTGTGGTGGGAGATTAGCCTCTGCTTTTGGGAAACAGCAATAGGATGAGAGGTGATGGCCTCAAGTTGCTCCATGGGATGGTCAGGTTGGGTATTAGGAACGATTTCTTCTCCCTGATGCACTGACACAGACTGCCCAGGGAGTGGTGGGGTCACCATCCCTGGAGATGTGTAAGGAAAGGGTAGATCTCACACTTAGGGACATGCTTTATTTGGCAATATTAGCAGTAAGTGTATGGTTGGACTGAATGACCTTAGAGGTCTTTTCCAACCTTGGTGATTCTATGGTTCTTTGATCATGGACAGCAGAGACAGGCATAGTTTGGTAGTAAATCACTGTCATCCTGCTCAGGCTAGCACTGGGCACTGGATTCAGAGGAAATAAATCTCATGTTTCAGCATGGCAACCATAAAACCTCAGTCCTGCTGCCACAGTTCTCTGTGTCCATGTATTTTATACAGGTAAAACAACGATGGCTTGGGCACGGGCTGCAACACTCGTCCTCCACCATCCAGCAGGTTAAATCATTGGTCCAACAACACATGGCTTTGCTGAATCCAGTTGGTGTCCTGGGTCTGGTTGGTGTCCTGAGTGTGGTTAGGGTCCTGGATCCAACGGGGGTCCTGGGTCTGGTTGTTCTCCTGGATCCAGTTGGTGTTCTGTTTCTGGTTGGTATCCTGGGTCTGCTTGGTGTCCTGAATACAATTGGAGTCCTGGATCCAATTGGTGTCCTGGGTCTGGTTGGTGTCCTGAATGTGATTGTTCTCCTGGATCCAATTGGTGTCCTGGGTCTCGTTGGTGTCCTGAGAGTTGTTGGTGTCTTGGATCTGGTTGGTGTCCAAGATCAGGTTCCTGGATTCAGATGATGTCCTGGCTCTGGCTGGTGTCCTCCCAGACACATCTTGGAGGCAGCTCCTGCCCTGTGGAAAGCGTAGGTGAGGCCACCTTGTTTGCAGGAAAGCTGTGCTGGGAGGTGTGGGCTCCCAAGTCACCCCTGGCAGTAGCACATCCAGCATTGGTCTCCTCCCTTTGTGTCACCCTGTGTCTGCTCTGTGGTGCGAGACAACACCACACAAGATGAATCACCAAGATCAAAGGTCACCCCATGCCACACCATCTCTGTGACCTGTTCCCAGCTCATTTTGTCAATGACTTTGCACCATACTTGCTGCAGAGTTTTGCTTGCTTTTATCAGTGACCTAATTTCAGTCTCAATATAAATAAATCCTACAGAAAGCTGAGCTTTTCGGCATACCACTGAAATTACTCCAGATGCACACATGTGCATCTTGGATCAGATTCTCATCCCAGCTGAACCGCTCAAGTGAAGGCTCAGCAAGGTGTCAGGGTCTATTTGAAGCAGCTCCTGGATTGCACCAACAATAAATTTGTGTTTATAGGCTCGGTAGCCAAAGTCAGTTCATAGGGGAAAGGCAAAAGAAGAGAGAATGCACGCTGGGTGGAGGTGGGGATCTCAGGGGTCCCAGGCTGCAGCATGGAAGGTGTTCCCTATGGACAACACACCTTGATGTCTGCTCAACCTCAGACTTGCAGGCACAGAGCAGAGCAAAATTTTCTCGCTCAACAGTTTCTTGCTGAGGCTGGAGTTGCTCCTGACGTTGTCTCTTTGCCCATTTTAATGAATCCAGCAAGGGATCTTAGTTATGGGAAAGCAGCGCAGGAGAGGTGCATAGAAAAGAAGTCAGGACGGAAATGTGGTGGGAGTTTTTGGATGAATATTTTTTCCACTGGAAAATGCTGATTTATTTATTTTTTTTAAACCAACACTTATTTCAAGAGAAGGTCAGTTTTGATTAATTTCTTGAGTCAGAAAAAATCTGGAAGGAGTTCTAAATTTGTCAAAATGAAGTGTTTTGACATTCTCGAAGGAGAGAAAAAAAAAATCTATTTTCCAGTTCAGTCGACCCCTTGTTTTGAAATTTAAGCTAATTATAATTAAACATTTCAAAAAGATAAATACTTGGAAATTGGACTTGGAAGGGAGGCTCAGCTCAGGGACGTCTTGAAGGTTTTGGCTTTTCAGGACAGGCTGAATACCTTCGTGAAATCTGAGAGCAGCACTTCCTATCACCTCAACTCGGGATGACACAAGAGGAAACGCAGCCCCTTCTGCATCAGCTGCAGCCATCGCTCGGCCAGTGCTGCAAAAGCTTTCCTCCTTCCAGGCCTGGAGCAGATGGACTGGAGCACTGAGTGGGGCTGGAGGCAGCTGACAGCGATGGGCAAACGGCTCTGATGGCACACGTGGGCTGCAGGGCTCCCAGAAATGACTGTGAGAAGTCAGACGATGCTGTCAGCAGCTGAACACCTCCTGGAAAAAGGAGCTCAGGGGAGACCTCATAGACCTCTGCAGCTGCCTGAAGAGAGGATGTGGCGAGGGGGGGTCAGCCTCTGCTCCCAGTAATGGCAATATGATGAGATGTGGTGGCCTCATGTTGTGCCAGGGAATGGTCAGGTTGGGTATTAGGAACAATTTATTCTCCAAAAGAGCAGTGATGCATTGGCACAGCAGCACAGGGAGTTGTGGGGTCACAATCTCTGGAGGTGTTACTGAGCCATGGAGATGTGGCACTGAGAGATGCAGGCACTGAGCATAGTGGGGGTTGGGTGGGACCTGAGTATCCCAGAGGTCTTTACCAACCTTCATGATCCTATGATTCCATAAATCCTGTGGCTGCTCCAGGGTTTCAGAGAGACAGTTAGCTCCTGGCTTCAACACACAGGATCATAAGAAGGTCATTCGGATCCCCCAGTACCAAAATGTCCCCTGGCTCGCAGCCCCATGCATCCAGGCCATCCTGACAGCCTGCAGGTCTGTGCACAGCCTGGCTCAGACGTGCTCTGCGCTCCTCTCCTGGCATGGAGCAGCTCCAGGCGAGCAGCAGGACGGCGGGAGCTGCCAGCTTCCCTGCTCTGTGCCAGGCTGGGGAGAGCTGCTGAGCACACATGGTCTCTGGGCCCGCTGATCTTTAGCCACAAAGCTCTCGTCTAAATTGCTTTTCAGCTCGTTGGAAGTGATTACATTTTCCTGGAAGGATTTGACCCGCTGGCTGCGGTGGCAGCTCCTCCGTGTGGCTGCTGGCGCGGGGCTGTGCAATGACAGCCAGCAGGAACAGGAGCTCTGCCTTCCTGTCCTTGGGACAGCTGCAAGGGCTGCTGATTTGAAGGGTGCACAGAGCAGAGCCTGGGGTAAGGAGGAGGTGTTTCACCCCCGAGATGAGGTGACGGGGTGCACAGGGCTGGGTGCAGAGCATCTGCATGGACTGCCCAGGACAAAAAGCAGACAGGATGGAGAATGCGACACCGTATCTCATTGGGAGTTTATGCAACATGAGTGCTGCGGGACCAGCCAAGGTTCAGGGTTTGGAGGCTTGCTCAGAGCCAGGAAGGCTCCTCTGGACTTGCTGGGGAAGTGGGTGTGTGAGGAGCTGTGGGAGATATCTGCAGTACTTCTCGCCAAGCAGACTCACTGCTTGGCCTCGTGGCCTGGCAGAACAACTGCAGCCAGCACCGTCCTGGGGAAGGGATTGTGTCCCCATCCAGCCTTGCAGAAATCCCGGGAATGTCTCAGCAGTTCAGAACAGTCCAACGTTCCAGCAAAAACATCCTGTTAACTTCGCAGAGCCCGGGAGCAGCAGAGAAACTCGTTTCTTTGTTTCTTGGATCTGGGTGTACAGGAAGCAGTGCTGGAGCTCCCCAGGGTGCTCCATCCCACCACGTGCACAGCTGCCCTGTGCACAGCTGGGGACCAGGCAGATGTTGACACCCTGAGTCTGAGGACACGGGTCTGTTTGGTTTGGAGCAATGCAGCAAGCTGCTCTTAGCCCCAGATGTCAATTGCTGTGCCACTGCTTTTATTTTCCCCTTGGCTGCTCAGCGTTTATCTGCACCTTTTTAAAGGAGTATTGCAAAGAAATGGATCTGCTGGCATTGCTGCACTGCTCTGTCCCCATGGATGGAGACGGAGCACAGCACAAGGGCTGCAACCCCTCAAGCACCTTCTTTGTAGGACAGGATTGTGGTGGTCCTGATCTCAACCCAGCGGCAGGGGCAAAGAAGAAAGAGAAACACTTCTTCTCATCTCCCAGATCAGCCAGATTAAACCCAGGATGTGAGAAGCGCTGTCACACTTCTGTGAAAGACACAGTTCGTAGATGAGGCAGATTCAGGCAATTTCAGTAAAACTTCTCTGTCAGAACATCCCCAGGCTCCCAGTGCTGATGCTCTCATAAGCAATAATACGCTGCCAAGTACTGAAAATAATAAGTGATAGGGCATTCTTGGTACATCTCAGCCACCAAAACACGGAAACAGACCTGTTTAGCAAAAGCAAACCCAACGTGTACAGACACACCAGGTAGCTTAGAGTGGAGCGAAGCTTTCAGCAACATCCCAGCTCTGCAGCTGTCCTGCAGGAAGGCAGAAAGCTCGTGTTCAGCATCCCCAGGGGAGAGCAATTTATAGATTCTGAAGAGAGAGAAACAGCCTTCAGATGAAGTATCAGACTCCAACCTCTCCAAAGGGAAGAGCAGAGGGACAGGAGTTTGATTGATTGCAGCAGCCCCTTTGGTTTTCATAGCCACGACTTCCCTCTCCCCTAGGCAGTGCTGGGGTGAGATGACTTGTTTCCCTGCAGACCCCAATCTGCTCTGCCTGCTCACAGATTTGCCCCCTGGCCAAAGAGGAGCCACTGCATCAATATATATTGATGAAGGAAGATTTTCAGTCTTCAGAACCAGAAGTTGGGAGCAAAAAAAACTTTCTTCAAGGAATCCCACCATTTGAAGGCCTTCTCCCTGTTCTTCACAGCCCATACAGGGTGTGTAACCTCTGGACATGCCAACTTACCCATCTTGAGAGCCCCGTGCTTTTGAGCCAGAGCAAACCCAATCACTCCAGCTCTTCCTGATGGGCAAGAGAAAAACCAGACGTGGCAGCTGGAAGCTGCCGTGATCACCTTGTGTCACCAAGAGCAGGAGGGATTCCCAGCCACCCAGCAGCATGCAAGAAGCCTCAATCCTGCTGCCTTCCACTTTCCCCTACAGCAGGGATGGGCATCTCCAGGCAGGTGCTGCACGCAGGTCCTGGGAGCAATCTGCAGGGCTGTAATGACAGAGATAACTCACACCGTGTCACCCAGTAGTGATACATGGTAATGCTACACAAACCCGTCTATCTGGTGCTCTCCATTTATCTTTCTGCCTCTCTATTTATCTCTTCCCCCAGCCTAACACTGGGTGCTGTGCAGGAGCTGGAAATGCCAGCTGCTGAAAATGCAATTTGCTTCGATTCACCCACATCTCTCAAAATATCTCTGTGACCTCTGGAATTTTTTTAATTTTTTTTTTTTGCAACGAATTATGATAATGATGATTTTTATTTGTGTTAACAAACTGCAGTGGCTCAACATGGCCAGCAAACATATAAATACATATAAACTTTCAAATAAAGAGGCCTTAAAGCTGTATCAAACAGAGGTGTTTTTTTCTCTCCTCTCCCTTCCTAAAAGGCATCAGCACAAAATTTCTCCCCTAATTATAACAATGCTTCTCCTAATGAAAGAATTCATTTGCCTTCCCTAATCAGCTTTGGAAATTGCAGCCGATCTGTGGAGGAGGGGCTGAGATGGAAGCCCACAGCTTCCAAAGCACCTCAGGAATGAGGAAACCACAGCCACAGGAGGTGCACATAGAGGAGGATGGTAGGGCAGTGCTGGGCTGCTGGGGAATAGTGCAGGGTGCTGGGGACCTTTTGCTTCCAGGAGTGGGAATTGTGCTCCGCACTCCTGGCTGGTGAGCAAACCCTGAGGCTGATGGATGAGGTTTCAGAGCACATCAGTCTTATTTCTTTTTACATAGGTGAATGAGGTGATGCTGATCCAAAGAGACGGCTTCTCCAAGTTCCTGGAAAGTCTGGGAAGTGCAAGCTGTGGGAGTTAAGGGGTATTTCTGCTCAACCCATTATTTATAAATCAAAAAGAAGCTTCATTTGGCCAGCATTGGGCACATAGGCTGCTGCCAGCCTGCTGCCCACCTCCCAGCACCCCCAGCATGAGCTTTCCATCCTGCCCCATCCACTCAGACCCTTGGCACACTCACTGACAGCAGCCCTTGCCTTGGCTTTGGGATGTGTTCGGGAAGTGCAGAGGGAGCTCTGGGAGCAAACAGGTGAGACCCAACACACACTGCTTTGTGGCCAGGCTTTGGGTGGGGGATCAGGTAGTGTGACACTGCTGGGCATAACGCAGCCCCTTCACTCAGCAAATCAGGAGAAAGGTTTAAACCCAGAATAAAAGAAGTAGGGCTGATGAGCAGCACTGCCTCACACACTGTCATTGGGCAGAGAGGAACAGCCTCCCTGCCACTGTATCAGAACCAGGCACGCTGGGGGCAGGGGGTGGCCAGGGTGACCTGAACTCCACCAAAGCAGGCCTTAAATGTCATTTTCCACAAGTGCAGTGATGTTTTAACATTTAAATAAGACTTATTAACGTGTAGCAATGGCAACCCTAGGCAGCTGGAAGCTGGCCCAGGAGAAGAGAGAACCTGGAGCTGAGAGAGGAACAAGAACCCATTGCTGGCTGGGGCTGCTCCGAGGACACACAGAGCTCATGGCAGTGGTGCTCCCAGGCCGAGGCCGTGGGGACACATGTGACAGATGCAGGGTATCTGTTTTCCCTTCAATGGAATAAATGCTGTCTTCAGAGCAGCACATTCCCCGCCACCACTAATGAAAACACATGGTGCATTTATGCAAAAGCTCCTTCTCATTCTTGGTAATGACATTGGTGGTGGCAGCTCCTGTCTCCTCCTGCTGCCTCGCTCCCTCCCAAGCACCCTTGTCATTTCCCTTCCCTTTATAGACAGCCTTTAATGGGATGAGTCCTTTGCCAGCAGAAAGGAGCCAATGTGTTCTCAGCGGCTGTCAAAGGCACTTCGACTGCATAAAGAGCCTCCCATGTGGTCTCACAGTTAAAATATATATACATACAACAGACAAAACTGTCACCAACGTGCCAGAACCATCATTAGCACTTGATCTTCCTAGCACAGAGGACATGCCTCAGCCGGTTATTTTCATCCTAAATCCTTCTTTTAGTTTTCACTGTATTTTGGGAACTGGGCAGGGGAAGGGGACTTAATTTCCCCTATTCTGCTTGGAAGACACAGCACAGGTCTGGTGGGCACATTGTGTTCCCAGTAAGGAGCTGTGGCATCTCTACGAGATGCTTTAGAAAGTGTCAGACAACCTCCCAGCCTGCCTCCCCCCTTCCACCCTTTGATGAGCTTTAGATGAGATGAAGGTAGCCGTGGAGTGCAGGAAAAGGAAAAATTACACAGCATCAAGAGAGAGCAACACGGCAAGGATGTGCTGAGAGAGAGAAGGAGCTGATTTCTCTGCTAAATCAGCCACAAGGGCCCTGCAGCACCTGCTGCTGTCAGAGGGGAGCTCAGCAGGCAGAGAAAGGGAAGATGCCCATCCCTTGAATCAATGCTTCTGGCTCCCCCGACCCATGTGCTGCAGGCCTGGTGCATCTGGGTCTGCCCGAAGCTGAGGGCACTCCATGGGTCTATGCTGTCCTGCCAAAGGAGCAGGGCACATGGGCTGGCTGCAGCAATGGGTTCCTTGTCTCCCTGCAGAACGTCTGCCCTAGAGACGCCTGTTTTCCAGGTCAGGACAGCATTGCTTGTTGGCACATGGTGCCAGATGCTGGATAAAGGAGCTGGCTCACCTGGCCACACAGAGAAGTCCTGCAGCAGACACAGGTCCCACTCAGAGGAACCTGCTGCCGTCCTGAGCTCAGCCCAGCAGTGCAGGCCCAGAGCTGTGCTCCAGGGACATCCTTCAGCACTGCTCCACAGAAGAACTTTGCTCCCTCCAGCTCCCCAGGAGCACAAAACCAGCTGACTGCAAGTGACATCCAGGGTCAGAGCAGGGCTTTGTACTGAAGGGCAACCCCAGCAGGACATCTCTAGGGCTGGGACGTGGGGAACAAAGCCAGGAGGACGCAGCCCCCCATTTCCCCTGGAGCATCCACCTGAGCCCCAGCACAGCAAAGCCTGGGCAGGAACAACGGGCAGGATCAGGCTGGTATGATGAATGTGTTGGAGGATGCCATGCGGTTTCGCAGACAGAAAGAGAGGCTAAATTCATCTACTAAATTATTCACTGTGAATTTTTGCTCTGTTCTAGCAGACACACATCCAGCAGCTATATAATAGGGAAATTCAGTATATATCATAGTAGTTAGACACGTATCCATTACGCACAGCAGTTGTTAATCTTCAGTGAACGTATTTAATAATAGCTATTTATGTAACATACATTAACTACCCCTTTTAAACTGAAATTGAATGCATATTTGAGAACCTTAATTCAAAGCACTACTTAAAGCTGAGTCTCTGAGTCAGGGTAATAAGGATTTCGAAAGCAGGGTGTTTAAGTACTTCAGAATAAAAAAGGTGACTGGAAAGAAAATCTTTGAAAGAAAAACCACCCAAAGGCATTTTTTTTTTTTTTTTTTAATTTTACACTTGAAATCCTGCCTTGGGTGCAGATGGAGCCGTGTGGCCGAGAGGACACCACGGGCAAAGGGAAGGCGTGGAGCTGGCACACATCTGCTTCTTGCAGGCAGGAGATTGCTGAGTGCCCCGGGGGCAGTGGAGCTCTGGGGACCACGCTCAGCCTTTCTGCAGGGATGAACCAGGCTCTGCAGCTCCCTCACAGGCTGCTCCAGGCCATGGGGATCTCCTGTTATTAGCAATGCTGCTGCGCAGTCTGCCTGCAGCTGGGGAGGGTGGGAAGCACCGTGGTACCTCCAGCCTGGCAGCAAACCCATCACAAAGTCTGGAAAGGGGTGGGAGAAAAAAGCACAAAGTGCTGCCAGATTCCATCTGTCCCCGTGGCACTGCAGATTGGGTGTATTCTGAGCTCACCAGCCTGAGGCCAGGAGTGCTGCCAGGCTAGAACATCCTCAAACACATTGGACTGAAGAGAAATGGGGAGGATAGGTGGCACTGATAAAAGATCCAAGTGGGACCTGGCTATAAACTGGGGACACTGGAGACCCAAGCATGCTGCCTGGCCACCCAGAGAGGCAGGACCAGGGTATCCTCTGACCACGCTCCATCCTTGGACCTTTCCTGATGTGTTCATCCCAAGGCTCCTAACCCAGGGAAACCTTGGAGTTTAGCAGCCCTCAATGGATTTCCCTCTTGTAAATGAGTCTGCAGAGCTGCACAGTTTTCATTCACACTGCGTAGTGCCACCTCCCTCTCTTTGTTACAAGGTGGTGACTCTCAGCTCTGTGGAGAGCCACCCAGAACTGGTGGGCTCCTATCAAACACATTCACATCCTTCTGGAGGTGGGACCAGATCAGCGTAGGCTTGAAGGCAGAGCCCACTGGCAGTTCCTGGTCCTCATACTTCTGATCTTCGTTCCTTTCCTAATAATTCCTATCACTTGATTTGCTTTTTCTAACACGAGCGCAGAGCTGATATTTTCTAAGAAGTATATCTGATAACACCAAGATCTCGTTCTTCAGCAGCGGCAGGCAGCTCACAGTGCTTTAATTCATAAAATTAAGATGGTCTTTTTCCATGTACATTCACCTACATTGAATTCTACCTACCACTTTGTCACCAGTCACTTGCTATCACTAAGTCTTTGCGCAACTCTTCACAATTGGCCCTTGTCTTTACTACCAAAATAATTCAGTATCTCCAATTTTTGGCCATAGATATTAATGCAAGAAGTAAAATTGATGCTAAGAGGGAATCTGAGGCAACCCATTTCGTGGGGTCTGGGAACCATCAGCTCAACCATGAGTTGGAGAAATCAAAGCAGAGGGCACTAAGACAGCTTAATGTAAACACAGCTTTGCATAAACAGAGTCTGTGCATGAGGATATGCTGGAGACAGACTGGGCAGAGATGTGGGTTACAGCTGCAGGGTGGATAGATGGATGGATGGATGGATGGATGGATGGATGGATGGATGGATGGATGGATGGGTGGCTGGGTGGATGGATGGATGGGTGGATGGATGGATGGATGGATGGATGGATGGATGGATGGATGGATGGATGGATGGATGGATGGATAGGTGGATGGATGGATGGGTGGATGGATGGATGGATGGATGGATGACTTCACCACAGAGACAATGGCATTCCTGGGAGGAAGGATTTGGCTGGGAGTCATTTGGGGGCTGGGAATGATCCAGTGTATTTGCTTTTCTTCGTGGCTCCTGTTGGAGGCTGCTGGGAAGCCAAGCAATGTAGGGACCTTCTTCAACACAGGTGCTGTGCCTGTGTTGTGGAAAACAGCCTTCCTGGTCTCTCCTTTCCAAAGATTAAGCCAAAGGGCGCTGCAAAGATGTTGTGATTTGATTTTCAGGCTGGGAGGGAGAACTTGAGCCCTGTCAAGCCCAAAGTTTCTGCTTGATGACAGCAGATCCAAGTTGGTGAACAGCCATGAGTGATGGAGCCTCCACCACACGCCAGAGCAAGCTGTTGGAGGGGTTTGGCTCTCTGGCTGCTGGCACTGGTGCTCAGCTCCCAGTTTGCCTGGCTGTACCCTCCAGCTGCTAGCTGCTAGCCTGCCGTTGTCTGCAAGCCAGCTGGCAGCTCAGCATCTCCTCCTCCAAAAGGCACTTCTACACTCAGATGAGTCACTTATTAATGCTGCCTCGGATTTAGCAGGGATGCTCACACCTTGCATTCCTCTCCCAGCTCACAACAACTTTCCAGCATCCAAGATCAGCCCTTCAGTTATTTCCTGATGATTTCCAAGCTCGTCACCAAGCTTTTAAACACACAGAGCTCTGGCACGGGCAGGGAGTTCAGTGACTGCCTCAGTAAGCCGTGGCCAAAGGTAATGCCATGTCCCTGCTGCAAGCCGGTGTTTCCCTGCTCTTGGAGCCAGGAGCTGCTTCAGGGCTGGCAGCCACACCACGGCAGCCTCTGGTTTGCCCATCATCCACAACATCCATTGCAAAGGTTTTACTATTTAGCATACAGCCACCTCCCTTTGCAAGGGCCAAATCCAGTTCCTTGAATTTGAAAGGAGGTTTGCCCCTCCCCCCACCTTTAATTATCACTATTGTTATTATATTTTATTTTTTTTTAAAGCCGTAAAGACGAACTAGTTCTAAAAACACAGAAATGAGATTCCTTTCAGCTCATTTGCAAACTGTGCATTTATTTGTTTTCTTCCTTTAATGCTCTCCAAGCTTGGAAGAGAGATTGAGGTTTTCCAACTTATTGTCAAATTGATTTTTAAAGGGTTTGGAGTCAACATTTCATCTGACAGTCCCAGAATACTTTGCTTCAATCAAGCTTCTGGATTTTTCAAAATTAAACGAAGGAGAGTTTTGAAACTGAAGAACGTTTCAGAGCCAAAAAATCAAAACATTTCGTCTTGAACCTGTCAAAACTGGCCATTTTGAGTCTTTTCACATGCTTTTTCCTCCCCAAAAAAATGAAAAAAATTAGGCAAAATCACCATAATTTTACAAAACAGAGCTGACAAACTTGTGTTTCTACCACAGAAAACTTGCAGGAAGCAAAATTCATTCATCTCCGGCTCCCGGTGGAGGAAAAAAAACAGCCTCCAAAAAATGCAGACCCTGGAATTCCAAAGAAAAAAAAAAAAAAAAAAAGAAATGAATTTGTCCGCTCTCCAGCCAAACAGCCTTCCCACTCCTAATTTCTGTGGATAAATGGCCGCTCGCTGCATCAGCATGTGAGGCACGCAGGGCGCGGAGCCAAGAGGCGGCGCGCGATTTCTGCCCCGCTCACCTGCCTGCTGCTGGGCTCTGTGCTGCTGCGCGTAGGGAGCATCCCCTCCGTGCCAGCATCCCTGCTTTATTAGCAGGGATAATTGCCCTTCCCGGCTGGGAGTCCACCAGCCCTGTCAAAAACACCTTGGCACAAATCTAAACAATGCCCTGCCCTCAATTTTGGCTCGCACACTGGGGCAGGGGGCAAAGGAACCCTGCAGCCCTCAGCCCTTGGCTTGATCCGCCAGGGCGAGAGGAGCTGATTGCCTCTGCTCGCCAGCTCCCTTGCTGATTGATTTATGGAGTGGGAGATTAAGGGCTGGAACTGGTAACAGGGAGCTTTGAAATGAATGAAATTGCAAAGAGGATTGTGAAGCACGGCCGAGCCACTCTGGCAGTGAGTGGCTGCTTTGTGCCAGGTGGGGAGGATGGGGCAGCGGGGGGACCCAGAAAAGGGTGCTGAACCTGAGGGGCAGGCAGGTTGTCCCTCATTGTCCTGCCCACGGAGGAGCTCAAGGCCAAGTTGTGAGTTCTGATCTAGAGCCTGATCTCGTGGTTGGCAACCCTGCCTGGGGTTTGGAACCCTGGGGGTTGGAACTTGATGATCCTTGAGATCCCTTCTAAGGATCCCAAGCCAGTCTATGATTCCTTGTGTGCAATAAATGTGAAATACAGCTAGAAGGACATCACTGGATCTTGCCTTGATCAAGGCAAAGTGTGTCCATGGGTGCAAGAACCTCCCAGAATTGTGCGTGTTTCATGCATTCATTCACTGTAGCAACAGACACTGAAGAGCAGTTGTGGGTTTGGTGCTATCTGCATCACAGGGCTGGACAGACACTGCATCACCAGAAGTCAAGGAAAACATTGCAGGGGCATTGCAAAACACCTTCAATCACTGCCTCTTGTGCTGATGTCTGAATTGTTGGGTTCTCCATTTGGCCTTGACACTTCCCAGCTGCTTCCTTGGAGCCCTTGCAGTCCCACAGGGAGCTGGGGCTCCTGTGAGCACCTTGGGTCAGCACGTCGGGATAATGGGAGCTCTGGCTCTCCTCCTTGCAATGCCAGTGATAAAATTTTGCAGCCAGTAGGCAGCCAGTGCAGGAACACAGGCCCAAAATGCATTTCTATTATGTTGGGCAACAATGCTCAAGGCAGCATTTCCTCAGTCCTTGTGCAGATACCCTGGGTACATTTAGCCTTTCCTGTGTTCTTCGACTTCTGTAGAAACTGCAGCAACACATCATGGATATACAAGTGGATTCCAATTGCTGCAAACCAGCGATGAGAGAGCCCAGCTAGCCCAGCCTGAGCTTCTGGCACTGGAAAACTGCTGCTTTTACCCTTGTACAGAGCTCCTGCAGCAAAACCCCAGCACAGCGGTGTGAAGGGCTGGAGAGCAGGGTCCTGCGGGGGGTCTGGGGCATGGCAGCACCTGGATGAGCAGAGGGAGCTGGGGGTGGGATGGGATGGGAACGAGGAGCTTTCATCGAGGCGGTCGCACGCCAGCCCTCGGCCAGTCCCAGCACAGCAGGACACGGCTGATCGAAGCCCGATGGATTGAGGAAGATCAAAGCTCCTCTTTTATCTCAACCTCCCTTCTGCCTTCCTCCACAGCTGGAGGGCGTGTGTTCCCCTTCTTTGTAGATGTTCCATCCGTGTCTTTAAATCTTCACTTTAAGCCTCCCTTTCTTCTCCAGCGTGCAGCTGAGTCCTTTCCGAGCGTGCTGTTGTAATGCCCATGGAGGATCCTATTCTAAAGGCATAAATTACACTGCACCATGTCGGCTCCCTCTAGCTGAGCATCTTTCTCAGGTAGCACTTTGTGTTAAGTGCACATTAACCAGTCCTGAGCTGCTCCAGTATCACAAAGCATGGCTCGGGGGACACCCCTCTGCCTGGCGTTCATTAGGATCAATCCCGACGGCGTTGCCCAAACCAGGATGAATCCTGACAACCCTCTCCTCCGTTGCTGGGGCTGCCATTACCTAATTGGATCCAATGTAACGTATTAGAGCACGCATTATGAGATGACACAAATTGCTTTTGGCTCTTTCTCAGCAAAGGAAGAAGCCTCCGTTGTTGTGATGAGCCTGGTGTGGAGGAAAGGGGTGGGCATGCTGTGAGCTTTCTATGGGAGGCCTACGGACTTGAGGCACCCAGCCCAGGGCACTGAGCCACTGCTGATCCCTGCACCTGCAAAAGAGGGAAGGCACAGATGGGGCACTTTGTTGGTGGCACCATTGGGTGGGCAACTCATCGCATCTGTCTGCAGCAGAAGGGCTCGTAGTTCACCCAGCTTTTGAGGGCCACCCCCAACACCATGACCCAACGCTGGTAATGAGGGATGTGGAGTGATTTAGAAGGGTCTGGAGAAAAAAAGGACGTCCCAGGATACCGCTGTGGGCTTCTGCATGAGAGCAGCTCTTCATGAAACTGCTGGGGATCAAAGACAACAGTGCTGGGCTGAACACGGTGAGCTCAGAGGACTGCTTCCAGTCCATCCAGCCAAAGAGCTGCTGCTGATCACCCCACCCTTGTCCACGAGCCTCCATATCCACAGTGCTCCTCCAGGCAAGTGGGCAGAGGCCGTGCACAGAGCACATCTCCTGGATCCCAGCAGGGACACGGGGCACCACATCTGGAGGTGAAGGTATTGGATATGGTGTTTCATTAATTCTTAACACGGTCAGTCAGCGCTGCCCTCTCACTCCTCCTGAAGAAGCTCTTTGCTAACCACAAGAGCAAGATTGGTCAGCCTGTGCAGTGCAGAAAGAGGGTGAAAGTGCTCACAGTAACTGCTGCTGACAGTGTTTGTAGGCACATCCAACCTCTTTTAATATCTTGTGGCAATAAGTTCCACAGATTAACCGCATGCTGTATGAAAACTTGTCTCGGTTTTGAATTTACTGCCTTTTAATTTCCTGCATTATGATTTTTTCTGCATTTCCTGAGTTTAATTTCTTGCAATTCTTAACTTCTCAGCACACTCCAAGATCATGTCTGGAATATTTTCTTACCACCGAGACCAAAACCACCACAAAAAGAGCAATTATGGCATTCTTCTGCCATTTGCACCTTCAGTAGGTTTCATCTCCAGCAAAAAGAAAGAAGAGTGAAGAGGCACTGAATGCTCCTGAGCAAAGCACAGCTTCTGAAAGTGTCACCATCCCTGGAGGTGTCCAAGGAAAGGATGGATGTCACAACCAGTGACATGGCCTGGCATGAGCTGGTGGTTGGAGGTTGGATGTGATGACCTTAGTGGTCTTTCCAACCTTAATGATTCTATTCTATTCTATTCTATTCTATTCTATTCTATTCTATTCTATTCTATTCTGTTCTGTTCTGTTCTGTTCCGTTCCGTTCCGTTCCGTTCCGTTCTGTTCTGTTCTATTCCATTATGTTCTGTTCTGTTCTATCCTGTTCTGTTCTGTTCTATTCTGTTCTGTTCTATTCTATTCTATTCTATTCTATTCTATTCTATTCTATTCTGTTCTGTTCTGTTCTATCCTGTTCTATCCTGTTCTGTTCTATCCTGTTCTGCTTCCATCTAGCTGGTATCTTCCAATGAAGTTGCTTGAGTGGTTAAAGATCTCCTCAATCTACAGCTCTTTCCATCTCAGTTTCTGGCTGATATCCTGGCAGTCCTGCAGCCAGAGCTGAGGTCTGATCCAAGAGGTGGGTGGAAGATGCGCCCAGAGGGCAGAAGATATGTCCCGTGATTTTCTTGAGAGCTCTGCTCAGCCAATGCCCCAGCAAGATGAGCACCAAGCCAGCAATCACCTGCAAAGTGCGCAGCTATTCCTTTGCAAACCTGAGCACAACAGCTTGCAGATGCCTTCAAAATCCTATCCAGAGACCCATCTCTGCCTGGGCAGCCAGCCCTGCTCTGCAGGCATGAGCATGAGCACAGGAGCCAGAAAATAGAGCACTGAAGCCACACGAGGCATTGTGAGCTGCCAGGCAGCCCAGGCTCAGTTCCAGCTCTGCATGGCCAGGCTGGGGAGATGCTCCTGAGGAAGACGAGGGTCTCCTGCTGAGCACTGTGACACTATGCTAAAGTGTTTGGAGAGAGCTTCTTTCCCAGCCCAGGCAGCTAATGGCTGCTTTATGTCCTGAAGCGTGAGGGCTTAGGTCCCCTGCAGATTTTTATCCCATTTAATGTAACTGTAGATATCCTCTGTATTCATATAAATGAATAATCCTTTCGGAATCCTTCTAAGCACTTTGCTTTAGCAGGCTGGATATTATTAATCATTATGCTCTGTGCTTAGACGGCGTCTTACCTATTCACAGCACTGAACAACCACAGGGTAATTAACCCTCTCCATGCCATGGCAGGTAATTATCACCTTGGTGCCCATAATGGTGATAATGTCAGTAGAAGTGACCGTAAATGGGGATCTGGGGCCAACGCTGCCTCTTCTCCCATATAGCACAGCATTGAGGGGGATGGAAACAGGTGATTCTCCTTTGGTTGTGGACCTGCTCAAAACATGGACCTCTTTTTCCCTGTGAGATACAAAATAAATGTAATTTTATCCCCCTCTCAATAAATAAATAAATAAAAACTGATTGCCTTTTTGCACGGAGTGTGCAGGAAAGCGGCAACTCGAACTGAAAGCGTTTAATTAACTAAAGAGAAATCAACGTTCAGAAAAGAGAGCTGTTCTGGGGGGGACAATTTCTGCCTACTCGAAGCCGTGGGGAGTTGGGGCGGGTGGAGGAAGATGCCACCAGAGCAGCTCTGGATGGTTTCGCTGTGCAGCCACCGCCAGCTGCAGGGGAGTTCTGATGATAATAATAACGATGCTAACGATGATATTTCTGTGCCTGCTTTCCCTGCAGCATCCTGCCACAGACGGATCCCAAAGCACGTTACAAAAAGGGGTTGCTGTTGATATTCCCCCTGCACAAGCTGGGCTATCACTGATGCCGCACAGCTGAGAGCCAGACTTCAGCTGTCTGTGTTGGAAGGCTGCCTCTGCTGTCCCCCGAGGGCACCCAGGCTCTGCAGCACTTGCTGGCAGGGCTGGCACTCTCTATCCCTGGCTATGAGGGTCTTTGCACCCTTTCCTTCTGTGCGCTCCTCTGCTTTCTCATGAATCACATTATGCCTCCCTTTGCCCCTTGTCTAACTGTATAGTTTATTAACCCTTTCATCCCCCAGAAGTGAGTTCCTTGTATGAGGAGGATGCACCCATGGCCAGGATGCTAGCAGGATGTCTCTGCAGACTTAGTGCAAAGTTCCCATTGTGAAATGTAGTAGGAGGGGCAGGACCTGTCCCCCCAGAGCAGAAGAGGATCAGGCATTATCAGGATGCTCAGATTGGGGCAGGAGTGTGGGCATCAGGAGAAGCAACGAGGGGATGGATCCTTCTAAGCTGCCTAGGCATGGACCTGCTCTTCTTCCTATGAGTTGGCCATGGGAAGAAGCCACAGTGAGCACCCACATGCGATGCTGCCTGCTGGCAGCTCCCTGCCCAACACGGCAAGCAGCTCAAGGGCTGTCTCGCTTCAGCAGCAGGACAGAGCCTTTCCAATCAGATTTCACCTCTGGGCACATCTCCAGCTGAGCTGGAGCTGCCCATTACTTCCCCAGCTGAAGCCCTCGTTCTGCAGACAGAAGGCCATTTATTGCTAGATAAATAACACTGCAGCTCATGGAGCCAGCGCAGGGCAGTGCAGGGACATGGGATTGCAAGTCAGGATAATCACAGGTGTATATCATATCTCGGGGGGGCATTATATCAAAGACACACTGCCCTGTATGAGGACAGCAGCCTGGGTTTGACTCAGGTCCAGCTCACTCCGTGAGCACAGCACTTTGACACCTCTTGTGCCTGGTGCACTCCCAGCAGATCAGTACTGCCCTTATCTATCCCGAATGCTAATGTGCCAGCATAGATTCATATGGCCCCGCTGTCATTTCTCTGGCTGGCAAATGTGATGGATGGACTAGTCCACTCGTGCTGCTAATGGAAAGCCAGAGTGAGCAAGAGCCAACAGAAACACTCATAAGTCAGGAGGAATGCTGCAGGTTTCACTCAGTGCCTGAGATCCCTCTCTCTGGGTGAGGAGGGGCTCTGCAGCCCCCCTCTCCATGCCCTGGGCTGGCTGACAGCGAGAGGAACGGAGCTGCTCCTGCTGTGCCAGCAAGGGAAGGTGAAGGATTATTGCGTGCAGTGTTGGCAGGTTGTGTTCATGCACTGCCGGGGGGGTAAGGAAGTTCCCTTTGCCTCTGGCACTCAGGGAGCTCTGAGCTTTGCTTGCTTTGATGCCAGCCCTAGGAGATGGGAGTTGCCCTCTGGCAAGCTCCTGTCCCCCCACTGTGGCTAGCTGGGGAGGGAGAACCTCTCTCTTCTCTTAATGCCAAAAGCTTTGCAAAGCCCCACGTAGCTGAGGGCTGAAGCACAGACATGGTTCTTGGGGCTGAGCTCTGCTGCTCACACCCCAGCAGCCCCCTGCGCTGGGCACCTCTTGTGAGCCTCCACTTCCCCACACCGTGACAGCTCCGATGTTCAGGGGGGAACTGCTTGCAGAGGGTGATGGTACAGCAACGCTCAGAGTCTGGAGGTGCCCCATCACCTCAACCCATGCTGGGGAACTCTCTCAGGAAGCCACACAGAGGAGAAGTGCCCTCTCCCCATGTTGCCCCAGGAGAGCTGTGCTGGTGATGGATCGCTGGAGCGGGAAGGCAGGGGTGCCCTTTCTGTTTGTGTGGAGTGTGTCTAATATACTGATATATGCTGCATTCATCCCTTTTAAATATAAATCAATAAGCTGCTATATTTCAAAAGAGAAGAAAGCACAGGGCAGTCAATGCACTGTATAAATGTCTCCGTTCCCCTGGGTCTCCCAGCTGAGCTGCGGGGCCGGAGTGCAGCGAGGAGCCGTGTGATGGCCTTTCCAGCACGTGGTGCCAAGAAGCAGTGGGAACACGTCAGGGTGTTCCCCATCTGTTGGTGTGCCGAGAGCCTCAGCTGCAGCCACACCGGCCTGATGCAGCCTGAGGGATGTGGGGACACAGCAGCCGGCATCCCACGGTTTGCTTTTCCTTTGCTTTGGTGCAGTGTCTTGGGTTCCAGGCAGGGTGCAGTGTCTTGGGCTCCAGGCAGGGTGCAAGCTGACGAATGATGACCTCACCTACATTTCTGTCCAAGCTGTTGGAGCAGCTGTGCTTTTCACAACGTCTCCAGGTGTTAGGGACCTCAGGGGATACGAGGATCCAGAGAATGTATCCCCCTCCATCTTTTATCCTTGCTGCCAGAAAGCCTCCTGAGCATGGAGCTGCACCATACAACCCTGCAGCCCAGGGCACAGCCTCCCCAGTCCTCCCAGCAGCCGTGGGCTGAGCAACTCCATGGGCTGAGCATCCCTATGGGCTGAGCATCCCTATGGGCTGAGCACCTCCATGGAGTGAGCATCCCTATGGGCTGAGCACCTCTGTGGACAGAGCATCTCCATGGCATGAGCACTTCCATGGGCTGAGCATCTCTGTGGGGTGAGCATCCCTATGGGCTGAGCACCTCCATGGGCTGATCCTGGCCATGTGGACAGGGCTGGGGACCAGCGCCCAAGACAAGGCAGAAGCAGGATGTCATCTCTGCTCAGCTGCAGCTTGTTCTGGTGAGATAACGCATGTCATGCAGACAGATCTCCCTCCTTCATTTCCTCCCTGTGTCACAGCCTCATTCGGGGGCTCTCCTCTGCTGCCCCCAGTGCTCAACAGTTAGGAGGGAAAGCAAAACCCTCCAGCAGTGCAGGAGCGGCCCAATGCTGGCTCCAGCTTGGATCCATCCTCGCTGTACAGAAGACATCATTAGCTCTGCAATAAAAATGCAGAAAGAAAGTAAATCCTCTCTGCACAACAGCGAAATGGTTGCAGATCCAAGAGCTGACAATTATACAGCAGTTGCAGATCTGCGCTATTATTTATGATCAAAAAACGTCAATTTGTATAGACTCCAGCGCTTCACCTACTAGGAAGCTCACCCATTAATTCATGATGCATTTAAATGTTCATTTCAGGCCAGATTTCTCTGGGTGATGCACATGATTCCCTTTCAAGTCCTTTAGATGCCGGAGTTGAAGTTGAAAAGGAGCAGTGGTCCCTTTTCTGGAACCTTCCACTGAGAGAAAAAAAAAAAAAGAAAAGAAAAAAAAACTTAATTATCTCTCAATATTTTATTAATAATCAATTTCTTATGATTATTTTTTTAACGAGATGTCATTACATAAATGCCCTCGTTTTCTGGAGCGCGTTTGGTATTTGCAAGAGCCTGCAATACAGCTGGCATGAATAATTCCCATTCAACTGCCTATTCCCTAACTGTTCGCCCCAACCCTCTGCTGTTCCTTCCTTGGGATGCATTGGGCTGTGCCCCTTGCTGAGCGTTGTTAATTGGATGAGTGCTATTTCCCAAAAGAATGAAGCTGGGGGTTCATGGTCAGCGGAGAGGATGCTGTGCTGCCTGCAGCTGCATGGGGGTAAGTGCTCAGATCTGGGATTGAAGGAGGAGCAAGCATTTCCCTGAAGCTCTGGGCAATGTTTGGACGGTTGCACCCAGCATCCAGCACACCCAGGCCAGGGCAGCACAGGATGGCCTCCAGCAGAGTCCCCCAGTCCAGAAGTAGGACCCAGATTTCCCAATTTAGCCCTTCATTTAGGAGAAGATATTACCATTGTCATTGCACAGACGCTTCTAAGATTCTCCAAATAAAGGGAAAAGGGAGAAAGAAGCCCAAAAGTTACGGATTTATTTCAGCATCTGTCAGGTCTGTGTGATAAAAAAAAAAGTGGTTTTTTTGTGTTTGTGCATAGGAGCTTCTCAGAAATCCAACCTCACGCTCAGTTTGTGTGTATCTCAGGGCTGGGAAGCAGCCTGCACCCTCTGGGCTGGATTCACCTCTCCTCGCTGACCACATCATTTTTATCCTGAGGTCTGGGCAAACTCCAGCCCTGGGCTGGCTGCTCTGAAACCAATCGGAGCACCTTTTGGTGCCACCAACCCATCGGGGATGCTCTCCTTCCCTTCCCCAGCGCACCACATACACACGTGCGGGACGCGGCGATGCTCTGCGGAGCCGCAGAGGTGGGAGGGAATCCCCCATTTCTGCGATCAGATGCCGGCAGCGTCAGAACGGTCGGCTCCTTCTCCGTGCCCTCCGCCTAAGTGAGACGTTGACAGAAACAAAAGAAAGCCCGTTAGGAGAGCTCTCCCCCTCCGCCTGGAATAGGGCGAGGGCTTTGGCGGCGGGGGGGAGCGGGAGGTTTGCATACATTTCAAGGCTCAGCCGAAATACAAAGTGTTTTTTGTGAACGCGAGAGAAAAGGACGTGAAGCAGGCAGAAGAGGAGGAGGAAGAGCAGGGGAAGGATGCCTCAATACAAAAAAGCTTAGCCTGATAAAATATTTAGGACGGGCTCACACATCAGAATATTAATGCTCTGCATTCCTTGTGCTTGCACTCTGTTGATCTTCATTCTCCAGTGACCTTGTTTACAGTATCTGAATTTGCAGTCTGCATTTTAATAAGGCCCTGAGAGAAGGTCTGAGACACAGCGTCTCTCTGAACCAACTTCAAAACCCTCCTCCGACGGGTGGAAATTTGGGAGGTTGAGATGGGGCTCTGGGGTGCCGGGCGCCTCGTGCCAGCCTGGGACTGGGAAACTGGGGCAGCACGGAGGGGCTCCTGCAGCATTCAATTAATTTCCATCTCCACTTTGCTCGGCAGGAGGCTGTTCTGCTCCGCGTGCAGGCAGCCCTGCGTGGTGGCTGCTCCCTTCTTCTGCAGGTGACCGCGGGACATCGACCGGGCACGCAGAGCTAAGCAGGCAGCAGCGATCCGCAGCCACGGTCCCCTCGGCAGGCACAGGGGGGGTCCTGCAGCCGGTGGGGAGCGGAGCGTGTTTCCAGCCCTGCATTGCCTAATGGTGCTCAGCAGGCAGAGCACAGGCTCTGGGGGACGCGTGAGGGATGGTGGCATGTTTGTCACAGCTGCTGTCGAGGAAGGGAGGGAGCAGGGAGCTTTCCTTGGGGATGCTCAGGATCTCAGTGTTCCGCTCGCTCAGCTCCTGGCAGAGGGGTGCAGCGGCACCGGGCACGTCCTGCACGGGTCTGTGTGCACCCAGCACAGGGTGGTGGCTGCCCGTAGGCTGCACAGCTCTGGGTGGGTGATGGCTTTGTGCAAAGGGATGTGCACATGAAGGTCCCAGAACCAGAGCCAGCAGACAGCCCTGCCCCGCTGGCAGCTCACCCCGTGGTACCACCAGGAGGGGACTGCAGCATCCCGGGGAACCGGCCGGGTTGTGCTGAGCCAGGCTTGGCTCCATCCGCACAACGCTTTGCATGCTTTTTCTCTGACATAAATGTATGAATCCTCACGAAGCTTCCAGGAGGGAAGGGAGGATGATTTTTATTTTTTTTCTTCCTGTTTTACAGATGGCAAAATACAATGTTCAATCACCGGCAAAGCAAAGATAAGAACTTGGAGCAGCTCCCTTCCAGCCCTTCCTCTCCCACTGACATAACGCCCAGCAGATGCAGGTTTCTCCTGCTGCTGGGCAGCTCTGCCCAGACCCCGGGAGGAGAATTTCACAGCTTCCCCCTGGGAGCAGCTCACCATGTCTCTCCCCTTTGACTCCTCGCAGAGGAGCAGCTCAGGGCAATGCATCATTCAGCCCAAGGAGCCATCCTGCCCTGTGCACCCGCAATGCTCTCCTGGGGAGCTGATGACAAGCTGTGCTGCCTGGTGCTCACCCTGCCAAGGGGAGGATGGCTGGGCTGAGGATATACTCCATCACTGTCCTGAAGGGGTTCTGAGATGACCTGCAAGAGCACTGAGGGATGTCCCCTCCTCCCGAGGAGCCTTTCTTCCTTTTCTAAGCACAAATGTGGGTCTTGTACTCTCCTGTCCTCAGATCTTTGGGGACTTCTGCTTCCCCAACGGCTTCTTGCTCCCCTCCTGATTCACATGTTTTTGGATTCCAGAACTGAAATTGATTTCCAAAATATTACAGGAAAGATCTTGTGCATTCACTTGTGCTCCTGGGGACAATTTCTCTCAACACCACCCTGACCATTTCTGTATGCATACCGAGAAGTGAAGTTCCTGGCAGTTGTCAGATGCAGTGAAGAAACACTTAGCACTTCTACACTACAGTTTCAGAAGTCCCCATGGCCTGGGACAGCAATGCTGGGGACACCCCCAACCCAGCCTTGAGATTACTGCACAAATGATGGAGCTTGCAAAGCTCAAGGCTTCTATTTTCCAGTTCAGAACCCTTGGCACAGAGTTGACTTCTGTTTCCAACTCAGCTGCCCACTGCCAGAAAGACCAGAACATGGCTTCTCCATAAAGAAAAGCCCAATTCTCTCTGGGTCCAGTGGCTGAGTTTTCAAACAGCAGAATGGCCATATCAGGCTCCCAGGAAGGTGAGATCCCATGAAAAATGCCAGAGTCCATCATGAGGTAGAGCATCCCTCCAGCCCATGGTGTCCCCAGCAGCAGGAAACACCCAGGAAGGTCCCTGTGCAACCTGTGTCTCAGTTTCCCCATCCGAAAAAAGAGTTCAGTGATGCATTCTCTTGGAGCATTTGGAATTTAAATCTGGGCATTAAATCTGAATACCTTTTCCTCTTTACCACCACACTTCCCAGGATGATGGACTGGCAGTTAGCAGCAGAGCAGTCAGGGACACCCAGCCCCAGTGGCTGCTTTCAGCTGACCACATCTGCGCAGTTTTCAGGCTTTCTCATGGGTCTGGAGCAAAGGAAAGACCATTTCATTCTTTTCACATTTCACAGTAGCAATCAAGCTGGAAGAGAGCAGAGCTGCAGTGCAGAGAAAGCACAAAAACATTTCTTGCATTTCCTTAAAGCTCCTTGACTCCCTGCCCAGCCCCATGCGTGAGCAAGGCAATGAGGTGAGATGGGCCAGACCTGTTTGTCTGTCTACAACCTCCCCAGTGCATCTGGGGCTCAGAGCAGCAGCAAAGTGCTCTGAGAGCCCCTGACCTACGTCTGTGAGAGTCACATCCTCTCCCTCAGCTCCCCAGGGCACTCCCCAAACCCTCCAGCACTGCTCCAGCACCAGGAACTGGGAACAAAACTGCATAGCATCAGAGTTCCCCAAACCAGAGCTCTGGGTCATGGGCAGATTCAGAGCTGGGATGCAAAGGGGAGGAGCGTGGGGCAAATCCTGCCTGAGGCCCACTGAGAGCTTTGCTCCAGACCGCCCTGGAGAATGCATTCTGGGGATTCTTGTTCCTCCTGCTGCAGGGAAGGATGTCTCCCTCCTGCCCTTTGATTCACTTGGTGCATCCAAAGGTGTACAGAGCCAAAGGGTGCCCAGCTGAGAGATGCTTGCCACCAGTGCAAGAAATGCAGGGAGAGAACCAGTTCCTTATGCAACCTGGAGAAATTCAGCTTGGCTGCCTGCTAGGGGCTTGTCCATCCCTATAGACTTATCCATCCCCAAGGCCTGCCCATCTCTATGGGCTTCCTCATCCCTACAGACTCACACAGTCCTACGGGGCCTGTCCATCCCCATGCCAGCCCTTTGCCTCTCTCTCCTCCTCGCCCCACTCCTCCATATCTGGCAGAGCCCATGCGAGGGACGGCGGTGATTTATTTCGGAACATTTCTTGCCTGTTGAAAGCCTGACCTCAGATATGGAGAGACGACACGGGGAAGATGTACGAGTGTCTCTCAGCAAAAGTGCATCAGAGAAATTGAGCATGAGCTGCCATCAATCTGCCCGGGCACAGCAGCCCCGTGCAGCAGCGAGGGGACCATGGGCCGGGAGGGATTTGGCGAAGGTCACCTGGGAGCTGACTCAGCCTCCGCTCCCCGCTCCTGCCATCCATCACACCCGCTGGGGAGGAGGCAGGGAGCAGAGGCTGGAGGCAATCTCCTCCTCATCCCTCATCCATTCCCCTTTACAGCTTCATTTAGGAGACTGGAAAGACACACGGGCACTAATGTCAGTGAGGGCGCAGACAGTGATAATCGCTCGGCGGCGGTAATGAGCACTGCTGGGCTCCCCCAAGAGATGCACTGCCTGGACAGACCCCCTGCCCAGGGATCCGAGGGCTGGGATGAGGATGAAATGGATAGTGATGTGGGACAGAGGTGACAGGAGGGCTTTTCCCTTCTGGTGACTCCAGCAAGTGCAGCACCAGCCTTTGGACAACCTGCAGACTCTGCCCCCCAGACAATTTGAGGCTTAGCGCACACACTGACTCCTTCACTGAGAGCTATTTGTATACTCGGGGAAGCAAGAAGAGGAATAACCTCATCTACAGGCAGGGAGATGGCTCAGTTCCATCCAAAGAGCTGTTTCAGCAGCAGTGAGGGCTGTCCCACACTTTGCCAATCACTCAGAGCTAAAACAGAGCAACCCAAGTCTGCAAGCAAAGCTTTGGTCTCCCTGGCTGTCCTCTGGCTGCGGTAAGCAGCACGCATCTCTCTGCATCCCATCCCAGGGCACTGATCCACAGCATTCCAATGATTCCCCCTCTGGATGGCACTTCCATACATTGCAGTTTGACAACTTCCACCTGTCCGCCCCACTGCCCAGCAGCTCTGCTCAGCTGCCCACTCTGCTTCTCCATGTACCTGTGCTGATTTACGAGGATGGCTCCAGCACAGATGCTCTGAATACACAAGCAGGGAAACGGTGCTCAATCCAAGGTGGATGCCAATAAGCATTCCTAGATTTTAGCCTTTTGTGAAGAGCATCTCCTGATGCTCACAAATGGATGTTAAGAAGAGCTTCACCTTCCTTCATTTCTAGAACTAAACAGAGAATCTGTAGGAAGGGCCATGCAATGCTCCATGCTCACACCAGCAAAGCCCACGTGATGCTCCAGAACACTGATGAGCTCTCCCAGTGCTGCACTCCCATAAGCTGCAGTTCCTTGCTGCTGGCATGATCTCTGACCTCTGCACGGTACCCCAATTCACAGCAGCACATGTGCAAAGAGAGCAACAGGGACCTCAGCATCAAGGGGACCAGCAGTCCAATCTCTCACTTGATTTCTTGATCCTCCAGTCAAACTGAGAAAGGAATTGAGAATTGCAGTGGGTACAGCAAACGGACTGAACAAACACTTGTTTTGCTCTCTGCAGGTAGGCTCGTCTATCTGTTCTTTGTATTAAATGGGAATGATTTGGAATAGAAAACATTAGGATTCAAAATGGGAACTCAACGCCTCTTTGGGAGCCTGTTGGAGGGAACTGAGGAAATCAGTGGGAGCAGGAGGCACCAAAGGGATGGGAAGGGACAGCCACAGATGGAAGTCACACAAAGACACAAGTTGCCCCTACACCTGGTTCAGAGTTGTGGATGCATCCCCTTCCATCCATCAGATTTCCAAGCCAGAAGCAGAGCAAAGTGTTCCCTCTACGGGCAATGGAGAGTCATCAGGACCTCCAAAACCCAGCCCATGAGCTGGGACATGCTCTGGGGGCTCCTACTCATCTCCATGGGCTGGAAATGGAGAGCAGAGTGCTGGCACTCACCAGGTCCTGGGGCCCCAGGGACGGCCCTGCTCTGAGTGCAGTGGGGCTCTCCACAGCCTGGCGGGCTGTGAGCAGATTGAGCTGTTTGTTTTGCCTTGTCTGTCTCTTTATACATCCCCAAGTCCCCAGTGACTCTGACAGCAGCTTCCAGCACCGAAGGCATCCTTGTTTTCATATATCTGTTAAATAAAATGTCAGCAGGTGACAACACATGCTTCGTTGGTGCTGTTCCGTAATTTAACAGTTAAGAATGGATCAGAGCCCGATTCCACATCTCCATGTAGAAGTCACTTCCAATTTTGGCACTGTTCCGTATGTGCTTACTGCACCTTGGTTCCGCACCAGCTACACCCATGTCCCACGAGCTGCTGTAGGATCACACCGGTTTGGGTGCAGCCTGCCCAGCACAGATGGGTTGATTGGGCACAGCTCCCTTTCTAGCAGCACTGTCTCCCACTAAATATGACCCCAGGAAAGCAAGAGCGAACAAGAGCTGAAGGCTTTTTCCAATCCCCTTTTCCCAAAGGCTTGTTTTCCCTTTTCACCAAACCCAGATAAATTTTTGGCACCCGCCACCGTTCCCTTCTCAGTGGCACTGTTTACTTGAGACCAGTCCAGCGCAATCTGGTCCTTTCTCTTAGATATTCTCAGTTTAAGAATGACCTTCATACAACCATTAAGCAGAACCCAGGCTGTCAGCAGACTTTTCCAGTGCTGGGATCTGGAGGTGGGAATGTGCCAGATGAGCCCCAGGCCCATTTTCAGGGCTCATCCAAAGCAGCACCTCTGCCAATCAAAGCACACATCTGGGGAGAGGAGACAGACTTCTATCAAAGCAACATGCACAAAACCTCTCCCTGGCCTTCGCTCTCCTGAGCTCTGCATAATGCTCATGAAGCTGCTGCTTATCTCCAGGTGAGCATTCAATTTTGTAGCCAAAAAAAAAAACAAAAAAAAAAACCCAAAACCATGTAAAATTTGCATCCTCTGTGTCGGAAGGGTTCAACACCATCCGCTAGCAATGCTTGTTTTCAGCTGACACCGCTCACCGTGATTAAATGTGAAACTTTTAATACCAGTTTCCATGGCCATGAACTTCATTTCTATCACAGCGTATTCACATCTCTTCTTTTGTTCATCCTGCAGCACCGGAGCTGCTGGACTCCCGCCTGGTGCTACGTGAACTGCTCGGATATTTCCTCTAAAAGCAGCAGCAGAAAGCCCTCTTTCTCCGTTGATCGCCGCAGTGCTGCAGGTCTGTGAAGCATCAATTAAGCCGTCTTGATTTCTCAACTCCTCAAACCACCGCATCACACCGCGCGAGGGGCTTAACCCAGCTATCATCTTCCCGCATCCGCCGCCGTGTTAATTCATTTCCAGACAGGTTATTTGCAGAGCAGGAGCTGGCGTTGGCCTTGCTTGGCTCCGACCCAGAAGCTGGAGTTGCTCTGACTCTGAAACCTCCCCACACTCCGGTCACACTTTCTGCTGTTTCTCCACGGATGAAAGCATTGGTTATGCAAAACCCGCTGCCATCCGAAATGTTCCGTATCCTGGTGAAAACCAGAGGCAAACAATCGCCAAAAACGTGGCATCTCCCAGAAGGCTGAAGGTGTACGAAGCTTTCTCTTCTTTCAAACAGCCCTTCCCCAGATCCTGTTACTGCAGCAGGAACAGAAAAGCATTAATCATCAGCCATTCCTCCCCGAAACTCCTCTCTGCAGGTCATGGGAAATGTCCCCCTGTGACAAACTCAGTTAATTAATTTGTGTCTGTATGCAGGAGAATAATTGAGCTTTTTTCTTTTTTTTTTTTTTTTTCTCCCCATGGCGTTTTGCAGGGATCTTCACCGTGCCGTATGCAAGGCAGGCAGAGCCATGAGCCCACCATGGCCTTTGGGAGGGGACAATTTGGGGGCAGCTCTGTGTCACCGTGTGCCCCACACCTCAGTGCTGTTGTGGCCAGAACCACTGCTGTCTGCTTTCCTCTCCTTGGCAAACTGGAATTGATTTCCAACAGCTCCTTCTGGAGTTGGAGCGGTCCTTCGCAGTGCTGCACCTCTGCTCCTTGGAATCCCATCAAAGACCCATTGACCATCCCCAACATTGCAGTGCTCAGGCTGAGTTGGTCACTCTGCATTCACCTTGGTTTTGTACTCTCTTTGTGACAAGCAGGGGTTCATTACCACGGGAAGCACAGCTCTCTGCAGGAGTGGTCCCTCATTGCTTCGCAGCCCTCATTGCTCAAGTTGGCCAACCACTATAAAACCATCAAGTTCTTCAGAGCCAGCCATTGTCAGAAAGCAGGGTTACCTCCCACGTGCCCCTGCTGGCTGTCACACAGCTGTGCTCTGTTCAGCCCTGTCCAGTTGCCCTGTTTTCCCAGAGGGCTCCAGCTCCACAGGGCTGTTGTCTTGGCTCTTCCGTGGAACGTGCATTCTGTCTCTCCCCTCTGCCAGCAATGAGCTCCATGCAGGTCGTGCTCCTGCTCACATGGATCCACGCCCTGCAGCACAGTCCTTCAAGCAATGCAACATCTCAGTGCAGGATGTGCAGATCCCTATTCAACCTGTGAGGGTGCAGCTCTTCTCTGCGCCATTTCCACCATGCAGATGAATGGTGGTGGAGATGAACGCGTCCCCACGGTGCAGCCACCAAATGGGAATCACACACTGCACTGGGTAATAAAGCACAGGACAGCTCGGCACGGTCACCTCTGCACCATGTGGGATGTGCTCAGCTTCACAGCACCAGCCCTGCTCTCTGAACCCTATAGGAGTGCAGCTGTACTGCTGGGCGAGAAGAAAATTCATTAAAATACATCCCCCCGAAGGAACAGCACTGGTATTAGAGTCTATCAATAATGATTCACAAGGCCATGATAGCAACAAAATTGCAGTGATAAAGGGTGACAAAATATTGTAGGGCATGTGCATCGAGGTTGCAGAGCAAACTATCTGATTGAAGAAGCAACGTGTTAGGATGTGAACGCAGCTGCCTGCTGCCCACAGCTCTGGCTTGGAATCCCCCATCCCCACACGCACCCATCAGTGTGACCCCTCCCCACCTCCCAGACCTCTGTGACCCCACACTGCATCCTGTTCCTTCTGCCACCTGCTACCTTTGGGTCCCCTGGTGCCAGCTTGGGATTGATGAGGCTTAGGATGGCAAGCAGTAAAAACGTGGTGAAGAAACAGCAGAGCATAAAAGCCGCCCCATAAAGAGAAAAGCTTCTTCTTTTCCTCCTTGCAACCTGTAAAGCATCCTGTAAATCCCAGCACACACTCCTGATGTGGCACAGAGACCTAATCCAAAAAGCCCAGGAATATCCCGTGATGAGGTGCACGCTGTGAGTCACGGGTTTAGTGAGGCCCTCTGGAAGCTTTCCTCCAACTTGCTCACGGCTGATGTGATCTGGCTGGGGGGGACCTCCTGCCCTTGAAATAAAGCCACCTGGCCATAACTCATCACTCTGCTTACTGAGGGAATGTGCTGATATGATGAGAGGGTGAATGCACCATGAGAAACCAAGAGGAGATGGGGAAGGAGAGAGCACTGCAAGCCACGTTGCTTTCACCTTCCCCCTAATGGAATTGTTCATTGAATGGCAATGGGAGGGGCACGCAGTGCTGCAGAGGGTTGAGATGCTCCCCCCAGCATGCTGCAATGGGCAGCAGACAGAGCTGAGGGGCAGCTGCTCCCCATGCAGAGCAATGGGTGACCCTCTGTGCAGGCAGCCTTGGAGCTGAGGGGTTTGCCCCCTCTGATCCCCCTTATGTAAAGCCTTTGCTGAGGTCACTGCTGTCCCCAGCTCCTTCACGGTGGCTCCTGGAGGGCCTCAATGACATGATTATCCCTCCTTAACAGAGCATTTTCAAAGCCCAAGGAGGGCTTTGCTCGCTAATCTGGCATTCAGCGCAGATAATAGGCTTTGAGATGAAGCCCTCCTGGAGTCTATTTTAAGGTGGTTTTGCAGCATGTCGACTGTCACAGCAAGAGCCGTCCTGCTGCACTCCTCCTGGGACACACCGCTCGGCGGCTCGGTCACACTCACACACAGCTCTGCCTCCAGCCCAGGGCACACGGGAGCAGCGTGCAACGCAGGGCTGTCACCAGCGGTCCTATAGCTGCCAGCCCTGCTGGGCCCCCACCTTCCCCTCTCCAAAAGGTTTCCGTGTCTCTCCTCCCCCCAGGTCTCCCTGGCAGGGTGTGGAGGGGGAGCTCTGTGGCAGGGATGGAGCAGGTGTCCCCCAGCAACTTCAGCTGCAGAGAGATCCTGGCAGGGATGCACAGCTCCATTCCTTCGCGGTGGCCTTGGTCAAGAGGTCCTACACGTCTGGACAGGGGTCTGTTTGCCATCTGGAGGCTGTTGGGAAGGGGGGAGCTGAGTACAAAAGGTGCCCACCCAGGGATGCAGGGAGACGGGAGCGATGTGCCCACTGCCACCGGCAGAAATATTTGGGATGAGGAGACCCTCCCCTCCCCCACATCACCCCTCGGATCCCGTGCCCCTGTCACAACCCCCGCACACAGCCCTCAGCCCTCAGCCCACACACTCAGGATTTCCCAGCCTGCCCGAGCGAAGCCAATGCATTCATAGCAGCGTGCGGGAGCCCCGAGCCAGCTTGGCACCGGGGAAAGAATGACTCATCCTCTCCTTCTGCTCCGCTGGGAGCCGGGTGGGAGCCCATTAGTGCCAGCCTCCCAATTAGGGACAGGCTTACTCGAATCTCAATCGCGGCACGACCCAGTGGTGCCACGCAGGGCACCTGGGACCACTTAGCAGTGTGCGGGGACAGCATGCTGTGCTTATTGCTTAGGGGAGGAGGGAGGTGGTGCTGTGGTTTGGCAGAGTGGCACCGATTCCTGGACCCGTTCTGAGGCATGGGGGACCGAAAAGGGATGGCTGAGCTGTGTGTGCGTCCCGGTGTGCACTGCCAGAGCTGCCTGGATTTGTGGACTGGAATAGCACGAAGTGATGCTGAAAATCCAGGTTAATCTGAACCAGCTCCAGAGGCCAGCTCGCTGAGAGCTGCCTTTTTATCTCCAGTGCGAATCCAAATCCACCTCAGGCTTAACTCGGGTCTTGGCAGCTTTACGTCGGCTCTGATTAGCTCACAGCACCTTCTCTGCAGCTTCCTGACCCTCTGCCGGGGGAAGCTGTCTCTAGATTTTCAATATCTTACATTTACGAAGCAGTGAAGAAGTCCTCAGGAGTCCCTAGGTAGGGAAGCTCCTGAAAATACACAGAATCATGGAATCAAGAAGGTTGGAAAAGACCCCTCATGTCATCAAATCTCACCTCAGCCCACCCCACCATGCCCCCTGACCACCTCCCTCAGTGCCACATCCCCGTGGGCACTAAAACACCTCCAGGGATGGTCACCCCTCCACTCCCAGTGCATCACCTCTCCTTTGGAGAAGAAATTCTTCCCAACATCCAACCTGATGGTTGCTCTGCATGTGGCTTTCTGCTCAGAGTGAAGTCAGGGTGAAGATTTTAGGCATCATTATCAATGTTCTGGGCTCTTCAACGGCCTTGAGGTCCTTCCTCTGCTCTGGGACGGGGAGCTGCTGAGCTCTTTACTCAGATTAAGTATTGCTGCTTCCTTCCAGAGAGTAGGGAAGATCAGTCCCTCCATGCCACCCGGCCACCCGAATGTGTGCCTCAGATTTCTCAGTAGATGGTGGCAGAGATCTCCTTCTCCTGCAGTCCCTGGAGCTCAGGACTCTGCTCTGCACCAGCCCCTGGTGGCTCCATTTCTGATTTCAGCAGCACCAGAGAACCAAGGAACTGCCTGTGATCCACCAGGGAGGTCAGCAGGGATGAAGGCACAGAGGAGGATCAGCCTCCCAGCCTGCATGCAAGACACAGCCTGCATTGCACCACCAGGGAACACAGACACAGGTGGATGTGGGCTGACATCCCCATGCACAGGGAGACCACGACCCTCACAGGCTCTGCAGCACAGACAGCCATGAAGTCAGGGCTATGGCCTCTCCATGCAGAAGGGCTTCATTTGTGCTTCACAAGGCACTCAGGCACCTATAATTCCGAGAGGATTATTTGCAGAAGCATCCTACTGCCAGGGAGGAGTGTGCACACACCCATCTCCTTCCTGAGCTCCCTGCTCCATGCCTCCATCACCCACAGGAGCCCTGGTTGATTCCATAGCACTGCTGCTTCCTATGTCCCAGCAAAGGAGGGAGAGACTTGTATGGAAAGTGTAGATCTGTGGATGCTGGCTGAAAGAAAAGCTGACATCACTGCCTGACTTTATTATCCACACTGCTCTCTGTGAGGTCCTCAGGTGTCTGTGCTGGGTGATCCCTGTTCTACAGTAGGGGGTTGGCAGTGGTCTTTAATTAAGTGTGCACAAATCTAATCAGTCTGCAATGGTATAGAGAGCTGGACAAACGCACTGCCAGCACCCAGTATCACCCCTCCAGCAGGAACAAGCAATGTCTTCAATCACAGCCAAGCATCAAGGAAGCTCAAGTTGTCACCTGGCAACTTTTGCTGTTGCGAAGAGAAGCGCTCCAGTTGCAAGCAGTGCTCTCAGCCCCAAGCATGCCTTTAGGCCCAGGAGGACCTGCACCTCCTCCAGAGCCCAGCAAGGGGTCAAGGGGACCGAGCTCTGATCCATGGCAAGGAACATCCTTGGAACAGTGTCAGCAGCATCCCCAAGGAGTGAAGGTGCAGCCCCCTGAGAGCAGCAGCACTTTTTTCCCCAAACTGCTGAAACATTGGCAACGAGTTCATCTGGTAGGATGCTGCAAGCATCTGTAGCTGTGAGTTACACCTGGAATAGCTTCTCACTGCTCTTGCTCTCCCATTTAGATAGCAGTAGCTGGACTCTGTCTCCAGCCAGGCTGCCACTCTGCCCCAGCCAGCAGAGCTATGCTGCTTTTCTGCTTGGTCCCATGGAATCCCCACCCTCCTGCCCCATCCCACCCCACCCATTGGCAGGGCAGCAGAGGGGTTAAGGCCACAGCGAGTCTGTACTCCCCACCATCCATCCATCCTGCAAATCTGACGGCCCCATCTCTTCAACGGGCTCAGATTGATTTCTTGACTGGGAGCAATGAGCAGCTTCACATGAAAAATGAGGCTTTGCGCCGTCAATAGAAGTTCTAATTACAACTTAAATCCAGGACATTCTTTACAGCACAGACCAGATTTACAGCGGCTTGCAGGTGGGCGTGCAGCCCTTTCTAATTAAAAGCGGCACGCATTGCAGATTGCTTCAGACAGGCCATTTCCAGCTACCCAGCACTGCAAGGGCACGGAGAGCTCTTGGCATTGAGCTCACAAGGCAGGTACCAGGCACCCCAAGGGCAAACACACTGCTTGCTTTGGAGATGCAGGGGAACCACAGAAAACTCCACTTTCCTCCTTTTATTCCCATCTGTCCTGCTGCTGTTGAGGTTGCCCATGCAAGGTGCTGAGGTTGCCCAAGCTGGGTGCTGAGGTTGCCCATGCAAGGTGCTGAGGTTTCCCACACTGGATGCTGAGAAGCCCCACAGGCTCAGCATCATCCCCCTGGCAGGGACATGTCTGGCATATCACAGGATGCAACCTGAGGACCACTACAGCCACGGGCTGTTCAGGGACCCTGCAGCGAGGATGCCTTGTGGGGTCTGTCACTTGGCTCTGGAAGAGCACAGGCTGAGTTCCTCACAGAGGTCACGTGCATGAGGAGTTAGGCTCTTTCTATTGAAATCCAGTGTGACCAGAGGACAAAGCAGCCCCATCCCACGTGTCTCAGCTCCCATGGTTTCCATGGCTGAGCAGCCCAGCAGCCCTGCTGTTCCTCCTGGTGCTCTGAGCATCCTAGCTCCCAGCTTCGCTCCTCCTCCAGCAGAGTGGAGAAGATCCTCCTGGGCCTTTCCTTCTTCACCATGGGATATGTGGAGCTGATGGAGGTTGCAGAGAGCGGGGAGAGCAGTGATTTCATAGGGCTGGGAATTTAATTAGTCTTGCCATGGGCTGTTGCTTTTAAGAAAAGAAAATCCCTCCATCAAAAGGCTGCTGGAGGTTAGTGGTGATGAATTGGAGCTCTCCTGAAATCACCCCTACTGCTGCAGGAAACTGAAGAGATAGAGCTGTATTTAGAGCCCAGAAAGGTGGTGGATTCCTCTATGAAATTGATTCTTTTCCACTGGGAGCTCAGAGGAGCAGAAAGGTGGAGCTGGAAGCTGCTATCCAAAGAGCCTACCTGTGTCCTGGCTGAGAGCCCGGCTCCAAGGCAGCTGGCGGTGCCTTTTGGCTGGGAGCACAGAGCTGTGTGCACTGGGTGACAAGGAGAGGGCAGGGGATCTGCCCAGGGAACAAGAGCTGCCAACTGCCATCGGGACAGAAGGGACAGGCTGCTCACAGCATCCCACAAAAAAAAAAAGCTGCCACCAGCCAGGAGACAGATTTATAGCCAACAGCCGGTGGGATGTGACCCTGCCAGGAGCCTGCCAGCAAAAGAGAAGCCACAGATGCCTGAGAAATGTGAGAGATAGGAAGACAGTGTTAGGATGAGCAAGAAATTGGCCTCATGACTCAGCTGGGCTGGACCCAACCTCACCACAAACAGCTGCGGGGGCCCAGGGCATCCTGGCTGAGGAACCTCAGGCTGCCTCCTCAGTCTTACGAATTTCCTGCCGAAAGCGAGATAAACTAGGTCATGTCATCCCATCCCTGATGGGGGTGAGCAGCCACCAGGCTCAGATGTGACCAGCCTCATCCTGACACGTCTGCTGCAATTTATCAAAGCTGATGAGGATGTCAGCATAGTTCGCCCACATGGTCCCATTACTTCCACGAGAGCTGGCAGTGCCTCTTGCACCGAACTGGTCACTGCGTGAGCAGAGCTGGTCCCTGCATCGCGGGGCTATAGAGGCCAGGAGTCACTGGAAGCCAAATATCTCAAACCTGTCCACTTTCTGACATGACAGCTAGAGGCACACTGGGAAAAAATGGAGGTTGGTTTCTTGACCCAAAGCTGGCCAACTGCTGCAAATCTCAGGGTCGTGGGTCCATGGAGGAGGCAGAGAATTCCAATCTGCCTGGGGGTGAGGAGAGCCATCCTGCCCACTAAGGAAGGACCTTGTGTCCCCACTGAGCTGTGAGCATAGACATAGGCATAAACATGGACATGGACACAGACATGGATGTGGGCATAGATATGGACATGAGCATGGACATAGACACAGACAGACACAGACATGGACATGGACCTAGAAATAAAAACTGACAGACTAGACATAGACACAGATATAGACATAAGTATGGACATAGACGTAGATATGGACATGGACATGGACCTAGAAATAAAAACTGACAGACAATACATAGACATAGACATAGACATAGACATAGACATAGACATAGACATAGACATAGACACAGACACAGACACAGACATAGACATGACCACAGTGCATCAGGCTGTTTTCCTGTGGGGGAAAAGAAAGTGGAAGGTTCATTCTTTGGGATTCAAATGGGATTTTCTGTTGGTGGTAAGAGGTGCAATAAAAGCCTATTTGTGTCCTTGCTAGACTTGAGCCCTTAAGAGGAATTTCCTGAATCAGTGTCTTTGAAGGGTTTTGTCTCTGTCTGGGAAAGGACAGTGAAGCTGATACTTCTCATGCCTGTATTTGATCTATAAAAAGAACTATTGGAGAAAAATTGGTATAGATTTCTGATGGAGAATTTCTGGAGCTCCTCAAACACGAAGCCATGGATGCACCATCTGCAGTTTCCACGAAGCTGATCTTTTTGGAGAATTTTTCAAAGCAGTATGTTCTTTCTGCACTAACCTGCCTCCCATTTCTGCTTCCATTGCTATGGGGTGCTGACCCATGCTCAGATATGGGTCCAGCCACCCTCCCAGCAGCCTCCCATGCTGTAGCTATGCGGCCAAGTGAGGCAGCACTGAACCAGCCCTGTGGGAGCTTCTACCAATGGGAGCTCTGTTGGAGGGCTGGACGGACCTTTGGGGAATAGCCACCAGATCTTGTGATAAGAGGGAGAGCACGCTCTGCAGCTGACACACACTGTGTGTATTTTCCATGGGGCGAGGACCCTGAATACAAGCAATGCTTTTGGAAAAAGTCATTTTTATCGTGGCTTCACCGTGAGCCCCATCTCCCAGCTGAAAGCATCCCCACGCTGGGCTATGCAGAAGGCTGATAAGGAGGCAGAGAACAGGAGCTGGTTTCCTGCACTCAGCAGACAACGCCTGTGCCTCCCTCTGCCTCTGCTTTTATGTAGTTTGGAAGTGCTCTGAAACTGCTGGGCACAGACACTTCTGAAGCAGCAGCAACTTTGCACGGCGCGTTTGTTTTATGTCTGAACTGTACATACAGCAGTGAATAGAGCTCATAAAAGATGGATGTATTCTTGTTCTTTTTGCTGGTTTTGATTTATTATTTACTTCACTTTTTTCAACTCTTCCGAAGTGCTGTAAATCATCTAAATCATTTTTCTCCTCTGCTTGGCTAGTTTCGGGGAGCTGAAGCGAGATTATTGTGCCAAGCTCCTCTGTGTTGCAGGGTTTGTTAGGAAGGGAGAGACAACGGGGAAACTCGAGTTCCTACACCTCCACAGAGTACATGGAAGGACTTAAAGGTCTTCTTCCGTCTGCTCATCACATGTCCTGAGGCTGCTTGGATATCTGAGAGCACTTGCAGTCTTGTCTATGTCTGCACATGGGTTGTAACCCGTGGTGTCCCCCAGACCCAGAAGTCATCCACCAAACAGGGATTAAACACAGCAGTCCCAACCCGTGGGAGAAGCATGGGAAGGCTTTCATCAGGAGCAGGGTGACACATCCTAACAGCCCAGAGCAGCCAGGCAGCTCCAAGGGCTGCAATCAGGGACTTTTTCTCCTTCCTGTCACTTTGTGTCGTCCTATTTTTTATTTATTTTTTTTTTACAAGCAGAATTCAGCTGTAGGGGGAGAAAACGAGCAGGCTGCTAATGAAAGGGCAGCTGCTGCTGTGTGTCAGGCATGTGGGACCCCACTGGGAGCTCAGCTGGACACAGTAGGTGGCTGGACACCGTTTATTTTTACATTAGAGCTATTTTCCTCTCACCCTGTCTGCTCCGTGCTCTTTATTTCCGAGGCATTTCATCCCCTGTCAGATGGACATCGATGCATGATGAGAGCACCAACCTTCACAGTAAAGGCTGATTTTAGGATAAAAACTGATGGAGGAGGGGAGAAGGAAGGGGGAGAGGGGGGCTTGGCTCAGTGTCTGTCAGCATGGATGGCATAGCAGTCCTTGATGCATGGCACTACCCGCACTTCACCAACAAGCAGAGAGGAAATGTCCGACCTAGGGCAGAAATCCGCTGTCTCTTGGCCATGTGCACCATTCTGCCCTCCTTTCCCACCCTCAAAGATGCAAAACAAACAAAAGAAGCCCAACCAACAGGTTGGATGGGGCTTTGGACAACCTGGCATAGTAGGAAGTGTCACTGTCCACGGCTGGGGGGGTTGGAACTACGTTGGTGTTAAGGTCCCTTCCAACTCAAACCATTATGTGATTCTGTTCAATGTGGGAGAGGACCACCATCCCAGCTCTCCCCCCAGTGCTTTTCCACACATCCCAGCCCTGGGACAGCATCACTGTATGCACAGCTGTGCTCCCCACACAGCCCAGGGCTGAGGCACAGTCAGGACAACGGATGGATGAGCAAAGCAAACCTCTTTGCACCCTCACCGTCCCAAGCACCAGGTGAGCTCTGCATACAGAAGGTTTTCTTGGTGAGGGTGCGATGCTGCAGAGCAGGTTGGGCTCCCTCAGTTGCCCCAGGCATCAGCAGAGCTGGGCACAGTGAAAGCATTTATTTCCATAAAAGATGGTGCCGCGTGAGGAGGCAGGAAGAACCCAGTTTTGCTCTCAGACAGTGATTAATCACAGGGACAGGGTGCCAGAGAGGCTGTGGATTCAACTCTCCTAATTTCAGAAACACGGAGATCCAAGGTCTAAATCTAAGTTAGCCCTCTCAGTTCCCTCTGGGCTGAGCAGAGAGAAGCGGGCACATCCAGAAGGCAAATCTCTGCAGAGCAAATCAAGGTTGGAGCCAATTAGCTCTGCCAAGTGGACGAGCTCAGAGCCAGGAGCAAGAGGTGGGATGCCCAATGGTGCACCAGGAGGGTACACGGATGGCTGCCATGGGGCAGAGCTGCAGGACCACCTCCTACCTGGGTACCCACACGCAGGGGGTGCAGTGATGCCCCACAGTGCCCTGGCTGCTCTGTGCTGGATCAGCCTGACTGCTGGGGGCACAGCCGACTCAAACATCACATTTTAAGTGCCCACACATTTGGCAATGGGCAGAGCTCTTTAATCTTAGTTCATTTTTTTTTCTTTTTTTTTTTTTTTTTTTCATTTGTAACCAGATAACAAAGGAAGCCAAACGCACAGCCATGCATTTAGGGAAGGGCACATCCACCCCGAGGGGCTTGGGGTTTGTTCCCAAACCTGGGTGCAGTGGGTGAGCATGGGGGGGATGTGGGCTCCTCATTGGGGTGTGATGTCCCAAATCAGCAGGGTTGTTCTGGCCCTCATGGACACAACCAGGCACAGACAGATCCCAGCCTTTTCTTGTGGCCTCCAGGAAGGCTGGGAGAGTCCTCTCAGCCCACTTCCCACTACACGGGGCACAAAAGGCAGAGAATTTTCCTCCAGAAAAGAGCACGTGTGACTCGCCACAGTCAGGATAGTCAGCAAATCCTTTCCTTAACATAAAGCAAACGCTCATCTTCACACAGAGAGCAGAGCTGTCCCCCAAAGAGGGGAAAGCCAGTGAAGCAAGGGCCTGCAGCAGGACATCTGTGCTCAGGTATGGCCAAGACCTCGTGACGAGAGGCAATGAGGGACCCCATGGGATGAGCTGGGGCCCTCCAGCTGCACCCAGCTCCGTGGGGATGCTGTGCTGAGCAGCGGGGTGTGGGAGCAGAGCAGGGAGCATCCCCACCCTCCTGAGAAGGATGGAGGCTCCTGAGCAGCCCGGAGCACCAATTTCATGGAAATCCATTTATCTCTGCTTCCTGCAACCCTCCCGACATGAATAAATGATGATTGCAGAAGTGATGAACCTGCCCCTGTTTAGGTGTGAAATGAATGTTTACAGGCATAGAATAAATCAAGTATCCCACGGGCGAGCAGCGGGATATTAAACCAAACACCTCTGTGTGCTTAGCACTCCCTGTTCGAGGCCAAGGGTTTGAAACCTGGCCAGGGATTTCCATTAGCCCCAGCACGACGGGCACAGTGTTGGCACCCACTCTGCAAAGCCTGGAAGATCCCAGAGAGCCACCAGCCCTGGGATGAGCATTTCTCCTCCACCTCTCCACCTTCCCCCTCCACACCCCGCCTCACACTACAGCCTGCACAGGCTCTAAGAAGTCAGGAATACAATGCAAATTTGCGAGGGATTGGCAAGAAATTGCGTGTGTGCTAGTTGCCTGTCAGCATGCAGAGCACTTCTAATCTTGTCACATAAATAATACGATTATGTAAAATATCAAACAGTTGGAATAAACTTAAAAGCCACAATGTTCTAGTCACAGACTTAAGGAGGGGGGGGTTGGAAGAAAAAACAACAAAAAGTAAGTAAAATCCTTTTCCTGCGGCATTGAGAGGAAATGGCTCCTCACTGCACCAACTGGAACCAACTGGGGGTAATGGGGGGGGGAATAGGGAGTGCTGGCAGCAGGGGATGCTTGGTCCTGCAGCCCGCCCCCACCTCCATGCATTGCATCCCCAATGCTGCCCTCCCTCTGCACCACCCGTGGAGTTCCTAGCATCACTGCAGGGTGAGAGCGGTGCTCAAGGACCCGCCAGGAGGGGTTTGCTGCTGGCCCTGAGATCAAGCACAGCATGAAAAGCCATTGTCCCTTTGCTACAGCTCACTAAAGAGATCAGCCTGACTGCGCTCGAAAGAAAAATCCTCTCTGCTTCCCCATGCAGGTGCACGCACCTGGAAGGCTGGGATTCTTTGTCCCCATAGAGCCCCCCACCTGGAGCAGCCCCACTGTTCCACCTTACTGCCTATCACAGCCAGCTTTGCTCCTCCTAGACCTTGCCACCTGCTGCAGACCCTTTGCCTTGAGAAAAGACACTCTTCCTGGCCAAGCTCCTCACATCCCTCTTGGGCTCAGCATCAGCTCCATGTGCCCGCAGTGCTGGGCAGCGAGGGACACATGGCTGCAGCTGGTGCAGGGATGTGGCCATGCCTGCGGTCTGCAGCTGTGTGCCCTGCTTGGGGCTGCATGTATGTAATGTGAGCATGGAGCTGCCCCTTCTGCTTAGCCAGGCGGCGGTGATGAGCCCAGCCGCGGGCAGCTGGGTGCTGAGCACTGCTCTGCTCAGTGTCTCGCTCCCCCCGTTCACCCTTTCTGGGTGGGAAGGCAGTCAAGGCCACCTCGCAGAGTGCTGATTTAATGAAGGCTTCTCTCACCCAGCCTTCGTAAAAGAAGGAAGAGAAATGGCAGACGTTGGGTCAGCCACCCTCCACACTTTAACACGGGGGGAAATGCGATACAGCCATGCTGAGAGACCCAATCCCTGAGGACGACTTCTCCTTGGCCATCCCTACAAGCATCAGCTGCCCTGTGCTCAGGGCTGCAGCAGGCTGAGACCCGCCAGCCCAGTGCATGCATCTCACCCCAGCTGGGCCCCCTCAGCTCAGCGCTCTGAGAGCTGGCCCTGCTTCCATGTCGACTCCCAGAGGAGAAGTCCTTTCTGATGCCAGAGATCCACAGCTGATGCCCGCCTCTCGCCACTGTTGCCGCAGTGCCCTGGGGATGCATGCTGGGGGAGCAGCTGCTGCTCCATGTGTGCTGCTCTCCTCCTGGCTCCTGGTGCATCTCCCCAGGCAGGGGTTGAAAAAAAGCCAAAGCCCAAAGCTGTGCCAAGGCAGCAGCGTGCCCTCAACCCTCTCTTCCTCCTCCATTAGCCCCCCAGATCACACTGGCTGGGAGCAGGCTCTTTCCACTTTCTCTGTCGTCCTCCCACCTCCTCACAGCTCTTCCTGGGGTGACCACAAACAAAGCACCAACATGCTCAGGGTCTCTCTGTAGCAGCATAGTCCCAGAATGACACCATTGGAGTTTATTAGAGGGGTGGCTGATTGCTGTATCCCTCAGTTCACTGTTATTTCTAAAAAACATGAGGAACAGAGTACTTCTGTGGTCATCAGTGACAGCTCCTGGGACTTTCCATAAACACAGAAAAGAAGCATTAAGTTCCACCTGATCCCACTACTCACTTCTGATGCTCCTCCCACCCCAAAGCCCAGGACCACAGCTCTGAATGATTTAACACAGCAGTCTGGCCCTAGGCATTCTGCCTCCCCCTGCACCAAAGCAGGAAAGAAGCCACAGAGGTACCCCATGTAACCAACCACCATCCCTCACAGGAGGAGCAGAGGCTGCAGCCCAACTCCTGGCGCTTCTCTGGTACCACCAGCCCTTCCTCCCAGCCCAGCACACAGCTCTGCCAGAGGTGCCATGGGGTGGGAGGACAAAGCCCTGAGTCCCCCCAACGTGGCCCTGCACAGAGCAATGGGCTGCAGCATCTCCCCACGCACAGAGCTGTGACTGCTATTCAGAATCAGGAATCTCTCTTCCCAAGCATCTTGCAGCAGCGCATTATGAACAGATACAGCTCAGTGAGCCTCATCCTAGCCAAAGGCACTACCTCATGCCAGTTAGCTCTCGATCAAACCCAGGTTTATTCAGCCTCCCTCTAATCCCTTTGCAACAAGAACCACCTGCAGTCTGGAGTCCTGGATTTAGCAGGGATCAACGTGCAGGTGCCTCTGATTTGATCATCCCTTTGGAAACAGCCATGCTTTACAGCTTCAGTGCAAGGTGAGGGAAGGGGACAAGGGACAGGTGTTAGGATGGGGTGTCTGCAAGGCTGGCAGTCCTCAGACACCTCCAGGAGGCCAAAAAAAAAAAAAAAAAAAAAACACCCAAAAACACTGGAAAGAGATGGGGGAAAGAAAGGGAAAAAAAATTCTTATTTTCAAGAATTCTCTGGTACTTAAAAGCTTGAGACCCGCAGGGGAAGCTAATAAATTTTAAATAGTTTGGAGAGTTGAGACCAGCAGTTTAACTTTGTGCGGCTGCTGAGTTGTTTTCCAAGTGTATTTAATGAAACCCTTCATTATGTTCAGATAATTATGATCTCCATGTTTCTGTTGCCACTCCAGTTTACCATCTGTGCTCGTAGGTACGCACTCCGGCTCGGCACTGTGGGTGCTGCAAGGGATGCTCGTGCCACACTATGCCAACAGCCCATGGAGCCCATGGGGGTTCTGGAGATGTGAGCAGCAGCTCTGGATGCAGTGTGCCCAGGAGCCATGCAGTACAGCCACCATCCCAGAGCTGGAGTGCAGGAAGAACTGAGATGGGACATAGGGGCTCCATGTCACTGTTCTCTGGGAGTGAAGTACACCTCCTGATGCTTCCCTGCTGCCAGAGGGATGCTTGGGGTGAGCAGGACACTGCTGTCCCTCCTGCTTTGTGCTGAGCTCCTGTCTGGGTGCAATGGAAGAGGATTTGGTTGCCCAAGATGAGCTCTGCAGCGCTGGGGTTTGCTGTGATATCCCCACCTCCCTGCAGCAGCTGGGTCCCAATCCCCTGTCTATTGGCTCTGCCCACTCATCAGCCCTCCCTCAGCTGCTTCCCACCCATCTGGAGACGAGCAGAGCTGTCTGCCAGCTGCTCCCAGACATTCCCACCCCAACGGCAGGCCAATTGCTCACCCTGCTCTTACTCTGGCTGAGTCACCCCACCAGGACCAGTACTGTCGGTAAAGTGGGGCTCAACTCCTGCTGACTGAGGTTTGGAGCCTGCCCCAGCTCCCAGCCAGGTGGGATGGGGTTTTTCAGAACTTGCCTGGGGGTGTCACTACAGGGTGGGTTGACTGGAGGGATACTCATCCTGTACCCCCAGTATTGGTGCACAGCATCCTCCTCCCAGAGTAGGGCTGGGAGAGCTGAGACCAAGTGGTTCCGTTCCAGTCACTATGAACAGCAGTGATGGGAGCGTGGCAGCCTTGCGTGGTTCTGTAGAAGCTGAAGGGAAACAACAGTAGGAGACAGAGCCAGTGGTGAGGCATGAGAAAAGGGACTGCAGCCCTGTAGGGGAAGGAGGGTGCTAGAGGAGCGGGTGCTGCTCTCCCTGCTTGCCAACTGGGCTCTTTTCCCCTGCTCTTAAATGTCAGTGATGATGCTTCCTGTCCAAGCCAGCTCTTCCCCTTGGGGACCGGCCAGCAGTGTCTGTTTTATGCTCACTCCCAACAGCTTGGGTGGCTTGGGACTGGGGCTGCCGCCCGAGCCGTGCCAAGTTGGCAGCAGCACCGCATCTCCAGCCAGCTCCTCCTGGATCCAGCACCCGCACAGCACCCAGCAGCTCCTGGGCTCTGGGGTTCCCTTTCATGGGGGGAACAGTGGATTTGCAAAGCAGCAGGTCTGGTTAGAGGAAGGAAGTGAGGACCTCGTGCCTTGTCCCCTCTTCCTGGGGTGGGCAGAGCCTTGGGATCATCACCCTGTCCCAACAGGCTCCTCTCCTGCAATGGCAATGGGAAGCATGGGCAGTCCCCAGCAACACCCTGGAGGAATCTGAGCCCTGCTATAATACACTTAAATTGTCTGCAGAGCTGCCTGGAGCAGGGCCATCTGCAGGGCAGAGGACAAGGTGGTTGCTGGTATCCCTGCATCCTTCATGCTCTCCAAGTGAATAACATCCCTCCCCATGTGAAGTACTGTCCTTACCATACACACCTCCTGCAGTGCAGAGCATCCTCTCTCCTCTGCCCTATTCCAAGACCATCTCATGCTGTCTTCACAAAGCAGAGCTGTGTGGCAAAAAGGGGCTGTGGTGCTGGAAGGGATGAGGTCAGGCTCTACAGCCTGCAAGCAAGTCACAGCTCCTGCAAGACATGGGGACCCTGCCCTGCAGGGATGTCCCTGCCTGGTAGCTGCTGGGGGAGCAGAGGACATTGCAGGCACAGCTTCAGGCATCCACTTCATTGCATTTCAACAGGGTTCCCATAGTCAGGACCCTTGGAAAATACTCCCATCTCATGCTGGAGTGTCCTGACTCCTGAAAATGTACATGAGGAGCAGCAGAGAGGAGATGCAGAAAGATGCCCATAATGTGCAATGATCCTTTAATGCTCTCCCTGGCCCCCTCCCAACACATATGGGAGCTGGATGAACCAATTAAACCGACACCAATTAAATCAGCATAAATCACATCCAGTAAACCAGAGGTGGGGCTCAGGCAGACACCCCTGTGTCAGAAGATGTCAGAGCTGGCCCAAGGCTTAGCCAGCTCCCTTCCAGCTAAGGGAAAGCCACCAAGCACTGCCAGGGAGGGATGGGATGGGGTGCGATGGGATATGAATGGATGGGGATGGGATGGGATGGGATGGGATGGGATGGGATGGGATGGGATGGGATGGGATGGGATGGGATGGGTAGAAGAAGGCAGAAGGGGAACAGGGTGATGGGAAGGGTGATTTGCCCTGCGCAGCAGTGATTTCTGCCTGGAGATCTCCCAGCAGGTTGCCCTTGGCTGCTATGCTTCTCGTGCATCTTGGCTGGAAGATCCCATCCCTGCCCCTGGGCTCCACATCCCCTGCTCCCAGCGCCCAGGGCAGGAGTTTTAGGAGGCTGTGCAGCCATTAGCAGAGCTGCTACAAGTGGCTGTAACTACCTGTGAGGGAGGAAATCCAAATCACTGCGGAGATGTCTCAGTGTCAAAGCTGCCGAGCGAGGTCTGGGGCACATGAGTGGAGTGGCAACTCTTGACTTAATCCAGAGAACTGCCACTGAACCACAAAGGAGAGGGGACTCTAATTAAGTCCCGCAGCCCTTTGGGAAGTATCAAGCCAGAAAAACAGTTTAAGAGCTTTAGGCAGGGTGATTTTAAACAAATGAGGAAGTGCCTTAGAAACAGCTTAAGATGAAAGCTACCAAATTAAAATCCTTGCAATCAGTACGGAGGCTACTTATGCAACAACCTCCCGAGGAGGAATTGGAATCCCAGAGATAAAACTCTAAACAAATAAAGACAGGAGATGAAGGAAAAAAGAATTAAATGATATTTGGTCAGAAAGTGATGTACAAAGGGCTGTTGAGCCAAAGGAGCTGCGTATGAGAGGTGGAAATCTAAAGCCAATGTGCAAAGGGGCAAAAGCAGTGTCAGGTAAACAGAGGAGAGTGGGGATGAGGAGGGTGCCAAGGTCTGCAGTTGGTTTGCTGCCAGGTGGGCACAATGAGACTTCTGTTTGGGTGATGCTTTTGTGGAGAGGTTGGGTTGAACCCAGCGGTTCCTATCCCTACCCAATGCTTTGTCTTGCTCCCAGCAGAGCAGCTCCCAGTCCATAGGGAGAGAAAGATGCTGCCCTTGGGTGTCAGGGAGGGTTTGGTGGGTGTGGGTGTTGGAAGCCCCCCCAGGAAGCCAGGGATGTTCCAACAAAGCTCCCTGGAGGTTTGTGTTTGCCCAGAGGGTCCTTGTCCAGATGGAGAGGGGGTGGTTGATCCCATCATGACTCACTGCCCCAGCACGTGCATGTTGCACACCAAGTCAGCTGCACATTAACAGCGCATAGGCTGCATCCTCTGAGTGACGCTGCTTTCCTCCAGAGGCACAGAGGGGCTGAGGAACTCATCACAGCATGCCCAAAGCAAGCAGAGCCAAAGTGCCAGCCTGGCAGCTGAAGGACACAGGGCTGATAGAAGTGCTCTCAGCCACAGCTGCCTCCTGCAAGGTGCTTCTGCCCTTCAGCTGACCACAGGCTGCGCTGCTGCCTGCCCCAGCTGCACCCCAACCTCCCACCATGGCACCATGCAGCAGGTGAGGGTACGAGGATGGTGGCTGGTGTGGGAGAGGGAGAGCTGGAGATGGGTTCAGTGCATGGCAGGCAGGGCATGCAGGGCTGCGGGCACACGGTTGCTCTGTGCCACACGGCGTTGTGCAGCAGCACCAGGACAGCATGAATCCCCAGGCATTGCACAGCACAGAGCAGCTCCACTTCCAGTGCAACCCGAGCAATGAGCTTAGGAAATCAGGAGGATGGGGGGCAGGGCAGGATGGAATAAGCTAAATAAAACCCAATAAAAATAAACCCCGAACTCTCCGCTCCTCTTTGATTCCTCCGGTGGCGGCGGTGGTTTTTTTTTTCCTTTTCTTCCTTTTTTTTTTTTTTCACGCCAAGATTACTAATTGTCTAAGCATCTCAATTTGCTGGTTTCACTTAATCACAGGCACTTTGGAGATTATCAGCCTTCCCCACATGTTCGCTACCTTACTTCCCAACTCCCGGGCCCACGGGGAGCGCCTGCAGGAGCGACAGCAGCACCGCGTCCCTCCGGCTGCGCTGTCAGAGCCTGATTGCCTCCAACCCACCCAACTTCCCGAGGATGGGGGCTGCCAGGAGTGCTGGGTGGGGGGGGGGGGGCCGTTGGCAGCTCCTGGCAGCTTCCAGCCTTTGATTTGCACAAAAGAAAGGAGGGAGGCTGGGGGAGGGAGCGGATATGATTTATTCAGCAAGTTCCTAACCGTTTTTTTTATTATTATTATTATTGTTGTTGTTGCTGTTTTTTTTCTTCTTCTTCTTCTTTTTTCCAGAGGCTGTGAAATAACTGAAGCCGACGGAAAGGTGAAGTGCTGGGAGAGATGAAGGAGGAGCGTTTGAAGGCATTTTCTTCCTTTTTGTCACATCTCGCTGCAACGCGTTTCATTCCTGGAGCTCCGCTCCTTCCTGGAAAGCCCAACTGCTGCGGGGTCGGGGGGTTTGCTGAGGGGTCTCAGCCCCATTTCCACCTCTTGATTGCTGGAGCCCACCCAGAAATGGGGATGTGAGCTCTGCCACAGCTGCCCCAGGTGCCACCAGGACGTGTGGGCTCCATGGGGTCCCCATGGTTGGGGTGGGCTGCCTGCTGCACCCCGTGCGCTGCGATACTGCGGTTAGCAGCACATCCCTCCCCGCATCGGAGGGTGAGCGAGGAGCATCAAACAGAATAGACAATGTGAAAAAGTGTCTGAAATCAAATTTTCCTCTTCAGAGAGGAAAAAGATCTTTTTTTCTTCTTCTTCTTCTTCATCTTTTTTTAAGGAAAAGGCGGTGATAGGAAACGACTTTTCTTCGTACTGCATCTATCTGCCTTGGGATAGCTGCCAGTCCAGCTGCGTTTTTCCTCTTTAAATAATGGAAACTGCAGCACAGCTTCAGGAGGGGGTGATACCTGAGGGCAGACGCAGTGCCAAACACAGCTCTCCTGAGGGAGAGGACAGGACCACCCTGTGGGCACTGCTCCCAGAACAGAGGCAGCATCCTCTGTTCCCACCCTGCAGAAGCACGGCTGGGCAACCAGCTGCCAGCACCCCACACACACCACTCTCCAATTCTTCTCTATCTATTGAGAAATACAAATCAGAGCCTTCTGTTGCAAAGGTCTCCATCCCAACCCCACCTCCCAACCCAAACCCCCAACCCCTAGGGGGCTGCTTATAGATTCAGTGTCCCCATTCTGTGCACCCAGCTGTAAAATCCCAACCCCTTCCCTAGGACCCACGCAATAAAGCACACGGCCCCTCCAGCAGTGGCTCCTTCTGCACCAAAACCACCTTCACACAGTTGTCCTCCCATGGCCATGCAGAAGGAGCAGCTCACGCAGGATTCAGGAAAGGCTTTTTTTTTCCTCACTCTCTTTTTTTTCCCTCCCATTTGCCCGTCACCGAGAAGCCAGTCCTGATTTCTGCAAATGAATTTGTTATCTGCGAGTGTTTGCTGAATAGTTTATGCAAACAAATTTCAGCCCATGGGGCGTTTGCAAACTGTTCATTTCATGGTATGTGATTAGTAGCAATGGTCAGAAAACGGGTGCAAAGCAAATTCCATGGGCTGTTCTCAACACTCAGACTCCATCAGCCTACATTTCTGCTGCCGATTAATTTTGTTTTTAATGGCAATTAGGAAAAATATTAAGGGGTGTGGTGATTAGCCAAACTTTTCCTGTTTTGTTGTTGGCTAAAAGCTCTAAAAAGAGGTTTTCCTCCCACCAAGGTCTTATGGCTCTCTTAGGGAAGGGCACCCAATGCTTGGAACCAGAAGGCAAAGCCCATGGGCTCCACTGGGGGATCAATAGGAGATGATCACAGTTTGGCTTTGTTGACATAAAGACCATCCGGGGGACCAAACACCTTTTGGTTTGCACCAGCAGATATCAGCCCTGCCAAGAGGAGGAGGTCAAAGGGATGGAAGCTATGCGAGAAGCTCAGAGATCCTGGTGACAAAACACAGATCAGGGTTGGGTTTCTGTTTCATGACTATGCTGAGCTCTGGGAGTTCCCAGCACGATCCGGGCTGCGCTCCCCTGAAGAGCTCAAGTGTTGTGCTGGGGTGGATTTGCATTGAATCACAGAATCATTATGGTTGGAAAAGACCTCTAAGATCATCCAGTCCACCCCCACCATGCCCACTGCCCACGTCCCTCAGTGCCACATCCCCACGGTTCTGGAACACCTCCAATGACCCCACCACTCCCTGTGCAGCTGTGCCAATGCATCACCACTGCTTCAGAGAATAAACTGTTCCTAATACCCAACCTGACTGTCCCCTGGTGCAACTCGAAGCCACCCCATTCCATCATATCGCTTTACCCCTCACCACAACCTCCCTTCAGGCTATTGCTCAGAGCAATGAGGTCTGCCCTGAAATCAAATCCCCACAGCACCACATGACATCTGCACAGCACCCACTGGGGCTCCCCATGAGGGTTCACCCCTCACACTGAGATGCGCAGAGAGGTGCCCAGATCCCCCCTATCTGACCCAAATTTCACAACCCAAAGGAGATCCCAGGGCTCGGAGGTGGCACGGGTGCTTGGGGCAGAGTCGGAGGCTTTCCCCGTGGGTTTAACAGCGCTAACAGAAAACGGTGCCTGAAGATTTATTCATTTGAACGCATCTGGTAATTACATTTCGGCAGGTGGTATGTGGGGCCTGGATTCGTTCCACGCACACCAGGCTCAGAAAGGCTCCAGTCCCACGTTTGAGAAAGCTCAGAATAGAATAAATAAATAAAACCAACAGTCCCCAGCTGCGAGTGCGGAGGAGGCACATCCTCTCCCCCCACCCCCTGCGCTCCCCCGCACTGCGCTGTGATTCAGCGCTGCCCTCCTCCCGGTGCAGGGATTCTCCAGCTCTGATGGTGACACACTCACACATGGGCGCAGGTGAGGATGGGGACGGGCAGTGTGCACCCACAGTGGGGCACGGAGACGGCGGCTGGGTTTTATTTTTACACCTCACTTCCTTGCCCCCCTTTTGTCGAAATGACATAATGATGGGGATTTAATGTTCCACTGCTAAATTTCTTCATTTTTCAGGATAATTTCCACTATTTCATCAAGGAATAATTAATTGCATTGTCTTTAATCAGTTGTTTTACAAATCCAGCAGCGCAAGAAATTTTCATAGACAGACAATGCAGGCAGCTGCTCTTCCCTTCTGGGCACATTAATGAAGTGAAAGAGCTCGAGCTGGGAAAAATCGGCTGGCAAAAAAGGAAATCTATTGACAGAGAGATTGAAAAGATCACAACGTAATCCCTTAATGTGTGTGGCAGGGAGGGAGAGGGGCGAGATGGAGCCAGGTGTGAGGGCAGGAGGATGAGAGCTGCTGGTTGGGCACAGGGCTGCAGAACCCTCAGCCGTGTTCCCAGCACAGACTGCAGTGAGTGGGTGCATAGGGAGTCAGCACATGTGAGCTGTATGTGGGGAATGGGAAGATGTATGCAAGTGCATGGATGTTTATAGAACATATACACACTGTTGTCTCGAGCCCAAAGCTGTCCCCACAGCACCACCTCAAGGGCCCATCTCCATGTCCCCATCTCCACATCCCCATCTGCATATCTCCATCTCCACATTCCCATCTCCTCATCTCCATCTCCTCTGCCCCATCTCCTCATCCTGATTTCCACATCTTCATCTCCACGTCTTCATTTCCACATTCCCATCTTCACATCACAGAATCATAGAACCATAGAATGGCTTGGGTTGGAAGGGACACCAAGGATCATCAAGTTCCAATCCCCCTGTCACAGGCAGGGCCACCAACCTCCAGAAATGTCTCCATCTCCACATCCCCATCTCCACATTTTCATCTCCAGCTCTCCAACTCTACATCTCCAAGTCTCCATCCCTGTCTCAATCTCCATATGCTCCTCTCCACATCTCCATCTCCTCATCCCCATCTCCACATCCATCTACACACTCCCATCTGCACACTCCCATCTCCACGTCCCCATCTCCACTGCAGCACAGAACCACTGTTGGTGCCTCTTGCTGCCTTTACACTCACACACAGCCCGTGCTCTGTCCACCTCAAGCACGGGGCTCCCAGATGGGCCTGGAGCTGTGAAACCAAGAGGCAGCAAAGTGGGTAATGGGACACCACAGGTACCAGGTCCCCCATAAGTGCATCTGGCTGCAATGCTCAAACACATGCACGTGGGCTCTGAGGTCCCCTGTATGTCCAGGCTCCCCACCATCAGACCTGACTGAGATGCTTGCAGGATGACCCCAGGCTCTGAGCACATCCCTGGGTTGGTCTTTGGGATCCCACCATCCCCTATAGTCACCAAGGGAGCTCTCACACGGCACTGCTCACCATTAAGTCCAAATATATCTTACAAAAGAGGTCACAATGCTACCCAGAATGACTGGGTGGAGAGCAACGCTCTGCACAGCAAGCTTGGTATTTCTGGCACAATTATGGTGACAATTCAAGGTGCTCCTTCAGCAGCCACCAAACAACCCAGTTCCAGACAACCCCGCTTAACCTCAGTTTGATGGGATAAAAGGCCAGCACAGCAGAAGGGAAAGGAAAGGCTTTCCCTCAGCCCTGCCTTGATCTCAACTGGAGAGCACTGTGCTGGGGCAGCCCTGGGGGTGACGTGGGGAGGGCCTTCCAAACTGAGGAGTGGCCATGCCCTGGAAAACCCACTGACCCCACCAGTTCCTCTGGGGCTTGTTGGAATATGGGGCAGTTCCCTGGCAGGGAGAGGGGGGAACGGAGCTAAAAGAGTCACATGCACCGTGTTTTGCAGGTGGATGTTAGCACTCGTGTTTGCATAGGCGTGGGGGGGGGGGGGAGGATAGGGAGGGGGCGGTCGCTGTGGTTTTCCCCTGGTATCTCCTGCAATCACATCTCTGAAGGTTTTCCCTGGAGGCCTCGACAACAGTGACAGAGAAACCGGCGTCACCAGGGAGTCCCCTGCTCCTACATGGAAGGTCATTGTCAGGCACGAGAAGAGACACATGTCTGCATGTCAGGGGCTGGGGGCAGCCCTCCTCCAGCAGGGACAAGCAGCTGCACCGCAGATAAGGACGAGATAAGGACCCCCCTTCTGTTCTCCTGCCCTTGCTCAGGAGGAGGAGGAATAAGCAAAATTTAATCCTGCTTAGCTGGGAGGGCTGGGGAAGCGGCTGGCTGCAGCGGTGCCACACAGAAATGGAGCATCTCGGTGGAGACGCAGGATGGCATCTCCTTATTTGGGGTAGGGAGGGGTGAGGGAAGAGGACTGAGGATGAGGGGCAGAGCAGAGGGAAGCTGTGAGGCTGAGGACTTCCCCTGTGCCTGGCTTTGCCCATGCAATGAGGACCCACAGAGCATCGCTTTGGTACATCCACGTGCCCCACACAGACCTCTGTGCCACGCTGCCTTCCTGCCACAACAGCAGCACCGAGGGCCAAATTCCTAATTTGCCTTCATGAATATTCACAGCAATTACCCCAACCCAGCCCTGGCAGCAGCTCCGTGTGCTTTAACGTGAGCGATGGCCCTGTGGCCAGCACAGCTCAACGAGCCCATGCTAAATACCCACAGGATCCACAGAGTTAAATTATTTGAAGGAAAACGCGATGCTCACATAATTTTCCGTAACAATCACTCTGCTCACAAGCAGCTTGCAAATATTCTGCGCATGAAAAGGAGCTGCTTTCCTCTGGGGAGCTTCCTCCTCTGCTCTCTGAATCTGCCTTCTACACCAACACCTCCAACAGGTTTCCGCATTAGAAGTGTGCTCTTCGTTATTAAACTGCTTTATACAGTTATCACCCCAAACTCCTCTGCAGCGTAAACATATCATTCCTGGGAGAAGCTGTCAGTGCAGTGCCAAACTACAGCATGCAATTAAAGCCCTAAACAATACAACACAATAAATCACTGGCGCTATGGCCGGTCAGTGTCGCCAAGCATGGAGTAAGGATCTTAATTACATTTAGACCAAACAAGTATTAGATTATTTATGGGATACTGTAAGTGCTTGACAATGGGTAGAAAGTCATTCCACACGCATCCCTGGGCACTTCGGAGTCCAGATGAAGAGGGAGAGAAAGAGAGGGAGAGAAGTAGAGCCAATATCCATCACGGAGCAGTATTGGAAGGGAAAGAGCTGTTACTTTAAATAAGGCCCAATTGCATCATCAATTTAAAAGCAATAGCAGCAGCATCTGAAGAAAGCAGCAGCTGCCACAGGTGGCCGAGCAGCTGGAGAGCTGCCAGCACCCATGGGAGACACCGGGATCCGTGGCACTTTGTCACACTGCGGTGCATCTGTACCCCTTCCTCACTGGAGCCCCTTGGCAGCAGTGCCCTGAGCTGGGCACCCAAGGGGCCCTGGAGGATGGGGCCCCTCTGCATCACAGCTCGACATGCCCTCAGCATGTTCCAAACATGGCCAGGACTTGCAGAATGTGATCTGACTGGGAAATCGCTGGATTCAATAGCAGGGGCCATAGGAGGCCACAGAACTTCTCAGGACGGCTGGTTAGGATCAGGAATCTGTTTTTGGAAAAGTTGTTGATCCACAGGAGCTTTCTCCATGGAAGGGCACTGGGATACACATGGCTCAGCCTCACTGCTGTGTTAAATCACGCTTGTCCATGATGGCGCATCCCATGCAACCCAACTGGACCTTCACACACCTTCTCACAACCCTGGCATCCACCAGGAGCTGTGACCTCCTCGTGGCACCGTGTGCCCTCAGCCTGGACCCTACACTCATGACCTGATGCCACCAGGCGGGTGGATGTGGTGTGCAATGCTCACCCATGGGGAAGGGATGGAGCAGCGGGAGCCGACACCAGGCCCTGCAGCAGGATGCCGTGCTGCTGGCAGGGGCTAGGCCAGCTGTCTGTGAGGCTCCTGCTCTGGGTCTGCATCCCCCCTGGGGCAGGTCAGCGGGATCGGGTTCGTCTGACTGCACTCAGACGGCCCCAGCAGCGCTCCTTGTCTAGACAGCCCGCAAAGGGAGGGCTGGTGGGGTGCCCTTCAGCTCGGGCTGCCCAAAGTAGGTCAGAGAGTCTGCTCTGCTCTGCCAGCAGCATTTCTTCCTATTGACCCTCCAGCACGGGACAGCTAATTGCAGCCGGCGTGCCTGAAACTAGACAATCTGAGCACACCCTGCATCAGCCTGCTGTCCTCCTGTAGGTTCCCTGCCCATCCTCTCTCCACATCTGAGATCTCAGAGTTGACCACAGCTCCTTCACAGGAGCTGGGGAGCAAACCCAGACCGCAATGATGTGTATTTTCTGTAAGAGCTGAGGCTTTGGCCGAGCACTTCAGCCCAGGGAAGGTAGTTCAGTTGGTGCCATCTGTGCCAGCAAAAGTGAAGACCACACTCATCAGCTTGCCCATAAAATAGGTGCAAAGTGCCCATTCCTAGTGCTGCTTTCTGACCCAGCTGAGTTAGGTTTGCTCCTCCTGCTCCTCCTGGAGATCTTGGGCATGCAGCCTACATCATGGTGCAGCCCATCCCGATACATCTGGGTGGGGATGTGGTCATGCTGCTTGCACCCCCGCTAACAAGAGCAGCACGAAGGGGATGCAGGAGGGCTGAGCCCTGATCACAGAGTGATTGATGGGGCTGACAAGCACAGCTGATGTCAGGCGCTGGTCCAAGGCCACGCCGTGCCACGAGGTGATCACAGCACTGATGGATGCCAAGGTCGCGGGAAGGCAATGCAAGGGGGGAGCAGGGCCAGCTCACAGCTGGAGACTGTTCACCAGCACTGGGCCACCAGCAGTCCCCAGGCTCCCTGCCCAGGGCAGAAAACGCCCATGGCCTTGCTGAGGCACAGGGGACCCCCAGCCAAGTCTCTGCTGCACACAGGACCCTGATCCAATGGTGGAAACGACTTTGAGGAACTGGGAGTTAATGCTCTTTTTTTTCCTTTTCCCCTCTCTCTTTTTTTTATTCTTCCCCCCTCCCCTTCTGTCTCAGCAGCCGACAGGCAGTAAAAGACCCTTTGCAGTTGTCAAGGCAACAGCGTATCACGAAGATGGTGCCGTGAAGTGGCAGCAGCCGAGGGCTCTGCTCTCCATCTCCACCGCTTCCCTCACCAGGCAGTGCCAGCACGGATGCTCAGCACAGGCAGAGCCCCACGGGATGGCAGGAGGGGAGCGAGTGATGGGGCTGGAGGGGTTGTAAGGCACAGCCTGCGTTCCTCCTGCATCTGCCTTGCCTGGTTCCATTGCCTGGTTCCATTGGCCCCGCAGCACTGCCTGCCCCAAAGACATCCCCTTCTCACCTCTCCATCAGCTTTCTCCCCATAGAACCCCCATACCTGCTGCATGGAGGCAGCAGTAACAAACCCTGTGGTCCCCATGCTGGAAGATGGCCATGGGTCAGGATGAGCCCCTCCTCAGTCAGCCTGGCCAGGACTTGCTCCCCACAGATCATCCCTTTCACAGCCTGCAGGGAGTCCTTACATGGGAAAGCACCCTCCCTATGGTCCCACAATTCCCACCCCATGAAGAAGTATCCCTCCTGCTGTGAATCGTAGAATCATAGAATCATAGAATCATAGAATCATAGAATCATAGAATCATAGAATGGCTTGGGTTGGAAGGAACCTCAAGGATCATCAAGTTCCAACCCCCCTGCTACAGGCACGGTTGCCAGAACCAAAGCAGACCAAAAGCATCTCGTGGCCATGGTAAAGCAGAGGATGAGATGTGGCAGGCTATCTCCTGCATGCCAGGTTCCCCAAGGAGAACAACCTGGAAGCTCCGTTTGGCTGCAGCACTCCTGGCTGGAGGCTGCTGGAGAGCTTGCGTACCTCTGGGTGTGCAGGAGAGGCAGGGATAGGGAGAGCAGATGGAGAGATGTCCTTTGTACACTGCCTTTGCCCAGTGCAGAGCTCTCCATGTGCCAGCCTTGCAGAGTTGGGCAGCACGCGTGCTTCTTGCTGGTCATGATCTGATCTGTGCATGGCCCCAACCACACATCCTGCATTGTGGGATGTTCATATTACCTTGGTCTGGATGCAGAATCAGCCAGAGTCAAGGGCCAGCGCCATGGAAGCAGCAGGGCTGTGTGTAGGGCCAATGAAGAAGTATAGGGCCACCAGCCCTCGTCCCAAGCCCCATTCCTGGCTCTCCAGCAGCCCTGTCTGTCTCTCAGGCTGGCATGTCTGTCAGCACCACGGAGAAAAGTGCTAAAAAGGGACCTGTGAACCCAGACAGCCTCGGTGCTAACAGGGACTGCAGAAGCAGATGCTCATCCTCCATACATTTGGCATTTTCTGTTGCTCTTGACTCCAGGGAGCTGACTGCTCTGCTCCAGGGGGTCTATAAATAGACTTCACCTGCTAACCTCCTCTCCAGGAGGACAGTGGTGACTGACACAGCCATTGCTGCTGGGCAGTGATGCCCAGCACTATCCTCAGGACTCCCATCCTGTGCTCGGAGGAGCAGCACTTTGAGGAAATGTGTTGGGATCATAGAATCATTGAACGGCTTAGGTTGCCCCCCACCAGCTCAAGCTGCCCAGGGCTCCAGCCAGTCTGGGCTTGAATGCCCCTAGGGAATTGTCCAGGATGTTTTTTGGGGAGGGGATATAGGAGGTGCATCTCAATGTGGTCACTCAGGGATGGCACCACTTGGTGAGGGACACGGGACTCTCTCCACTTTGCCACTCTTCCCTTTGGGACAAGCAGTGAAGGGTCTGGGGGAGCAGAGGTGGTGGCTGCTGCTCTCCTGCTCTGACAGCATTGGGCAGCCCCAGCTTGTCCTGGCGGACAGGGCTGTCCTCTCTCCCAGAGAGCATCCTCCTCTTGGAACTGCTTTGACCAATCACCATTGGTGGGGGTGTAGGCAGGGGTTGGAATGCATGGAGCAGCCTCTGGGCTGGCTATTGCCCCTCTGTGCTCCATGTGCTCCCCTGCCCCTCACTTTGTGGGAGCAGAAGCTGCCATGCTGAAGGCCCCATGTCCCACCAGTTCTGTCTCGTTGCAGTTGGAGTGCGCACCATGCCAGAGCCTGCCTGATGTTCAAGTGGGGCCTTCGGTGGGGCAAACACACTTTATGGGCTCAGGAGAGCTGCTGGGGGGGGACAACTTCCCCATATAGGGCCCCATATCTCCTGCAAGCACAGCTATAGAAAGACAGCCATCCCTTCTCATGAAACAGAGATTTCAGCATCAGCCCGAGGGCTTTTTGCCCAGGAAATGACAGCACCCAGGAGGAGCTCTAAATCAGCCAAATCTCACTGACACGCACAATGACGGCTCAGGCCATGGTGAGCACCGGGCTCTCCAGCTTCGGGGTCAGCCAGGGACGCAGCAGCTGAATGAGGGACCCCCAGCTGAATGAGCATAGCTTCCAAGGATGGGCCCTGGGAGCAGGACACGGCTGGTGCTGTGTCCTTGGCCAGGAGGGCCGTTGCGGGGAGGCAGATGTCAGCTCAGGAGGCCCTCGTTAACGCGGCTCCCGCTGTGTCCCAGCCTGGATGACGAGCTTCCTAGGGAAGGAGGGTGGAGAACGACCTCCCCACCCTGCCAGCTTGGAGAACCTCACCCAAGCAGTGCCAGGATGTGTTGTATCGCGTTGCCACGGCAACTGACATCTTACGATGCTGAAGCAGGCGGATGCGGAGTCATGCCACATGAATCATGCAGATCATCTGACCTCGGCGTGACGGGGACAGACAAAGAGCAGAGATGTGCTCGCCAGGGCCAAGTCCTGAGCTCTGGCAGGGGAGGAGGTGACAGTGCTGTGGGATGCTGTGCTGAGCCCAGCATGAATCTGGAGCCTGGCACAGCCTGGCCTGGGGATGCTGAGGGCAGGAGCGTGCACAGATCCAGAACATCTCGCTCTGGCACAGAGGGGCTGCACCTTACATAGAATGGGTTGAAAAGGACCTCAAAGATCATCTAATTTCAAACCCACTGCTGTGGGGAGGGTCACCAACCACTAGACCAGGCTGCCCAGAGCCACATTCAGCCTGGATTTGAGCCTTGAACCTCCAGTAGATTGGGGCATCCTCCCTTTCCCCCCAGCACAGGGGAATCTGGACCAGTGCTGAGCATCTCTCCCTCCCTGCACCCATCCTCAGAATGAATCAGACTGAAGCATTCTCCCTTGGATCTCCCTGTCCCATCTGGACACATCTGGTTTTACTACCAGATTGGCACACCACATGGGTAAGGGGTTGTCTGCCCACCCTGGGGTCCCTCTTCCAACCCTTGGACACTCACTGTCCCCAGGGCTCTGCTGCACAAGCACTTTTCTCCTCCTGGGGTCTGGCACAGAGCACTGCTCTCTGTGGGTGGGATGGAGGAGCTCACTGCCCTCCACTGTGTCATTAAGTGACACCTCCCAGGCAACAGTCAGGGAGACCAAATTCTTCCATCTCGACTTCAAATAGTTTCAATCCCTTCTCCTCCTCCCAGATGCACAGATTATGGCTTCACCCCCCCCTCCCCCCCAATAAAAATGAGAACAAAAATTATCTTGTGAGTTTGCTACCGCTTTATCCCCTTCCTCTTTGAAAAGGGAGAAGGTTTGAGATGCAAGAGAAAAAAAGGCATAAGCCCCCAAAGCTGCGTATAATTTCATGACAAATTCTGACAAAGGAACGTGCATCCACACATTTCTTTCCTTTAGAAATGAGTAACTTCCTACCAGCCGGCCTCGTGAGACAGAGCAGCAGCACGGACCTCCCCCGGCCAACCAAGCTGGGAGCAAACACTGCTGCTTCTTGTCAGCACTGAATCTCAATACAAATTCGTTTTCTAGCACAGCATCCTTATGGCAGAGCATTCCCTGCGTGGCAGCCACATTTTGCTGGAGCCCCGCTTTGCAAACAGAGCCATCCCTGCTGCAGAGAGCAGACGTGCTGCCAGGGGATGACCCTGCCCTGCTTCACGTCATGCAGAGAGGACAGCCCAAGTGCTGCTGCTTCGTACAGAGCAAATCTTGTCTGGGGATCCTTGGCCCTGAGAGAAAAAAACAAAACAACGCAGCGATGAATTCCTCTTCTGGCCAATTCATCCTGCTGGATCCACCCAGCTCTGGTGCATCTCACTGGAGGCATCAGGGTGGGGATGCAGAAACAAGAGGGAGTGAAATCTGCTCTTCTGGAAGCAATAAATGCCTTCTGCCGTTTACAGGCAGTTCCCGACCTCGCTGCGGCTGATGGGCAAGTTTATGATCTTTCATTTTAGCTAAATGGAAGAAGCAATTATTCTTTCTCTTGGATTAAAGTGACTTTGGGAACAGAAATGCAAGGCAAGGGAAGAGCCTGACCCAGGAGGAGAATAGGGACTCCTGGGAGAACAGCTGGGGGTGGAAGGGCTGTGCTGCACTACCTTCAGGGGGCAGAGGGGCTTTGGTGGAAGAGCAGCAGAGCTGCTTCTGCCCCCGCATTTGATGGAGTGCCCAGATCCACTGCGTGCACAGTGAAGGGCTCTGCTGGGGATATCTCTGCTCCATCACCAGGTGCAGGATGCTTGAGAGATATGGACTGGCATTTTGCTCAGAGCAGGGAGGTGGTGGGAGAAGCGCAGGTTGGTGGTGGTGGGAGCCAGGCTGAGCCTCCTCCCCTTCACACCACTGGACATGATGCTGGGGTCGTGGGCATAGGACCCACATGGCCACTGCACAGGGAAAAGTTCTGCCTCTGTGGTCCCTGCTGAAGCCCTGTGGATTCCCAGAGGCAGCAGTTCTGGTCTGAATCCTAAAGCAAACAGCTGCACCCAAGACCTGCTGTCCTTCCTAAGCAGCACTTCAGCATGCTCACAGTCCTTCCTCTCTGAGGACCTGCTCAACACAGAGCATCCTTTTCTCTGCTTTGCTTTGCATTGAGCACCTTTATTCCCAATCCATCATTTCTGCAACAGGGACATTATCCATAACCAGCATCACAAAGTGACAACCCAGGAGCCATGAGCATGTCCTCAAATCCAAGTCACCTTGTGAAGCATTTGTTTGCCAGAGCCTCTGACAAGCAGTGATGCCCACGATACCTCCTACGCATGGACATGAGGTCCCCTCTGCCACCCAGCACCCTGCAGTTCCACAGTAGGATCAGAGCTGGGCATGGCAGCCCAGAGAAGAGGTTTCCATCTGTGGAGAACTTGAAGCAAAAAACAGCACTCAGATTGAGATATTTTTCTTTGGACGATGAAAAGGTTCAGAGCAAATTCACTTTTAATAAACGTTTCGACTGAAATTGAGCTCTTCCCCCCAAAGCAATTTGTTGGGTTGTTTCTTTCTTTTTTTTTTTTTTTTTTTTAATAATTGCATTTTCTTTTTAACAGGAGAAATAAGTGGTTGGTCAAGCACCCTGTGTATCAATGGGCACCACATCCCAGCAGCCGTTTGGACACGAGAAGTGCCTGGCAGAGAGCAGTCCCTGAGCTCTGCTCTATGGCCTCTGCCAGGTGTATGTCTGTCACTGGGCTGGGGCACCTGGGCTGGCACCACAGACTCTCTGGTAGCTGTCATCACTCCCCACCAGGCATTGACTGCTTCTCTCCTCCCAACTTCAGCAGCTCATCACCTTCCCCAGCTGCGCCTCATCTCTGCAATCACTCTGAGAAAAGGCACCCGCAGCCCATCGTGCCCCAGGAGGGACATTTAGGGACAGCCGCTCCGCTCTTTCCCAGGCTTGGAGGAAGCAGCCTCACGCGATGCTCAGGCTCACTGGTAGCTCGGAGGCCTGATGGTAATAAATGAGTCAGGAGCACATCTGCACGCAGCGGAGACGCTCCCTGCCAAGTCGCTGCACTGCAGGACCACTCTCATCTGTCTCTCTTTAACAGGAACAAATGGAAATGAGCGAATCAATTAACACAGCACATTAGCAAAATGTCAGAGCCTCCCCGTTGCACTTAACCCTTCCCTCCGCTGGCCGTGCCAGCAGCCCAGCACGCTGAGTCAGCAGCATGGGCAGCCCAGCCAGGGGGAGGGATGGGGTGGAATGGGGATATGACTGGGGATGGGATGGGATTGGATGAAATGGGATTGGACGGGGATGGGAATGGGGATGAGATTGGGTGGAATGAGATTGGATGAGATAGAATGGGATGGGATGAGATGGAATGGGATGGGATGAGATGGAATGGGATGGGATGGAGATGGGAATAGATGGGATGGGATGGGATGGGATGGGATGGGATGGGATGGGATGGGATGGGATGGGATGGGATGGGATGGGATGGGATGGGATGGGATGGGATGGAATGGAGATGGGATGGGATCATGGATGGCAGCAGGCTTCCTCCTCTTTGCCCACCTCTGAATCAGGGCCAGGATGGGGGTTATGAGTGCCAGCTCTTTAATGTGCCCCCATTCCATCTTTCCCTGGAAAAACCCCAGGGCAAGCATGACATGACCATGATGTCCTGTATGCACTGAAGTCAGTGCAGGCTGATGCTGGTTCTGAGCAGGGCTGAGCCAAGGCTCACAAACACTGCAGGATACCTTACAGCTTTGTCCCCATGCCAGCATGGGACAAGATCTCAAAGGCTCTGGAGATCACTCACTCTTGCACAACAATTCTTGCACATATGTGAGCAAGAGGAGTGCTGAGCCCTCCCTGCTGCTCTTTGCCAGTGTGTCATAGCAGCAAGAAATCCGTACTAACACATTACAAACCCTCAGCTAATTAATAATTAGAGACACTTGTACCTGAAAGGCTGGCTCCACTGGTGGGATGCTCAAGTCTCCCACTAGGCATAGGCATCAGCATGCCTGAGCTGTGCTGTGTGACTGATATATGCCCTGGTCTGTAGGAGAGCCCCAGCCCCAATGAGCAAGGCACATCACACTTGTGTTTGTTCAGGTGCAAACCCCATGTGCCAGGAACAAGTGTGCATGGTCAGGATGCAACAAGGTCTCATATCCCCCAGGGGAAGGAAGGCATGGTCAGGGGGTTGGGTGAAGTCCTCCTTCCAGATGGGAAAACCAGGCAGGAGTTCATCCTCCTCAATCCCATGGGATGGAAACAAGGCTGCTACATCTCAGACTGGGCCGAATGCAGTCAGGCAGGCAGTGAGATGGAAGCTTTCTCAATAAAATTTTAGGATGGAGGAAAGAGAAGAAAACTGCCAGGGAGCCTTTGAGCAGCTCCAAATGAAGAAGGCAGGGAGGATCACTTTGAGCATAGCAATCCCACCCGCCCTATTTCTGCACGGTGCCATTGGGCCATCACCCTGCGCTGCGTTCCCACAGCTGCACCAGCCCCACGCTCCCTTGCATGCAAATCTCTCCTGCAAACAGGCACAGGCCATCAAAGCATCGCCTCGATTAAACGCCGTGGTCCTGATAGCTCGGGGGACTTTGTGTCTGGGTCTCCCCCAAGCCCTGAGGAGCACGGGGTGTGAGAACGGCGAGGCGAAGCCGAGGGCGCCGAGACAATCATTGCCATGAATTAATAATGCTCTGCCTGTCTATAGGCTCCTGCAGCTGGAGATTTCAAAGCACTTTGCAGACAGTAATGAGGAGGGGCTGGGTGGACCCGGCGTGCAAGGAGGATCTGAGCTCAGAGTGCTGTGAGCGGGATGCGCTGCTGCTGTCCCCATTCCCCATCAGTTCTGGGATGCTCATCGGGGATGCATGTGATTCAGGGTGGGGAATCTGCAGTTCGTGCCTGTGCTCCTCGTTTCAGGGCTGTCTGCCCCTCTGCAGGGGCTGTCAGGGCGCAGGGTGGATCTGCACCAGCGCTGGGGTTAATGGGCATGGCAGGCCCCGGCTGTGCTGAGTGACGCAGCAGGCATTGGAGCTGTGTGAGAGCTGGCAGCTCCACTGCAGGGCTGTGTGCCAGCCCTGCCTGCCACCCCGTCCTGCTGCCCTCCTCCTCCTCCCGGGCTCCCTGGGCAAGCAACACCAGCACCAGTAATTTGTGGGTTGGCAGGAAAACGTGATCTCCCTCCACATCCAGCGCCGTCCCATTCACCCATCCAAGGAAGGGTGCTGGAGGTGCTGCCCTTTGGGCGTGCAGCTGCAGGATGCAAGATGTCATGGTTGGAACACCAGTGCTCAGTGCTGGGATCTCCTCCACCCTCCTTCACACTGAATCCCAGGGTTGGGAAGATCACAAGCATAGCATCAGAAGAATCATAGAATCACAAATCATGGCACTGTTGGGTTGGAAGGGACCTTAATGCCCATCACCCACCCAGTTCCAACCCTTGCCATGGACTGATTGCCAGCCAGCAGATCAGGCTGCCCTCTGAGTGAGGCATTTCCCCTCACATCTAACCTCAATCTCCTCTCTTTTAGTTTAAAACCATCCCCTGTTTGCAACCCCTCCAACCCTCCAGGGGATGATTAAGGCATGCAGTCGCTGCACCCCAGGCAGGTTCCTTTCACATCAGAGCTGGACAGTATCCATCTGTGCCCACCCCCTGTGCCCCGTCTGTCCGTAAGTCCATCCTCTGCAGTGCCACAGGGCACATCTTTCAATGCAGAGATGTAAATGCAGCCCTGATGGGATCTGTGTTCTGCATGCAATTATGCACAACCTTTAAAAAAATAAATAGATAACATGGAAATATTCTTATTTCCAATCATATTCACAATCATCTTCACTTGAGTCATCTGTCCACTCCCAGTTATCTATCTATCTATCTATCTATCTATCTGTCCTTCCCCTTTTCCCAGCGCTCCATCCCACCCCTATCCACAAAGCTTTTCCCCACATCCCGCACGTCTGTACGTAGCCATCTGTTTGTCTGTCTCTCCAGCCATCTGGGTGTCTGCCTACAGTGTTTGCTGTGTCTCTAAAGCATATACAGGCTGCATGTATAGATCTATCAATTGGAAGTCTACTTGCCAGTCTCTTTAAGCTGTGTTCTCTGGGCTTCATTAACATGCAAATTAGCAAGATCTGACTGGCTCACTTAGCTGCTACTTCTCTTAGACAGCCATGCAACAATGCAAATACTAATGAGGCTCTGGAAATGGCACTTGCTCTATTGCTAAGCGAGCATGCACACAGAGCAGGCTTTGGCAATTTCAGGCATGCCATCCATCCTCACACCTGCTGGAGGACTCAGGACAGAAGGGATGGGTGATGGATGGATGATTAGGGCTACTGATGTGGAAAAAAAAGGCGAGAATTCCTGCTCTGAGTGGGATGCCAGCGCTCCCAGCCCTGGGATCCTTGGCTCCAAGATCTCTTTGTCCTCACTGCCGCATGCTGTTGCTCTGGAGCTCGCCCACCAGTGGAATCCCCCATTGGGAGCACATTGTCCCCAGAACCCCAACACACACAGACACACCGCCCCAGTGGTTTTACTGAGTTTACTGAGAAGGCTCCATGTGTGCTCCCTTCCCTGTGCAGACGGAGAGCTGGAAATCAGGGTGCAGCTGCTTTCATGGACCCCTGGCCCTCCTGGTCCCCATCCCAGCACAGCACTGCCTCCTGGGCTTTGTTGCTCTGCTGCTTCCAACATGAGGCCAGGTCACCATGGGGGAAGTTCCCTGTTACTCTTCAGCTCCATCGCCTCCTCTAATGATAATTCAACCATACATCTCCTTGTAAAACATCTGAAATGATCAAACGCTGCGCAGCGAGATGAAGGCACCTCATCTTAGGAACCTGGTTTCCGTATTCCTTTTTATCCCAGAGATAAAATAAAGAACCATTTGCTCTGGTTGCTGCTGCAGTCTCTTGCCTCTCCTCACCCACGCTGCTATCCATCCCCTTGGGAGGTAACGCCTCAGCACACCCGGCTGCTTTACTCCCAGTCCTTTTCATCTCAGCCCTGGCTGCTGTTGCAGGAGAAGCACAGAGCAGCTTGCTGAGTCCCAGGGGGATGTCCCTGCCCCTGCTCTTATGGGGTGATGTTATTGTATAGGTTCCTACAGCTGCTTCTTGGTGGCTGAGCCACCACACACGTCTTGTCCCACGTAAGGATGAGCAGCTCCTTCTGTGGGGATGAGGGAGGAAATGGGGCCTGGAATGAGGGATGTGGGGGATTGGAGGGAGATGGAGCTGAGATCGGGATGTGCTGGGATGTGGAGATGAAGCACACATGGTGGGCATATGGCTGAGTGGGGAGGGGTGGCTTTCCCCGAGCAGAGAGCTCTGTGCTGCATGGGATGAGCCATGCCATGGGACTGGGGGGGCTGTGCAGGTCAGGGCACACTGCAATGACTCCGTGCTGTGCTTTCTGGGGCTCTTTCCTCCCCCAGAAGTTCCATGGAGGGCACCTCTGCCCAGCAGCCAGCTCTTGTAAGAAGGGAGAATTTTAAATGAAGCTCTGGAGGCAGAACGCCTTTATGGAGGCTTATGGATGAGAACATGTGTGTTGGCAGTGACTTAAAGGATGGTCAGCAAAGGGGGAGGTGGGGAGTTGCGCTGCTTGTGCAAATCTGTGCAGAGCAGCCCTGCAGGTCTTTCTGCTTCCCCTTTGCAGCTGGCAGATGGGCACTGCAGCCCACAGCAGGCTGCTTTCTGCTGGATGACATCTGGGTAATGCCAATGCAAGTGCCCCATGGGCCCCTGCAGTTCTGACTGTGCCACGGCACAGCCCTCTCTCTGCAAACCGAGATTGCAGATTGGGCTTCATGTTCTCTGCTCAAGGGATGCCCTGGGATGTTGGCCACACGCTGTGCACGTTTGCAAAGCAAACTGCCTGCCTGGCTGTGTGGGAAGCCCCACAGGTTGACACGGGTGGTTTCAGATTCACCTCCTGTCTGAGGAATTGTCGCGGATTTCTCCTCCTGGTGGGAGAGCCCCTCAGCCATGCAGGGCGGTGTGGGGCTGCAGTTCCCATCTATCACTCATCTCTGCGAGGACTTCAGCTTGGCAGAACCCGAGGGCTCCACTAATGCACCCGTTGAAGGGAGGACTCCATTTTCCAGCCCCAGACTCCACAAGCTCAGTGTTTCCACCCTGAGAAATGGCATTACTCTATTGAGAAGATGTGGTGACCTGCTGGGGGGAGAATCTGCGGCAGGATAAATTTATCTGATGAAATTGCTGCTGCAGGGACACCAGCATAATAGCACCCCGTGCTTGGCTGCACTCTGTGCTTGTACATCAGCAGCTCTAGCAGCTCCCCAGGTCTCTCCTTGCGGCCTCCAGCACAGGTCTGATCTCAGCACAGTGGGCTGGAGCTCATGGGAAAGCCCTCAGCAAGATGTGCCCCGTGGCAGAGCATGTACCAGTGTGACATGAGCTGCTCCGGGGCACCGGCCCCTGTCTGCTCCCAGCCCCACTCCCTGCCCTCGGCTGCCCCTTGGCTCCATTCTGCTGCTGCAGCTGCGTCTCTGGTTTGGCTGGAGGCTGCCTGGCTGCAGAGCTCTGCCCTGAGCCTTTGGGGATGTGCTAGCAAAGGGACCAAAATAGCTCCTGCATTCCGTGACTCCAGAGCAGCTCGTTACCAGTTTCTAAACCTGTACAAGGTCTAAATGTCCCCGTGTTGTCACTGGGGATGCAGATCTCTGTCTCCCCTGCAAAAGACAGGCTCAGACCTGAGTCCTCTCCATGCAGACTCATGCTGAGAGGTCTCTGCCCACAATTAGAGACAGGAACCCAAGCTCAAAACTTCACAGAATCATAGAATATCCTGAGCTGGAAGGGACCCCTAAGGATCATCAAGTCTAATCAGCTTTGATGCTCCTGTCTCACTTTTATCTTCCATTATCCATGCTTCCATTATCCATTATCCATCCATGATAATGATGATCCACCTAGGATCTGCCCAGGACAGGTTTCCAGTGTGCCTAGCACTCTTCTCGCCACGTCCCGTAATATTCCCCTAACACCACTCAACATCACTGCCATCTGTTCCCACCCTGAGGAGCACGGTCACCGCACTGAAGGCTGCATGAACGTCCTACAAAGGATGTCCTGCAAAGGGTCACCATATTTGGAGAAGTTGGCAAAGGTCACTGCTGGGTGAAGAAGGGTCAGCACTACCCTGTAGGATGGGGAGATCCAACACGAGGCACTCAGACTGGGGAGCAGCCAGAACAGGAGCCCCATAATTCAGAGCCAGAGGCTGAAACTGGGACAGAAGAGCTGAATGCAGTGATTCCAGGGAGAACTGAGCTCCTGCTGCCACGAGGGTCCGTTCTTGGCATGGCTGTGGTGCACAGTGTGGCAAAGGCTTCCCCTGCAGAGCTGGCAATTTGGAGCCCAATCCTAACTGCAGCACACACACATACTGCAAAGCCCTGCGCTGAGCTCGCCAGGCTGCGAAATAATGAGGGAGGGAGGGAGGGAGGGAGGAGGGCCAGCACGCGACGCCTTCGTTTCAGCTTCGTCCGCCGTGCATTCCGACCTCAGACAGACGGAGACGGAGCAGAACGCCGCGTCTGCTTAATGCGACCTGTCGACTCTTCAGGGAGAGCAGTGTGCGTCCACGGCAGCGAAGGTCACCTCATTAAGAGCAACGGGAGCTGCGTCCCCCCGGGCGCTCCGGGTGACTCCCGCTGCTGAAGGGTGACCTTTTCCATGGGGGAGGAGACGGTCCCGCACACCGGCCCTGACCTGGCTGGCTGTTAGCTCCGCAGACACTTACACGTCCCGAGCACTGGTTTTGAACTTTTCATTCTCACGAGCCTGTCAGTTCTTGAAAGCTGCAGGCGCCGGCGGTGCCTCCTGCTCGCTGATGGGCTGCACTGTGCCGATGTGCTCCTTCAGTGCTGGTGAGGAGAGGAGGACCAGGGATGAGGTTCCCGTTCATGGATGGAGCTCTACTCATTCAGCATAGCTCAGCACTCAGCACATGGGCAACCCAGGCACAGCTGAGCATGACATCCCAGAGTAGCCCAGCTTGCAGCAAGGGAGCCCTGTGGAATGTCCTGTGCAGGCTATGCTCCCAGCCCGTGCGAGCCCCACTTCTGTCTCCACTGTTTGCAAAGCCCCACATTCCCATGGGCAGCGAGGCACTGCAAACCCAGCAGCAGCATCCACGCTGCAGAAAAGCAAACGAGCTGCCTGCTCTGCCCTGCAGCCTCAGAAGGGATTTTTGCCTTTCACGTCACCATCCAGCTGGGGAAGGAGGACGTGGGTTTCCCTCGTGGTGGGCAGAGGTGCCATGCTGCCATGCTGCTGCTGGGCCAGCCCTGCCAGCCCCCTCCCTGCACTGCCCTCCATAGACCTTTAATTCCGCCTCCTCTGATGTTCATCACAGAGGTGGTGCACAGGTCAAGTTTAATATGCTGTCCTGGGGGAGTTTCATTTAGAGCTGGTGAGAGCGAGGCAGGGGATTCAATTAGGGTTTCCCATGTAGTCTGAGAGCGCTGCCAGCATCCAAAAGCAGCCAGCTGTGCTCGGTGAATGCCGTTTCCCACAGCTTTAGCATTTACTCATGGGGCTAACCAGTTCCCCCAGCTCCATGGCACTGCCCCCAGTGCCACACTCAGACATCATCCACAGCTTTGCCAAACAGATGCACCAGCAGCCCCCCCATGAGCTGCCCCAGCACTAGAACACGCACCAAGGCTCTCATGCACATCTCCTAGGCTGTGGGCACACACATGGCCCTCAGTTTCCCCATCTGGACTCAAAACACATCACTTCTGGTGGTTCTCCCAGGAGATCAATGGGGCAGGTGTGCAGAGACCCCACTGGAGCAGGGGATGTCCATTAGTATGGGGTGCTGGGGGGATGCTGATAGCTCCAGCACACCTCACCTCCATCCACCAAGCGGGCACGTGGCAGCAGCACCGCTGTAATGCAAGAGGACAGGCAGCAAAAGGGCCGTGATGGGGATCATAAATATCCATTAAAGCAGCTTTTAATCTGCCCTACTCACAACAGCAATGCAGAGGAGAGAGAGACAGGAGCCTGGCAGGCTGCGTGCGGGAGCAGGTGGCACACAGACTGCAGGGCACCCCGAGCACCCGCTGCGGGAGGGGATGAGCTGTCTGCAGAGTGCAGAGCATGCAATGCAATGGGATGAGCTGTGCAGAGCAGTCACATCGGTGTCCTCTGCCTCCAGCGTAGGGTGAGGTGTGTCCAGGTGGCAGCGCTCCTAGGAAGCCGGCACCTTTCCCATTTAGCCTTGACTCCAATGCACGGATTTGGGAAGGGGGGAGGGATAAATTCCACCCAGAAATCTCAAAGTGTTTTGACGCCGCTGAATCATTAAACAGCAAAACGTTAGAGAGAATAGAAACGTAGATTTGGAGTAATGCGATAATGTAAAAGCCCAAATGGAATGAAACCAAATGATAATGTCAAGTTGAAATGCTCGTCCCTCATTGGGAAGGATCTTTTCAATGTTACTGAAACAAAATGTGAAAGTTGAAATCATTTTATTTGACACTTCCCCACTGGAAAAAAAGGAAAGAAAGGAAAAAATCCTTTGGATTGCTGTGTTCAGAGATTTGGAAAGCTGCTCTGATGGAGAAACATCACCAACTGGGAACTGGGGAGAGCGACAGAGCTGATTCTTCCCATGCTGAGGGAAGATGAAGGCAAAGGGTGCTCCTATGGGACAGCCCTCAGCCCCACTTCTCTGCTGACTCGCACCCTATTAGGGCAGCTCCGGACGGCTCCAGCCTGGAGGTGCACTTTGCATTTTGCCTTTTGTCTTTTGCTCTCCGTCATACAGCGATGCCATGAGGATGCTCTGTGGCTGCCCCACATCCAGCCCTGCCCGCACTGCTCCTCATTTATTTTCTGACCCCTCTGGATGCTGGAGCTGCCCGGTGCTCCCTGCTCCTCCCCAGGCCCAACTCGCCACAGCCGGCCGCTAATGAAGATTTCCTGGAGCGCTTGCTTAGCAGAAAATGATTGGTTACACCCGCGCCCGTAATTAAAAAAAAAAAAAAAGAGAAAGAGCATGTGCACTAATGGGTATTTATTTGACTGTTACCTTGTCATGTATTTATCGATGCAGATAAATTCAAAATCATTAAATGCTTTACGGGGCCTGACAATTTACAGCTCCTGTCAGCGCTCCGTTTGCGGCTGTGCGGCGTGGAGCCATGAGGGGCGGCCGCATCCTGCCCCACTGCGGGTCTGCAGGTGGGGGGCGATGGAGTGGACTCGGTGCTCACGTCTCTGCCTCCACGCACACACAGCCCCTCGTTACCTTGCTGTTCTGATGAGCAGAGGTCAGGAGCCAGCACATCCCCACAAGGCAAGCCTGGTCCTGCAAACACATCCACATGATATTGCTGCCGATGTAAGCAGGGGGAAGGAGAGCACTGCTTCTCCTCTTGGCAGCTCTGCGCTCACTGCGCTGGTGGGTGTTGCCCTGCAGCAGGAGGTAATGCATCCAGCTGGTGGATGTGGTGCTGGTGCGTGCTGCACCATCAGGTGATGCATAGATGGATGCCGCACTGGTGCGTATTGCACCGTCTGGTGGTGCACTGATGGTGCTGCACCACCGTGTGATGCACTGATGGATGCTGCAGTGGTGGATATTTCGTTTATGGGTGCTGCAACATCATGTGATGCACTGATGGGTGCTGCACCAGCAGGTGCTACACCAGTGAGTGATGAACTGGAACGTGCTGCACTGGTGGGTGCTGCACTGGTGAATATTGCAATTGGGGATATTGGACTGTCCAGTGATGCGTGGGGGCTGCACTGATGGGTGTTACACTGGTGGATATTAAACTTATGGGGACTGCACCATCATGTGATTCACTGATGGATGCTGCACTGGTGGATATTAACTAGCAGGTGCTGCACCATCAAGCCATGCACTGACGGGTTCTGCACTTGTGAATATTGCACTGGGAGATATTACACTGTCCAGTGATGCACTGATGGATGCTGCACCAGTGGGTGATGCACTGATGGATGCTGCACTGATGGGCGCTGTACCATCCTGTGATGCACTGAGGGATGCTACACCAGTGAGTGATGCACTGGAACATACGCTGCACTGGTGGGTTCTACCATCAGTCCATGCATGGATGGGTGCTGCACTTGTGAATATTGCACTGGGAGATATTGCACTGTCTAGTGATGCACTGATGGATGCTGCACTGGTGGGTGCTGCGCTGGTGGATATTACACTAGCTGGTGCTGCACCATCATGTGGTGCACTGATGGATGATGCCCCAGTGAGCGATGCACTGGCAGGTGCCGCACTGCTGGGTGCACCTTTCAGGTGATGCACCAGCATCATATATGCCATGCCGGCTCAGGGAAAGGCTCTGCAAGAGCCACTCTGACTGCGCTCAGAGCACACTGCACAGCAGCTCTGGTGGCAGCATTGTTCAGGAGAGAAAAGGCAAGAAGTGGAGCTGTGTGTGTAAGTAGGTCACGCGCAAGGCTGGCGCCGAGGCCATGGGCACAGGCTACAAACGCAGGGGGGAAAAGAAAAGGGGTGGGGGTGTCTGGGGCTGGTGAACCTGGGGCTGAGTCCTGCAGCCCTGTGGATTCCTTTCCGACCCCCACGGTGGCCAGTTGGTGCCCTGAGGCAGGAGGTGCAATTAACCTTCTCTTGACAAGAACAACTACCGATGTGATTATTGATCATAAAATGACCCGGCCCTTTCCCAGCCACAGGGTCTGAGCAGAGGTGGTGGTGAGGGAGCAGAGCTCACAAAGATGTGCTGTTCACAGCATCCCTGGTGCATGTAGAGGAGGGATAGCCTCACAGCTCCCACCTTCACACCCCATTCCAGCTCTGAAAACAGGCTTGTTTGGGGGCACACGCAGTGGGGCCGCCCCCCAGGCTTGTAATGGGCTGAGCCAGAAATGAAAGGGAAGGAGGGAGGGGGCCCTGAGGCTCCATGCAAGCTGTGATCAGCCCTGCAGCAGAACCCAGTGGGACGTGTGACTGTGGGACATGATGGGTGCAGGGTGGTGTCCTCTGGTATCTGGAATGAATCCACCGCAGACAGCTTAATCACTGTGTAATTATGTCCAAGCATCGTCACTCACTGAGTGGCTTCTGTAGAACACTGACCTGGGGGAAATGTTCCTTGTTTTGGTTTTTTGGGGTTTTTTTTTTTTGGAACAGAAACCACGAAGCTGGAAATTCTCAGGGTAATGTTTCTGGTCCTGCTTAGAAAAATCATGCTGGAACACCAGGCATCTTCACTGTCTTCTGTCCTGACAGCTTTTGTTTGGGGTTTTTCATTTACGAAAGGCAAGGATTTGGCAGAGAGGGGGAAATCTGATGGCAGTGCAAGGAAACAACAACAACAACAACAAAAAACCGATTTCTGCACAAAATCTGCAATGGAAAATAACCAGAAATTATTTCATCTGCCTCCTTTGAGCCTCCAGCAGTGTTAGCAGGGCTGGCCCAGGGGCTGCCCTGTGCTCACCCGCGTCACGCTGCGGCAGCCACAGAATTGGCAGCAGGTGAGAGGATCGTCACCTGCATGATGGAGTGTCTCCGGCTGCTGAGGACTGTGATGCTCTGCACTCCCATCACCAGAGCTGTGGCAGAAGGAGGGAGAGGGAAGGTCCTTATGGTGCGTGGGGTGAGACTGGGTCTGCAGGGGGGTCCTGGTGCTGCCCCTGTCCCCAAGCACAGCCTTGCAGCAGAGGGATGGAGGCTCGTGGATGTGTGCTCTGCTCGTTGCTCACGGTACTAATGGCCCGGAGTTATTAATATTGCCACTGTAGTCATGTCTGGGTAATTACCGCCATTAACCGCCAGCAGAACTATTGAGTTCCCCTAATCAGTGCATTATAATAATTGGGACCAAGTGTTTTATAGATCTGGACAGTAATTCCTCCTCCCCAGCACCTCTCTGCTCCCGGGAGCTGCCCTGCTGCTGGGACACCCATCTCACCTCCGTGCCATGGGGTGAGTGAGGGCAGTGGCCGCAGGGATTCTCCAACAGGAATTCCTGGTCACAGGAGCTTGGGGCATCTCAGTGCTCCCTATGGGAGTGTCCTCTGTCCCCAGGGTGCAAAGCAGTGGGAGGCAGTTCGGTGGGGACCTGCAGCTGCCAGGCTCTGTGAGGCAGCAGGACGGGAGGGAGCGCTTTGGCTGTTCCCATTCTGCAGGGACTGAAATCTGGTGTGGGTGCAATTAGCTGCACAGTCTGCTATTTACACCCATTTCCTCTTGCTCTGGAAAGCTCCTCGCTCCCGCAGCCATCTGGATTGCAGAGCCCAAACCTGCCGGGCCTGGAGCTGGCAGTATGCAGGTTGCACCAAGCAGAGCATCTCCTCCCTCCATGCAGATCCCTATCACCGCTGCCCACCACCAGTGTGACGGGGGTCCTGCCTTCCCCCGCATGTGCACACAGCTCGTCACAGCACAGCCCTTGCTGCTCCCAAACCAGCAGGTGTGCACCACAGAGCCATGCTGGGGCAGTCAGATCCAACGGATCCGTGGCATGGAGGGGTCTGCTGCTTCCAACACACAGCCCCACAGTAGTGGGTCTGTGTCTGCCCACAGCTGGGAGAGCACACAGCGTGTTCCTGGGAGCTGGTCTGGGAAAGGAAATCACTGAGGGGTGGGGAAGAACCTTGGGGTGAAACCAAAGGGTTTGTTGTGGCCGAGCCAAGGCGGTTCCTTCCAACTGCAGCCATTTCACAGCCCTTTTTTTTTTTTTCTTTTATGTTTGGAGAAATGAAATTAAGGGAAACTTTGAAACAAACTCATTTGGAAGAGGAGGAAAAAAAAAATCAAAACATTTCACTCTCAAAGTGCTGAAATGAAATGTTTTGATCTTTTGGGTGTGTGGGTTTTTTTTTTTTTTCCCTCCAAACCATTCAGCAGAATTGACATTCCCTTCCAGAATTTTTTGGTGCTGTGAAACCTGATTTTTTTTATTATTATTTTATTATTTTGGGGGAAAAAAAAAAAAAAAAAAGCCCTCTCCATCCTCTATCCAGACAGAGCTTCCAGCGGGAGAAGAGATGCACTCCATCATCCGCTGGAGCTCCTCGGCGTTTTTGGGAGGACCATCCCGTGCACCCCTATATGTGACCCACATATAGGCAGAGCCCCTCGGTGGCTGCAGGGGACCAGGTGCAGAGCTGGGAGAGGGGCACACGGCCCCAGCACGGCACGAGGAGGGCAGCCAGGTGAGAGCCTCATCCCCCGGGAGCCGGCAGGTGAGAGAACAGAGCCGCGCAATCAATAGCACTAATTGCAAAGGCAATGTCTAGCAGCAATGAGGTGGTTATTCTGCATCACTGGGTGCTCTTACAATCAAATCGTCCACAGACAATTAGCTGAGCGGGAGAAATACGAATTAGGTTTCTAATTATTCTGCCTGTGAAAGGCAGTTGGGAGCATGCGGAGGGATGGAGGAGGGAAGGGCTGCGTCTCCGCTGGGCTGGGGGTTCCTGGAGGAAGGGCTGACCAGGGAGTGGGACTGCAGCTGGGAATCACAGACAGCTGCTCTGAAGGCTGTGGCCAGGGCTTGTTTCTCATGGGGTGGGATTATCTATTTGCACCATTCAGCACTCTGCACTTCGTGTATCCCCCAGCCCCACTCTGTGTGGGGACACGCACTGCTCCATGGACATCTCCCATCATCACCCACAGTGCCGAGGGACCACTAGCGTCCCCATGGAGTGCATGGAGGATGGGGTGGGCGAGAAGGAGCCAAGCCATGCACCCACTCAAAGGCACTTTGATCAAGGCAAGGGAAGAGGGGGGGTATTCTGTTTGTTGTTAGTGCACCTCTTGTGTCACGCTTGGGTGTTGCTCCTGATGCTGCAGGTCCTGGGACTGCGTGATGAGGACAATGGGATGCTCTCCTGCCTCCAACCTCTGGAGCAGCCCTGGTGTCCTCCAGCAGCTGTAGGACCATTGTATCCACTCCAACACCAGGGCTCCCTCCAGGAGCATCCTCATTCAGTAGTAGGGCATGAAGCTGCTGCAGCATCCTGAGATACCTAATCCTCCCTTAGGTGTAACAGCTGTGTCTGTGCTGATCGTAGAATCAGATAATTATTTAGGTTGGGGAAGAACTCTCAGATCCCCCCAGTCCAACCCCAGCCCACACCATTATGTCCTCTGACTGCATCGCTCAGAGCCACAGCCCCACAGTTCTGGAACATTTCCAGGGTTGGTGACCCCACCACTCCCTGGGCAGCTGTGCCAGTGCATCACCACTTTCTGGGAGAAGACATTGTTCCTAATACCCAACTTGATGGCAGCACCATGCCCATGTGCAGCAAGGACTGCAGAGGAGGTCACAGAACACCCTGAGGGAGCCATGAGGATCATCACATTCAAGTCCTGGCTGCACACAGACAACCAAAGAGTGAGCCCAGGTACCTGAGAGCATTTCCCAACTCTCTTAGGTCCAATATCATAGAATCATAAAACCACAGAATGGCCTGGGTTGAAAAGGACCACAGTGCTCATCCAGTTCCAACCCCCTGCTGTGTGCAGAGTTGCCAACCAGCAGACCAGGCTGCCCAGAGCCACATCCAGCCTGGCCTTGAATGCCTGCAGGGATGGGGCATCCACAGCCTCCTTGGGCAACCTGTTCCAGTGCCTCACCACCCTCTGTGTGAAAAACTTCCTCCTAATATCTAACCTAAGCCTCCCCTTCTCATTTTTGGTGCCCCAGGGCTCAACAGGACCAGCCAGAGTGACAGCATCACCCTCCTGCAAGAGGAGTGATACCAACGAGTAGAACTGGAGCTGTCTGCAGAAAAAAACCCTCCCAGCTGTTATGTATAAATCAGTATGTACCAATAATTCAGCTGGGTGTACTGCTTCCTCATACTGGGGGTAGGGGTGAGGGTCTCACTGCAGCAAAGAGGAGAGTGGGTCCTCATCGTGTGCTTCCAAAACCATCGGCCCCAATGGTGCCATGGGAGCACAGCCAGCAGCACTCACAGAAAGCCAGTCTCATGCACACACACTTACTTGGATACGTGACCCCCCCTCGCCTTTGAGTCACCTCCCTGCCAAGAGCCCTCTAAGAAATGCTCCTCTTTCTGGTTCTCCCTCTCTCTCTTGCATACGGGCTAATTTTATCTTCTGCCTTTCATCTGCCTGTGCATCCACCACTCCTGACAAAAAAAAAAAAAAAAAAAGGGATTTTCACAGATTTTGCTGGTGCTCACCAGCTCTAAAAGCTTTCATCTCCCTCTGACGAGGAGTGCATGTCATCTGCGTGCTCCAAATTACAGCGGAGGCCTTCACACTCAATCGGAGCATTTTCTGCCTAATTTCCCAGGCAGAAAGATTAAGTGTGGGCTCAGGGCACGTTGTGAGTGATCTGCAGAGCGGTCTGGATGCACTCCCAGGGCAGGCAGTGGGGCACAACTCCTCCAGTGGGGGGCATGCTCCAGTGGGGGCATCCATTGATATTTCCTGTACAGGAAGATGTGCTGGAATCTGAACCCTCCAAGCCAGGCTCCTTTGGCTTCTGTGGGGTCCGGCCATGCTGCGAGGTGCCCCAGAACTGGGAGTGAAGCAGGACAGCAGCAGGCACCAGGGGCAGGCAGATCCAACACAGCCCCACATCCCAGACACCCTTTTGTGCTTCCCAGCTCAACATCTCCCATAGAACAGAACAGAATAGAACCATTAAGGCTGGAAAAGACCAGGAAGATCATCAGGTCCCACCGCACCCCCACCATGCCCACTGACCACATCCCTCAGTGCCACATCCCTGTGGTTCTGGAACACCTCCAGGGATGGTGACACCACCGCCCTAGGGCAGCTGTGCCACTGCATCACTGCTCTTTTGGAGAAGAAATCGTTCCTAATATCCAACCTGTGCCCCCTGGCACAACAAGAGGCCATCACCTCCCATCCTATCGCTAGTACCTGGGTGCAGAGGCCAACCCCAGCACAACCTCCTTTCAAGGGATGTGTAGAGAGCAATAAGATCTCCCAGAGCTCCTCTTCTCCAGACAGACCCATCCCATTCCCCCCACAGCTCTGTGCTCCAGACCCCTCACAGCTCCATTGCCCCAAGCCTGCAGCACTGCCTGGGGCTGTTGTGCCCAAAGTGCAGCACCCAGCACTTGGTCTCAATAAAGCTCATCCCATTTGTCTCAGCCCAGCGACCAGCCTACCCAGCTCCTTCTGTAGTGCCTTCCTACCCTCAGCAATGGGGTCTGGTCCTGAGCTCTCAGGTCTTCAGATGACACCCAAATCCAAAGCACAGACAGGAGGCACTGGATGGGGACACACAACTATGCAGAGCTGGGACCTCCAGTGGGACCCCACTCCCATCTGTGCCCCACAGCTCCTCCCTCAGCACCCAGCAGGCAGAGCATGAGCTGAGATAGAGCGAGGAGCAGACGGCACGATTAGCTCTGCTCAAAAAGGTCAAAACACTTATCAGACATGAACAGCAAAGCTAAAAATACACCCAGCACCTCCCTGGCAATTCTCTCCCAGGGAAGTGACAGCCAGGGCGGCTAGGTGTGGGATGTGAGCAAGGCTGCTGTGCGGCTGGGTGGGTGCCTGGAGCTGCTTGGGGGGGCTTTTTCCATCTGTGTGAATGGGGAGGGGCAGAACACAGTCCAACCAGTAGGACATGGCAGTGAGACATGGCAGTGGAGACATGGGGGATCGGCACTGGGGAGCAGCAGGAGAAGCAGGACGAGGAGCTAACAAGACACCAGGGATGCTACAGATGAGGAGCAGGAGACACGAGCTGTTCTCCATCAATACACTGGAATCCCCTCACCTGCCCTGATGCAGCACTGTATGCCCCAAGCCCCCAGTGCATGGCTTGAAGCTTTGCATCGTGGTGCCACATCCACCAACGCCTCCGCTGCTGCACTGTCTCTGTGGTGCTCAAAGTTACAATGGGAATTCCCATCTTGGTCCAGCTTTTTTGGCTCGAGGATGGAGCAGGTTTGGTGTCATCTCTCTGTGCCCACGCTGTGCCTCTTGGAGCACTGCTCCTCCCTCTGAGACACCAGGGAACCACAGAGCCCTGTCCTAGCAAAAAGAGACACCCAGTCTGAGCAGAATGCACAGCCTGCTGCCCTCGGCTCAGCCCCCAGCTTTAAGGCTTCACTGCAGGCAGGGAGGAGCAGTGGTGCAGGCTGCGGCTGCCCTGGTCTGGCACACTGCTCCCAGCCCAAGAGCCAAGGCCATCCCTTTGCTGCTGTTTCCCATGCTAGGAGATATTTTGACTGGGAGTGAGAGCTGAGAAAGTGGCACTTCTCACCCGAAAACCATCCTGCCCAGCAAATCCGGCCAGGAGCACAGCATGGGAACAGCACAGGGCAGCAGTGTGAGCCAGGGACGGAGACCCAGCGGGGATGTGAGCAGCTCCAGCACAGGCAGCAGTGACAGCATGGAGAGACGACAGCAGCAATTTGCAGCAGGGCTGCTGAGTGCTGTCACCACCAATCGCTGTCACCACATCGCCTCCAAGACCTCACCTGGGCGGCAGCTGAGCTCCAGGTCTCCTCACCTCATTAGCAATGGTTCCATCATTACCGCTCTGTGTGCACTCCCTGCTGCGCTGGGCCCTGCGGGGATGAGCTGTGGGGTGATCAGGTGTCCTGCCATGCCTGGGGGGGTTCAGGTGTCCAGGGCCAGCCCCAGCAGCTCCTTGATGTCCCCACCTTGCTCTTGTTGTCTCCCCCCCAGCACCCAGCGTGTCAGTTTCAATGCAGCCTGGATTCACCCTGGGATGATGCGTGTCCCCTGGAGGATGCTGCAGCTGCTCCCTCTTGTCTCTGCACCCCCTACACCCAGCCCGGTGCTGCCCCACCTGCACCTGTGGCATTATTCCCCTGGAGCTGTGGAGCCGTCAGGTCCCTGTTCATGGGCTAGAAGAAGTTTCCCCCTGCCTCAGGGACCAGCAGCTCCGTGGGCCAGCCCTGGTGCCCTGTGCTCTAGAACAGAGCCTGTCTCCCATTGCACCCAGTGCCCTCCTGGTGCCATGGGTGTGCAGGGACATGAGGCCCCCAGAACCTCATATCTACTCTTTCCCACTGAAAAAAGCAGGAGGGAAGAGGTGTTTCTCCTTCACCTCCTCTTCACCTTTCCAAGGCCAGGGCTTTAATGTCCTTTCAAGGCCAGAGCAGCAGCCATGGAACAATGCCAGATCCTTGGTGCAACACCAGGGGATCCCTAGTGCATGGCTGAGCAACATCCCTGTACCTGCAGGTCAGAGACCCTCCTAGTGCTGCCGGCAGCTCTGCCAAAAGTTCTTTGTTTCTCAGTCCCTTGAGCGGTTGGCAGCACCGGGAGCATCCTCATCACCCACAAGGACTGTCCTGAAGGGGAGATGTTCTCTGGGCAGCTCCAAGTGCCACCTCAGCTCACCCATTCCAGCTGGGGTTTGCCCATAGGGCTCAGCCCTCCACCCTGGGTGCTGCCCCATAGGTGCCACTCAGCAGCTCTCCCATCACTGGGTGCACACCAAGCATGCAGCCCCTGCCCCAGGGTCAGGGATGAGATTGTGCCCCCTGCTTTGCACAGAGGGGCTCCTCTGGTGGGCGCCTGCACCTTTAAATTGGGGAGAAAAAAAAATAAATAAATCCTTCGCCTAGAGGGCAGTGGAACAATTTTGACTTTAAAAAGAGAGCGAGACAGAGAGAGCGAAGTGAGCGTTAACAACTCCTGATCCAGTCCCTGGGCATTCATTAATGTTTCATGGCGCTTTCAATTATTGCCTCCTCTGCCACTGCCGTCATCTGTCTCTTCAAATCGACGGTATAATAACCACTCAAGCAGAAATCCACTCTGCTGTCTGCCCGCCGCTCCCTCCCAGCCTCCCCAGCTCCCTTCGCTCCCACGTTTCCCACCGCACCGCCCTTCTGCTGCCGTCGCCGCGTCCCCACGCTGGGCCAGGGCTGGGACCTCCCGTTTCCGAGCAGGATCCACCAGCCCTGCATTGTGGGGATGCTGCAGGTGAGCTGGGCAGCTCAGTCCATGCCTTGCAGGGCGCGTTGCTCCCTCCAGCCCTCAGCCTGTATTGCTGGGCAGGGGATGCATGAGGGTGTGCACCGGGCGTCCATGCAGACATCCAGCTCTGCGTCCAAAGCAAGCCAGCAAGGGGCTCAGACCCCAACCCATGCCCCTCATTCCCCCCCTGCAATCGACCATTTTTCCCCTGGAGATGTGGGAGAACTCTGAGCGGAGGTGGGCTCTGTGCACACCCAGGAGGTGCTCTGGGAGGAACAGAAGGGGCCCTTCCAGCAGCACAGCCCTGGTGGAGGACCTTGGAGCAGACCACAAGGCTGTGCACTGCAAACAGAGGTGGATTAGGAGCAGCTGCAGCACCTGCAGCTCTCTGCAACTCCATTCTGCCCTTTGGTGCCTGCATAGTCTCAGACCAGGCAGCACTGAGCCTTGCACAAGCCTCCATATATCTCGGGCTCAGCTTCGGAGCTCACAGCACAGCACAGTGCCTCGTGCAAGGAGCGAGCAGTGGGATCCCAGCTGCTCTGCACAGCCACGTGGGAAGGAGAGCTGGGGGTTCCCCACAGACCGCCCTGCTCTGGTGTCACAGCGCTTCTGTTCACGGAGACAAAAGCATTTTGTCCAGATGAACTCATGTCCCTCAGTCCCACCCTGCATTCACACCTCACGGAGCTGTCGGGGCTCCACGCTCTGTAACTTATATGAGTTTTTCAGAATGGAAATAGTGTTGAAATACCCCTTTTAATTGTCCTCTCTGGGCTGAGGTTTATTGACAGCAACTGAACCACCCACATCTCGTTGCTATTACCCAAAACCCTTCTCAGCTCAGCTCCAGCACCCAGAGCTCCCCACAAGGATGCTCCAAGCAGCACTGAGGCCAACTGAGTATGATGGTGACAGGCCAGGGAGAGTGAGGGCACAGCAGCACTGCAAACCCCTTTTCCTCCAACTCTGCATCCCAAACCCTCCTGGCAGAGCTGCTCTGCGGTTTCTCCCACCCACCTAACACCCCATGCTCCCAGTGGCTCCAGGAAGGCTGCGAGTCCAGAGCTCCTGCCTCGCTCCTCCCTTCCTCCCCGCTGCCCAGTCGTGCTGCTGTTCCCTGCGCACTGCATTCTGCCTTTCCCAGAACTCCTCTGGCAGGAGGAGGTGAGCTGGGACGTGGCCCAGGGTCAGTGCTGGGACTCACAGGAATGCCCCAGCAGGAGTTTCACTCTCTCTTTCCTCTCGTGCTCTTCTAAGGATCTGTCAGAATCCCTCTGATGAGAGCCAGATGTGCCGCAGCTGTTTCTGCTTAGCGCAGCGCTGGCCCTGCCTGCTGCACGCTCAGAGGATGCGCCGTGTTTTGGCGACGTCAGCGCAGCCCCACTGCACCCCCACACACACATGGAGCTGCTGGCAGTGCTGCACACGTGAGCACACCCCAGCACGCCAGGACAGGGCATGCATGCCTCTCCCCAGCGTGATTTCTCATGTACACACGGAGCAGGGAACATGCAAATACGTGCACACACATGCTTTGGGTATGCAAAGGCACAAGCACACCCATATGCCTTGGGTTTGTAGCCCAGGGCTGCTCGGTGGGGGCCCTGGGGGTACAGCTTGCCTAGGACCAGCACTCCCTGGGATGCAGCCAGAAGGGTGAGGATGGGATGCATTTGTCTACACTGGGGCTGCTTGCAATGCAGCAGGAAGGGTTCAGTGCCCAGCACCCACACCCAGCACCCAGCTGCTTTTCTTTCCCATGTATGGCCTTGTGCTGCTGTTCGCTGCGCAGCATAAATCTCAGCGACGCCGGGTGACATTTCAGAGCAGGCGGTGGGGTGGGACAGAGCCCATCCCATGCAAGGACACAAAACCTCAGCTGAACCTAGAGCAAATGCTTGGAGCTGCCCCTGTGTGTGCCAAGCAGGAAACCAGGGCTAATACCCACCAGGCACCAGGCTGTGAGTGTGGGGCTGTGAGTGTGGATCCTTGGCTCTGCCTCCCCGTCGCCCCCTCCTCCGTTTCCCCCTGCTCCGCTCTCCCCCTCTCCCTCCTAATCCCCACAAATGCTAAGATATTTAAATGTGGTATTTTCAAATCTAATCAGCGTTCCAAAGCTGTGCTGCCGCCACTCAAATTTAATTTGATCCATTTACCAGCTTTGTGGTGCATCTAATCAAAGAGAAGGAACAATTAGGTTAATGTCAGGGGTCACCCCGCAGCCTCAGCAACAGGAGGCATCTGCAGCCCCAGGGAACAAAGTGGGAACCAGGGGTCTCGGCGCCGGGGCCAGGGGTGGCCATGGGGGCATAGGGCGTCCTGGGTCAGGCACATCACAGGGATGCTCAGGGCTTCAGGCATCTTGCAACATCCACATCTGGGCCCTGAGAGAGCTCCGAAGTAGCAAAAGCCTCGGCCAAACTGTCTCCTGCCTTCACTAAGGCTGTAGCATCCATGTCATGCGCAGGGTGGGACCGCTTTGGATCATGCGGGCCATCACTTTGGCCAGCTGATGTTGGGCAAACCAAGTTTCACGAGGGCTGGGAAGGATGTCAGTGCAAATAAATCAGACATCCTGCTGAATGAACAGCCCCGCAAAGCCAGGGCAGAGCTGCACAGGGGTGCCAGGGATCAGCATCCCCGTCCCAAAGATGGTGAGCCATCAGAGCTCTGAGCAAGGTGAACAACCACAGCATGGCGAAGGCTGTGCCCTCACCAGCCTGGGAGCAGGAGCCCACAGCCAGAACCTCCCAGCGGGGCAACCAGGGCCAGGCACACTTCCCTGACTCTGCTTAACTCTAGAATGGAAACCTCCCCATGTTGACATGGTCCATCTCACAGGTTCTTTGTGCTCTTTGTTCATGCCAGGATAAGGGTCAGCCCCTTGGAAGGGCACTGGAAGGAGCAGGGGAGGTGGTGCTCATCCCCATGGGGCATGATCTCCTGGATGATGCTGAGTGGCTTTGAAGTGCTGCACAATCCAGAGCTCAGCAATGATCAGGAGGAGATGGAGATGGAGGATGAGCATTTCTGCTGCCCCACTTCATAGCCCCAGAAAGGGCAGAGCAAGGAATCCTGCCCTTCCTCCTCCTCCCCTCCCCTCCACCTTGCTCTGAAACACCAGGAGAGGGAAGAGAAGGGGAAAGGAAAGGGGAAAGGAAAGGAAAGAGGAAAGGAAAGAAGAAGTGGGAGGGGGAAAGGAAGGGGAAGGGAAAAGGGTCCTGAACGTGCAAGGGCCCACTCTAGGGTGGCACAGCTCCCAAGATGTGGGGTGGGCTAAGGGTGCCCACTCATCAGGGCTGCTGAATCCGCAGCCCTACAGCACCTGAGGGGTGAGCATCGCCTCCTGCAGCAGCACTGGGGGTGTCTCTGGCTCAGGTTAGGGCAGAGGTTTGGATACATCAGGTACTTGTCCCAAGGACTCAGATGGGCACCTCCAGGCCTGAAGCATTCTCATTTCCTCTTTGTACTCCATCCCTCTCCCTCCTGTCCTAAAATCCCTTTCTGCCAGGGCTGGGCCACACATGCCATCAGCCCCACGCAGGTCCCTGTCACCTCTGACCATGAGGACAACAGTGTGACACCTCACCAAGCCGTGTCCCTGCCTGCCATGGCATTTCACTCCCCAAACTGATTGCAAGGATGTTTCTGCACCACGTGACTTAAATACACATGCTTTGCAATCTGTTGCAGAGCAGGGGTGCTTGGCAAGGCTTGGCCCAGGCTGTTCAGGAACTTTGGGCTCAGGCACAGCTGGGATTTCCCAGAGTTAACACAAGCAAGAGGAGGCACAGGTGCTTGCCCCTTGTCTCCTGCATTTTCAGATGCCATCCCCATCCATGGGCTGCCCCACGCCCCCCATCCCCAGGGGGCTGTAGCAGGGACTTGTGGAGTTGCATTTAGCTCCTTGGGGTGTTACATTTAGCACCCAGAGAGCACCTCTGTCCCTGAGCAGAGCTGCCCCTCTGGATGCAGCACAGACACAGCCTAATAACGGGAGATGGACCTTGAGCCCATCTGCCAGCACTTCAGCATTTGTCCATGTGCTGGGCATGAGAGCATCAAGCTGCCCATCTTCTTGAGGGCCAAGATGGCATCTTCCTCACAAAGCATGGGGAAACATGATGCTTAAAAACCTGCTGACTGTGCTGAGGCCACCTGTATTTAGGGCAAATGTTTTTGCTTCTTCCTTTCAGCCTCCTTCCATCCACCCTGCAGCTCTCTCCACCTCTTTGCACTCATGGTTTGCATCTGAACCACAGCTGCAGTCCCCCTCCTCTGCCCTATATCCCCTTCCCCACCACCACAGTGCAGCTATCACAGTCCAGAACCAGTGGGTGCTCAGTAGCTTCATCTAGCCTGCAGCTTCTGAGAACAGGATGAGAAGGACAACAGGCAACAGACACCCAAACAGTTCAGCCAGGAGAAACCTTTTGGGGCTCCCCGCCATCACAGAGCTGGGTGGATGGGAGAAGATGACATGCACTGATGGCATGGAGGCCCATTTCCCCTCACATCATTTCCCTGTTCATTGCAGGGCAGTTGGACTAAATGACCTTTAAGGGTGCCTTGCAACTCAGACATTTCTATGATTCTATTCTACTACTGTCTTTCACACCTCCTTCCTGTTCCTTATCCCACATGCAGCCCTTTCCCTCGTTCTTCATCATTCCTTCCTTCTCCACCATCACTTACTTCATCACCTCTTTCCCTCTCCCCCTTTCTTCTCCATCAGTACCATCTTTTTCATCAGCCACTTCCTTCTCCATCGTTTTCTTCCCTCTGTCACTCCTTCCTCCTCCATCATCCCTTCTTTCTCCACCATCCCTTACTTCTACATAGTCCTCTTCTCTCTGTCACCCTTCCAACAAAGAACCATAGAATAATTTGGGTTGGAAGGGACTTTTGAGATCATCTAATTCCAACCCCCAACAGTCCCATTCTTCTCCATTAGCCCCTTCTCTTTCCATTGTCCCTTCCCTCTCCATCCCTTCCTTCTACACCATCCTTTGCTTCTACACAATCCCCTTTCCTCCATCATTCCTTTCTTCTCCATCAGCTCCATCCTTCTCCATCAGTCTCATTCTTCTCCATCATTTCCTTCCCTCTCCATAATTCCTTCCTCCTCCATCATTGCTTTGTTCTCCATTATCCCTTTCTTCTTCACCACTCCCTTCCTCTCCATTGTCCTTTCTTTTCTATCACCCCTTCCTTCCCCATCAGCCCCATTCTCCTCCATCAGTGCCATTCATCTCCATCAGCGCCATTCATCTCCATCAGCGCCTTCCTTCTCCATCAGTGCCTTCCTTCTCCATCATTCCTTCCTACTCCATCAGCCCTTCCTTCCCCACCATCCCTTACTCCTATGTAATTCCCTTCCTTCCACCATTCCGTCCTTCTCCATCACCCCTTCCCTCTCCATCACCCTTCCCTCTCCATCACCCATCCCTCTCCATCACCCATCCTTCTCCATCATCCCACCTCTCTCCCATCTCTGTGCCTGTCCCCTCTTCCCTCCACCCCCCGGCCCAGTTCCTGCAGGAGGAAGGCAATGCCACGTGCATGCAGGAGCACACTGAGGACATGGGAACAGCATCAGAGAGACGGCACCGGGGAAGCGAGGAACACAGCAAGAGTTTGAAAAGCCTGCCCCCCTGTTTGGTTGCAAGGAGTTAATACTGTGATCTGTTGCGTGAGTTCTGATGAGAAGCTAGTTGACATGCAGTGCTGGAATAATGAAACGTAATACACATTAATAGGACCTCCCTCTGCGTGATTGCTTCTGCTCCACTAGCCCCATTGAAGATTTCACTTTTCTTTTAACAGTCAGAATAACAGAATGTGACATTAAGTCTTTTACATGCAGCAATTTATTTTAAAATATTGGGGCACTCAAAACAGTATCCAGAATGTTAAATAAGATATGCATGAGATGGAAATCAGAGCAGCACTGCAGTAAGGAGACAAGAGTCAGACAGAGCCTTTCGCGGGCAAAAGCAGCTCCACTTTTATTCTTAATTGCTGTTTAAGGCACAAAGAGATAGCCAAGTTGGAGAGAGCTCTGAGGCATGAAGCATCCGATCTCCCTGCCTGTGGGTCCAGGCGGGACATCGATGCTGCATGGCACAGCGCAGTGGCCAGCGATGCTGGGAGCCCACATCTCAGATCTGCTTCATCCTGGGAACGTGGAGCTTCTGGGGTGGAGCATGGCAAGGCTGGCGGTGCCACAGAGCTCCAAGGCTTTGGGATCTGCAGGGTTCTGCAGCATCTCATTGTGCTGGGTCACACAGAGCCTTCACCCAACCCACTGCAGGGACAGCATTTCTTCCATGGCTCAGCCAAGCAGGAGCCGTGCCCCCATGGCTGCTTTAATCCCAGCTTTACCCTGGCCTCATCAGCCATCAGGGATTCTCTCATTAAGCATTCAGCCCCAGCCTTGGCCTGGATGCTCTCGTGGCCCTTTTTGTTGGCCCACTGCACTGCTGGAGCAGATCCCAATGGCAGATGCTCACTACCAGCACCCCTCCCTGCACCACTGTGACGGTGAGGATGCTCAGGCAGTGCTGGCAGGGCCTGGGACATCCTTTAGAGGACACATACTTCAAAAGCCTTACTGAGTCTTTATGCCACATTTTCAGGTTTTCCTCTGGGAGTTTTGGGCTGCAGTCACTGAGGCCAGGGAGGTCGGGCCATGGTGAGGACACAGTGCACCATCCCCTCCTCCCCCCTCCCAGGAATACTGCTGCTTTTGTGCTGCTCATGCAGAACAAAACCAGTTGGGTGGTTTGGATTACAGCTCTGCACATCCTCAAAGCCCCCATCAGATGCCCGTTGGAACTCCCATTTTGCAAGGACAGCAGAGGAAAGCTCCTGCCGTGCTACATGAGGCATCCCACTTGCTCAGTGCAGCTCCAGCCAAGCAACTGTGAGCCAAAAGCCGCCAGCAATTTGCCTGTCATCTGCTGGCACTGCCCCTGGCAGCACGGCAGGTCCCCCCACCCCATGCCATCTGCCCCACGGTGCTGCTTGTTGGCTCCTCTGCCAGTGCCAAAACATTTCCATAGGGAAAACTGGTGGCTGATTCCTGTTTTCTGAGAGCTGAGGGGGATGGAAATGATCCCTGCTTCCATAGCCCTGGGCTCTGCTGGTGTGCGTGCTGAGGTCTCCGTTTTGCCGGGCTGGAATTTCCCCAGAAATCTTTCCCTGCCAAAACCCTCACGTTCTGCATTTGTCCTCACTGTGGCTGAGCTGTGCTCCAAAGGCAGGGCACTTTTCCAGGGAGGGGACTTGCAATCTGCAGCTGTCCCCATGAGAGCCAGAGCCCTGCTGTGCTCTGGCAGAGCTTCCATGGTGTCACTGCATGTCCCCACAGTGCACTGCACTCAAGGAGCTGTGCTTTGGGGACTCTGTGACACTGCAAATCCCACAAGGGGTCTGTCACAGTCACAAGTGCCCCTTGCAAGAGTGGAGAGGTGATGACAACCACCATTCTTGGGCACTGTGTGGCTCCAAGCAGGATGCCCAGCGAGGGGATGATAAGGGTGGGAGGCCAGAACCAAGCTGAGCTTTGTGGAGGGGGTGCTTCCTCAGGGGCAGACTCCTGCCTGGCTGAAACCTCACCAAGTGGCACTGGGTGGCACCTCCACGCTCCCACACACCATGAGCTGTCTCCATGTGCCCTTAGGGGGCTCAAAGCAGTTCTGAGCTCAGAATCTCGTGCAGCAGGAGCATCCCCACTGCAGACATTGCAGCAGGTTGTTGGCACATTGGGATAGGGGTCTCCATCCCATCACCCACCCACAGTTCCTAGGGACAGTCTCACCCCATGCACACCAGGCTTTAGCTCTTGCCTCCACACTTTGCTGCTTACATCCTGCATTGAATGAGTGTGTTCCACAGCCCACGTTTCCACCCCTGCAGCCTCTTCTGGAGCCTGAAGGAAGCTGGAGCCACGCTGGGGCAGAGCCTGGGAACTTCTCACTGCCCTTCCTGCCTCCCAGCCCTCGTGCCAGCTTCACTTCAATTTTATTCTAATTTAGGGAACTGATGCAAAAGACCGTCCTGGCAGTTCAGCTTGGCTCGGGCTGGGGTTATTTTGGTTTAGCTGCAGTCATCTGAGGACAGGTCACGCTCCATCCAAGCCTGTCTCTGCACGGCCAGAGTGCACAGAGGGCCATCCATGGAGCGTATTTAAGGAAAGCTCTCTGCCTGAGTCCTGCGGCACTGCAGCATGCAAAATCCCCAGGGTGCAGCTGAGGATCACTGCACAGAGCCCCAGCTGTGGTTTCAGAACAGCCTCAGTCCTGCACAGCCACCACACTCCCCTGGGATGCTCTGGAGACTGTCCCTGAGCTGGGAACAGGCTGGCACCAGCACGTCTGCTCCCACTGCCACCCGCTCATCCCCTGGGACATCCTCAGCCCAGAGTCAAACAGGGGAATACTGGGGTGGGATAAGCCACAAAACTGGCTTGCCACTGGCACAGAGCTACCCGAAAGTGTTGGTATGGTACCAGTGTGCCTGGGGTGTTGCTGCAGGTTGAGGCCAGGGAAAGCAAAACACAAATCTCTGTGATGTCCCTTAGGCTCCAAATGCTGAGTATGAACTGTCACCAGGGAGTGGTCCCCAGTGTGCTGTATCTCCATTTCCACATCATATCTCCATGTCAATACTGCATCTGCATAACCAGGCTGCCTCTGTATCCATCACATGTACTTCACATGCCTCCAAGCTCATGCCATGTCTCCACGTCCATGCCGTGTCTCCATGCCATCTCCTTGTCCATCACATCTCCATACTCATGCCATTTCTCTGTGCCCATGTCATGTTTCCATGTGCATGCTATGTCTCCATGTCTATACCATCTTTCCATGCCCAAGCCATGTCACTGTGCACGTGCCACATCTCCATGTTCATATCATGTCTCCATGACCATGCCATCTCCTTATCCATACCACATCTCCATTGCCCATGCCATGTCCCTATGCCCAAGCCATGTTTCCATGCCAAGTCTCTAAGTCCATGTCATCTCTCCATCCCCACATCATCTCTCCATGTCCATACCATCTCTCCATGCCAGTGCCATGTCTCTATGCCCAAGACACATCCCCACATCCACGCTGTGCCCAAGAGCTATTTGTCACAGGGCAAAGCAATGCCCTTAGCCAAGTGGACAATGGAATTTGTGCACCCAGAAACATGCACTAGCACAGGTCCCTTTCCCAGAAGAAACAACCTCTCCCTCCAAACAGAGATGACAGTGGAACAGAAACACCAGTCCTGCCCTAGGGTGCCAGGCACAGACTGGAGCTGCCTGACGCTGCATTGCTGAGGGTTGGTGGGAACGTGCTGCTCTGCTGCAATGTGTGCTGTGCTGCTACAAGCAGACCGGGTGGCTGCACAGGAATCAGCGCTCAGGTCCAAGCAGAATGCTTCTTCCTGGGATCTGAGCATGAGGGTGCTCCCTTCACACTGTCATGTTGTCACGTTGCAGCAGGCAGCTGTGCTGAGCACTGATTTCTATTTGACTGAAGCCACAATTCCCTGCTGCTCCTGGGACCTCAGGCACGTGCGCTCTGTGGAAAGGGAAAGGAGCCACCAGGGCTTGGCACCCACAGCTGCCATGTGCTGCAGAGACACCCTGGAGGAGATGCAATGGCAGAAGTGATGCCTCTGGAAAGGAGTGATAGCAGTACCATCACACACAGCTCTGCAATGAACTGCAAAGCCTCCAGGAGCTGCACACACTTAAGTCTCCTGCAGGGGAAACTGCACCCACGCAATTCCAGAATTGGTGCAAAGTGAAGGCAGCCCATGGAAAGCAAAGGCTACAGCTGCCCAGTGAGATGTTCCAGCAAGGGACAAGAGTAACGAGGTGCTGTGCCCCTCCTCCCACCCACCAGCCCAGCCTGGGCTCAGCCATCCACAGGGCTGGGAGAAATTCCTGCCCTGTGTGCCCCAGGGCACAGGTGGCTGCTGGAGAGCATCGGGCTGCATGCGCGTGTGCCCTGAATGCTCACTCTGCGCAGTCGTTAGATGATATTTATGGCCCTTATTAAACCCCCCCCAAAAAAAAAAATCTGATATGCAGGGGGAGAAGCGGAGCTCACTCAGCTGAGCAGACAGCAGGCGCCAACCCATCCGCACACCGAGCCCTGACGCCCACAGCAGCCCCATGAGGGCTGGGGGTGTTCCTGGCACAGCACCGGCAATGCAGTCCACGTGGAAAGGCCACCTCCGTGCCCAGTGCTGGTTTGGGGACCCATTGCTGGGCTGCTGTCCCACTGCTGCAGTGGAGCAGGATCAGAGCCCTCTGTGTGTGCGGGGACCTCCCTGCACGGCTGCGGCTTTGTGGCGTGGATTTGTAGCCTGGCTGCTTCCGAGCTCAGCATGGAATACACTCTACAATTTTTAATTTGCCAAAAAAGCCCTCTTTTTAGTTTACAGGGACAGAAGGGGGACTTTTATGTGCAATCTGTACAGCTCTCCAGAAAGCACTTACATTTATGATGTTCATGAAATTTATAGCCAGTTGGCAGTGCTGCTCTCTCCTCTCCTCTCCACCAGCCACCCTGGCAGGATGGCAGACTATAATAAGCCGCACATTCAAGTGGCATAAAAGGCATTTCTACAAGTTAGCCTCCTGCCCGGTCTTATAAACTCTAACAAGTCTCTAACAAGTAGGCAGGATCTCTTTATACCCAGGGAGAAAAACCCCTTTCAGAAATGGCCTTTTCACAAAGCCCACACCTTTCTTCTAATTAAGGTTAAATAGCTCCATGTTTTCTGGCCAATTTCATTCTTTCCCCTTATTCCCCTCTTAACAAGGCAGCCTTTAAAAAGACATCACTAATTGGTGTCTGCTTCTCACATACCATGCGTGCTTTGATAGTCAGTTAGAAAGCCTTCCCCATCGATCAAACTTCCCCTGAAAGGCTGCTAATGTGCTCCATGTGTCTGCCGCAGGACAAAGCCAAGCGCCGCTCCCCCTATTCCCATTCCCAGCCCAGGACCGCGGGTCGGGGCTCCTGGGCACCCCCAGCCCCGCGCCCTGGGAATAGCCCGGCCCCGGCAACGTGTGTGGCAAAGGGGAAATTAATGGGGAGTGGTTGGATGTGAAGGGCAGGATCTGGAACACAGAGAGGACTTGGCATGCTGATGAGGCTGGAGCACGGCCAGCCCACGTTCCTGAGAGCCCAGTGTCCCCAGTGTGCCGTGGGCCAAGCAGAGAGGTCTTACTGGGGAGAGCAGTGGGGAAGGGGATGGTGCCTCCCACCAGGTCGGGCCGCCCAGGTTAGGGATAGGGATAGGGTTAGCGCTGGGGCGAGGATTAGGGTTAAGGTTTGGGTTGGGGTTGGAGTTTGGGTTGAGAGTGAAGATGGGGTCAGGGTTAGGGATGAGGTTGGTGTTAGGATTAGGTTAGGGATGAGGTTGGAGTTAGGGTTAGGGCACCTCCAGGGATGGAACACCCACAGCTCTCTGGACAGCCTGTGCCAGGCCTTCACCACGGTAGAGGTGCTCCCCTATGAGCATCCTCATGGCCTTCTCTGGACCTGCTCCACCAGCTCCATGCCCCCATGGCTGTCACTACACAAGCTGCATGCTGTGCACAGAATGTGGCATTCAAGGGCACGATGGTTGTCACCAGCTGGGATGGCTGCACTGTGTGGGGGTGATATGACCCAAGTGAGAGCTGTCTGGAGTGGGCTGGGCGTGCAGGATTGCACCAGGGCTTTGCCACGCTGCTGTTCCCACTGCCAACATCTCTGTAGTCCCCCGTGCCCAATAAACCTAATGTTGTTTAGGAGAAGCTACCTTCCCCAGCTGTGGCTCTGTGCTGGCTGCCAACCCTCTCCTGGGGTGAAGGCTTCTCTCCACAGGTCTGTATGTCCCTGGTGGGGCTGTTAAGCTCAGCTTCGCCTTCCAGCCCAGCCCCAGGGGCTCCTCCTGGGGTAGCAGCCAAGGATTCCCGGGGGTGGCAGCCAAAAGCTGGCATCCTATTGGCACCACAGCACGACGGGCACAGCCTTGGCACGAGGCACTGTGCAGAGCAGCAAGCCGTGGCTGCGCCGTGGTGACAAGGTGACGGGGTGTCCCCGGAGGACGGGGACATACAACGTGCACACACTCGCCATTTCTCACTGGCAATTTGTGCTGCTGGAGCCAAGGAGGAGGGAGATGGTTGGCAGCCAGGCGCTGGCTCGCACCCAGCGCTCAGTGGGGCTTGTCAACACCATAGGTTGTGAGGGTGGAGGATTGCCAGGAAGCATCGTCCCCCGCCTCCAGGCAGGCTGCAGGTGTCTTCCTGCTTCCGTGGCCAGAAATGTCACTGCTGAGGCTCTCAGATCCACGTTCAGCTTCCCTAAACAACACGGACATGTGGCTTGCACCAGACGGCCTCCATCAGCTGGGGTCTCTGGTGCCATGCAGCGGGGCTGGCGAGGTGCTGGCATGTCACTCTGTTCCCAGCAGCGTGCAGAGCCCACAGGCACAGCTCAGGGGATGAGCACCACGTCAGCCCCTGCAGCTCTTTGCAGCACTGTGCTGAAGAAGGAAGCACTGCGGGGTGAGCACTAGGGTGTGGGGTGGCTCTGAGCCCAGAGAAAGAGAAAGGACAGCCCACAGCCTGCACTCCCAATATCAGTGCCTGCCCACAGGGACCTGAGTACTCACACACCTTGCTGCTGGTCCTCCCCTCTGTGCACTGCAAAGCAAAGGGGCCGTAACAGGGATGCACAGCACCAGCACCCAGGGACCAGCGTTGGAGAGGCTCTGGATCACAGATGTCCTCACATTGTAACAAAGTGCCTGGGGACAGAGATGTGAGTGCTGGGCTCACCTGGGCAGAGCTGGGGGTGTGAATGCAGAGCAGTTACACAGCTGTCAGTGGGGGTTGGGGTGAGGGGCACAACCACTCAGCGCAGACACCTGGCGCAATTCGAGATGCCCAGGGGGACCCGAAACGTCCCTGCAGGGCTGGTGGAGGTGACACAGGATCCAGGGGAACCCGCATCCTTCTGGCACGGCAGATGGTGGCCAGGTGGGCTGCCCATGGTGTTCCTGGTGCACTGAGTGTCAGCAGTGCCATGCCAAGGGGCTCACCTACATGCACGGTGCTGGAGATGTGTGCACGCAGCCCTCCCACCCCTGCACATGTGTGTTTCAGCTGCCACTCCGTGCCTCAATTTTCCCAGCTGTGTTAGGGGACCACACTGACCTCATTTGTCCTCACAGCTCTGCCTGCTATGGGGATGATGCAACCCCTCATTGCCTCTAAGCAGCTCATTGCCCACATTATTCAGCTGGAGAAACTGAGGCAGGGAGAGAGCAAAGAGCTCACTGCAAGCTGGCAGAGCCACTGGTGCCCCAGCTCCTTTGCAGAGGGGAAAAGCAGTTCCCACTATGCTCCTTTCTGATCCATTGATCACTGCATCACCCTCACTGGCAAGGGGCACGTTTGCTGGTTCATTGCCAGCTCTGTGCATGGAGATGCTCTGCTCTGTGCTGTGGCTGTAGCGGTGCCACACACCCAACAAAGGTCTTGGGCTCTCCAAGGAGAGATGAGAGCTTTTCTCAGTGCTGGTACAGCAGAAACCTGCTCTCCACCTTCTGAGATGCACCAGGATCCAGGAGATGGGCAGAAGAAGGCACAATGGGACCATTCATACCCCCCCCAACTCTGAGGCTCCAACGTGGGATAAGGTCATTCTGAGGCTGCAACTGGGACAGGGACACCCTGGGGCTGTGATAGGGATAGGGTCACCCTGAGACTATGATGAGGAGCCCCTGGAGCCAGGGAAGAACCAGTTCAGGGACTTCTCTATCACCACTGTAATGCTGATTCCCCAAAAAGCACAGGACCAATTAATCACAAAAGCCATTGAGAGCAGATGACAGGAAGGTGACTAACAACCAGCCCAGACTTGTTGGGAGCACGGTGTGTTGCACCACCTCATATCCTTGTATAAGGGAGCAGCAGGCACAGGGGAGCTCTGTTGGCTCCCTCTCCTTCAGCCAGAGAGAGGTCTGTTCCCTTCTGTGTGGCTGCAGGAGTGATTTAGTAGGAATGGTGGTGTGGGGTCAACTGTTGGATATGATGGCCTTGGATGTCTTTTCCAACCTCAGTGATTCTATGACCTTCTGTGATGAACCCAGAGTGGATGATGCTGGAGGATGCAGTGTGCAGATGGGGAGGTAGTGGGAAGGCAGAGGGTGGTGAAATCCTCTGCTCCTGGAAGGGTGGAATGCTTCCTTCAAATCCGTAGGGTGATCTTGATATGATGCCCTCAGGCCAAGTGATGTAGCTGTGGTTACATGGCCAGTCACCCCTAAGAGCAGTGTTCTTAGGGGAGTGAATGGTTGGACATTAGCAAAAATCCCTTCCCCCAAAGAGTAGTGATGCATTGGCACACACGGCCCATGGGGTGGTGGGCTCACCATCCCTAGAGGTGTTCCAGAACATGGGGCTGTGGCTCTGAGGGACGTGGGCAGTGGGCATGGTGGGGTGCATTGGGGTGGGATTTGGGAACTTGGAGGTCTTTTCCAACCTTAATGATTCTAAGATTCTATGTCACAGAGGCAGGAGGAAGCCACATGGGCCATGCAGTCATTCAGAGAGCGTGTCTGTGTGGTGCCCAGGGGACGTCCCCAACCTCCCCACACAGCCCTTCTCGTGCTTTGTCACAGTCACCACTGGCTGTGGGGTGATTCTGGAGCAGGGATGCTCCTGGCATCTCACCCAGCCCAAAATGAGGACACAGACAAAAGTGGGGCTTTGTCAAAGTCACCGTGTGGGTCTGAAGGAAACAAACCTTCCAGGAGCAGAGGACTTCACTCCATCACTCCATCTCAAGCACCTCCAGGTTAGACTAGAAATAGCAGCAAGGCAGTCACCGTAGGGAGACACACGGGGACGTGTGCCCTGCTCACAGCCCCCAAGAATCCAGGGCAAATGCAGCAGCAGCTTTTTGCAGTAGGTTATAACGAGAAGTCTGCATATCCTGCAGAGTGATGAGCAGCTTCTCCACAAAGCCTTAACGATGCTGGCCCCACAGAGGTGCCAAGCAGAGGGCAGCCCTCAGTGGGAGGATGCAGCTCCCAAAGCACTGCACAACGCTGTCGGTGCTTCCAGCAACCCTCAGGCTCAGTGCACACACGGCCGTGAGTGGAACCCCACGTGCTCCTCTCCTCCCCACTGCAGGATTTGGCCCGGAGCTGCCCCATCCCCTCCCCATGCCACCACCCAGCGCAGGGCACTCACATAACCGGGGCCGCCTCTCTGCATGTGTGGTCCCTTGGACTGCGTGGAGCTCATAAATAAATAAGGGGAAAAGTTCTTAATCTTCATTCGAAAGCTCCCGGTATCACAATGCTGCTGCACAAAAGCCATCTTATTAGCCCCAAGTGCAAAATGCTGCCTTTTCTTGCAGAAGCTCATTAATTGCAGGTCACCATTCAACAAGAAAGATGAGGCACTTGAGTTCTTCAGGCTCTCATTAGCCACAGAGCTGAACAGTATGTGTGAAATTAACAGTCACCTGAGTACCTCTATAATTTCATAATTATTAGGCCTAATGGGTTAGTCCCTGCCAAATGGCTTTAACTCTTTCCTTGACAAAGCAGGGAACGGCGTGAGGTGCCAAGGTTGGCGTATCTCACCAGTTTTATAACCATTTAACAGCTTCCTCGTGGAAATAATAATAAGGAGGGGAAGTTTCCAGGATCATGTACTGTTTGCATTTTTTAACATATGTTTAGCTTTTAATTATTCATATACAGCGCGCCAAGGAAGCAGATAGCCCATATCCCGGAGAGTGGGTGAAAGAGCTTTTCTCTGCAAAGGGATTTTAATTGGTTTTAAAATGTGTTCTGTGTGTGTGTGTGTGTTTATATTTGCGCATGTGAGAGAGTCGAGCCTTTGGTTTCTCCTCTCCTTGATGATTACATTACATTATTTCCCACCTCTTACTTTTTTTTTTTTTTCTTCTTATTTATCTTGGGCTTAAAAAAAGCAAAATCGGAGCTGAGATTCTGCCTCTGCTTTTGAACTCGAGGAGCTGGGAAAGAGCGCTGCCTTTTCACAGGGATTTTCTCCTCCTTGAAACCTTAGAGACAAAGCTGGAGGGGAGGCCACCTCTCACCCCCTCCTCGCTCATTGTTTTCCAGCTGGCAGACAGAGTGTGAGCACCTCGCGCCAGGTGGGAGCACATGGCACTGGGCACAAGGCATGTGGACCCCTGGCTTGGGGCCATCATCCCATAAGGACCCCAAAGTACTGCTCATGGATTCTCCTCCAGGGCCTGGGATTTCCCTGGAGCTGTCTGAGCAGTAGAGACTGAAGAAGGCATCCATCCTCCTCACCATCCCCAGTTATCAGAGCACATTCAGCATCCGGTCCACATTATCCTTAGTCCTCCTTTTGCTGTTGACATGCTTAAAGAAGCCTTTATTGACACGGATTTAATTCCAGGTGGGCCTTAGCCTTTCTCATCACATCCCTTCAAGCCCCTCAGTATCCCTATATTCCTCCAAAGTGCCCAGACCCTTTTCCCACATTTCATAGAATCACAGAATTGCTCAGGTTGGAAAAGACCTTAAAGGTCATCAAGTCCAACCACAACTTAACCATACTACCCTAACTGTAACAACCCTCTGCTAGATCATGTCCCTGAGCAAAGGTTCATAGACTTCCCTCTTCCCTTGGAGCTTACCTTGCTCACCCATGCAGATCTCCTGCCACTTTTGCCTGATTTCTTACTCTTAGGGATGTGCCAATCGTGAGCTTGGAAGAAGTGATGCCAAAATGTCAACTAGTGCTACTGGGCCCCCTTTCCTTCCAACGCTGCAGCCCATGGGATACCTCTAAGTTGGTCCTTGAAGAGGTGAAAGTTGGCTCCCCTGAAGCCCAACATTACCATCCTACTTGTTGTAGCCCATGGTGGGGGTGTTTGAGAAACATCTAGATGTGGCACTGTGGGATGTCATGGAGGGCAATACAGGTGGTAGGCTGGACTTCTCTGTGGATCTCAGAGGTCTTTCCCAACCTTAATGATTCAATGGCTCTACGATTATTGCCTTGCTTCTTCCACATGAGATTCTGAACTCCACTGTCTCACAGCCGCTGCATCCCAGACCTGATGGTCTTCAGACCTCCCTGCACCCACCCCAACGCTGCTCACACCACGGTCCCCTCCAGCACCGCAGTACAATCCTCTTTCCCAGTGCATCCCCAGTGCTGCAGATGAGGGCTGGGAAGAGGGAGGGCCTTTCCTGGCTCAGGTGCTGGAGAGACATCTCCTGCGCTGCTATTTCACCTTACCTCTCCTTGCCACATCTGTCAACTTCTGCTAATTACCGAGTTTGCTATCACCCTCCGCACTGATGTGAAGGGTAGGAAAAAGAGAAAAAGGAGGTTAAGGGATTCTACAATTATAAATGATGTCTGGCAGGCTAAGGTACCATATAATGCATTATAAGCACTTAAAAAGCTAACCCATTCTGTCTTCTTTCTTTGGCATAAATAATGGCTTTTTTATGAATAAATCATGCAGCCAAGGTCTCTGAAAATAGCAGGAACCTGGAGCAGAATGTCTCCATCCTCATTTTTGCTAGGACAGCAGAGAAGTCAGCACTCCACTCCATCACCACCGATAAAGCGGGGCGAGCGCAGCTCCCGGGAATGAAATAGGGAGATAAAGTTTCGGGAGGGTGAGTGGGGCAGGGGGGATTTTTCTGCCAAAGCACCGATCGCACCCGGGCTCCAAATGAAGCATAATGGACTCTTAGGAGATAAGCATTTTTTCCTGCCCCATGAATAAAGCAAGACCTCATAACTCACAGACAGGCAAAGCTGCCAGCAACTTGAAAGTGCTTCCTTCTGCTTCTGGTTTGTGTTTCCTTTTAATGAAGCTCTGAGGAGCCGGGGGGGGGGTTGGGGGGGGGCTCAGAAGTGGGGCTGGAAGCGAGCCCTGCCTTTGCGTGTGTGCAGTCCGGCGCGCGGCGGGCGGCAGCCACCCAGCACAAAGGGCTCACAGCTGCACAGCCGGGGGGGGTTGCAACCTCTGGGGGGTGTCTGGGGGGGAGCACAGCCCCACAGCTTGCTTGGCCCCACCGTGGGGGCACACAGGTATCTCCCACGGGGGCCACCCAGCTGGTCGTGGGGTGGTTTTGGGGTGGGTGTGAAGGATGCGACCACAGTTTGGGGTGATGTGGTGCCGTATCTCAGCCACCTCCTGAGATGCAGCACTGAGAGCTGAGTGTGCAGCCCTCGGTGCTCCTGGGCAGCAGGCTTCCTGCACAGGTTCTGCACAAAGCAGGGTAGCAGGGTGAGAGTGGGGGCAGCCCAGTATTCTGAATGGGATGGGGGTACATGTCACCCCATCAGCCATCCCGCACCCCCCATGGGATGCATCACTAGGCTGCAGATGTGTTTGCAGTAGAGTCCCTCCTATGCAGGACAGCACAGCTGGCACATAGCAGCACAGTAACCCCCAGCAAGAGGCTCAGTACGGGTACAGATCCACAAGCCCTGTGCAGGTCTGGGTGCCCACCATGCTGGTGGGTTTGGGATGGCGTGCGCCCTTCCATGCCCAGGGTGCAGCATGGGATGGTGCAGGGTGGGAAAGCAGCATGCAGCCCCCAGGCCAGGTGGCGGGGCTGCTTCCTTGGGCTGCGTTCAGCAGAAGCAGCTTGTGATGTTTCTCCTTCTCCCTGGGGTGGGCTGCTCATTTTTGCCCCATAAGACAATGCCCTCTTTCAAAAACAAAGAAATTATAAAGTACATATGAACATATGGTAACATATATTCTGGGCTGCCTATGTGGCCAATTTTCTGTATGTTACCATATGGTGCCGCGTATTTAGCAAAAATATAACTTGACTGTTTCTCTTTCCATATGGGGATTCTTTTGCCTTAATTAATAACATTGAGCAAAAACTCTTTCTAAGGTTTCCAAGATTTCTGCAAGGGAATATCTTATGACAGACACATGCTCCTGGAGGCTTTCCTCCCCATGTGCCTGCAGCCTCCTGTCCTCATCCTCCTCCGTGTGCTCAGAGGAGGGCTCAGCTTCATCCCCTGTCCCATGGGCACCGCTGCCCCCCCTCTGTTTCCCTGCCCCTTCCCACTGAAGCCCTGTGTGAGCTGCCCAAGCCAACTGGCAGGTCAGCTCTGCACCTTCAGCCTTGCTCTCCATCCCTGTCCTCACTGAGCTCAAATCCTGCTCAGATGTCAATCCATCCCACTGCCACCCTCATCACATCGAACTCCATGGTGGTTCTCACCGTCCAGAGCTCGAGCAGAGCAGGCAGACGTGGATCTGGTGACCAACACAGGGAGCTGGTGTGGGGTGGGAGCGGGGCAGGCACAAGGGATCATGGAACAATGGAGTCATGGAGGTTGGAAAAGAGCTCTGAGACCATCATACCCTACTGTTGTCCCATTCCCACTGTGCCCATTCACAGAACCATAGGCTCATTATGGTTGGAAAAGACCTCCAAAATCATCGAGTTGAACCATCAACCCACCGTCATCATGTCCACTCACAGCCATCAGGGCTGGAAGAGAGCTCTGAGATCCCCATGTCCCCACCATGCCCACTAACAGCATCTCAGTGTCACATCCCCAAGGTTCTGGAACCAGGATTGGTGACCCCACCACTCCCTATGCAGTATGTGCCAATGCATCACCACTCTTCCAGAGAAGAAATTGTTCCTAATATCCAACCTGACCATCCCATCTGTTTCATGGGAAGGGAGCTGATGCTGAGGGTAAGGATGTCCCTGAACCAGGCTAGGGTTGGGTGGGAAACCAGTTTTCCAAGAAGGGAACCCACCCAGGAGCCTTGGCTCCAGTGCTGCATTTTGGTAAGGCATTGAGCACGTGGGGATTTCCAGAGCCCTGGGAGAAAAGTGGAGGTTGGCCTCATATTTTAAAAGGGGAAACAGGACGACGCGGGTAATTACAAATCTGTCAGCCTGACATTGATCCCAAGCAAAATAATGGAAAGGCTGATATGGAATGCAATGAATAAAGAATCAGAAAGGGTGATATAATTAATGCCAATCAACAGGGATTTATGGAAAATAGATCCTGTCAAACCAACTTGATGTCTTTCTTCCGGTTGTTCTTTTTTTTTATTTTATTTTATTTTTTGCTAAGATGACAAGTTTCCCCAGCGAGGTGGTGGGGTTCACTGAGGACACAGAACACAGCACAGCCCCACAGCTCCTGGAGGGAAGGTGCTGCTCTTAGTGAGCATTACCCAGGCACTATGAAAGCCCCCAGACTCTTCCTGGTGTCACTTTTAGGCTAACTCCAACCTCTCCAGCCCTAGTTCTGCCCCTTGGCCCTACACAACGCTGAGCTGACCCTTCTCCAGCAGCAAGACCTGGAAAGCGGTGAGAGGCAGCTGGCTCTGGTGTCCCCCCAGCTGACACCATGAGTGGCCTTGAGCCCATCACCCAGCAAAATCATAGAATCGCAGAACGGTTGGGTTGGAAGCCCACCCAGTTTCAACCCCACTGCCGCAGGCTGGATGCCCCCATTGGGTTGGGCTGCGCCATCCATGGCCTCGTGCACCTCCACGGATGGGGCACCCACAAAGAGAAAGCTTCCCCATAAAGAGAGCGGAGAACTTCCAGCACAGGTGGCTGCACAAAAGGGAGTTTCCAGGCCAGCACTGCACCCAAGGAACCCCTACACCCAGTGGGAGCAAGGCGTGAGCATCCCCAGCCCAAACACGTGGAAGTACCAAAGCCAGCAGCCTGACCTTGTCATATTTAAAACAATTTTATTCATGAAAATATGCTGTACAATGCACTATACACAGTTCTTTACATTGCCACATACACAAACTCTAATAGCACAACCAAGAAAGTTACCATTGCCATACGATAGATGCGTGGTGAGAGATGACGCCTGTCAGAGACCCTCCCCCCCAGTCTGTACAGTTATAAATATGAGGGAAAGGATGGACCGAAGCCACTGGATGAACAAAGCTGGTGGGACCCCTCAGCGTCCCCTGGCTCGGTGGGTGCAGAGCTGCAGGCTGTTGGGCGGGGGCGGGGGTGGGGGTCAGGGGGGAGGTTGGGGTTGGGTGGGCAGCGTTCTGGGAACTGTTTGCAGAGATGGAAACCCAGCAGTGTGTGCACGGGGTGACGGGAGCACCCTATGGGTATCACCCTGTGCCACATGCCCAGCTCCAGCCTTCCCCATTCCCCATCTCACCCAGACCCCCCCGGCTCCTGCCTGACTCTCCCGGGCTGTTTTTGGGGGGGGCTCAGCCCCCGCTGCGCTCCATCCCTCGCACCGCACGACCACTGTACACACGACGCTTAACCAACACGACTCCACCGCACACACGACAACCCCACGGTCACGAACCACAAAGACAGCTTCGCAACGGGACCCCCCCCCACCCCCCGGGGGGTGCGAGCGGGGCCGGGGGCTTTTCTCATCCTTCGGGGGCTTCAGAGGGTCCCTGCACATGGGGCATCCCCGTCTGTGTGCCGGGTGCTGGTGAGCTGCTGGCTGTGCCTACAGAACCGCCACTTGGGGGGCACACAGGGCAGGACCCCCCCCTTTCTCCAGTGCCCTCCCCATCTCCCCACGTGCAGAGCTGGGGAGGGGGGGGGGGGGCAGGGATTGCACTGCGATCGCAATCGGTTTTCAATGACTGAAACACGCCTGAAACAAGAGGTGGTGGTACAAAACGGATGATCCTGACCCAAAGAATAATCCTTTTTTTAAAAAAGCATTCGAGAAAGATTATATATAATAGAATATATTAAATTCTGTACATGATCAAATAATGTAAACATAATTAATTAACCTGTAAGAATGTCTTTAGAGACTACGCCCGCCACGTGCCCGGGCCGGAGGTGAATGGTGGCACTGCTCTGCCAAACCCAGAGCCAGGGGAGGCATAGAGGGTGCCCACCCATGGGCCCCAATGGGACCACCAAGCGGGACCAGCAGCACGGTGAGGAGGCGATGCTGGAGCCAGCAGGGAAGAGTGAGCTGAGACAACGTGCTGGCTCAGCAGAAGGAGGCCTGCTGCATCCCATGGATGCCCAGAGCAACCCCCACTGCAGCCCCCAGCTCCTGCTGTTAGTCCCAGCACCCAGCCCAGCTGGGACAGGTGGTGGGCGCAGCTCTGTGCTGCACAAGCACTGCCGTGGCCTCCTCCTCCCCTCCCAAGCTCGACCCTTCCTTCCAATGCAAGAACTCAATGGCAAAAGAGTGCATGAAATCAAATAAATACACCCCCCCTCCCCAACCCTGGGACTGCCCCTGGCTCATGCATGGGGCACCCAGCTCCAGCACTGACACCATGGCACAGCCCACACCAGGCAGGCAGCGCCGGCACCGTACACAGAGCTGCCAGCCAGCCTGCCCATGGCGCTGCAGAGTGACCATGGCACTGCAACAGAAACATGACACTGAATGTGATCATGACATTGCAGCATGACTGTGACACTGCAGTGTGGCTGTGGCACTGCAACATGGCCATCAGTGTGACCATGGCACTGCAGTGTGACCGTAGCACTGCAACATGCCCATGGCACCGCACTGTGACCACGATACTGCAATATGACCGTGGCACTGCAGCATGATCACAGCACTGCAGCATGACTGCTGGCATGCACAGTGCACACGTGCTGTTGCACCTTCCCTCCGTCACCAGCCCTTCCTGCTTGGCCCCTGCACCAAGCAGAAGGGCCTGGGCGCATGCTCAGAGCTCAGGTCCCCGTAAGGGTTTTGTAGGTGATGAAGCCCCCAGCCTGGGGCAGGCTCCCTTCTACTGACACTGCTGCTTGGAGGACTCACTTCCTAAGGTGTCTCCAAGCAAAGTGTTCCCCATTCCAGAAAGCAGTGCGCACAGAGCAGGTCCCCACATCACCAGCTGTCCCTGCTCCTCCACCCGGCCCGAGGGCCACCAGCACAAGGACAGGCCAAGCTGAAACTAGTGCTCAGACCCTCTGGAGAGGGGTTCCCTTCCTGCTGCCCTTCCTGCCTACCCCCGGCACCCGCCCCATCTCCATCCGTGACCCTAAGGTTTGTGTTTCATCACAAGTTTGACCCGATGGCTCTAGCCCATCTTAACAAATAAAGGCAGAAGAGAAAGGAAAAAAAAAGAAGTTTGTCTCAGCGTTCCCCTGGCGACATCCCGGAGGTGGGTGCCAGGCGGGGGTCACCCGGGCACCCAGCTCTGGTTCGTGGGCTGCGGGCCGCCGGGCAGCGTGGGCACATTGAGCGCGTTCTGCGGTGGGAGTGCTGAGTCGAAGTTGAAGTCCATCTCATCGCTGTCCATGAAGTCATTCAGGATGATGGACTCCACGTCGCACTCCAGGCTCCCATTGAACATGTCCAGGTCCAGGTCTGCTGGAAACCTGTCCTGGCCCAACACCGGGGGGTGGACAGCCCCCGCGTAGGGCGAATCCAGCAGGCTCATGTGCGCCCCTTGGTTGGCGGCGTAAGGGTGCATGTGCCCGTGGTGCGGCATGGCCGTTGCGCCGCACGTGTCACCGGGCAGGCTCATAAGGCTGACAGGGTTGGCTAAGGCACTGGCATTGAGCGCGGGGTGGTGGCCGGCGGGCGGCGGGTGGTACAGAGCACTGCCCTTCAGCAGCGGGGCCGGGTGGGCTGGGTAGGCCATGCCCTGCTCCCCGCACAGCAGTGGGCTCTGTCTGTGGCCGCGGGACGGCACCGCAGGGCCGGGCGGTGGAGGGGGCAGGTCCCCTGGCACCATACTCTCTTTGTGCGCATAGGAGATGGAGGAGAGCAGATCCTGCAGCGAGGAGGCGTTCCGGTAGGAGGCGGCAGGCGAGAAGGTGGCCTGCTTGTTCTCCTGGATGGTCTGCATGGGCAGGCGCCGCATCAGCCCCAGCGCCGGCTGGCTGTAGATGGTCCCGCAGTACGTGTTGGCGGCCGGCCCCATGCTGGAACATTTGGAATTGAAGGAAAAGCTGGAGCTGCGTTGGCGCAGGGGCAGCGGCTGTGAGGGGCTCATGCTGTAGCCGTCCTGCAGGTCCTCCAGAAGGCTCTCCCCCAGGCTCTCCCCCAGGCTGATTGTACCGGTCAGGTCGGTGAGTCGAGGCAGCTCGACGGAGCAGCGGGCGCTCAGGGAGGGGGATACGGTGCTGGAGGGGCTGGGGTACATCAGCGGGGAGGACGGCGTGCCATCGTCCTCCTCCAGCTCGTCAGGCTCACGGTTGGCCATGATGGGCGAGAGGCGCCCACTCAACGTGCTGGCCGAGGAGCTGGCCCTGGTCCTGAAGTCCGCCCAAGCGTCGTACTCATCACTGGCGTGGGACGCGGGGCTCTCGGACCACTTGGTCTGCTGTGAGCTCGGGCTGTCGTCCCCACGCTCCGGCGTCACCTGCAGCTGCTTCTTCTTGCTGGCCTTGCCTTTGATGCGCAGGAACTTGCTGTTGTTGTCCATGGAGACAGCCCGCCGGCGCGGCGTCTTGCCCGTCTTGCCACCCTCAGGGTTCAGCATCCACCAGGAGCTCTTCCCCGTGCCCTCGTTCTGCACGCGAATGAAGCGGGTGTGCAAGGAGAGGTTGTGCCGGATGGAGTTCTGCGGGGAGAACAAGCAGAGGGGACGTCAGGGTGGGACTGCGCCCATGGAGGGGAGGAAGCCAAGCGAGGGAAGAGAATGTCTCAGGCCTTGCAGCTCGTGGGATGCTGCTGCAGCTCCCTGCTTCCCCAGGAGGGATGCGGAAGGGAAAGGAACCAAGGTGCTGGGGAGAAAGTTTGGTGCCATCGCCGGCGTACAGCGGAATACTAATGAAGAGGCGAGTGAGCTCCAGCCTCATCTATCATATTATGTAATGGCTTACTTCTCTGCACTTCATTTATTTGGAGATTGCTCCCAGGCTGGCTCCTCGCCAGCAGCCACCAAATCCAAGTCTACAGAAATCAATCTCGCGCTGACTGATTAAGCCGTGTTTAGAACTAATTGCTCCTTCGTGTGTGGGGAGAATAAATTACGGGCTTTAATTTCACATCTTTAAAATGCAACTGCAGGTATGGGCTGGCCATTAACCCCTTCCTGCACGGCCCTGCGTACAGCTGGGGAGCGGGCAGGCAGAGGGGATGGGATGGGACACGATGCTGCCTCCAGCGTGGAGAGGTCTCCCTGTCCCCAAAGCCCTCCTTGGGGACACCTGACAGCCCAAGCCTTGCACTGTGCCACTGTGCTGCAGTGCAAGCTGCAGGGGACTGGAGTGGAGCACGCGGCATCTTCATGATTGCAGAGCCAGCAGCAGCTTGATGCCACTTTGTCCCCACACACAGGGGCACATGGGGGCTTGGGGGACAGCCAGGGGTTGGGGACACCCTGAAGGTGGCGACATCCAGGGGTCAGGAGAACCCGGGGGTTGGGGACACCTTGAAAAGGACTGTTGGGTTGTGACACACCCAGAGGTTGGAGACACTCTGAGGCTGGGAACACCCAGGGGATGGGGGCACCCTGTTAAGGACCATAGCGATGTGACACATCCAGGGGCTGGGGACTCCCAGAGCTCGGGACGACGGGGGGCTGGGGACACTCAAGGTTGAGGATATCCAGGGGTCGGGTGTCCCCATCCCCCTCTCTGCCTCCCGTCTGACACCCAAATCTCAGCACCCACCCCTCGCCCTGCCCCCCCACAGCGGAGGGAGGGATCCTCCGCCCCCCAAAGCCCCCACGGAGCCCCCTCTCCCCGCCGCCCCCTCCGCCGAGCCGCATTGTCAGGGGAGCGGGCGGTGTGAAATCGGTCTGATTAGCAATTAGTCCCATTGTGAGAGGATTAGCCGGACCCCATTGTTCGGCGAAGCGACTGCCGGGCGATCTGCATCTGGCAGCCCCGGGAGGGCCGTCCGTCGGGGAGCGGCGGTGGGGCCGTGGGGGGTACATGGGGGACCCGGAGGAACCCCCGGCCCGGCCGCCCCCCCGCGGGACCCCAACACGGCCGCTGATGAGTGCTCGGCCGCACGAGTGCGGTTCCGGGGTTAATTGGTGCTGATTTACTCCTCTTACACAAAAATTGCCGCTATCGCTGGGAGCATCCGCGGGGACACCACGCCTGGGGGGGGGGGGGGGAGACACGGGGCAGGCGATGGGGCACTGATGGGGGGGTGACACCGCCCCGCAGCACCGCTTACCAACAGCCCTACGGCCACGCCGCATCGCCTCATGCTCAGCCTTAAACCCTGCAATGCCCCATAGCCACATCTGCGCTGCACCCCATAGCACTGTGCACAAACCCACAGCACCGCTCCATCCACGCCCCACCTATCGCATCCTATCACACCCTGCAATCCCCATAAGCGCCCCATCGGGACATGGAGGAGCAGTCCCACCGTGATCTCCACAGGCGGGGTTGGGAGGGATGCTCCCGGGAAGGGCACCGCGGCCGTGTGCCCCCCTCCCTCCCCCCGGGCAGCCCCACGGGGGTCTCGATGAAGGCGAGCGTATTCGGGTCAGCGCTCCGGCTGAGCGGAGCGGGGCTGACACGCCGCTAATTGAACCAAATGCCCATTAGCGGCATGACGGGCTGTGTCCGCCGAGCCCCACTGCAGGTGGTGACACGCAAGGAGCACAGCGGTGGCCTGAAGGCCCTCACCGCAGCTCCTGCCCCGTCTTACGCTGCCGCTGTCTCTCATCACCGTATGGGGTGGGGAAAAGGTCGACCGGGGACGGGGCCTCAGCACAGCCAGACCCAAAGGGACGGGGTTGGCACGGGGTGGGGATGCACTCCATCCCCAGGAGGTGCCACCGGAGCGGAGGCGGCCGAGCATTCCTCTCCCGGCGCTGGTCTCTCTGCTGCCACACAGCTGGTTGCTACCCAAGCTCTGCAATGGGAGTGATGCCGTTGCCATGGCAGCGGGTTGATTTTTAGCAGCTGCCATCACTCCGGGGCCCCTCCGAAAAGGACAGCATCCGCCTCGGGGGCCCACCGTGTCCCCATCCTTGCAGCCCCGCCATGTCCCCCAGAGCACCCATAGCAATGGGACCCCCAGACACGTTACCCCATCCCTGCTCGTGCCCTGGCTTGGAGTGTCCCCTTGACCCGGACCCCTCTGTGGCACCGGGACACCTGGAGAAGACCCCCCCCCCGCCATCAGCTACTTATCCGTAATGCTCTAATTACACCCCAGAGCTGCCCACCGAAATAGCTGCAGTAAATCACACCGAGCTGCCGTGTAATTTTTGCATGAAATTACAGTGTTTTTTCCCCTGGGTTCAATTTTCTCCACACCGCGTTCCTCCCGCAGCCCAACCACTGCAGCCGCACCCCGCTCATCTCCCACTGCACAGACTGGGACACAACCCTGCAAACCCCACACAACCCCAGCTGGGGGTCCCAGCCATGTACTGCCCTCCTGCCCCAAAGCAGAGACCCCAAACTCTACTCCAGTGTGATGCGTTGCCTGTTGCAATGCCAGCATCCCCCTGCTCCAATCCATGTTTCCCCCCTGAGACTTTACTTGCTCCAACCCTAATGCCCCCTACCCCAACCCCAATGTCCTCCCTGCTCCCCAATATCCTCCTGCTCCAACCCCAATGTCCTTCCCTGCTCCAACCCGATGTCCCTCCCTGCCTCAATTCCAATGTTTCCCTGCTCCAAACCCAATGTCCTCCTGCTCCAATCCACAGACCTTCCTTACTCCAACACTGATGTCCCCCTACCCCAACCCCAGTGTTCCCCTGCTCCCCAATATCCCCCTACCCCAACCCTAATGTCCTCCCTGCTCCCTCCCAGTGTTCCTCTGTCCTAACCCCAATGTCCCCCTGCTCCCCAGTATTCTCCTGCCCCAATCCCAATGTCCTCCTGCTCCAATCTGAGCGTCCCCCTTCTCCAACCTCATGTCCTCCCTGATCCCCAGTGTCCTCCTGCTCCAACTAGGGTGTCCCCCTACCCCAATCCCAATATTCCCTTGCCCCAACCCCTGTGTTCCTCTATCCCAATCCCAACGTCCTTCCCTGCTTCCCAGTGTCCCCCTGCTCCAACCTCGATGTTCTGCTCCAATCCAAGCATCCCCCTGCTCCAACCACAAAGACCTTCCTTGCTCCAACCTTGAAGTCCTCCCTGATCCCCAGTGTCTCTGTGCTCCTCCCCAGTGACTTTCCTTGCTCCAACACCAATGACTCTTCTTGCTCCAAATGCAATGCCCCCCTGCTCCAATCCCAATGTTCCCCTGCTCCCCAGTATCCTCCTGCTCCAACCCCAGCATCCTTCCCTGCTGCAACCTGATGTCCCTTCCTGCCCCAATCCCAATGACCATCCTTGCTCCAACCCCAATGTCCCCCTGCTCCCCAATATCTTCCTGCTGCAACACGATGTCCCTCCCTGCCCCAATCCCGATGTCCTCCCTGCTCCCCAGTGTCCCCCCCTTCTCCCCAACATCCCCCTACCTCAACTGTGGCACCGACATCCCCCCAAAACACCGACAAAAACCCTACAAAAAATACACAGAGGTCCACGAGGTCTCCATGGGACAGGAGTGGCACAACATCAGCGATGCATCACCACCCAGGACAGGCACCCATGTGGCACAGTGTGAGTGGGCACCAGGATGTCACTGCAGTGGACCCACAGCAGCACTGCACTGGGTGCTGCTGCCCCATAGATTACCCATGGGATAGCAGCAGTGACAGCAAGCTCCGAGTGCACCTGGAAGCCATGCACACGTGTGCACACCCACACACACCCATGCATGCACTCAAGTGCACACCCGTACACATCCATGCATGCACCCGTGCATGCACATTGGTGAGCACAAACATGAGCATCCATGCACAGCCACATGCACATACCCCTGCACGCACGCCCACGTGTACAGCCATGCACACAGCCATGCAGGCAGCCCCACACCCTTGCACACCCATGCACACACACAGGCACACAGCCATGCATGCACACACACCCACATACATGCACACCCTTGCATACACACAGCCATGCACATACACACACCTATGCACAAACACATGCACACATCCACTCATGCACACCCATGTGAACAAACATGCATGCTGATGTACACCCATGCACCCACCTACAACCATGCACACACTCACACTCATGCACACACCCATACACACACACACTCCCGTGCAAACTCACGCACACCCATGCATGCACACATGCATGTACACATGCATGCACACTCCTGCACACCCATGCACACTCCTGCATGCACACCCACACCCATGCACACAGCCATGCATGAACACCCACACACACACCCATGCATGCACACCCATGCACAACCACACATACACACCCATGCACGTGCACATTCATGCACATACCCGTGCACTACTATGTGCACACCCACCCCCATGCACACACACACACACTGCAATGCCCCTCCCAGGCACAGGCTGCTCCAGCTGCCAGGTCAACCCATGTGAGAATGGGAGCAGAGCACAGCTGTGATGGGTACACAGGTGGGCCCTGCCTGGCCCCACTGCTCAGCCCCCACCCCACGCCCCGCTCTGGGGGCACCAGGACCCCCATACCTGCCCACCCCACAGACGCCGGGTTACCCGGGCAACGGTGAGGGATGTGTGTGAGGTGTTGGGATGCCATTGCTGTTGCCAAGGGAACAGCGGGCTGGTGACATCCTGCAGGTACATGGAGTGGGGGGGGACCCCAGCCTGAAGCCCCCTAGCACCACGTCCCCTGCAGAGGGGCTGAGCCCAGGGTATGGGAGCACTGATCAACCAATCTGCCTGAGCCCAACACTGAACCATGGGCCAGACCCCGAAAAGTCCATCAGTCAGAACACAAAGCCCACGGATCTCACCCCAGAGTTCATGGATCAAACCCCAGAATCCACCAGCCAGATCCCAAAGCCCATCCATGAACCTGATCCCAAAGTCCATCAGCCAGACCCCGAAACCCACAGACTTGACCCCAAAGTTCATGGACCAGACCCCAAAATCCATCAGCCAGACCCTGATGGCACAACGGGGCTGGTGACATCCTGCAAGTACAGGGAGATGGCAAGGGGCCCCCAGCCCACCAGCACTGTGTGCCCCACAGCGGGGCTGAGCCCAGGGCATGTGAGCATCAGACACATCCCAAGATTTCCCCACGCACCCCAAACTTTCCTGTTCAGGGGCATGGCAACCCCTCAGGCAAAGCATCCCCCCCATACTGAACACGGGGCCGCCCCAGGGGGGCTGCAATGTGGCATCCAATGGGGATAAAAGCAGGGGGATGCTCCTGCCTGAGCAGGAGGTGAGGACTGCGGGATGCGGTTGGGGTGAGGGGATGGGGAGAGCCGTAGGGCGTGGGGCAGCACGGTGGGGACATCAGTAGGGTGTGGGGCAGCACGGTGGGATGGAGGGTGGGTGCAGGGGGCAGAAGCCCCACGGAGCCCCCATTGCTGTTGGGGGAGGTCGACGCGGGCGAGGCAGCAGGAGGGACCTGGAGAGATCCCATCCCCGCGGCGTGACCCCGTCTCGGGGGCACCTGGCAGCCCTTCAGTCGCGCCGCGTCCCCGTGGGGCCCCCGCCGCCCCCCGGCTGCTGCGTGACACCGCGCGGTAATTGAATCAGACGCTGCTGCCGCCTGCAAAGCATCCCCGGCCGGCTGGGCACGGCGCCCACCCGCTGGCTGCCGGCCCTCCTCCTCCTTCCTACCCCCTCCCACGGGCGGGAGCCCCCGGCCCCATAGCGCGGGGTGGGCGTGGGGTCCGACCCTATAGCGCAGCGGTTACCCACGGGCTGGGTCAGGCGCGTGGAGCTGGCGGCGACGCAGCGCGTCCCGCGCCAGGTTCCTCCGCTACAGAATGTACCGAGGGCCGAGGCCGCAGCCAGGGACACGCTGTGCTCCCACTCCCGGAGCTGTTTTTCCTGGCCGGGCTCCTGATCCGCTCCCGGCGCCGCGCTGTGCCTCAATGGGGCCTTTGTTCACAGCCTCTCTGTGCACCTCCGGCCCCAAACGCTGCTCCGCAGCACAGGGACTGGGAGCTGGACCCCAAAGTCCAGCCATTGGCCAGACCCCAAAGACCATGGATCAGAGCCCGAAGTTCATCCGTGAGCTCAACCCCAAAGAAAAACATTGGCCAGGCCCTTAAAAGGATCAGCCACAACCCCCAAATCCATGGGGGAATCCCCAAAATTCATGGATCAGACCCCAAAATCCATCAGACAGACATTGAAGCCCATCCATTGGCCAGACTCCAAAATCCATCAGCCAGACTCCAAAGACTATGAACCACATCCCAATTGGCCAGACCCCAAATCCGTGGGTCAGACCCCAAAGCCCACAGACCAGACCCCAAAATCCATCAGGCAGACTCCAAACCCATGGGCCAAAATCCAAAGCCTGTCCGTGGGCCAGACCCCGAAGTCCATTGGCCAGACCCCAAAGTCCACAGATCAGACCCCAAAGTCCACAGATCAGACCCCAGTATCCATCAGCCAGACCCCAAATCCTACAAACCAGCCCCAAAGCACACTGGACCGACTCCATGGGGCAGGCAGCTCTGTGCCCCCACTGCCCACAGCCCCATCGCACAGTGGGGAGCACACATCCCAAAAGCCACACAGCTCCTGCACCACAGCCCCACAGCATTAAAATCAGAACATGCACCGGAACGACCCCATCTCAGCCCACCCCACAGCAGCCCCACATCTTCCCTGGGCAGGGGTTCCCCATGCCCTCCAGCTCAGCCCATGGCTGTAGGGATGGTGCAGTGCTGTGGGACCATGGGGCTGAGCAGCTTCAAGCCTGAAGTCACACACCAGCTACATCCCATCCAACCCCCAGCAGCTCCCAGCATCGGGGTGCACCCACCTCCCCCATCCCCACATCCACCTCCCTCAGCCTCACCCATTCCCAAGATCACAGCCCCATACAGATAGCCCCCAGCCCCACACCCCCCCAAGCCCCAGACCCCATACTGATGTCTCCCAACCCTATATCTCCGAGTCCCCAAGCTCTGCACATTGCATCTCCTCATCCCCCAGCCCCACATCGTGCAGTCCCTCATGCCTATTTTGGGTATTGAGTATCCTAACCCTATACCCCCAACTCCACATCTCAAGACCCAGCCCCACACTGACATCTCCCATGCCCATGCAGACGTCCCCCAGCCCCAAACTGACATCCCCCATAACTCCAGCAGCATTTGAGGTATAGGGTTCAGGATGCGTGGGGCACAACACAGGATGAAGCAGGCAAGGTGCGGGGTGCAAAGGGTGGGGAGTTTGGGATGAAGAGTTTGGGGTACTGAGTGCAGGGTTTGGAGTATCGGGTACAGATTTGGGGGTGCAGTGTGCAGGGTCTGGGAGGGCTCAGAATTTGGGGTGCAGGGTTTGAGGTGTGAAGAGCAGAGTTTGGGATGCAGAATTTGGGATGCAGGGTGCAGGGTTTAGGTTCAGGGTGCATGGTGTGGGGGGCAGAATTGGGGTGCAGGGTGCAGGCTTTGGGTCACAGGTGCTTGCCATTTGGAAGCAGAGGATGGCTTCCCTTCCCTTCCCTTCCCTTCTCTTCCCTTCCCTTCCCTTCCCTTCCCTTCCCTTCCCTTCCCTTCCCTTCCCTTCCCTTCCCTTCCCTTCCCTTCCCTTCCCTTCCCTTCCCTTCCCTTCCCTTCTCTTCCCTTCCCTCCACTTTCCCCCATCTCTCCCTCCCAGCACACAGAGCTGCCCCCCATCCCCCCCAGCTCCATCTCCATGCTCCCCTCACTCACACCACGTGTACCCACGTGCAATGCATGGGTGTGCACACAGGTGGGAGCGCACGCGGACAGCCCCGTGCACACAGTGTGTGCAAGGCAAGCTCCTCCATGCATGCACAACTGGATGTGCAAAGCAGAGCGTGCAAAGGAAGACATGCACACATGCAGGCGTGCAGAGCGGTGTGTGCAAGCCGAGCTGCTGCATGCTTGCACATGTGCAGGTGGGTGTGCAAGCCATGCTGCTCCATGCATACACATGCACGTGTGTGCAAAGCAGCTTGTGCAAGGTCAGCTGCTCCGTGCATGCACATGTGCAGGAGTTCAAAGGAGGGTTTGCAAGCCACGCTGCTCTGTGCATGCACGTGCAGGGGTGTGCAAAGCAGCATGTGCAAGCAGAGCTGCTCCATGCACACACACACAGCAGCCGCTCTGCAGCGCAGTGCCCAGAACAGAGCAGCACACAGTGTGACACACGGCCCTGTCACCTGGGGAGAGGGAAAGAAAGGGGGCAGGGATGGGACTCCCAGCACAGCACTGCAGCCCCATAGGTGGGGTGGGACAGCAAAGCACAGCCCAGCAGCTGCCGGGTGGATTTCGGATGTCAAAGCTGAGCTTTCCAACCGCAGGCGCGGCGCTGACGCAGGGTGTTGGTTTCCCATTAACAAGTGCAGAGCGTGAGCTGGAGCAGAAAACTTCAAGCGCTTCGGAATTGATAAAATAACAACTCCCTAATTAAGCAGAACTGTCAGTCACGGGCGCCTGCTGCCCTGCATAGGGTGCAGCAGCTCTGGCTGTGCGCTCACAGTGCAGCACAGGGGGACTGTGTGGGGCCGGAGCATCCCTGCCCCATAGGAGCACCTCTGCCCCATAGGAACATCCCTACCCCATAGGTGTATCCCTGCCCCATAGGAATATCCCTATCCCATCAGAGCAGCTCTACCCCATCCGAGCATCCCAGCCCCATCAGAGTATCTCTGCCCCATAGGAATACCCCTGCTCCACCACAGCATCCCTATCCCACAGGTACATCCCTACCCCACAGGAACATCCTTATCCTATCAGAGCATTCCTGCCCCATAGGAACATTCCCACCTCACCACAGCATCCCTACACCATAGGGGCATCCCCATCCCATAGGAACATCCCCACCCCACCACAGCATTCCTGTCCCATAGGAATGCCCCTGCCCCATCACAGCATCTGTGCATCATAGGAACATCCCTATTTCATGGGAGCATCCTTGCCCCATCAGAGCAACTCTGCCTCATCGGAGCATCCTTGCCCCATAGGAATATCCCTGACCAACAGAAACATCCCTATCCCATCAGAGCATCCCTGCCCCACAGAAACATCCCTGCCCCATTGGTGCAGGGGTGATCCCTACCCCATCACAGCATCCCTATCCCATCAGAGCATCTCTGCCCTACTGGAGCATCCCTGCCCCACAGAAACACCTCTACTCCATAGAAACGTTCCTACCCCATCACAGCATCCCTTCCCCATAGGGACATCCCTGCCCCATAGGTGCATTCCTGCCCCATCGGAGCACCCCCGCCCCTCCCACCAACAACGGTGTCGTTGCCGGTTCAGCGCTGTGCCTCAGTTTCCCCCAGAACCCAGCACCCAAGAGGAGATGTGGGCACTCCTGGGGGGCCCGGGTGCAGCAACGGACGGGACATCCCATTCGGATCCCACCCCGATACTCCATGGGGAGGCGGAGCCCTCGGGCCGCCTCTCCGACCCCCACCGCGCGTAGCCCTGCTCGAGGAGGCAGCCGAGCTAATTAGCGTGGGGCCGGGACCCCCTCGGACGGCGCCGCGCTCGGTAATGAAGCGCTGGAAATCCGCACCGCTGCTCCCGGCCGGGGCGGCGGGAAGGGGGGGGGGAGGGAGGGCTGGGAAGGAAGGACGAGGCTCTTTAATCCGCTCCGAGCGGTTCAGCACCGCCGAAGGGACCGCGCAGCGCCGGGCAGAGGACGGGAGGGACGCAGGGAGAAGCCACGCGGGGACCGCCACACCGGGGCGGGGGGGGGAACAGCACCGCCGGCAGCGCGGGGACAGCAGGACGGGGGAGAAGGGGGGGTCCACGAGATGGGACGGTGCGGGGCCGGCGGCTGCGGGGACAGGCTGGGGACGCGGGTGGCACCGCCGGCTCTGCCCGTTCTCGCCCCGAGGCCACGCGTCGGATCCAACGCGTGCGGGAGGCGCACACCCACAGCGCACACCCGCGTGTCACCGCGTCCCCAACACACCCAGGGAGGGCACAGCTCGGCCCCGCGGGGACACCGCCACGACGGACTGGGAGGGCTGCGCCGATCCCCGCTCGGCAGCACTGCCCACCACGCAGCGCACGGCCCCGCAACTCCGCCACCTGCGGGGACACCCGGGGACACCCGGCGGTTCACACCGCACTGACCGCCCCGGTGCGCACCCGGACACCCCCAGCACCGCTTCACGTCCTCGGTGCGCACCGGGTGCGTGTCCCCGTGCCGCCCCAGCGGGCGGGAGACGTGGGAATACCCCGCAACCCGAGGCCGTGCGGGTGTCCCGGCATGGGGGTCCCGCAGCTCCCGGCACCGTGGGAGGCGGACACGGCCATGGGATGGAGACACGGCCATGGTAGGAGGGGGACACGGCTGCTATGAGCACAGCTCCACCTGTGCCACCGGCTCCGCGCTGCAGGTGGCACACAGCACAGCTTCCCCGCCCCTAAAGGGCTCCGTTTGCACCCAAAAGAGCCACCCCCGTGGCCGAGCCGGGTGACCGATGCCGGCCGCGGTGGTTGCGGAGGTGCCGGAGCTCCCGAGCCCGCCACGCACCGATCCCAGCGGAGGCGGCAGGGCTGAGCAGAAAGCAGCTCCTCGCTCCCGGCACCATCTGGACGCGGCGAGGGGGGCACCGGGGGGGTCCCCGCTGTCTCCGTGCCCTCGGAAGGACGGGGGAGAGGGGGGTGGGCAGCGGGGACCGCCGGGCACGGTCCCTTCCAGCGGCGCCGCCGTCCCCGCGGGGCGCACCCCCGTGCCACGCTCCGGCCCCGCCGCTCCCCCACGACGCGCGCGGCCGCGGGGAGGGCCCGGCCCGGCGGTTCGGTTACCTTCCATCCGGCGGAGCTGTTGCTGTCTCCTTTATCCTTAAAGTAAGGGACGTAGCGCACCATCCAGTCGTAGATCTGCGAGAGCGTGAGCCGCTTCTCCGGGGCGCTCTCGATGGCTTTGGTGATGAGGTCGGCGTACGAGAGGTTCCCCCACGCGTTCCGTCGGGAGGTTTTGGCCTTTCGGAGCTGCCCCACGTCGGCTCCGGGGGGCGGCGGCGCGGCGGCGGCGGGGGCTCTGCGCTCCCCCGGGACCCCCCCTCCGTGCTCGGGGCCGTCCGCGGGGCCGGGAGCCAAAGCCGGGGGGGCTCCCGCCGAACCCCCATCGTCGTCCTCCGCGAAGTCGGGGTGCGGGAGCGGCCAGGTGCACGAGCGGGGCCGGCTCTGCGGCTCGAAATCCGGGTCGATCTCCACCTGATGCGCCTGGAGCTTCTCTTCCATGGTCCCCCCCCCCGCACCCCCCGCAGTTACAAAATAATAATAATAATTATTATTATTATTATGTTTTTTCTTGGTTTTTTTCTCTTTCTTTTTTTTTTTTTTGCTTTTTTTTAAAGAAAAAAAAAAAAAAAAAAAAAGAGGGAGAGGAACGCGAAGGCTCCGCGGACGGGGCTACGGGCGGCGGAGGGCCGGGGGCTGCCGCATGGTGCGCGGAGGGCGCTCAGCGGGCGCGGAGCCCCGGCACGGCGGGCGACGGGCGGGCGGCAGGGGCGGCCATGGGGGGCTCAGCCCGGGGGGGGCGGCCCGGCGCTAAGTCCGGCGGAGCGGCGGAGCCATGCACCTGACAGCGCCGAGCGAGGGAGGGCGGGCGGGCGGCTCCCCGCCCCTCCGGGCCCCTCCGCCCCTCCGCTCCCCGTCTTCAGCGGCCGCGCTCCGGCCGCGCGCCCGCCCCCCCCCTCCACCACCGCCGCCGCCGCGCCGCCGCGGCCCGCATGCTGGGGCTGCTCGCTCCGCGCCGATCGCCGGAGCCGCCGCCGCCGCCGTGCCGCGGGGCGGGGCCGTTGCGGGGCGGGGCCGTGAGGGGCGGTCCGCGCTCCCCTCCTCCCCCCCCCGGGCGGCCCCGACCCCGCCGCCGCCCCACGTGTGCCCCGGGCGCGCCACCCCGCCCCGCCCCGCCCCGCCCGCCCCCCATTGTTGCCCCGCGCCTCCGCCGCCGCCCGATTGGCGGGAGGAGCCCCGCGGCCACGCCCCCGCGCCCGCCTATTGGCTCCCCCTTCCGGTGACGTCACGGGCGCGGCGGGACCGCGCGTCACCCCGGGCAACGCCGCCGCGGCCGAGAGAGGCCACGCCCCCTTACTACGGGCCACGCCCCCTCGCCTCGCGAGGCCGCGCCCCCTTCGCCAGGACGGGGAGACCCCGCCGGCAGGCCACGCCCCCCCTCGTAGCCACGCCCACAAATAAGCCACGCCCTCTCCGGGCACCGCCCACGTGCGGGCTCCGGTGCGTGAACCGCGCGGCGCGGGGCGGGCAGTGCGTGGGCGGCCGCGGTGGGAAAGCGCGGCGGGGCTGAGCGGCGTTGCGTTGCGTGCAGCGGCTGCCGTGTGCCGGGCTGTGGGTGCGGGGTTTGGGTGCGGGTCGGGATCGAGCTCGAGCTCGGCACGCGTGCGGGTTGCGGGCCGCCGTGGCGCGGTGCGTCCATGTCCCACGGCTCCCTGCGGGCTCGGAGCAGGGCAGCAGGGCGTGGGGCTCCGTGTCCCAACCATGGCACCTCCCGGCGCCCCGCAGTGCTCCGTAGAACCCCATAGAGCCCCGTAGAGTCCCATAGAGCCCCACAGAGCCCCGTAGAGCCTCGTAGAGCCCATAGAGCCCCACAGCACCACCAGCACCAGCTGGAGCAGCTCGGTGGGAGCACGGCTGCAGCTCGGTGTCCCCACGTCCCCTTGCTCTGCCAAACTGGCCCTTGGCACGGCAGCACTGGGAAGCCCTCCCCTCTGCGGTGCAGTTTCACTTCACCCCCACGCTGCCTCGGCTCCGGCTTCACTGCGTGGTGTTGGTTGTTATCACGGTCATGGTCAAAGGGGATACTGGGGATATTGGGGATGAAAGGAAGCTTCTTTGGTGGATCAGGGGGCACGAAGGGGATGTGGAATGGAGTTTTGTTTTGTGTTTTGGTTTTTTTTTTTGGCAAGAGTTGGAAGGGACCTCAAGGATCATGAAGCTCCAACCCCCTGCCACATGCAGGGCCACCAACCTCCACATTTCATAGCAGCCCAGGCTGCCCAGGGCCCCATCAACCCGGCCTTGAACAGCTCCAGGGATGGACAGGGCATCCACAGCCTCTTGGATTTTGTGTTGAGGGACGTGGTTTAGTGAGTACTATTGGTGATAGGTGGATGGTTGGACTGGATGATCTTGAAGGTCTTTTCCAGCCTTGGTGATTCTGTGATTCTGTGATGGTTATGACTGATGGCAAGGATGGTGGTGACGATGGTGATGATTCTATAGTGATAATGAAGGTGGTAATGGGGGTGATGGTGATGATGGTGATGATTCTGTAGTGATAATGATGGTGTTAATGATGATGGTATTGATTATAATGATGGTGACAATGATGGTGATGAATGTGATGATTCTATAGTGATGATTAATTGGTCTCAATGATCTTTAAGGTCTTTTGCAACCTGGGCAATTCTATGATTCTATGACAGTGATGATGATGATGGTGGTGATGAAGGTGATGATTCTATAGTGATGATGGTGGTGGTGATGGTGGTGATGATGATAATGATGGTGATGATGATGATGGTGGTGGTGACAATGATAATGATGGTGATGATTCTATAATGACAGTGATGGTGATGGTGACAATGATAATGATGGTGATTATGGTGGTGACAATGATGGTGATGATGTTGACAATTTTGCAGTGTTAATGATGATGATGGTAATTATGACGATGATTCTATAGTAGCAGTGATGGTGATGACGACGATGATTCTGTGGTGACAACGATAATGATGGTGATGATGATGATGATAATGATGATGATAATGTTGATGATAATGATGGTGATGATGATGATGGTGGTGATTCTGTAGTGTCAATAATGGTGACAGTGATGGTGGTGATGCTGTTGATGATTCTGTAGTGACAATGATAGTGATGGTGACAATGAGGGTGACAATGGTGACAGTGGTGATGGTGATGCTATGGGGACAATAAAGATAACAATGATGATTACAATGATTATGGTGATGGTGATAATGATGGTGACGATGATGGTGACGAGTCTGTAGTGACAATGATGATGGTTATGATGGCGATGGTGACAATGATAATGGTGATGTGGTGATAATGGCAATGATTCTATAGGAACAGTGATGGTGATGATGATGGTGATGATTCTACGATGGCAGTGCTGGTGATGGTGATGATGATGATGACAACAACGGTGGTGATGACTCTATAGTAACAATGATGGTGATGATAATGGTGATGTTGATTCTACAGTGACAATGACGATGGTGATGATGATGGTGATGATGATGGTGATGATGATGATGGTGATGATGATGGTGATGATGGTGATGGTGGTGATGATTCTATTGAGACAGTGGTGATGGTTATGACGGTGATGATAATGATGATGGCACTGATGGTAGTGGTGGTGCTGATGATTCTACAGTGGCAGTGATGATGACGATGACGATGATGATGGTGATGATTCCATGGTAACAATGATGATGATGTTGATGTTGATGACAGTGAGGGTGGTGATGATTCTGTAGTGACAGTGATGATGATGATGGTGATGATGATGATTCTGTAGTGACAATGGTGATGATAATGGTGATGATGGTGACAGCAACAGCACGTTGTCTCATCACATGAAGCTCACATCGCCCACCTCTAGCACCAGCAAGATGCTTACATTGCCAAGGGGGGAGGAAGGAGGCTGGAAGGAGAAAGGGGACCTGGGGGAAGGGGATGGGGTGAACAGGGCCAGTGCTGCCTGCACCTGTATGAGCTGGGAGCAGGCAGGGATGGATCTGTGCCTGCAGTGAAGGAGGATCTCAGGCTGCACGTATAAGAAAGTTCTTCCTTGGAACATAAATGGGAAGTTGAGCGAATGAAATGATGAAGTCAAAATGAACTATTTTTCACTCTCCCGCGATGAGTTTGGTGTTTTGACACGATCAGAATAAACATTTTGACACCGCTGAAACAAGAGAGTCAAAGTGGTTCCGCTACACTTCTTCCTGGGGAAAACAGCAACGAGATTGGTGAGTTCTGAGGAAGGGCTGATCCTCCATGGAACACCTCCCAGGGGTGCACAGCCCTCTCTGCACACGGAGACACATGTGGCTGCAGGTCAGCAGGGCTGCATGCAAGGCGCTGGGCAACAACCCGCAGCAGAGGCACAGATGTGTGCACACACATGAAGGCACGTGCTTGTTGACACACCCACGTGTGCATATGCATACACACACGCACACCCGTGTGCCTGCATTTGTGACTCCCATGCACACACTCATGCATGCGCATGCACCGTGCAGGCATCCCTGCATATGCACTGCAGAGATGTCTCCAGGGTGGGCCTGGTGCTGCTGCACCCACATGGGAACCCACCTGTTCCCTTCCCCTGCCGTGTCCCATAGCAGTGGTGCTTTGCCAGATGAGCACCCCATGTGTGCACGAAGGCGTTGCTCACTGCCACCCATGGCTGCAGCCCCTGGGGGCGGGCTGACAGAGGGACAGGGAGGCCAGACATGTGCCCGCAGCCTGCAGAAAACTGCACGTCCTTTTATTTTTTAAGGGCTCAGTGCTGCTTTCCCCCGTGTTGTGCTGGGAAGGGAGGCAGGTGCCGCTCTGAGATGCTCTGATGCGCTCCCGCTGACCCCGAGCGCAGGAGGACGGCCAGTTCCCGGCCCCCGCCCGCAGGGAGGGGAACTCCTTTCCGACTGCCGCAGGAACTCACAGCTCTGCCCTCTCCCCGCAGGCTCTGCTCCCGGCCCCCCCGCCCCACGGCTGCCCTCCAACAGCCGGGTCAGCGCAGTCCCACCCTGCGGTCTCCCAATGCACATCGCCAAACGGGGAGTTCCCGGAGCAGAGTGGAGCCGTGCCCCTTCCTGCTGACTTTCCCATCGCGTTGTGCTGCTGCAGGTTAAAGGGGGAAGGAGGGGGGGGTTCTTTTCCTCCGCAGCTTTTCCTTTATCACTGCTTTGGTGTCAGTTCCTGCTGAAGGAACCCTCTCTGCTCTCTTTTCGGGAGCGTTCGGGTTTGGTTCCATTTTCTCCTGGCTTAGGGGATTTTTCACACCCGTGGTTTGATAGCGTGTCCCATCCAGCCAGCCCAACAGCAGCATCAACATTGCAAAGCAAAGGACCCCCTAAAGAATGGGCACCACCGTGCTGCTGCCAGTCCTGGCACCCCTTGCATGGCACCCCCAGCACTGCAATCCCCACAGCAGCTGCTTGGAGGACACAGAGCTCTGCATGCAGGGATGGCCCCACTCAGGGTGGCATCAGTTCCCTCCCTGAGCTGCTCTGCATGGCTCCATCACTGCAGCAGCTGCAATGCAGGTGGGGGATCTCTGACCCATCCCAGAGCCATGCATGGACAGCTCGTCCCTGTGCTGCTCCCACACAGGGTACTTTCAGAGGTACTTTTCCTGCACTGCTGCTTTTGTGTGCCAACACCTCCCACTTAGCCCAGATTTCAGTCTGGGATCATCAGGCCAGCTGCATGCATCACCTCCTGCATGCAACAAACACTCCATGCATGCAACACCTCCTGCATACAGCACCCCTTGCATGCAACACCTCCTGCAGTGCAGCAGCCTGCCCTGTGCACATGGCAGCCCCTGGCTTGGCATAGCAGATGTGCTGGATCCTTGCAGGCGTGAGGCCATATCGCACCATGCCATGCTTCCCAGCTGCAGGGCCTGCTGGCTGCCTGCATTCTGCAGCAAGGGAATGCTCAGCTGCTAATCCACGTAATCCCGCTCCAGGCTGGATTGGTTTTAAAGAATAAGTAAGTTGTCTGTCTGCCTCGAGTGCTGGGCTCCGATGGAGAGAGGCTGAGTGGCAGGAGCCTTCTGCACAGTGATTTGTGAATCACAGAATCACAGAATGGCTTGGAAGGGACCTCAAGGATCATGAAGCTTCAACCCTCCTGATGCACGCAGGGCCACCAACCTCCACATTTCATACCAGCCCAGGCTGCCCAGGACCCCATCCAACCTGGCCTTGAACACCTCCAGGGATGGATGGGCATGCACAGCCTCTCTGGGCAGCTGTTCCAGCACCTCACCGCTCTCACAGCAAAGAACTTCCCCCTGACATCCAACCTCTAGGAATGGGGCATCCACAGCCTCTCTGGGCAGCTGTTTCCACCACTCTCACAGCAAAAAACTTTCCTCTGACATCCAACCTCTATCTTCCCTCTCTCAACTTCAAACCGTTTCCCCTTGTCCTGTTATCTACCCTTTCAAAGAGTTGATTCCCCTCCTGTTTGTAGGCTCCCTTTAGGTACTGAAAGGCTGCAACGAGGTCACCCCTCAGCCTTCTTTTCTCCATGCTGAACAAGCCCAGCTCCCTCAGCCTGTCTTTGTAGTGGAGGTGCTGCAGTCCCCTGATCATCTTCATGGCCCTCCTCTGGACCCTCTCCAACAGCTCCCTGTCTTTCTTGTACTGGGGGCTCCAGACCTGGACACAGCACTGCAGATGGGGCCTCACAAGAGCAGAGTAGAGGGGGACAATCACCTTCCTGTCCCTGCTGGCCACCCCTCTACTGATGGAGCCCAGGATCCCATTTGCCTTCCAAGCTGCAAGAGCACACTGCTGGCTCATGCTAAGTTTTTCATCCACCAGGACCCCCAGGTCCTTCTCTGCAGGGCTGCTCTCAAGGACCGCTCCTTCCAATCTGTACATATCACCGCCTCACTCCCACCTGGGGTGGCTCTGATGCTCTGCACAGCACTGGGAGGAGCGGGGCCTGGAGGAACTGCCACCCCACACACCCCCACACCAGGGCTGAGTTTCGGTGCTGAGCTCAGGGCCAGCACACGCCGTGGGAGCACAGCAGCTGCAGCCCCAGCTCCCAGAGCCCAGCCCGTGTGCACCCCTCCCCGTGTGGGAAGCTCCTGCCCCAGATTCCCAGCTTGTGAAAACAGGTTCTGGTGCTGCATCTGGCCCTGAGTCACACTGCATGGTTGCACAAACTCTGCGTGTGCCATCTCGCTTCCCTCCCCATCCTTATGGGATCTCCATCCTGGGCTGTCCCATCACAGCACATAGCACCAGGTGCTGAGCATTGCAGACACACAGTTCTGGAGGAGCTGCTCCTTTGGAGGACTCCTTCCATTGGTAGAGGAGGAGGATCTGCCCCTAAAGTGTTCCTCCAGCCCTGCTCAGAGCTTGGCAGGCAGAGCTTCCTTGGTGAGCACTGCGCCCACGTGGCCCCGCTCAGCTCTGATGTCTCAAGGGACAGCCAGGGCACAGTGCCCACCACCGTGAGCCTCCCCCCACTCAGCGATATTCCTTCCCCTTCTACTTCATGTTAGGGAATAAAAAGCAGAAGTTTGACTGCAGCGGATGGCAGCGCGAGTTGTTAAAACCTCAAAAGGCAGCAATAAATCTGCTGAGCGGCGAGGAGCTCTCAAAGAAGGCAGGATAGATTCTCTTTCTCTTTATGATCTTCCAGGTGACACTCAAGGCTCGCTGGTCTTTTATTTCCCATTAATTGTTCTCTCATCACAGTGGGGAGCTGTGCCACCCCCAGCCTGGGGCTCAGCCCTCCTCCTTTCCCAGCTCACATGGAGAGGTCTGAGGCTGCGTGTCCCTCTGGGCACAAAACCTCACGGCTGTGGGATGCAGGGATGAGAAAGCAGAGTTTGGATCCAATTGGGACCAACATGGAGCCCTCAGCCACGCCATGGGGATGGAAGTGCTGGGAGCACCCATCCATGCACCAAACCCAGGCTCCCAGATTTCTCCTTTCCTTGAAATCCTTTTCCTTTCGAGGAAGACACAGAGATCCCAGCAGGGCTGAGCATCCAGCGCATCCCAGCACGGCCCCACTGAGGCATTGCATTTATGTTGGTGTGCAGGCTGCTGGGACCTCATGGTGTGGCACAAAGGAGCCAAGAATGAAGCGCTGGCCCAGCACACCAGGAGCAGCTGGGAGGAGCAGCTTGCTGTGGTGTAAGAGCCGGCCATAAAAGCTTTTGGAGTACATCAGAAGCAAAGGCTCTGCCAAAAAGCCTGCTGGGCCAAGAGGTAAGAAACTGCAATGGGAAGGACATGCAGATGAATTACCCAACGTGTTGCTCGCAAGGAGAGCTCCACTTGTGTGTATGGGGTCTGCAGAACATCTCACGCTGACACATCCATCAGAAGCACCAATGGGAGAACCAGAACCAGAACCAGGGGAAACCAAAATGGGAGATCTGAGGGACTGGTCACAAACTGTGGGAATGTGGTACTGAGGGAGGGGGTCAGTGGGCATGGTGGGGTGGGCTGGGGCTGGGCTGGGTGATCTGAGCAGTCTTTTCCATCCTTCATGGTTCTGTGATCTTATGAAAGCATGAACAAGAGGTTTGTCAGCAGTTTGTAAGAACATCAGCAATGCAAAGAGGGGAGCTCTGCTCTGCATTGCACTGCAGGGGCCATAGAAAATTCAGGTTAGATCAAACTGCCGGTGGGATCCACAGGCATCCTGGAACAAGAAATGGTCTTCTCAGGGCTTCTTCTCTAGGCTGATCAAGCCTGGTTCCCCCAGGTGAGCATCACTTCCCCTGCGCTCTGACCCCTGTGCATCCTGCTGACCTGCTTCACCTGTACGTGTGCCCAGAGTTACACTATCACTGGTGTCAGCTGGGGAACCCAAACTTCCCTCTGCCTGCTGGCCTGGCTGCAAGGTGACCTCCACCTCCATCACTGCAGGAGTGCAGAGGAAGACAGGTCTGCGATCCGTGCTGCTCCAGGCACACCCACAGTTGTAGGAGGTCCATAAGCTGCTGCTGGAAGAGGGCAAAAAGAAAAGCTCCTGTCTGCACAGCACAACTGCATCCCCAGTCCTGCAGGGACAGCAGAAGGACAGAGGCTGTGGGTGGTGGGGCAGCTCCCTGCTCCATGAGGAGCCCTGCAGAGAAAGGCTGTGCTGTGCTCCAGGCAGCTCCAGGGCTGTTCATCCCATTCGAGCAGGGACATGGGTCTGCTGGGACAGCTGAGGCTGTGACAGGAGAGCAGAGCCTGGGACGCAGCGGCCACTCCAGGCAGCAGAGCTGCAGGACAGCGAGCTGTGCTTACAGGCGCCAGTGCAAACCACAAGAAAGCCGGGCTGGGCATCTCTGCTTCTCTCCGAGCCTGACAATTAATGCATGCAAGCCACTGAATTATGGGCTGGAGACACTGGGAGCCCAAATGGCAGCTAACGAGTGCTGTTGATTGGCTTTCCGGAGGCCGTGGAGACACAGACACTTATTCTTAGAGAGACGGACCCCAGAGGGGCTGCGGCGGACACCGATGTCTCTCCGCAGTGCTCGCATCCCCGCTGCCCTGGCGCTGGCAGCAGCCGTGTTCCCCCCCAGGAGGTGGGGAGGAGGTGGCAATCAGCCCCAGCGCTGCGCTCAGCCCCCACCACCCGCCCAGCTTTGTCTGCTCCTTCCAACCCACAGCCATCCCCCCCCAGAGGGTCCCATCCCCGCTGCTGGGCAGAGCGCTGGTGGCAGAGGGGGTGGAGGTGTCGATGGAGGTGAGGTGGGACCAGCTTAAGGCAGATTAATGTTGCAGAGAAAGGACCAGAGCACAAAGAAATCACATGAAAGCATCACATCAGCACTGCCCTGCAAACACCCCTGCGTGTCTGTGCTTCCAGATGCATGATCCAGCGCAGGAACATTTTTGCAGTCAGCTCATGCTTCCCATCACACAACCAATTAATTGCTGGGAGTATTTGAACTCTCAGTTTTCAGAGGCCGTACGTTTCTGTCCTTCCTCTCATCTCCACTCTGGCTTTTCCCCAGTGCTTACAACTCCCTGGTTATTTTTGGCCTCACATTCTTCAAGAATCAGCCTGGCACCTCCTGCTGCAGGACAGCTCCAGTATCTCGTAGTTCAGAACTATTCCCCCTCGTCTTATCACTTTTAGACCATGTAAAAAAAAGTCACTATCCACCCATCCATGCCTCCATCCACCCATCCATCCACCCATTCATCCATCCATCCATCCATCCATCCATCCATCCATCCATCCATCCATCTCTCTCTCCCTCCCTCCCTTCAGCCGTCCGTCCGTCCATCCATCCACCCATTCATCCATCCATCCATCCATCCATCCATCCATCCATCCATCCATCCATCCATCCATCCATCCCTCCATCCACCCATCCTTCCATCCACTCATCCACCCATCTCTCCATCCCTCTGCCTACCCCTCTACCTACCCATCCTCCCCCAGCGCTCCCAGATGGAGCAGCCCTATTACTGTGCCCAGCTGGGCTCTGGCAGTGCTGGCAAATGGGTCTGGGACTCTCACAAATGATTTTCCTAGAGGCAAATAAGCAAGTGTGCAGCGAAGACTTTGACTATGCACAAAGCAAGCGCCCAAATCCCACCACTGAAATGCATGGCTGGACTTCAGGGAGCATTCCCAAGTTGGAGACTGCATTTCTCAAAGCTTTGGGATGAACCAGTGCAGAGGATCCTGGCTGGTGTGCATTTCCTGACTGGCTTGGAGCTAGGAGGAGCTGTGGGAGGATGTGATCCCACACCCCTCGTGCTGCAATCCCTGCCCAGGTGGAGCACACAGCCCCGAGTGACCCCGGTGTCCTTGCCCAGCTCTGCCTCCTTGTTTCCAGGTTTTCTGTTGCCACTCACAAAATGCAGTTCAAAACGTGTGAAAATTAAACTAGACCCTCTCTATTTCTTTTTTATTATCATTATTCTAATTTCCTGGAAATTCACAGTCTGAGTAGGTGCAGGTTTCCCCCAGCACACCAGCAGGCAGCACAGATCAGCACAGCGAATGTCCATCTGCCCAAAGCCAAACAGGGCTAAGCAGAGCAGGGTGTCCACAGTGCCCCACACCACCCCACCCCTGCCCAGCCTCCAAGGTCCTGCCCCATAGGAAGGTGGAAAGGGGGAAAAGCAGCTCCAGCATCCCCCAAGTCATGATCCAGGAATTAAAACACTTTTTTCCCTGCTGAGAAACCCATTATTCTCCATATCAGCAGAGCTTCCAAAGCACTTTGCGGGAAGGGTTGGATTATTGTTGGATGACGAAACTGCCTGGAAAAGTTACGGGGACAGATCCTTGGCATGCATCAAAGCCAAGAGCACCGGATCCAGCGACGTGGATGAGGAGGAGAGCCCCAGCGAGCAGAGCACACAGCAAGCAGGCACAGCACTAAGTTCTATTGAAGATGTAATTCCAAGCACCCGACGTCGCAGCATGTCGTGGGGCGGGCTGATGGAAAGGGGCTCAGGGATCCAGAGCACGGGCGGTGAGGAATGGTGTCGGAAACCACACGTTCACTTTATTGAGAAGAGTGGTGAGATGCCCATAAATCTTTCCAAGAGCATTTCAGGTGCTTTTATGACTCTTGCAAGGGATTTATTGCATATTTTCAGGGGGAAAAAAAATGTAATTTAAAAGGACGTTGTCGAAGCACTTTTTATGGCTTTTATTTATTTTTTAATCTCTATTGTTTGCAAAGCCCTCCTCGGAGGTGGAAAACGCAGTTCTACCCCAATTCTGCTTCCTTTTCTTTGGAAAGTATGACTTTCCCCACCCTTCCCCATCTCCCCACCCTTTATGTGTAGGGCTGTCCCACCACCCCACAGCCCCCTCCCATGACCCCTCCTGGGTGGCTCTGCAGAGGGGCAGGCACTGAGCAGATGGATCAGCTACTTTGGCTCTTTTCCCTTCGTTTGACATCACTGCTGGCCCCTCCAATTTTGCTTCTTGTGGGTTTTTTTAATTATTTATTTTATTTCTCCTTCTCTCCCTCCTAAAACATGGTTGTTATCCCTTTAAACACTTTGTGAAAACTCATAAAGCTACATAGGAAACAAGCAGCAGTGTTCTTAGAAGGAAGTCAGTGCCAGCCAAGCTGAGAAAATCTGGCTTGAGCGACGCAGAGAGAAGGAAGGAATGGGGGAAGGAAGCCAGCCAGCAGGGAAGGTCGAGCTCCAAGTGTCCAGAACATCCACTTTGCCAGAGACAACCTGTCGGTGCGCATCGGGACATTCAAGGCACACTCCAGCAATCCCATGGCCAACACATGCAACCACAGTGAGCACACGGGGCATCTCTCCTCGTGTTGGCTGTGCTCTGATCTGTCTCCTCTATGTGCTCTTGCCCAACTCCTGCTGAGCCCCCAGGAGCTGGAGGCATTGCCTAAGGGAGCGAGGTCACTCCCTGGAGTACAGCTCCAAATGCTTCCTCCATTGGTTCCTGTTGCCTTTTATCTCCGCGCTGATCCACCTCCTTGCGTCTTGCACAGTGTCATTGGAAGCTGAAGCTCACAGTGGGCTCAGCAATTAGTGGTAGCACAGAAATATAAGGCAAAAACAAGTCTTGCTAATGAGCTGACACATTAAACAATGAGTCACACTTCCATAAGGAGCCCAAATCGAGTTATAACCCTAAATAAACAAGCTGTGAGAAACAGTTTACAAAATATGAATGTGTTACTTATTTAACTGCTGTTGAGAAGCTGCGATCTGAACCCTGAGATGTATTTAAATATCTGAAAGAAATATTCCACGTGTGGTTCCTTGGAGCGGCGCTGAGGGCTGCACAGAACAGCTGGGTCTGCACATGGCTTTGGGGTGGTGGATTCCCCACCAGCACGGAGCCGAGCAGGAGCTGTCCAGCACCGGGATGAGGATGACAACAGGAGCTGCACCCCTGTAACGTGATTGCTTTTAGAAGGAAAAACTGCCTTCTGCAGATGCAAAGTGGCAATATGACACTTTCCTCACCAGGCCCCACAATGCACGCCTTGCCAAGGTGCAGCCAGATCCCAAAGATCTCCCCTCATAACGGTGGTGAGAATTGATCAGGGCCAACAGTGCCACAGTTCTGGCTTGGGCCTTTGCTCACGCATTGTTCAGCCCCTCAGCTTTGCCTGAGTAACGTCCCACCCCAGGGGCAAGAATCTGTTCTGCTTCTACTGGCTCTGTGTGCCTGTGTTCCCAAAGTGCTTGGGATGAGATGGCATGGGGATGAGATTTGATGGGATGGGATGGGATGGGATGGGATGGGATGGGATGGGATGGGATGGGATGGGATGGGATGGGGATGGGATGAGATGAGATGAGGGTGTGGATGGGGATGAGGATGGGGATGGGGATGGGAATAGAATGGAAAGAGATTGGATATGATAGGATGGGATGAGATGGAGATGGAATGGGGACAGGATGGGAATGGGATGGGATGGGATAAGATGGTACAGGATGGAATGGGAATGGGATGGAATGGAAATGGAAATGGGAATGGGATGGGATGGAAATGGGGATGGGATGGGATGGGATGGGATGGGATGGGATGGGATGGGATGGGATGGGATGGGATGGGATGGTACATTTGGGAGGGACCTGCAAAGACCATCTTGTCCAGCCGCCTGGCCACTTACCAAAAGTTAAAGCATATTAATGAGGGCATTGTCCAAACACCTCATGCACGCTGATGGGCATGAGGCATCATGCTCTCCAGGAAGCCTGTCCCCGTGTTAGACCACTCTCATGCTAAGGACATTGTTCTTAATGTCTGTCTTGAACTCTTCCTAAGGCAAATTTGTGCAAGGAGCAGGCACAGCAGTCCCTAGGGCTGGCGAGGTGAAGAGGTTTTAGAAGTATAAGTTAGGGATAAAAGAAATCCTAGTGGTGGCAAAGGGCACTGCTTTATGGAGATGTCAAAATTGCTCATGGCAAGAGAGAAGAGGTGGAGACATGATCAATGAGTATTTCTGTTCTGCGTGTTTGGAAGGAAGCATTTGCAACACACAAGGACAATGAAGTGCACTTCAGCTTCTTTATATCCAAGGAGAATGTCAAACAACATCTATATGGGACAAACATTTCTAAATCACCCTAAAAATAATAGTAATCTCAATCATTGGTCTAATTTCACATGTCAAGAGTCTAAAAAGAACTGGTTGACAGCTTCTGCATCCCCTAGCAATGATGTCAGATGACTGTGACCAGAGAGGTGAAGCACCTCATATAGGGCAGGCTCAGGGCTCAGGCTCTGCACCAGCACAGGCAGGGCTCAGCTGGAACACGGCTGCATGCAGATATCTATGCTTCCTTGGGGCTCTGCTCTCCCACACCTGCAGGTGTGGAGCTGGGAGTAGGGAAGGGAAGGAATGGGACAGTGAGGGGGAAGGGGAATGGGAAGAGGAAGGGGAGGGGAAGGGGAGGAGGATGAGGAAGGGGGAAAGGAGAGGAGGGGAAAGAAGAGGGAAGGGAAGGGAAGGGAAGGGAAGGGAAGGGAAGGGAAGGGAAGGGAAGGGAAGGGAAGGGAAGGGAAGGGAAGGGAAGGGAAGGGAAGGGAAGGGAAGGGAAGGGAAGGGAAGGGAAGGGAAGGGAAGGGAAGGGAAGGGAAGGGAAGGGAAGGGAAGGGAAGGGAAGGGAAGGGAAGGGAAGGGAAGGGAAGGGAAGGGAAGGGAAGGGAAGGGAAGGGAAGGGAAGGGAAGGAGTGCATCACATCACTGGCTGAGAGGAATGAAATTGTCTTAGAAATGCCCCTCTGTCTCCAGTGCCTGGTGAGGAGCCTGGGCTGAACAGCCCAAGAGATGCTTGCATGGGAGAAGTTGGTGTTTGACCACTGGAAGCCATCCCATACACACTGTGGTTGGACTGTGCCAGACTCGAGCTCCATCCGGCCCCTGGACCATTTCCAACCAGGTCAGCAACAGCTGCTCAGAGATGCAACGCCAGCACTGAGCCATCCTTCCCCATGGTGCTTTTCTGTCTTCAGTGATTCAGAGACTCCAGAACTGCCTGCTGCATTCAGGTCAGTCCCGCAGTGCTGTGGCAATTATCATTGCCCTGTTGTGCAGGGATTTGTCCAACCTGCCTCTCCAGGCATTGACATCTTTGGTTTTTGTGACGCAGCGATGGCAGTTCCATGGTGTGATCACTGCTGGCCACACGCCGGAAGGTTGGCTGTGGTTTTGGAGTCAGAGCTTTCTAGAGGTTGTGGAAAGTTTCCTGGTGCTGAGAAAAGCCACAGTAATGATACAAGGGCTGGAAAAAAAACACCTTGCGAGGGGATGTTCAGCCAGCACAGCACACTCCATTGTAAGAGTTCAACAGAGAGGATCCATCTCCTGGTGCTCCTGCAGAGACGTCTGGGGCTCAAACTGCCCAGCAAACTCTGACCCAGGCAGCAGTGGAGATCAGGCCTTTCAGTTTCCAGCCTATGGCAGACCAGGCAGAAAAGTCCTGAAGGCAGTGCAGAGAGCCACAGCCTGCCAGCAGGGCTAAACTACCAGAATTTCAAGAATTTTGGTGGTGGCTCACACCAGAAGATGTCATAACCATCGGTGTCAATGGTGCAATGTTTCCTTTTGCCTCCAACCCCAGAACCCACAGCGCTGCAGCACCATCAGAGCTCTGCCACACAGCACAGCAAGAGCCAGCACTGTGAGCACCCACACTGTGCCCAGTGTCACTGTCCCCAGCAGTTCAGGAGCACCGAGGCCAAGAAGGGCATCCAGAGAGCCAAGCTGTGCTGCCCAAAACCCATTCCCCATCCCTGGGCAGGCAGCTCCAAGGCAGCACACACCTCTCCTCTTAAGCACGCGGTGAGAAGCAGATCAGCACGAGACATCTCCTTAAGCTCATCTGGGAATCACTGCTATCAACGAGTGCTGCTTTCCCAGTCAAAGATGATTTAGTCTGATCTGCACTATTGATTTTATTGTGGGAAATGCGGTGATACCTTGAGAGAGGGAGAGACAGAGGTTTGACTTATGGGAGCGCGTGGGGAAGGCTCCCATCCCCGTCGCTGCGACGGCCTTTTCTGCATCTGCACCAGAATTATTTGTAGTGTTTTATGCACCCATCTGCTCCCTGCATGCTCTCTATAAATCTCACTGGCTCTCTCTCACACACACATGTTTGCTTTCCATGTAGATTACTTATGATGAGAGTCTAATTAGACCCGGGGAAGCCTGCCTACAGAGTGAGCCTGGGGAGAGCTTAATTAAAGTCAATGGAGAAAATTATAGGTGAAAAAAAAAAAAAAAAAAAATTAGGGCAGAAAGGAAAAAATATCAAGAATGAAACCAAGGGGAAAAAAAAAAAAAAAGAAGGAGAAGCAGAGAATTAAAAGCACCGAGAGCACGCACCACCACCGGGCTCTGAGAGCTGGTAGTGCTGCAGGGCTGGGATCCAATGGGGTTCCCTGTGGTGTGGGGTCCCCATGGGGATGCAATGGTGTCGGGATCCAATGGGATACCCAGTGGCGTGGGGATCCCATAGAACACCCAGTGGTGTTAGGATTCAAAGGGGTACCCAGAGCTGTGGGGATCCCATGGGGCATGCAGCAGTGTGGGGATCTCATGGGAACCCAGTGCTGTGGGGACTGCATGGCACTCAGCAGTGTTGGGACCCAATGGGGCATCCAGTGGTGCCCCATAGGGCACGCAGAGCTGTGGGAATCCAATGGGGCACCCAGAGCTGTGGGAATCCCATGGGGCACGCAGAGTGTGGGGATCCTATGGCCTCCAGCTGCCCTGCAGCACGCAGCCTGCAGGGCACAGGTTGGCCGGGCAGAGAAGAGCACTGCCCAACTCTGCGACTTCTGGTGGAAGGAGAACAACTTTTTCAGAAGGACTTGATTTAAAGACCACAAATGATGGAGAACCCGCCACATCCCTTGGCAAATTGCTCCGATGGTTAATTACACTCCCTGTTTAAAAGATGCATCTTCCTTCCAATTTCGGTTTTTCGAGCTCCAGCTCACAGCCATTGAATCTCATTACATTTTTTATCTCCTAGATTAAAAAGCCCTCCATTATCAGAGCTCTCCTCCCTCCGTCAGTACTGATAGATGTGATGGAGCTGTCTCCGAACCTCCCTGCAATCAGCCACACCGCTCCACCTGCTGCCACTGCTCCCACTCACCCACTGACCCACGTCCCGTGTGGGTCCCTGGGTATGATCTTCCTGGAGAGATGCTAAACCCTCAGTGACGCACAGCAGAGAGGGTTGGGTTGGGTTAGGTTGGGATGGGTTGGGTTGGGATAAGCTGGGATGGGTTGGGTTGAGTTGTGTAGGGATGGGTTAGGTTGGGTTGGGTTGGGTTGGGTTGGGTTGGGATGGGTTGGGTGAAGTGCTGACGATCTCATGGACGCTGTTCCAAACTCCTGATGCCTCAAACCCACAGCATCTTGTTAAACCTCATCTGGTTCCTCTCTGTCCAACTCTCCAGCTGTCCAGGTCTCTCTGAATAGCAGTACAGCTTTCCAGTGTCAGCCATTCCTCCCAGCTTCATATCATCAGCAAACTTGCTGAAGATAGATGCTAACCCCTCATCAAGGTCATTGATTAAGATGATGAACAAGACAGGATCATCAAGTCACCATGGAACCTCTCAGATCCAACCCCAGCCCCCCTGACATGTCCCCCAGCACCACATCCCCACAGTCCTGGTGCACACAGGGATGGTGATCACACTGCTCCATGGTGTCAGTGCATTACCATTACCATTCTTTCAGAGCAGACATATTTCCTGATGCTCAGCCTGCACCACCGCCATTCCCTGCCAGCTTCTCCATACCTCAGCCACCAGTGTCTCATCCCCATGGGTAAAACCCATAGGCAACACAATGTTGGCAGAGTGGTGAATTACTGGAGCTGGAATGCATCCTTCGTTCTTACGCCCTGTGCAGGAGCTGCCCATCTCTGCACACTCACATTCTCGATGAGGCCAGTGCTAAGGGCAGCTGTGGGGAGAGGTAAACCACCAGGCAAGGGTCCCCTGGGGCACTGGGGCCAGACCCCCTGCTTGTGCCCTCTGCACCACCGTCCCCATGCACCCAGCTGCTCAGCACCAGCACCAGCACACAGACAGCAGGGAGAGCCCTCACTGGGGATGTGAGATGCCCGCTCCCACCAGCAGACCTCCTGCCCCCCGCACACCCTCTGCCTGGAGATCACCAGACACTCTTTGTGAAGACTGGGAGCAGTTCCCCACACACAGCAGATCCAACCCCTTCCCAGGGCTCTCCAGGCCCACACCTGCAGCCCAGAGCATGCTAGATGGGAAGGAGAGTTTGGGGGGGACCGTGAGTCTGAGCTGAGGAAGTACAGCTGAAGGAATGCTCTGTGTGATGTGGGGAGGGCATGTGGGGGTTCCCCCCACCCAGCACCCAGACATGTGGCACTTTGTTTGTCCTCTTCCATGTCACGACCACCAGCATCGCTCCTTGGCCGCGGCCCTATACGGGACACAGCTTCACCCCACAGCCCCAAACCCCACAGCACTCCCAGCCCTATAGCACGAGCATCCATGGGAAGAACAGCGTTGGCATCCACAGATCCGCCACAGGAAGACAAACCACCACAAACACGTTGCATGCGGGGAGGTTACGGAGCTGCGCGTGTTTGTCTTCATTAGCGTGGTAATTCATGGTATGGCCTTGCTAACATTCAAATCAGAAGGAAGAATATTAAAAAAAAAAAAAAAAAAAAAGTAATTATGCTTTTCAAAGTAAAGCTTTATGGGTAAATTGTATGCAAATCGCCGTCTAAATCAGGGCGGCATATCTTAAGCGGATCTAAAAGTTGCGAAGGCCTCCAGCGCATCATTGATATGTAATCAGCAGAGATGTATGATTCTGCTCCTCACTTAGGCAAATGTGAGTGGCAGTGCTCCGGTCGGTAATTGCTATTTATCACAGCGGCTGATGCGAGGAGCTGTCATCTGGCTGCGGGTGGGACCGGCCCACCATCCATCAAGCTGCTTGGAGCTGGCTGCTGCACGACGGTGCCACTCTGGGGTTTCCAGGTGCTCTGAATCCCCCATCGCAACCGGGATGCTGGGACGTGCAGGTCATGTGGATGGGGCCGGGCTGGGGGAGGCTCGCAGGTCCCTTCTAACTGCTCTGACCATAAGGTGCGGTGATTTTTGCTCCTGTGCCATTGTGTTTCGTGCCATAGCTCAACAAAATGCAAGGCAGAACTCATCCTAAGATAAGGGAAGAGATGTGCTCTCTTGCCAGGCTGCAGCTCCGCTCGGCTCCTGTCCAGCAGAAGGTTCATCTCTGAGTTGCAGCACGTGGGACCGTCCCAGCACAGCACTGCAACACACAGCACCCACCCAGAAAACCACACCTGTAATCCTCCCCCGCAAAGTCTGCCCACAGAGCCTGCACCTGCAAACAACCCCTGGGCAGTTAAAGCAGCTAACCGACCCGGCTGCCAGGCAGGGCTGTGGCAGTGGAGCAGCGCATGGCTGTGGCTCTGCTCACACCACTGTGTCCTCACAGCCCTGCAGCCATTCACCCCCACACACCCCTCCCTCCTCCTGGTGAGCTCTGTCATGGAGGCAGCAAAGTGTTATGTATTTGCAAGCCCCATCATCCTTAAAAGCGGTGTGATGCACGCTCCAGATGAGAAAAGAGCCTCCATCCCATATGTTAATAGATAGCATTAGGGCAATAATGAAAAGCACTTGAGACAAGTAAGCCCCTATCAAACGCTGAGTAATAGAGATGCACAGAGTGAATCACAATGCACCTCCTCTGCAAAAGATATTAAGACGTCTGCTTTAGTGCAGGGCCCATTCACTCCAACAGCTGCTCCGTTCCTCTGATTGAAGCGGGACTGAGGAGCACTTTTCCAGCCATTTCCACACGCACAGAGCTTTGCACGCTCGTCTGCAGCCCCGTCCTGCAGCACACGCAGCACGGTGAGGGACGCACAGCGATGGGCGCAGAGCTGAGATCCCCCTGCACACTGCAGCTCCGACTCACAGCGCTGACGAAGGCGCTGTCCTGCAGTCGCAGATGGGCGCTGGGTGCGGGCTGCTGATGGGAGCGATGAGTAACTCCAGCAGAGCCCTGTGCCAGCACTGTGCAGGCCGGGAACATGGAGTGCTGCCCGGCACGGGGCTGGGCTCCTCCACTGCACAACCTGATGGGATAGGACTGCACTGAGAGCCTCAGCCCAACCCCAGCCCAACGCCATTCCCATTCCCAGCCCCACCCCCAACTCCAGACCCAACCCTAACCTCAATCTCATCTCCAATCCCACCCCCAACCCCATCCCCAACTCCATCCCCACCCCCACCCCCAACACCATTCCCATTCCCAGTCACAACCCACAGGCACAGCCTCATCTTCAGTCCCAACCTCAACCCCAACCCCAACTTCAATCCCAGTCCCAATCCCAATGCCAACACAGCAGCAACCCCATCCCCAACCCCATCCCCATACCTAACCCACCCCCAATGCCATCCCCAAGTCCATCCCCAATCCCAACTCAAAACCAATAACCCCAGCCTCAACACCATCCCTACCTCCAACCCCATCCCCAACTCCATCCCCACCCCCACCCCCAACACCATTCCCATTCCCAATCACAACCCACAGGCGCAGCCTCATCTCCAGCCCCAACCTCAACCCCAACCCCAACTTCAATCCCAGTCCCAATCCCAATGCCAACTCAGCAGCAACCCCATCCCCAACCCCATCCCCATGCCTAACCCACCCCCAATGCCATCCCCAAGTCCATCCCCAACCCCAACTCAAAACCAATAACCCCAGCCCCAACACCATCCCTACCTCCAACTCCATCCCCCACTCCAGCCCCAACCCCAACCCCATGCCCACTGCCATTCCCTCCCACCCCCCAGCCCTCCACATCCCCAGCTGCCAGGTCCCCACGCCTCCACCCAGGGCACAGCAATGCACCCCAAGAAGAAGCAGCATTTGTCACCGTGCTATGAAATGAAATGCTGACAGAGGAGGACAGGGAGACCTTGGATGTGCAGCAGCAGTGGGGAACAGCACTTGGCTTCATCACACACAACCCAGCACTTGGCTGGCCAGCTTCTCCCCAGAAATGGCACAAACCTAGGAGATCGCTGGGGCTGCGAGGGGGGAGGAGAGGGGGTCAGGGACCCCAGGTGTGCAGTGAGAAATGAGAACTAGAGGAGTGGGTGTGGGTCATGCAGGAGCTGGGGGGAGTGGCACCGCTGTGTGTGGGACAGTGGGACAGTGGGACACATTCTGCCTGCTCTGTGCTGGGCCGCACTGATGCCCTATGGCCAGGGAACTGCTGCCCCACAGCAGATGGGTCAGCAGTGAGCATGGCACGCTTTGCCCTGCTAATTATGGCAGGTGGGGCCAGCTAATTGCCCGCACACCCAGCGCTGTGGGGTGGGAGGTGCTGCACATCCCTGACCCCAATGCAGCACTGCCCAATGTGGGGCGAGGGCACCTCCCAGACCACGCTAAGCAATCCTGTTGTGTCACATTGCCTCGTGTGGCATTGTGTTGTGTTGTGTCACACCGTGTTGTGTCCCACTGCATCATGTTCCATTGCGTTGTGTCAAGTTGTGATGTCTTGTGTTGTGTTGCTTTGCATCGTCTTCTGTTGTGTTGTGTTCTATGCGTTGTCTTCTGTTGTATTGCATTGCAATCTGGTGCACTGTGTTGTGTTCTACTGTGTTGTGTTGCACTGAGTTGTGTTGCATTTTCTGTTGCACTGTGTTGTGTTCTGTTGTGTTCTGTTGTGTTCTGTTGTGTTGTGTTCTGTTGCACTGAGTTGTGTTGTGTTGCATTGTGTTGCACTGAGTTGTGTTGTGTTGCACTGTGTTGCACTGTCCTGTGTTGCGTTGAGTTCTATGTGCTGTGCTCTGTTGTGGTGTGCTGCATTCTGTTGTGTTCTGTTCTATTGTGTTGTGTTGCACTGACAACCCCACAGTCCCACAGATCCACGCCTCCAGTGTCCCCACTGCTCCAACTGATCCCATTTCACCCAGAGCCCCATTGCTCCCAGTGTCCCAGTGCCATCAGTGCTTCCAGTGCCCCCAAGGCCCACTACTCCCATTGCTCCCAGTGCCCTCACTGCTCCCACAGCCCCATTGCTCCCAGTGCCCCCAGTGCTCCCACTGCCCCATTGCTCCCAGTGTCCCAGTGTCCCAGTGCTCCCAGTGCTCCCAGTGCCCTCAGTGCCCCCACTGCCCCACTGCCCCCAATGCTCCCAGTGCCCTCACTGCTCCCGCAGCCCCACTGCTCCCAGTGTCCCCACTGCCTCCCCCAGTGCCCTCACTGCCCCCACTGCCCCATTGCTCCCAGTGCCCCAGTGTCCCAGTGCTCCCAGTGCTCCCAGTGCCCTCAGTGCCCCCACTGCCCCACTGCCCCCAATGCTCTCAGTGCCCTCACTGCTCCCGCAGCCCCATTGCTCCCAGTGTCCCCACTGCCTCCCCCCCAGTGCTTCCAGTACCCCCAGTTCCCCATTGCTCCTAGTGTCCCAGTGCCCCCGGTTCCCCATTGCTCCCAATGCTCCCACTGCCCCCAGTGCTGCCAATGTCCCATATGCCCTCATTGCTCCCGGTTTTTCTGTTGCCCTCACTTCTCCCGGTGTCCCCAATGCTCCCAGTGCCACCAGTCCCGCTCCCCCCTCCCTGTTCCTCCTCGCACGGCCGCGCCGCATCCATGGACGCGCAGTGCCCTCTGCTGGGGCCACGGGGCCGCCGCCGGAGCCGCTCGGTTGCCACGGAAACGGGGCCGTCCCCGACAGAGATGGCACTCCGCTCCCCCCCGCATCCTGCATCGTGCATTGTGCACGCTGCATTGTGCATGCTGCACTGTGCGTGCTGCATTGTGCGCTGTGCACGCTGCATTGTGCACGCTGCATTGTGCATTGTGCACGCTGCACTGTGCACTGTGCATGCTGCATTGCGTGCTGCATGCCGCTCCCCTGGGGAAATGAGGAGCGCTGACACCGCGCTCTCCCCGGCGCTGCCACGCACGGCCGCACGATCCCCCCCCATCCCCCCCCCGGGCTCTCCTCGGCACAGAGGGCTCGTTTCCTTTTTAAGCCCTGAATGTGCGGATCAGCAGCGCGGAGATGAGCTCCGAGCACAGGGAGGAGGATCGGGGGGAATTGTCCTTTGGTTCTTCCAGAGCAGCTCCGCTCCAGCGCGGCTGCATGCCGACAGCTGGGAACACAACGAGCAGCGCTCGGTGCTCTGCCCTCTGCAATTCCCCTGGGCGGTGTAAGAACCTGCAGGCAGCACGGCGTGCAGGCCAGGCATGGCACTGCAGACGGTGCTCGGTATGGGTGGTACACAGTGCACACAGAGCAGGACACCGTTTGGGTCTCTGCAGGCACTGCAGGGCAAACCATGAACAGTGCTGCAGGTAGGGAGTGGTGTTGCAGGTAGAGAATGGTGCTGAGGGAATGCATGGTGGTGGGTAGAGCTCAGTGCTCCAGGCAGTGCATGGTGCTGTGGGCAGTGCCCTGCAGATGCACCATGCTGCAGCACTGCATGCAATCTCTCTCCTGACTCCACCTCACAGCTCGGGGCTATTGCACATTTGTTCCACTCGCAAAACCCCGATTGCTGTACTGATGAGGAAGTAAGAAGGTACCCTGAGGAATAAGGGGGGTGTGCTGGTAGTGGGGATGCTGAGGGGGTGGAGATGCTGAGTGCTTTCTTTGCTTCAGTCCTCACTTCCAAGACCACCCCCTTGGGACCCCTGGACCCTGGGGGGAACAGAGAGAGTCAGGGAATGGAGAGCTTCCCTCTGGGTGAGGGGCGGTGGTCCTGGAGCAGCTGGGTGGGAGCAGTGCGCAGGTCTGCAGAAGGGGCAGGAAGGAGGATCCAGGAAACCGCACTGTCAGCCTCACCTCTGTGCCTGGAAAGCCACGGAGCAGTTCTGGGTGCCATCTCCAGGCGACTGGAAGAGAAGGTCATCAGGAGCAGTCAGCATGGGTTCACCAAGGGGAAATCGTGCTTGACCAACCTGGCAGCCTTCTGTGATGGCATCACCAGCTGGGTTGGTGCAGGGAGAGCAGTGGATGTCATCTGCCTCAATATCAGCAACGCTTTTGGTGTTGTCTCCCACGGCATCCTGATAACAGAGATGAGAAGGCCTGGAGCATCTCCAGGGAGGGCTGTGTGAGCTGGAGCTGCTCAGCCTGGGGAAGACTGAGAAAGAATCTGATTAGTGCTTACAAATATATTCAGTGTGGGAGACAAAGGCACGTGGCCAATCTCTTCTCAGTAGTCTGTGGGGACAGGACAAAGGGATGTCCCAGCCCCCCAAAGTCCTGCCCTGTCTGATCACTGCCTTTCTTTACAGTCAGCTGTGGGGGGAGAGGCAATGTGGGTTGTGCTTTGCTCTGAGGACTGATCCTGTTGGTTTTTCCTAAGGGCATTCCATGCACTGTGGCCTGTTGGCTGGATCCCACAAGTCAGCTGCAGATCAGCCAGAAGCTGCTTGGCCCTGGGCAGGACCCTGAATATTGCAGAGGCTGCACCGAGTGCACACTGCAGCCAGGACAGCACTAGCACTGCTGCTGTGCTGCATCCTGCCACCAGCAGATGGAGGTCAGCCATCCATTCCTGCCATGCAGAAGTGGGCATTAACTTCCCCAAAGGAAAAGAGAGAAGCATAACAAATGAGCTGAGATGTCTCAGACCTTCCTGCAAGGGTCCCATCTCATCTCATCCCATTACATCCAATCTCATTCCATCCCATCCCATCCCCATTCTATCCCATTCCCATCCCCATTCCCATTCTATCTCCATCTCCATTCCCATCCTATCACATCCAATCTCATCCTATCTCATCCTATCCCCATGCCATCCCATCTCATCCCATCCCCATTCCATCCCATCTCATCCCACTCCCACCCCATCCCCATCCATCTCCATCTCCATTTCCATTCCATGCCATCCCATCTCGTCCTATCACATCCAATCTCATCCCATCCCATTCCATCCCAATTCCCATCCCATCCCCATCCCCACTCCATCCCATCCCATCCCATCCCATCCCATCCCATCTCATCCCACCCCCATCCCATCCCCATCCATCTCCATCTCCATTTCCATCCCATGCCATTCCATCTCATCCCACCCCACCTCAACCCATCCCATCCCAAACCATCTAATGCCACCCTACCCCATACCCATCCCCATCTCTATCCCACCCCATCCCATCCCATTCCATTGGTGGCTCCAAAGTGGCATTTCCATATCCCTGATGAAATCTCTCTGCTGCGTTCATCCCCCCTCAGCCGTCTTTCACATTCACTGCTGACATGAGCAGCTCTGAAGATGACAGCAGGACCTGCAGGCGAGCCAGCAAGCAGAGAGTGGGCAGAACCTGGTTCTGTGTGTGTGTGTGTGTGTCTGCCCCATCCCTGGAGGTGTTCAAGGCCGGGTTGGATGGGGCCCTGGGCAGCCTGGTCCAGTATGAAATGTGGAGGTTGGTGGCCCTGCGTGTGGCGGGGGGTTGGAGATTCATCATCCTTGAAGTCCCTTCCAACCTGGGCCATTCTGTGATTCTGTGATTCTGAGGTGAAAGGCCTGGATGGCTGCAGGGAGCTCACACAGACAGAACTGCAGGATGGCAGGAGATGCCTTTGGAGTGCATGGCTGTGTGTGCAGCAGGGCAGTTTACAGCCCAGGGAGAGCTGGTGCTCTGTGTGCGGGTGGGTGGGAGAACAGGAGGCTCAGAGGAGACCTCATTGCACTGTACAATTTCCCCGATGAAGACGGGCTGAGGGAGCTGGGCTTGTTCAGCATGGAGAAAAGAAGGCTGCGGGGTGAATCATTGCAGCCTTCAGTGCCTAAAGGGAGCCTACAGACAGGAGGGGAATCAAGTCTTGGAAAGGGGAGAAAACAGGACAAGGGGAAATGGTTTGAAGTTGAGGGAGGGCAGATTGAGGTTGGATGTCAGGGGGAAGTTCTTTGCTGTGAGAGTGGTGAGGTGCTGGAACAGCTGCCCAGAGAGGCTGTGGATGCCCCGTCCATCCCTGGAGGTGTTCAAGGCCGGGTTGGATGGGGCCATGGGCAGCCTGGGCTGGTGTGAAATGTGGAGGTTGGTGGCCCTGCGTGTGGCAGGGGGTTGGAGCTTCGTGATCCTTGAGGTCCCTTCCAACCTGGGCCATTCTGTGATTCTGTGATTCTGTGAGGGGAGGCTGTGGTGAGGAGGGGTTTGGCCTCTGCTCCCAGGCAACGAACAGGACCTGAGGAAATGGCCGCAAGTTGTACCAGAGGAGGTTTAGGTTGGACATAGGGAAGAACTTTTCCTCTCAGTGCTCAGGCGCTGCAATGGCTGCACAGGGAGGTGGTGGAGTCGCCGTCCCTGCAGCGCTCAAGAGGCGCCTGGACGAGGAGCTGCGAGACCTGGTGCAGTGCTCGTGGCAGCGGAGGCGGTGGGAGGGCGGCTGGCTCGGTGACCCCGCAGGTCGTTCCACGATGCGGCGATCCGGGACCGCAGAGCGTCAGTAAGGCCGGAAAGCCCAACCAGAGCGCCGTGCCCAACCGCGGCGCCGCCGCTCATCCCATCGGCGTCAGCGCAGCGCCGGGCGGCGGGGGGCGCCATAACCCGGCGCGGCCCGGCAGGGGGCGGCTGAGCGCCGCGCCGTCCCGGCGGCCGCCGCGCTCCCCCCGCGCCGCCCCCCGCCTCAGTGCGCAGCGCAAACATGGCGGCGGCGGCGGCGGAGGCGGCGCGGCGCTGAGACGGAGCCCGCAGCGCTCGGGGCCGCGCAGGTGAGGGCCGGGAGGGGCGGGGGGCAGCGCGGCCGTTCCGCGGGGCGGGGCGGGGCCCGGAGCGCGGCCGTCGCGGCGGCCCGTTCTGCGCGCTCTGCCCGCCCGCGGCCCTCCCTCCCTCCCTCCGCTGCGCCGTCGCTCGGCCTGCCCTGCGGAGCTTCGCGCTCCGTGCCCGGCCCCGCGACGTGACGGCGCGGGACGGAGCCGGGAGCGGCGCCGCGGCGACGCGGCTCCGCGCCGCGACCCCGCGGGGGGCGTCCCGCACTGCTGCACCGGGAGGCGGCCGTCCTCCGCCGCAGCCCCTCGGGATCCGCTGCTGGACGGGAGAGCTGCGGGTCGGGGAGGGGCTGGGCTGGGCTGGGGGTCAGGCGGAGTTCGGGGGGAGGGCCGGGCTGGGTTTGTGCGAGGGTCAGGCGGGGTTGGGGTCGGGATTCGGGGCAGGGTTGGGACTTTTCGCACACAGCACAGTGCTAAAAAAAATAAAAATAACCGCCCTGCCGGGCTGGATGCTGCCGCACAGCACGCAGGTTTAATCCCTGCGTTCTTCGGGGCCGCTGCGTGGAACTGCGGCCTCCTGCAAGCTGCTGGGATGGCCGTGCAGGGATGGCCGTGCAGGGATGGCCGTGCAGGGATGGCCGTGCTGGGATGGCCGTGCTGGGATGGCCGTGCAGGGATGGCCGTGCTGGGATGGCCGTGCTGGGATGTGCTGCAGAGCATCACCCATCGCAGGCCTGCAGCCGGCTGCCAGCCCAGCTCCCAGCAGCTAACGCAGACACCCAGCGCAGGCCCCGGCTTTGATTTTTGCCTCCTTTTCTGTTGACTGTTGTTGTTTATAGCGAGCAGCGGGCGCTGAGTGGCTGCTCGCAGCCATGTGGCAGCTCCTCCTCAGCAGCAGCGGGAAGCCGCTCCCCCACCGCTCCATGGCTGCACTGCTGGCACGGCCGCAGCCTCTCCTGTGTCAGATGCTGCTCGCAGACCTTCGTGCTGTTGGGTAAACCCAACAGTTTGATGGGATAATTAAAAGCGAGCAAATGAACACGAGTGGCACCCGCTGCAAGCCGTAGAGCCGCGCTGGAGCCCAGCCAGCCCCTCTGTGCTGCCTTCCTGCGGTACCACTGGGTAGCGTTGACCTCTGAGTCACCGGCCCAGGAACTCGACGAGTTCTGCAGCATGGTTGGTGTGGTAACTGGGAGATGCTGCTGGGGAGCAAAGCGCCGATGTCATCCGTCAGCTGGCTGCTGTCAGCAGCCTGGGCTCGTGTCCTTGCCTTACGTTTAGTTTACAAGGATCTATAAAACTTGATGTCAGTGCTGGGGCACGGCATGCCCGGAGAGCAGCTGGGGCGGCCGCTTGGCTCCTGGGTGAGACACAGCCCTTCTGCTTCACGTTTCTTCTCCCACACATCCTCCTGCTGCCCAGGTGCAGCGCTCGGCCATCCCTGCTGCTGCGTTCCTCAGGGCTGCACCTTACCCTGCTCGTGCTTTGAGCCTGTTCCTTTCTTCACACACTCCAGGGCACGTTTTGCTCTTTCCATCTCCACAGCTGAATTTAACCTCTTCAAAAGCTTTTTTCTCACATCCCAAGCTCTGTTGCTGTCCTCATTTTGTACAGGCCTGTTTTATACTCTGCATATCTCTGCCCTTCTCTGCATGCTGCTGCTGACCCGTGCTCTGCTCAGGCTGGGCACAGCAGCACTGCACTGCATGGGCTTCAGTGACCCCATTCTCAGTCGGTCTGAGTGGTGCTGTGGGACAAAGGAGTGCAGCTCTGGTGTTTGTTTGCATACTGAGCAGTGGGTTTGTGGCGAGGGAGCTGGCAGCACTGTGAGCCCCAGCATGCTCAGTGCATGCCCCAATGGCATTCTGTTTGCACTGGGGCTCTGATCACTTTCCTGCCTTTTGCTTGCTGCAGAAGTTTAGCTTAGGACGAGACAAGCAGGTTTGGAGATGCAAGTTATACGTTTAAAAACTTTCCTAATACGATGGCCATGAGAAATGGGGCAAGGTGTGCTGGGGTGGAGCAGCAGCTCCAGCTCCTCTTTCTTGCAGGATTGGTGGCCTCCTCTGTAAGGCAGAAATATCCAAAAGGAAAACCATCCCCAGCAGCAGGCATCAGGGCTGTCTGTACTTCTGTCCCCAGTCCCGAGCTGGGGCTCCCAGCATTGAGATCTCACTGAGCTGAAAGGGAGTTCGAGGGATGCAGCATTGGTGATAGGGGACGGTCAGACTGGATGACCTTGGAGGACTTTTCCAGCCTTGGTGACTCGGTGATCCTGTGCCTTCAGGAAGGGGCTGCAGTTGCTGCTGTGCTCCAGCCCTGCCCCATTGCTGGGGGTTATTACAGTGATGGCTTTGTGGTTTGGCTCGTGTTCCTGCGCTCTGGGTTCTCTCTGCCCGCTGTGCTGCTGGCACAGCTTTGGCAACGCTGCTGGCCACGTGTGTTCAGTGCAGCCCGTGTGCCTCACCGCCCCGCGGCCGCTCTGTCATTTCATACTGCTGTCAGCTGGGAGTCTGTGAGTGCTGCTGAGCTCGCTGGCATTATAAACAATGCGAGTGCCCAGCACGGAGTTTAATGGCTGGCAGCCAGGCTGGGTGAGAGCACCATGTTTCAGTGAGCTGCTTGGCAGGCTCTGAGCACGCCTCCATCACTGCAGGATGGCCTGCTGGTTGCTTGTGGCCATGAATTCTGTTTGTATTGGTGTCTGCAGTCTCACAGCACTGTGCACAGGATGGTGGAAGGCCTCGTGGTGCACTGCATGCCCTGCAACACTGTTGGTTATGTGAGCAGGAACGACTGGTTCTGCTGTGTGCCGAGCTGCCTGCTCATCCTCTAGGGGTTACGCTGCTGTGATCTGCCATCTCAGTCCTTCTCTTTGGCTAGGAGTGCACAGAAGTTCTGCTGAGCACTTGCTGGATTGCTCTGTTTGCAGCGCAGGGTGCGTTGCCTCTCGAGAGATTTGAGTTCCTTCAGTCGCAGCTGAGCCTGGAGTTCTGCACAGGATAAAAATAGCAGGCGGTAATTAATGCACGTCCTCGGCGAGCCCAGCTCTGCTGCTCTCTCCTGACATGTTGCACTGCTGCAATTTCCTCTCCTCCTCCGAGGGAAGAGATGAATTAATCTCTGCACGGGTAGGAAGGAAAACGAGGAGGTCGGGAGCGGGACGGGAGCGGGGCTGTGCAGTGGGACGAGATGGGAGCAGGGCTGTGCAGTGGGACGAGATGGGAGCAGGGCTGTGCAGTGGGACGGGAGCAGGGCTGTGCAGTGGGACGAGATGGGAGCAGGGCTGTGCAGTGGGACGAGAGCAGGCTTTCCCTGAAGTTCAGGTACACTCACTTCATTAATTACTGCTACAAAGCTCTCGTGCACTTATCCACCACCTGATACTTTTTTTTCCCATATCTCCCATCCCATAAAGGGGTTTGTTTTTAACCAGGAGATGCCTAGCAGAGAGTGAGGCTGATGAAGCAGGTTCTGTCACACAGACAGTGTGACACTCCAGCAATGTCAGCATCCCACAGCACAGAGCTCCCACCCTCCTGGAGCAGCCAGGGATGAGTTCTGGGACATGGCAGTATGAGCAGGGTGCTTCTCCCAGCTGCCTCGGGCTGTCCATCGGTCAGGGCTGCTCTTTGCTGCTTGCTTTGCTGGCTTTCTGCTTTTTGTTGTTACTCCTTGAAGCTCTTCCCTCCCCATTTCTCAGCCTGTTCCTGGAATGCAGTGTTGGTTTTATTGAAGCAAGGGCTGCTCCTGCCTGGAGCTGTGGCCCGCCTGCATCTCTGTTGGTTGGTTTTTGGAGAGAGAAACAAAACTCTATGGGATCCTGCCAGGCTGTGTTCTTTTCTCCCTTAAGCTGCACTCTCCCCAGGCTGTGTCTCAGGGCTGGGAAGCTCACTGCTCATGGTCACATCATCAGCACACCTCTGCATCATAACGTCTTTCCCAGGAGTGCATTCCTGAAAAGTCTGGCGTTTATCAGCCTGCCTCTCACGTGGCAGAAAGATGAAAATTCATCCCAGAGAGAGAGAGAAGAGATGTTGGGAACGGCACAGAATCCTTCTGGTAGTAGAGAAGTCGTGATTTGCAGTCGTCCCACCCTCCCCAGGGATCGCTGCCCCAGATGGAGAGCTGCCTTTGGCTGTGCCAGCACTTCCTTGGCAGCTCCTGGTGTGATCCATGCGGGCTCTGGAGGGGCAGCGAGGAGAGGTGGCTGTGCTGTGCTGGGCTGCGCTCCCTTCATGCTATCCCTTATTTTTATGCCTCTCTTGAGCTCTCTCCTTTTTACTACTAATCAGACTCAGTCTTTTAAATCCTTCTTTGTGTGATAGTTTCGTTGTATGAAAGCTGAACTCGTCTGTATCAGCTCCATTGATATGGTTGTGCCCATATCAGAGGTGTGTGCCAAGCGCGGCCCCGTGCGCTCTGAGCTGAGCTTACAGCGTGCCGTGCTCTGCGTTGCTGTGCCAGGGGGAACGTTTGTTGCAGCAGGCTTTAAATTTAGACTTGGGGTGTTTCCAATGAATTAAATATGAACATAAATAATGCAGCTGGTAACGTAACGTAGCTTCTCTGCAATTAAATGCAGATGCTCTCATTTTGTCTCTATGCTTCCAGGTTTAGATGCGCTGTGGCATCCGTCCTGACTTTGCTTCTGGTAGGAGCTGGGGGGTGGAGAGCTGCTGACAGCACAGGGGTCTCAGTGGGAGGGGTTTTTTGGAGCTGTGGATGAGGCATTCAATGTGCCACAACAGCAGTGGTCAGATGGGGCAGCATCCCATTGCAGCAGGTTGGTGCCTTTGGAGCTTCTAGGGCAGATGTCATCACAGTGGGTCTGTCCTTGGTCTGTCCTTGCTGCTGGGTGACACTGGGGCTGGGAAGTGCCCTGCCCTGCCGTGATCACTGCCTTCAGGTGGAAGCAGATGGAAAAAGTCAGGAAAAAAAGCATTACAAGTTGTAGATGCAGGTGTGTAGATGTAGATGGCTTTCAGGTACGGAAAGGTAGAGAAGCTTTGCCTTTCTCTTAAGCACGCACAGCCACTCCACTTACAGAATCACAGAATCACAGAATTGTAGGGGTTGGAAGGGACCTCCAGAGATCATCGAGTCCAACCCCCCTGCCAAAGCAGGCTCCCTACACCAGGTCGCACAGGTAGGCGTCCAGGCGGGTCTTGAATATCTCCAGAGAAGGAGACTCCACAACCTCCCTGGGCAGCCTGTTCCAGTGCTCCGTCACCCTCACCGTAAAGAAGTTCTTGCGCACATTGGTGCGGAACTTCCTGTGCTCCAGCTTCTGGCCATTTCCCCTTGTCCTGTCTCCGCACACTGCTGAAAAGAGTCCGGCCTCGCCACTTTGCCCCCCACACCTTAGATATTTGTAGACCTGGATCAGGTCCCCTCTCAGTCTTCTTTTCTCAAGGCTAAACAGACCCAGTTCACTTAGCCCTTCTTCATAGGGGAGATGTTCCAGGCCCTTCATCATCTTTGTGGCTCTCCGCTGGACTCTTTCCAAGAGATCCCTGTCTTTTTTGTACTGGGGAGCCCAGAACTGGACACAGTACTCCAGATGAGGCCTTACCAGGGCAGAGTAGAGGGGGAGGATCACCTCCCTCGACCTGCTGGCCACGCTCTTTTTAATGCACCCCAGAATGCCATTGGCCTTTTTGGCCACAAGGGCACACTGCTGGCTCATGGCCAACCTGTCGTCCACCAGGACACCCAGGTCCCTCTCTGCAGAGCTCCTCTCCAGCAGGTCATCCCCCAGCCTGTATTGGTGCATGCAATTATTCCTCCCTAGGTGCAAGACTCTACACTTGCTTTTGTTAAACCTCATCTGGTTTCTTACTGCCCAGCTCTCCAGCCTGTCCAGGTCTTGCTGAATGGCAGCACAGCCATCGGGTGTGTCAGCCAATCCTCCCAACTTCGTATCATCAGCAAACTTGCTGAGGGTGGCCACTATCCCCTCGTCAAGGTCACTGATGAAGATGTTGAACAAGACCGGACCCAGCACCGACCCCTGGGGAACACTGCTGGTTACAGGCCTCCAACCAGACTCTGCACCGCCAACAACAACCCTCTGCGCTCTGCCAGTCAGCCAGTTCTCAACCCACCTCACTGCCCACTCATCTATCCCGCACTTCCTCAGCTTTGTTAGGAGATGAGCAGTAAAGGACTGCCACGTACCTTCTGATTCAGAGCTACAGACAGCTGTTGTTGCCTTTTCCCTGTGGTCTTATTTCAGCACCCAGGCATTGCTCACTGGGGGCCCTTTGGCTGCACTGCTGTGGGAAGTGGGGCTCTGTCTTCCTCTGCAGCTGCATCCCAGGGCCACACTAGGGCTGTACCCCATGGGGCAGAGCACTGAGCATGGTGTCCCACTGCTGCTCCTCTTATGCCTGCTATCCCCGTGGGGAGAAGGGCTGCTGGTTTTGGGGCTGAGGCGATCGGTCTGTGTTCATCAGGAGGTGTTTGTGTAACGTGGGGTGAAAGCATTGCTGTTCTCCCAGTGGTGCCATCAGTCAGCATTGCAGATGTTCGCATGCTCTGCAGCTGGGGGATTTTCTCATGGCTCTTTTCTTTTGTCCTAGGCATCTTCAGTTACGTAAAGGCGAGTCGCTCCCACGATAAAGACGGCAGCGGTGATAGAATGCGGAAACCAGGGCCACAGAAAGGTGAGCAGTGCTGTGCTGCACAGGGCTAAGCAGAGCCACAGCTGGGGGGCACAGGGGCACAGGGAACGTGTTGTCAGTGCCCCACTAGGAGCAGAGCAGAGTGGAGCAGGAATGTGCATGGACATGGCCACTGCCAAGGTACCCTGGCTGGTGCTGGGTCACCAGGATGGTGTACAACCCCTCCTGCACACCCAGCAAGTGCTGTAGCTGTGTGCAGCAGTGTGTGCCTGGCTGTGTGCAGATGTTTGCATGCTGTGTCATAACAGTGTGAATGCTGTGCCATGGCTGTGTGCAGCAGTGTGCATGCTGTGCCATAGCTGTGTGCTGCAGCAGCAGCAGGGCTGTGTCCATGCCATCTGCTTGTGCTCCCAGCATGCATACACTCTGCTCCCCTACTGATGAGGTGTGCAGCCGTGGAGCTGCCTGCCCTGTGTGGCTGCAGTCGTACAGTGCTGGCTGCTGCTGGCCCTGCTGTAGAGACAGGTTGCAGGGCAGTGCCATGCAGGCTGCATGCAGCTGAGTGTGCTGACCTCGTGCTTTGCAGACCCCATTGGTTTCCTTCAGTGATGCTCCATCCATGTGCGTGGCCGTCAGGGAGCTCATCTCAGCACTTCGAGCATGGGGGAAGGGAGCAGCAGAGCAGGGCGCATCCTCCACAGCCCTTTGTTCACAGCTGTGCTTGCACATGGGGCTCCTGGCAGGAGATTGCTACTCTCAGTTTATCTCCTTCCTTTATTTTTCTCAGGCATCTCCTTGGCTTCTCTTACAGTGGTGTTATCCTCTTCCCAGCGCTGCTTGTCCTTTAATGAAGCATGAGCTGCAGGGCTGGCTGCAGGAGAGCAGGATGGGGCTGGCTGCAGGGCTGGTTGCAGGAGTATGTTTTCCTTTTCCTTTTAAAAAACAGTCATTTTTTAGACATGTGAAGATGGATTTGCCAACACCCAACATTATTCTGTAGTATTGCCAACATTATTCTGTAGTGAGCTCTTATCAGGGTTGTCACTGCACGTGGGAGACAGGGATATCTGTGCCCCTCATTGACACAAGTGCTTTGTTTCTTGTCATAGCCATAGACTGGAAGGATGGTAAGAAGCACAAGTACGGCCGCCCGCCAGAGTCCCCCTCCCAGTACCAAGGTAAGAGCTCACGTCCCTTCCTTTCCCTTCCTTTTGATGCCCCTTCGGGGGCTGAAATGTACCAATGGAGCCCAAAGCAGGAGAAACTCCATTTACATTCTGAGCTTCAGACCGACTTTAAATGCAGCAGGATGAGAACATGGGCATGAGGGTGCAGAGCTGCACCGCTCACAGCTGCTGCAGTTTGACCTTTGTGTGCCCAGAGTGCTTTGCTTGTGGGAAATATCTGTGAAGGTGAAGACATCAGAGCACAAAACTGATGCTCTACTGTGAGAACTGCCCATCCATATCCTACTTGTTCTGCTTAAAAGTGCTCCAGGATCAGTCCATGCTCTACTGAGTGTCCAAATGCCATTTGTGGAGGCACATGGCTGCCTCTGAAACTGACACTGCACCATGTCAGATCGCGCTGAGCAGTGCCTGACAAACAGCTCTTAAGGAACAGCTGTTGGGAGGGCTCCGTGCAATCCCATCTGTGCTGGGCCAGGGCAGCTGTTCCAAAGTCCACTGGACATTGCTGGGCTCTGTTCTCCCCATCACTGCAGCAGTTAATTTTGTGTGCTCATAAATGCCAGAGGGCCACAGTGAGAGGGCACTGCCTGCAAGCAGCTCCTGTGCTAAGAACACAGAACTGCCCGCACCGACGCTCAGCCTTCCCTCTTCCTGGCTCCTGTTTGAACTCTGTTTTCTCCCCTCAGGTCACTTTACCTGGGAGAAATACCTGAAGGAGACATGTGCTGTCCCAGCGCCCGCCCATTGCTTCAAGCAGGTGAGGGGCTGAGTGAGAACGGGAAAGCTGGGGAGATGGTCTGCAGCCGGGAGTGCTGTGCTGGGGGCGGTCAGCTTTTTGGCACGGGGGATGCTTCAGGGTATCAGAGGCTTAACAGAAATCAACATGTGCTGAAGCAAAGGTGAACATACGGGTTTAGATGCTGCAAATGCTAGCACAGCACCAAAGGGCCGGATGGCAGGGAGCTGTGGGGTGCTCGCAGGGCTGGATGTGCTGGCTCTAACTAACGGTCCCCTCTTTCCCTCGGCAGTCCTACACTCCTCCTGCCAACGAGTTCAAGATCAACATGAAACTGGAAGCCCAGGACCCACGGAACACCACATCCACGTGCATTGCCACAGTGGTGGGGCTGACGGGCGCCCGCCTCCGCCTGCGCCTCGATGGCAGCGACAACAAGAACGACTTCTGGCGGCTGGTGGACTCGGCTGAGATCCAACCCATCGGGAACTGTGAGAAGAACGGAGGGATGCTGCAGCCTCCTCTGGGTGAGCTGAGCTTCAGTGGGCCCCGCATTGTCCGTGGGGAGAAGCAGGATTGGTTTTCTCACATTTCTGTCCCTGGGATGGAGCCCGTCACTGTCACAGCAGTGTCATCCCCTGCAGCTCGCTGAGCTGTTGGCCAGGTGTGCCCACAGATCTGAGTCCTGTGCACACTGTGGAGGTGCTTTGGGGTGGAGATGCAGGAGCTGTTGGTGCACAGATGAGCAGCTTGCACTCTTGCAGCTCAAGCACGGGCTCAGTATGTGCAGGCCGTGCTCGTGCACTTCCTGAAGCTCTCCCTGTGTGCGTTAAAGGAGAACTGTGTTCTCAGCTGTTTGTTTGGAAAGGTCCCATGGCTGCTTACATCTCCTGGAGGGCAAAGGGACTGCAGAGCCCAGCAGTGTTGGAGGCAGAGTAGCTTTGATGGCCTTGCCTGGGCGTTGTCTGTACACAACCAAGACAAGTCCAGGTTCTCCCTCCTTGGGCTGTGTTGGTGGCAGTACCACAGCCTGGCTGCAGAGCCCTGCTGTGCCCACAGCACATCCCCAGTGCTCCCCTCCCCCTCTGCACCAGTGTCCACAGCAGTGCTGTGCTGGGGAGCTTGAACTCCTCAAGCCAGGAGAGCTGTTAGGGCTCAGGCACCTGCATCACCACTGCTGGCCCTGCCATTCATTGCAAGAGCATTTCCAGTTTCATTTTTGTGCCCAAGTGGTTCAGCAGCTATAGCAGGTTGGCTGGGGTCTGTCTGATGGGGAACATGATGGCTAGAGTCTGTCCAATGGGGGAGCAATGGCTGGAAGTGTTTTCAGTGATTTAAGTGCTATATAGAATGAAAGGATGCTTGCAATATTCCATCTCTTGGTACTCATTGTGCTCATCTGCAGCTTGATGAATAACCGGGATAGCTGCTTTCTGCTGCCAGCCCCATCTCCACATACACACACATTTTCTAATGCTGGCCCAACAACGGGCTGATTTACCATTTTTCCTAACGAAGCACATTTTAACCATGGTCTAGTCTGGTCTGGTGTTTGGCAACCCTGCACATAGCAGGCGTTTGAAACTGGATGATCTTTGAGGTCCTTTTCAACCCAGGCCGTTCTGTGATTCTATGATTCTTTTGCATTCTGCTGCTGGTCGCTGTTGCAGTGTCTCCTTAAAACCCTCTCAGGGTCCCCAGATAAAATCAAGCCCATCTATAGCAATAGAAGAAGCCTTCAGTGGAAAACCTTGAGTTAGAGGGATTTGGGTTTCTGGTTTCCCTGGAGCATCGTTTGTGAGCTGTGCTGCAAGCACATCTGGCCCACCTGCCATGCAATGTGGCATGCATGTTGCTTGCATCACACCTTCCCCTTCATGTTTGCTGCAGGTGGAGCCTGCTGTGAGCCTTAAAGCTGCCATGCTCTGTGTTGCCTCCTCATGTGCTGTTGTGTGTTTGCAGCCCTGGCCCAGGTGGAGCTCAGAGCTCCAGCACAGCCAGCCCTGCTCCCGCTCAGTTCCTGCTCTGCCTTCTTTGAGTTTTACCAGCAGATGGCAATAAAAGTAATCGAGCTGCAGAGCAATAGTCAGAAATGAGGTCAGTGTGCTGTGTCCAGCTCTGTGCTGTGCCCCCCGCTGGTCCCAGCAGGAGTGATGCTCTTGTACCCAGCAACAGCACTCAGCAGAGCACTGTTCTTCCTGCCTGCAGGGTGTGTGAGCCTGCAGCTCATGGCATGTCATTCCTGCACTCCTTGTAGCACTGTGTGCACACAGACAGTTGCTCCCTTTCCTTGCACACTTGGTGTAAGAGGTCCCATTGGTTTGTCCCTGAAGTTTGTGGCAGCTGCTGTGGGTCCCATGGGGGTGGCAGACGGTCTATGGGGTGTGCCAGGAGTTGTAATGGGCTGCATGGCATAGGAGGCTGTTTTGTTGGCTTCTGGGGGACAGTGTGTGCAGAGGCTCCTTTGTGCCAGATCCTGCTGTGCTTCTCATGATTCATTTCTGCTTTCTCTTTGATCTGAATTTTCTTTTCTTTTTTAATTTCTTTTTTGTGTGTGTGTCTGTGTGCCTTTTCAAACAACAGAGCACGTTGGGCTCTGGCAGCTCTGGACTGAGTGCCCTCAGCCTTCCTGGGGTGCTCCAGCAGTGAGGGGTGCAGGAGGAGCAGTGCCGAGCACCAGGCACAGCCATTGTGCACTCATACACTCAGATCTCAGGGACTTGCAGTTTCCTTCTCACTGATTTCTCCCTGCTCTGTCAGAGCAGCTCTTTGTGGCTGCAGCCTGGGATCTCAGTCTGACAGTGCCCATCTCTGCTCCCTCCCTGCAGGCTTCCGGCTGAACGCCTCCTCCTGGCCCATGTTCCTCCTGAAGACTCTGAATGGAGCAGAGATGGCTCCCATCCGGATTTTTCACAAGGTACTTGGCTGTTTGGGGGCACATCCCCCTCCTGCATGGGGGACGAGCACACTACCAGCATTGCCATGTGCTGCTCCCCCTGGCAGCTTGTGCCACTGCTGCTGGCTCAGGGTAGGGCTCAGTGCTTACACAGCACTTTGTGGGCTGTGCCCAGCAGCCTGGGGATGCAAGCTAGGCAGCTCACAGGGCTCACACCCACCCCATGTGCTCCATCTGCTCATGGAGGTGAGTGGCAGTCCTGCTCCAGGTGGGCACTGCCACTCTCTGAGCTCATTTTCCTTTTCTCATAGGAACCACCATCTCCATCCCAAAACTTCTTCAAGACAGGTATGAAGCTGGAGGCGGTGGACAGGAAGAACCCTCACTTCATCTGCCCGGCCACCATTGGGGAGGTGAGAGGTTCTGAGGTCCTCATAACATTTGATGGCTGGAGAGGTGCCTTCGATTACTGGTGCCGATATGATTCCCGGGACATCTTTCCCGTAGGCTGGTGCTCGCTGACTGGAGATAATCTGCAGCCCCCTGGAACAAAAGGTAAGGCCGCCTCATTGCCTAGCACTCTTGCACTTGAGGACACAATAAGGGAACCAAGAGCATTACTGATGTTATGCCGTGGGGCTGCTCCTGTTTGCACTCCTCGTGGTTATCCTGGTGTGCCTTGTGCCGTAGTCTCCTCTGTGAAAATGAAAAAGCACAGGCATGAGCAGGAGCAAAACGTGAATGCTGTGTGATGCTCCTGAGAAGGCCTTCATGTGTGCTGTGCTGTTGCTGAACTTGCCTTTCCTCAGGGAGTCTGAGCAGCTCCAGCTTTCACTGCTCTTAACTGGGCTGGAGAAGCAAGCTGCTCCAGGGTCATGAGCAGCAGTGGAGCAAGAATACAGAGAGCCCCTCTCCATTATGAATAGAGCAGAAAATCGATTCTGAGGGTCAACCTAAAGAAGGAGGGTTGTGGCTCACTTACTTAAAAGTCACATCTGGAGAGGGTGAGAATGAGAGATGTGTGGCTCAGGGCACAGCAGACTGGAGAGGGAAGTAGTGGCTGTGATAAGAAGGAAGAGATGAGGGTGGGCTAATGGCTGTCAGTTCTGGGCAGTGCCCTGGCAGGAGTGGGTGGGGATGAAACCTCCCATTACCAGAGCACAGCCTTGCAGAGAGGAAATGTCTGCTGCTGGATTGGCATCCCTAGCTCTGCTTGTGCACACAGAGCACATTGCTGCTGAGGGGCAGGGAGGTGCTGCAGCCTTCCCTGCCGTGTGCCCTCCCTGCTGCAGCACTCTGATGGTGAGCAGTGGTGTAGCACACCGTGCTGGCCTGGGCACAGCTCTCAGAGCAGCCTCCATCTCTCAGCACCCTCGCTGCCCTGGGATGTGTTTGTTAAGTGCTCGGTGTCTGCAGGTGGAGCTGATGCTCAGGCACCAGGCTTTCCACTTAACATGATGCAGCACTTCTCTTTCTGGTTGCTGCTGCTTGGTTTCTCTCCCTCTTGCAGAGGTACTCGCTGGGAATGCAGGCTGGGAGCAGTGCTGGGAGCAGTGCCCTGCTGTGGGTGCTGCAGCACGAGTGGCCACACAGAGCTGCAGGTCTGTGGCTCGGTGTGTGCAGCAGAACTCCTGTTTGGGAGCTGGTATTACACCAGCATCACTGCTGCACTTTTCCTCTGTGGTCTACCTTGAAGCTTTCTTGTAAGCTGCAGAGTTGCAGTGCTGACTGGGCCGGGAGTGCTGCTCCCTCCCTAACACCATGGTGTAGAAGACAGAGTCCTGTGCTGCTCGATTCTCTCCTGCAGATCAGACTGATGCTGCTGAAGAAGCAATCCATGCAGCCCAGGCATGCAGTGCTGGCTGCAGTGCTTCCAGGTGCTTTGGGACCCCTGCATTTGCTCCATCCGCAGAGCATCCAACACTGTGTTCTGTTTGCACCCCGTGTTTTGGAAGGGGGAGGAAAGTACTTTGGAGCCCAGGCAGCTTCCTGAGCCCAGCTGTGGCACTCAGGGAAGCACTGCTGCAGCATGTGTCCTTGTTGGTGCTTGGTGCTGAGCATCCAGCCCTGCTCACTGCACAGAGCAGTGCGTCACAGTTCTCCTCTTGATCCTGGTATTTTTATAACTTCTGAACAGCTTTAAAAAGAACAAAAGATGAAACAAAGCACACCCACCCACCGGTCTGCTGGCTCCTTGTGCTCTGAGATATCAGAGGTGCCCGGCTAATGTTTAACCGGGAAGCCAAGCCTCAAAATGCACTTCAGACAAGAGCAAAAACTGCAGAAATGCCCCAGAGTGGCCTGAGCATCACGGGAGTGTTTTGGTTTGACCTGGGGATCATGCTGCAGTGTGCTTGGGGTGAGGGGGCATGGGGTGCAGTGTGGGGGAGACCTGCTGTGAAGGTGACTGTGGACAGGTGCAGTGTTTTCTTATCTCTTGCATTGGAACCATGAGCCCCGGCGGGCTCAGTGCTGATGGGTTGGGTTGGAACTGGGCTGCTGGCTGATGCTGGCAGCTGCAGGGCCAGGCCCAGGTGCTGTGAGCTCCTGTGGATCACAAGCTGGGGCTGCCAGCACTGAGAGCTCCTTGCAGGGCTGCAGGCACAGCCGGCTGCAGGCTGCTGCAAACCAGTGCTGCTCCCACGCTGAGAAGAATGCGCTCTGCAGAGCAAATAACAGCAAAACACCATGTTGAGTTTGCTGGGAGCAGGAGAGGAGCTGGCAGGGGAAGGGGATGCAGAAACAGTGCTGCTGGCAGCAGGAGGTGTTCATGTGGGCTGCAGGTGTGTTGTGGGAGGGAGATGCTGATGGGCAGCTCTGGGGGACGCCTGCTTGGCTCTGCCTTGTCCCGTACCCAAACACTTTGTGTTGTGACAAAAAGGACACGTGGCTCAGCTCACCCACTGCTTTTTTATGGAAGGTGGTTGACTCGGCGGGCAGGGTTCAGTGGGTGGTCGTGACTTGGGGTCCTGTGTGCACGTGGAGGTGGTGCTGAGTGCTATCTCCAGAGCTCTGCCTGGGAGCAGTGCTGCCAGCCCAGGGGGCCGTGGGGTCCCTTCCAACCTAACCCAGCTGTGATTCTATGACGTTATGCTGCTGCCTGGCAGGTGCAAAGCACTTCATTTCTCCCGGGTACAGGAGAGAAATTGAGAGCCGGGTTTTGGAGTTGAGCAGATGTGCGTGCTCAGCAGAATGCCTGCACTGGTGACAAGCATTTGGACATCCCCACTCAGCACAGTGCTCTGTGCCTGGTGCCCAGCTGGTCTCTCATCTCACCTGGCTTGTTGCCATGCTGATCCCGGGGTGCTGGGATGAATTCTGCTGTTCTGCTGTGCGGCCGTCCCGTGTGTTGAGCCACTCGTGGCACTTCACCCTGTGCTGTTGGTTCTGCTGTTCTGTGACACATGAAAGGTCCCTTCAGCTGTGTGCTCAGCCAGAGTGGTGCAGTGGGACCTCTCAAACATCAGCTCTCAGCAAAGGGCTTCTACCTGTGCTGGTGCCCAAAGGAGCACCCACAGAGCTGTGCTCTGCTGGGCTTTGCAGCCCACTAATAAGGAGCGCTGTGTGGATGCTTTTGCTGTGACATCCAGCATGCTCACCTCACTGTTCTCCACAGCTGTGCCCCCCCCCATCTCTTGTGGGCTGCACTGATGCCCTCTGAGCTCCTCCTGCTGTGTGGGCACTGCAGGGCCCTGCTCTGTGTCGGTGGGGAGGAGCGCTTTGCTCCACTCACTGCTTTGTGTCTGGCAGCAGCGGGGCCTCCCAGTGCTCTGTTACCCCTGGAGCTGCCTGGGGCTGCAGTCATTCCTTCCATCCCTCGTTCTGTGAGGAGAGCTGTTTGTCCCTCTTTGACACCATGGTCACCACCTGGCAGCCCTTTCCTCATCCCGTGGCTCTCAACCTGTGTGAAAGCTTTGCAGCTGCTCTGCAGAGCCCTCAATTGTAGAGTGGCTCTGTCGGGCACACTGGAGCCAGTGCATGCTGTCCTGCTTCTTTTACTCATCCCTTTGGTGTTTAAAGGCTGTGCTGGGGTTCCCCTCACTCTGGCAGCAGCCCAGCGCCTCCTCCTGTGCACACTCGTGTTGAGCACACAGCCAGGCAGGCTCCCAGCTCTGTGCAGTGTCAGAGGTGTCCATGTGTGTCTTGCAGTGCAGCAGGAGTTGCTGCTGTCTCCTTGCAGCAGCAGTCGGAGCAGAAGGGCTGTCCTGCACCACCAGCCCCAGAGGGGCTCAGGGAAGGACTGAGTGGTGCTGGGGGCTGCGGCCGCTCTATTTGAAGATGGAGGCTGCTCTTGTTTTCATCCTCGCCTGATTTAATTACATTTGCTTTCTCTCTTTTTATTTCAGTTGTGATTCCAAAGAGCCCTTTACCTGCCTCCGAAGTAAACTCGGAGAAGCCTAGCATGCACAGTAGCACAAAGACTGTTTTGGGGCATCAACAAGGGCAAGGGCGTCGCAAAGCAGGGAAGAAGCGTGGTCGAACGACCAAAGCGCTCATCCACCAGCCCATGCCTGCGCCCTCCAAATCAGTGGAGCCTTTGAAATTCCCCAGAAAGAGAGGCCCCAAGCCTGGCAGTAAGGTAAAAGCTGGTGCTGACGCAGGCGGGTGCAAGGCAGTGCTGCCACGGGATGCTGCATGCGTGTGTCTGTGCACGTCTGTCGGCAGCGGTAGGAGAGCAGAGGGGAGCGCGGGGCTGGGAGCACCTTGGAGCTGCCGTGCCCTTTGGGGCCTCCCCATGGAGAAGCCGTGGCTCTGGAGCCGTGTTGGCCGTGGGGTAGCACGGCTCGGGCTGCAGTCGTGGCAGGGCAGCCTGGCACAGGGCCGGCTCTCTGCCTGTGGTGCAGGGCTGGCAGGTCTGGGGCTCGTCTCTCGTGTGCGGGGCAGACAGGTGTTGAGTGCGTAGGTTCTCGAGGCTCCCCGTCGTCGCCGTGCCGTGTCCTATGGTGCCTTGTCTGTTGGATGCACAGCAGCATGTAGTGATCGTGGGTGGTGGAGGAGAGTGGGGGTAAAAGGAGAAATATCCTCCTCTTTTTCTGCAGAGGAAACCTAGGACATTGCTGAGCCCAGCACCCACCTCTCCAACCACCAGTACCCCTGAACCCGACACAAGCACTGTGCCCCAGGACGCTGCTACAGTCCCCAGCTCTGCCATGCAGGCTCCCACAGGTAAGGCTCTTGGGCCGCATCCCTGGAAAGATTGCACTCATGGGACTGCAGCCATCCGGACGCCGCAGGGCACTCCTACTTCTTTGTGAGCGCGTGTGCCGGCAGCAGGAGCAGAGGTGGCCCTGCTCTGCATAGGGAGGACAGGAGAGATACATGAGCTCAGCTCAGCCTTTCCTCTGCCCTCATCCATATCGGAGATGTGCAGTGGCTGTGGGTCCGTCTGATGGGCACGGGGGTCCCAGTCCCTGAGCTGCCCCCTGCTTGGCAGTGACCACAGAGCCCTGCAGGGCCTGCACAGCCTCGGGGCAGTGGGCTGCAGAACCAGTCCTGCTGAGCAGCAAGGCTGTGCTCAGGGCAGGGTGTTGGGGCACAGGAGGGAGCGGAGCAGTGGGAGCTCTGTGCAGCTGGGTGGTAAAGCTGGGTAGGAACGCAGCGCCGGTCCTCATACATTTGAGCAGTGGATGTGAGTAGGGCCCTTTGTTTCCCCAGAGCAAAAGCAGCTCATTCTCAGGCACCTGAAGCATCCTGCTCCCCTGCAGCTTGGGCTGCATCCCTTTGCTTGCTGTGCATGGTGCAGCCGTGCTGCCTGGCTGAAGCAGGCCCCTGGGGGCTGAAAGCTGGGGAGCAGCCCCAGGAGGAGTGGCAGCAACAGCAGAAACACCTGCAGGAACACTCCAGAGTGGTTCCCCAAAGCGAGACTGCTGCCAGCTCATGGGCAGTGGCTGTGCTGGATTCATTCGTGTTTTGGGAGCACTTTTGACTGTCTTTGAAACCCAGGCATCCCTCGGGTTGGATGTCAGGCATCTTTCCTGTGCGTTCTTGAGTGGGTTAATGGCAAACACGTTTCTCATCTTGGCAGTTTGCATTTACTTGAACAAGAATGGCAGCGCTGGGCCCCACTTAGACAAGAAGAAAATTCAGCGGCTGCCGGACCACTTTGGACCAGCTCGAGCCTCTGTTGTCCTGCAGCAAGCAGTGCAGGCCTGCATCGATTGTGCTTACCATCAGAAAACAGTCTTCTCTTTCTTAAAACAAGGCCACGGGGGAGAGGTCATCTCAGGTGAGAACTGGCCTGCAGCACTTTGCCTTTGGAGATGTTGTGGCAAGAATCTGCTCACTGGAAGATGAAGCTTGGCACAGTCCCGGGCCAGGAGCAGACAGAAGATTTCTGTCTTCTCTTCCTTGCTGAGCAACTGGTGCAGGGCAGGGGCATGTCCTTGGGGAGCAGGCATCACCTCCATCCCAGCACTGCTGGGCCCCAGGAGAGGATGGCACAGCATGGGTGGGCGCTCCGCAGCTCCTGGTGGAAGGAAGAGCCATGCCACGAAGTCTCTCTTCCCTAAGCCCTGGTTTTTAATCCCCCCCGAGCCCCTGCTAAGCTGGCCATGGGAGCGCAGCCCCCCCGGATGGCCATTCCTCCCCCCATCCCACAGCCCCACTCCCACAGCCCGTCTGGGCCGTGCTGGTGGCTCTGGTGCAGAGCGGCGATGCGGAGATGCAGCAGCTGGTGGTGAGGCCGCCTGCCCTTGCCAGGGCCTTACGTGTTGGGCTCTGTTTGTTTCTGTCTCCAGCTGTGTTTGATCGGGAACAGCACACTCTGAACCTGCCCGCAGTAAACAGTATCACCTACGTCCTCCGCTTCCTGGAGAAACTGTGCCACAACCTCCGCAGTGACAACCTCTTTGGGAACCAGCCTTTCTCCCAGCACAGCCACGCGCCGCGCTCACACGAGTACGACCACGACAGGTATCTACCAGGTAGGAGCTGGGGCGGGGGTGGCACCGAGGGGACCCCAGGTCCCGTACCCAGCTTTCCCCATCGCTCGGGAGGCGGCAGGGCGTTCTGCAGCGACGCCATGCTGCTGCCTGCAGCTCAGGGTGCCACTGCCTGCAGCTCACGGTGCCGTGCCGGACTGGGGGTACGTGGGTGAGCAGCAAGCACAGCTCAGCATTGAGCTCTGCAGGGAGCAGGTGCTCCAATATCTTTCTGAGGTGCCCAAATGCAGTGGTTTCTGGTGAGGGCAAGGATCGTTCCGTCGTTTGTAGAGGCTGTGTGAGGATGAGGACGTGCTGAAGTCAGGCCGAGCGCGAGGGCTGCTGCTGTGTCACCTCCCACCCTGTGTGCCGCCGTGGGGCCGAGCAGGAGTGGGTCAGTGGGTCAGGGAGCAGTGGAGCTGCCAGCAAACAGAGAGCTGATGGCTGCTGGTAGGAGCAGGGCTGGTGTGCAGTGCTATGCACGGGTCAGTGTGAAAGCAAGGGCAGGAGGAATGCCAGGACCACCGTGCGTGGGCACCACTGTTACTTGGAAGCTCTGCTGCACAGCAGCCAGGGCTGGTTCCTAGCCTGCATCTGCTCTTGGCAGCTTGGTAACCACGTCTTCTCGTCTCAAGCAGCACTCAGGGTCACTGTGTTCCTGCACAGCCACTGCCATTGCTGTGTCTGCAGCCCCAGCAGTGTGCCCTGCGCCTTCAGTGTCTGCATTGGCTCTGGTGCTCAGCTCCTCATATCTCTCTGAGCAGGCACTGTCCTGCCTGGCCCAGCCTGGGAAGGCAGTAGTGGGTCTCTGTAAGTGTGTGCCACACAAAGACACCGAGCAGTGCTGTTCTGCAGTGGTGTGCAGGTCTGTTGGTGGGTGCTGCACAGCACTGCTCGGCACTGCTGTCAGTGGAGCAGCACAGTGCTCCCACTCTGCCCCATGTGTGCCCGCTGCCTGCACAGCTATGGGGGCACAGCTCACAGCACTGCGCCCTGCAGTCCACACTGCAGCATTCTGTGGGGTGGGGGCTGGGCTGAGCCCCCTCAGAGCTGCCTGCTGCTGCTCTGTGCCTGCCCAGCGAGCGTCTGTGTCCATCGTACCCGGCGTCCTCCTGCCTGATCTCCCCTGCTGCTGGAGGGTCTTCATAGGGCTAAGGTGTCTGTTGCACTGAGGGTGTTTTCCTTCTGTTGTGTCCTACTCTGCCCGTCCCCTCATCACTCCCATCCCTCCTTTGTTGACTGTAACACATCTCCTGCTGGGCGAGCACCCGTCCTCTCTGCCACCGTCCTTTGTGCCATGATATGGTGCCAGCCCCGTGCAACTGGCCACCACGGGGTGACTGACTGGAACCTGCAGAGCACTGCTGGATGGCCTGGGGCTCTGAGATAAAGAGATGGGACGGGGCTGAGCTGAGCAAAGGTGACACTTGGGGTGAAGATGGCAAAAAGCACTGTGGCCCCTGGTGAGCTTTAGCCCTGCACTTTCCGTCTCTAAAACTTACGGAGCGAAATGCAGAGTGCTGTGCGGGCTGGCTACAACTTGGGGGGTGGTGGTGCACATGGGTGCTTGTGGCACGGCCTGCCTTGTTTCCCAGCAGCTCTGAACAGAGCTTGTTCTCTTTCCCTAGACAGAAGCAGTTCGTTAGACGGCACTCTGCAGGGACCAGGCCGGGGTACAAAGCGCTATTGCCAAGATTCCCCTCCGTACAGTGCTCCTCTCTCCCCCAAGTTACCAAAGAATGACCGTCACCCACTGGAAGGTGAGCACAGCATCTCTTCCCAGCGCTGCAGGCACAGAGCTGGGAACAGGAGGGGTGCAGGATGGGTGCAGGAGGGATGCTGCTGGCATGGGAGCTGCATGGAGAGGGACAGAGGAACCCCCACAGCAGGGTGAATGGAACATTCAACAAGGTGGTCCTTCCCATCTTGACAGCTGGCAGTCAGGAGCACTACAACGGGGCAGTTAACCCACATCTGGGTGCCATTGCTGTGTCACTGCTCCTAATGCAGCCCCATTGCTTCAGTCTGTCTGCCTCTGAGGTTTGTTTGCTGCGGCGTTGTGCACGGGCTGGTTGTGCACAGGTTGGTTGTGCAGTGCAGCCTCATGGCTGGGAGCTGCCCTTCCCCTCATGTTCCTCGCAGCCACGCTGAGCCATGTGCTGTCCCTCCTTGTTGCACCTCCCAAAGCAGCCGCAGTTGTTGGTTTTGGGAGAAGTGGGAGTTTGGTTCGTGCTGGGGATCCATACAGCCTCACACTGCTTCTTGAGCACACCACTGTAATGTGTGGGAGTGTGGCCACATCAACACAGTGACTCTGTGTTCATTGTTGGACTGCAGGCGTTCTGAGGGTGAGCTTTGCACCCACAGTGCTGCACCACTGCAGCCCTGCGTGGCCACTGTCCCTGCATGGGGGTGCAGGGCCTGGCTGCAGCATGACAGCCTCACAGAGCCCAGATGGATGCTTGGGTGACAGAGGGAACGACCTCACCTCTCCTCACGGCATTGTTTGTGGCATGAGACAGTGCTGTGCAGCTGATGGGGTGCAGCCATGGGCAGCAGCAGCACAGAGGGACTCCTGGTGCACAGAATGCCCCATGTGTGGTTGGTTTATGGACAATGTTCACTGTGACATGGGGCACTATGCACTGCCAGGACTTGCTGGGGATTCTTTGACATAGAAACTGCATCTCAGAGGGCGGTCATGCAACACTGGGTCTGCCTGGGGGTTGGGTGATGTGTGCTGTAGTAAATGCACAACTGCACTCCTCATGTCCTCCCTTGTGCAGAGAGGTGGGCAGCACTGTCCGGTACCCTGTAGGTCCGTGCCATATGCAGCCCCACAACCTGCACTGCTGCTCCCAGTTTATGCAGGGCTGCAGTGCTCAGGTTCCTCTCTGGGAGCAGTGGCAGGATGCTGGGCTGCAGGCAGTGTGGCCAGCAGAGCAGCCATTGCATGAGTCTGGCTGTGGGGCAGCTCTGGCTGTGGGGCAGCTCTGGCTGTGGGGCACTGGGCCCAGAGCTGGCAGTGCTGCTCGCTGCCCTCAAGGTGGGACAGGATGGCCACGTGCACTGACTGCAGCATGTTGCATTCCAGGTGAAACCTTCGTGCTGGGAGACGGCCCTCCTGGGCCCCTGGAGCCTCGCATGGACCCCATGGACTCCGCCCTGAATGCTGTCAATGCCTCCGGTCACAGCCGAAGCTCCAGGGAATTTCGCCTGCAGGGATACCGGCACCTGCACCAGCCCTGCAGCCTCAGCCAGGGCAGCACCTCCACGCTAGGCAGGCTCGGCTCCACGGGTAGGAGCACATGAGGGCACTGATGGGCACAGGCTGGGGGAGAGAGCACTCTGGCGGTGCCAGAGCTGGGATCCACTGGGGGGCTACAATGTGTGCTTTGTCCATCTGCGCCCTTGCTTCAGGCAGGTGGGGGAACGGGAATGCATGACTGCAGTGCTGCTGCATGCGTGTGGGTAACACTGCTTTGTGCATGTGGGGTAATGCTGCTGCATGCACGTGCATAACTCTGCCACGTGCTGTGCCCCAGGCTCCGAGCGGTACCGCGATGGCACACGGCTCAGCAGCCGCGACCCCTCGTGCTGGACGGTGGAGGAGGTGATGCAGTTCATCCGGGAGGCAGACCCACAGCTGGGACCCCACGCTGATCTCTTCCGGAAGCACGTGAGTGCGTCTCTGTCTGTACCAGAGGAGGAAGGGCAGAGCAAGGGTGGCAGGGTAGGGCAAAGCCCAGCCTGAGCTCTGGTGCTCTTTGTGTTCATGGAGAGCTCAGCTCACGGCAGCACTGAACCACACAGAGCTTTTCCTCTTGGAATCCTAAAATTTTCTTCATTGCAAATTTCTTCCAGCAAGAAGCACGTTGCAAGTACAGTTTATAGAGTGCCCTGCTCTGAAGCTCCTGTAGAAGGGCTATCCTTGTGCCACTGTCAGTGGGGGTGGGATGGTGCTGGGTTGCCCGGCTCTGATGACACTGCATTTCCTCATCCCAACAGGAGATCGACGGGAAGGCGCTGCTGCTGCTGCGCAGCGACATGATGATGAAGTACATGGGGCTGAAGCTGGGCCCGGCCCTGAAGCTCACCTACCACATCGACAAGCTGAAGCAAGGCAAGTTCTGAGGACGCTCAGCAGGACGGCCCCCGCGCTCACCCGCAGTCCGTCCACACGCACCCACCCACGCCACCGCCGCAGCCCGGCTGCAGGGACGCACCATGCAGAGCCCTGAGCCCTCAGCCCCTCCTGCCCCCCTGGATGCTTGGCCACGTGGAATAGGGTGGGTGTCCATCCCCAGCCCCCAACACTGCCTGTCTTCCACGCCAGCACGGAGCGGCTCAGCACTGGCCCCCCCTGGGGGTCTTCCATATTTATTTGGGACTGGGGAGGCCCAGGAGATGGAGCGAGCTTGGAGGCGGAGGAGCAGAGCTGGGCCCCGTGGGACTCATCAGCCCTTCTCTCCCCCTCGCATTTTTTATGATGAGGAGTTGTTGAAAACTGACTTTTTTTGTACCTGATATCGAACTCACAGCTCCTGGGGATTTATAGCTGGAGGTGCAGAGCCCATCTCCCCGCAGCCGTCCTCTCCCTGGAGCTCCTTCCCAGCTGGGCAGGGGGCTCTGTCTGATGTATTTATTTGCGATGGCACTTGGGCTCTGAGCTGCAGGCCGGGGACTGCAGGGTCCATCCCTGCACATCCCCATGCAGCAGCAGGCAGGACCACCGAGCAGAGCCCCTGCGCTGCCCCAAGAGCAGCCAGGGAGCTCCCCTGACCTGCTTCATCCCTGGATTACCCCCAGTGCTGCCCCCCACTGCAGCAGTGGGAGTTCGGGGGGGAAGGGGAGGGTTGCAGGTTTACCCCTAAGGGGAAAATTGCAAAAAAAAAAAAAAAAAAAAAAAGCAAAACCTGCAAACCCAAAGTGACAGAAAGGCATTCATCATACAGCACTGCCAGCACTGAGCTCCCTGCTCACAGGGGGGGTCCCACAAATGGGGGTCCTGCACCCCCACCTGTACCTGCGCCGCTCCCGCTGCAGCCAGGCCCCCACATGGGCTCAGCCCATGTTTTCCTCTGCACTTATTTTACGTCAATTTGTTTATAAATAAAAGAATAACGCAGAGCTGCTGTGTGTGCAGGCAGGAGGGGAGCAGAGGGAGAGGAGATACTGCTGTTGGGAACTTCCTTTCTCTTCCGTGGCCACCGAGATGAGGGTGCAGTGCTCACACTGCAGCAAGAGGCAGGAAAAGAAAGCACAGCTGCTGCCCCAGGAGTGCAGAGCAGAGCTGGGGGCACCCTTCAGTCACTGCACTCTCCTGGCAGCTGTGCTTTGTGTGCTCTGTGCTAACAACATCCCTCCAGGAAAGAAGACAAGATTCCCCCTGTACCCAAATCTCACTCTTGTACCTCAAGGATGGAGCACTCTGTGCTACGCTGAGCTCTTTTCCCATTATGATTCAACATCAACGCCGAAGGACAAAAGAAGAGCTGAGGAAACTGATGCAGTAACAAAAGTGTATAAACCATAAGTTAGGGAAGGCAGAAGCGGAGAGCGGTCACGTGTTGCTGTGAGAGGGCCCAGAAAACCAAATGGGGGCTCTTCAGCCACGACACAGCTGAAGGAAAAGAGGAAAAGAAGGAATCAGTGATGCTGAAAGGCAGCAGACACCCATCCACACTCAGAGCAGAGCAGCTGAGCTTTCCTTTCCATAAGGGAAGGGGTTGGGAGCACTGGGAGTTACCGAGCATCAGTCGTGGTTGAAGGATGGAAACTTGAGCTCTGTTATCTCCGAGTCAGGCGAGCTGCTGCCACTCCTGTCGCTGTAGGTGTCCCTGCAGAGGACAGAGGCAGTGCTGTAGGATGAGTGCTCGCAGAGGGCTCTGCAGTGCCTCCTTCTGCCCGAGGATGAGAAGTGAGGCATGCAGAGCTTCCCAGAGCCATCCCTCTGGAGATGTGGCTCAGCCACACGTGTTGATTTCAATTGGCAAAACCTAAGATTAATTCTGTAGCAGATCTTCTAAGACCACACTAATCAACACAAAGCTAATAGCAAATCGACTGGCTAGCCACCTGCACTGTGCATTCCCTTTCAGCTTCCTGGTGACAGCCAGCTGCCTTTAATCCATCAAACAGCTTTCAGAATCAGTCAGTGGCTCCAATGGGAAGCATCCTGGGAACAGCACAGCCAGCAGTTGGGCGTCACTTACATCTCTGCCTATTCTGCCTCATCCCATCCCACATGTTTCTAGTTCTTCAAAAACCTGTTCCTGAGCACTGCTGGGATGCTGTCAGGTCCCTGTAAAGTCCCTGTGAAGAGAATTTCTCTGGAGCAAAGCCTCTTCCCAGCTGCTGGATACCCAGCACCAGACCTTCAGGGTGAACTCCTCCACATGATGCACACACACGCATGCTGCACAGTTCCAAACCATGCAGGGATCCTTGGGATGCTCCCCCAGCACTTTGCATTGTCCCTGCTGGATTCCTTACAGTTCTCTCTGCCCAACCCTGTACCCACATCCCTCTAAAGCACCCTTCAGTGCACACTGTTGCGCCCCCTGCTGCCAACCTGCACCGGTGTGCAGAGAGGAGCCTTGCTGATAAGAGCTGTGCCAGCACAGCAGTGAGAAACAGAGGCTGTGCTGTAATGACCACACGTGTTTTGTTCTCTGCTCACACCAACACAGAGACTCTCCAGACATGCAATGCTGCCTTCAGCTGCTGCAGGAAGGATGGAACTTGGTCTCTCTGGGTGGAAGGAGCTGCCTCATCCCCGTGGCCAAAGCGGGAAATTAAAACATCCCTGCAGCTGCAGGGCACTGAAATGGGGCATCATGACAGGGACTGTGCTCAGAGATCAACCAGAGCACAAGGGATGGCTGCTCCCCAGGCACCAGCACAGAACTGCTGTGATACAGCTGTGCTGCAGCTCAGTCTGGACAGAGCAGCTCTCTGCATTACACCTTGCACTGTTTCAGTGCTTCAGTACTCTCTGTCTTTGGCACTGTTAATGGTCTTTTGTTGTGCAGTTCAGCGAGCACGAGCACTCCTACTGTAAAAGCACACCCTCTGCATTGCTCTTTACAAGGAGAAAAGATCTAAAAGGAGAAAATCATCTACAAGAGCAGGCCTGGCTCAGTTTCCTGCTCCCAGCAGGGCACCAGGCTGAAGCTGGCACATCACAGTGGGGCACTCTCACACAACACAGGTTTCCCACAGTGCGAGAAGCAGTGTTGCACACCCCATTATCCTACAGCCCCACAAAGCCTGGCTCTGTGACTCTCCAATTCATCCCATGGGAAGCTGTGCTGCCCCACAAGAGGCCTGCTGTTGTCCTCCAACCCACCTGGGTGAGAGCCTGCAGCCCTTCTGCAGGTAATGTGCGAGCCTTCCTGCAGACGCCAGCAGCAGCCCGAAGTACGGCGGGGATGGCTTGATGGGTCTGGAGAGGAATTCAGGGTGGTACTGAACACCCACAAAGAATGGATGCTCTACAAGGGAAAAAAAACAGGACACATCACTGACAAGTCTGCAGGCATGCAGCTGAATGTGCTTGTTGATGATAGAGTCTTCCCTACCCCGATTCTTGCTCCTACAAGGGCAGGCCCATGGCACTCATGTTAGTGCAATTCACCATGCATGGAATGGTTGTGAGGGAGCGTGGCCCCACGTGGGAGCATGCTGTGTCCCTCAGCAGGTTCCCTGCAGATGCTAACACACACAATTCACCCTATGACACACTCACCTTCTAGCTCAACTATTTCCATCCGCTCTCCTTCTTCATCCTGGCCAACAAACTTCAAGCCTTGTTCTTCAAAAGATTTCTTCAGCTCTGGATTGACCTGGAGGACGAGAAGCAAGAGAACCCATCTTCTTTTGTGCCTGGGTTGTACAGGGGGGCCCAGCACCCACAACAGCAATCGTACCTCAAATCTGTGTCTGTGCCTCTCTTCCAAGAAATCGTGATCGCCATACAGCTTCCCTGCACCAAAAGAAAGGTGAACATCTGTGAGCAAACATCAACCAGTTCATACCATACCATGTTCTGACAAATCCTAATGAGCACCAGGAAGCACTCAGAACACACAGGTAGGAAATGTAGGAAATGCCTTACTCATGACTGAGTTCTTCGTTTGGAAGAGCGTTCTCCTCTTGCCAAGCCTCATGGTTCCACCCATCTGCCCGGGGTTGTGTTCCGGCATGTCGATCACCTGGGAAATTCAGAGCAGGATGAGGCTCACAGAGAGGCTGAAACATTAACAGGGGACAAGCAACATCCAGGCAGAAAACAAACACAGCAGCCCAAGGAACACAGTCCAGGCCGGGCAGAGCAGCAGAGAGAGCGATGTTCCAGAAAGGCTGTATGGAACATAGTGTGGGTGTGGTGGGACTGCATGCAGCCTGCAGGCTGAGAACACAGCTCAGAGACCACCCACAGACTTTCCAGGCAATTCCTGTCTGCTTCTGTTAATTACTGAGGTCATCAGTGAGTGATACTGATGGCAATGGACGCAGATATCACCACACGTGGTCCCATGAAATCAGACAGCATTCCAAGTGCCCTTTACGAGGGGCAGCTTTGTCTTTCCCCTCTGAAAAAACACCTTGGTTTCTTGAAGAAGTGCAATGAGATAAATCACGTTTTAAAGAAATCCCTGTTGCAGTCTACCAAGCACTGCAGAACCCTCAAAAGCATCAAGTGCCATACAGCCACACAGGAAACAACACTTTCCATGCAGATTAATAAGTGATGAAAACCAACTTGAGCACAGTGAAGATACAGCAAGCAAGTTATGGCATACTCACCACTGGATGAGTGGTGTTGGGGTCAAATTCTGTTGAGTTCGCATCTGCAATGTTATACCCAGGGGTTAGAAACACCTTTAAGTCCCTCTCATAGAAGTTCACAAACACAACTTAGGATACTCTGCATAAGGTGCAGAATGGGGGGAGGGAGGAGGGCTCAGAAACACGTTCCTCCCTCTCACCTTCACTACCCGTGAAGGTTCACAATCAGCCTGAGGCACTGAGTTCAGTTTGGCACTCTGGAGGAAGATCTGACAGCAGGGACCTGCTCTATTTGAGCCCAGAAAGCACTTCAAGGCAGTAAAGCAGGCACTGCTGCCTGCCCAGCTGAGCTGCTGCTCTCTGTGGCCATGGGCTGTGAGGGCACACAAGCTGACCTGCACACACAGCTCTGCTCACATCACTCTGAACACTGAGGGAATGCCCCCACTGCATTCTGCCTGAATGAGATTATTCTTTTTCCTTTGAGCTGGCAAAGGGGGAGGGGAATTTTCTACAAGCCTAGGAAAAATAAAATGCAATCTATGTGCCAATGGAAAATGGAAAGCATTACAGGCGTTACCCAAACATCCAAAAGGAGATGTCCATCGCCTGGGGATGGTTCTGTGCAATTACCTGACCAACCAAGAACATTGCGTGCGAACTCCACAACTGCTAACTGCATTCCCAAGCAGACTCCTGTAGAAGAAGAGGCAGAACACAGATGAGGTATCTTTGAGCCCACACAGTGAAGCTACAGACACCATCACTGAAAACACAGCAAGACCACCACGGCCTCGTCTGCAGCTCAGACCCCAGCACAGGGATCTGCCATCACAACCCACAGAATCACAGAATGGCCTGGGTTGAAAAGGCCCACAATGCTCATCCAGTTCCAACCCCCTGCTACGTGTAGGGTCGCCAGTCACCAGACCAGGCTGCCCAGAGCCACATCCAGCCTGGCCCTCAATGCCTCCAGGGATGGGGTATCCACAGCCTCCTTGGGAAACCTGTTCCAGTGCCTCACCACCCCAGCCAGCCCTGACTACATAAGAGCCTGCTATAGGTGGTGGCACAGCTCAGCACAGAGTACTACTGCCCTCAGCACTTATCTTTGACATTCTGAAGTCTGGATAGCAATGGAAGTCAGCAAAGCTTGTGCTGAAGTCCATTACACTGTTATTCAGTCTCCCTTCTTTGCTTTACTTCTTCATATGGATGAAAAACATTTCTCACCTAAGAAGGGTTTCTTCTGTTTTCTTGCCCAGGAAATAGCTTGGATTTTGCCCTCTGTGCCCCGAACACCAAATCCACCAGGAACCAGCACGCCACTGCACCAGGATGAAAGACACCATTCACACAGTGCTCACCAGCACAGCTCCCACAGCCACACACAACTTCTCCTCCACAATATTTTGGAGCTGCCCCTCTGCTCATTTCCTGGGATAACTCTTAGCATTTCTGTGCATTGCAAAACAACTCTTCCCCTCCTCACATCTCCCTACAGAACTGCATGGCACACTTCCACCCTCCTTCCCTCTCCTTTTGGTTTGAGCAGTGCCCACCACTTCCCTTCTCCCTCTGTTTCCCTGTGCATATCAACTTTCCCTCCTGCTCCCCCACTTTGTTAACAGCTTTTCTCCATTCCACCTATCATCTCTTCTGCCTCTATCCTAAATTCCATCAAAAGGACTTTGGGGCGGCATGCCCGTGCACAGTGCCTAAGACACAGGTTTACAGTGCAGCTCTTCATTCCCAGAGCATCAACAGCAGCAAGCTTATCAGCCATGGCCCAAAGAAGCATAAGGATCTTACTGAGCACCACACAGCTTCTGCCATGCCTCATGGTATCGGACAGGTTCTTCCTGCAGAGTGGCAGGCTCCAGGTCAGCAGAGTCAATGTACTGGGGAAAAAAAAATCCAGAAAAACACAATAAGACAGCACCAGAGGGACACCAAGACCAAGACTCTCCAATTCTCCTCCTTCCCTCCCCTGGATAGCTCTCAGCCTGTGTCCTACTCAATGCTTTTGGGTTTTCCGCACTCATTTCCCCTTTGCTAGCCAACAGAACTGCTTCCTCCCACTGTCACACTAGGTGTGCACAAACTGAAGCCATGTCTTTGTATCCTCCTCTCACTGCTGCAAGAGAAAACCCCAAATCCACACGGCTCAGTGTCACATCTCCACAGAGCACCATGAGATGCAGACAAACAATCACAACGCAAAAGCATCATTCTACAAACACACCTCATCTAACCTTCACCAGGTACCAATGAAACAAGAGGACATTGTGAAACATAGGTCATTATAGTTAAATAATGCTATCATCAGTGCTAGGCATGGGAAAACTGCAGGTTTTCCAGTTGCAACAACCATCCTGCTCTTCCTGAAGCCTGGAACACAGCTACATAATTCCATAAGGCGATGCAAGGCCCCTGTGTGTGGGCACCAGAACCCCTTCTCCATCATCAAACACAGCTGCTGGGAAGTACCTACAGATTTTGCTGTTCTATGCCTGACTGCAGATGTCTGGATGCCGTAATCCAATACAGCTTCAAGGCTCGGTGGCACAATCAACTCTCCCACACGGTTTATGAGAAACCTCATGAAGAGGGGTGGCAGTGCAGGTGGATTTGGGAGTGGGAAACACACACCTTGATGTCAAGTTTATGGTTGATAGCCAGTGCAGAATGTTCCAGTGCTTTAATGACGGAGGCGTAGGAGTCTGAAAACTTGGTGTACTTGCCAACAAGTGCAATGGAGCACGTCTCAAGGAGACGGTCATACCTGAAGGAAAAGCAAAACACGGGGTTACTAAGAGAAAATGGGGATAAAAATCTCTGACAATCTTTTCCAAGTGACAGAAACAGTTCAGCTTCTACAAGTCTGTGGGAAGAGAAACCTCCTGTGGAAGAGCAGGCTTCCCATGGCAACTGGGACCTAAAAACGTCAAAGCAAGAACGTAAGAAACAAAAAGCAAAGTGAGAGGAAAAGCTGTTAGGAATAGATCCAAACTGTCTTTCTGAGAGGATCCAAAAAGTCAGCAGTAAATTACGAGGAGAGAAGATCAAAGCACAACTCTGCATGTTTCTCCTGTTCAGCATACCCACGCTGCTGACAGCTCACTACAGCAGCCAGGAATACAATACAAAAGTCTTATGCTGTGCTGCGTCCTTTGTGCCCCTAGCACCTGACGTAGTGAGCTTCCTGCTCACAGCTAAGGGATTCTGTTGGAAATTTGTGCCAGAGTTGCTAGGTACCTTCCATCACACTGCTTAAGGAGGGTTGTCCCTGCCCAAATAAGATGCTCTTTGCAGCAATGCTCTGTTACAATGGGAGGGAAGCATCACTCAGCTCTGCTGCTTCCCAAGGCAGAGACATGTCAGGGGCAGGAAGGACTCAGGTGCAGACTGAAAACCCTCAGCTTGGTGTTTCGTGAGGACAGAGCACTGCGGTCCCTGCGGTGTCTCAGAACCTCAGAGTTACAGAACAGCTGCCTCACTCTCTTGAGTGCACACCCAAAAGGCACTGCTTTTAATCCATACAGCCAATGAATGCCATGCACACCCAGACACGGATTTCAGCGCTTTGCAATAACAGCTTTTCCACCTCCATCCTCTACCCCAGGAGGAAAATAAGGCCGGAGATGGCACTGCAGAACACTGAATGGAAACAGGGTAACACTCGTAACCCGATGAGCTACAAACAGAGGAATTCCACTAGGCTCCCAACTCCGCAGCTCACCTGTCAGCCATCTCCTTCCACTTCATGAGCATCCTGCGGGGCTGCCTGCCAATGGGGAGGTCCAGCCTGCGCCTGAAGTAGTCCACAACCCCCTGCTCCTCCAGCAACAGAGGAACCCGGTAGATAGAAGAGACATCATGAACGCAGATGACCTGTGCAAATACCAGCAGGGTTAGAGCTGAGCTGAGCGTCTGGCAGATTATTTTTAGGCAGTTATACAGAGATATAGGCACAGCTATTTTTAAAATATCACTTCTCCCGACTCGCATGGAAACAGAGCTCAGCACCTCACTGATAAAACTCCCTGAATTGTAACTTTTCTCCTTTGTATTCACTTTAAGTGCAACTGCAGATAGGTAACAACCAGGTGAAATTGTATTAAACTTCCTGGGAAGCGTGTGGTGAGATCCAGATTACTCACAGCTCCTGGCCAGCAGCAGGTTAGCCAGCCAGAGCTGAGAGCCCCACTTCAACTCCTGTTCAATTCTCTTCACACAGGCTTGGGTGGAGGAATAACAGCATGAGAGGAGCAGCAAGCAGAAATGCATTCATATCCTTTTAATTTTGGGCAACTGCCCTCTGGTGTCACAACACTGAAAAATACTCATTCTTCTGTCTTTGCAGAAGGAATAACTGAGGTCAAAAGCTATTCAGAGAATACCTTGGTTGCCACTGAATTCCAAGCCTAAGTGTATTTACTTATAAAAAATGCCGGCATAAAAGGGACCATTGTTGTAATGTTTACTGATGTAAAGAATGTAAGTAAGACACAGAAGCAAATGAATTATGCAGCTCCCAGAAAGGCAAAGCTGGAACACATCAGCTCTGCGCTCAGATACAGCACCCAACAAACAGCCAGAACATTTATTGCATGTATCTGCAGACAGCAAGCCTTACCTGTTCTGGTTCAACATGACAGAACATGGAAATCTTTTCTTTCACGGAGGTATCCAGGGGAGTGGAGCACCTGCAAACGATCTGACAGAACAGCAATGTCACTCTTGTGAAGCAAAACAGCAGCACTCAGGCACCCACATAACACAGCTGAACAAAGCCATCCTTCCACAGTCTCTGACTTGGGAGAGAAAACAGCTCCATTCTGTGGGACCAATGCAAAAGCTCCCAACCTCAGCATTAATGAGGCCAGGCTTCTGCTGCAGCACAGGGACACACAATCACAAAATGGCTTTGGGTTGGAAGGGACCTGATGGATCACAGAGTTCCAAACCCCAGCTGCTACACTGAGTGCCAGATGACAGTGTCAGCACTTCTTTTCCAAACCCAAAGCCACACAACAAAGCTTACCAGATCGGGGGAGAGACCAAGACCTCTGAGCTCCCGGACGCTGTTTTGGGTGGGTTTTGTCTTCTGCTCTCCTGTGGAGCTCGGCTGGTCAAAGAGCAGAATTGGCTGCATTAACTTCTAATGCTACAGAGCACCACACTGCATTACTGGGGACTCTCCAACCTTACTGGGGACCCTCCACCCTTATTCATCTTCTAAAACTTTGATCTGGCTTTTAGACAATTCACCTCAGCTTCAATTACTCTTCTGTATTTTAATGCCAAAGCCTGAGAGCAACTGAAAGAAACCAGAGCTGAAGTCTGCACACTGAGCAGGAATTCATCCTACTGCAGGACGGAGAGCCCAGTATTTTTTTCCCCACTGTTCCCTCTGAGTACCTCACATTTTCCATTCCTTGTTTTCTCCCCCTAAATCACCCAACCTGGATGCAAAGGGAAGGAAAGAAAGGACAGCAGAAAAGGGAGCAATCTGCACTTCAGAAACTCAATCAAATTACTCCAAATCCAGTTCCATGATGAGGAACTCTCATCTACAGAGTTCTAGTGCTACAGAAGACACTGTTTGGTACTGTCAAAAAACATGGAAGAATTGTTCTTTCAGCGGTGATTCAGAATAGAGCATTTTTGGGTGGGTAAGATTGTAAACTGCCTTCAAAGCCAGGTCAGATAACACAGATGAGGGTGTACCAGGCATTGCATGCCATGAAGAAGCTCCATTGTGTTTTTGGTATTGACTGGAGCTTGCACCGCCAGTTGGGAACATAAGAAAACTTTGTTTTCCTTCATGATTCCTAATTACATTTCTCTTCTCATAGCACTGCTTCACAACAGCTTTTTGGTTGCATTTCTGAACCAAGCCCTACAAAGCATGTTTACCTATAAAAGCTTCCCATGTTTCCATAAGGAATAGCAGCAGTTAAAGATGGGAGAAGCAGTAAACTCAGGCTTCCAACTATTTATAACACATTTACAAACTCTGAAAACTTTCTGTCCACTTCCTGTTTATAAAATACATAACCAAATATTCTCTGCATTTCAGAGAATCATAGAATGGCCTGGGTTGAAAAGGACCACAATGATCATCTGGTTCCAACCCCCTGCTACGTGCAGGGTCACCAACCAGCAGACCAGGCTGCCCAGAGCCACATTCAGCTGGCATTGAATGCCTCCAGGGATGGGGCATCCACAACCTCCTTGGGAAACCTGTTCCAGTGCCTCACCACTCTCTGTGTGTGATTTCTTCTACAAGTTTCTACATAAAGAAACCCAAATACAACAGTGCATGCAGAGAAGTGTTTCAGAATGCAGTTATACAGGTGGCTCAGGAGAAGCACCCACCCAGCCCACAGCTGAGCTCCATACCTGTGGAACGAGGCTGACATGAATGTTACAGAAATTCTCTCTCTTAGCTTTGAACTGGAACTGGCGGAAGGCCTCGATGAAGGGCATGCTCTCAATATCACCCACCGTGCCACCGAGCTGGGAAAGACAAAGGTGTTTACAATTCAAGCTGGCATCATGACATCCTCTGCTACAAAGGCCCACTGAAGTGTACTCACACCAACACATCTCCCAGCACCACCTCCTGATTCCCTAAGGGAGCATCAGCTGAGCAGCACAGACAAGTGCCTCGAGGTGACTGCCCTACCCTTCCTCCACCCACCAGGTGCAAAGAGGGCACAGCATGATTAACGCAGCCTTCCAAGTATCAACTTCTAATTAAAATTCATTCCATAGATTCATCTGAGGCAGAGGGCCTCAAAAATGCAACTGCCAGGATTGAAAAGGACTACAATGATCATCTACTTCCAACTCCCTGCTATGTGTAGGGTCACCAACCACCAGACCAGGCTGCCCAGACTGTAGCACCCTGGCTTTGACTGTCTCCAGGGATGGGGCATCCACAACCTCCTTGGGAAACCTGTTCCAAGACCCAAGTCTTTCTGTATGTGGATTCAGACACAAAGCACTGAAAAGCTTAAGGCTAACAAAGAAGATTTGTAAGAACCCAACAACAAGCAGTCAACTCTTCCTGAAAGGTGAGTTTTGCTAAACAAAACATGCACACACTTCGGTTTAATCCATCCAGAGCTACACACCTCAATCACACAAACTTGGGGTTCCACACCATCTTCATCCACAGGGATGCGTGCCTGCCTCATCACCCACTCCTGTATGGCATCCGTGATGTGGGGGACCACTGAGAAAGAAGCCAGGAGAAGAGTTAGACCACAACTTCACTCACTGAAGATGAAATCATCAAAAATAAACAGCTAGTGCTTCCTAGATCCCTTCCTAAAGTACCGATGTGCATTTTTCAAGGATGAATGTTTGAAATGGTTATTTTTGGCTGCCATTTTCAAGAGGTGCCTTGGCAGGAAATGCAGCCCCACTGCTCACATCTGTTTAAATGGAAATGTTTCTTTTAAGTTGGAAGCTTCCAGTACAAACAGTTCCACACACTGAGCTGAGAGTCAGCTTGATTTAAACTGCCTACAGAAATCTTTATCCAAAACAGCTGTGGAGGATTCTTGGAAAGGATAGAGACTGATCTGATCCTCAGAGATCCTTTAGGTCTTCTAATGACACCACAGTATTAGTTAAATGAGTTAAGCAGTAATAACTGTCTTAATTATCCACATCAGTCTGAAGTTCCCATTTAGGATTGCCTGTGTCAGAAAGTCAGATCCAAGTCCAGAATACAGGTCAGGCAGCATGTCCATAGGATCACAGAAGGGCTGGGGTTGGAAGGGACCCCAAGAGTCATCAGGTTTCAACCCCTGCTGCAGACAGGGCTGCCAGTCTCTACGTCAAGTGCTAGACCAGGTGCCCAGGGCCCCATCCTATCCTGCCTTAAACACCTCCAGGGATGGAGCATCCACAGCTCTGGGCAGCAGTGCCAGCACCTCACTGCCTATCAGTTGAAAACCTCCCCCAACATCCAATCTAAACCTTCCCTCCTCTAAAACCATTCCTCCTTGTCCTGTCACTATCTATACGTGTAAAAGGTTAATTACTTTCCTGCTTATAATCCCCTTTTAAACACTGGAAGGCCACAATGAGGTCACCCCACAGCTTTCTCTTCTCCAGACTGAACAAGCCCAGCTCCCTCAGTCTGTCTTTGTAGGGGAGGTGCTCCAGCCCTCTGAGCATCTTTGTGGCCCTCCTCCGGACCCTCTCCAACAGCTCCACATCTTTCCTGTGTTGGGGGCTCCAAACCTGGACCTGGTCCTCATGAGGGCGTAGCAGAGGGAACAATCTCCCCTGCCCACTGCCATCCATGCTGATGGAGCCCAGGATACCACTGGCCTAAGCACACACTGCTGGTTCACGTTAAATTTTTCATCTACCAGGGCCTTTAAGTCCTTCTCAGCAGGGCTGCTCTCAAGGAATTCTCCCAGCCTGTATACATATTTGGGATTACCCCGACCCAAGTGCAGCACCTTGCACTTGGCCTTGTTAAACCTCATCAGGTTCACAGGGACCCCCCTTTGGAGTTTACCACGGTCCCTCTGGCTGGCATTCCTTCCTTCTTCTGTATCAACTGCACCATTCAGCTCGGTGCCATCAGCAAAGTGCTGAGGGTGCACTCGGTCCATCATTAATGAGATTGGTAAAGATGCTGCATAGCACCACTGCTGAGATGGGCCCCTGGGGACAACACTCCTCATCACCCCCACCTGCGCCCAGAGCTGTTGACCACAATGCTTTGGCCACAACCATCCAAACAATTCCTTATCCACCAAAAACAGTCCACCCTTCCTATCTCTCCAATTTAGAGATGAATTCCCAAGCAACAATCTGCAGGACTACAGTTAACCTTCAGCATCTGCCGCTACACTCACACTGCTGTGCCTTCTACTTATTACAGAATCACAGAATGGCCTGGGTTGAAAAGGCCCACAATGCTCATCTAGTTTCAACCCCCTGCTATGTGCAGGATCGCCAGTCACCAGACCAGGCTGCCCAGAGCCATATCCAGCCTGGCCTTCAATGCCTCCAGGGATGGGGCATCCACAACCTCCTTGGGCAACCTGTTCCAGTGCCTCACCACCCTCTGTGTGAAAAACTTCCTCCTAATATCTAACCTAAATCTCCTCTTTCTCAGTTTAAAACAATTCCCCCTTTTAAGAACAAATCATACCTATCACAAGGACAGGACAGACCACAGAAAGGCCTCAAACTGAGACAGAATCCAAAGAAAAGAAAAAAAAAAGCAGGACAGAAATACAGAATACATTCCTCAGCATCAGAAACAAAGCTTCACATCACCTTGGACAGTTTTGCCGAGGTAGTCTCCCTTCCTCTCCTTGTTGATGACATACTGGTAGATCTTCCCAGTCGTCAGATTGTTGTCTTTGGTGAGGCGGATGTCGAGGAAGCGCTCGTAGTTACCGAGGTCCAGGTCCACCTCCCCACCATCATCCAGCACAAACACCTCTCCTGCAGCACACAGAATCACACACAGCTCAGAGCAATGCAGCCGCTGTTTGGAGGCTGCGTGTGACAGATGGGCAAGGGTCTGCAGCAAAAGTCTTATGGGGAGCAGCTGGGCAGATCGGTCTGGGGGAGGCTCAGCAGGGACCTCAGTGCTCCCTCAATGGAGGCTGTGGATCATAGAATGGTTTGATTCGGAAGGGACCCATAAAGGCCATCTGGTCCAATTCCCAGCATTGAGCACAGACACCCACAGCTCCATCAGTGCTCACAGCCCCTCCAGCCTTACCTTAGTTGTCTGCAGGGATGGGCACCACCACCTCTCTGGGCAACCTGTGCCACTGCCTTGCTGCAAAAGTCCTTACATCCAGTGCAATCTCCCCTCTTTCAGTTTGAAATCATCCCTCCCCATCCCATCAATTTGAAATCATTCCTCCCCATCCCATCACCACAGACCCTGCTAAGAGTCTGCCCCTTTCCTTACAGCCCCTCTGGCACTGAAAGGATCGAGCTGTGCTCCCGGGTGACAGCTGGCGAGAGGTGAGAGCCTCAAACCGCACAGGGGAGGCTCAGCTGGGGCATTAGGAGCAATTTCCTCTCCGAAACACCAACGACGCAAGGCACAGGGGTCAGCATCCCCGCCAGCATCCAGAACCACGCGGACGCGGCCATTGGGCACGGAGGGGAGGGGTCGGACGGACGGTTCTGCGCAGCCATCGCGGTTCTATGGCAGCAGGAAGGGCTCCGTCCGGCACGGAGGACGCAGAGCCGCGCGGATCCCCCCGGCCCGGCGCTCACCGTGCTCGTACGGGGAGAAGGTTCCGGCGTCGATGTTGATGTAAGGGTCGATCTTGATGGAGGTGACGCGCAGCCCGCTGGATTTCAGGATGGTGCCGATGCTGCTGGCGATGATCCCTTTGCCGATGCCCGAGATCACCCCGCCCGTCACCAGGATGTACTTCATCTGCCTGCCGGTCTGACAGCGCGCCTCAGGACGGGCCGCGCAGCCCCCGCCCCGCCGCGCCGCCCCGCCCTCCCGCCGCCTCGCCCCGCTGATCCCCCCGCGCTGCCGGGCGGCGCTCACCTGTTCCCGCGCGCGGGTTCCTGCGGGGAGGAGCGCACACGCACGCCGTGCCGGCGGGGCGCACAAGCGCATGAGGCCGGCGGGCGGCAGGGCGCATGCGCGGTGCTCCTCGGGCGCATGCGCAGTGCGGAGGGGGCGGGGCTTAGGGGGCGGGGACGTTCCCGCCCTGCGGGGCTACCTCAGGGGCTGCGGGCGTAGGATCATAGCATCATAGGCTCATGATCACAGAATCATAGGATCCTAGAATCATAGGATCATAGAATCGTAGAATCATAGAATGGTAGAATCGTAGGATTACAAAATTGTAGAATTGTAGAATCACAAGGTTGGAAACGACCTGCAAGATCATCGAGTCCAACCGCCTTCCCACCACCACTGCTACCACAAGCACTGCACCAGATCTCACGGCTCCTCATCCAGGCGCCTCTTGAACACTGCAGGGACGGCGACTCCACCACCTCCCTGTGCAGCCATTCCAGCGCCTGACCACTGAGAGAAGAAGTTCTTCCTTATGACCCAACTCGGGTCCTGTTTGTTGCCTGGGAGCAGAGGCCAAACCCCTCCTCATCACAGCCTCCCCTCAGGAAGTTGTACAGTGCGATGAGGTCTCCCCTGAGCCTCCTCTTCTCCAGACTGAACAATCCCAGCTCCCTCAGCCGCTCCTCATAGGACTTGTGCTCCAGACCCCTCACCAGCTTCGTTGCCCTTCTCTGGACTCGCTCCAGGGCAGTGTCACAGCTCTGGGTTCAGCTCTGTTTGGCGCTGCTTCGCCATTCTGCCCTTGCAGTGCTTTACCCTTGTGTGTCTCCCAGCAAAATACAGACCATGAGCGTCTTCCTTCCAGATGTGTAGGATGCGGTTCGCAGCAGAAAGCTTGAATTGGAATTGTCCTGCACCCTCAGCTCAGTGCAGGAGCGATCAGATGGCTCTGCTGCAGTGCAGAACCCTGCTGAAAGGCTCGCCCAGCGGTGCCAGCTCTCTCTTAGCAGAGATGCGTACAGCCCGAGCTGTGACGCCGCTCTTTCTTCTGCTGAGTGTGAAAATTAAAAAATCTGCCGATTTTGATGCTTTTCCTCTCCGGTTCCCATCAGTGTGTGGATCCCAGCCGCTGCAGCCAGCAGGATGTCACAGAGATGCTCCTCTGTGTTTGGTTTCTGCTCTGTGCTCCCCAGGCTGTGCTGCATTGCAGTAAGCTTGGCAGAGGGGATGCAGAGTTATTGGCGAGCAGAACACACAGAAATGATTTAGGAAAGTCTTTTACTAAGCATTCATTGGAGGTCCACCCCACATCTCCATAGCAGGGGCTTTTTCTACCACTCCTTTACACTTTCAGGCACCTGCAGAGTGCTGAGCTCCTTACCTAAGTTGAAGCTGCATAAACTTTTGCTCTGAGCTTGGTCAGGTGTTCCCCAAAACGCGAAGTTAACCCTGAGTGACAAGGGGAATCGGGCAGGTCGGACAAAGGATGACGTGAATTACGAGTAAGAGCTGTTTGTAGAAGATGCGTAATGCACTGCAAGGCTGCTGTGTCTTCTGCTGAGATGTCCGCTAGATGGTGGCATTGAACAGGAAAAGGAGAGTTTCTGGAGTCAGGAAGGAGCAGAGCCGGCGGTGCCTGCAGAACTGAACAGCAGCATCTGCGATGATGAACGCTGTTGTGCCTTTGAGCAGAGCGCAGGACTGAGCTGACCTGTCCTTGTCTGCAAACCGTGTGATTGAGCTTAACAACCTTAATAAGGGGCAGGTCTGCCAGTCCTCTGCTCCAGGGAGAGCAAGCACAAGGCAGTGCAAGGGTAGAGAAAAGAGACCTCCTACCCTCACAGGGGTCACAGAGCTGATCATCAGACATGGGCATGGTGCTGAGAGGTGCTCTGGCAAAGAGGCTCAGTGCAGGGAGGTGAGAGGGCAAGGTGGAAGGTCTGGGATACCTGGGTGCTGGGTGGTGCTGGGATACCTGGGGGGTGACTTCTCCCTGGGATGCCGTGCATGCCAGCAACTTCCACAGGTGAACACAAGCCATCCCTGCTACTCATGTGCTCACCAGTCATGTATGTCTCACCATTGTAACAAAGTGCAGGAGAGCTCATCTGTCCAGGTGTCAGCCAACACTGGCTGTGATGGTCTCTTCTGCTTGGGGACAGAAAGGTCTTTGCTGACCACAGAACAAAGGGGCTCAGTGCCATAGGAGATAATGCAGCTTGTTGAAGAGCCAGATTTAAAAAACCTGAAGTGTGGTATCTGCATGGCAGGACAGGAGCACTCAGCAGAACAGCGAGGTGCCAAGCAGGTCCTGGTCTCGTTATCTGCAACGTACAATGCATAAACGTCGTCTGGGCAGTGTGTGACAGAGCCCTGTCCTCACACCGTGCCTGTGTCACCTGGACAGGACATGGCACAAGCTCACAGCTCATCGCTGATGTTACAGTGGTGAGAGGACGAGTGTCACAGGAAACCTCTGTGAGGGAGCACTGATTCTGAGCACAGCTCCATAGGAGATATGAGAGATGTAAAGTACACCTCCCCTCATTCAGGAGGCTTTCATGGGTGTGGCCAAAGACCTGGCCTTTATTTCATTCACTGCAGCATGGCTGTGTAAGGGTGACCAGCCACAAGAAATGATCCATTTGGAGCTCATTCAAAGCCCTGCTGGCATGTATCCTTATTTCTGCACACATCTTCAGACGTTTACTGACAATATTGATTGAACTCCTCGTCTCGTCTTTGCCTGGCAGAAAAAGTGATTTTTGGATGAATCTAGAATGCTGAGGCTTCCTGATTCCCTGCAGGACTGTCAGCTCAGTGCACGGCACAGGGAACCACTGTTTCCTAATGGCAGGGAAAGGTTTGGTGCTGCAAAGAGGTGTCAAGGTGTAAGAATACCTTCCAGGAACTGGTGTCAGGGAAGCAGCACCAACTTTCTCCCACAGTTTTGTGGTAACGTGGGGCTGAAGGCACTCAGACCTTTGCTGAAAGTCACTTGAGATTTCTGGCAGAGCTAAGGGCTGAGATCAGCTGTCTGTGTTCTGCTCCACGATGTAAATCTGACAGGATCGCTCCTTGCAATGAGAACAGGAGATACGGATTCTCACCAAAGTGTCACCTTCCCTCAGGTTCTTCTGACTGGAAAAACAAATAGCATCCTTCTTCCATTTCAGGAGCAGAGCATATGTGATTGTCAGCAGGAGAGCACATACCACGAGCACGGCTGTCTGCACAGAGCGCGGGGATCTGACCTTGGCACAAGGACAGCTCAGCACACAGAGGGAGCTCCGCTGCTCAGGTGCAAAGGAAACAGAACTGCTGTGAGAGGACAGCAGTGTGAGCAGAGGGTGTGAGAACTGGAATGGCAGGCAGAAGATTTATAGGCAGTGCGTCTGGCTGACAAACACCAAGTCACACAGCAATGCTTTTGTGAGGTTCTTCCAGGCAGGGAAAGGATAGGAGAAGGAAAAGGTAGACAACAGAAGGAATGAAGAAAATCCAAGTTGGCACTGAACCCTGAGATAAGAGTGCCCTAGGGCAGTGGGATACCTGAGAAACGTGGTGACTTTCAGCTCATTTGATTCTCAGAAAATTGGAGCTGCTATTTAATGTAAAGCTCCTGAAATAAAGCTCTCTGTATTCCTGGAACAAAGCCATTTGTGCAGTTTCTCCTCGGCTGGTGCAGCTGTAAGTGGATTTCTCATTTAGAGGCCACTTCACAGCTAATTTTTACCCTGGTTTTGCTTAACTGTCAATGAAGAAATATGTGCTTGAGGTACTAATTTCTGCCTAAATTAAAACATTTCCCTGCGCAAAGTGAGTCGTTATAGAAGAAACCTTCAAGTGCAGCCAGAGGACTGCGGCGTGCTGAGCTGCAGCCAAACAGATGCTCCCAGCTCCTTCTATTCAGCAGCAATGCAATGCACACCCCATGCCAGCAGGTGAGGCGAGCAGGTCGCGCACATGGATCCTCACTGAGAAGAGAGCAAGGTTAGGAACGACATGGGGAAATCAAGAGCTCAAAGGAAAGGAAAAAGAGGCAGGAGCTGCGTGCTGAGCTACCCAGAGCTCAGCACAGACACTCCAAGAGCAGCTGCCAGCTACACGGCCTGCAGTACATGGGGTGCAGGGGGAGCAAGATTTTTTTGTTTCATTCTGAGACAGCAGGAGAAGCTGGGTCAGGAACAGCGGGGAGCTCTGCATGAGCACACCTGGGTTGTTTTGGACAGAAGTGAGTGCTACTCGTTGCCTTTGTTTTAGGAGCAGTGGAACAGCGAGCGGTCCTGCAAATGGCCAAGCCAGGTGGCAGGACTGTAAACTCAGCAATATTCACTCCCCCGTGAAACAGTTGGCATTTGTATTTGATCTCTCTCTCTTGATCTCTCTAGCATAAGGCTGAGCGAGGCCTTAAGTGTCCAATAGTGAGAAGGAGATGTGCTGCCAAAGCATATGAGAGGGCAAGCTTTTGTCCCCGCCAGCACCCGAGGCCGCTCTCCTGCTGTGTTTGCAGAGGGACAATCCGGATGGGCCGGAGGAATTTTAATCCTGAATGATTTCCACATTCCTTCCAGCATGGCAAAGGATTCTGCTGAGGCATCAAGCACCTCGTCCAGCTCAGTCTGTCCTACATCTGATAAGCTAATTGAGGATCTAATCGAGGAATTAATGAAGGCATTCTGCCGGTTACCATAAGGTAATCAGTCAACTTCCCAGAGCCAGAGCTTCCCAGGGCGTTTGGACACAGTCCTGTAAGCTAAACAACAAAATGCCATCAGCTTCCACTGCAGTCCTGGAGCACTGGCGCTGGAAGCTGCAGTGCTGGCCGGGCTCTGTGTGCCCCTCTTGCAGTGATGGCTCGGCTGCTTTGTGCTACCCACAGCCCAAGGGACAAAGTTAACTTTGGAAGCAGAACTGCTGAAAAGTCCTTTTTCTCTCCACGTGCAGCTGCCACTGATTGTGCTTTTTGTTAGATCTCATTCTGGCCTTTGTCTTAGAATCACAGGGAGATGTTCAGCTTTTGTTCCAGGAAGGTTTCTAGCTTCATTGTGCCAATTGCAGCTGTAATATGTAAGGCAGCTGTAAGCTAAGAACTCTTCTTTGATTCATTTTGCCTTTCCAAGGTATAACATGTGAAACTGGAAATTTGAAGGGATTATCTGAGAGCCACAGGGGCTCTTTCTGGTCTCACTCCAATTGGTGTGAATGGGAAAAAGATGAGAGGATAATCGTGAGTCAGAGGCAGAAGCAGGTGTGCAGTCTCTTTCCTTTACTGGTGTGCTGTGGTCCAATGCAGAATGTTTTCCAAAGCAATTTTAAAGGATTCTTTTTGCCTTGTCTTCCTTCCTTCCCGAATTACAGTGTACTCCAAGGAAGCTGAAAGTGGGAGCAAACACTTGGAACTCACCGCGTCCTTGCCATGGTAGCTCACCTGTCTGAGAGGTTTCTATCAGCTGACACCACAACTGCTTTATTAGCATTAATGAAACATCTGATGCTTTCCAACTTTACATCACCCAAGCTACTAGCAGGCTTTTCGCAGCCCCACTTGTATTGTCCTCCTGGCAGCACAAAGCTATTGCTGCTGCTGGTTCAGATACAGAACCCAACTGTCTGAAATTGAACGACCCAAAAACATTTTGTCTCCTAGCAAGTGATAAATGAAAACTTGAAGAGTAAAATTGTGAGTCCCAGCACAGATTTTCACCTTGATGATTTCTAATGGAGCGTCGGAAGATTTTCCTTTCAGCTGCTGAAAAAGAGACAGCGTTTCTCACCAAGCATCAAAGGTGAAGCTGTGTGTCTTTGTCTCAACTATTCCATCCTGGCATAATCCAATGGGATTGCAATGAAAATCTGAGATTCCAGGAGGCCCCTCAGCAATCAGCATTGTTTTTTTCTGTCTCTGCCTTTCAAGACAAATCAGTTTGTTTCAGGATTATACGAAGTGAAAAGCCTGTGTCTTCTGATTTCTGTGCTGTGGCCCTGAGTGCACTGTATTGAAACAACATCATCTTTCTTCCATGACCATGTGGCTCTTCCCATGACCTCGCACTGTGCCCCAGCCTGGATTCTTCAACCCATCCATACTGCAGCCACTCCTCACCCCACATTGCACCACTGGGTGTCCCAGTGCTGCTGTGTAATAACTGCCCAACCAGGGCGAGTGTCTTGGTTGGCTGCCCAGCAGAAAGCAAAGTAATCCTTTAGCAGGATGCTTGTGTGCTAGCCAGCTGCTTTTTGTGTTTTGTTTTGTATTTAATGAAGTTAGGGTCTTTGAGATCATGGCACCAAGCTGCCTGAGCTCAAAGAGCATTTGGACATTGCTCCCAGTCATAGGGTTTGATTTTTGGGTGGTTCTGTATGGAACCAGGATCTGGACTTGGTGAATCCTATGGGTCCTTTCCCTACGGTCTCTTCCCTCTGGCTCGTTGCACCTTGCAGTGCTTGCAGGAGGGGAACTACAGTTTAATAAGCAGAAGATCATAAGCAGAAAGACAACCTGAGGACTGGAGAGTTGATACTTGGAGAGACGTGCCTCACACACAGTGCATTATCCCCTGTACTTTCCAGCTTTGCTGTGCAGGAGCCCTGCTCTGACATATGGATTTCTTTTCAAGGAACAGTATGAGTAACTATTTACATATATTTGTAGCAATGCAAAGATTTGAAACGAAGGTTTGAAACCAGGATCACAAGAGAAGCTTCGTGCTGAGCTGGAAAGTGCTGCCTGCATTCTGCCTCTGGAGGGCAGGAATGTCTGCAGGAGCTGCAGAGGACGGGAGGGCCTTACACCAGGTGATAGGGAACGGCTTCTGAACGGAGCTGCCAGAGGCACTGCTGGCACCAACATTTCTGTGCTTACTGCATGCTGCCTGCCCTCCCTCCAGGTCTGCACTATTTCTGCATTTCAGGATCTGCTGCCGCTCATTTGCAGCCTTCATCTCTCACGAAATTCAGGCTGACAATGTCATAAAAGCAGAGCAAAAGCAAGAAAAATGAAAGTGATTTTTTACAAGCCCAGTCACTTCACACAGCGATTACATGCATCAACATTTTTATCTTGCCAAATTACAAACAATCACATTATCCTTATCAAGGATGTGTCACCACAACCACCTTCTCCAGCCTGGAGATTATTTTTCTCTTCTGTGTTTCTGTTATTTGGGTTTCAGGAGAGCCAGGACACGGGCAAATGGGATTACAGACCAGACCTGCTCCACCAGGCGTTAAGGTGCAGGAGCAGCTTTCAACCTGTGGAACAGAGGAGCTGGGTCCTCAATATTTATCACTATAATTAACTGCTCTTGTTACCTATAATATATTTAATATCAACACGACTTACTGGGTGATATTTTCATATTTTTTCTTGGCTTGCCCATTCCTACAGCTGTAGAAATGTTCACTTCTTAGTGAGCTCACATAGATCCTGTTGGCCCAGTCCCCACCTCCTGAGCTCCCCGTGGACTGAGGTTACCCCACTTGGTACATTTGACACATCAAGCATTCCCCCACTTTTGTGTTGTGTGAGCATTCGGTGAGGGTGCGCTCTGCATTTCTTTCCATGTGTTGAATGATGTAAACCCCACAGGGGTGACACCAGGGGTACCAGCCCCTTGTTGCTGAGCACTGGGCCCAGTGTGCTGGCCAGTTTTCAAGCACCTCAGTGTAGCTCTGCCCAGCCTGAACTGCATTGCCTTCCAGGTGATACTTCTTCATGAGGCAGCATCAGAAGCTTTAGTGAAATCAAGACATACTGCATCAACCACTTCGACCTCATCCCGGTAATTGTTTAGCTATAGAAGGCACGGCTGTTGCCTGGCCATGGTGTGTCTTTGGTAAGTCCATTCTGTTTCTGGCTGCTGCCTTGTCCCACACAGCTTTGGATGAGGACTCCAGGAGGCCGTTCTCCACGACTTTCCATGCATAGAGGTGAGGCTGGCACGTAGTTTCCAGTCCCTCTTCTTAGACCAGCTGAAGAACATAAAACCCAGGAATATAAAACCCTGCCCAGCTGTTTCTTGCTTCAAAGTAATGCCTTTCTGATGAATACATGAAGAACATGGCCTGAAGTTTGCAAAGCTCTTCTGTGTTGGAGGTGCTTCTCAAACCAACTTGTTCTTTTTCTCCCATCAGCCAGGCAGCTGCTTCAGCTGTGCTTGTTCCAGATTGCTGTGTGATGTTTTTCTAAGATCTGCCTATCAAGGAGGAATTCATTTCAGTTGGCGAAAGACAATGCACTGAAACAGCTACAGCTGAGACAAAGATGGAAATTAACATTTGTAAAGGAAGAAAGGGACAAAAGAAATGTTGGTGACAAGGAAGAAAGTGAAACAAAAATGAAATCATTGCCATTATCCAACTACAAAGGGGAGGGATGCTGCTCCAGAGATGAAGACTCCCACCATGCAGCCTGCTGCCTGGGCCCTGCTCCAGGGGAAGAAGTTTGTCCATGTGCAGCAATGGATGGGGCACGGCTGTGAGCACGGAGGACTGATTCACCCATCATCACCACTGGTGAATGGTCTGTTCCCATGGTACTCACCAACAGATTCCCATGGAGTGGAGCTCGGCTGGTCAAAGAGCAGAATTGGCTGTGTTAACTTCTGATGCTACAGAGCACCACACTGCATTATTGGGGACTCTCCAACCTCAGTGGGGACCCTCCACCCTTATTATTCCTCTAAGACTTTGATCTGGCTTTTAGACAATTCACATCTATGGTGTTCACCAACAGATTCCCAAGCTATTCACTGGCAGATATGTGTAAATATGTTTCTTAGGCAGGATATTTCAAAGTACTTCCCAAGGAGGGAAGTCCCCCAAATGATTGCTCAAGTCTGCTGATCCTTCATCCTCACTTCTTGCTGGGAGGCTTTGAATGACTCAGTCCTAGGGCAATGCCAGGAGAATGCAGCTCACGCCCTGTGGCGGTGTCTGATGAAGCACAGATTCCTCCTTTTCTTTCCAGGAGCTCCTAGAGGTGTCGGTGGTCACTGCTGATGGCATCATGGCATCCATTGTGGCACTCACACACAAGGCTCTGTTGTCATCCCACCATGGCTGGATGCTCTCTTGCAGGTTTGCAGTTATGGCCAACCTGTTGGTGCAGATGAGAACCTCCATCAGGGATCAGAAAACACTTAATTTGAGGGTAGGTTCAGCAAAACCACAGGCACCAAGCCTGGAGTGTGCAGATCTCCATATGTACAGTCATTACTTCGACTCCTGGCTGAGGGCTCACGGGTAGGCTGACTCCCTGTGACACTGTCCCGGTTGTGGATGATGAGGGCATTATTTTTCATTCTTTTTCTGTGCTACTGAACTACCTCAGCCCGTGAGTTTTGCTTTTTTACAGATTCTCTCCATGCTGCTTTGCTGCCCTGGGAGGCAGGAGCTTGCTGGGCACGCCACCCTAGAGCTGGCAAACGACAACAATATCTATGTTTCCAGGGTGTGATGGACTTTCTCTGTCCATTTCGGCTGAGCACAGATCATTGCCCAGGGATCAGCTGGGGCCCTGCTCCAGGATCAACAAAACCTTTTGGACCTCAGCAGCAATTTAGCAGTACATCCACACGCTTTAGCAGCAAAAGCTCCGCCAAAGGGCAGAGGGGAGGATTCCTGCACAGCTCGGAATGAGCTTTGCCAGGGGAACCGTGCAGCCTCATTGACAAGTAATGAATCATGAAGCAGCAGGAAGCAAGCGAGCCAAGAAAAAGTGTGAGCTCTGCAATTAACTACGGGGTGCTTAGGTGAATAATGAAGGGATATGATACTAAGGCACAAAGCAGTTGAAGCTGGGAGTGTTGCAAGGCTCGTTGCTGTACACCATAGCTTTCCCAAATTTTCCCTATTTTAGAGAAATAAACTGCTTGCTTATCTTGAGCAGAAGCAAACCCTGTGTGTGTGTGCTGATGGGGCAAGGCAGCGCAACTGAGAGCTTCAAACTCATGTTTAAATTGATAAGCAACCCAGATGAGTGGAAGCTAGAAGTTATCTACACCAAGACAAGGCAGCAAGCACGAGAGATGGCAGTGGAGCAGGGGAAGGATGGATTTCCACTATGTAAGAGACACTTGCTGTGGGCGATCAGCTTACAGAGCAGATGGGAGAGAGACAAAGGAGAAACTTGCGTTGTGTCCTGGATTTGCAGAGGAGTTGGAGTTTGGGTGGTGAGGTGCTGCAGGAGCTCTGCTGTGGGCACCCTGCAAAACGGGACCCCTCGCTGGAAGGATCTTGGAGGTGCAGACAAACTGCTCGTTCAGAACTCCTCTATTATTCATGTCACCCCAGTCCCAGTACATCCACCTCCTCCTTCTCTAAGGCACTGTGCCAGGAGCAGCTGTGTCACAGCAGCCAGCTCCCAGCGTGGCCGTGGCCAACTGAGGAGGAGACTTCTTCAGAAAACATTAATTTCAGGAAAAATCCCCTGTGTTTTATGTCCTCACCTTCCATTCCATGTAACCCCAATGATACCAGTGAGTACAGGTGTCTCTCCTGGGCAGGGAGCTTTACATGTGCCTCTCAAGAAGAATGAGGGCAGAGGACACAGGAAGAGCAGAGATGGTTTCTTTTTCTTTCCCTGATGCAGCATCACCTTTGAGAGAGATGTCAGTGTGCGTGTACAGATCAGGTCTTTGCCTAAGCACTGAGGATAACCTGGATAATTCTGAATGCCCATTTGCTAGAACAATTTCCTCCAAGCATCCAAAGGATGGAAGGTTCAGCCAGAGGCATCACTGCAAACTTGGAATCAAGCATTCAAGAGACCTGAGCAGAACGCTGAGCCCGGTGCCTGTGGCCTTGCCTGCGTGGGAAAGGCAGAATTGTCACACTGTGTTCACGATGCTCCGCTGCCTTCAGTGACTGCACTGCACTCACTGCTGCTCCAGTGCCTCCTGCTGCTGCAGGACAAGTGCTGGGTGCCGCGTCTCTTTCCATTGTTTCTCACTCTGCTTCTTCTCTAAGCTCCTTTTGTCTGCCCTGCACCCTTTGCCGGTTTCCCAGACCCATGAGGCGAGCAGATCAAACAGATGGATGCTCCCTGCTTGTCTCCAAGGACGGCTGATCTACCAGAGCCAGGAAGTTAGTGCTTGTGCATGGAAGTCACTCAACCTCCATGCAGAGGCTGTCACTGAGAAGCAAAGCAGCCCTCGCTCCCTGTAGCTTAATCCCCTGACCTCAGACCTGCATCGTTCCAGCTGGAGCAGTAATTCCTGCTGTTTACATGGGTCAGCAGCTAGACAAGGACTTGACTTAGATTTTCTCAGCAGGTCACGCGGCTGTTTGCTAATCAGCAGTAGCATAAACACTGCCGGAATCCTCACGGGTCACTTGCTAGGGACAGGCTGAACAAACCAGCACCAGATGAAAAGTAGCACGGGTGGGTGGATGAGGTTTGAAGCAACTGCATTGGAGCCCCGAGTCTGTGCCTGGAGGGCTTCCAGGACTCATGAAAGGGAGAGGCAGTGCCCACGAGACCCATTGCTCAGCTGTGGTCCTTGACTAGATCGGAGAGTGCACATGGGGCAGCTCCCAGGCAGCATTTGCAGAGGTGTGAGCTGCCAGCAGCACGAGGCCGGACCTTGGATACTGCAGGAGCAATGGCTGCAGCCCTCATCACATTGCCAGCTGTCATCCACATCCTCAGGTGCAGGAGGATTCTTGCAGTGGACGTATAAGAGAAGGGCAGCTCTCTGCATGGGGACTTGCTGGGTCCTGCCAGCCCTGTCCCTGGTGATCGGCTTTTCCACCAATGAACCTGAATTGTTCCTTCAATGGTAGGATCTGGGACTGCCATCCCGATCCTTTAATAATAATACAGCTGTGGGTATAGGAACCAAGAGATTGTGTCACACCTGGGTCCAGTGGCTCACCAGTTCTGTGAACCACAGAGGCCAGGAAGGGTTTCATGGGGCTGAGTGGTGTAACAATCCCTGCAGGAAGGAATGCCCTCTCTTCTTCCCTCTGCAAGCTGCTTCATACCTCAGTACCCAAGGATCTAGGGCTTATGCTTTTATAATGCTGTCAAAAAAAAAATTACGAGTCAAGTTCAGGATAAGTTATATCTTGATTTTGTCTTTTTCCTTCTGAAGAACCCCTGGGAGTGGTGGTGGTGGTGTTGAGCAGTGATGGATCTTTTCAATCTCTCCTCCATGCTGACCCCGTTGTGGCCTGCCCCAGTTTTGCTGCATTTCTCAGCACTGCTTTACACAGCAGCTCAGTGTTCCAGAACTGAGGGCAAACACAGAGGTGAAATGCACCACATGTGCAGGTTTCCAGCCCCAATCACTGCCCTGCCCACCACGATCCTGCAAGCCGGAGCATGGGCCAGCCTCGGTTTTCCTATAAGGGCAGCACTGACCTAATTAGTGTCTGAAACAAACAGTGGAGAAAAACTCGCAGCCGTATGGTGCAGCACAAACCCTCTCCCTCCTTTCACTCTCCCAGCCCCAGGGATCCATCCCAGGCAGGTGCTGCTGTGATTGCAGCAGGTTGTGAATCCTCTCCCCTCTCCTCACAGGGATGCCACCTGCTGTCTTCTGACCTCGTTAGCTTCTCCTCCTGTTCCACTTCCCCGCTCCCAGCCCCACCCTGCAGCTAATTACTGCAGAGTGATCTGCAGGAACATGCTGCACAGAGCAGGGCGAGTAAGGTGCTCCTCGTCCTGCCTGGTCAGCACAGTAGAGGGATGTGCTGGCCATCAGGACGATGCCCTTATCCTGTTCTTCTCTTTCTTCCCTCTTTATTGCTATCTTAATAATTTGCTTGATGCTCTCCTGCAGCCTCGGCCTTTCTTGGACATTTTTGCACATTACCTGTTACTCAAAAAGCAAATGTGCTCTGTCCATTTGCACGTACTCACACCCACGTTGCCCTTCTTTATTTCAGATCGAGATTTCTTGCTGTTCATTCCACATTCTCTTCTGTAACTCCAGGGTTGTGGGCTGCATCCCAAGGTGGCGGAAATCACGCATGATTCAGGGCGTTGTGCTTGTTGGAATCCTGGGCACTTCTTCTCAGGTTCTGCTTCTCTTGCATCGTTTGTACTCTGCAAAGGGATGTCATGTCGTGTCAGCCTGCTTGCATGAAATCTTTGCCTGAGACTGCTGCAAGCAATTCATTGTAGAGGCCTAAGAGGGCTACAGTGGCTGTTCTACCCACTCTTCATGCTCCTCCAGCAGCCAGCCAGCTGCTCTCCTCCCGAAGATCCCTCTGAGGACATCTGGGGCTCTTCATTAGGAGACTGTGGCTAATTTTAGCCATTTCAGTACATAAAGTCAGACAAGAAAATCTTAAGGAATAGCGTGGTGTTGTAAGTGGTGGAATTTAAGAGACAAGGTGATTCTCTTTCCTATATTTCTCCATCAGCCCTCTCTGAATGGCTGAATGTCAAATGGAAGCTTCTTTTTCTATCATTCACGTGGAACATGCCTGCACAGTACAGGTTTCTCTTAGACTTGAATTTCACACTCTTCAAAGAGACACACAGAGCAGAGCCATAGGGAAGGCTGGGAGCACTCTGCAGACACAGCAGTGCAATGCAGGAGAGGTTCAAGAGCTGGGGAGCATCTCCATGTCTGCAGTGGGCAGCACTTTCATCCTGTGTCCTCTCAACCTCAGGGCATTTTCTGTCTCTCTCCAGCGCTGCAGCTCCCCAGGCAGCACAGGAGGTGGATGTGCAGCAGCAGTTTGTTCCTTGGAGATCTCTGTTTCTCATGGAGGCACGGTGTGAGCTCTGCCAGATGGCAGAATTAACATCTGCCCTTTCCTCAAACCGTCTTCGCTGCAGTTTGGCTTTCAGACAAGTTAAAACATTCTCCTTTTTGTGACATTAGCTCCTTCAAGATCGCAAACTATAATCTTTCCATTCAAGAGCACTGATGTAGAAGCCAACTGAACTACCAACGAGTCTTTGGAGTATCTGTGGCTGTAACTTCCCCAGGTTAATCCCAGTGAGGCTTTCTGAGCCCTCTCCCATCTCCAACCTGAGCCACAGTGCAGCTGTGTCACACCATGCACACACCTGGCCATGGACCCGCTGAGCCCAGCCCCAAGCTGAAGACTGACTTTGTGATGTTTAATGCTCAGTGTGTCTGGATGGGGCAGATTGCTGCTCTGCCCTCGGACCTGAAGCTCAGCTCCTGAGCCCACGGGGTGGCTCACCTTTCTGGCTGGAGGGGCTCTGAGCACTGATGGAGCTGCAGGTGTCCCCGTTCATTGCAGGGACTCAGACCAGATGGCTTTTGAAAGCCTCTTCCCACTCAAACCATTCTATGATCCTACAACCTATTGCTGAGTGGTCCCTTTAAGAAAAAGTTGCTTTCTCTTTCTCTTTCTAAAAGCTTTCGCTTTTAGCCCACCGCATTCCCACAGCCATGGACACAGAAGTTTTTCACTTCAAGAAATGGACAAATTATGTATTTTGGTACCAGAATCGCTGTTTTGAAATTAAGGACATGTGGCTCCACTACTACTGGTAAGTCACTGGAGAGGGGAAGCGATGTGTGGCACAAAGGGGCTGACAGGGCAGAGCCTAGCAGGGCTGTAACTCCCTCCGCACCGCAGGGAAAGCAGAGAGCTCACTGCAGCGGGACAGAGGCCTTCCCAGCTTGAGAGTCGAGGCGGTGCTTTGCTCCCTGGGATTTCCTCACTCTCCTTTCTCACGTTGCAGGAATAGGGATGACATTGGCTTTGTTATCCGAGGCAGCATGAATCTCCACAACGCCACTGCACGAGTTGTCAACCCGAAAACACTGCATCTGTCCAACCACAACCTAACGTACTACCTAAAGTCAGACAGCGAGAAAGAAATGAGTGACTTTCTCTACGTGCTTCAGCAGCTGGATGTCTGCATCAATGGCCAATAGAGGTGCATCTTGTACTCTTCCATGCAGAACTCCTTTTCTTCTTGAGCAAACAACCATTTCATTAGGTTCTATTTATGTTTGGAAGCAGTGATTCCTCCAGCTGAACGCTTGAACTTGCCTGTTGTTGTACCCTTGAAGGAAATCCTCCTATTATGTGCTGTTTATTTGCAACGCAGCAATGAAAGGGCACAAGGTGTGCTGAAAAAGTTAGGATCTGAGCTAGTGAAAAATGTCTTCAGCTCTGAAAATATCACATTATTTGCAGTTGCTGACGCTAATGCTGCCTATGGGGGACTCTAGGAATTACTGGAAACTGAAAATGAATATTGCCTTTCACTCACACACTGCAAAAATGTTGCAAAATAATAATAAAAGAAAAGCTGCCATCTGGTTTTGAATGCTTTCTGGTGTCTTTTTTTTTTAATTATTATTTCTGTGTGTCCAATCCACAGCATCCTACGTGCTGTGACTATGCGGCCATGGTGTCATCTGATTTTCTTTGTTTTCCAAACTTTTCAGGCATCCAGGATTTAATTTTACAGATTTACATTTTAATTCTGAGATTTAATATTTTAAAATTTTAGAGGAGACTGATTTCTAGTCCCTGTTTTTGAAAGGCTGTAAAACAGTTCCTCCTCGTTAGTCACTCTTGCTTTCTGTGCATCGAGTTGCTTGCTCATCATTCTGCTTTTCATAGAACCATAGAATCACCAAAGTTAGAAAAGACCTACAAGATCATCCAGTCCAACTGTCCACCATCCAATCCAAACCTTTTCATGGAGGGTGATGGAGTCCCATCAGCAGAGCTTGCATGTTTATGTTGCACCTTGAACTCCGGCTCTTCCCTTTCTTTTTTATGCAGGGAATTTCTTACATGGGTTCTTATCACACTGAGATAGTGCTCCGTGGGAGCATCCCTGGCACCTGGGAGTGGAGCAGAGCTGACCTCATCAGCACAGTTCTGTGAATGAGCTGAAAAATGTTGCCTTAAAATGTGAGTGAACTGTCAGTAGCAGGCATTTGAAGGAATGGGACAATGTCTGTCCTAACTAGGTTGTATTGGCAGTACTGTGGAAATATAGATCCAAAGGAAAATCATGTGCTGTACAGGGGATTTTTACCCCTCCAAGAGAGAGCACTTCTCCTCCGTGTGACTGCTGCCCATTTCCAAGGGATTTCTGAAAGATACAGTGATTTTTGGAGCAAAAGTTTTCCTTCTGACATGCTCCTGACCCAGACAAGAAACTCCATTGTCAAAGAGCTCGTGACTTATTGACAGACGTGTCTGTGCAGCACGTCCCAAGCACACGCTCAGCCTTTTCTGCAGCACTTGTGTGCAAGCTGAGGTGGAGGGGGTCCTGGTGTACAACATTTGTGGGGACTGCTGACAAAACTGTCCCTCGGTGGTCTTTGTAGGTGGGCAAAGTGGGCAAGAATGTTGATCATGAAGCAATGAAACAAATGGCAAAACCAGTGTCCCAAGAGGAGTATCGGGACCTTGACAGGTCCGTGTGTCCGTCCGCCCCACACTTGGCTCCAGCACTGCAGCTGGGCATTAATTTTTAACTGCAGAGGGAGCTCTCAGGGAAAAACACACGTCCCTTCCAATTAATTGTGCTCAAATCCACTGAAATGAGTGGAGGGAATGCAACACTCAATTATTCCCAGCAATCAAATTAAATTGATGCTTGTCATTAAAGAGTCACCATGTGCCTTCGGCTGCCTTGCTGGGAGCTCTGATCGTGGCTGCGTTGTCACCGTGGGGTGGTGGTGGTGAATGGATTCCTGCACGTGCTTTATCCCCAGTCAATCTCTACAGACTTCATTTGCCAGCATTTTAACAACGTTCTCATCACAGGATTTGGAAAATACCCCCCTGTCTGATATGCTGTAATGTTGACCTAGTGAGTGCCCTGTGTGATTTGTAGTCAAGGGGAGGAAAATCAAAGCACTCTGGCTTGCCTCCACCTTCCAAAACCAAAGCCAGCAGCAAAGCAGGCAGAGCACAACCAGCAGCCCCGGAGCTCAGGAGCCATCCTTTGTGGAGTGCTGCACATGCACTCAGACTGCAGTTCCAACATCTCCTGGTTCTTGAGCTGGGTGAAACGTTGGGCTCGAGCCATCACAAAGAAAGAAGAGACTGAGCAACACAAGTTGTTTGTTTGGGACGTTCATCTTTGCTTCGCCAAGTTTGTGGTCATATTTAAAAATGACGACCTGACGGCCTGAGGACATGACTTTGTGCAGCAGTGTTGTGTCTTTGCCTCTTTTCTTTCTTCCTTTCCCAGCGTTGGAAGCTTTTTGCTGTCACTATAGAATCATAGAATCGTAGAATTGCTCAGGTTGGAAAAGACCTTCAAGATCATTAAGTCCAACCACAACCTAACCATACTACTCTAACTCTAACAACCACCACTAAATCAGGTCTGTTTTCACCACATCCAGATGGTTTTTAAACATATTTAGGGACGGTGACCCAACCACCTCCCTGGGGAGCCCATTCCAGTGCTTAACAGCCCTTTCTGTATAGAAGTTTTTCCTAAAAACCCATTAAACTCCTGTCTTTCCTAGGAAAATTGCTATCTGGAAGAGAAGTGTGCCCACCAGTTTTTCTCCAGTAAAAGTAACAAATCAAGCAGGCATTCATTAACACATTAAATTACTGTGACAGTGATAGTTCATTGTCATTTCCTTTTGTTCTCAGCGGCCCTGTGAAATGCATCCACCAATTATAATAAATACTTTTAAAAATATGAAATGCCTCTTATTTCTTGCCTGGAGAGGCTGTGGATGCCCCATTCTTGGGGGTATTCAGGACCAGGCTGGATGGAGCCCTGGGTAACCTGGTCTGGTACCAGATCTGGAGGTTGGTGGCCCTGCCTGTGGCAGGGGGTTGGAGCACGACGATGAGGTCCCTTCCAACTCAAGCCATTCTATGCAGCAGCAGGACTGGTGGTGCAACTGCCTGGTTTTGGGGGTAGCGTGTCTGGGTGATAAATGGAGTTGAAGAGGAGGATTTATGCATTAATGTTATTGCTGTTATTGGGCTGGAAAAGATTATCTCTATCTGGACTAGTCTAATGCTGGCCTGATCCTGTTAACCAGCTCCCACAGATGTTTAGACAAACACATCCGTAATCTCAAAATGAAAAATTAAAGGATCTCAAATGAGTTTTCAAATGAGACAGGAAAACAAGGCGATATTGTCTCTTTGGGTTTCTTTTTAGTGTACCTTTGTTTAATGTTCGTGCAAAATAATTGTGTTCATATAGACAGTTCAGCATATAGGGGGTGACCTTGAGCCAAAGAAAAACATCCTCAGCACATTAAAACTGTGACCACAAGGAAAGATCAACTGCACTTGGAACTAAGTGCGTGCCTACAGCACAGATCTGTGTCCTGCTTGCACACTGGTATCCAAAATTATAACATGCCATAGGCGTGGGTTGTTAAGGCAATGCAAAATGAGCTCATGCTCAGTGCCACTTATCTCATGGCTGCAGTGTGGATGGGGGGGGTCACTGGGTAAGCAGGTCTTCCTGACCTTGAGTCTCATTGTTTCTTAGAGCCATAGAATGTCTTTTGTTGGAGGGGACACATACTTGTCCCCTACTTCTATGGAACGTCACTTGGGATCAGTCTGAACTTGTAGAGAGCACACAGTCAGGAGGATGAGGTGTCTCTGACCCTGTGGGCTTTCCTGGTGGGTTTGGAGAGGAATCTGTTCCCAATAGACTTCTCCCTTACCCACAGCAGTGCAGGTGGAGGGAGGGGATTTCCGTGCAGCCCAGCAGTACAGGACGTGGCAGGGATTCGTGTCCTGTACGTTGGATGGGGTTTCGTGGGAGCTGTTGGGACGCTGAACTGCCTGGGTCATCAGCTCAGAGCTGGGCAAAGATGTGTGGAGGTCTGCAGTCCGACCTGCCATTTGGAGCAGGACAACCCCAGCACTGCACCAGGATGGCTGTAAGGCTTTGCTGAGCCAAATCTTGGAGAATGGAGACCTCCATCTGAACAAGGCTGGGCCTTCCTGAGAGGAAGGCTCTCCTGGTGCCAGCCCTGACCCTCCTGAATCTGAGCCTGTGGCTGCTGCTCCAGTGTCTTCACGTCCAGTTCCCTTGTAGGATTGATGTCCCACTATTTTGCATAACGCCCACCTCACTTGGTTTTTCATCGTGTGTGTATTGCTGATGTTGAGCACCATGACATCATCCAGATGTTAAACAATGAGTCACTCTGGGGCCCTCACCCATTACCAGTTTTGAAGCAGACATCAGTCCATCACTCACCACCATCTGAGCCTATTTTCAACCACCAAAGGGCCCATTCTGCCTCAGCTTCCAAATAAAATGTTGTAGGAGAGCATCTTGTGCCATCTGACCCACAGGAACCACAAACACAGTTACACTTATATCGTGCTCTGTCATTGCAATCACTCCCTTGGTTCTCTGTGAGCATCATTTTAGATCCTAAGAATGCATTCTGGATGTTTTTGCTTTAATTCACTATCATCATCTCCTGCTTTCCCCAAAAAATGACACACTGATTTCACTCCAGACAGACCAATCACTTTTCTTTCCCTGAAATCCTATTAATTAACATTAATATTAATATTTGTAGAAAACAGTATATGTAATTTGACAGAATGTTGTTAGCCTGACCCCTGTGAGCCCAGCTTCAGCTGCAGCCCAAGGAGAGCTTTCCCTTCTGCTCCCTCACCAAGCCAGTGAAGGACACTCAGACTGTGGTTTCTTTTACACCTTGTGTGTTTTCTCAAGCAGATGCATATTCATGGCTGTTTGATACAGGACCTCACGTGGGTATGTGTATTTGCATAAGCATTCAGATGAGAATATTTGCACGAGTAATTAGGACTTGTTTGCTTTTCACGAGTGCTTATTTGCGAGGGAATGTTTTTCTACCAAATATTCACGAACAAAGGAGGTGGCAAACACAACCAAAGCAGTTCACAGGGATTGGCTTGCAAGGAGATTTCACTGTGAGACCATAATATCCCCACCCACCTTTGGTGGCTGCATAGTCAGTCATCTGCAGAAGCTGCTGGGCTCCAACAACGCATTTCCAAGTGCGCAGCATCATCTGGAGTGCAGATGGAGGCAGTCCTATAGCACTGAGATTCAGCCAGTAATTAACTATAAGAAGTAAGAATATTAATTATAATAAAATAATCCTCGCCTGGCATGAAAGCCTGAGTCTGGACTAACACCTGTTCATTATTCTCAAGGTGCTGTTCCCTGTTAATTCTTCCTGAGCTGAATCCAAAGGACAGGGTGCTGCTTTGCTTCCCATAAACCCAGGGGACTTATTGTGAAGACAAAGGTTGGTGGGCATGATGGGGATGGAAGATCTTTGAGGTCTTCTCCAACCTTAAGGATTCAGTGATGCTGTGAGTGGGCATGGTGGGCTGATGCCTGGACTTGATGATATTGGAGATCTTTTCCAACCTTAATGTCTGAGTCTATGGTTCTATGGGTGGACACTGTGGGGATGGGTTGATGGTTGGACTAGATGATTTTAGAATCATTAAGGCTGGAGAAGAACACTAAGGTTCTGTGTGGACATGGCAGTGATGGGTTGGTGGCTGGATTTAAAGATCATAGAATCATAGAATGGCTGGGTTGAAAAAGACCACAATGATCATCTGGTTCCAACCCCCTGCTATGTGCAGGTCACCAACCAGCAGACCAAGCTGCCCAGAGCCACATCCAGCCTGGCCTTGAATGCCTCCAGGGATGGGGCATCCACAACCTCCCTGAGCAACCTGTTCCACTGATCTTAAGAGATTTTTCCAACCTTAATAAGTCTACAGTTTTATGTTGCTTAACCCTTTTCTTCCCCTTAGAGCATGCTTTGATTCCAGAGCTCCCTGAGGTGCAGCCCCCTCCCCCTGCAGGAGCTCGAGCTGCACGGTGCAGTGCTGATGGTGGGGCTGGCCCCACACGCTCCTCCTGCTGAGGTCTTGTATGCAGTGTGAGCTGCTAACCTAGTAGTGAAATACAGAACAAGATCCTTGAACGGGGGATGGGGCAAGGCAAAATGAACTTAGAAATAATTGCTGAAGCAGTTTTCCCCTTGGATTCCAAGGGAACAGAAGCCTTCTGCAGGAACAGCTCTTTGAAATGACTGCTGCCACTATGCAGGTGGTCACAGGAGCCTGGAAAACTGTGGCTGTGCGATTCCAGGCTGAGCTCAGACAGGGTGAACAGGAGCTCTGTGCCCTACTTAGCTGGTGTATATATTTGTCACTAAGTGGGACACTCAATAACCTGAGATCTGACAGCCTTCACATCCCGTATGGGGAGATGTCAGTCATGCTGGCTTACATCAAACACCTTCCCAAGCGTCTGGGCCATATTACAATATCCCAACAGGGCCAAACTGTGGATGTGAACCACACGTGCTAATCTCTTGATCCTGCCTTATTTCCCTTTTGGACAGTCCCCAAGGAAGGAAAAAAATCTTGTTAGTGAGCACGGCCGTTGTCACTCTGTCCTGAACCTTGGTGCAGGTACTAAGGGCTCTGGTTGGGAAAGGTGCCCTTCCAGCAGGACCGAATGGGGGGAGCTGGAAATTCAAGCACAATATTAGAAAAGCAGCGTGTGCTGGAATCCCTCTGCCACAACGCCCTTTGGTGACCTTGCTTCCCAGTGTGGGAATACGGCACGGATGGTTTTGGTCCACTGCAACTGGAAAGAACTGGGCGGTTCGCCAAGTGAATATCTGCTGGGTTAATCACCGCGCAAATCTAATCAGGAGCAGGAATGTGCCAGGCTCATTACTGAAATTAAATTCACCTCCAATTAAAGAGAGAGCTACAAGCTTCCACCACACAGCAGTGCCCCCCAGGCTGCCCCTCCCCAAAAACAGCCACTCCGGTCCTGCTAATCGCTGGGGCTGCTGGACGCCGGAGGGCTTTCCAGGTGCAAGGAAGTGAATTGCTGCTTGTGCTTTCCCCGAGGCATTGCAGGAGATTGCTGATGCACTTAATAAGTCACCCAGTGAGGCAAAAGCAACTTCGGTGGAAGGATTTTCTGTGAGCACTCGCAGGGAGAAAACAGAGGATGCAGTGATTGCAACAGCTCTGCCATGGGATTGCTCCTGGGGTCTGTGGGCGCCTTTACAGATTCTCAGCTGAATGGTGCTTTGGGACCAACGTGTCCCATGTCTGCACTTTGGAGCAGGTTCAGTCCGAGCCAATGGGCTTTGTGAAGAGAACAGCGAGGTCGCAAAGCTGAGCAGGTAAAAATGCAGAGATTGTAGAATTGTAGAATTGTGAAAAGACCACAAAAATCACCCATCCATCCCCACCCACCCCGCCATGCCCACTGCCCACATCCTGAGGGATGTTCCACATCCTCACAGTTCTGGAACACCTCCAGAGATGGTGACTTAAAAGCTGCTCGAGCTTCATTTGCTCTCATGCCCTCATTGATTAGCCTTGCACAGCCCCATCACCACCATGCTCAACACCATCTCTCCCTCCATCAGCTCTTCACCTCAGCATTATGTGAATTCAGGGAAGAAAATCTATTATCTTTGCTCAAAATCAGTGTTCCTCTCTGAAACTCACCTCTGTGGTCTTGCCAGGACTGCACATGACATCCCTGCCCTTCTTCTCCCCCCAGCACTCAGAGAAAGGCCATTCCACAAAGGTTTGGGCTTGGCTCTCACTTGGAGGTGGCCAACATGGTAGTGGGTGGATGGTTGGACATGATGATCTTAGGGGGCTTTTCCCAGCTGAAGGATTCTATCTATCTCAGTCTGAACTGTACCAGGACAAAGCTGGGGGTGGTACTGTGTGGCAGCAATGGGATGGCAAGCCATGGTCTGCTCTAAGGACATATCCATCTGCACCCCTTTTTGGAAGGAATTTTCAGCTGAAATCCCACATTTTTTGAAGAGTTTCAGGAATTGTGGAGGAGACAGAATCACTACTATGTCTGTTTTTTTTTTGTATACAGTGTTTATAAACTTGTTTCCAAAGAGGAAAAAAAAAAAAAAAACCAACAGTCTTAGAAATACCAAAACGAAATGTTCAGGATTCGTTGAATTATTACATGCATTTAGAGAGAGCGAGGGGAGCATCAGGTCCATCTCCTGGTGGAGCCTCTGAAACTTCAGATCAAGCTCTATCAGACTGAGCCCCACTCTCCTCATTCCCACTGAATTCCATCACACTCCATAAGCGTCTTATCGAGAGCTACAGGAGGTCCTGACAGCTTGACATGAAATTTCTGCAAGTGCTGCTTGCTCAGGAGCTGCAAGCACAAAAAGGAACACTTGGATCTGAATGCCTCCCACCCCTCACCAAGCATCATTCAAAGAGAAGAGCCAGCTTTGCTCCAGTGCAGGCAGGAGTGATGCTCGGTTGGGCTGTGAGGGATGCAGAGCTCGTTACGGAGCAGAGCTCAGCGCTGCCCCAAGGGTTAATTAGCGGCATCCTTTGCCTTTGGAGGTGTTCATCTAAGTGCTTCCTTGGTGAGGGACAGCCCGTCTTTGTTGCCTGGATACAGCCGTGCTGGGGGGGGAGGTACCTGGAGCTTCGTTAGGGAGGATGGCAGCGGGAGCTGAGATCTGACTGCGATGTAAATGATCACCCGGGGCAGCCCCGAGGCAGAGCGGCTGCCTGTTACCATCAGCCGCACATCACATCCGAGCGCTGACAAGACAAATAAGGGTAATTGCCTCTCTCTCCTTAATCAGGGGGACGTGATTAGGCGGTGTGGGCCACGGCCAGGTGCTCCCCAGCACTGCAGGGAGCAGAGAGTCCCTGCAGACCCAGGGGATGGAGGAGCGGATCCAACAGCCTTCAGCTGGAAGGGCGCAGCGAGCAAGCAGCACGCTGCCGTGCTTCGGAGGGAAGAAGAGCCGAGGGAAGGGCAGCTCAGCACCGCTCTGCCCTTATCACACACCCTGTGTGGGCATCACAGGGCGGGCACGGCTGGAGCAGAGCTGGGGGCAGTGGGAGCCAAGCTGAAGACTTGCTGAGCCAACGCTGAGCCATGCAGACTGCAGCCATCCCTTCACTCCAATAGCTCACAAATGGGATGGTATGAGCTCTGCTCCCAGTTTATGCTCCCTGTGGATCCCAGCAGGACCAGTATAGACTGAGGGACATCCCTCTGTCTGCACAAAGAGAAGGAGGAAAGAAAGAGAAATTTTGATGGCTGTGAGCTCGCAGTTTTATAAAACCAAGTGTCACTGCTCTTAAAAGCACTGAGAGTGAGGGTGGGTTTGCACATACGGCTGTATGGAATCATAGAATGATAGAATCATGAAGGTTGGAGAAGACCTCTCAGATCCCCCAGTCCAACCCCACCCCACCATGCCCACTGCCCACTGCCCACGTCCCTCAGTGCCACATCCCCACAGCTCTGGGACGGTGACCCCAACACTCCCTGTGCACCTGTACCACTGCATCACCTCTGTTTCAGAGATTTTCCTAATATCTGCCTGACCCTCCCCTGGCACAGCATGAGGTCATCAGTAACACCTTCCTCATCTACCCCCACACCTGGGGTCACAACTCCATCCCAGCTGTGGATGTGCCATCAGCTCTGGCTGCAGCAGTGCCCTTCCAGGGGCTGAGCACACCCGAGGCACAGCCCCACAGGACAAGGGAGCAAAACCTCTTGCACTGCTCACCTCCTGCTCACCATCTGACCTAAGCTCAGACAAAACAATGTCTAGGAGAGCTGCCAGTGATGCAAACAACCCTCCTTGCTCTCTGCTCTGCTCCCTGCAGGAAGGAAATCGCGCGCTGCAGCCTGACTTCGGTTGGAGGCTTCCGACGGGGGTGGGCAGGAAGCAGTGGCAGATAAAGCAACAGCCCTTTAATTAAAAGGCAGAGCAGACAATTGTGATGGTGATGCATGTTTTCATTAGAAATGAGGATGTTGTGCATCTCATCCTGGCCTGGCTGTGAAAACCCTTCTGGGTGCCAGCGAGGCACTGGCACACCTTCCATGCCATCCCTTGCACAGCTGCAAGTCTTCGTGCAGTCTGCTGATGATGGTGGCAATGCAGGGACAGCTTTTGGTATAAAAATCTGAGATATTCCCCTGCAGATTATGGGACTTCTGAGCACTGGCCTAGCAAGCAGTACAGTGATGGAGATTGGCAGGGCTAGAGTAGCAAAACCAGCAGCAGTGGGGTAAGTAATCAAGACAAAACTGGACTATATTAATTATGGATCTGAGTGTCCCTGCAATAACCGTCCTGCAAATGAGGAATTTTGCAACAGCTGCCACAGAAAGGAGCGATATGCATAGGTGTGCGAAGTGAGCAAGGCATACATGGTCACCTCTGGGTGATGTGCATCCCAGAACAGCATGCCTGAAAGTCAGAAAGGAAAAAAACCCTTAAAAAAGTGAGAGGGAAAATGAAGAGAGAAGTCACCAGCACCAGGAACATCATTTGCAAAACGTGTGGCTGGAAAGGGATGTACTTTATTCTGATGACAGCCCAGATTTTGTGTAAAACATAATGCTACAGGAATTGATACTTGGAGTTTCGGTATTCCCAGAGCTGTCCTGATCCCATCCCTGGCTGAAGGGCTGCATCCCACAGCTGTGATTCAGATGAAAGGGTCAAGAGGACGTACCAAATTAGAGAAGGAATTGCTTGCTGTAGGACCATGGAAGTAATGAAAGGCAAAACCTGCACAACGGAAAAACCAGATCCAGAGCAGGAAGGGGAATGGTGAGGTTTGGGGCTGCAATCCTGTAGGCAGTGGGAAGAAGATGAGCGATGTAGGATCCCCAAGCACCTCTGTTGCCTCCTGGGGATTTGGTGGTCCTGTTTGGCTCTTTGGGGCCTGGATGGTTCCATATTCCTGCCATGTGCTGAGCATCCACTGCGTCTGTCAAGAGGTGGTTCCTTGGCACCCTTGGCACAGTATTAGACCAGACCACCAGGAATGTTGCCTTGATTAAGATATTTACCCTAAAATTTCATTTTTCTACGTTCTGTCCTCTCTCTTCTCTTTTCATGCTTGCACACACACTATCTGCAAATGGATTGCCCTCAATTGTGTTACTTGGGCAAAATAAACAGAACTGAAGCAGCAGAGACAAATGAGCTCCATTATGGTCTTAACAGCAATGTGGACAATGTCTCCATGGATGCTGCTGCAGGAGAGGAGGAGGGAAAAGCAAGATTTCCCTGGGGATGGCATAGTCCATGGGAGCACATCAGATAGGACAGATTTCCCCCATCCAGGCACTCCTTTGAGGGAAGGGCTGCTCGCTCACTTGTCACCTACAGGAGTGGCCAACAGTGTAGGTGTTTCAAACCAGTGACAAAGAGCAGGGATTTCTGCATTACCTGTTGGCAGTGAGGCCAAGGCCACCACAGACCACTCCAAGTAAATGTTTACTGCAGCTGTAGAGCTCTGTTCATGAAGACTCAGCTACAGGAGTATGGATTATGGACGTCACTTCCTCATTACATCTCCCCTTGGCGAGGCTGATTTGGGGAAACACGGCATTCCTAGATGTGCTGTAAGTGAGGACCAACAAACCTTCATTACAAATAACATTAGAGCTTCTTTTGAAAGCAGCTGATGTAGATGCATGAGTCAAAATGCAGTTTCTCCAGGGATTGGCCCCACCAATTCAGTTGGATCATGCACTGGTGTGGGTCCAAAGCAGCCATTCTCACAACCTGGTCTACAAATAGAGGCAAGGGAGGGAGAGGTTATGCTACAACAGCCTCATCTGGAGGTGGAATGACTTGATCGCTCATTGTTACCACCAGCCAGCTCATCCTGGTTGTAAACAACCTCGTAATCACTGCATCCATTGGAACACACCTGAAAAGGTACGCCTGTGTTTAAAGAGAAATCCAAGAGGCAGATTTTGATTGCACCTCCACAGACATAATTACTGGACGCCGTGATTTCATTAACTGGAATGAGTGCTTCCTGACCTGTTTGTCCATAACTTCCCTCAGTGGATGGCACAGTGCCTGCCCAGGAACCATTCCCTCCATCCCATCCAGCAGCACATGGCTCAGAACGGCTGAGCACCGCCACATGATGCAAACACAGCCCCCTCTGTTATCTCTTCTCACCCAGATGAATGAACCCTGAATCAGACATCAATAACTGCCTGGCATTCCTGGAGATCTCTGCACGCTCATGAGTTTATCTCCATACAATTTCCCTATTGAGAAAGCAACCGAGGGCTCCAGCAACAGCTGCTCCGTGCAATAGGAAGTTGTGGTAGAGGTTGAGCAATCCAAGGAATGCTTGAAACTCCCACTTGAGTTTTGGCTCTGCAAGCACCGTGTTCTGCTGCTTCTTGGCGTCCTGCTGGGTGCGTGCTTCAGCCCCCCAGCTCTTGGCCTCACTTTTTGGTGTCTCTCTCAGAAGCCCAGAGCTGTGTTTGCAGAGCAGAGTGCACAGTATGGAAGCAGATGAGCAGCAAACGTGAGGATGCATCAGCAACTTGTAGCAGCCCTGACACAAGTCGTAGCGGCCATGACATGAATCGCAGTGGCTGTGACATGAATTAAGTTATTTGGGAAAAGAACAGCTCCGTGGCAGCACCTCATCCCATGCAGACCTGTATTCTGCACTACTCACCTTTAATGCTGCTGATTCTGGGTGCCTGGTGCCATCCCTCCACCTGTGAGCCTTGGGAGTGTTTGCTGGGACCTGAGCCATTGCTCTCAGCCCTGTCTATCCTTCCTCACGTGCTGCTTTTCCAGCACCTGACTGCCCAAGACCAATCCATGACACAGCTGAGCTCTGCAGGCCTGCACTGTGCTGGGTGTCCACTGCTTCTCCATGTTTCCTGTTTTCATTCTGCTATCAGAAATGCTAACACATCACATGCCATGAATTCCAGCCCTGATGCATCAGGAAAAGGTGGGTACATGGGAGCATGGAGCCTTCCCTGCCTTTTCCCGAGACAGGCTGGGGATATTGATAACAACTGGAGATACTGATAACTGGAGATACTGATAACTCCCCAGTTCTCTCCTTTATTCTCTTTCTTCCCTACTTGCTAGAGCTGCCGTGTCATCCCTCACTGCTTTAATGCTGGAGAGTTCTGCTGAAGAAGGGCTCTCCTTCGCCTGGTTTTATGAATTGCTCCCTTGCTGAATAAGTGCTGTTTGTCTGCTGATGGATGTGTACAAAATATTGCTCTGAGGTCCCAGAGTTTTTGCAAAGAACGTGGCATAGCTGCCCGGATTCCATTTATCCACTGTCATGATAACTTCCCAATTCCTTCTCTGTCATTTAAGACACTCCAAACATGTGGGCTTGGCAACTTGTGGCTTAAAGCACCGATTCTGCTGCTTTTAATTCCAGCAGTTCATTAAGGCCAGATGTTGGGAGCAGAAACAGAGGGCACGCCTTGCAGATTCTTAATGGGATCATAAGAAGGGTCCCACCCTGGGAAGTTTTATTCCTAACACAGATCTTTCAGAAAGCCATAAAAAATAAACCTCTTCTCTTTCTGAAATGTACTTCAATCTTTGAGGATAAAAATTTAGGAAGATTCATAGGAAGGACAGGAAATGTGTGTGCACACCTGCACTGCATTATCGTAATGGGCAGCAAGGAATACAGAAGGGGCGTGCAGGGCTTAATTCTATCTCATTTAAGCTGATCTTCAGAGATTAGACTGAGGCTTAATGCAGAAGGAAGTGTCCTGCACCTGCTCCTGCAGCGTTCTGCACCTTCTGGACATCATCACCTTAAGGAACAGGGGCCAAGAAAGCATCAGCTGAGGGCATTGGTGTGATGGCTCATCAGAGTGGGTCCAGCCTTCAGAGTATGGAGCCAACAGGATCAGCAGTGGGAAGAGAAGGGAAAGGAGAAGGGAAAGAGGGAAAAGGGAAAGGTGAAGGGAGGAGAGGAGAGGAGAGGAGAGGAGAGGAGAGGAGAGGAGAGGAGAGGAGAGGAGAGGAGAGGAGAGGAGAGGAGAGGAGAGGAGAGGAGAGGAGAGGAGAGGAGAGGAGAGGAGAGGAGAGGAGAGGAGAACAGTGCGCAGCAGGGAAGGGTCAGAGAGCTCTCTGGTATGGAAGCTTTTGGGGTCTGTGATTGTGTGGGAGCATGGGAGGGGAAAAACTGAGCAGGGAGCTCAATGGATGGTGATGGTACCATGAGAATGGAGCTCCTCTGAGGAGGAGAAGGAGGGCAGAGGACCGGCTGGAAAAACACAGGGCAAGGTGATCTCATGGCTCTCCCTACAGCTTCATCTGGGTGGAAGGGAATGTCCAACAGCCTGAGCTATGGGATGGCAAAGGTGGAATAAAGGAGGACCAGCCTGGGCAAATGGTGCCATTGGGGATGAGGGGGACACTGGCACTGAGCAGGGATACGGGCTGACTACAGCAGGATCTGCTCCCTTCCAGCCCCACGCTGACCCTGTGGGGCAGGGAACAGCAGTTCCCAGAGCAAGGAGAGGCTCTGGAGGTGAATGAACATGAATCATTCCCACGCTCCTGTTTTCTCCTGCGTTATTATCCTTTTTAAAAATTAAAGATGGTAATAAGTTACTGTAGTTGAAAGTGAGATAATGGGAGATGTTAGGGAGATAAAATTCTAATGGTACCCAGGGAGGGAGAGGGACAGGGAGAGAAAATTGAAAGGGATTCTTTATGCACATAGCCACACTTATAAATATTCCCCCAGGTTAGGACCTTATGGTGTTAATAATTAACCAGAATCTTATGAAGGCTAAAATAACTGCAGCACGCACGAAGATCATCGCTTCAGTATTCAGCATGTGCACAGCCCCTGCCCGCTGCCCGCTCAGTTACTGTGGCAACAGTACATCTGCTTTCCACAATATCCTTCATTAATCATTTACACGCAGGAAAAAGAATATATCTATGTGCCCTGGAGGAACGATGCCCCACGCGCTGCCTCTGCTCGGCTCCTGACAGAGCATGGGACCAAATCTGGGACCCCATCCTCAGCCCAAACGCTGCCCCACGCAGCTCTGCAGCTTCGTGCATCTGCAGCCCTGGTGGGTTTGGGTTGTTGGGTTGTTGCTTGGATGAGCCTCTCCCAGCTGCAGCCGTGGGGATGGGGGCTGCGATCACCTCGATGCCCATCTCATTGCTCCCACAGCTTCTCCTCAGACCAGAGCAGGCTGTAGATCAACTGTGTATAAAAGAACTCATTTATAATCTTTCCTGGGCTATCCAAACCAATGGAAACTGCATATTCGGTGTGTAATTGATACTGGAGCTTCATGTGTACTTCCTATGTAAGAGCCCTGTGGGTGTTTTATGGTTCTGCCCAGCAAATCTCTTGGATCTGGGTGAATTTCATCTCCAAATTTACTGATGGAAAAAGCGAGGAACAGACAGGCCAAGTAACCCTCCCTGAACCAGGTCACACACCCGAAGGCCAAAAAGATCTCTGTTTTCTCCTGCTGAGTGCCCACAAATAATCGAGTCATTGCCAGGCTCCTTTGGAGAGCTGAGCCAACTCAGCTCCTTCAGACACAGCCAAGGTCGGGCTGCGGGGGCTCTGAGCACCCTCAGGTGCTGTGGGGGTCCCTGTTTGCTGCAGGGGAATTGGATCTGATAAGGTCTCTTCCAACTCCAACCCCTCTATGATGCCCTCATTCTGGCAGCTTCAGGCTAGTTCAGTGCACTTAGCTGGTAGTCACTGACTCTGCAGTCTCGAATCCCACTGAAGCCCAACAGATATTCAGGCTGTGAAGAAAGCCAGCTGCTGAGAAATGGGCACGTGCCAGAAGCAGCCTGTTCCTACAGGAGCTCCTCCGACAGCCGCCTGTTGTCAGAGCACTTGGATTTTTACTGATTTTACTGAATTTTACTGAATGCCAACGTGGTTGCAACTTACTTGGCCACAAATCAACCTGTTGTGGGTGAGCAGCTCCAGCCAAAGGATCCTGCTCTGAAAATGCACCTCTCCAGCCATGGGCTTTGCCCCATAGACTCACCCCAGCTCGCCTGGCTCCCCTACAAGTGTCTTCATTCCCTTCACGTCAGTAAATGCAACTGATCTTTCCCATCTGCATTTCTTTTCCGCTCCTTCATGGATCTCATCACAACAGAACAGATGGGAGAGGACCTTTGGAGATCTCCAGATACCTCCAACTCAGAGCAGGACTTCTACAGCCGCTCCATCTTTGTCCTACACAGACGTGCCCAGCACTCCTAGGAGATGGGTGGGAGGAGGGCCTGGCAGGATAAGAAAACTTTTTTGGCAATTGCAATACAGTGGGCCCATGAGAACTGTCTGCTATAAGCAGTGAAGCACTTGCCATTGACCAGAAGATGAAGTGCTACATGCACTGAGCCATCCTTCTGAAAAGCCAACTGCTGCATTGGGCAGAGCACTGCTCATCACAGCATCTCAGTCCCAGTCCTGGTAATGAGGACGGCAAATTAGACTTCTTTCAATAACCAGGATCCCTTCAGGAAAGAGTAAGATCCTCAGACGGCCTGATCTCCTCTTAATCCCTGCAAACAGACACCTCTGATTAGGAGGACTGGTTTCCTCTGCTGGGGGGGGGCAGGTGGAGGGCTTTGCTGGGCAGCATGGAGCTGACATCTGCTGCTGTGTTTCCTAAACCCCGAGCCCCTGACTTCTGTCCCCAGCCAAGCACTCAACCTGTTCTCTTCCCCTCATCATCTCAGCACCAACTCCCTCCCTTCACATCCAACCTGCAGCACCAGCACCGGCGTCCCTCCATCCAACAGCTTCGTCTGCTGACATAATTACAGAGCCACATCACTGATGTGGAGGTCTTGGTTAATAAGCAAGGGCACTAATGAATCTGTGCATTATCTCAATGCATCCTCTGCCTCTAGGACAGCCCTGGGGCACTTCGAGCAAACAGATGAAGGAAACATGGCTAATAGGGCTCGTCGTGCACTGGGGCCACCCCCTAGCACCAGAGCTGCCTCTGGATTGAGGACAACAGGAGCAATTTATTTGGGCTCACAACAAACACTGCATTTGCTGCTTTCTGTAGGATTCACCATTTTCTGTCTAAACCAAAAATGAGCCTTTTCCTGGGGTTGTTTTTCTTTTCCTCCTTCTTTTTTATTTTTTTCCCAGCCTCATTTTCTCAATGAGATTCTGAAATTTCGACCCTCCCCCAAGATACTGTTTTCTGTGTTGATGAAAATCCGTTTTGTCTGGAAATTATTTTGATGGACAATGTTCAGCTGTCTCTCCAGCAGAGCAAAGCCCTGACAGAGCCCTGCTGCTCAAACATGACAGAGCACCTTTGCTTTACAAGGGAGCACAGAGAATACCCCCAGGCGAGGAGGGCAGGGTCTCTTTAACCCTCTGAGAGGCAGGAGACCCACCGGTGTTCCCACCAGCAGGTTGAGGGGAGGAACACATTGGGTTTTTGGCCATTCTCTTCCATCCTAACCCAACAGAGTGGGTCTGAAGACACCCTTCCAACCTGGGCAGCAGAGCAGAGAAATGGAGGCATGCTGACAGGACACAGGGCTGTGCTGGGTGCTGAGATATTTGGCAGCTGGGCAGGCTCAGGTGGGCAACTGGGCACTAGGAAGTGCATGAGGAGAAGGAAGGGACACCTGGCTCTGTATTTTGCTAACACAAGTCTAGGGTAGCAGCTTTGCAGTGGTTCATCCCCAAGGGTCTCTGCAGAGAGCAGTAGATCCAAAGTTGTGAGGAACCAGAGAATTGTGCCATGGGTGGAACCAGTGGGGGGTGATGTGATGAGCCCACTGGAGCTGCCACAGGACCCCACAGGAATACACCTGCTAAAGGTGCTGAGTCTCACCACCCACAGCCCAGCACTCATTCCAACCAGAGGGACCAAGAGGTGAAAATTAGGGCTGTGGGAAGCACCAGGGCCATTGGCAGAGCAGCACACCTATAGGAACACATGGTGGAAGAACAGAAGAGTAAGAACAGCATGGCAATTGCATTTCCAACCTGCCAGGTTCTGTTTAAAGTGTTCCCTCTGTAGGGGAAGGAAGGACTGAGGGTTTGAGTCTGGCATTTGTTCACCCCAGGCAGGAAGCAACAACTCATTTTCTGCCATTAAATGTTGTGAGAATGCTCTAAGAAGGAGTTATGCCCTAGAATATCCTTTCTGCATGGAGCACAAGTAGATAGATTAATTTATCACCCAGCTGAAAGTCTGGGTGGACATAAAAACAGACCATCATCACCCAAGGTGGGAAGGAGATGAATGAGATGTGCTGTTGTAGCTGTCTCATGTTTTCTTCCATGCCGTGGGGCTCTCATGTCCTTTTTCATGACAATTTTTACACAAAATTGTCCATGTGCTGGCATCACATTCAACCGTGTTATCGTCTGGTTGAAGTGATTTTGAACAGTTTCCATTAAAAATCTTTCTCTGTGCCTCAGTGCCACAGAGCACCTCATCTCATAGCTGGATGAGGTCCATCAGGATCTGCTCTGGGGAAGGATGAGGACAGCAGGCATGCTGCAACGGCAGGTTGGAAGCACAGGGTGCAACCACCTCCCACCCCTCCACCGCTGACCAGCTGCCCAGGAGGGGATTTATGGGACACGGTGTTATTTCAGGCACTGGACTCAATGACCCAGGAGCCTCTGCCAGGTCTGTGCTCTTAATTAAATCCTTGTCAAGTCTAACACCTTCCAAACAGAAAGAGACATCTGCTGTGTCCGCTTGTATCCAACAACACAGACAATGATGTGGATGAATATTAGCACTCCGGAATCCCCAAATGTGGGATGCAAAGTATGGGGCTGGGTCTGGAGCAGTGCCTCTGCCCACATCCCCGCACCCAGCATCCATGAGCTGTCTGTGTATGTTATACCTTTTGGGGTGGAAAATAGCTCCAAGAGCTGAGGAGGGGAATTAAAGAGCATTTTAATGATATGTGTCTTATGTCTGAATGAGCATTTGGGATCAGTGGGACGCATGGGATGAAATCCAGGCAGCGAGAAATCTCCCATCATTGTATGTACATTAATACATGTACTGATGTGTTAGAGTTTAAAGTTAACAGTCACGTTCTTTCACAAGTAATTAAAGTAGGCTTCACACGAGGAAATAGCCTCATGTGCTCTCTGCCCCCTCAACCACACACGAATATGAAAGGAAGAGGCTGGAAACACATCTATTTGTGAAAAAATACACATATATCAATTAATTAAATGCAGTTTTCCTCCCCTGCAGCCTCGTTCAACCTTTACATCAAAAATGGCATGAAATGCATCCGTGTTCATTTGTTAAAGCAGATCCTCCAAACGCATTCCCATCGCCATCTGAATGAAAGAAGTGACTCGGCGCAAAGCAGAACAAAAAGCCTTCTGTGCAGGAATACAATGAGTAATGAACTTCAAGTCATATCTGCGTGAAAGATTGTCGAGATGGGTATTGTTTTTCCATATGACCTGTTTTTTTCCTAATGATTGTGTTTCTCCTGGCTCTGGTTCCATAAACAGCGGCACCTCTCCCTTTTGCTTGCTTAAGAAGAGGTTTGTTTAATCTTTGACATTTCCTATCTCACAGGGCTCTTCGCAAGCGTCGCACAATAGAGCCCTGTTGGTCTCAGTTTAATTAAACACAATTACTTCGCTTTAAGTAGCGGAGGAAGTGACACTTTAAAAAGTTCCAGCTCGGTCCCTTTTCTACTTGAAAAAGCAGCACAGCGTCAGTGAATAATTAAAACATACACGTCGTCAGAATTAATTAGCGTCTCAAGCCTTTCAAGTGCTTAAAAGTCTTCAGGATGTTTCATTTGAAACACGTTTGGAGGCAGCTGGAATTCGCAGGCGGGTTCTGTGCCATTCCCCAGGTCGTGGATGGAGACCTCTGCCTTTCCCAGCAGTGTTAAACCCTTCTGTGTGCCACGGGGTCACCCATGCTATGAAATCCTCCATCCCCTTCCCTATCGTATGCACAGTGGGTGTCTTGGGTGGAACTGGAGGAACCAGTGTTGGGAATCATTGGGCTCCACTGCTCGGCAGCAAGGTTGCATCCTGGCCACTCATTTCTGTGCCATTCCCACCACTCTTGGAGAGCAGCCATCTGCCAACACGCAGCGCCATTCCCACGCTGTGCCCATCAATATTTATCACAATGATTCCCACCCAACTGAATAACAGCAAGTACAGATGAAGGAAGGTGATCAGTGGCAGCAACAGGGAGGAAATGGGGCACCATGATCTCAGCTGTGTGACTGCAAAAGGCGCTCTCTGCTTGAAACGTAGCCCTGCGCCTCCCATCCCATCGCACCTACCTGCTCCAAACCAGCTCTTCTTCCCCTTCCTGAGCACACTTCACAGATGATAATGGGCTGGTAGCACGACCTTGCTGAAGCAGAGAGCCGTGCCAAAAATATTAACGCTTTTCATTTCTTCTTCCAAGTCCCAAGTGGCTTCGCTGTTTTTCTCTGAACATTTCTAACATATTGATGTCATTATAGAAATGAACTTGCCCCCGTCTGGCTATAATATGATAATCCACAGCATATGCATGCAAATTTTGACGTCGTAACAATTTGGGCTGCGTGGAACCGGAGCGGCCCCTCCATGCCCTCAGTCTGGTGCATCACATCGCAGACAAGTGATTTATTCAGGGCCTGGAACAGAGCCCTGGATGCTCACAGCTCACTGTGAGCACTCTCACTGATCACATGGATGTAGCAACTGCATCGCATCACCTACTGCTGTCCAAGACAGGCCGTACCCTGCTGCACTGGCTGGGCTGAATCCCCTACCTCCCACAGCATCTGGAAATCTGGTAGGGATGCAGAGCCACCCTCAGCCATCCATCCGTAATCTTGATTCCCAATCATAAATTAAAGATCACCAAGTCCAACCCCCCCACGCCCACTGACCACATCCCTCAGTGCCACATCTCCAAGGTTCAGGAGCACCTCCATGGATGGTGACCCCAAACTGTGCCACTGCATCTCCACTCAGAACAACAGCACTCCCACCCTGATCTCTGTTCCCCAGTTCACTGTCACTGGTCGATAGATGGACCGAGCTCTGGCTCTAAGGCAGAATTTCCTGCGTTGTTCCAACATCAGCCCTTCTTCAGAAAAGAAATCTGCCCATGTTTTCATGCAGCAGATCTGATTAGTTGCCATGTCAGTATTGGGCAATACTGGTGGTAGGTGGATGGCTGGACTAATCTTAGCAGTCTTTGCCAACCTGAACGATTCTATGAATTGATTCTACCACAGAATCATAGAATTGTAATGGTTTGTGTTGGAAGGGACCTTTAAGATCAACTAGTTCCAACCCCCTGCTATAGGCAGGGACACCTCACACTGTGTCCCAGTTGGTCTCCACTCTGCTCTAAGTGCACTCCCTACCCTTCACCATTGACTTCAATCTTCACACGCCAGACAGACTTTCTGCCGCTCGTGATTCCTCAGAGCACCTGGAGCAGGGACTCGGCCCATTAGGAAATCAACACCAACCTCTAGAGCAAGTTAGGGAACAGACCCCAAAAGAGACAGTGGAAAAGTTGCTGATTTCAAGTGTGCAGCTTCAATGGAAGCTTTGGCTAGGACATCACTGATGGGGCTGAGAGGCTCATGGAGGATTCGTGGGGTAGAGAGGACACACCAAGCAGCTGCAGTGTGGGCTGTAGATGAGCAGTTCTCTGCTTCCTGCTATGGCAGAAAGCTTCCTGTGATGGCAAAAACTCCGCAGAGCTGCCCTGAGACGTGTTCTGCTCTGAGCATGGAAAGGAGCAGCTTTGCCAGCAGGACTTTGTTTGCTGGGGTGGTGGCAGTGCAGGGGCCCTGCTATCAGAGGCAATCACAGCACTGCAAGGACCCTTCTTGTGCTCTTCGGGAGAAAAAAATCTCAGCTTTTCAGGTAGCAGAGGTGGACACGAGTGTCTCAGTCACTCCGGATGAAGTGGGAGATACAGAGCAAACAATGAAGTCCTTGTCTACCACAGACACAGGAAAAGAGCTTTGAAAAGGGTGCAGTGTTCTCCTTAGCTGACTGATAACACTGTGCATAACGTGCTGCCAATCCAATCCGTAGCAGCTCTGTGTCTCCAGCAGGTGTTTGTTCAAGAGAGATTTCACAGTGCAGGGAGAGGTAAACAGCAGATCTCTTCCTTGAATGGGCCTCAGGCTCATCAAATGACATTTCCCTTTCTGGCATTTAACATTTTTCTTCGCTCAATGGGATTCTCTCTGTTTGATGACAGTTCTGCTGATGCGCTGGGAGCTGCACACCTGGGCAGGGCACAAGCAGTGCCACATCTGCTCCCATCCTGGCTGTATGGAATTCGCCTTCAAAAATCTGCATAAAAATCTTTGAATTCTCTTTCATTTGTTTCCCACACTGATCATGTCTCCCAGTACCTGTGCCTGAGTTCAGCCAGGACAGGGCTCAGTGAACAGGGACAGCATCCATGAGGCAGAGCCGCCCATGAGGAAACCGTGAAACAGCAGAGAACAAATGGAGTTTGTGCTCTCAGACACATCACCGAGGTTTTTCATCCCATAAACCAATGTTTTCTTCACTGCTGAGTGCTCTTTCCCACACTTGGTCTGAGCCAGCCCAGAGCCCAAGGGTCTGTCCCCCAAGGAGGTTTATTTGCGTGCATGGCTTCAGCATAGAGGTCAATGGAGGACAGTGGTCAAACCTCACTGCTGGTGTATGGACACTCCGTGTTGTTCCATTCTGAGCAGCAGCACGAACACGAGAGCACAGACATTCTGCTCACAAGATGCATTTGACAGAAGTCCTAACATTTACACCATAGTGAAATGCAGCAGCTCACCTGCATCATAGAATCATGGAATCATAGAATGGCTTGGGAAATTTAATGGAAAGTTTAAGTAGCATTTCTTTTGTGTCCTTTATGAGAGCATTTCTGATTACTTTGCTGTCTTATATTCGTCGCAAAGTCAGGTTGGTGGGACGTATACAAATCTTGGCAGAGACAAATGTGATTGCACCTCCATTTTGCTAGGATGTTCATTCCCATTAAATGCCAGTGTTTCCCCAGCTCAGCTTTCCTGAATTGAAGAGTCTTGCTGTTCTTCTGTGATAGGAAGAAGCATGATAAAAAACTGCCCCATTCCTTCTTCCTGAAGAAGGAAAAAACGTGGAAAAAAAGCCTTGTAAGGATGAAATAATAATTAAAAAAGATAAATGATGGCCCCCCTCAAAAGAGAATTCTTTTCTTAAGTTTTGTAGCTCAGTCAACCAAACGAATTTGTAAAGCTCTAATTATTTGCATTCATGCAAAGTCTTCGAGCCTGCGTAGTGGATGCACAGAGATCTCCTCCTCCTGAAATAGTTCCATGAAATCGTCCTTGTTCACTGTGATCCACGAGGGCAAGGCACACGACAAAGAGGACTCTCATCGTGACACAACACAAATGCTGGGAAATACCATTTGTTGGCTGGAGGAAGCCCTACGAGGCAGGAGCCCTCTGTTTGGAGATGTGAAGACACTCGTGACCCCAAACCCACCTCACCAGGAGATGTGGCCAGGGTGGGCTGTGGGGTCTGCGAGGCCAGCAATGGCCGTGTCAGCTTCAGAGGTTCAATGTCAGAGATCTCTTAGCAAGGCCGTGGCACAGACTGCAGACTGGCTGTGTGTTTTCCCACACTGACCCTGCTTCTGTCAGGAAAGCACCACGAGGGTTCAGCTGCATCGAGGAAAAGCCCACACCCACTGCTCAGTGTCACAGCAGCAGGAAGATATTGCTCCACTTGGGAGTGCATCTAACCCTGGGAGGATATTCATAGTTTCTCCGTACTCACCCACATTTAGACCTCTGAATTTATAGGCTGAAATACTCAAGAACCAAATTATTCAGAACTCACAACTTTAAATAGACACAAAATGTCAGAAGTGATGAAATCACAATGAGATACATAAGAGCACCCACTCTTACTGTGCTCCCCACCCTGACCCTGAGTCAGATAACTCAGGGCACCGACGTGACCTCATCAGTCATGCAGTGCTCAGAGCATCCACAGGGGCTTCCGCAGCCGTACCCACAGCAGCATCCCTGCTTCTGCTTTTCTGATGGAGTTACTGCTGGTAATGCAGGGAAGGCTGCATTGAGGCACTGAATCTCTCCCTCCTGGACATCCCCTTTTGGATATCTCCAGTGTCTTGGGAGATATTTGCAGGATGGAGTTCCTGATGCAGTCATAGTTTGCGAGGCTGAAAGGGACTGTCCAGCCCAGATGGCCTGACCCCTGCTGGCATTCACAGCATTGTCTCGACTTATTTTTAGTAATCCAGAGAATTTCTGACACGTGATTTACAGCTAAAGACCAGAGATTCAGGGACCATCTATTCTGAGTAACAACTCAGAGGTGAACCAGATGCAAACCCTACTGTGCTCCATAGCAGGCACACAAACTGCTGAAACAGAGCGAGCTATTTGCAGCTCTGAGATTCAGTACAACTGCTGGCCTCGTCTTGGGGAGAAGAAGAAAGCATTCGAGTGCAAACTGCATCTTCATGCCTGTGTAATATCATCTGCTTCCTACCAGGGGCAACCTTGGGAAAGCTTTATATACTTTGCCATACAGACAACAGCAGAGAAATGGAACTGTAAAGTATATTTGAAGTCTGTTTGAAGAAGACATATGCTCTGGAGTCTCAAGAGTCCTTTTTTAGGTGGAAATCACCGGGTGGATGCTAGCAGAAGGAATCCAGTGATGTTTTGTTACAGCATCTGCATGAGGGGAGCTGCTTTCCCACCAAGCTGAGATAACACAGACGTGTCTGCTCCGCCACTCAGGGATGGAGGGTGTGAACCAAGGGGATGCTGACATAGGATAATGATGTTTTGAATAAATCTAGAGATGCCGTGGAAGATTTACAAGACTGGGGAAAAAAAACAAAACAAAACACAAATGCTGTGGCAGAGTTCCTGTAAGATCAGTAGGGAGTGGTGGCCACACACTGGGGGATGGTTGTGGGGTGGACACAAACCATCAGGAACAAGACCCAGTAAACAGGCTTCTCAAAAGAAGCTCTCGAAACCATGATGGGAAAGGTGAGCTGTTCAGTGTGTTTGCCTGTGAACAGGCTAAAAGGGGAGTGGAGGAAATTGCAAAGTGAGCTATGGGTACCATGAGTGCAAATAACCATGGGAGGGCTGATCTTGTCCTGTGGTGTGCTCTTCAGTGGTTAGATTTGTATTTAAGGATTGAAAGGTTGTACGAGGCATGCTTGACTAGTTGAGTTCAAGGAAAGAACTGAGAGGATCCATGGGCTGATTCCAGGCTGTCAGCAGGAGCCATCTCTTCTGGTCTTGGCATCCATGGGGATCTCCACAGCTGTCCTCCACTGAAGAGTTCAGCAGATCTCCAACAGATTCATTGCAGAATCTGAGAAGTGTTTGTGCTCCATATCTCAACGCAGCACTATCTTTAAGAAAGCCTAACTCAGCCATCCTCAAAAACTACATTCATTACAGTGACTTATCTTCAATCCATGCAGAACCCACAGAAAATTAAGTGATCATTCCAAGCTGATTACATAATTTATTTCTTAGAAAAAAACCACCAAACAAATAGTTTGAAGCGTTGAAAAATTAGAGAGGTGGTCATGGTTTCCAGTTGCTCCCAACTTCATTGCCCCTTAGCAATGAAACTGCTGCTGGTTTTGCATTGGCTGGAAAATACCAGCTCACAGAGCTCCACTTTTTTCTTGGAAATATCTCAGACTGGGAAAGTTGACCTCTAAGATCATCCAGTCCAATCGTCCACCCATCACCAACATTGCCCCCTGAGCCATGAGTGTAAGCAGCAAATCTCCACGGCTCCATTCCACCATTCCCTGGGCAGTGTGTGCCACTGCATCACTACTCTTTTGAAGGAGAAATGTTTCCTGATGTCCAACCCGACCCTCCTTTGGTGCAATGTGAGGCCATCACCTCTCAATGGGATTTCCAGCGCTGAGGAGCTGGTGGGCAGCGTTTGGCCACCTGGAAACATCTGGAGAGTTCTCCATTCAAAGAAAATGCAGAAAGTTTCATTTTCAGCCAGGTTCAGACTGAAACCAAATTTCAGCTACCCCAAATACTCGTTTTCTTGGAAATTACACTTCCTGATCAAGTGCTGAGCTCTTTTTCAGCTTGTCTCCCCAGCGGTCAGCAAACACAGCTCTCCCAGAGAGGAGCTGCCCAGCAAGGAGGACCATCTGGCTTTCTGAGCAGGTGAAACATGAAGATATATTTGGATTCCTACAAGCAAGAAACAAAAGATTTGCATAAAATCCTCTTCTTCTACACCTGTGCTATTTCTGCCCTGAATGATGAAGCATTGCCCTATTATTGTCACAACCAAAATGCTTAAATAAATGGTCCAGCACTGCTCAGGACTCAGAGCAGTTGTGACAGCGCTGATAGAATCAGCAGGATGCATGAGCCCTTGGGGGTCAGATAGGACAAGCAAGGAGTTTTTCTGTATGTGCATTTCTTTGTGTCTTCTGCTACACTTCTGCACCATGAGAAATGCCACCTTCCTTCTCCAGTGTGACATCAGGGATCAGAATGCCAAATCAGCATAGAATCACATCACTGCTAGAATGGGGAACTGTGTTCAAGAGAAGGAAATAAAAAGAACAAAACCAACAGTAAGAATGACACTGTCAGGGTGCAGAAACTCTGATTCAGTTCAGCTGTCAGAGCACAACACAGAGTTCCACTTTCCAAGTAGATGGGGAATGTCCCTGCACCCAACAAAAACATCAGAATGACCCTTTGCTTCCTGGAGACCCTGCTTTGCTGGCCCAGAGTTGTCCCTTCTCAGATATGTAATAAATGAATGCAAGAGGAACAACAGGAAAAGAAACAATGCTTTGCTTTAGCTGCTCCCAGCCTTGTGGATGGACGACAAAATATGAATTAAGTACGTTTATTGATATTGATATTCCTGTGGCTGAGCAGAGGAGCTGGCAAGCAGGTCCATCTGCTGCAGCGCTCCTCTGCCCATGCAGACTTCTCAGAAATGAGGCACAGCATGGTTGAGAAGAGGAATTATCAGTATGTGGGTCACCACTGCATCACCTGCAATGGAGAGTATGTTACAGCCAGTGAGCCTGGACTGACTGAGAGAGCTGCAGACCAGACTGCATGCATGGAGCACACCAGCATGGGGCACGCCGGTGTGGGACATCAGCACGAGACACACCAGTCTGAGACACATCGACATGAGACACACCAGTATAGGAAACACCACTGTGGGACATACCAGCATGAGACACACAGATGTGAGATAGACCAGCATGGGACACGTTAGTGTGAAACACACCAACATGGGGCACACCAACATGGGACATGCCAGCATGGCTCACACCAGTGTGGCTCAACCAGCATGAGGTACAATCATTGCACACAGGTGACATGCGGGCACTGGAGATGAGGAAGAAATGTTTTCTGGAACAGGAGATGTCCAAATAGCCAGCAGGGAAAGGATAAGTCATGCCCAGATGTCAGGGCTGAATGACATCTGATGCTGACTCTGGACAGCGTTGATTTTTTCCCCTGATGCTCTGATCTTGCATATGGGAAAGACAGGGACCAAATAGACCACAGGAGCAGGAATCAAAGTCACTCGCAGGGCTCTGTGATCAGGATGCAGAAGAGCTGGCATGGCAGCTAGGAGCAGGAGGTTGGGTGCTGCAGATGCCAGCCCCAGTGCTGCATGGCTGCAGCTGCAGCATTCTGTGCAATTGGGGCACGCAAGCTGTACTGCAACATGGAGGCACAAGAGGGCACAGCTACAGCTGTGTGTGCTGTTAGCACTGGGGCTGCAGCCCACATGTGCTTTGCTCCCAATCTCACTGTAGCAGACAGACAACACAGCATTTATCCTGATAATTACCTTTGCATTTATCTCTCCAATGTCCCAACTGAACACTCTTGCTTTAACAGCTGCTAACACAGCTTCTGAATACCTCCCAATGGCTAATTACATTTATTACTAAAGTCTTCTCCTTGCTTTGTATCTCAGTATGTTTGATTTCCCCCCCCTTTCTGTTGTTGAACCTTACTGATTTATCTGGGCTATCAATCTATTATTGATAATTGGTGCCTCCTGGGTCTGCTGGTCCCCACCTGTGCCCCATGAGGTCAGGTGTGACCCCAAATCATAGTTAATACTGCTGATCACATTCCCAGTTTTATAGCCCAGGTCACATTTTTGGCTTTTCCTGACATCAGAGTTGAGCGTGGCCAAGGCTTAAACTCTTCGGAGTCAAGGGAACATGGATTATGGGACAGCTGATGTTGTATGGGACCTCAGGAGGCTTCCAGATGAAGGCAACATTGCTGTGGGCAGAACTTCTGGGCACCTCTGTCTTTCTAAAGACTGGGACTTGAAGATGCTGGGCTGTCAGAGCAAGGTAAAAGGGTAAAAGTGTGGGGACAGGAGGTGAAGCTTTTGGAAATAGGTTACTTCTAACTAGTTTGGATTTTTAGCAGCATATCCAAGCCTGAAACGCTGTTGATGGAAAAACATTTACATCCCGTATCATGCTTAACTGTTAGCATAAGGTTTCTGCCTCCCACGGAGCCTTGTGTTAAATGGAGGGGACAGCCAGGCTCGGTCTTGCAAATTAACTAGGAGGAGAAAAAAATACATTTACTTCCAAAAGCATCTGCAAGGGACAATGGGGACTGATGGACATAGCCCCAGGCCATAGCTCCATCCCTTGGGTCATTTCTCCAGCAAGAAAATACACCACTACTGGGCAACCTGGGAATGTCATGGCTGGAAAGGACTGTGGGCTGTGCTGCCTTCCTTGGGAGCAAAGCACTGAGCTGCATCACGAGGCATCTGGCATCGACAGCACGTTCCCCACAACCCAAATAGGACACGCTGACCTGCATTTTCTTGAGGGAAAACAAACTGTGTTTGGTAAAGCTTAGCGAAACTTGGGACAAATGTGTTTTTTGCATGCAGCACTGTGGGTTTATGAACCAAGCCCCACTACAGAGCATTTCAGTTGAAGATTCCTGAATAAATACAAGAGGAAAAATGTTCATCTCGCTGTGACAACCCTTCTGTGAGATGGGCATATCCCACCTGATGCTGGGATGGACCCTCTTGGACTCTGGAGCTGTAGGTTCAAGTCAAGGCCACCAGACAGCCCTGAGTCCATAGGAATCCTCAAAACAGCTCAGCCCCATCACCTCTCTTTCCTTCCTTCCAACTGATCAATTTGGGAAAATTACAGTATTTAGAGCTTGGCTCTGCTCTGTTGTTTGTAAGGATGCAAATAGAACGCTGTTGAAGCTTGCCTGGTGCTGGAATACACCAAGCCTTTGTGATACGCTGATTTCTCACGCCAGGCTCACCCTCCTGCCAGGCTCGAGCTGCCACATTGCTCTGTTCCCAGGCGGATGGAGGGTGTGGTGCCACCAACACCTTTTTAGTGGCAAAGCCAGTCTAGAAATTCTTGCCCCCACCCCTTCAGTTGTGTCAATACAGCTGCTGGGGAGCTGCGTGGCGATGGGGATGGACGACCTGGTCACGCAAGAAGACCAGTTTGGGGGGAGTAACTTTGTTAGTCTGATAGCACTGCTTGCCTCAGAACCCCCCATCCACAGATGTGGGGGTACCAAGCAGCAGCAGAAATGGGGAGCTGGGACGGGGGAAATCTTTAATCCAACTTTGCCAGCACCATAAGCTCATGCACTGATTGCCTCCCAGCCTTCCACAGCACCATCAACTCATGCACTGATGGCATCCCAACCCTTCATGGCTCCCAGTAACCTATAGCTTATATATTATTTGAGCATAACCTATTACAGGTCCAGGGTCCTCTCCAGAGAGTTGACCTCCTCTGGGGGCACAGTGGGGACTTGATCAGGTGAGAAGCGGGTGCTCCCACCCACGGCAGCCACCCACCCTCAGCCCTGAGCATCTGGCTCATTCTTATCTCAAAGACACCCAGATTTCCCCGTGTGACCCCAAAGAGGGACTCAGCTCACTGTGTGGTTTGCAAGTATGATTCACCAGGGAATTTTGGGAAATGTGAACTAGCTTTGAACCACTCTGAGCAAGAGGTTCAAATACAGATCTCTGGAGGTCCCTCCCAGCCGTCGCTACCACAACTCCAAGTCACAGATTTCAGAGAAGTCAGAACATTCCTGTGTTTGCTGAGATATGGCATCTTCTGAGCCTGCCCTGCGGTCTCTGTCAAAAGAAGGTAAATATGTTGCTTCATTCAAGAAGTGACACCACCACAAATAATGGAACAAAGACAGAAAAACAAACCTCTGATTCTGCCATAGGTCGTTGAACCTCAGGCCAAACCTCTGCCAGGCTAAGCTGATATCTTAGCAGCAGCGCTGGGACTGATATCAAAACTGCTGTTGTTGTTGGAATGGAATCGGTATGTTCCAAGGGAAAACAGGGAAAGGAGCTCGAAACCACAATGCAGCCAAGCAGTTTGGTGTCAAATGCATGTGTTCAAAGGAGAATCGGCCACAACCTTCACAAAGCAATAGGTCAAACAACACATTGGCTTCTCCGGGGACAAAGGGAATGGTGCCAGGAGTTTTGAAATGAGCACTGAAGATAAAATGGCCAAGATGAGGGAAGATGAGAGAATACAGCAGGCACAAAAGAAGTCTCTTCAAATGGGTCAACTTAAGCAACTGCTTAAAGTGCAACTGAGATGTTTGTCCATGAGCTTGGGGCTTCTGCTGCTTGCTCAGAGAGTGGCTGATGACAGTGGGAAGGCTGTGGCTGTATTTCCAGCATGCAGAGCAGCAGCCTCTCATTCTTAGCTTCAGCTGAGAGTGCAAGAATCATCCCAGCTGCCCTTGTTCAGCTCTGGGGACAGCAGCATCTCTAAGCAAGGCTCATTGGAAACTCGCCCCAGGTGACATTGCAATACACTTCAGCTTTTAGCAACCAAGTCTGAACTGAAACAAGTTGTTCTCAGTCTCGCACTGCTCCCAGGATGGGTGCTTTCAAATACTCATTTGGAATACATGACAAACCTTCCTGATTCTTCATGCTGATAGTTTTACTACCTATCTCCACACACCACGGGCTGTATTTGTGCTCCTGGAAATCAGTTTGAAGACACACTTTGTTGCAACCCCAGAGGAGAACCAAACATTTTGCAGATCCTATTTTTGAGACTCAAGGATGATGATGATGTCTTTCTGCACAGCCCTTCAGCGGGCTGTGGGCCAGAGGGGGGTCAGCAGAATTATCTCCAGCAAGGAAACAGAATTAAAAGAGGTTTGGTACGAGACATCAACAAGACCACACCTGCTGAATTCCAGGGACTCCGGCGCTGGAGGGCTGTGACTGCAGCGATGGGGATGAAACCCTTTCCCTAGAGTAGGGCTGACCTGTCTGGCCTGGTGAAATGACAACTCAAGGGACTGCAGATTTCTGGAGAGCATTACGTAGTCTGGAAGGGAAGAATTCAGATCACACATCAGCTGCTGAGCAGAAGAGGTTCTCAGCTGGGCTCCCAGCACTGCAGCCTTGCCAATGGATTTGCTGTGCCATCTGCCTGGGCTGAGCTGGCAGCTGATACCGTAATTCACTGTCCTTGGGGATTTCTGTCTTTCTCCATTGATTATGGAGGGACATGGGATAACTATCCTGGACCCACTGCCAGATGCCTTCACAGCTGCAGTCAGGTGAGCTGTGCTTTGCAGCGCAGGTTGGTTTAACCCGTTTAACAGAACCACCCAGCGTGTCAGCATTGGAACACGCAGGTGCATCCAGGCTGATAATCACAGCAGGCAGGCAGAGGAAGCCAGGCAATGAGCCTTAATGGGATCTGGGTGCAACCACACCGCAGCACATCCCAGCCAGGCTGTGGAATCTGGCACGGGCAGTGCAGCAGCTCTCCAGGCTGCGTCCCGGCACACCCACGAGGGCACTCAGACAGCAAGCAGTGTTCTGAGCAGTGAACATTTTGGTGTGTGAGCGTGACCGAGAAAGCCAAAACCCATTGAGAGCCTGGAGCTGCACTGACTGCTCAAGAAAGCCAAACCACGGAAGGATTGCTGTTTTGGATTGTGCTTCCAATATCTTGCAAGGCTTGAATGCAAGTAACCCTCCAGTTGTGTGTTGCAGCCACTAGACGTGCTCCACTGCCCCAGCCTCTGTGTCAGTATCTCTCAGCATCAGGCTAAGGCATGCCTGCTCTTGTTTGACCAGGAATCCTTCCGGGGCTTTGGCTGAGCTGAGATTTTACAATGAATGGATCCTTGCCAGCGTTCAGCCCATGAAGGAGCTTTGCCCACCTTCAGCAGCACGCTGGTGTTTGCGATGGGAACCACTGACAGGCGTGAGTTACATCTCCTGCCCCGAAGGGGGTGAGAAGAGATGAGGCAGGGAACATCCATCCAAACAAGTTTGTACACACAGAAGGTTTTGTAACACGCTGCCTAGAAGAGATGTGAAGACATGGAGAAGAATATGGAGGCTATTGTAAGGATCACAGCCCTGCCCCTGCAGGCGGATGGGAAAAGCATGCACAGTGCTTTGCCTACGGATGGGAGCTGAGAGGTCATCCCTAAAAGAAAATTCTACCACTGAAATTCCTGCCAATTTTATTTTTTACCCTAAGAATTAGTCCCGGGCCATAAGGGTAAGGTAGGTAGACCTCAGAAAGAAACCTGGAGCATCCTTTCTGTTTGATTGATAAGTGAGAGATGGAGCTGCTGCTGCACTCCTCATCCCAGGGAGTGCATGGCTGAGAGCACTATGGAACAGGAGAGCTTCGGCAGCTTGTGTGGGTTCAGATCCCGATTAGTGATCGCTGCAGTCCCCGGATGGGCCACCCTCTGCAGCAGCAAGCAGCTGCATTCAGTTTGGACTGAATCTCCCCAGGAGCACAGGTTTGCACAGGGTCCCTGTGCGGTCCTGGTCTCCTGCTTGACCCCCATTCTCCACAGGATCCTGCCCTGGGGCAGTGATGTGAGGACTGCCCAGTCTCACTGCGATGTTCCTTCTGCTGGTGAATCGAGTCTGAGGCTGCTGTGCCTGAAAGCAAATCTGCAGAAGAGCCTTCTGTGTTGGACGCATCCCCTGAGCTCTCTTCCCACTTTCTTTCCCAACAGAATCCATCCTCCTGCTCCCGAGTACTGCACGTCTCAGCACAACAGGGACCCGTGTCTGGCTGCAGTCTTTGGCTCATAACAGCAACGGGAGGGGAAAAGGATAAATCCCCACCTAAAGAGGATGTGGATGCTGGCACGGGGCTGAGCACTGCCAGCTTTCTGCACAGCCGGACTCCCAGAAGGAATGGGTGCAATGGGAAGCTCCCACTCTGGGATTGGCAGCAGCACAATGGCAGCCTCCAGGCTGACGTCCCCCTGGCTGTGATCTGCCCTGTCCAGGGCTGCGGGAAGGATCTGTTCTGCTGACAGAGACACATTCCTGAGCAGCTTCTGGCACCCAGCAGCGCTCCCACTCTTTTCCACTCCTACTGGTGTAGAGTGGAGTAAATCAATGCCAAATCAGGTGTAAAACAGGAGAATCCGGCCCGGGCCATTTCATTCTCCTAGATTTAAGCAGGCTCCTAATCTTCATCAGTGTTGCTTCCTGCTTGAAATGCTTTTCATTAGCTGCTCATTCAGCGAACACAACCACTTCTGCTTCCTCAGCAAAACGCGTGCCGCGCTTCTCGCTCGGCAGCAGAAGGAAAACATTTTATTGCATTTTAATCACCGGCGGTTTCAGCAGTTGCTTCCTGGTCTGTGTGTTTCTTCTGCCCATCCCACCGAGCAGCCCTTAGAACCTCTGACTGCAGAGATGTGCATGACTCAAAGCTCAGCGGTGCCTCCTCGGGCTTCAGGTAGCTGCAAGGCTGCGGGGTTTGTGCAGCACTGGGGGAGAAACTGGGGGCTGAGTGCCTGCTTGGTGCAGCGGCCTCTGGTCCACTTGTGGAAGAAGTGGGATAACAGCACAGCTGCTTGGTTACACCAAGGCCTTTGCCACGTCAGCACTCTTGCAGACAGCTGAGGGGTTTTATACAGCGATGTTCTCCTGATGATTTCTGGAAGATGAGATAGTTGGGAATAACAGATCGTTTCAACTGGGAAAGGGAAAAGGGAAAGGGGGGAAGGGGAGGAGAGGGGAAAAGGGGAAAGGGGAAGGGAAAGGGGAAGAGGAAGGAGAAGGAGAAAGGGAAGGGGAAAGGGAAGTGGAATGGGAAGGGGAAAGGGGAAGGGGAAGGAGAAAGGGAAGGGGAAAGGGAAGTGGAAGGGGAAGGGGAAAAGGAAAGGGGAAGGAAGAGGAGAAAGGGGAAGGGGAAGGAAGAGGGGGAAGGAGAAAGGGAAAAAGGGAAAGAGAAGGGGAAAAGGGGAAAAGGGAAGGGGAAGGGAAAAGGGAAGAGGAAGGGAAGGAAGAGGAGAAAGGGAAAGGGGAAAGGGAAAAAGGGAAAGGGAAAGGGAAAAGGGAAGGGAAAGAGGAAGAGAAAGGGATAGAAGAAATGAGAAAGGGGAAAGGGCAAAGGGAAGGAGAGGGGGTAGGGGAAGAGGAAAGGGGAAAAAAAAGGAAAAAGAAAAAACAAGGAAAAAGGAAACAAAGGAAAAGGGGAAAAAAAAAAAAAGAAAGGAAAAAAAGAAGGAAAAGGAAAAAAAGAGAAAGATAGACCTGAGCAGCAAGAGGGCATTCTGAGGGAAACGCACTCATAGAGTGACATTTCCAAACCAGCCACTGAGCTCCCAGGAAACAGGCAAAGTTGTGCATGGCAGGGCTGCAGCCGGCTGCTGGGACAGGGTTAACCTGAGGTTGACTACAGTTGGAAGACAGAAACTGCAGTGTGAGGAGCATGGAACGTCCCGGCCCTGGCTGGGAGGGTTGAGCCCAGCTACACAGAACGTGATTGCTGCTCAGCACCCGGGGTGATGCTCAGGGACGGTGCTGAGTCCTTGCCACCATCTGCACAGCCCCTTCCCCTGGGCAAATCCAGCTCTGCTGCCCTGGCCCGGCCTTCCCGTGCCTCTGAGTCACGCTGACTGCTCAAAGAAAATGTTTGGGGCTTCATTTCTTTATTTTCCTGTGTCTGGGGGTTTTCCAGACTCTGATCCACACCCTTCGCACTCCTGGGTGGAACTGGTTCTCCTCGCTTGGGCATGCTCCTTAGCTCACATCCCCCGTGCCAAGGTTAACAACCTTCATTCCATTGCTTCTTCCATTCCCCCTTGTCCTAAATCCCCTGTTCCTGAGCAGACAGAGCACAGCCTCATTGCAGTCCTCCGCCAGTTCCTCCATGAGAATAAGTGAGAGGACGGACCAGAGAGGCCTCGGGTTGCACTGGGATGGTGCTCACTGCATCACCCAAAGCTCAGGATTTCCTCCAGCACAGTGCCAATCCCCCACCACCCTCAAGGTCACATGGGGAGTTTTTGTGATCTGGAAGGAAATAAAAGCCTGATGAGAGGAAAATGGATTCTGATCTGCAGCTCCAGCCCCGTTGCCCTGCATGGCTCACCCCATGCTGCCCACTGCCCGCACCCACGATGCACATCAGAAGCCATTATGAAAGGAATGGTGCATTCAGGTATTCTAAAAACGAGCCGAATCTTTTGTTCAGAGAAGAGCTGGGAAACCTGATGCCTTATTGCCTGCTCCTTAAGCAGGAGATTGTGCAACCCTGGCATGCTGCAGGGCTCCTGCTGGCAGGTGATCGGGAGCTGGACAGAAAGCAGCCTTTGAAAAGCACAGCTGGGAGCAGAGGAATGGACTTTCTGGGCAGCCCTGACCCTCCTTCACCCCACTTGGAATCATACGGCTGCCCAGGAGGCGTTCAGAGATTTCCCAGCAGCCACAGTGCTTGCATCTTGCACCGGTGATTTAAACATGCCTGGAATTTTTTCTGGCCCTGAGGCCAATGGCACAGAACAATCTATGAAACTTCCTCATCCTCCAAGCCAGGACGGCTGCATCTGTGCACACACAGCAATGATCCCAGCAGTCCGTGCTGCCCTCAGACTTCTTCCAGGAATTGTTTTGGAGAGCACTACCTGTCTTGGCCCAAAATTATACCAGGGTCCCATGCAGCCCTATGAGACGTGGGGATGTTCCTGACAGCCTCCAGCCCTCTGCTACCCCCCAGTGTAGCACAGGGTTCAGCAGGAGGAATGGCCCCACATTGCCCTGCTCACCTGGGTAGAAGAGCAGCTGCCTCTGGCTGAGGTGTACACAACAGCTCCTTCCCCTCCTGAGCTCATGGGTGCTGTGCACCTCTTCCCCACCTGCAGCGACCTGCAGCTTTCACTGCACTGCTCAGCGTGCTGCTGATGGCACAGCCTTGTTAGGGACACGAGCAGCACGTGATGTTTTCCCATCTGATGCTGTCACAGACACAGTTCATGTTCAGCTGCATAAGAAGGATTTGGTTTCGGTGTGTCTGTAGCTGTCCATAGCCACCAGAAAAGCCACCAGGGTGGGATGCAAAGCCTCTCCTCATCCCCTCTGCTCAGCCTTGGCTCTGCTTGCCTGGGAGGCTGTCACAGCAGATTTCACATGAAGGGATGAGATTGGGGCACCTGCAGCACAGAAGCAAGGCTGCAATGTCCCTGAAAATCCCTGCTATTTTTTGAAGCACTCTCTTCAACACTCATGGGTTTTTCTTGCTTCATTTCCTAAAATCCATGCCACAACTCTCACTGCCAGCAAGAAAAGTGGAAAGGCAGACTGGGCAACACTGAGTCCCTGCTTCAGCCTGGACAGTGTCCCTAGGCACAAGGTACCTGCCTCTCCTTTGCTCTCTCCCCCTTCTCCCTTCTGTTTCCCATCTGCACCTATCTTTCCCAATGCACCCAGCACACAAATTTTGCACTGGTGCCACATTCCTTGCACGGATTGCTCAGACAATCCACCCACCATGCTCCTGCTCCTTAGCTGGGAGGGCGCCAGGGCTGCAGAGCTGCCGGACTCTCCCAGCAAACACCCAGCCAGTAGCTGGATTCTTTGGACATGCAGGGAAATGAAGTGCACGCTGCAGATTGGCCAGGCGTGTTCCCAAGAAACAACTTTATCAGAACTCCTGGCAGAAAAAAAAAGCCTGGTTTGACAGAGGCTTTTCTGGGCTAGGCACGGAAAGCAGCGATTCAGGCGTTTTCTTTGTTTAAGCAAAGGCAGAAACTTGGCTCGCCCCTCTCAGTCCCAGCGTGCGCCCTGGGCACAGGATGGAGAAAAAACTGTCTTCATTTGGGGCATGTAATTAAGTGTTCCTTGAGCCAGAGTGCAGAAGATGTTCAGTCCAGCTCCTACACCGTTTCCTTCCCAAGGAGACTTTCCAACCCCAGGACTGCCCTTATTCTACAGGGACCCAACTCACATCTTCACAAGGATGAATTCAAGGCCAGGCTGGATGTGGCTCTGGGCAGCCTGGTCTGCTGGTTGGTGACCCTGCACATAGCAGGGGGTTGGAACTGGATGAGCACTGTGGCACTTTTCAACCCAGGCCATTCTATGATTCTATGGTTCTATGATTCCAGATATCCCTGTTTCACTCTGCCTCACAGACATGACATTTTGGGAAGCTGAAGAAACACCCTAAGAAGGGCCCAAGTGACCATTCCCGTGCCATCCCATGGACCAGCAAAGACATGCTGCTCACCCAACAGAACCATCCGCTGCGTTTGCAGTGCAGGGCATCACCAGGATCAGTGTTGGAAAAATCACACTTCTTCCGGAGTGTTTTAAATGCTATTGTTAGCAGCAGTAATCCTACAGTAAGAGCACTGTCGGGGATTAGGAAGGAAGAGTACTCTCCATGTGTTGCAGTGATTGCACAGTAATTTTCCACAGGTTGGACTGCACGGAGCCAAGGGTTGAATGAGAACTTAGCATTAAGCAGCAGCATCACTTGGAGACCAGGTGAGACCGAGGGGGCAGCGCCTTCATTTGAGAGCAAAACCTACTGGGGAGGATGGCATTTTTTCGTTCTCTATCTCTTCCTTAAAAGATATTAAAAGTTCTCTGTCTTCACAAAGGAAGGGATGGGAGGAGATGCATGCGTTTGCATCCATCCTATGCCACGGCGTTTCTTCCCTTTCCAAATGGGTGTCAACAACCACCTGGCCCAATCCCCCCCTCCTTCAGCATGACCAGAGCTGCTTATCATGATCTGCAGCACAGTGGGGCTGTGAGAGGCATGGCCACATGTGACAGGCCGATTTAGGGTGAGAGGATGTTTACAGAACTGGGACAGCAGCGGCGTAATGCAGGCAAGCAGGAAGTCTTTGCTCCTCTAACTCTGCGGATCAGCTGAGCTTAACCTGCTTGCTCCTTCCATAGGTGTCCCGGAGTGCCCAGATCCTTTCTGTCTGCTGCTGCCCCACTCTGTACACATACCCGTGGTTTCCTGTTCCATCCAGATGCAGAATCCATCACCTGCCCTCATTAAACTTCACGCACTTCACATTAAACATCACCCAGCCCTCCAGTTTGTCAAGATCTCTTGGTGAGGTCTCTCTTTGATGGTATCAATGCACAAAAGACAGGAAATGGAAAAGTGCAAGACCTGTTGCTGAGAGAAACACCCCTAGAAAGCCTTGCTCATGCAGAGCATTTGCACAGTCCAACTGAGCGTAATTCAGTGGGGATGCTCATCAGCACAAAAAGACAACAACTGCTCCACAGAAGGCAGCAGAGATGGCAACACGTAGTGAGTGTGTAAAGGCAAATTTCATCCTGAGAAGTCTCATTAAGAAATGCAAAGCGACAAAGAGGTGAAGGTGAGCTAAACTGAAACAACACAAGTCCTGTTGGAAAACAGAGACCAGACTGACAGAGCAAATGCTGATGCTCATTGCCTTCCCTCAGCCTTTTTTTGTCCCTAACCCTCCATAAACAAGGAAGATGAGGTGTTTCTTGCAAACACTCAGTGCCAAAAACCAGGCACTTCCCCTCTTACCCAAACAGCCTCTCCACCACTGCCCTTTCCCACTGGGAACTGTTTTGGGTCCAGCAGGACCTGGGCAGTGGGAGCTGGGTCAGAGCGGAGACCCACCAGGCTCCATCCCAGCCACAGCAAAGCAGAGGCAGCCGTAGGCAAAAACAGCAGGGAATGCACTCAGCCTGAAGGAGGCGAAGGCATTGACCGGGATGGTGTGCCATAAAAAGGCAAACAAACAATAACACACAGGGCTGGAAACTCCACAAGACGCCATTTATTGCCCTTCCAGCACAGCAGTGCTTCTGCCTTTTACAACAGGAATGAGTCTGACTTGATTTTAAAATCCTCTCATCATCCTCTCGTGCTGGAGACAACATTTTCCCTAGAGCGTTTCCCCAGCACTACTCTGCATTGGTAGTGAAAAGGTTTTCTGCTTGTATAAAACCAAAACATCCTTTGCTATATTTTAATTTCCCTTCTTTTTGCTCCTGCTTGTTGTCATCTTTGTGCGGATTCTTCACGTGCAATAGCTTGTCAGCTGTATAAACTCTGTCTGCTGCTGTAAAAACATTGGTTTTGTAATGTGCATGTCAATGGTTTTCCAAAGGCTCCACCTACACGGACTCATTCATGAGCACACGCAGACATGCTTTCACATGCCAGCATACCCTTAATATTTTAGGAAGATCTTTTGTTCCACTGTGGGAGGAGAAAACCTCTGGAAGCTGAAGGATAACACATTTTCAGGGGAAAATAATTCCACCTAGGAATCAAAAACCAAAGTTCAGTCCTCAGAATAGGAAAAGCAAAAGGAGCATACCCAAATGCAGTGACTGCATAAGCAGGGGCAGACTGAAGGCTAGCAATATCAAAGCCAAAAAGCTCTTTCAATGTCTCCACATGTCCCGGATCCACCCTTCTGCTGCACCTCACTGGTGAATGATCTGCTTGATCCAAAAGTGAAGCAGGTATGTTTAGAATAAATGAGTTGGAGCCCAAAGCCAAAGTGGGATGCATCTCACCTCCGTTGTAAGGAAGCCAATGGGCAAACAAATGTGATCTGAACAGATGCAGAGGACAAGAAGGAAAGTGAATCCAAATGGAGAAGCTCCAGTGCCAGAGCCCAGCTCTGAGCCATGAAAAGATGGGGGTCTTTCCATTTTGCAACTTGGAGAAAAAAATGATCTATTTCTCCTTTTTGCTCCTTGATTTCTCTTTCAGTGTTACCCATCCATATGGAGTTCAGCCACATGCCTTCCTCAGCTTCCAGCTTTTCCTAAACTTCAGAACATCATAGAATCACAGAATGGTTTGGGTTGGAAGGGACTTGTAAGATCACACAGGCTCTTGTTGCCAGATAATCTCATTTCATTTACTAATGAGCTGGCTTAGCCCCATCCTGATTGGCAGGAAAAGCTTAGAAATGTGGATTAAGTGAGTTGTCTTAGGAAACATGGCCTGGACTCTTGCTTTTGTTGTGCCTCTGGGACAGGGACACCCTCCAGTATGATTACAACTAGGCTTTTTCCAGACAGTACAGCCCATGGGTGGGTATCTCTCCAGCATGATGCCCTGGTCTGTGATGTCCTGGTGGTCCCTTACCTCTCCCAAGGGGCTTGGAGCTATCCTTCAGGTTTGCCTTGTGTGCTCGAGATCAAGGCTGAGGAGTGCTAGGCAAGGCTGAGGTCCTGGCCAGGCAGGGTGCACACCATGCAGGGCTCAGGAGGACTGGGATGTTGGATATCTGAGGGTGTCTTGGCTGGATGTGTATGTGAAGTCAGTATTTAGGCTGAGCAATAGAAAGGAGAGAGGGAATCATTTGCTAAGGAAGGCAGTGCATGGATCAGTCAGACAGCCAAGGCTGGTCTGGCACTTGCAAAGCAGCACCCAGAATGAGCATTCAAAGTGTAGATTTTGTGAGTAGCCCAAAAGTCCAAATTATGTATCAACAAATGCAGCCAGATGGACACTGCTGCCTTCTGGGCATCTGCATCACTTACTGATGCTATCAGAACCCATCCATGCTGCCAAAACTGGAGGCAGAGAGTGCCTTCTGTCCAGAACATCCTCCTGTCTGCTACAAGGACAGAGAAAACAAACCAGTAATCACATTTAGAACAGGAACATGTCTCAAGTGTCCAGTTTCCCCATGAAAGCTTGGACCAAAAGCCAGACTTCATTAAGACATTCTCGTGACAACTGAGCCATGCTAGTTTATTAATAAACCACATTCTGACTTTTGCTCCTGAAGTTCTCCACCTCTGCTTGTACTTCTCCTGTAGTTTTATTTCACTATGATAACGATACTCGTCGTGAGATCTGCCAGTGCAAAAACCATCCACGTGCTCAGTCCTTTCAGGTCTGTACAACTGCCTGAGACGTTCCCCAAACCATTGGCACAAAGTGACACAGCAGATCCAACCTATCTAATGGGATGGGTGTCTGCTACAAGCTGACCTGAACTATGCCCAGAGGTAATTTGGAAAAGCAACAGCTGGCCCAGGCAAGCCGTGCCCACAGCAGCATGGGCTGCTTCTTAGCATTGCTTACTCAACTACCACAATGGTGCAGGAAGGGGGGTTGATCATTAACAGCAGCTCGTTGTGTATTCTGCTTTTATTTCACATCAGCCTGCTGCAGCAGGCAGGAATAGCAGAGCCTGCTGCTGCTTTCTGCAACATGTGGTGCCTGATAATAAAAAAAGAAAGCCCACAGCATAAGGAAGAAGTCTGCCTTTATGCACACGTAGCCAGCAGATCCTCAAATTGTGCTGCCTGTCCCTTGCAGTCGATGCTCAGCGCCGTTTTCACCACGCTGGTGCTGCACACAGGGAAGCAGCCACCTGCTTGAAAAGGAGAAGGGGCAGCAGCAAAGAGATGCCATCTGCCACCGAGCTGACCCCGAGCCCCTCCAGCACCAAACAGTGACTCCAGTATCAACGGCAAAGCTCTGCTTCCAAGGGTGAAACGCAGAGCAGCTGACCTCTCGGTGACAGTTTGCAGAACGCCAGCTCGAATGACACCGTGGGGAGGGGTGTGGGTGTTACAGAGGCACATGAGAGCACCCACAAGCAGGAGAATAGCAAGATGTCCCCTGGGAGCAAAGATTTCTCCCGATCCTCTGCTGGAAATGAGAGGCCATCTCCAGAATACCTGCGTGTCTCATAAAAGGCAGATTGCCTTTTAACTCCTCTCCGTTGCGTTATAGCGGCCCTACTTAGACCTAATGATGTGCAAAAAGTTTACCGAGCATTTTCAGATGACCCGGAACGCCTGCCAGCTTGTGAGCAGAGCAAATAGCTTAGCCAGGATAACAGAGAGGAAATCCACGAATAGCTCAAGTCATTAAGATGTTTGCCTTCGATGAGACAACCGCTACCAAGGGCTGGGGAAACATAAAGGAGCAGTGCTACTGCTGCAGGGTGCTGCCAGGCATGGCTGCCACGCACCGCTGCCATCTCAGCAGTGCAGACAGGAGGTGTTGGGCTCCTGCCTTCTCCCAATGTGCCAGAACTTCTCCCCTGCCCGGTATCTGGAAAGGCTACAAAGTGATGCTCAGCATTCTGCACACAAGCAAATAAATAACGAATTAATGCTCTGTACTAACAACGTCTGCATCCCTCCAAAGAGCTGCAGGGAGAAGGGTGTAGGTTAGCGGCTGTGCATCACTTGTGCTTGCTTAGGAAGACAAAATCAACCCAAAACTGCAAAGTGGAGTTAAAGATCTCTTCCCACCCAACTCCATTATTTTGTTTTCAGCTGTATTTTACAACTGCAAGGAAACTCATCAACGTGCAGGCATAGGGCTGCGTTTGAGTCCAGCCCTTTACAGCATCCCTGCATGGAAAGCAAAGCTGAGACAATCACAAAGATATTCACGCAGATGTAAAGGAGAATTTTATCTTTGTCTTTCAGCCCCGGGGACAAATGCACACAGAGGCAGAAGGGATCAGCACTGCCAGTGAAGGCAAGCTGTTGTGCACTGATAACCTCAGGGAGGGGGCTGGGGGTCAGGCACCTTCAGGCAGTGTGACGTGATGACGAGAGCCCTTGTCCCTGCCTGTGTCCCCATTCCATTGGAGAAGAGGCTGTGATTACCATCAGGTCCCTTTTCTCCAGCACACCCAACCTTCCTCCTGCTCCATCTTCCAGTACTTTGCTTTCTCCCTCTAGACTCCAGGTCATAAAACAGGAATAATGGGCTGTGGGGAAGTGCTGGGAGATGCTGCTTTTGTCATACCCTGAACTGTCAGAACTCAAGTTTGAGAGCAAACTTGAGTTGAGGTAGTTGAGTTGAAGTAGTTGAGGTGAGGTGAGTTGAGTTTGAGCTAACTTGAGCCATTATATCAGAACAAATCCAGATTAACTCCTTGCTTTTCCTCTTCAGTTGACTGTGGCAGCTCACCGTGCCCAAAGGGGTGTGTGGAGGGATAATGGAGAACACACGTCACTCCAGCAAGATATTCAGTCATTCTTAGTTGGGTTCACTAGATGCTCTCTAAAACAGCTCTCGGGCCTCTTAAGAGAAATTAATGAATCGAGAGCAATGTACATTACACACACATACAATCTTTCCTCAAGCTTCATTTTCCTTTGTTGGAGTCTCAACACCTCTGGATTTTTTCTTACTGGATAAACACTGTGACAGCTGCAATTATCCATGGTAAAGAAATCTCAAGTCAAATAGATTTTTCACAAGGGCAGCTCTGTCCTTTGCAATGCCATTGCCCTGTGATGTGACTCTCCTCTGACGCAGCAGAGGTGCTGTACTGGAGCACCTGCTGTACTCACCTCTTGGCTTTCTCATAGGAGAAGCACTCATTGGGTAATCCTAGGCACCTCTGGCTTCCTGCATGGCAATTGCACAGAGATGGGTCCACTCCAGGATATTCTTGCAGCCTTTTGCCCCATGGCTCTGCCCACCACAGGAGCTGTGAGTTTGTGCTGAATATGATGGCACCAAATGAGCCAGGCAAGCTTTCCCCAAATTCTCCATGAGTCTCAATCCTCTTCTCAGTGCTGACGTGAATGTTTGGCTTCAAGCACACAGACGAGCAACAGCAGTGACCCCAGATCCACAGAAAATGTTCATCTTTCTGCAGATAGAAGGCGTGATGCTTTCAGACAGGCAGTCGCAGGGAGTCTGCAAAAAGTGCATCAGGATCGGTTTCATGGGCACTTAGTGGGTGCTGGATTTGCACATATCCTCCTTCCCTCCCCTCCCTCCCCCCCCCCCCCCCCCCACCGTTCATAAATATATGCACAAGAATCTTTTTATTCACACACATTTTGGCAAAAGGCCCATTGAATTCAGCAGAGAGAAGTCCATTGACTTTGGTAGACTTTGCACATTGTGGGTGAGAACAGATGGAGGCTCCATTCACCAGTTGCCACTCATTACTTAAAGCTTATTATTGTCAAAGAGTTTTGTTAATACATTCACAAATGAAGTGCAATCCAAGGGTCTACAGCAGAACGTGTAACCGCCGCCGAGCGCTGCTGAATGGCAGACACGCCATTCACTGCCAGACAAGGACAGAGCGAACAAAGGACACCTCTATAGACGCAGAGCTCACAAACAGGAGGATATTGACCCGTATTATCTCCCAGCTTGCAGAAGGCAGCACGTATGCATGTAGGTAGAGCAAGTGGAAAGGTCCCCTGGGCTTCTGCAGGAGCTGTACTGAGCCTTTTCATAGCCAACGGTTACCAGAGTGGGAGCCCTTTTCTTGCATGCTAAAGTAATGAGGAATCATGTTTTCTTAGCACAGCAAAGGGGAAGGAAGTCTTCTGGAGCAAAAGATTTCCCTTTACGTGGATGCTGCAGCTTTGGTGAAAGAGATCCTCCAGGGATGCACATCCACTGTGTTTGTCAAAGGGAGATCCTGGTGGAGCTTCACAACTCTGTAGCAAAGAAAGGAACACAGAGGCTGCCCAGTAGCTCATGGACATGCAGTGTTTAGCAGTCAGCTTCTGGAAAAGTCAGAAGTCTGCACTGGCACAGGCCCCAGCATTACAGAAGTGATGGTCTGAGCAAAACAGGCAAAACACCCTCTGAGACAGACACAGAGAAGCAGCATTGATCTAAGCAAACATCCCAAAAGATTGCATTGCAGGCACGTGAAGCAAGAGGTCATGAATTTCAGCTCCCAAATATCTGATGGAGATGGCATCAGTGCAAGCTCCCAGAAAAGTGGCACATCCTGGCTGTTAGACACTGGACTTCCACAACAGGAGAACATCTCCACCCATCAATTGGAGGCTTGATGCTGGGCAGCCTCACATCTCTTTGTGCCATTTCAGGTTTTAACTATAAAGCAGCAGAGGTTAGCAACAGACAGGTTTGAGGACACCTACAACTGAAAACCAAACAGATTTCCTGATTTTGTCATCCTCTGTGGGCTCACAAACATGCCATAGGGCAGTGAGATGGTGTGAAAGTGTCTGGGCCCCTCGCAAAGAAAAAGAAAGGCTTATTTCTGATTCTGGGAAACAGAAATCCTCCCTAAAATAACAAAAAAAAAAAAAATCTTAGTTTTGCCCTTTGGTGGGCTTTCATTTCTTGTGTCTGTGGTTTGGGGTTTCCAAGCTGGGGAGATGCACAATCTCAGGCATTCACAGAATTTTCTTTTTTCTTTTAGAGAAATGACCTTCAGAGAAAGGTCTTCTCAAATTTCTTGCCAGGCTTTGCACCATTACTCAGCACTGGAAAACCAGGTGAACAGAACTGGGAGACATCTGGGACACACAGGGTGCAACTCCCCTGAGAACAACATTCTGTAAGAGGCCATCAGGTACACCAAGAGAAGTCTGCTTTTGTTCTGGTGTGCTGGTGACTCACTTTGAGCCAGCTAAGCCTTGGGATGGGACGGGACAAATAAACCCATTGAGAAATGGATGTATGGAGAAATGAAACTATCCCTTGTGTGCTATGAAACCATCGCACTGCAGGCAGGAGCCACTTCCAGAGCACGACGAGTGCTTCAGATCTTGCTGTTGCTCCCAAAGACTCTACGTGTGGTCTTGTCCCCCATCAGCTGTTTAGGCAGCTACGCATTTCAGTGTGAGCTGCAAAGACAGACAACAGCCTGAGCAGCCCAGCACTTGGCATGTCACATTTCCTTGATGGAGAATCCTGGGAAAAAAATCTTCTCCAAAAGAGCAGTGATTCAGAGGCACAGCTGCACAGGGAGTGTTGGGATCACCATCCCTGGAGGTGTTCCAGAGCTGTGGGGATGTGGCACTGAGGGATGTGGTCAGTGGGGATGGTGAGGGTGGGGTTAAGGTTAGGGTTGTCTGAGAGGTCTTCATGTTTCTGTGATTCTGTGGCACTGCAGGCACACACAGTGGCAAAGGACATTGGTCAGTGCATCCTCCTTCCTGATAACTCCATTCTGACCACTGAAATTGAGTTTGTATGGAATCCAAGGCAGAGGCACAGCGGGGTGACTCCAACAGTCTGACAATGGAGGCTCTATGGGAAATGCAAGCATGTCCCCAGAGGACACGAGACACCCACGGTTTCCAAGCAGACAGTCTGAGGGATCGTCTGTTTGCAAACTTCCTCATGAGATTTGTCATCACGGACACAGCTGCTGCACACACATCAGTCTGGACCTGAGACGTGGTAATTTCTGCATCAACACAACCATTTTCAGTACCATGAAGGGACACTGTGACTTCCTCAAAATGAGCCACAGGCTGCAGAGACCTTTCATTTGAGAAGAGTTATCACCCAGCTACGTCACTTGGTTTTCAGTTACTCCATACACCAAGGCCAATCACTGCCCAGAAGCTGTCTGCTGTCACACAGCAGTATGTCACATTTGTCTTGGCGTAATCTCACATGATTTACCTGCCACCAAACCAGACAAAACATCCTTCTCGTATTGTTTAGCGCAATGCTAGGCAAAAAAATGCCAAAGTAAAATAAGCTTTTGCAAAGATACTCCCATTGTTCCATCTCCCATCTAAATTTCACACTATTTCTGACTTTTTAGGAGCAACAGATTAACAGATTTAATTTTTTAGGCAGCAGAGGGTAGGTGGTTGTTTTCTTCTATCACTCATGGGGAAAAATATTCCACCTTTACACTTCTTTGGAAATCTTAAAATGGAGAGAAACTGGGGAGGTTTTAAAGACTCTGAAAGTGCAACTGAAATGACATTCTTCGTACAGCTTATCCGTGAAGAACTAACTCACCAGACTGCAAATGACAAGGCTCAGAAGACCCAGCAGGAGCTTGTTCAGTGGTCCAGCTCATGGGATGGGGGCCCAGGGAGGCCATCTGTCCTTGAAAATTTGTAGACTTTGCCTGAACAAGACCCTTAGCAAACTAGTGTTGCAGTTGGGCCTGAGTCATAGAATCATATCTTAGAATCATATCATAGAATCATAGAATGGCTTTGGTTGGAGGGGACCCTCAAGACCATCCGGTCCCAACCCTGTCATGGGCTCAGTGCCAACCAGCAGATCAGGCTGCCCGAGGCCCCATCCAGCCCAGCCTTGAATGCCTCCAGAGATGGAGCACAGGTCATGCTGTGGGCTTTTAGTCCATATCCCAGCTGTGATGGAGAATGTCAGGAGCGATGTCCTTGTGTGGAGCAATGCCAGAGTCATGTCAGGTGAACAAAACCTGCTGCTTCTACACATCTTACGGTGGTTCAGGGAAGAAGGCGAATGCGTATGAGTTACAGAGCAACCGAGTTCCTCCAGTCCCTGCTTTCTCTTTCTACTTCAGTAGAAATAGATTGCAGCAGCAGCATCTCTTCGGTTGGAAAGTAGGTTGGCATTTTTTTCCATCTCACAAATGTCCTTTTAGGGCTGGACTTGTTCTGATGGTGATTTTAGCAGCGGTTAATGCGCACACTGCTGCAGAACCGACATGTGTGCAGGGTCCTTCATACAGTAACTGGTGGCTTGCCAGGAAAGGGAGATGTACGTGTCTTCAGACAGACTGCAGCTAACCTCATCGTACAACATGTCCCAGACAAGTTACCTACAGCTCAAGTCACTTCATTGGCGAGTTATTTTTGCAGCACCTTTTCTTTAAACATTGGGGTTGACCACATACCTGCCGCCTTCCTCTTTGTGCTAACCCACGCATCGCGCTGCCCACAGAGACACATCTACACAGCATCTCATTTCCCCATGCAGAACTACCCTGGGAGGTTGTGGAAGTCTCTCTCCTGCCTGTTTGACACATGTGGGCAAGCCCAAATGGGCTGAGCTCCTAGCTTTTCTTCTCCAGACTTCAAGACATGGCATCTCCCATGGCAAAGCTTTCCAGGACCGTGGCTGCTCCAATCCAAGTGTCTGCAGGGCCATGCCTGGCCCAAGTCACGTCGCTCTGCAGCCACTTGTGCTCTTCTGCACCCAGGGGAGCTACTTAAGAAAGAAAGGGAAAGAGTGTTTCTTCTAAATTTCAAAGCTAATTCTTGAAAAATAAAACAAGGGCAAACTACAACCCTGGCTGCAGTCCCACCAGTCCAGGCCACGAGGTGTTTCGCTTCCAGGAGGCATCACTTCGTCATGCTGAAATCCAAACAGTTCTCAAGCTGCCAGGTTGGACGTTTTAACTGGCACTGCCTCCAGCTGCTCCCCTACACGGAGATGCTGCTCCATGCACCCATGCCTGGACTCACACCATCCTGGTGCTGGTGTTGCACAACAGCAACCCGGTGCTGAACAGCAGCTTGGCTCTGTAGCTGGTATCAGTTAGTGTGTGCAGAGACTAAAAATAGAGACCCTCCACTCTCGCAATGACTCAGAGATGCAGAAGGGAAACCCGCAGGCTCTGTGCTTGGCTGTCCCTTGGGCTGATTGAAAAGTTGTCATCTAAAACTTTGTTTTGACACAAAACGGCTTTTTTTGCAAAACAAGCCAGCCAAAAAAACAAACCTCATCTCTCATCACCAAAGCTGCTGGGAAGACTTCTCATTTTGTCTAAGTTTAGAAGACATCTTGGCCAAAAATGTATGACTTTTTTTTTTTTTTTTAATTTAGTTGGCAACTCCACCCAAACTATTTGCCTGCTAAGCTCTTTCTTGGGGACTTTTGTGAGCACATGGAATGACTGCACAAATGAGAGATGTGAAAGTCCCCCAAAACTTTCATGGGAAATATAGAATTCTTTCCGGGCAGCTCTAACTTCATCCCAGGAAGAAAATTTATCTGCTGGCTTCGATGAACACCCATGGGTGTGATCCTTTGGTCCTTCAGCTCCTTCTGTCTTGCCCCTGGCTCAGAGGTACTGATGGACAGGTTCTGGCCATGCCACGGGTGATGGTGTTCTGGAGACTGAGATTTCAGATGGGGAAAAAAAGGAGAACTGGGATCGTGTGGGGAGCATTACTTCGTCCATGTGCAGAGCGGGTCCCTAATCCCTGTCCCTGTGCTCATCTCCAGGTCATTTTGTCTAGTGGTCAAGCAGTAGGGCAGGAGGTTGTGTCTCCATCCTTGGAGGTACTCAAGCTCAGAAGGACTAGAGGTTGGACTAAAGACTTCCAGAGATCCTTGCTAGCCCTAATTTTTCCAGCACTGCAGTAACTCCTTTCAGGTTCTCATGGCTAGCAGAGTCAAGCAGGGACAATGTGGGCTCGTGAAAGTGGTGAGCCCATTAGCTGAGCAGCAGAGGGGTCACAGCAGCAGGCATTAACCCAGCCTGCTCTCCAGGCCTCCTCTGCTCTCAGCCCCAGTTGGACTCATTTTGTCCTTCCTTGTTTGGAGGGGAGGGGAAAAGTGGCTGAGCTGAAATGCTCTACACAAGAGTCACAGCTCCAGGACAAAAGCACCTTGTTCACAAGGCGTTCCCAAGCCACGCTGACAACTCCACCTCTGCAGAGAGCTTGGGCACCAAGCCAGGCTCTTCCTTTCCATACCCAGTCCCCAGCAACTGAGATGGGACAGCCCATGTTGGACTGTGGCCGTGAAAGTGCTTCCTCATTGCACGCACAAGGCTGTGAAGGTACAACTCCTCTGACTTGTGAAGGCCTGGATGCTGCACAGTGAGGAATCCAGGCTCCAAACAGAACTGCTGCCTGAGGTGATTTGCTTGGTGTCAGCAATCAAGCATGCACTGATAGCAGAACTGTAGCATGGATGTCTCATCCTGCATTGCATGGACCCTGAAAGCACCCTCACTGCCTTCTCTCTGCGGGGTTGGAGTTTCATGCTGGAAGCACGATCTGTAGGGGTGACTGCAAGCAGGATCCTGGCTCGATCCTGTCCCAACCCAGCTCTGCACCACAGCTGGGAGGAATCTGTGGCTGGGGATGAGCGGTGGCATTGCCCTGGGCTGCCTGCATGCAGCTCAGAAAGCACAGCTGGAGCCACAGCTGGAGCACGACACCAGCTGCCACAAGAACACTAGCATGTGCCAGGGCAAGGGGAGCCAGGGAAAAGTTCAAGAGCAGGTCAAGAAGACAGCATGATGCCCCAACACTGCACATAGGTTACAGGTGACCCCTGCGTGGCAGCAGTCACTGCTCCCGTGGCTTTGATATGGGCTTTGTCATCTTCTGCTGAGCTTTAGCAAGTCGTTTGGGAGGTGATGGGCTTGTCTCGGAGCTGGTACTGCCAGAAACACCACCCAAATGGCAAGAAATAGTTCATTTCGAACTCAGACCCCAGGACTGTGTCCTAACCAGGACTTTGGGTGTTTGATCCAAGCCATGCCTCTATCTGTGAATGTCCCCCACAGCAGCAGGTCAGGAGATGTCCCAGGGCCCCACACACCTCTCCCTGCAGACTGGCTGTCACACGGAGAAGCAAGACCCATTCCCTGCCCTGATTGGAAAGACCACAACCTGACAGCCTGTGGACACTGTGGACCGATAAATATTTCCTTATTCACAAAGCAGAGAGGACTGAGAGTCTCCCACCCCATTGCTCTGCACACCCACAGCAGGACAAAGGCACTGCACAGCTCTGCAGCCACGGGAATACAGCCCCCAAACATTTTTATTCAGAGCAAAAAGTCATGTCCTATTTCCTACAGCCACCTCTGGCATTTCCACCAATACCACATTCTCTGTGAGAAAAGTCTCTCTCTGTTAATACTGATACTTGAGTTGGTGGAAAACACTGGGAGGTTTTCCCCTGTGAGATATAACAGCTCTGTTTTGATCTGAATCAAGATTTTAATTTTATTCTGCAAGATATTGGAACTTCACCCTCCCAAATCCAGACTGTTTTTCCTTCCAATCTGCCATCTCCCCGGGTTCACTGTCTGAAATTCATCAGTACAAGGCAGGATTCAGATTCCAAGCATTGCCAGCTGCATTTGAAATACTGCATTTTTGCTGAGTTACAAATAACAAGAGTGGATGTGTGAGAGTCTTCTCCAAAACATGGCAAGCATGGCCCATCGTGATCGTGATGAATAGCAGTGCAGAAATGTCACTGCTCCTACACACCAGCCCATCATTAAATGCTTCCACTTTCTTCAGTGAAACGACAGAGCATTCATTGATGCTCTCAGTGCCTCACCAAGCACTCCATCCTCATCTGCCCCAAAGCACCAGCGTGGTGTGGGATGCAGAAGTGTCCCTGTCAGATCAGCATCTCCACCTGAAACACACTTGTGAAAGGTGAGAACACGATGCTAGCACAGTGCATTGCTCCCTCTGCAATCTCCATGGGTTTTATTGATGATAACGCTGTAGAAATGAGGCTGTGTGCTCTGTAGCTTACTCTTTGGCTTTGTTGTTTTGGTGGAGGGGCTTCTGTTTCTTTCTTTTTAAATAGCTAACAGTAGGAGCTCACAAATGTATTCTTCCTGGGTCTGAAAAAAACACTCCAACAGTGTGAGAGATAAAAGAGGAGAGCAATGAGTAACACCTATAGAAGATCTTATGGGTGTAAGTTAGAAGACAACTATTTCTATTGACAGGAAACCAGGAGGTCGCAGGGAAGAACTTTGGTAGGAACCTTTGGCTTCTGCCAAGCAGCTGATGACAGCTTCCTGTGGCTGTTCACCAGATCTGGAAGCGACCCCACATGCAGCATCCCCATCAGGAACAGCAGATAGGCCCACTCCTTCTCCTAAAAATGGCCCAGGAAGCTCAGAATCTCTGATTGGTGTCTCTGAAGTCATAGAATTGTAGAATGGCTTGGGTTGGAAGGGACCTCAAGGATCATCAAGTTCCAACCACAGGTAGGGCCACCAACCTCCAGGCTGCCCAGGGCTCCATCCAACCTGGTTGAACAGGGATAGAGCACCTCCAGGGATGGAGCACCCACAGCCTCTCTGTACAGCCTGTTCCAGCACCTCAATACTCCCTCTGTGAAGAACTTCCCTTCTGTGCATGACTTCCCCACTGGCCCACTGAGCTTACAATCCCGAAAGCCTTTGAGTGCTGCTCACCAATGCAGTAGTGCCAGTCTTCCATTCTACTCTTTCCATACCGATGCCACAAGCAGAGAAGAAATGTGATTGCATCAGCACAGAGAAGCTGAGATGAAGCAGTCTGTGGCCACACAAACTGGACAAGCAACAGTATTATTTGGCAACGGTCACATTCTGGCACTGAGTTTTACTGGCTCTGCCATTTCCAAGACCTGCACTTCCATCCATAGGCGACTCATGCATTTAGTAATTGCACTGGTGGCAAAAGCCCAGCCTCCAGGATGTTGATTCAGACACCCAAACACTCAGCCACTTCCTGTTTGGATGTGCTAAAATTATTTACATCGCTGACAGAGTGGTGTTGGTTGAGGGAAACAAAGCGTTATTGTAGA